>CM054061.1:128573346-129876195 GCA_028641055.1 Alopecurus myosuroides | reverse complement strand
CCTGCAGTGCCTTTCATGTGCTTATTCAGCCGGCATTGCGTGTTTGTATGGGTAGGTTTCCCAAATTGCGAGTGGTGAACGCAATGTTCCGATTAATCCTTTCCCACTCCTCTGGAGTGTAATTGATTGGATCTGGGTTGCGTCCTTTCCACTTATTTCCCTTCTCTCCTCCAAAGGCTATGTTCACCTCTTTGGGCTTTGTCGTTGTTTCTGGAGTGGCTTTTTTGTCAGAACGAGGGGTTTTCTTGGCAAGTATCAACGATTCAATATTGCCTCCTCTTGCTCTGATGTCATCCTCGGCTGCGGCATGCTCATTGGCGGTTGTAAGCATGGATCCGAGATCCTTGTGCTTCTTGGAACCAACCATGAACGGTACAAGCCCGGGTTTTAGGCCATTGACGAAAGCATGCATTGCTTGTACGTCAGTTACTCCAGAGCAACTATTCTTCATTGCTGTCCATCTGGAGATGAAATCCACGTATGGTTCATCTTCAAATTGCGTGCAACGGTTTAGCTGGTTGATGCTATTCGGGCGTTTGTATGTTCCCCGGAAATGCTGAGTGAATACTCTAGCCATATCGTCCCAGCTATCGACTGTTCGTGACGGTAATCCATTGATCCAATCTCTGGCTCCATCCAGCAGCATTAGGGGAAGAAACTTGACAGCTTCCAGGTCTGTCCCATTGTTGATCTGGACGGCTGTATAGTAATCCGAGAGCCAGGTAACCGGGTTTGTGCTGCCAGTGTATTTCTGGTACGTTGGACCGACCTTGGCAAAGCCAGAATGCAGCGTTATTCTTCGGATCCTGTCGGTAAAACATTTAGGACCAAAGTATAGATCATCTTTTTCTGCTCTGTCAATGTGTGCAGAATATCTTCCGGCTGAATGGACGGAAGGGGATCTGCTCCTTTCTCTACCATTGTTGCGCGAACGCGCTCTTCCGGGATTGTTTCTATCTATTCTGTGTTCACGCCCTTTTGGATTAGGCGGAGTTCTACTCCTGTGCCTTTCTTTGTCCATAGGCAGTGTCCGGGATCTCTCACGCCTGTGAGGTATATCGTATCGTCCAGCTTTCTCAGCTGGGTTTCTCGGAGGTGGCATTATTTTGCCGTCTTTCCGGTGTTTGTCTTCCCGATCGTGGGGTTTATACCCCTCTTTCGGGAGATGGGATCCGGTTTTAGACGCTGCATCCCGGTTGTCGGGGTTTTTCTTGTCTTTTGTCGGATCCTCTTTTTTATCTTTTGAGTTGTCTGAATCCCCGGGATCTTCCAGTCCAGGTGCTCCAGCAGCGCAAGTAGCTGTCTTGCATAGGGCGGAGTTGTCATGCAGCCTCCCTGATCGCTCTTGAGCGCGCTGTTGTTGTTGCAATGCTTTTCCTAGGAAAGCATACACCCCTTGCAGTTTTTCTCCGTTGGAATACAGATCGTTGTTAAGAATCGCGAACGCTGCTTCCGCGTTTTCTGCTGCGGTCTTGTATATTGGTTCGCCCTTGGCGTCTTTGCCGTTTACCTGCTTTTGCCAAGATGTGTTATGGAACCTTTCTTTTGGCGGCAGTTCTTCCGGTCTTGCGATTCCGGGTAACCTAGTAGGTTTTAACGCGGATCTATGCTTTCTCTCGTACTCCTCTATTTCTTCCTTCATGACTTTGATGTCATTATGGGTTTGTTGGAGATGTTGCCGAGATCTAAGCAGATGTTGCTGTTGCCGTTGGAAAGCTTGTCTCCTGGCTTCCAGCATCTCAGGGGGTTCATCTGGTCCCACTGGTGTTTGCAATAGCTCTTGCTCTTCCTGTTCCGTCATTGGCGGAGCAGTGATTTCCTTAGATTTCTTTTCCGCAGGCTTTGTGCCGCTAACATCTCCAACTTCCAGGTTTTCATCAGCGAGATCGGCTGATTTTTTCTTCCGGATTTTGTATTGGAGTTTTTTAGAAGCACGGTGCTTTTTCTTGGAAGAGGGAGGTTTTTTGACAGGCTCATCTTCTGTCATCTCCTTGACATTGGGGAATAACGGAGAAGTTTCTCCGTCTTCTCTCTCTTCCACTGGCGGAGGGGTTTTAGGGCTTTCCTGGCTGCCGGCGTCCGTGGTATCAGCCGGTTTCGCCATTAAGACTTCATGGAATCCCTCTTGAAAGGATTTAACCTTTCTTACGAAGGCGTCCTCATCTTCGTCTTCGGAGTCGAAGTTATCCGATCCGGTTTCCGACTCCAATCTCGCCTCAATGGCGGCAAGCACGGATTCTGCTTCCGAGTTCATCGTCTTGTTGACGGATGTCGGATCTTCCGCCTCTGCGACGGGTGTTTGATCTTCCGTCTCCATGACGGGTGCGTTGTTATCTGCCTCTTGCACGAGATTTCCATCATCCGTGTTTTCGGCGATTTCGGATTGCACCATGCCGATAAAGTGTGTATCACTTTTGTGTCGGCGATCTGAGCAGAATCCGGCATCATAGTCATCTTCGACTGGGTATAGGGCGGGTAGGATAAACTTGCTTCCACCGCAAAACCCCATTGCTTCTGCAGTTAGTCCGATAAAGATGTTAGCAGATCCTGTCGGTAACACGCAGGCACTTACCAGGTGGTTTTGCGCCGGTATATAGGATCCGTTGTCGAGGAAGCGCCCAACGTCGTTGTCGAATTCCAAGCTTCCGACAGTGATCGATCTTCCGATTCCGCCAAGTATCCCAGATCGGAATCTTACGCCTGACGTCGTTTGCCCCACGGTGGGCGCCAACTGTCGAGACATCGTAGTAGTTTTCATAGACGGGGGTGCCATGAGACTACGGTAGAGACGTGGGGTAACGGGATAGCGTAGTAACACAGAACACAGGATTTTACCCAGGTTCGGTATGTCGCGACAGTACGACGTGCCTACTCCTGCACTTCTCACTAATTGGGACTAAAGCCCGTAAATAGGGTTACAATGTGAGGGTTTTAGATCTAAACCACTCGACGAGGATGAACTTCTCGGCGAGTTGGCGTAGAGCTTCTCTGTTCTCTCTCGTTGTTTTTGTTTATCTCCCGTCCGGCTTTATATAATAGCCGGATTAGGGCTTACAGAATAGGAAACCTAGAAAACTACGGTAACTTGTAACTTGGAAAGCAAGGAATCCGTCTTCTCCTCCAAGCCAGATCACATGGGCTGTGATCCGGGTTCTTCTAGAATCCGGCTTCTGCGCGTCGGATTACTGGGCCGCCTAATGGACCTAAGCCCACTACCACTTAGGCCACCCTGGTAATCCGGCACTTGGCCCACCATCTTCTATACCCCTATTTGGTATATATCCGACATTGATCTTGTCTGCAAGAAAGTCGAGCGTGCTGGCAGGAAGCTTGCGGTCACACAGAGGCAAGCCCAAGTAAGTCTGCGGGAAGGCGTAGACGGAGCATCCAAGGATTGCCGCTAGGGACGCCGCCTTATCTGGCGGTGTCGAGACATCGTAGTAGTTTTCATAGACGGGGGTGCCATGAGACTACGGTAGAGACGTGGGGTAACGGGATCGCGTAGTAACACAGAACACAGGATTTTACCCAGGTTCGGTACGTCGCGACAGTACGACGTGCCTACTCCTGCACTTCTCACTAATTGGGACTAAAGCCCGTAAACAGGGTTACAATGTGAGGGTTTTAGATCTAAGCTACTCGACGAGGATGAGCTTCTCGGCGAGTTGGCGTAGAGCTTCTCTGTTCTATCTCTTTATCTATCTCCCGTCCGGCTTTATATAATAGCCGGATTAGGGCTTACAGAATAGGAAACCTAGAAGGCTACAGTAACTTGTAACTTGGAAAGCAAGGAATCCGTCTTCTACTCCAAGCCAGATCACATGGACCGTGATCCGGGTTCTTCTAGAATCCGGCTTCTGTGCGTCGTTTTACTGGGCCGCCTAATGGACCTAAGCCCACTACCACTTAGGCCACCCTGGTAATCCGGCACTTTGTCTACCATCTTCTATACCCCTATTTGGTATATATCCGACAGTAGCCCCCAAGAAGGATCGAAACTCTGATTCTCCGTCTTTCGCCAAATATTCTTTGTCCGAGAAATATTGATTCAGCAGTCTTGATTCTTCTTATTCTTCTTTTGAAAAAGATGGTCACATGAAACTCGGAATCCTGAAAGTCCGGCTTTTCTCTCACGATCCTTCGCGGAGAAGAAACTTCTTATGTCAGCGCACTTAACCATGCTGACGTAAGTGACGTTTGGGATTTACTCGGAAAACCCAGAAACATATCTCTGACAGATTCTCGCGGGAAACGAGGAGATAACCATCATTACCCTGTCGTTTCATTTCCCTGATTTTCCGGCGAGTGACACGCGGCAAACATCCAACGGTCAAAATAGCCGTTGGCACGTATCTTGACGGATTTCTAGCTATAAATAGCCATCCTCGTCCTCAACGAAAACCTTCCGCACTCTCACCGCACTCGCCATTGACGCGCACGAGCTCTCCAGCAAAGCACTGCCCCGAGCGCACCTCGCCTCCAAGCACACCAGAAACGAATCGCGCCGCCAGGAAATGGCAAGCTCACCGTCCTCGCCCACTCGCGCCGCCATCAACGACCTCATCAGCGACCTAGATCCACAACTTGGGTCACCCAAGCACGCCGGCGACGAGCCGGAGAAAACCGCGGCCTTCGCGGCGGGCGGAGAAAACCTTTCCGCCGCCGCGGACGTTGCGGGCGCGAGCTCCGCCGCTTCCCCGCCGTTTGCTCCTGAAACGGCGGAGGAAAAGATCCTGCTTCAAGTCAACGAACACGCTGCGACCGAAGAAGCAGAATTTGTCGGCAACTGGAATCCGAGTAACTCTTCCCTCGTCCTCCTTCGACAAATGTCAAAGGAGGGATTAATAGTTAAAGGCAAATGGCGAAACTCAGATGGTGAGCTCGAGCCCAGACCAAAAGACGGAGAATGTGTCCTCCTTACCTCTCACATTACGCGAGGTATGGGTTTACCTCCTTCTGCCTTCTTCATAGACATCCTTAACTATTACGGCGTCCAACCGCATAACCTCTCTCCAAACTCCATCCTCTATCTAGCTAGCTTCCAAGCTCTTTTTGAAGGATATCTCGGAATAACTCCTAGTCTAGATTTTTGGCAATATTGTTTTGAAGTAAAACATAACATAACAGAAGGCATTTCCCCTATCTGTGGAACTATATCTTTCATTCTTCGGAAAAATAGAGAGGATTGGTTCCCGAGAATACAAATGCCAGAACCCGCCAAATCCTGGTTGGGTTCTTTCTTTTATCATCAGGACATCCCGTTCCCTGGCAAGGAAATCGGGGTTCCTTCATTTGTTAATTCCGCTGCCATTCCTCGAGAGAGTTGGACAGTTGAAGCAGTTGAGACATTGCCGGAAAATCTAATGAAGATAAAGCGCCGTATTGCCAAGCTTACTTCTTCCAAACCTTCTTTAACTGGGAAGGACACTGTTTTATGCTGGTTCGGACGTCGCATTCAACCCCTTTCATTTCGTTCCCGGCTTCTTTGCGAATACCAAGGGCCAGAAGATAGCATGAGGGGAACAGATAAAGCCTATACCAAGAAAGATTTTATAAAGCGGCTTCATCAACTGGTTGCCACCAGCGCTCAAATTGAAGAAAACCTAGCCATTTATCACGTGGAAAATCGGGTTCCTAAGGTATTTATACTTTCCTTGTTTCCGAGTTTTTCTCAGATTAACTTGTATCTCCGCCTTTTAATATGTTGTTAATTCTTTCCCAGTTCAACGAACTCGGAGGAAATGATCTTGCTTCCGACGCCGAACTCAGCGAACTACATGCTAGGTTTTACAGCGACCGGAAGCGCAAAAGGCAGGTGACTTCCGAGAAAATGGTAACTGTTGACGGAATTCCTATCGCCACGTCCAGGTATTTTACTGGAGTTTTCCTAGTTACCATCCTCCTTCAATTCTTCGAGATCTTTAACTCTCGGATATTCTTCTTTCAGTCTTGCCCCAACTCCTCTGAAAACAAAGAAGCTGAAGAAACATAAGACTGCTATCAAAGAAGAATCTTCTTCTGCAGCCATGGGCCCGAGGGGTAGAACGGAAGCACAGACGGGTGGAAATCTCCGGTCCTCTGCTGGAAACGAACCCATCTTCAATTTGGACAGTAACATCCGGATAAAAGAAGAACCGTTCGACGATCTTGGATATATTCGTCCGGAGGCTAAAAAATTCTTCGCTCCTGCCCCTCTAATTCGTCCTTGGCCACAGGGGCGGATTAGTTGTTCGCAATGATATTATATTTTCCCCTCGCCAGGTCTTACAAGATGGCCTTCATCACGTTGGGATTCTTTTCGCTGAATATGCCAAAGAGTTCAACGAGAGCTTGGCCGACTTGCGAGAAATGAGCCAGGTGACACCTCTAGCCCCCAAGCATTAAGTTGAAAACCTGAATTCTTCTTAATGTTTCTTCATATGCTTGTTCATACTTAAGCATTTGGCTTTCATTTCTGTATTCAGCATTCCGCAGATGCCATAAACTTGGAAGTTTTTAAGAAGCTTAATCTCAAGAGTAGAGAAGTAAAAACCCTTCAATCTATTATTGAGTTGAAAAGCAACGAGCTGGCGTCATCTCAGCTACAATTATCTGAAACAACAAGTATGTATTCTCTGCAGTTTTTATCCGGATGACACTTTTCCCGAATTTTCATAAACTCGAAATGTTTTTGTGTCCTCTAGCTGCTTTAGCTAAAGCCAAAAAAGTAGCGAAGGACGCTAGCAATGCATCTCGGCTCCGTGCAGAAAACTCAAGCCTTCGCAAGGAACTTATGAAAGTTCAAAAAGACCTGGAAGCCAGTAATCTGGCCCTTGGGATTGCTCAATCCAAGGCTTCTTTGCAAGCGGCGGAAGATAAATCTATTATCCATGATTTGGAAAGTATGCTATTCCCGCGCATGAAAGAAGGCACCGAAATTGATAAGGTTCTTGGTAATTTAGTTCCTTTTACCAATTTCTCCATGTCTCACTTTCCTTATTTTGTGGCCTAAACTTTTTTTTTTTGTTGTTTCTGTCATCAAAACAGGGAATATTCTAGGAATTTCTCGGATTGAGAAAATCCGAGCTTTTGGGGAGGTATGGAATGCAATCAGAAATGCAGGAATGCAATTGATTAACAAATTCCTTCCCGCAAGTACTATAGAATTCTCGGAAGTTTACAAACTTCCGGGTGCCATCATGGAAGTTGCGGTATCAAAGGAGTCCATCCTACGCTCCGCTGCACGAGGTGGTGCGTGCATGGCCCTAGGCCTTATGCGTCTGCATTATCCTGATGCGAAATCTTGGCGCGTGGCCTCTGGTGTCCCTGAGGGGTATACAGAAAATCAGCGAACCACCATTTTTGATGAAGTCAAAGGCCACGCCACCAGGATTGCTTCCATGGTTAACATTTCTATCACTTATCCAGAAGAAGAGGTTCCCGCAGTCCCCGAAGATGAAAGCAGCGAGGAAGACTCGAATGCTTGAAGGACTGCATTTAACCTGGATGGTAGATTTGTATAATAGGAGCGCTATTTCTACACTGTAATTCATACTGTAACGCTTCTATTTCATTTGTCGAAACAAGAACTCCGCCTTTTGCAGCTTTGAATTATGAAATTCCTTGCAAGATTGTCGGGTTGAATTATTCCTTTGTCTTCTAAGTTCTCTGGCAAATGTGTTTTGACTGTCTTTAGTGTTTGAAATGGCTCGATAGCATTATGAATCGTCATGGCGAGTAACTGGGTATAATCAATCAGTTAAAACTCGGAAACATGGATCATACTAAAGGCATTTTTACTAACTAGTTCCAGTGACCCAACATACATTCAATCAGATAATGCTTAGAGATTTGTAAGGAACTTTCTTGAAACTTGGGCACGCAGGCACAATCCGAGTTTCCTTTAGCCATTAGCAGGCTGAAATCATTCAGTTTTTTAACGCCGAGCAAGCAGGCACAATTCGGGTTAACATTGAGTATTTTGTAAGATCATTGGGAAATAGATAAAGTGGAATCATGCTTTGTACTATAGTGACCTTGTGAAAACATGGATATCAGAATTCCAATGACTTTATTTCATGATCTCAAAAGATGTTTACATAGATATTGAACTAAGTATATAAGGGACGTAACTGCTGGATGCTCCAAGGCCTTTTTGTCTCTCCTAGCTCATCATCTATCTTTCTCTTTCTTTTGCGATTCGGTTTCTCGGGATCGTCTTCCGTATCTCGAATGTCAACAAGATAGTATGATCCATTTTTCATGGCTTTACTTATGACAAATGGCCCTTCCCATACTGGGGCTAATTTGTGCTTCCTTTGCTGCACCAACCTCAGCACTAGGTCACCTTCTTTAAAAGAGCGATGCCTGATTTTCCGACTATGGTAACGTCGCAAACCCTGCTGGTAAATGGCGGATCTTTGAAGCACAAGCTCTCTTTCCTCTTCTAGGAGATCCACGGCATCCTGTCGTGCCTCTTCAGCATCTAATTCGTCGAAATCTTGCACTCTTGGGCTATCATGGATCATATCTGTTGGGAGAATAGCTTCCGCGCCGTAAATTAGAAAAAACGGGGTTTGCCCAGTCGATCTATTTGGCGTCGTTCTTATACTCCAAATCACGGAAGGTAGCTCTTCTACCCATGCTCCGGCCGCTCTGTGAAGAGGAGTTTCGAGTCTTGGGCGTATTCCTTGCAGGATTGAGCTGTTCATTCGCTCAACCTGTCCATTAGATTGCGGGTGTGCCACAGATGCTAGATCTAGGCGAATTCCCGTTTGTCGGCAATATCTTGCCAACTCTCCGATGGAGAAATTTGTCCCGTTGTCGGTTATTATGCTGTGTGGCACACCGTATCTCATCACCAAGTCGATGATGAAATTTCTAGCAGTTGCACCATCCAGCTTTTTGATGGGTTTGGCCTCCACCCATTTGGTGTACTTATCCACTGCTACTAGCAAATGAGTAAGTCCACCTCTTGCAGTTTTGAACGGTCCCATCATATCTAGCCCCCAGACCGCAAACGGCCACGTAATGGGGATAGTTTTAAGTGCTTGGGCCGGCAAATTGGTCTGCTTAGCGTAATATTGACACCCTGCACACGTGTTAACTATATGCTCGGCATCTGTCTTGGCTGTTAGCCAGAAAAACCCCGCGCGGAATGCTTTTTTGACTATGCTTTTTGATTGAGCATGATGTCCGCAATCGCCGGCATGGATTTCTTCCAGTATTTCTCTTCCTTCTTCTGGTGAGATGCACCACTGAAAAATTTCAGAAGTACTGCGTTTATATAAGCATCCGTCAATTACCGCGTATCCTTTGCATCGACGCTGTATTTGTCTTTGCAAGACTTCGTCTGCTCCTTCCGGGTACTTCTGATTGACTAAGAAGTTTAAGTACGGAATTGTCCAGTCCGGCTTAACGATCATGACTTCGATTGATTCAGACGCCAGAGGGTAATCAACGTCTCCACCTTTTATGGACGGCTCGTATAAGTGCTGAACGAATACTCCTGGTGGTAAGGTTTTTACCCGTTCTGATCCCATGCGGGCTAGCGCATCCGCGTTCCAGTTTTCCTCCCTTTTGATGTGAAGGACCTCGAATCCAAAGAAACAAATGGCGAACTCGTCTACCGTTCTCCGATATTCGGCCATTATAGGGCTGTTTGCGTCCCAGGTTTGGTTGAGCTGATGCTGAACCAAATCCGAGTCGCCATAGCACAAGATGCGCTTTACTCCTATTTCTTTTGCAATATGCAAGCCATGAAGCAGAGCTTCGTATTCTGCCACGTTATTACTGGCGTTGAAGTGTATTTGCAACACGTACTCCATCGTGTCTCCCTTAGGAGATTTTAAGACTACGCCAGCCCCAGCTCCTTCCTTCATCTTGGATCCGTCAAAGTGCATGATCCAGTACTCGGACTCCGGCATTGGTGTTTTTTCCATTGCTTCCATCCAGTCGGCAACAAAATCTGCCAAAACTTGGGATTTTATGGCCGTCCTTGGCTGGTACTTAATGTCGAAGGCTGCCAGCTCAATGCCCCATTTGGCTACTCGGCCGGTTGCCTCTGCATTGTTTATAATGTCTCCTAGTGGTGCTTTACTAACCACTGTTATGGAATGCCCTTGGAAGTAATGGCGCAGTTTTCTAGATGCGAAAAATACACCATACGCCAGTTTCTGGTAATGTGGGTACCTTTTTTTTGACTCGGAAAAAACATCGCTTATGTAATATACCGGATGTTGATCTGGTATGCTTTGTTCTTCCTTTATCCGTTCCACAACGATTACCGCACTAATAACCCGATTTGTAGCCGTAAGGTATAATAACATGGGTTCTTCGTCTTTTGGCGATGCCAAAATCGGAGCTTTCATCAAGGTTTCCTTCAACTGGGTCAGCGCCGCATCGGCCTCTTCTGTCCATTCGAACTTGTCGGATTTTTTCAGCAGCTTGTAGAGTGGTAAGGCTTTATCCCCCAGCCGACTAATAAATCTGCTAACGGCAGCTGCGGAACCCGTCAATCTTTGGACATCTTTGACGCAGGTAGGTTTTGTGATGTTCAAGATTGCCTTGATCTTTTTCGGGTTAACTTCTATTCCTCTGTGAGAAACGATGAAACCCAGAAGTTTTCCTGAGGGAACCCCAAATACGCACTTAGATGGATTCAAATTCATCTTGTAGGTGCGTAAGTTTTCGAAAGTTTCTCGCAAATCCTCAAGGAGTGTATCTTTTTCCTTGGTTACGACAGCAATATCGTCCACATAAACATGGACATTTTTTCCAATCTGACTATGCAAACAACGTTGCATGCAACGCTGGTAGGTTGCACCTGCGTTCTTCAGGCCAAACGGCATGGTTACGTAATAATACGTCCCGTATGGGGTTATGAAAGAAGTCTTAATTTGATCTTCCTTTTTCATGCGTATTTGGTGGTACCCGGAGTATGCATCCAAAAAGCACAAAAGCTCAGAGCCTGCGGTGGCATCTATTATTTGATCGATTCGCGGTAATGCAAACCTATCTCTCGGACATAATTTGTTCAAGCCTGTGTAATCTATACACATTCTAAGAGCAGTAGTGTCTTTCTTCGGTACTAATACCGGATTTGCAGACCAGTCAGTATGGATTACTTCTTTGATGAAATCCGCTGCTAAAAGCCGGATAATTTCCTTGCCAATAGCCTTCCGTCTTCTTCCGTCAAATCGACGGTGTCCTTGTTTGACAGGTTTTGATCCAGGAATAACCTTGAGTTGGTGCTCAGCAAGTTCCCTGGGTACACCTGGCATGTCAGCTGGACACCAGGCAAAAATATCCCAGTTCTCAAGGAGGAACTTGATGAGCTCGCCTTCCTATTTGTCAGTCATCCCAGTCCCTACGACGACAAATTTTGTCGGATCTTTGGGATCTAGGATTACCTGTCTTGTATTTTCGGACGCCTTGAAGCTGTCTGTTGGCTTCCGAGTTTCTTTTCCCGCCGGCATTTCTGACGGCGATACCTACTTGGCTAATTCCTTCAGTTCTTCCTTTGCTATGACTCTCTGAGCGCAAAGGGCGTTTTCTTTCTCCAACTCGTTTGCCAGCTTGAAATCACCGGCTATAGTGATTACTCCTCCCTTGGGTCCTGGCATCTTCAGCTTGTTATAAATATAACAGGATCTTGCCATGAATTTGGCGAAAGCTGGACGTCCGAGTATTGCGTGGTACACGCTTTCGAACGGCACTACTTCGAAGGATACTTTTTCCTGCCGGAAGTGATCTTTATCTCCGAAGGTGACATCTAGGGAAATTTCTCCTAGGGATCGTGCTTGCCTACCAGGGACAATACCATGGAAGCGTATGTTGCTGTAGTTGAGCTGAGACTCGGAAATCTTCAGATGCTTCAGTGTATCCAGGTACATTATATTAATGTTGGATCCTCCATCCATCAGCACTCTTCTTAGCCTGGTATTTTGGACAATAGGGCTTACAACAAGAGCTTGTGTGCCGGGTTCAGGGATATTTCCGGGATGATCAGACTGATCCCAGATTATCGGTGTGTTGGAGTACTTCAAGAATTTCGGGGTTGCCGGAACAACCGCGTTTATTTCTCGAAGTGTTCTTTTGGCCACCTTTGCTGACGGAGTTGCTAGGAATGTTAGCATTGCTTCTCCATCAACTCTCGGAAATTTGGTTTCGCCCTTTCGCTGTTGCTCCTGGATTTTTTCATCAGTGTCCGATTCACTGTCTTCTTTTTCAGCTTCTGGCTTTTGTTTGGTGGGTTTCCTTTTGGAACCCTTCCCTTTATTTCCGGATCCTGCTCTGCCTTTCATGTGCTTATTCAGCCGGCATTGCGCGTTTGTATGGGTGGGTTTCCCAAATTGCGAGTGGTGAACACAAGGTTCCGACTTAATCCTCTCCTACTCCTCTGGAGTGTAGTTGATTGGATCTGGGTTGCGTCCTTTCCACTTGTTTCCCGTTTCTCCTCCAAAGGCTATGTTGACCTCTTTGGGTTTCGTCGTTGTTTCTGGAGTTCCTTTCTTGTTAGAACGAGGGGTTTTCTTGGCAAGTATCAGTGATTCGATATTGCCTCCTCTTGCTCTGATGTCATCTTCGGCTGCAGCGTGCTCATTGGCGGTTGTAAGCATAGATCCGAGATCTTTGTGCTTTTTGGAACCAACCATGAACGGTACGAGTCCGGCTTTTAGGCCATTGACGAAAGCATGCATTTCTTGCACGTCAGTTACTCCAGAACAACTATTCTTCATTGCTGTCCATCTGGAGATGAAATCCACGTATGGTTCATCCTCAAATTGCGTGCAACGGTTTAGCTCGTTGATGCTGTTCGGGCGTTTGTACGTTCCCCGGAAATGCTGAGTGAATACTCTACCATATCATCCCAGCTGTCGACTGTTCTTGATGGTAATCCATTGATCCAATCTCTGGCTCCGTCCAGCAGCATTAGGGGAAGAAACTTGACAGCTTCCAAGTCTGTCCCATTGTTGATCTGGACGGCTGTATAGTAATCCGAGAGCCAGGTATCCGGGTTTGTGCTGCCGGTGTATTTCTGGTATGTTGGACCGACCGTGGCAAAGCCAGAATGCAGCGTTATTCTTCGGATCCTGTCAGTAAAAGACTTAGGACCAAAGTATAGATCATCTTTTTCTGCTCTGTCAATGTGTGCAGAATATCTTCCGGCTGAATGGACATAAGGGGATCTGCTCCTTTCTCTTCCATTGTTGCGCGAACGCGCTTTTCCGGGATTGTTTCTATCTCTTCCGTGATCACGCCCTTTTGGATTAGGCGGAGTTCTACTTCTGTGCCTTTCTTTGTCCTTAGGAGGTGTCCGGGATCTCTCACGCCTGTGAGGTATATCGTATCTTCCAGCTTTCTCAGCTGGGCTTCTCGGAGGTGGCATTATTTTGCCGTCCTTCCGGTGTTTGTCTTCCCGATCATGGGGTTTATGTCCATCTTTCGGGAGATGGGATCCGGTCCTAGACGCTGCATCCCGGTTGTCGGGGTTTTTCTTGTCTTTTCTCGGATCCTCTTTTTTATCTTTTGAGTTGTCTGAATCCTCGGGTTCTTCCGGTCCAGGTGCTCCAGCAGCGCAAGTAGCTGTTTTGCATAGGGCGGAGTTATCATGCAGCCTCCCTGATCGCTCTTGGGCGCGCTGTTGTTGTTGCAATGCTTTTCCTAGGAAAGCATACACCCCTTGGAGTTTTTCCCCGTTGGAATACAGATCGTTGTTAAGAATCGCGAACGCTGCTTCCGCGTTTTCTGCTGCGGTCTTGTATATTGGTTCGCCCTTGGCATCTTTGCCGTTTACCTGCTTTTGCCAAGATGGGTTATGGAACCTTTCTTTTGGCGGCAGTTCTTCCGGTCTTGCGATTCCGGGTAACCTAGTAGGTTTTAACGCGGATCTATTCTTTCTCTCGTACTCCTCTATTTCTTCCTTCATGACCTTGATGTCATTATGGGTTTGTTGGAGATGTTGCCGAGATCTGAGTAGATGTTGTTGTTGCCGTTGGAAAGCTTGTCTCCTGGCTTCCAGCATCTCAGGGGGTTCATCTGGTCCCACTGGTGTTTGCAATAGCTCTTGCTCTTCCTGTTCCGTCATTGGCGGAGCAGTGATTTCTTTGGATTTCTTCTCCGCAGGCTTTGTTCCGCTAACGTCTCCTACTTCCAGGTTTTCATCAGCGGGATCAGCTGATTTTTTCTTCCAGATTTTGTATTGGAGTTTTTTAGCAGCACGGTGCTTTTTCTTGGAAGAGGGAGGTTTTTTGACAGGTTCATCTTCTGTCATCTCCTTGACATTGGGGAATACCGGAGAAGTTTCTCCGTCTTCTCTCTCTTCTTCTGGCGGAGGGGTTTTAGGGCTTTCCTGGCTGCCGGCGTCCGTGGTATCAGCTGGTTTCGCCATTAGAACTTCATGGAATCCCTCTTGAAAGGACTTAAACTTTCTTACGAAGGCGTCCTCATCTTCGTCTTCGGAGTCGAAGTTATCCGATCTGGTTTCCGACTCCAACCTCGCCTCAATGGCGGCAAGCACGGATTCTGCTTCCGAGTTCATCGTCTTGTTGACGGATGTCGGATCTTCCGCCTCTGTGACGGGTGTTTGATCTTCCGTCCCCATGACGGGTGTGTTGTTGTCTGCCTCTTGCACGGGATTTCCGTCATCCGTGTTTTCGGCGATTTCGGATTGCACCATGCCGATAAAGTGTGTATCACTTTTTTGTCGGCGATCTGAGCAGAATCCGGCATCATAGTCATCTTCGACTGGGTATAGGGCGGGTGGGATAAATTTGCTTCCACCGCAAAACCCCATTGCTTCTGCAGTTAGTCCGATAAAGATGTTAGCAGATCCTATCGGTAACACGCAGGCACTTACCAGGTGGTTTTGCGCTGGTATGTAGGATCCGTTGTCGAGGAAGCGCCCGACGTTGTTGTCGAACTCCAAGCTTCCGACAGTGATTGATCTTCCGATTCCGCCAAGTATCCCAGATCGGAATTTTACGCCTGACGTCGTTTGCCCCACGGTGGGCGCCAACTGTCGAGACATCGTAGTAGTTTTCATAGACGGGGGTGCCATGAGACTACGGTAGAGATGTGGGGTAACGGGATCGCGTAGTAACACAGAACACAGGATTTTACCCAGGTCCGGTACGTCGCGACAGTACGACGTGCCTACTCCTGCACTTCTCACTAATTGGGACTAAAGCCCGTAAACAGGGTTACAATGTGAGGGTTTTAGATCTAAGCTACTCGACGAGGATGAGCTTCTCGGCGAGTTGGCGTAGAGCTTCTCTGTTCTCTCTCTTTATCTATCTCCCGTCCGGCTTTATATAATAGCCGGATTAGGGCTTACAGAATAGGAAACCTAGAAGGCTACGGTAACTTGTAACTTGGAAAGCAAGGAATCCGTCTTCTACTCCAAGCCAGATCACATGGGCCGTGATCCGGGTTCTTCTAGAATCCGGCTTCTGTGCGTCGTTTTACTGGGCCGCCTAATGGACCTAAGCCCACTACCACTTAGGCCACCCTAGTAATCCGGCACTTTGTCTACCATCTTCTATACCCCTATTTGGTATATATCCGACAGGCGGGATGGAAATTGGCACGAAGGTTTGATACGTCCAAAACGTAAGTCCTTTTCCGAACACTTTTCTTATTGTTTTCTTCTAAACTTGTGAGTTTTGGATACCACTAACACGGACTAACGCTATTTTCAGCAGAATTACCTTGGTGTCTCGTTTTTGTGCAGAAAAATCAACTTTCGGGAAAATGCCCAGAAAAGATCCCATTGGTCCTAAAACACCAGAAGACACCGAGCCAGAAGGTGGCCAGGATAGGATCCAAGAGGGACCACACCACCCCCCAGTGCCCCCTTGTGATATCGGCTTGGCCTCTAGGGTGGCCCGATCTTCACGGATTGACGCACGAGAGGTGGGGAGATTGGGAAGAAAGCGAAGAACACGATGAACTCACACACACAAAAGGGGATATAACCGTGAAGCCTATGAGGGATCGCAAACCCAAGTCAACAACACGCTAACTGTAACCGAGTCCTCTCACCGGCCGGTCCACCGATCCAACAGAAGCCACAAGGGGAAGGTTGGCAAGTACTACTAGAGTCACAAGGTGAAAGAGTAGCTACTTGGAGAGGTCTTGATACAATCCAATAGATGAATCTATGGAGTAGCCATGGATCCCATGGGGAGGTTCTCCACATGGGAGGGGGGAGCACAAAGCCCAATTCTATCTCAAGTCAACTCTATCTCTAGAACTAGCCACCGGAGTCCCTTATATAGCCTAGGGGGGTAGGTGGGGGAAAAGGGCATCTTCTCCTTGTCTTCGGGAAGCAGCAGGGAGGCCGACCAGTGAGGCCGGGGTGGGAGCTGGGCGCCCCATCCTGGAGGCAGCCCGCCTGGCAGGCCGGCCTGGGGCCGGGGTGGGGTCCGGGGCCTTCAGGCAGGTGGCCGGCATGGCTCCCATGTGCAGCCGGCCTGAGGCCGGGGTGGGAGAGGGGGAGGTCGGCCTCTTCTGTTGATTGGCCAACCTGAGGGAAAGGGAGGCCGGCCTTGCCGGGGGTTGAGGCCGGGGACCCCGTTTCCCTCCGTTCTCCCTCCTCAGAGCTCCGATCTTGATGCCGTATTCTCCCACTTCTTTCCTATCTTCTTGGGAACCGTCTTGGGCATGTTCTTGAGCATCGAGGATACCGTCTTGGGCTCCATTGTGGGATCCACCCTAGGCATGAAGAGGGGCATTTCATGAGGTAGCGCACTGTTCACCAAGTCACCGGAAACATACGGAGATAGGAGTGAGTTCACCTTGTTGTGCATCGATGTTGTGCTTGGTTGAATACGGTGGGCTGCATCATCTCCCCCCTTGAAGAAGAGTCGTCCTCGACTCTCGTTCCATCCATTGGTGAGCGGGAGAAAGAATGTTGACGACGAAGATGTCGTTGAAGTTGAGTCGCTTGTCGAAGATCATGTGACGATAGGCTCGTAGTGGGGGTGATCCAAAGGTGATGAAGATCATGAAATGTTCCTCCTTGGATGGTTGAGGAAGATCTTGCGAGGCGGTGTAGTCGTTGAAGTTGAGCCTCTTATCGAAGATCATGCCAAGGTATGCTCGTGGAGGGTGTAGTCCAAAGGTGATGACGATCTTGACATGGTCCTCAATGGTTGGATGAGGATGAGCTTGAAAAGAGATGTAGTCGTCGTCGAAGAGCTCAAGAGGTGGTTGGTCCATTGCTTGCGGAAGCGGTGGGGTGTAGATTAACTTGACGCATTGGTTGTTGTTGATGCTCGTGTTGAAGTCCATGTACATCGTGGCGGTTGGCATGTAGTCGTGGTGATCATTGTCGTTGACGCGCTTGTCGAACTCCATGCACATCATGACAAGTGGGATGTAGGCGTAGAAGTCGTTGTCGTGGAGGTGCTTGAGACGCGCCATGTAGATCTTGACTTGAGGAGTGTGGATGGAGAATGCCTTGTCGTAGAAGCTCTTGTCAATCTCCATGTGGATCATGACGAGCGGAATGTGCTCCTTCCAACTCTTCAAGTCGGTGTCGATGCTCATGCGATGTGGAGAGCCTTGGAGTGGAGAAGTCCATGAGGTCGAGGATGCTTGATAGGGTCACCAAATCTCTGCAAAATAGACAACAAAGATGGAGAGAAAGTTGGTAAGCCGTTAGTGTCAATAAGCACACATGGGGTTTTGCTCTCAACTCTCATCTCACTATTGGTGGCTATCATGGAGGTGCCTCTAAGAACACTCATGCTTTTTCCACTCATAATTGGCTTGTGGCTCTCACTCACGTGATGGTGGATCTCTCTCTCACCACTCATCTCACTAGAAGCTTGAGAGGGGACACTAGAAGGCTCCAAAGTCTTGGCACTTGAGGTGTGCGCACTTGTCGAAGTCGTTGCATTTCTTGGAGTCGGTAGTGTCATAGCATGTGGCGAGGAGGACTCGAGTATCTCGTCTCTTGGATTGATCTCCAAGTGTGGAGAGGGTGGCTTTCTTGGAGGAGGAGGTAGGGTCATGGCTTGTGTCGAAGAAGGCTCCATCATCTCCGTGATGTGGTAGTGTAATCCATGCCTTGTAGCATCCTCAAGTGGTTGATGGTGATGATGACGCTCATGTGCTTGATCATGGAGTCCATAGTCCTTCCTCAAAGTATGGCGCACATGGGTGTTGTGGATGGGTGTCGGTGATGAAGTGTCTCTTGCCTCTTGCCTTGATGAAGTAGTGGTATCATAATTTCCATGGCGGGGATGTTCTTGATCCTTGTCGAAGGCGGGGTACGAGAAGAAAGCACATTCTTGGAGAAGATGAGGTGGAGGCTCCCATTCCTCATGTTGGTGATGATGCTCATGGTCCTTGGTCCTTGTAACATTGAGTCAAAGGGCGCTCAAGTTGTTGTCTTCATGGCCTTGATGATGCGGTGCTTCATCCAATATGGGAGGAGAAGAATCATGGATAGCATCTCCATTTGGTTGTTGTTGGCGAGGTCGCTCATGTGGGTCCTCATCAAAAATAGGAAGTGAGAAGTCACTTGGGGCATCTTCACTTGCTTGTTGTTGACGAAGTCGCTCATGTGGTTCCTCATCAAACATAGGAAGTGAGAGATCATGAATAGCATCCGCGCTTAGTTGTGGTTGAAGTGGGCGCTCATTGGGGTCTTCATCAAAGATAGGAAGAGAAATGCCATGTGTAGCATGCCCACTTGTTTGTTTTTGATGCATGAGCTCATTGGGGTCTTCATCAAAGATCGGTAGTGAAGTAGCATGTTGAGCACTCCCACTTGGTTGTTGTCGATGGTGGCGCTCAATGGGGTCTTCCTCAAAGATGGGGAAAGACAAGCCATACAGAGCATTCTCACTTGCTTGATGTTGAGAAGGTATCTCATTTGGGTATTCATCAAAGATAGGTGGTGGAAGCTCAATTGGGTCATCCTCATTGGTTTGGCGATGGCGGTCATGATGGAGAGGATGGCGCCGGTGGTCATTGTGGTGGAGTTGTGGGAGGCATTCACTAGAAGCCATGTCATGGGCACCTTCTTGATAATGGCCTTGGTCTTGGTGGTCATTGTGGTGGTGACACACATTTTGCTTGCTTGAATGTGGGCGAGCACCATCCACGAAGCCATATAGACCATAGTCATGAGTCGAGCTTGGAGAAGGTGGGTGATGAAGAATATCCGGTCGTAGAGGGTGATCTTGAAGAGGGTCACCACGGCCTTGTCGGTGTCGAGGTCGAGGTAGTGGTGATGGCGAGCAATGCTCAAACCAATGTCGTCGCGGAACTTGTGGTGGAGGATGCGGTGAGGTGGGTGTATCACTCTCTCCCATATGTCGATGATGATCATGGCGACGATCTTGGTGATGAGCTTGGTGATGACAGCTTGAAGTTTGTTGATGACGAAGCTTGCGGCGTTCCCGCACTTCCTGTGTGGGATGACTCCGAAAGTCATTCGGATGCCTTGGCTTCTTGTCCTTCTCTCTTGATGGGGCCTTGATGGTTTTCTTCATGTGGCGCCGTCTTGATGTTGAAGAAGCCAATCTTGACGTTGCTAACTTGTCGGATTTCTTGTCATTGCACCATCTTGAGGTTGAAGGGAGTTGTCTTGTGTTGGCCTTGGCATTCTCCTTGAAGTTCCTTAGTGTTGAGCATGAACCATAGGACATATGATGTCTTGGCAATCGAAGCTTGGAGAGGAAGTTATTGTAGGTGAGCTCGTCCATGTCGGAGTCGAAGTAGTTGTAGAGCTCCATCTTGTCTCTCATGCTTGTGGAGTCATTGTCGGTGTAGTACTCCGCCATGTTTGTGGATGCGTTGTCGGTGTAGCACGGCTCCATCTCGTCATCCAAGCTTGCGGTGTCGTAGTTGATGTAGTGGTTCATGTCGTTGGAGCTCATGGAGTCGACGTTGTCGTGGTTGGTGTGGTGCTCCGCCATGTCGATGATGCTTGGGGAGGAATAGTCGGTGTAGAGCTCGACGTCATGGTCGTAGTAGTGGTGGTGATCCACCATGTCATGCTCGTAGTAGTGGTCGTCCACCATGTCGTGCTCGTAGGAGTGGTGGTCCATGTCTAGCTCGTTGTAGTCGTTGTCGTTGTTGTAGTCGTAGTGGTCCATCATGCACTTGTCATGGTCATCATGGCCTCCATATGCTCCGCTCTCGCTACACATGGTTACTCACAAGCACAAGTGTATATAGAGTGTGAAAACCTAAGAGCTCAAACCTCACCTTTTAGCAAGTATTGGGACTAGTGGACCATGCCAAGAGAAACCGATAACAAAAAGAATGAAGTGACTTGAGTTCGAAAGATCCAAAAACATGCTCCAAAACACACACAGCTTATGGGTAGATAGGTATGGAAAGTGGAAAGCTAATGGAACAACCGGAAACCAAGATATTGCAATGGAAAATAGAGAACCACAATGATCACAAAGCAACAACAAGTCGATCTCCAAAAGGTATGGAAACGCACACACGGAGATAAATGGGACTAGTGCAACCAAAATGTGAGCTAAGGAACCAAATGATCCTAGCGAAGACTATAAAGCTCGTGTTGCACAAGTACAAGGAGAGTCGCTAGTTCGATTGCAAATTATTGGTCGGCTACAAGATTTGCACACAATGCACCACCTACGAGATGTTCATCGAGCTTGCATGCTTCCTACAAGTGGTATGGCAAGTGGTGGCTCCCTTTTTATCTCTTATCTCTTTTCTTTTCTCTCTTTTGCTTTTTCACCTTTTGCTCACTCACTTTGTGCCAACAAATGAAACTATATCAAATAGCGCATACAACGGTTGCTCAGAAACTACACGGTACAAGTGTGCAAATCCCAAGCCTCAATAGGTAAGGTAATCACAAGGTATGTTGTCTCACCAAGGAATGGCAAGAGGGAGAAGATTCGGGATGATTATACCTCTCTCCGACGATCTTCGCCCTATGGGCTGAGAGGTTTCGTGCTTCCTCACGAAATTAGGCTTCAATTAATGATGGATATCCTTCAATGGTGATGTAGATGATGTAATTTTCTACAAAACAAGCTAAAGATCACTCAAAACGGAGTCCCGAGTCAAAAGTTATGGCCAAAACGGTGAAGGAACGCGGCAGTTTTCTGAGAGGCCGGCCTGGCCGGGCTTTGAGGCCGGGGTGGAGGCCGGGACGCTCTGTTGGGGGTCCAGCCTGAGGGCCTTTGAGGCTGGCCTGGCCGGGCTTTGAGGCCGGGCTTACGGGGGACGCGAATTTGACCCGATTTTGACCTTTTTGTGCGGAAAATGGCTCCGAAAATCACCAAGTCGAAGGGGAAAACGATGGAATTAAGCCATGGGAACACAAAGGAAGGTAGATCAACAAGTTTAGCAATAGATCCACGGATCAAAACCTACCAAAACGCACTCAAGTCACAGATCGGTCCAAAAGCAAATTGGGGCTATTTTTGGTGGAAATTTTCGAATTTAGGCAAAATCAAGAAAAAAATTGGGGGAAAGAGGGTGTCAAATCTGTGGCAACCTTGCTCTTGATACCAGATGATATCGGCTTGGCCTCTAGGGTGGCCCGATCTTCACGGATTGACGCACGAGAGGTGGGGAGATTGGGAAGAACGCGAAGAACACGAAGAACACGATGAACTCACGCACACAAAAGGGGAGATAACTCGTGAAGCCTACGAGGGATCGCAAACCCAAGTCAACAACACGCTAACTGTAACCGATTCCTCTCACCGGCCGGTCCACCGATCCAACAGAAGCCACAAGGGGAAGGTTGACAAGTACTACTAGAGTCACAAGGTGAAAGAGTAGCTACTTGGAAAGATCTTGATACAATCCAATAGATGAATCTATGGAGTAGCCATGGATCCCATGGGGGAGGTTCTCCACATGGGAGGGGGAGCACAAAGCCCAATTCTATCTCACGTCAACTCTATCTCTAGAACTAACCACCGGAGTCCCTTATATAGCCTAGGGGGGTAGGTGGGGGAAAAAGGGCATCTTCTCCTTGTCTTCGGGCAGCAGCAGGGAGGCCGGCCTGGGGGGCCGGCCTGGCCAGCCAGTGAGGCGGGGGTGGGAGCTGAGCGCCCCATCCTGGAGGCAGCCAGCCTGGCAGGCCGGCCTGGGGCCGGGGTGGGGGCCGGGGCCTTCGGGCAGGTGGCCGGCCTGGCTCCCATGTGCAGCCGGCCTGAGGCCGGGGTGGGAGAGGGGAGGCCGGCCTCTTCTGTTGGTTGGCCAGCCTGAGGGATAGGGAGGCCGGCCTGGCCGGCGGTTGAGGCCGGGGACCCCGTTTCCCTCCGTTCTTCCTCCTCGGAGCTCCGATCTTGATGTCGTCTTCTCCCACTTCTTTCCTATCTTCTTGGGCACCGTCTTGGGCATGTTCTTGAGCATCGAGGACACTGTCTTGGGCTCCATTATGGGATCCACCCTAGGCATGAAGAGGGGCATTTCATGAGGTAGCGCACCGTTCACCAAGTCACCGGAAACATACGGAGATAGGAGTGAGTTCACCTTGTTGTGCATCGATGTTGTGCTTGGTTGAATACGGTGGGCTGCATCACCTTGGCCGCGCCGCCTAGTGGTGTGGGCCACCCCTGGACCCCCTCGGACTCCCCTTTCGACTACATATGCCCCATAAACCTAAAACGCGGGGGGTTCATCATATTCCAGGAAACACAACAGAGCGCCGCCGCCACCCAGAACCTCGATTCGGGGATCAGAAGTTCCTGTTCTGGCACCCTGTCGGGACGGTAATTCGAAGGAGATCATCGCCATCGACACCGCCACCTCTTCTCCATCAACCATCAATGATTCCCCGTCCATGTGTGAGTAAACACCGTTGTAGGCTGAGAGGGATGAAAGGGATTTGATGAGACTGATAATGTAATAATGCCAGATTGTTAGGGCATAGTGCCTAGTATCCATTGTTAGTGTTTTCTACCGTTGTTGCAACTTGTTATGCTTAATGCTTGTCACTAGAGCCCGAGTGCCATGATTTCAGATTGGAACATGTTATTGTTTCATGAGTATAATTATGTTTCTTGATCATATCTGCAAGTTGTTTTACACATGTCATTGTCCGGAACCCGAGGTCCCAAAGTGACAGAAATTGGGACAACCGTAGGGGATGGTTGTGATGTAAGGATCACGTGTGTTCACGGAGTGTTAATGCTTTGCTCCGGTGCTTTATTTAAAGGAGCACCTTAATTACCAGTAGTTTCCCAAGAGGCCCCGTTGCCACGGGCTGGTAGGACAAAAGATGTTGTGCAAGCTTCTCATTGCGAGCACGTACGACTATATTGGAACACATGCCTATGGTTTGCCTACATGTTTGATGCTTTCTTATTATTATCTGCAATGCCCATGTTATTATTGTTACATGACCTATGTTATCCATGCAACGCCCGTCCATCCATTCCCTCTATGCCTACAGTACTTCCCATACTGTTGTTTTCCGCGATTGCTACTGTTGTTACTATTTTCTACTGTTGTTATTTTATTTCTACTGCTGCCATAAAACTATTACCACTGATAAATTGTTGCGAGCAAGTCTACTTTCAGGTGCAGCTGAATTGACAACTCAGTTGTTAAGTCATATAAATATTCTTTGGCTCCCCTTGTGTCGAATCAATAAATTTGGGTTTTTACTACCCTCGAAGACTGTTGTGACCCCTATACTTGTGGGTCATCAAGACTATTTTCTGGCGTCGTTGCCGGGGAGTATAGCTTTATTTATTTGCTCACTTGATCGTGATATTGTTTGCTGCAAGCCATTCATAATGGGCAAGACTCATGATGGAAAATTTCCTATATTACCATCCACTACAAGAAGAGGTACAACTCTGAACACCTCTGTTGCTCTTGATTCACCGTCTGTTATGAGTAAGCTTCTTACTCCACCACATGCTACACGTACTGTTACTTCTGCTGAGTCTGAGAATGTTTCTGATACTTTTGATGATGTTTCCACTATGCTTGATGATACTGGTTCTCTAGGTCCTTTCCTAGATGCTACTATTGCTAGATCCAAACAAATTAAAAATGCTAAAATTTCTGTTGAAAATATTGGTACACCTATTAATTCAACTGAGCTTATTGATGATCTTGATGAAACCTATATTGAACTTAATGATGATTTTATTGAAAAAGCTCATGCTACTACTGGTGCAAGAGCTCTTAAGAGTCTTCTTGCAAGACATGCTGTGAAATATAAATCTTCTCTTGATGCTAAGTTTTCCACATCTCCCATACACATTATAGACAAGGATTATGATGTCTCTTTAGATTTATCTTATATATCTATTGTTGAGAAGGAACCTTTTTATGGAACTGGAAGTAAAAGTGCTATGGAACACACGAATGAGCTTTCATCTTTCAGTAGTTTATTTTCTGACGATACTAAACTACGTACTTATTTTGTTACCAAGATCTTCCCTTTCTCATTGAAAGATGAAGCTAAAATTTGGTTTAACAATCTGTCACCTAGGTGTATTTCTGATCCTATGGATTTGGTTAATGCTATCTTTCAAAAATATTTTCCTGCTAGTGCCCAACATGCTGTTGTGCAGGACATCTTTAACTTTGAGAAAATTGAAGGAGAAAAATTGCCTGAATCTTGGACAAGGTTTTGTTCTTTGATAAGAGCTAGACCTGGATATCCATTACCTAAAAATAAGCTCCTAGATATATTTTATAATGGACTAACTGTTGAATCTAGGACATACCTGGATAGTTGTGCTGGTTGTGTTTTCAATAAAAGAACTCCAGAAGAAGGTGAGGAATTAATGGCTAAAATAGCCAAAAATAATGATGATTGGAATATACCTGAGCCTACACCTATACCTGATCCTACACCTATACCTACACCAGAGCCAACACCAATACCAACACCCAAGAAGAGAGGGATGATTGAATTAAATGATGAAGTGATGAAGGAAGCCAAGAAATCTCTTAAAGAGAGGGATATTAGATCTAAAGATGTGAAGAATTTACCTCCTATAGAAGAATTATGTAATCCTATTCCTCATCCATCAACTGTTGAGGTACACTCTCTCCAATACTTTGATAATAGAGATATTCCCTATTCTAAACCACCTGATCAATGCTTAGATGAATTTGATAATTATGTTGTTAAGAAAGAGAACTTTAATAAGAGAGTGCAAAATCACCTTATGTAAAAATCTAGAGCTATTGATAATTTGCATGGTATTATTGAGAGAACCTCTAATGATGTTAAAATGCTTGTTAAACATTTTCAAATGGTTCAAACTCAAATTGATCAACTTACTAAAGTGCATAAGACATGCTAGCTAATGCTTCTAGAGATAAACATGTTTGTGAAGTAATTACTAGAAGTGGCGTTTCTACTCAGGACCCCTTGTATCCTGAAGGACATCCTAAAAGAATTGAACAAGATTCTCAGCAACCTAAAAACAATAGTTCTCCTTCTAAGAAAAAGAAGAAGAGACATAAAAATGTTGTAGAATCTCCTGAACCTGCTAAAGATCCTAATAGTATATCTATTTATGATGCTGCAACTGAAAGTGGTAATGATAAAAGTGATGCTTCTGATAAAGAAGAAACTGTAGCTGAACCTGAAAAGCAAACTAAAACTGCAAAGTATACTAAGGAGGATTTCATTGCTAATAAACATGGTAATGAAAGAGAGCCTTGGGTAAAAAAAAGCAATGCCTTTTCCTAATAAGAAACACAAATCAAAGGAAGAAGAACATTATAACAAGTTTTGTGAGCGGATGAAACCTCCGGTTTTGCAAATTCTTTTGACTGATGTTATTAAACTGCCTCCTTATTCATAATATATGAAATATATTGTCTCCAACAAAAGGAAAATTCCTAATGAGGAAATTTCCACTATGCTCGCTAATTACTCTTTTAATGGGAAGGTTCCAAAGAAGCTTGGAGATCCCGGTATTCCTACTATCCCTTGTTCTATTAAAAATAATTATGTTAGAATTGTTTTATGTGACTTGGGAGCTGGAGTTAGTGTTATGCATTTCTCTCTTTACAAGAGACTTTCTCTTGAAAAATTGATACACACTGATATATCTTTGTAAATGGCTGATAAATCTACTGCTATTCCTGTTGGTATATGTGAGAATGTTCCTGTGCAAGTTGCTACTAATTGTTTGTGTTAACTGACTTTGTTGTGTTGGAAATGCCTGAAGATGATAATATGTCTATTATTCATACACACTGATATATCTTTGTAAATGGCTGATAAATCTACTGCTATTCCTGTTGGTATATGTGAGAATGTTCCTGTGCAAGTTGCTACTAATTGTTTGTGTTAACTGACTTTGTTGTGTTGGAAATGCCTGAAGATAATAATATGTCTATTATTCTTGGGAGACCTTTTTGTAACACTGCAGGGGTTGTTATTGATTGCAATCAAGGAAAAGTAACTTTTAATGGTAATGATAAAGAACATACTGTTTATTTTCCCAAGAAGATTGATAGAAGATATGGTTTAAATTCAATTGAAAATATTGAGACCATCATGATTGGAGAATTTTATTGTCCCATTCCAGCACCACCAAAAGAATATGAATATTATGATTGGGACTATGTCTATCAAGGTTGAGGTAACATAATTATTTAGTGATTAGCAAGTTTTGCTTCATATGAAAATTGTTCTGGTAACAAGAATTGATCACCTTTGTTAACAAAATGATTTTGAATGAAGAGGACTATGTTTTCACCTTTACCACTATGTTTTCACCATGTTTACTTATGTTGTCACATTGCTACTTTGGTACAATCATGTTTTCCATCATCCATATTCATGTTTCCATCATGTTTTCACCCTGATTATTGTGGTTATGCATGTTTTCACCACTGCCTAGCATCACGATCATACTGCCATGGACGTCCAAGTAGCAATCCGCACACCTCCAATGGCAACACATCGCACTCCACCTCATCGTCATACTCACCAACTGTAAGTGGCACTCGCACTATGTGTGTAACCTTAAGCATACCGCAACTATTCAACCACTCGAGATGCTTAGGTTCAGGAATACGCCATGTGGATAACCCCAAGGAAGTCACCATTGCCTTGCTAATGCCATTGGTACAACTACCTCCATCGATGATCAGTTTGAACGCCTTGCCATTGATCATGCATTGTGTTTGAAATAAATTCCATCGCTGTCCTCTATCAACGGTCGTGCAAGTATCAGTATGTGCCCGCTTGAGTTGCATATTCAGCCCGCTCAATGGTACAACTTCTTCCACCTTGTCAACATCCCTCTGAACTATCGTCATTTGTTCGGACCTCTTTTTAATAGAAGCCAATGTCGCCTCAAGTTCTGCAAATATCACACGCATAGGTTTGACTAACTGTGCCGAATCATGATTAGCCTGTGCGTGAGCCCTTGCAATTTCGACAGCCGGATCAAATATTGCCTCAGTTGGCATTTTTGTTTTTCTAAAGTGGCCGTCACGTATGTGCCGTAAACACCTCCAATAGAATTTGTCACGTAGATGCAGCCACAACAATAGTCGAATAACCCAGAACTGATTAGTAATGGCAAGAGAAGAAAACGTCAGGAGGTAATGCACCGATTCCCCAAAATTGATTTAGTTTCCTTGTGAACGTGGAAGACGAAGGGACTCCACGATCAGCTCGCCTTTCCTTTTGTTTTATACTCCAAAATCTCCACGTACAAGCCAAGAGATGATCAGATCCACACTTTTTTTTCTATAACTTCCTTATATGTGCCCTTGCTATTCTGTTCCAGCCAACAAAATATGATGCCTAGATGCACATACTGCCCCGATACGGAAGTCAAACGCCGGATCCGATCTCCACAAAATCTGCACGTGCCGTTTCTTCTATTCTTCCTCAGAATCGAATCTATATGCAGGCAGGACTCCCGTGATCTATAGCAACTTGAGCGCGCCGATGGTCCTCCCTTGAGATCGCTCTTAGCGATAGGAACGCCAAGAGCTAGACAATGATCTTCTCGATCCAAGAAAACTCCTTCCCAGCAGAATCAAAACGAAACAAAATCCTTCTCCGTAGCAACCTCTCCGCGGAACAAATCTTAAGGGAAAATAGCCAGTAGAGCAATCAACAAGAACCCGCTGTGAGCAATCCAGAAATCTGATACCACATGATGTAGATGTTTGCCCGATCTTTCACCGCAAGAACCACCGAGATAACTATTCTCCCAATCACGTGAGCGATACACGTAACCTGAAGAACATGGATAGATTTAGGCGAGAAACGCACGAACCCTCTTGGCAGATCCAAGAATACTCGCACCTTTATTTCACGCCAAGCTAGACAACTCTAGGCAGATCCAAGAGCCCCCTAGCCACGAACGAACCCTCTTGGCAGATCCAAGAACACTCGCACCTTTATTTGCAAAGATAACTGACGAACGTCCGAGACGCCGCCTACACGCCGATCCCCTAGGGACGGTGGTAACCTGGAACTTTTAGTTCTATATAATTTTCAACCTCTGTCTAAAATCCTAGGCTTTGGCTCTCTTTATATAAGAGGCCAACCCCTAGTCGGTTGGACAAACCCAAACCGAGACTGACTTGAACCCTAAACCTAGTTGGACTCTAACTCAAACTGTATACAAACCGGCCCATTTAAAAGGCTCGGCCAAAACATGTGGCCCGCATGCCTTAGACATTATACATCGTAATTTATTGTCCTAGCGTGCTAACCAAAAATATGCCCGCATCATCCTCCCCTTCTTAGGAAGGCGTTGTCCTCAACGCCGGAAGGTCTTCTCTAGCGTGTGTGGCGTCAAATCTTCATATCGCCACAATTCTTCTCCATCCTCAAGTCTTGCCGGTCTACCGCGGCACATCCTCCCTCTCGGCTATACTTCTTCTTGGCGCCCTCCATGTTTGGCACCACCAAACTGATTAAGACACATAATTCGGCAAACTGCAACATGTAAACGTACCACACAAATCATCCCAAACGCAGCGAAACAATTTCCGTGCACCAAGGATCCAAATTTGGCGAGTAAGCTAGGCGACGCAACTCCAAACATGTGCCACCTTGCTTTTCCTTAGCCGCCCGACCTCCCAAGAAAATCGGCAGATAGAGTAATCATGTGCCAAACTTTCCTTTGCTGACATCCACGTACAAGCCAATTCCTTCTCTCTCATCTTTTCTTATTTTGTTTAACATACATTCCTTTTTTCCCTAGGCATGCCTTCCGTATAAAACTCTTTGCTTGCTCCCACGAGAGAACTAAGTCCCCATCAATTTTTTTTCCTGCCCAATCCTCCACACGGTAGGATATCTCCACATACCTTTTTTTTAATCGTTGCCTGCAGTCGATTGGAAGGAACAGATTCCTTGCAACACTCTGCCCTTGGTCGGATTCTGCGTATGTCCGTGCCTACACACAAGGCCAAATCGATCCCATATGTACCAAAAAGTCCACGAACAATACGATCCGGTAGACGCACCTCTCGTAGCAATCTGATTTCCATACACGCTCGTGACTTGCCACACGCGAAAACTCCAACTCACCGAGACGCAATACGCTGACAACTTGCACACTCTTCCGCTTCAAACAATTCCAGATAACTAGATCTACCGATATTCAAACCTGCATATCAATTTCAACTGCACGAACTCCCTTGCAGTGATTAACCCGGCGCTCTGATACCAAGATGATACGGATCAACGTGATCCGAGAGGGGTTTTGACCCAATCTTTCACGGCGAACCAAGAACAACCACAGATAACTTCGGTTGAGCAAATTTGATCTACTCCACGACACGCGCGACAGATCCGAACGAATCAGCAAGCAAAACGAACAATATGGGTGTCCCTCGACATGGGACCTTTTCTGTATTCTCAATCTCAAAACAATTCAACTCCCCTGTTACAACGCACACACCCAACTATTTATCTTGGTATCAGAGCGTCGGGTTTCTCACGACGTTGTCTTGCTGAGATCTATCTGCTATAGAAGTTGTTGCCAGATCAAGCCATCATCACCGCACTGGTTTTGTCTGATAGGCGACGTGTTCTTACCGGAGTCCGAAGATTATCACGGTAATTGTTTGGGCTCAGATTGAATCCTATTGTTATTGTGGTAGTCAGCGAGTTCCTGTACTTTTTCTCTGATCGGCCGGACGAGTAGTTTTTGTTGGCTATCGTTGGGACTTGTTCATTAGATGATGTAGTTCCTCGAAAACTAGAAGATGGAGGTGGTGGAGGAGGTGCACTAGGCATGGAAGATGATCTCATGGGAAATCTAGCCCTTGTCCTTGTAGTAATTTTAGCCTCCTCCATAAGATGTGCTTCGGCCTCCCTTGCATGATGTAGCAACTCATGTATATCATGATATTGGTGATGCCTAACAATGCCCTTGATTTTGTAGTTCAAACCCGAAAGGAACCTTTGCATTGTTTGCTCCAATTGCTCTCTCACGCGTGCCCTTTGCATGATTAGCTCCATCTCTTGATAATAAGCATCAACACTCATAGTACCCTGCCTCAATTGTTGCAATTGATCAAATTGTTGCCTTATGTAATTTTGTGGAACAAATCTATCCCTCATGACTCTCTTCATGGTGTTCCAAGTAACAATGGGTAACTCACCATCTTCTTGCCTCTTTCTCACAAGATTATCCCACCATCTAAGAGCATATCCATCAAATTCAGAAGATGCCAACTTGATTTTTCTATCCTCATTATACTCATGCATTCTCCATAGCTTCTCAATTTTCAACTCCCATAGCAAGTATTCTTCCACATCCATAGTATCAAAGCTGAAAGAAGGAATAGAGAATTTGGGCTTACTCAAACCATCCTCTCTTGGATTTTCATGACCCACATGATTAGGCACTCTCCTTGCCACCATATGATTGGCTCGGCCATTAAATCCTCCTCTAGCTCTATCTCATCTAGCTCCACGGCCAAGATGATTATCAACCTCTCCATTAGCTTCCAAGCCAGTATTAGCATCACTATGGACACTAGCATTGTCATCATCATCAAGGGGAAATCTGTCTTGAAGCATGGTTTGAAGTCCAGCAAGGGTAGTAGTTATTTGAGAAATTGAATCATTGATTGATCTCACTTCCCCTCTATTAGTCTCGGCCAATTTATGAGTGGCCTCCATCTTGGTCTCCATAGCTTGGAGAGCCTCATATAAGGGATCACATGCATCTTGTACAAATTGCTTGAGTCCATTATGATTGTCCAATATTTCTTTTGCCAAAACATCCCTAAGAGCCTCATACTCCCTCCAATTAACTCCCTCCTTATGGTCCTTCTTTTGCTGCACAAGATCACCACTAGAAAGATCCATTAGTAGGTTAGTGTAATAGAAACAAGTATAGGTTGTGGTGTTCTCTCACAACTCACTCAAAAATCTAGCAAGACAATAGGATATCTTACCGTTCCAAAGTGAATAGAAATACTTACCACAAGTAGAGGCAATTAAAGTACTTTGGCTCTGATACCAGATGATACAGATGTTTGCCCGATTTTTCACTGCAAGAACCACCAATGATAACTATCCTCCCAATCACGTGAGCGATACACGCAACCCGGAGAACGGGATAGATTTAGGCGAGCAACAAGGTGATGAACACCACGCCTCACGCCAAGCTCGACAACCCTTGATCGCTCAAGGACCTTCTCGCAAACGCACGATAACCCTTGGCAGATCCAAGAACACTCGTGCCTCAATTTCAAAGATAACTTGACGAACGTCCGAGACGCCGTCTACACGCCGATCCCTGAGGGACGGTGGTAACCTAAACACTTGGTTCTACATAACTCAACTCTGTCTAAAACCCTAAGCTTTGGCTCTCTTTATATAAGAGGCCAACCCCTAGTCGGTTGGATAAATCCAAACCGAGACTGACTCTAACCCTAAACCTAGTTGGACTCTGACTCAAACTGGATACAAACCGGCCCATTTAGAAGGCTCGGCCAACACATGCGGCTCGCAGGCCTTAGAAATTATACATCATAATTTATTGTCCTGGCGTGCTAACCAGTAGATGCCCGCATCAATTATTGCTACACGTGTAGCAACTGCTTTAAATGTTTCCATTGCCCCTAATGATGAAATAATTGCTCCATGTAGGCTTAATCTCGCTGCCATGAAGTCCCATCACTTTGTTACTGCTAACTCTAGTGCTGAACGTTTAGTATATAGAGTTTTATATATAGATGGAGAGGAGCAAAAAGTTACTTTGCCGCAGCCTGTTTTGTTTAAGATTGACAGGTCACCATGGTCGCTCTCTAAGGAGGAGGTAGACGAGCATCTGAGCACCACGGAGTTTCACAGGCAGCAGGAGAGGCGAGACGCGCCTCCAGAGGACCACAACACGTAGTACACCGGTGCATCCTCGGGCACATATCAGGAGGAGGGTTCCTCCTCAGCATACTACGGGGGCGCCACCTCATGGTCCCCTTGGTGATTGATGTCCACTTACGACAAAAGCCTAAGCTTGGGGGGAGGTATATCGACATCACATTCATTTATATATCATGGTCGGTCGGTTCTTTGTATATCCGTATTTTCATTTTTTTTGTTCTTGGGGGGAGGTTTTCTTTCGTTTCTCTTTGTTTTATTGTTTTGTTCTTGTTTTGCAAAACACAAAAAGAAAAAAATATATGTTGTTTCTCTTTGTTTGTTTCTTTAGTTTTTTATTTGGTTTGCTTTATTTTCTCGTTTCAGTTTAGTATTCAAAGATCCAAAAATATTTTCCTTTGTTTGCTTGCTTCTTTCTCTTCCTATTTTAATTCGAAAACCCAAAAATGTTTGTTGTTCTTCTTTGGTTTTGTAAAGTTTTTTGCAGAGTTCACTGGACTTCCGTGTCTCTATCGGAGCTTGATTATCATTCTATATTATTCAGTCCACAATGAAGAGGAGTAATGATGATTTACGACAATCTGAGTTGTGGTGAGAGGCTGGTATGAACTCTATTTGTTTTATTTTTGTACATATACTCGTTGTGTGAACATGCTTAGTCCGTTCATGTAAGGTGTATGTTATTTAATTTATGCTTGGTAGTGTGTGCTCCCACGTGTTAGTTCCAACTTATTAATATAAGATAGCATGTCGTATGAATGTTTGCTTGCATTGTTTTATTCATAGAAGGGTAAGACATTGTGGTATCTCCCTCTAATTGTTTCACTTAAATTGACTTGGCACATGCTCACGCATGCTATGAGTGAAAACAAAAAGTCGCTTAAGCCTCGATGATTTATTTTGCCTCAGAGTATTTGTATCATTTTTATGCCCCTGTTAATTTTTTTTTGTCGCAAGCATGATTGTGACAGTTGTTGCTCTATTGACTGTCGCTCCCCGTCTTTTGCTAGCCTCCACTTGTACTGAGTATGAGCTCTATTCGTGCATCCAACTCCCAAAAAAACCAAAGTTTGCCAATTGTGTACACCATACCTACCTATATATGTGGTATTTAACTGCCACTCCAAGTAAATTTCTCGTGTGCTACCTTTAAAACTTGCTAAAAATTATTCCTGTCTTGTGCCCTGTTTTAGCTCATGAGGACGTAAATAGAGAATCTTTATCTCACTTGTTGATTGGATTTCACACCCTAGACTAGTGGCTTCATCCGCTTATCCAATGATAGAAGAGCCGGTAGAGGGGTACCCCGCCCCAAATTAATACAACAAATTCTCTTCACTCTTTTTGCCCCTAATTTATCAGTCAAAGCATAATTGTGTAAACAGAAGAGAAAGAGGGATGACCTTCTACCCAGATGCGTCCTTTTATGGGAGCCTCTCTTGTGAAGTCTAGTTGGCTTGTGACGTACGGTATTGTTTGTTCACCATTCGTTGACATAAGCATACACCTCTCTCAAAAATGTTTTCAATACCTCTGTTTAATAAAATAAAATCTCTAGCACATGAGTTAATCCCTGCTTCCCTCTGCGAAGGGCATTTCTTTTATTTTTATGTTGAGTCTTCACCTTCTCGCTTTATGCACCTTCTTGAGAGCATGGCTGTTATTCTTAGTGTAATGTGCTTGTCCCAAAACACGGTTGATAGTGGTATAACTTTGATGCTTTTATTTTATATATATATATATATTTCTAGTCTTCATTTGAACTTCAGAGGTGCCCTGGCATTTATGTTTTTCTCCACTATTAAGGGCAAGCGAGTACACTTTATCATACCCTATTATGAGCATTGCGATCTTGTAGATTTAAGTACTTCATGTTGTCTATTATTAGTTTGTTGGCATCTCTTCATGGTTTGCATAACTCATGGGTGACTTTTATTTTCCATATATCTTATTATGAATTGCCTCAACACTTGATCATATAGTGAGTATATTTACATCATTTGAATCAAATGTGTTCATAAAAGTCTTTTATCACGCTCAGTTGTCACTGAATTGCTTGAGGACAAGCAATAAGCTAAGCTTGGGGGGAGTTGATACGTCGAAAACGTATCTCCTTTTCCGAACACTTTTCTTATTGTTTTCCTCTAAACTTGTGAGTTTTGGATACCACTAACACGGACTAACGCTGTTCTCAGCAGAATTACCTTGGTGTCTCTTTTTGTGCAGAAAAATCAACTTTCGGGAAATTTCCCAGAAAAGACCCCATTGGTCTTAAAACACAGGAAGACCCCGGGAGCCAGAAGGGGGCGAGGAGAGGTGCCACACCACCCCTGGCACCCCCCTAGGCCTCGCCACCTGGTGGTGTGGGCCACCCAGGCACCCCCTCGGACTCCCCTTTCGACTACATATTGCCTTCAACCCTAAAACACGAGGGGGTTCGTCATATTCCACAAAAACATAAGAGAGCGCCGCTGCCACCCTGAACCTTGATTCAGGGATCAGAATTTCCTGTTCTGGCACCTTGCCGGGACGGGGATTCGAAGGAGATCATCGCCATCGACACGGCTACTCCTTCTCCATCAACCATCCATGTTTCCCCCGTCCATGTGTGAGTATACATCGATGTTGGCTGAGAGGGATGGAAGGGATTGGATGAGATTGATCATGTAATAATGCCAGATTGTTAGGGCATAATGCTTTTTATTATCCATTGTTAATGTTTTCTACCGTTTTTGCAACTTTTATGCTTAATGCTTGTCACTAGGGCCCGAGTTCCATGATTTCAGATCTGAACATGTTATTGTTTCATGAGTATAATATTGTTTCTTGATCATACCTGCAAGTTGTTTTACACACATTGTTGTCCAAAACCCGAGGCCCCAAGGTGACAGAAATTGTGACAACCGGAGGGGATGGTTGTGATGTGAGGATCAGTTCACGGAGTGTTAATGCTTTGCTCCAGTGCTTTATTAAAGGGAGCACCTTAATTACCAGTAGTTTCCCTAGAGGCCCCGATGCCACGGGCTGGTAGGACAAAAGATGTTCTGCAAGTTTCTCATTGCGAGCACGTATGACTATATTGGAACACATGCCTATGGTTTGGCTACATGTTTGATGCTTTATATTATTATCTGCAATGCCCATGTTATTATTATTACATGACCTTTGTTATCCATGCAACACTTGTCCATCCATTCCCTCTATTCCTACGGTACTTCCCATACTGCTGTTTTCCGTGATTGCTACTGTTGTTACTATTTTACTACTGTTGTTATTTTATTTCTACTGCTGCTATAAAACTGTTACCACTGATAAATTGTTGCGAGAAAGTCTACTTTCAGGTGCAGCTAAATTGACAACTCAGTTGTTAAGGCATATAAATATTCTTTGGCTCCCCTTGTGTCGAATCAATAAATTTGGGTTTTACTTCCCTCGAAGACTGTTGCGATCCCCTATACTTGTGGGTCATCCGTAACCTTTGGAAATAGAGAACACTTTCCTCAGGAAAGGATCCCATTTGATGTGGTGTCGTTCGAAAGTGTTTATCACGCAATACTCGGACGCCCGACTTTCACCAAATTCATGGCAAGATCATGTTATATTTACAACAAGCTGAAGATGCCAAGGACAAAAGGAGGAGTAATCACCATATATGGAGACTTCAAATTGGCAAACGAGCTGGAGAAAGGAAATGCCCTTTGTGCCAAACAAGTGATTCGGAAGGAAGAATTGAAGCAGCTAGCTAAAGAAGTGTTGCTGACAGAAATGCTGGCAGGAAAAGTAAGCCGGAAGCCAGCAGATAGTTTCAAAGCCTCGGAGAATACAAGACAGGTCATTCTAGACCCCAAAGATCTGACAAAATTTGTCGTAGTGGGAACATGAATGAGTGACAAATAGGAAAGCACGATCATCAAGTTCCTACGTGAGAACTGGGACATTTTTGCCCGGTGTCCTGCTGTGAAGGGGTCGTTGCATAGAAAACAAAAAATTTCCTACGCGAGAGATACCCGAAAGGCCAAGATCTAATCTAGGAGACGAAGTGCAATGGGCAAAGAGAGGGTTAAGGAGAACACATACCCTCGAAGACACAAAGCGTTACGAGATCAAATCTCGTTGTTGGTGTAGTCGTACTCACACCGATCCCGATAGCGAGAAAATGTGCACCGCAATCTGGCGGTGCCTCCGTGATCGGTCACACGTACGGTTGATGACGACCTCTGTTCCCTCGATCCAGCGGAGCGCGGAACTAGACAATCCCTCCAAACTCCAACAGGACGACGGCGTGGTGGTGGTGAAGAATCCCACGGTCAGGGCTTCGCCAAGCCGGAGACCATGGAATGGAGCAGCGGGTGGAGAGAAAGTGAAGATGACACCAAGTGTGTGTGTGGAGAGGGAGGTCCAACCCCTCTTTATATAGGAGGGGGAGGCAGCCACGAATTTTTGGTGCCTCCACCTCTCCCCTCATCATGTGGGTGGAGTCTCCACTCAACCCACTCATTCTCCCATCAATTCCCACTCAAAATTCCAAGGGTTTTCTTTAATAAATAAATAAAACAATTTCATTTATTTATTTTAATATTTGTTAATCCTATTAACAAACATTAACACTTACCCCCTTGAACTATTTGTTAATAAAACATTAACATATACCACCTTGAACTATTTCAATATTCCCCGAAACCATTCTGGTGACTATTTCAATATTCCCCGAAACAATTTCGGTGCTGCTCAAAACATTCTTCGTTATTTCATATCCTCTCAAATGCATCATCGAACCTTAAGTGTGTCACCCTACGGTTCGCGAATAACATAGACATGATCGAGACTCCTCTCCTATCAATAATCAACAGCGGGATCTGGAGATCCGTGATGACTCCTATATATTCAACGATGACTCTCGTGATCGTGTGAACCATCAACGTCATGACTAATTCCCTTTGTGTCGCGATATTTTACTTGTCCGAGATTCGATCATTGGTATCAACCATACCTTGTTCAATCTCATTACCGACAAGTACTCTTTTCTCGTTCCCATGATATAACATCCTTGTGATCATATCACGTGCTTGCAAGCGGTGTCGATGTGATATCACCGAGAGGGCCCAGAGTATATCTCTTCGTCATTTGGATGGACAAATCCCACTCTTGATCCATGATCCTCAACTAATACTTTCCGAATAGCTAACGTCACCTTTATAGTCACCCTGTTAGGGTGTGATAATGACATCAAAGCACCCTTCCGGTATCAGTGATTGACATGATCTCATGGTATAAGGAATAAGTTACTTCGTATGTTTGATATAACAATGTAAACTTAATGACTTGATCGCATTGCTATATTCACTTTGGGTATATGTTCATCACATCATTCTTTTAATGACATGACCCCGTTATTAACAACATCCAATGTTCATGATCAGGAAACCTTGATCATCTATTAATCAACGAGCTAGTTAAAAGAGAGGCTTTACTAGGAACCATTGTTTGTTTATTAAACATACATGTATCAAAGTTTCCGGTTAATACAATTCTAGCATGAGAAATAAACATTCATCATAAACAAGGAATGAGATAATAACCATTTTATTGATACAGAGGGTGCTATGGACTTCTCATGGTGGCCGATGGCGACTCCCCCCTCTAGGCGGCGCTCATGGCGACTCCTCTGAGATCTAGGGTTTTAGCCATTCTTCTCCGACAATCGTCACTCCGGCGTAGTCGGCCTCCTCCTCTACGACACATACCACTCCGGCAGTGTCGTCCACCCCTTTTCTTCAAATGTCCAAGGCAAAATCCCTTTTTGATCGCTCTTGTTGGCGGTGGAGGGCGATCTTCTCCACCGATGTGGATCTCCGGTTCAATCCCATCTACGTGGGTTTTGTCCTGTTAGATCCGAAGGACAAGCGGATCCAACTGTTAGATCAAGCGGGCTTTGTGCTTGATCAGCGTTTTCTCAAGGTACGTGAAAGCATTCATCCTGGATCTGAGATCCAATTTGCTTGTCATCGTGCCAGGGTTCAGGATCATCTGGTTCCACGTAAGGGGTCCCTTCTGGATCACAACAATGCCATAGTCCCTATTCTGGACGTGGACTCTTTGGTGCCGTTATTGGATCGGACTCCCATTGATCCTGAGGTGGGTTTAGTGCATGCAGCCAAAGTCCTAGACCTGGATTTCTCTAGAGGTCTAGCTCTTGCTAAGGAAGTCCGCATTCTCTTCGGATCGGACGTTCACCCTTCAAAAAAATTCGGCGCTTTCAAATTGGTGGTATCTTTTGGCCGTGCTGCCTTCAAAATTGATGTTAATACTGTTGCTTTGGCTCTTGAGGCGGCGATTGGAGGTTATTGTGGATCTCTCAATGTTACATGTCTTCATGATCGGGTTTTCTCTTTTGAGGTCGCTTCTAAGGAGGTTGGATTTCATATTATGAAGATTAAATGGTTTTCTTGCTTCCACTTCAAGTGCTTCTTTCATCTTTGGAGTTTTGGTGGTCCAAATTGGTTGGCTGAATGGAAAAGGTGGAACCACGATCAGATTAATGAGTGGACTGTTGTCACGAAGAAAAAGAAGGTAAAACCTAAGCGGTACAAGCCTTTATTAAAACCTTCTGTTCCTCGTGCTCCAACTGCTCCCCCCACGCTTCATAACAATATTTCTGATATTGATCGTGATCTGCCTGCTATTAAGTTTGGAACTTTTAATGATGATTCTATTGTTACTAAGTCTGTTACGGATCCTGTACCTGTACCTCCTACCGTGGACTCTATTCCTGTTGATGATGGCTTCACAAAATTAATTGATAAGATGGCGGCCCAGGTTTGGCCTTGTTCTAACTGCCTCTCAGCTAAACATGCAACGGAAGAGTGTACGGGCCGGATAAGGTGCTGGTCTTGTTCACGTTCGGGCCATATCCGCCGAAACTGCCCGAGAATTAATGGAACTCTGCGCTGGGTAGTTAAATCGTCGAGTATTGGAACTGAGGAGTCCCCTGCCTCAGCTCTTTCCCCTGCCCCCGCCACTGTTCCTGGAAAACCCTCGTCGGATTCGCCGCTCGAATCGCAACCTCCTCCAATGGCGAACTTCCCCTGTGATCCGACCAGGTTCATCCCGGCGAGGATGCATGTCGAGGAGGTATGGGCGGCTGAGCAGCGGCCTGCTCGCTGTTTCATCACCTCCTCTGCGGCTCCGCCTCGCCGCCATGAATCCTGGGCCATTTCCCAGTTGGTTCCGCGGCCACCAGTTGAAGAGCTTGATGACATCCTGCAGCAAATCGTCGATTACATCCAACAGGAGGTTCATCTGCAAGTTGTCTCCTTCTCGGAGAGCGCCGTGGGAGTTGGCATGTTCCGCATGGCGGATCAAGTGGCCAGAGATTGCTTGGTAAACTCTGCTCCTTTTATCTTTCCTGATGGTAGGATGCTATCCTTCGTTAGGCATGATGAAGGAGATAATGTTAGAGCAACAACTTATTCAAGGACTGGATGGATTATGATTCTGAATCTGCACTTGGATTATCGCACCGATGAGTTTCTTAGGGAGTTTGTTTCCAAATTTGGCAAGCTTCGTACCTGGTGGAGAGAGGACGCTTCTCCTGTTCGTACCTTGCTCAAGGTTACCTACGGGAGCGGTGCTGATATCCCTCGCTCGCTTGTGATTAGGGAGGTTCAGCGGTACGGTGGTCACGTTGTTTCCTGGACCTGCCCTGTTTTTATTTTGGATAGTAATGCTGCTGATGCTATGCCGCATGATGAAGATCTTCTTCCTCCTGGGGACAATCCACACCCTGCTTTCGGTGCTCCTGACGCCCCGATTCCAGATGCTTGGGTACCTCCGGCTCAGCCTGAACCACAGCAAGGTGGTTGGGGAGACTGGAATAATGAGGAGCAGGGAGAGAATGATGAGCCAAAGGAGCCTGTGGATCAGGAGCCGGAACCTGAGCAGGTGCAGTCTTCTGTATCTGTTCAATTTTCTGGCGCATCCATTGATTCCATGAATGTGGCAAGAGCTGAAGGCCCGGAACAATTTGTGGAGATGCAGCAACAGGTGGAACATAACCAGCTGGCTATGGTTCCTTTTGTTCCACCACCCCCTGAGATTGGTGCAGATCAGAACGCTGAAGTGCAGATTCTTCAAGTCCTGTTACCTGATCCTGTGGTCGAGTGGTCCAGGTATTTCCTGGAGCACAAAGCTCGGGTTATTTTTGACAGGAGATTTGAATTTCTGTCATCTCTGCTGCCCATTGAGCTGCCAGTTTCCTCTGCTGTTCCTGTGCCTATGCTGCTGGATGCTTGCCCTGCTACTGAACCGACGACCCCCCAGCCGGTCACTAAGAAGAGGACCAGGAAGTCTACTCCACTTGTACTTGAGGAGCGTCGAGTGACGCGTAGCCTGGCCAAGAATGCTGGGTTCAGGGTCTTGCCTGCATCAGACAAGCCAGAACCTAGGAAGAAGGCCAAGTCCGCTCGTCCTCAAGCTTCTACAGGGGGAGTACCTCCTTTCACTCCTGTCGTTGTTCTGCAGAGGGCGGGAAGAATACTCCAGATAGAAGATTCGGATTTAACGGTGGAGAAGCTTGAAGCTGCTCCAGAGAAGCCCACCACTCCATCTAGTTCTGATGATTAGTGGGCCTTCTTTATTTCTTTTGGGCCTGATTGGTCCCTGGAGTTGTTGCTGGGTCTTCCTGTTACATTTTGTTATGTTACATGACATATGTACTATGCTTTGGGTTTTATCTTTTGGACATCTACGGTGCTGGTATTTTATGATTATCAGCAATTTCCTTTATTATTATTTTCCATGGATAATAAGGCCCATCTAGTCTTGGATTGGATTGTTTTTGACTGGAATGTGAGAGGCTTGAATGATAAAGCTAAAAGAGATGCAGTTTATAATAAAATTGAGGAAAGTCAGGCTTCAATCATTTGCTTACAAGAGACAAAATGCCAGGATTTTGATCATTCATTTATTAGGTCCTTCTGCCCTAAAAGATTTGATCAATTTGTCTTCTCCCCCTCTGTGGGAGCTTCTGGAGGATTAATTGTGCTTTGGAATAGTTCCATCTTCAGTGGGGAGTTGTTAGAAGTTCATTGCTCTGCCATTCACATTAAATTCACTTCTACTCATAATTCTACTTCTTGGAATTTGGTGAATGTTTATGGTCCATGCAAAGGGGTGGAAAGAGATAATTTTGTTACTTGGCTATATAATCTTTCTATCCCGATTCATCAAAACTGGATGATCCTTGGCGATTTTAATTTCTTTAGATCACTGGATAATCGAAATAAACCAGGGGCTGATCTCAATGATATGTTTATATTTAATGATATTATCAGCCATCTGGGTCTTTTGGAGCTGCCAGTTAAGGGCAGGAATTTCACTTGGTCTAATATGCAAAGGGATCCACTTTTGGTTCAATTGGATTGGTTCTTTACTTCATGCCAGTGGACTTTAGACTACCCTAATACTATGGTGTTACCCATGTCTAAAATAACCTCTGACCACTTGCCTTGTATGGTTAAAATTGGAACAAACATCCCAAAGGCAAAGATTTTTCGGTTTGAGAATCATTGGGTTAGGCAACCTGGATTCATGGACCTTGTGTCTAAGATTTGGAATAATCCTGTTCTGGCCAAATCAATAACCTCCAAAATCACTGCTAAATTAAAAAACCTCAGATATGCTTTGAAGGATTGGGGAAGGAATTTATCTCAGTTAAAGATTCTTATTGATATGAGTAGTAAGGTGATTTTATTCTTTGATCAATTGGAGGATTTGCGGCAGTTGAATGTTCCAGAATTTGATTTCAGACTTATTGTAAAGAAGCATATCAAGAATCTGCTTGCTTTGCAATCTGATTACTGGAAACAACGATGTACTATTCGGTGGGCTAGGCTTTCTGGGGAGAATACTAAATATTTTCATGCCAGAGCCACTGAGAGATTTAGGAGAAATTCTATTCCTTCCATCTCGGATACTTCTGGTAATTTGTTGGTGGATCATATGGATAAAGCTGCTGCTTTCTGGTCATGCTTTAAGAACAGAATGGGTGTTTCCTGCCCACCCATGTCTGATTTTGATTTGTCTGTTTTTCTGCCTGAGGTTGATGGCCTTGAGACTTTGGCTAATCCTTTCACTGTTGAAGAGATTGAGGGTGTTGTTAAACACTTAAAACCTGACCGTGCGCCTGGACCAGATGGGTTTACAGGGCTCTTTATTAAGCATTGCTGGAGTATAATAAAAGAGGATTTTGTCAAGCTCTGCAATGATTTTCACAGTGCTAAGATTTCTTTGGAGAGCATTAATGGATCTTTCATCACTCTGATTCCAAAGACTAATTCTCCTGAGACGGTGAATGATTTCAGACCTATTTCACTGACCAATACTTGTTTGAAATTCATCACCAAAATTCTGGCTAATCGTTTTCAAGACAAAATTTTTGGATGCATACATGCTAATCAGTATGGTTTCATAAAATCAAGAACTATCCAAGACTGTTTGGCTTGGTGTTTTGAGTACATTCACCAATGTAAGCATTCTAAGAAAAGAGTGGTGATTTTCAAGATTGATTTTGAGAAAGCTTTTGATACTATTGAGCACTCTGCTATTTTGCAAATTCTGAAATTTAAGGGTTTTCCCCCCTTAGTAATCAAATGGGTTAAGGAAATCCTTGCTTCTGGATCTTCTTCGGTACTCTTAAATGGGGTCCCAGGTAAACCTTTTGTTTGTAAAAGAGGTGTCAGGCAGGGTGATCCTTTGGCCCCTATCCTATATGTGTTGGGAGGGGATCTGTTGCAAAGTATTGTAAATCTGGCACTTAGGGAAGGAAGACTCAGATTGCCAATTCCAATTGGTGGTGACTTTCCTATTGTGCAATATGCTGATGACACTTTAGTCATTCTTCCTGCTGAACCGGATCAGTTATTGGTTTTTAAAGACCTGCTTAATCTTTATGCTCGTCTCACTGGGCTAAAAGTGAATTATAATAAATCGTCGATGATCCCGATCAATTTATCCCAGCAGGAAACTGTTAGCCTGGCTTCTGTCCTTGATTGCTCTGTGGCTTCTATGCCCTTTACTTATTTAGGCTTGCCTATGGGAACCACAAAACCGACTATCAAGGATTTTGCACCATTAATTGACAGAATTGAGAGGAGACTTTCGGCTACTGTCTCTTTTCTTTCTTATGGGGATAGTTTGGTTCTGGTGAATTCGGTTCTTTCCTCCTTGCCTTCTTATTACATGTGCACTCTTGTAATTCCTAAAGGTGTCATTGATATAATTGATAAAGCAAGGAGAAGATGTTTATGGAGAAAGGACAAGAATAAACAAAGAGTGAACTCATTAGCTGCCTGGGATATGGTTTGTAGACCCAAAAACAAAGGAGGTTTAGGGATCATCAATATCCAGATTCAAAACAGAGCTCTGTTACTGAAGTTCCTGGCAACACTTTATAATTCTGTGGATATCCCTTGGGTCCATTTAGTAAAGAATGCTTACTATTTCCAAACAGTACCACATGCTGTCACCTCTTGTGGTTCGTTCTGGTGGAGAGGTGTTATGCAATTGGCAGAAACCTGGTGTTCCTTGTCCTCTTGTGTTTTGGGTAATGGTTCTACTGGCCTTTTCTGGAAAGATTCGTGGATGGGACAACCTTTGGCTATAAAATTTCCAAGGTTATTCTCTTTTGCCATTGATCCTCTGTCCTCTATAAGAGACATTCTTTTATTGGCAGACCTCTCAGATGCCTTTGTATTGCCACTTTCAACTGAAGCTTTCCAGGAGTTTACTGATCTGAGTGGCAATTTAAATAATGTTCAGTTGACTGATTCTGAGGACAGTTGGAGATGCAATTTCAATAAAGGGGTATACACCTCCAGGAATTTCTATCAGATGCAATTTGGTCATTTAAGTCTTGATGGGCCAACAAAGTGGATATGGAAATCCAAATGTATGTCAAAACATAAATTCTTTGCTTGGTTGATTCTCAAGGATAGGATTAATACAAAGGATATGATCAAAAGGAGAAAATGGAAGATTGAAGGTACTGATCATTGTGTTCTTTGTTGTGCACAGTGCAATGAGGACTGGATACATCTGTTCTTTCAATGTGTTTTTAGCTCCCGAATTTGGAATTATTTGCAAATAAGTTGGAGTGATGACACACTTGTGCAAAATCTCACTGCTGCCAAAAAGTCCTTCAAGGGGCCATGTTTCACAGAGATTGTGATTATTGCTTGCTGGAATATTTGGAAGCAGAGAAATGGAGTAATTTTTAAATCTGAAAGGCATTCCTTTATGGGATGGAAAGTGGGCTTTCTGTTGGATCTCCTTATGCTTAAGCATAGGTTGAGTGCTGCTTTGGCTGCTGATTTAGCTTTATGGATTAACTCCTTAACTTAGTCTGGGATAGACTCTCTTAGTCTCATCTCATGTATATTTGTACATATCTGTAACTGTAACGCTTGTGGTTGGTAATAAAGGGTTGTGGGGGTCTCCCCTGCAGTAGAAAATGTTTCAAAAAAAAAAATAACCATTTTATTATTGCCTCTCGGGCATATTCCCTTCATGCTGATATGCCAGGTGTTCCCAGGGAACTTGCTGTGCACCAACTCAAAGTAATCCCAGGATCAAAATCCGTCAAACAAAGGTCTCCGTCGTTTCGACGGAAGAAGACGAAAGGCTATAGGCAAGGAAATTATCCGGCTTTTAGCAGCTAATTTTATCCGGGAAGTTATACATACTGATTGGTCTGCGAACCCAGTATTAGTCCCGAAGAAGGATATCATTGTTCTTAGGATGTGTATAGATTACATCGGCTTGAACAAATTGTGTCCAAAAGATAGGCTCGTGTTACCGTGAATCGATCAAATAATAGATGCCACTGCTGGCTCTGAGATTTTATGCCTTTTGGATGCTTATTCCGGGTACCATCAAACACGTATGAAGGAAGAATACCAAATAAAAACTTCCTTCATAACCCCATACGGAACATACTTTTACATAACCATGTCGTTTGGCTTGAAGAACGCCGATGCAACATACCAGCATTGCATGCAAATATGCTTGCATAGTCAAATCGGCAAAAACATCCATGTTTACGTGGATGGAATTGCCGTAGTTTCCAAGGAAAAGGATACACTCCTTGAAGATCTACGAGAAACTTTCAAAAACTTGCGCACTTATAAAACGAAGTTGAATCCATTAAAGTGCGTATTCGGGGTTCCCTCAGGAAAGCTTCTTGGTTCTATCGTTTCTCACAGAGGAATACATGTAAACCCGGAAAAGATCAAAGCAATCTTGAACATCACAAAGCCTATGTGCCTAAAAGATGTCCAAAGACTGAAGAGTTCTGCAGCCGCCGTTAGCAGGTTACAAAGCTCTGCCATTATACAAATTGTTGAATAAATTCAACAAATTTGAATGGACAGAAGAGGCGGACAAAGCATTAACCCAGCTAAAAGAAACCTTGATGAAAGCTCCAATTTTGGCATCCCCAAAAGACGAAAAACCCATGTTACTGTATCTTATAGCAACTAACAGGGTTATCAGTGCAGTGATAATCGTGGAAATACGGAAAGATGAGCAAAGTATTCTAGATCAACATCCGGTGTACTACGTCAGTGAGGTATTCTCCGAATCAAAACAAAGGTATCCACATTATCAAAAGCTGGCATATGGCATATTTTCGCATCTCGAAAACTCCGCCATTATTTCCAAGGACATTACATAATAGTGGTAAGAAAAGCACCATTAGGGGATATTATAAACAATGCGGACGCAACAGGCAAAGTAGCCAAATGGGGCATTGAGCTTGCTACGTTCGACATTAAGTACCAACGTGGACGGCAATTAAATCCCAGGTGTTGGCAGATTTCGTGGCTGATTGGACAGAAGCAATGGAAAACACACCAATGCCAGAGTCGGAATATTGAATCATGCATTTCGATGGATCCAAAATGAAGAAGGCGTTGGAGCTAGTGTAGTGCTTAAATCTCCAAAAGGCGGCATAATGGAATATGTATTACAAATACACTTCAACGCCAGCAACAATGTGGCAGAGTATGAAGCTTTGCTTCATGGCTTGCATATTGCAAAGGAGATAGGCGTCAAGCGTATACTTTGCTATGGTGACTCGGATTTGGTGCAGCACCACCTGAATCAAACATGGGATGCTAAAAGTCCCATTATGGCCGAATATCGGAGAACAATGGAAGAGTTTGCCATTTTCTTCCTTGGATTTGAAGTACTTGACATCAAAAGGGAAGAAAATTGGAACGCGGATGCTTTATCCCGTATGGGCTCGGAAAGAGTGAAAACCCTACCACCTGGCGTGTTCGTCCAGCATTTGCATGAACCATCAATAAAAGGCGGAGATGTTGATTATCATCTAGTTTCCGAGTCAATAGAAGTTCTGCTTGTTAACCCGGACTGGAAAATTTCATACTTAAACTTCTTAGTCGATCAGAAGTTTCCGGATGAAGCAGACGAAGTCTTGCAAAGGCAGATACTATGCTGATGCAAAGGATACACGGTAATCAATCGTTGCATGTATAAGTGCGGTACTATCGGAATTTTTCAGCGATGAATTTCGCCAAAAGAAGGACGAGAAATTATGCAAGAAATCCATGCAGGAGATTGCGGACATCATGCTCAGTCAAAAAGCATAGTTAAAAAAGCATTCCGTGCAGGGGTTTTCTGGCTTACAGCCAAGGCAGACGCGGAGCACATAGTGAATACATGTGCCGGATGTCAGTATTATGCCAAGTAGACGAATATGTCAGACCAAGCACTTAAAACTATCCCCATAACATGGCCATTTGCGTTCTGCGGGCTAGATATTATGGGACCATTAAAAACTGCCAGAGGCGGACTCACACATCTACTCGTTGTAGTAGATAAGTACACCAAGTGGGTGGGAGCAAAACCCCATCAAAAAACCTGACGGTGTAACTGCCAGAAATTTCGTCATTGACGTAGTCATGCGATACGGTGTTCACCATAGCATAATCACGAATAACGGGACAAATTTCTCAATTGGAGAGTTGGCAAAGTATTGCCGAAAAAACAGGAATTCGCCTATTTCTTGCATCTATGGGACACCACAATTCAATGGCCAGGTCGAACGAATGAATAGTTCGATACTGCAAGGAATCCGCCCAAGACTCGAATCTCCTCTTCATAGAGCAGCTGGAGCATGGGTAAAAGAATTCCTTCTGTGCTTTGGAGTATTCGAACGACGCCGAATAGATCAACAGGGAAAACACCCTTTTTCCTGGTTTATGGTGTAGAAGCAGTGCTTCCCACGGACATGATCCATGATAGCCCAAGAGTGCAGGCGTACGATGACTCGGATGCCAAAAACGCACGACTGGATGCAGTTGACCTTTTAGAAGAAGAACGAGAGCTTGTGCTACAAAGATCCACCATTTATCAGCAAGGACCGCGACGTTATCATAGTTAGAAAATCAAACACCATTCTTTCAAATAAGGTGATTTGGTGCTAAGATTGGTACCGGAAAGGAAGCACTAATTAGCCCCAGTTTGGGAGGGACCATTTGTCATTAGCAAGGATATAAAAATGGGTCATATTACCTTGTAGACATTCGAGACACGGAAGATGATCCGAAAAATCCGAATCTCAAGAGAAAAAGAAACATAGATGTAGAGCTAGGAGAGACAAAGAGACCCTGGAGCATCCAGCAGTTACGTTCCTTCTACACTTAGTTCAAATTCTATGTAAACATCATTGAGACCATGAAATAAAGTTGTCAGAAATCCATGCATTTTTGTTTTTTCTGTTTCACTGTTATAAGCATATTTCTGTCTTATCTATTTCCCAATGATCTTTCAATATTAGTTTCAATGTTAACCCGAATTGTGCATGCATGCTCGGAGTTATAAAACTAAATGCTTTTTGGCCTAAGAAGGCTTAAGAACCCCAGATTGTTCCTATGCGCCTGAGGTTCGCACTTTTCATATTTCCTTATTTTGTCCTTAGTATTATCTGATTCTTTGTGTTGGGTCACTGGAATTAGTAAGTAAAAGTGCCTAAGAACAATCCATGATTCCAAGTTTTGGCTGATAGGTTTGAACCCAGTCACTTGGCATGAAGATTACGTACTGGTGAGCCACTACAACACTAAGGAAAGTTAAAGCATGCAAACCAGAGAACTTAAAAGGAAAAGGAGTTAAAACCAGAAAAACTTGCAAAGACTTAAACTTTACTGCAAACGGACAAGTACTTGTTCATACAAAAGATAGATAGCATTACAATTGATATTACATTGGAAGAATGGTAATGCTTTCTATTTTCTTGGCTAGTTATGCAGGAATTAGGCGACGTCCTCGTACTCCTCGTCGTTGTCGCTGGGGTTCTTCAGAGTCTTGGGAATCTCTTCCTCCGGGTAGAACGTGGAGGTAGAAAACATCCGAGCAATTTTGGAGGCGCGCCCCTTAACTGACTCAAAGATTTACACCCTCTGTTCTTTCGTATATCCTTGAGGGATACCGGTAGCCACGCGCCAGGACTTCGAGGTGGTGTAATGCATACGCATCAGTCCTAGGACCATGCGTGCACCACCTCGGGCGGCAGATTGGAGCTAGGACTCCCTCTGGTTTGCCACCTCTTCAATAGCTTCCGGGAGTTTGCTTATTTCCGAGTAATCTCCAGCTTTGTCGGGAATGCACTTGTTCACAAGTAGCATCCCTGCAGTCTTCAGGTCAGCGATGATTTTCCCGAAAGCCCGAATTCTGTCAATCCGGGTGAGCAAAGGATTCCCTTCTGTTCAAAACAACTAAGAAAAGTTAGAAAATCACAGAAGGAGGAATAGTAAGGCGTGCTGCAAAAGTACAAGAAAAACCTTGGTAAAGAAGCAAAAAACTTACCCAGGATTTTAGGCGTTGGTTGAGGGCATTTTCCAAGTCCCGGATTTTCGCCTTTTCCTTCTCAGCTTGAGAGGAAGCTCGGGACTGGGCCAGGCCAACGGCCAGTTGGATCGCCTCAAGGTCTTTTTCAAGCTTTACATTAATCTTGTAAAGTTCCAAATTTTCCTTGCCGAGGTTTTCAGCGTTGCCGGCGTCTTCAGCAGTTTGTTTGGCTTTAGCCAAAGAAGATGAAAAGAATGAAGATTAAAAGGTTCAAAAGCCGAAAAAATAGTTAGGAAAATTCATAAAACAATAGTAAGAATGGAGAAAGACATTTACCTAATGTATCCTTCAGCTGCTGCTGAACTGCGGCCAAATTTGAGTCTTTATAATTAAGAATACCAAGAAGAGATCTAACCTCTTGGTTCTTAATGGTAAGATTGTTGAAAACTTCCACATTTATGCTCTCGGCAGTTTGTTGAGAAATAGACAAAGGAAAAGTTGTTATTCAAATAATAAGCACGCAGAATAGAAAAGCATTAAGGAAAAAATAAAACTTTGTCTTAATACTTGGGAGCTAGAGTTATATACCTGGCTCATCCTCTGCAAATCAGCGAGATCCTCGGAGAATTCCTTGACGTATTCTGCAAAGGTAATCCCCATGTGGTGGATGTTGTCTTGTAAAACCTGGCGAGGTAAGAACATGTAATCATTCCTTATGGCTAGGAAGGATTGCGGCCAAGGGCGAACCAATGGAGCTTGGGCAAAGTGTTTTTTCGCCCACGGATGAATATACATGTGTTCATCAAAAAAATCTTCTTGCTTTACCTTGAATTTGTCGTAAAAAGTGGGGATGGGCTCTTCCTTGGGAAGATTTGAAGGCCCGGTCTCATCTGGCACCGCCCTTTCCCTCACATCCGTGTCGGGTGCAATGGGCTGGCTGGACTGCAAGGGATATTCTTCCTCCCGTGCAGCCGAGTTTTCTTCCCCAGCCATCGTTGGGGTGTCTGGTGCAGCGGCAGGGGATGGCTTTATTCCCCTATGGGCAACAGCTTTCTATTTCTTCCGGCCTTTTCCCTTCAAGGTAGTAGGGGCAAGGCTAGAAAAGAAAGGAGGAAAGGAAATCCGAGATTTGAGATTCCGAGAAACAAGAACATGCAACAAAAAGCATACGAATGAAAAAACCCCGGTTTTTACCTGGAAGTGGCGACAGCCACGCCGTCAAGATCGATGGCTTCCTGAGTGGCGGATGGCTTCTTGCGTTTCCGCCCTCCAGACCGGAAGTTGGCTCGAAGAATAGTCAACTCTTCATTGGTGGCAAGCTCGCTTTTAGCAAGTTCAAGGAGCTGAAAAATAAAGAATCCAAAATTTGGATTAGTGCAAACATCCGAACCAGCAAATGATTGTATCCATGCCGGTTAGTAGAGGGGTGGAAGAGACGAGTTTTGCGATTCGCCTCTTGATCCTCATCAGGTCTGGAGGCATAACCTGGACCGTGTCCAACACCCAATTATTTTGGGGTGTGGCTGCAGAATTGACGAAAGGCGGAATGCCCGTTTCCTTTCCAGGAAACGGAACATCCGCGTGATAAAAGAACGAGCTCGTCCATAATTTGGCGGACTCGGATGTTTTGATCTTGGGGAACCAATCCTCCCTATTCCTATGGAGATTGAATGATATGGATCCACAATTCAGAACTATGCCTTCATAAGTATTGTGTTTGACGTTAAAGCAATACTGGAAGAAGTCCAGACGGGGTTCTTAATACGTCATAAACGTATCCTTAATTTCTGATGTTCCATGTTGTTTTCTTATTGTTTCCCACATGTTTTAGTTACACTTTATGTCATTTTTATCGATTTTCCGGGACTAACCTATTAACAAGATGCCAAGTGCCAGTTCCCCGTGATCTGCTATTTTTTATTTCAGAAAAGTTGTTCTGGAAATATTCTCGGAATTGGACCCCATGAATCCCGAAGTTCCTATTTCCCCGGAAGCATCTAGAAGTCCGAAAAGGAGTCGAAGACGGGCACCCGGGGGGCCTCACCATAGCCGGGCGTGGCCCCCCTTGTCCACGCTTGTGGGTGGTGAGGACACCCTGGTGGCCCACCGATGTTGCCCTTTCGCCTATATAATCCCCCCGATGCAAAAACCTTAGGAGAATCGGCGAAATTCCACGAAACCTTCCGTAGCCGCCGTCATCGTCAACCCAAGTTTCGGGAGACATATCTCTGTTCTGGCACCCTGCCGGGACGAGGAAGTGCCCACGGAAGCCATCTCCATCGACTCCACCATCGTCTCCATCGCCGCTGCTGTCTCCTATGATGAGGAGGGAGTAGTTCTCCCCCGAGGTTGAGGGCTCTACGCTATGTGGATCATCTCTCTCTCCCATGGTGTGATCTATATGTGATCATGAGCTTTTTAATCTAGTTGAATAAGTAGATGTTACTCTTCATCTTGGGCTACTCAAGTGTTTTATTAATATGAACTTTGGAGTCACCTTGTCCCGCGGTGTGAAGATGACAGTGTGCACATCGTGTGTGTCTCCTCTATGAATTGTGGTGTTTGTCAAGTACCTTCTAGGGCGCTCAAGTTGACAGTATGGGGCTAACTAGACATGGGAATGCTTACTTTAAGGAATGCTTTTTGCATCCCTACGTAATGATTAGTGTTCGTTATCCAACCGGAGAGGGTTAAGAGTAGCATAGTGAAGAGAATATATTTAGTTATTCAATTATGTGATCATTGTTGAGAGTGTCCACTAGTGAAAGTAGGATCCCTAGGCCTTGTTTCCAAGCATTGAAACACCGTATTCCGCCTGTTCTGGTACATGTTTGCTTGCTGCCATATTTATTTCAGATTGCTATTATTACTTCTAACCATCCATATTACTCGCATTTCACTATCTCTTCGCCAAACTAGTGTACCTATATACATGACAAGTATATTGGGTGTGTTGGGGACACAAAAGACTTCTTGTATCTTAATTGCAGGGTTGCTTGAGAGGGATATCTTTGACCTCTACCTCCCTGAGTTCGATAAACCTTGGGTGATCCATTTAAGGGAAACTTGTTGCTGTTCTACAAACCTTTGCACTTGGAGGCCCAACATTGTCTACAAGAATAGAAGCGTGCGTAGACATCAAGCGCCGTTTCCGAGGAGGTAAGGTAAAAGGTACTCACATCCTCGGGTGTGAGTTCTCAAAGTTATTTCCTTTAGATTCTGCAATTATATCTTTTTGTTTCTTGTTTTCACTAGTTAGGCTTATTTTTACTTGTTCCTTGTTTTTATTTTTACTAGTTAGGCTTAATGGAAAAGAACAAAAATATGAGAGAGCTTTATAATATTTATCTTGAGTTAGGACATGAAGTGTTTGAAGAGAAAAATAAAAAACCTATGGAACTTTATTTTCATGTTAGTGACAATGTTATTAGTATGAACTCTTTAAACACCATTATTGCTAATGCTATGGAAAAGTCTAAGCTTGGGGAAGCTAGTTTTGATGAATATGATATTTTTAGTCCAGTAAGTTTTGAGGAGGAAATTTTCTTTAATGATACTTTACCTCCCATATATGATGATTATAATGATTGTGGTATTCTAGTTCCACCTACTATGAATGATAAATTTTATTGTGATCATGATATGCCTTCTATATATGATGTTTACAATGATGAACATGCTATTTTTAGTCCACCTACTATTGAGGAGAAAATTAATTAATTACAATATGCCTCCTAAATTTGATGTTTATTGTGATGAGAATTATAATGATAGTTATTTTGTTGAATTTTCTCCCACTGCTATTAATAAGAATGACTATGCTTATGTGGAGAGTATCAATTCTTTTATGCATGTGGGTCATGATAAGAATGTTTCTTGTGATAGTTATATTGTTAATTTCATTCATGATGCTACTGAAATTTATTGTGAGATATGGAAACATAATTTTATGCATCCCAACAATATCAAGTTTCCCCTCTTTATGTTGAAATTTTTGAAGTTGCACTTATTTTGTCTTCCTATGCTAGTCACTTTGTGCTTCGTTGACTTGTTTTTCTACAAGATTCTTTTTTCACAGTGGGTTAGACTTAAATGTGTTTTATATTTTCTTCTTGATGCTCTCTTATTGTGCTTCAACTCTTATTCTTATGTGAGCATCTTTTAAAAATCATTGTGCCTAGCTGAAAGGCATTAAAAGAAAAGCGCTTCCGGGAGACAACCTGTTTTATTTCTCCATTTTCAACCCGTTTTCCTTCGTTTCTTTCTATGTGCTTTGTACCTGGGTTTTATCTATTTCCTTAGCAACCCCGCTATATCTATTATTTTGTGTCTTTGTTGAGCCAAGTAAAGCCTCTAGTGGAAAGTTGAGACTATATTTCGGATTTCTGCGCAGGAAACGGATTTCTGCTGTCCACTGTTAAATTCGTATAAAATCACAGAAAATTCAAAATGACCTGAGTTTTTTTTGTGTGTCATCCTGCGATATATATGCAACTTTTCTTAGTTTAACACTTTTTGATTTGAGCAACATAAGATTTTCGAAAAAAAACATCTTTACCTGTTGTCTTATTTTGACAGATTTCTGCCAATAATTGCATTTGCATCTTAATCTCTTTCTTTTGGTGTTATTTTGAGAAAAAGAGTTTTAAAAGAAGTTGTGACAGTACCTAATATATTTATGTGTGTTAGGCTTGTGTTGAAACTGAACCATGTGAATTTCTTATTTCGATTGCACTAACGTTGCTAATGAAGATTGTGAGAAGTTTGGTGTGAAAGAAGTTTTCAAGGGTCAAGAGAAGAGGATGATATTACGTGATCAAGAAGATTGAAGAGCCTAAGATTAGGGATGCCCCAGAGGTATATCCCAGCAAATTCCAAGAAGACTCAAGCGTCTAAGCTTGGGGATGCCCAAGGCATCCCCTTCTTCATCGACAAATTATCAGGTCACTTCTAGTGAAACTATATTTTTATTCGGTCACATATTATGTGCTTTACTTGGAGCGTCTTTTATTTTTTCTTTCAGTTTGTTTAGTTTTATTTGCTGTAGTTTATGGTTGTATCTTATCATACTTGTGTGGGAGAGAGAAACGCTCTGTTTTGATTGCTTAGAACACTCTAGTTTTCATACTTATTGTTCTGTGAGTGTTCACTTTTTGCTAGTATTGCGTTTAGCCTTTGTTCCATGCATCTCTTATTCAGAGCTGTTAGTTTTAGTAGTGTTATGTGAGTACTCTCATTTTTTATTGATGTAGCATGTAGAGTATTTTTTTTAAACATATCTTGTATGGTGCTTGTTGGGAAAAGAAACTACTGCTTGAAGTAGAAGTTTTAATGGTGCAAGTAGAAGCTTGTATAGACTGTGGCTAGAATTTTTCATATCATGCTAGATGTTATTTTAGTTTTAAAGTCTTGTGGTTATTGAGTAGCATGATTAGCCTCAAATAGCTGAGAGTGTTTAATGTGCCATTGAAAGAATCATGAGTTGTTCTTTTCATTTTGAAGCATAAATTTGTGGTATTCTCTTTTGAATGTTTTATTTGGTTGACTAGGCGCATGCTCACACCATGTTTATGACTATGAACCAGTCAATAATATCCTCTATGATCATTTAGTTTTTGAACTTGTGGTACCACTTATTCTTTGATTAATGATGTTTATGTCGATATGCATGATTATGGCTCTTGTGCTCTCTTCATTTGTCGCTCCCAGTCTTTTGCTAGCCTCCACCTGTACCGAGTATGAGCTCTACTCGTGCATCCAACTCCCAAAAACCAAAGTTTTCCCATTGTGTCCACCATACCTACCTACATGTGGTATTTAACTGCCACTCCAAGTAAATTGCTCATGTGTTACCTTTAAAACCTTCAAAATTACTCCTGCTTTGTGTTACTGTTTTTGCTCATGAGGACGTAAATAGAGAATCTTTATCTTACTTGTTGATTGGATTTCACACCCTCGACTAGTGGCTTCATCCGCTTAGCCAATTGATAGAAGAGCTGGCAGCGGGGTGCCCAGCCCCAAATTAATAAACACAAAATCTCTTCACTATTTTTGCCTCTGATTTATCAGTCAAAGCATAATTGTGTAAACAAAAGAGAAAGAGGGATGACCTTCTACACTAGTTGCGTCCTTCATATGGGAGCTGCTCTTGTGAAATCTAGTTGGCTTGTGACGTACTATATTTTCTGTTTACCATTCGTTGACATTAGCATACATCTCCCAAAATATAGACACTCCTCCATGGTATGTGATACGTCATAAACATATCCCTAATTTCTGATGCTCCATGATCATATTATGCCAATTTCTACATGTTTTCTCCCTTCTTTACGTCATTTTTATTGATTTTCCGGACTAACCTATTGACAAGATGCCACAAAGCTAGTTCCCTGTTTTCTGCTGTTTTTAGTTTCAGAAAAGTTGTTCTAGAAATATTCTCGGAATTGGAAAGTTCGAAGCCTGGAAGTCCTATTTTCCCCGGAAGCATCCAGAAGACCAAAGAGGAGTCGAAGAGGGGCAACAGAGGGGCCACACCATAGGGTGGCGCGGCCCCCCTGGCCGCACCACCTATAGGTGTGGGGCCCCTGGAGCCCCACCACCTTTGCCCCTTCGCCTATTTAAGCCCCCCGGATGGAAAATCCTAGGTACCTGATCAAAATCCCTGAAAAAGTTCCGCAGCTGCCGTCACCGTCAACCCCAGATCAGGGGGGTTCTGAAGCTGTTTCTGGCACCCTTCCGGAAAGGAGATCATCACCGAAGGCTTCTACATCATGATGCATGCCTCCGGATTGACGCGTGAGTAGTTCATCCTTGGACTACGGGTTTGTAGCTATAGCTAGATGGTTGTCTTCTCCTCATATGCCTCCATGTTTAGATCTCGTGAGCTGCCTATATGATCGAGATTGATCTTATGTAATCTTTGTGATGTGTTTGCTGGGATCCTGTCACATCCTCATTTGGGAAACAAGGTTGTAAGGAGAAAAACGTAAATTAGGGACCAATAAAAACTTTTTAGTTGATCCTGTTGTTTTTATGAAGTTGTAACTCGTTATGTGAACCTGATGTTTCCTTTGAGAAATAAAGAGTGGAAGGTTGTTATTTTGATTTCTTGTCATCCTTATCTTCTTATTAAGCTTGGTTATGGATCACCAAGAAAATAAAACAAGATTCTTTTTGAAAGTCCTAAGGGAAAACATGATTTTTCCTTTTTTTTTTCTAGCTATCACTTAGACTTTTGGGCCTCACTTCTATCTATGGATCTCAACTCTTTTTAATATTTTCTTTGGATGTCATCCATTATTATGGTGTGTACTTACTCACCACGCCCATAAAAATATTTTTGAGACAGAGGAAAACATGTTGTCATGAGTGTTTTTCTGCCTAGTTGAAAAACAGGAAAAAGAAAAACAGCGAAAACAGAAAAACACCCCTGTTTCAGCCTTGTTTTCACCCACCTATATATTTTCTAAAATCTAAAAAAATAGGTTTCTGAAAGTAGGTGATGTTCTCTTCAAAACCGTACTTCCATTTCTCCAATTGGAAATTGTTTTCTGTGCCGAACAAGTTCCTACTTTTCCTCTCCTCTGTCTGTTTCAGGACTTAGAGAAATTTCCAAATTCCTTATCTGAATTTTCTGAAACTTCACTCGAGTTCTGTCAGTTTTGCACCAGAATCAAAATTGGCTCGAATTCGTATTTGTGATCATCCTTGTGCAGTGACCTGTTGCCAAACCACCTTACCTCATTCTCCTCTCGCGAAACCAGCCGTTGGTTTGGTCTGAGACGCAGCAGAGGAGGAGAACAACGCCAGGACAAGGATGGTGGCCGCCGGGCCGACCTGTCATCAGAGAACAGAGGCAACCCATGCATTGAACCCCTTCTTCTATGGCTTTGAGCCAGGGCGAGCGTGAACGCAATGCCACGAAGCTCCGCATGCATCTCCACGTGATGTTCGTGGCCTGAGAGCCCGAGCGAGCTGACATGGCCATCGTCGCGGTGGCAAACGCCCGAGCTCAATCCCTCCCCGTGAACTCCCTGTATAAAGCCCCTCCAGTCTCACTGCTTCACCACCCACCTCCTCACACTCACCGCATCCACTCCACCCTGATGTTTCATCTGTTGCTCTCTCGGTGAGAGCAAAGCGAGCGCGCTCTCGTTGTTCTGCCCGCGTAGAAGAACTGAAGCCCCTGCCCTCGTCTCTCACTCTCCTTGAGCCATTTATGTTCCACACCCTTCCCCTTGCCAAGTCCTACGTGCCTGACATCTTTTATCGCTCGTTGGCTTGCAGGATCACCGCCGCCGAGCTCGACGCTGCCGGGAACGCCTCGGTGCGCGCGGGCGCTGCGAGTGTACCTGGATCCACCTGTTGCTCCTGAACGGCTCCATCGACCCCGCTCCATCACCTCTTCCCCGAACATCGCTTCCTATCAAGCCCAAGGTGAGCTACTGCCCGTGCGTGTGTTCTAGTGCTCGCCGGTGGCCTGATCTTGGCGCGAGGAGGAAGAAAGGACGAGCGTCGTCCGTTTTTAGATCAATGGCCCTCTTTGAACTCCCTCGGGGTGTATCGTGGCCATTACATCTGGATCGTGCGGCCGCGTACCGGTTCGCTTGCGCGCGCAACCGAGCTGGGCCGGCCCAGCGCAACGCGCTCTAGCGCGTAGAGGCCAGCGGCCCGCTGAGCCCGCGCTGGCAGTTTTATTCTTTTCTGTTTTTCCAGAAAACTGCCACATCACTTTATTTTAAACTAAAATGCCTAAAATTCAAATCTTGCCACCCCCCTTTTTACTTAAGGTACCTGCATGTTTTCCTAACCACATGCAAGTGGAAGATCTGCATTTGCATCCCTGGTTGATCTATGAAAAATCCCACAATTCAACCTATCTGAAAGTTTAAACATGCAATAACTTTTGATTTGGGAATCCTATGGAAGTGAGGTTGATCTATATGGATAGATATTGATGAAACCTAACTAGATAATTTGGCCTCACATGCACTTGAGTTTCCTATTTTAAACGACATGCAAACTGGTAAATGACCAGAGAGCCACTAAATGAATTTTATGAATTTTTCTAAGATGATTTTTGATATAAATCCTTTTGGATGTGCTTCTGTATGTATAGATCTATCATATGCTAGATTGGTGTGATGTTTTGAGATGTACAATAATTTTGGCATGCATTACAAGTTTTAGGGGTATTCTGCCATTTGTGAATCACATGTTCTATTATTTTGTTAAATGTGTAAATGCATTGTGTGATCTTACTAGCATGTATAGGAGTTGTTTTCACTGCCATGTGATTGTTATCTTGTAGATCTACTATGTTATTATAAATCTTGTTCATGAAAATGTCATGGTTTGTCATGCATGTTTAGATCTATGCTTGTTTTCTATTGTCTATGATTACTAGATTTGTTTACCGTGTGTATTTCCATGCCATGATTGTTTTCATGCATTGCAAGTTATGATATGTCTCTGTTATATACATGTTTAGATTCTAGTTGCATGCTTAGTTACCTTTTACAACTATATTATGGGTTGCATGTCCATAGAAATGCATGTTTTACTCCCTTATGCTTGTATAGTTGTTTCCTAAATTATTGCCATGATGTTTACTCATTTTGGTGAATGACCAGAGAGTCATTTCACTCTTTATGGCCTTATATGAGAGTGGTACACTCACTGGACTCATGCCATATGCTTGGTACATGGCTTATGGAAAACTATGCCATGTTGTGCATGTTATCTATGCATGTTTGAGTGTTGTAGCATAGTTTAGTGCTATTATTTTTGGGTGTTCTTTTTGAGTGGATGCTTGCTGTATGTGTGCTATATTAGCTTGTGCTTGCCTTTGGCTTGTGCTGATTGACTGTTTTTCTTTTTACTTTTTACGACGTTAGAAAACGAAGAAGCAGTTGATCCGGAAGTGGTATTCTGCAACTCTTGTTTATTTCAAGAATGTGAGCAGGACCAGAGCCAAGGCAAGTCACTCTAAATGCTTGTTGTTTTTTACTTATCATGCATGATTTACTTCTGAAGTTCTTACTTATGTTGTTTTCGAACTATTCTCTCAAGTGAAATCTATCGTTATCGCTTTTATCGAGTTGCAGTAGCCACTCCATAATCTTGGTGTTACCAAGCCCTTAGGAATTTCGGAGCCATCATTTAATTAACTTAAGTCCCTTAGTGGACATCTAAACTTGTTGTTTTTTGGAAAAACCTATGTCTTTGGAAAAACCCGAGGAAAGGTGGGACCTTGTCCGAGGGAAGGTTTTGTGAAGGAGGAAGTGTTCTCAACTTGTTTTCCAAAAAGGACACATAACCTAGTCTTCGTCGGACAACCAAGCCGTACTGCCACATTACCTCAATATGGGAACAGGGTCTAGCTAATTTCTTGTCGGTGTTAGTCCGTGTCTACCTCAAAGTGCTATAGGGGTTAGAGTCCCCCGAACCGAATTGTCGCCAGGAGGGAGAAGCGGGACATTCACAGTGTGGGGATTAAGTTCGCCACCGGTTGCAACAATTGGGTCTCCTACCATGGCGGTGTGTTGTCAGGGGAAACCGGATCGATGCGGCTGACTCGGTGCCGAGGAGAACAAACCTAGTTGAAGGGGTAGTCATTTACTAGCGCTTACATAGTGGATGGTTACATACTGTCTTGGACAGTCCGTGGTTGTTCATGGTGGATGTACTGGATCTTGTGGAATCTGTACACCTCTGCAGAGTAAAACTATTCAGAATAGCCGCGTCCTCGGATATGGACAGTTGAATGGCCATGTAGCTAGCATTTGTGTCAATGTTTTCAAAAAGGTTCTTAGAAAAGTTTTTTATGATGTTGTACCTGGGAGGTACTGGAAAGGGAATGATTGTACCTTTGAGGTACCGGAGACATGATGGTCTCGTAGTGGTGTTTTCCAAAAAGGGTTCTTTCAGATGAAGAACTTTTTCTTTTATTGATAATGGCTTATCAAAAACCTTGTGGATATGCGATATCTACAAGAGAAACATTCTACCTTTTGAAGTATCTTCTTCAATAAAAACAACTAAAATGTGTTCAACCATGGTGGGTCTTCTACTCATCCTGGATAGACTAGCCTCAACTAAACAGCCATCCTACCACCTATGGCATACTTGCATTTGTTGGGCTTTCATTTAGGGTGTCTTGCGAGTACATTCAAATGTACTCATATGGTTTCGTCCCTGGCTATTGTCTTGGTCAGACTATGAGGAGCCGTCTCAGGAGGATACCTTTGAGGAGGAGTACTTTGACGATCCCGCGTACTAGGAACGTCTCCCGGTCAGCAGCCTGTGGTGCTAAGGCGTTGACATGGGTTCTACTCGTTGTGTTTGCTTCAGCTGAATAAAGTAGGTGTGTTGTGTGTTTGCCACTTTCCTGCGCGACAACGGTCTCAGACTTGGTCGACAGACCATTTGTGTAAGACTATGTTATTCGTGTAATGGATGTGAACTCTGGTGTACCTTCACTATATATGTTGCTCATGACTGTCGATCTGGGATCATGAGTGTATGCATATTGGCGGTCTCGGACATCTAGTCTGGGGCCCCACAGAGTTGGTATCAGAGCCATCCTGACCATAAGAGACCTTAGTTAGAATGGGCGTTAGTTCGTACTCCGACATCTACCTTAGTTTCTATACAAGCCTCTAATATGACTATATGTCAAAAGCTATGACTAGTAACCCCCTCTGCTTGGTTCTTTTACATGGTTCATTACATTAATTTTTCATTTCCATAAAACTAAAATTTTGCACACTGGTCATTAACATAAAAACTTGTGTAGATGGACGTCGTCTTCACCGAGTCTCTCCAGTTGGGACTTCCTCGGGACACTCTGTTCCATTTCGAGAGGGAGATCGTGGATATGACCAAGATACTTGGGCGTCCACTACGTGAGATTAGAGGAGGGGAGATCACCGGCTCTGTTGCGGTGTTGTCTTGGTTGGCGGAGTGCACCCTCCGTTTTCCATTGACCGCACCATCTGAGCTTGTGCACGTCTTCCATGTGATAGACCGCTCATGGAAGGACGCGGTTGTTCGTGTGCTCGAGCTGGCTGTTGCACGCATGTCTCACCTCTACGAGACTCGCTTTGTGGATACTCCTTTCCAGCGCCACGGGAGGCGCGACTATGAGGGCTTCCCACTCCCTTGTCCGTGTCCCCGCGACATTGTGTGCTCCCACATGGAGTACATGGAGTTCTACCTGCACTACACTCATAACAACTTGGATTATCTAAAGATTGTTCATGCCGACCTTCCCGCCAAGGCAAGGACCTTGGAGAACAAGCTGCGGACCACCCGTTTGGCCCGTACTCGTCTCTTCAAGAAGTCCGAGTCGCTCGAGAACGCCAATGCCATACTCCATGGCCGGCTGAAGACAGCTAGAGAGGGTCTTGCCGCAAGGGACCCGGCCATCGCGGATTTAGAGGAGGAGATTGCCGATCTCGGCAAGGAGAATGAGGATCTTCTTCCTGATGATGATGTCCCTTCCGAAGGCATGAATATGAGTGAAAAGAGCGACCAGGAGGAGGACGATCTCGTCGGAGACGAGGAGGACCCAGAGGAGATCATGTTCGACGGCTATGATGGAGACCCCTAGGCGATTGGCCGTGTTAGTAGCCTGTGCTATGTAAGCACCTAGTACTAGTTAGCTACGATGACCCTGAATCGCTGCTTTTGTAGTGTGGTTCCTCGAAAATCACTTGTTTGCTAGATGTTCATGTATGGTGTGCTATGTATGCTTGAACCTTCCTGTTTTATGTATGATATGTTTGTGCTTTTGCTTCTCTGGCATCAAATTTACCAAGCATGTCTAAAAAGTTCCATGTTTCATCCTCTTTGATTCTCGTTTGTCGATGTTAGACAAACACATCTATCTACCTCTTTTATCTTATATCTTCTTTCATTCAGCATGCCGCGGGATCCACCACCACCACCGCCGCCACCCGAGCCGACTGCGGCTCAGGTCCTGGCTTTGTACATGGAAGACCGAGAGGCTGCCCGTGCCGAGCGCACCACAACTCTTGCGACTCTCGCGCATCTGGCAACTCTTGGAACCAATGGTGGAAATGGTACCCGCTCCAAGCTCAAGGAATTCCAGAATACCCACCCACCTGTCTTCTCTCGGGTCGTGGAACCTCTGGACGCTGATGATTGGCTTCACACCATCACCAACAATCTAGAAGTTGCTGGTGTCGAGGACAAAGACAAGGTCCTTTATGCCTCTCAATTTCTCGCTGGACCTGCAAAGGCATGGTGGGAAACCATTCGTGCTTCCATACCAGCCAATCATGTCACTACCTGGGAGGAGTTCGTTTCCAAGTTTCGCAAGTATCATATTCCTGATGGTATTATGGGGATCATGCGAGACAAGTTTCTGAAGCTCAAGCAAGGTGGCATGTGTCGAAGCTCTGGCTCCGCAAATCCCTCAGGTGACCCTATCGGGTTTCGACTAGGAGATGTCATAGGCGCTGGTGAAATCGTCGGCTTGACAGGGGGGCGAGATTTACCCAGGTTCGGGGCCCTCGAAGAGGTAAAACCCTTACTCCTGCCTTCTGCTGATCTGTATTGGATGATTAGATCGATTACAGGGTGCTCGAATCGAGAGTAGATCTCGAGTTTCAAGGCTTTTGTGGTCGTGCGGTATTACTTGGTCCTCTCCTTGGGGGCTCTCCTGGCTTTATATAGATAACCAGGTCTCGAGTCCAACCCGGAGAGGATACAAACCCTAGCTTGAGTCGGTTACAATCCCTAACTTAACCCGCAAGTTGACGCGGGTGGGCTTTTCATGGGCCTTCTAGAGTACTCCAAGGGCGCTTCCTGTCGGGCCTTGATCAGAAGGCTTGAGAGGGGGTGTCCTTACTCGCAGGGCCCAGGATCCATGCCTTCGTCAGTAGCCCCCGAGCGTGTGCTCGACTGGGATTCATTTCCAGTCGGGTAGACGGTCAGACCTTTTTTTGATCTCCTCCTGGAAGTTCGGCTCGACAGTTGTTGTCTACGAAGGGTGTGTTCCCTGTTTCGCGAATTTAAAATACTCGAGTATCGAGCAGCATAGGTGCCAGTTTTTGCGGCTATATTAGCAGAAGGATGTGGCGCAGTAGCTTGGCTCTCCCGAGAGATCAGGGCCAATTAATTGCGACTAGGGCAAAAACACTCCTGGCCTACACAGATTCGAGACCTCCGACTCGAACCCGATGAGGTGATCGTCACGACTGGGCCGTTGTGGACTTATCGAGTCGAACTTAACCTAAGAGGGTACCCGGCGCGTCCGCTAGGATTTTTCTTCGTGTTGTTGACACGGAACTATGCCGGAGGACGCAGCTTTCGAGTGCGATTCCAGGCCCAAAAGAAAGATCTTTTTGGGTCTTACCTTCATATTCGAAGAATATGGCATCCGGATGTGCCTAGTCGGCTGTACAATCCAGGTTCTTGTGATGTATAATTATCACGCATAAGGTAGGTTCCTTCTACCCGATTAGATTGGTATGAGTTCCGTACGAAAAAGTTTCGTGTAGGAAATGTTAGTTCCGTATGAAAGAGTTTTCATGTTTTGGAAAATTGTGCCCGTACGAAAGAGTTTTCGTGTATAAGGTATGTTTCTCTTGTTCGAAGAGGCTTTGATCCATGAATTTTTTTCATGGGAAAATTGTGTTTTATCCGAAGGAATTGATATTCGTGCGAAGATAATTTCGCGTTTGAACTTCCATTCGAAAAAGATTTCCCTTTTGAATGACGAACGCCATGACGTCAAGGCGTGCTCCTCTTCTCCCGATGGGACGTGACGGAGTGGCAGCAGAAGTTGGCCCACCTTGTCAGCTTTTTGACCGGGAAACGAGACGTCGCTCCCGTTTTCTACGCGAAACGCGCAGTAAATGCGCACGATCTTTTGTTAAGATCGTGGCACGAAACAGCGTATGCCGCCGCTTCGTTTCATCCTTACGCGTGGCAGCCGCGATAGGTGCCACGTTGCGTATCGTACGGCTGAGATTGCTTTACCCCGTATATAAATAGGGGTGTTAGCGCCGCAGTGAAATTTTCCCCGCTCTCTGTCTTCGTCTTCTTCCTTGCGCCCATCTTCATCTTCCTTGCACTCAAGCTCTCGCTGCGAACAATGGCTGGCGGAAGGAAACGTGGCGCTGGTACTCTGGCGTCTGGCGAGCCTTCTGCGCCATCCGCTCCTCGCGCCGGCGACTGGCGTTCCCCCAACACCACCGCAAAAAGCATCAAAGAGATGCAGCGGGAGGGATTGCTACCGGCGGAGGCGGAGAAGCGCGTCCGCCTCGGGAAAAGAGAAGAGGTACCCAACCCTCAGTCGAATGAGCGCGTGGTCTTCGTGGACCACGTGACTCGAGGTCTTTCTTTCCCCCTTCACCCTTTCTTCATCGGGTTGCTGTGTGCCTACGGCATACAGCTCCACGATCTTCCTCCGAACGCGATGGAGCACATTTCGTGCTTCATCGTGCTTTGCGAGTGCTACCTCGGCATTCGCCCGCACTGGGCGCTCTGGAAGGCGCTGTTCAAGATCCGGATCTTCCGCGAGAAGCCGCGGGTGGAGTCCGAGCCTGGCGAGCCACTTCGCACGGGTGGATTCGGGATCCAGGCGCGCCAGGAGAACGCGTACTTCAACATGCACTTCATCGACTCCGCCCAAGGCTGGCGGAAGAAGTGGTTCTACGTCGTCGACAATAGCTCGGGTGGGCTCGTAGAGTTTCACCCATTCGCAGTTCTGTCGAGGCGCAAGTCTTGGAGCCACAAGATGTCAGCCGAGGAAGTCCAGACGGTCACGCCCTTACTCGCAAGAGTAGCCGCTCTCCGAGACCAAACTTCGGGAGTCGTTCTCAACGGGCTCCATCTGGCGAGCCTCTTCTTGAAGCGCAGGATCCAGCCTCTTCAGCAGAGACCTTCCCCCATGTGGGAGTTCCAGGGCTCAGAGGACCCCAGTCGAGTGAGCCGCGAAGAACTTTCGAATGTGGAATTCGAGAAGAAGATAGCTGCAATCACTCGACTGAAGGTAGGGGAAGAATTCCCCGACTGCTCGGTTGCAGCTTTCTCCGCTTCGAATCCTCCTCCAGCTGAGGTTAGTTTCTTGTCTTTGAGTTATCTTCATCTTCTGAATTTTTAGTCTATAATATCTTCCTTTTCTTCTTGCCTTCGTAGAGTCTAGCCGTGGCGGATTGCTACCTGCCAGCTACGGGGGGAGCTGCTTCGGAGCAAGTGTCCAGCCATCAGGACGGCGCGGTTGACACCAGTGTCGCCAATGCTTCCTCGAGCTCGGAGGACGATTCCTCGAACGACGTCGAAGACTCGAATGGCGCCCTCCCGAAACGTCGTCGGGTAGATGAAGACGAAGCTACTTCAAAGGACAAATCCTTGGAAGCATCGCCTAGTCAGGCTCCTATCCATGTCACTCCACTCCAATCTCTTCCTCCTTCGGCTTCGTTTCCAGTGATAGCAACCGCCTGGAATGCGGATGCTCTGGATGATGATGAAGATGATGAGTAAGTGTTTTCTTCCTTGTTTTTGTAATGCCAGTCGATCAACTTCTAGATTTCGATATTGATGTTTTTCTGATTTTCATTGCAGTCTGCAGGCGATCAGCCCGCGTCAGTTTGCTGCTAACGTTCCTCCCGAAAAGAGGAACAAAGCAAAAGACGCGGGTGAAACCCCCACTGCAGGTACCGTCCAGAACTCTCCCAGGGCAGCGCCTGATGCTGCGACTGTGGAGATAGAAATCCCCAGCTCCGCCGCTAGGACTTCGGTCTCGAAGGAGGCGACGGACAGTTCTGCGGATCCTCTCTCGCGCGCTACCGGACAAGTAAAACTTCTATCTCTTGGCTTTCAAGAATTTTTTATCGGGTGCACAGCAGTGCTCCCGATGGGAGTAGCCCCCGAGGCTGTAGTCGATCGCGTGCGATCGGCTGCAGGCTCAAAGTTCTGTTTCATCCTTTCTTCATGATTTTGCTTTTCTCGGGTGCACGGCAGTGCTCCCGATGGGAGTAGCCCCCGAGGCTGTAGTCGATTGTAAATAATCGGGTACAGGCTCCAATGTAATCCTTCTAATTCTTCTATCTTCGTACTTTTGATTTTTATCGGGTGCACGGCAGTGCTCTCGATGGGAGTAGCCCCCGAGGCTGTAGTCGATTGTAAATAATCGGGTATAGGCTCAAATTTGATCTTTTTAACTCTTCTGTCTTCGTGCTTTTGCAGTCACTCGTTGACTCTCTTGCGGCGATTGGTCGCCGCGTCATTCTCGCTGAATCGGATTGCAAGTCTCTTCGAGCAGACCGCAACCGACTGCAGACTGAAAACGATCTTCTCAAGGGTAAGCTCTATCGTTCCCCTGTCTTTCACACTTCATCCATTCTAGAGGTTTTGACAAGCGCCTCTTTGCAGCTCGACTTGAATTCGCGGAATCCGAAAAGGTCAAATTTTCGGAGCAGGTAACTGCTCGAGAAGCTGACTTGACGGCCATTCGACAGGAGCTGGAGACTTCCCGCATCCAGTCGGAAGACTTCAGTCGACAGCTTGCGGAAGCGCGGAAGTCCCTGAAGGAGTTAGAGAAAACCGGCAGTAAGGCTGACAGCGAGCTTGTCGGGTTCCTCCGTCCCCTTGCGGAGCGCTTCGCGGGTAAGCTTGATGAAATTTCGCGATTCTGATTCTTCGCTTGGCTGTAGTTTGTTGAGTATTATTTTTTTTCTTCGCAGGTATCCTGGATGTTCCTCTAGAAATCCCTGGACTCCAGCGGGTGGATGTGGTAACCGATACGCTTGCCCAACTTAAAAGGCACGCTGATGGAGTTTCTTCCATTGTCAGTGATGCTACCCAAGTGCTGGGGCAACTGTATGGTCGCCTCCTCGCCAAGGCCACTCCTGCACCTGCGCTCGACGATATGTTGAAGGTCTTCTCAGAAGGAAAGCTTCTGGATGCCTTTGCAGTCGCTCAATCGGAGGCTGGCGCGAAGACTGCGATTCAATTTGCTCTGGCGCACGGAGTCGAAGGGCTGGAGGAGGCTTACTCGTCCATTCCAGTCGATCCTTCCACGGGCAAAAAGGTACGGCTCTCTCGTTTTGGCGAGCAAGCCGCCATTCTTGCTCGGAAGCTTTCTGAGATTTTTGCTCGGAAGAAGGGAGGGTCGACTGCTGCTAGTGGGAGCACCAATGTAGCCTCGTAGCTTTTTTTCTTTCTTTCCTTCAATGTAATGAATCTTGGGATGTATTCCCGTACTTTTGTTGGTTTTAACCGAAGCATTGTGCCTTTGGAATTTAATCCTTTTGTTTGTACTTTTGCCTCCCGATGGGAGTAGCCCCCGAGCGATTAGTCAGATGTGCGACTAGAGACAACTCGAGTAGGGCGTCTCACTTCTTTCCTTGTACTTCTTCCAGGCGATTGCGTCTGCCGCTGAATCTTCGAGTGGACGTGGTAATCCAGTGAGTCCACTTGTGGCTGCCGTGGGCACTCTTGCTGGCCTTCGTGATAAGGTTCAGGAGGGTGAGCGTAGGCTGAAAGCGCTGCGCGGAGTAGCTGACGTGGCGATATCCAAGCAGAAATTGGCGGCTGAGCGCGAGCAATTTCTAATTGGTGAACTGTCTTCGATTGCAAGGGAGTTACTATGTGAGTAGTGTAGCCCCCATGCTATTTCCTCCTCTGTGTTTCTTAGCTTACTAAGTGCGTTTGCTTCTTAGTTGTGAAACCAGATGACAGGGAAGAAAAGCAGTGGGTGGAAAACCACATTCATCAAGAAGCTAACAGCACAAAGCCTCATGCGAGTAATTTCTGGTCTGATCGCAGTCGAGGTTTTGTGATGGCTACCTTGAAGTTTCGAGTCCGCCAGGCGAAAATTCTCGTGAGTTCTTTCCACGAGGTCCTGGTTGCGGTGAATGCTGCTTTTTATCCACTTGAGAGGGGCCCCGAAGACTGGAGTTATCTTCTCAGGTTATTCGGACGAGAAGGAGAGGTTCGCGCGTGCGTTCGCAATCAGATGACATGCGGCGCGGTTGTTGCTCTCTCGTTTGTCCGAATATGGCATCCTGAGATAGACTTGAACTCCGTAGCTCGGCGTCCGGATTATGCAATCGAAGATATTGCGCCGTACTATGATGCTGTTCGTCCTGCAGCCGAGAAGATTATCCGAATGACCTCTGAAGAGGTAGATAGGGTCTTAGCGGCTAAGAATGCTCAGCGTTTCGACTGACTTTATCGGATGTGAATATCCTGTAAGTTTATTTGTAGTTTGGAAGAACTGTAGTAAGGTGTGCAACCTTGTACTCGATAATTCTTTTCTGTGATGCTTAGTTTTAGGTGTAGCCCCCGTGTATTTTATGGGGTGTGTACCTGTAACCTTTTAGCATGTAGGAAACTTGAAAGCTGTCGAGCAAATATGATGAGAGAATCATGTCTTTATTGCTATGACTGAGAAGTCATGTGTTCGAGCTACAAGATTGGCTAGTATAGCCTTATTGTTGCGAAATAAATAAACCTAGGGGTAGAATTTGCGCAGTTGCGCGATATTCCATGGGTTGGAATAGATGCCTCCAGTCTCTGGATTCTTCAGTCGATAGGCTCCTCCTGGGATCACTTCGTGTACGATGAAGGGTCCGTCCCAGGGTGGTTCGAGCTTGTGTCCTTCTTTTTGCTTCAGCCGCAACACCAAGTCGCCAACCACGAATGATCTGTGGCGTATGCGGCGACTGTGATAATTGCGTAGTGATTGTTGGTAGACTGCAGATCTTGCGAGTGCAATGTCCCGAATTTCGTCGAGTGCGTCCATATCTTCCGCAAGTGCTTTGTTGGAGGTTTCTTCGCTGTAGGCTACAACCCGTGGGGCGCTGAATCGAACCTCTTCGGGGAGGACGGCTTCTGCCCCGTATACCATGAAAAATGGTGTGTACTGCGTTGATCGATTGGGGGTTGTGCGGAGGCTCCAAAGTACGGAGGGTAACTCCTCTGCCCAATGTCCTGCAGCGGGATGTAGCCGATCGAGCAATCTTTTTTTGATGCCAGCCGAAACTAAGCCGTTGGATCTTTCGACTTGGCCGTTTGTTTGCGGGTGGGCGACCGAAGCAAACTTCAGATTAATTCCTTTCTCCTTGCAGAACTGTTGTGTCTCCTTTGCAGTGAAGTTCGTACCATTGTATGTAATGATGTCGTGTGGTACCCCGAATCTGCATACTATGGAGTCGAGGAACTTGATTGCGCATTGGGCGCTACCCGAGGTCACTGGCATAGCTTCGATCCATTTGGTAAATTTGTCAACTGCAACCAGCAAATGTGTGTACCCTCCTGGAGTGGATTTGCGCAGTGGGCCAACCATGTCAAGCCCCCATTGTGCAAAGGGCCAGGCGATGGGTATCATGTGCAACTCTGTGACGGGCGCGTGCGGCTTGGGTGAGAATCGCTGGCAAGCGGCGCATCTATCGACCAGGTTTTTTGCATCGTTGGCTGCTGTTAGCCAGTAGAATCCTGCTCGAAAGGCTTTTCCCAGTATTGCTCTCCAGCTAGCATGATGTCCGCAATCACCCTGGTGTATATCCCGGAGTAACTCTTTGCCGTCTTCGGGTGCGATGCACCGCTGAAGGATGCCCGAGATGCTTTGCTTGTATAACTCTCCGTTGATTACCCGAAAGGATTTGCTACGCCTGATTAGCTGTCGAGCCTCGCGTGGATCGGCCGGGAGCTGTTTATTGAGCAGGTAGTCGAGATATTTCTGCGTCCAGACTAGCTCGACCAGAAAGACCTGTCGTGATATATTATGAATAAGCTCGATAAGCGCGACCTGCGGGCTGACCTCTGTTTCTGGCGCTGCCGGTGTTTCTGCAGCTTTCTTCAATTTGACCGATCGCTTGACCATCCGTTCGAAGTATATTCCTGGCGGTATGGGTGTATTCGTGGAACCCATGTTTGCCAGTCTATCCGCCTCTTCGTTGCTGGATCTTGCAATATGCTTCAACTCGCATCCTTTGAAGCTTCCTTCGAGTAGATTATACATGTCGCGGTACGCGATCATGTTTTCAGCAATGGCATCGCATTCTTTCATTGTTTGTTGCACTATAAGGTTGGAATCGCCATAAATCATCAACCGGGTAGCTCCACAAGCGATCGCCATCTTCATCCCGTGCAATAGTGCCTCATATTCTGCGTCGTTGTTCGACGCTGGGTCATCTGGTGGAAAGTCTAGTCGCAGGACATATTGCAGTTTGTCTCCACGAGGTGAGATAAGAACGATTCCAGCTCCTGCCCCTTCGTTTCTTTTGGACCCGTCAAAGTACATGATCCAATTGCTTGTATACTCGGGTGGCCCGGGTGTTTGTAGCTCTGTCCATTCGCTGATGAATTCCACGAGAACTTGGGATTTGACTGCATTGCGTCCTGCATAGGTGATATCCCAAGCGCCCAACTCGATGCTCCACTTCGCTATTCTTCCGGATGCCATAGGGTTGTTCATGATTGTCCCGAGTGACGCATCATTAACCACTGTAATGGCATGTTCCTGGAAGTAATGTTTGAGTTTTCGGGCTGTGAGGACAACTCCATATGCAAGCTTCTGGTAATGAGGATATCGCTGCTTGCATGGCGAGAGCACTTCGCTAATGTAATATATCGGGCGCTGGACTCCGTATGCCTTGCCATCTTCAGGTCGTTCGACTACGATTGCAGTGCTGATGACCTGGTTTGTGGCGGCTAAATAGAGAAGGAGTGGCTCCCTTTCTTGTGGTGTTGCGAGAATGCGCCTGCTTTGCAGCGACCGTTTCAAGTCTGCGAATGCTTGTTTGGCTTCGGGTGTCCATTCGAATTTGTCCGTCTTCTTTATTAGCTTGTAGAAGGGTAACGCCTGCTCCCCCAATCGTGCGATGAACCTGCTTAGGGCGGCCAATCGCCCTGCGAGCTGTTGGACTCCGCGTAGATTGGTAGGCTCCTTCATGGTGAGGATGGCTTGTATTTTCTCCGGATTGGCCTCAATGCCTCTGGCGGATACCAGGTATCCTAGGAGTTTTCCTGCGGGGACGCCGAAAACGCATTTTGTCGGGTTGAGCTTGATCCGATATGCATTAAGGGCGTCGAATGTTTCTTTAATATCTTCGAGGAGTGTGTCCTCTACTCGAGTTTTGATGACGATGTCGTCGACATATACTTGTACGTTCTTGCCAATGAGATTGGCAAGGCATCTCTGCATGCAACGTTGATATGTTGCGCCTGCGTTCGTTAGCCCGAAGGGCATTGTCGTGTAGCAGTATACACCGTGTGGTGTGATGAATGCCGTCTTCTCTTCGTCTTCCTTTTTCATTCGGATCTGGTTGTATCCCGAGTAGGCGTCTAGGAAAGAGAGACGTTGGCAACCTGCTGTGGAGTCCACGATCTGGTCGATTCGTGGTAGAGGAAAGTTGTCCTTGGGGCAGTGCTTGTTCAGTGACGTGTAGTCGATGCACACCCGAAGGATATCCGTGTTCTTCTTGGGGACCAGCACCGGATTTGCTAACCAGGTGGATATCTTGATCTCCCTAATGAAATTTGCGGCTAGCAGTCTATTTACTTCTTCTCCCAGCGCCTTTTGCTTGGGTTCTGAAAATCGTCGAGTCGTCTGTTTGATGGGCTTGGCGTTAGGAAAGACTTCGAGTGAGTGCTCGGCAAACTCCCTGGGTATACCTGGCATATCTGAGGGCTGCCAGGCGAAAATCTCCCAGTACTCACGGAGGAGTTTGACGAGCGCGCTTTCCTATGCTGGCGAGAGGGTTGTGGAAACCATCGCGGTTTTGGCGGAATCCGTCGGGTGCACTTGGTGCTTGCGAGTGTCGCTGTTGGCGCTGAATTCCAGTTCAGGCGCGTTTTTCTTTGTGAGGGGCATGACGGAGTGATCCGTGGTTTTTGCCAGCTCTTGTAGTTCTTCTTGCATCCCGAAAGATTTCGCGATCTCATTAAATTCTATGTCGCACTTGTCCGATTTCTGGAAGTCTCCGTCAATGGTGATCACACCGTATTCGCCGGGTAGCTTGAGCTTCAAGTATGCGTAATGTGGTACGGCCATGAATCTGGCGAACGTTGTTCGACCAAGAATGGCGTGGTACTGTGAGGGCCAGTCGACGACTTCAAAGTCCAGGAATTCCCTTCTGTAGTTGCGTGGGGAGCCCAGTACAACTTCAAGGTTGATTGTTCCGAGTGGACGTACTGCCTTGCCCGGAACTATCCCGTGGAAGGATGTTTCTGATTCCGTTAGGCCGTCCAGGTTTTTGTTCATTCGACGGAGTGTGTCCGCGTAGATGATGTTGATGCTGCTGCCGCCGTCCATGAATACGCGGGCCAGGTCATAGTTGCCAATTTGAGCTTGAATGACAAGGGCGGCGTGTCCTGGTCGATAGACTCGTGGCGGGTGGTCTTCCTTCGAGAACGTGATTGGCTGCTCGGCCATCTTCAGGTACTCGGGCTTCGTTGGTGGCGTCTGCACTGCCATGCATATTTGTCTCGAGTTAGTTTTTTGAGCTCTACGAGAGGGGCATACCTTCTGTATCATCCCGAGGAGCTGTCCGTGCGGAGTCGGGTATGTATTTGCTCCCGTGTTTTGTTGTTGTGGTGCTGGCAATGCGGCGAGTTCCATGTTTGGGTTGGCTGCTGGAGGTGGTGGCGGTGGTAGCTGGAATTGTTGTCCGCCTCCTGGTAGCGGTGGATAGTTTTGGGTGGAAGCGAATCTTTTCTTGGCGAGCGCGTCCGAGATTTCGATGAACTTTCGGCAATCCTTGAGAAGGTGTGTTGCCTTAGTCTTGCCCGTGCGCTTGTCTGTGAACAGATGTAGCGAGCAGTACGCATCGAGGTCTTCCTCGGGTGATTTTTCTTCTACCTTTGGCCTCCATTCGCGACTTCCACGACGACCGGAGTCGCGACTTCGCGTGAATTCTGCTGCCACTAGTTCTTCTCTATCCTCGTGGTCGTAATATTTTCTTCTCTTTCTTCGCCCATGACGGTCTTCGTCGTGTGTGGGCGATGATGTTCTTTCATTGCGTACCGCGTCTTCTCCATTGGCCCATTTTTCGGCTATGACCATGAGCTCCCCTATGGTTTTGGGCGCAGCTCTGCCGAGTTCTTCTCGAAACACGGTTCTTCTTGCTCCTTTGGCGAAGGCCTCAATCGCCACTTCTTCAGAGATTGTCCCTGCGGTGTTCCTGAGTGTGTTCCACCGCTGGATGTATTCTCGCGTGGATTCGCCACTTTTCTGTTTGCAAGCTCGTAATTCTTCGATTGTAGCTGGCCTTTTGTAGGTCGACTGGAAGTTTTTGCAGAAATCGCGATGCAGGTCGTCCCACGATGCGTAGCAAGATCGTGGTCTCCTCTCCAGCCAGCTGCGGGCCGCTCCGGCCAGGTGCAAATTGAGGTATTGCATGGCCGTGTTTTTGTTACCACGTTGGCATTTTACTGCCGTGAGGTAGTCGCTTAACCACTGGGAGGGCTCGAGTGAGCCATCGTATTTTGTCACCTCCGAGCTGAGCTTGAATCTCTTGGGTAGAGGTGCTTCGCGAATACTGCGAGCAAAGCAAAGTGCTCCGCAGGTTTCGTCGTCCGAAGACCCGGATGAGGAGCGTTCGCGATATCGTGAAGCCCTTGCTTTATCCACCTTCTTCTGGGCGAGATCGGATCGCGCGTCGTACCCGGACCGGTCGCGGTCGCTATCTTTTCTTGGTTCCTTACTCCGTTTTCTCGAGCGGCTGCTGTGGTGCCGCGAATCTTTGTCCCTCGAGCTGTCGTCGCTGCTGCTTCGACTGTCGCCGCGGCGTCGAGCCTCTTTTCCTCGGCCGCGACGCGGCGATTTATCCTTTCTCGGAGAGGAGCTCCTGTGCCTGCGGGGCGTGTCCTTGTCTTTGTCCTTCTCCTGTCGCGCCTTTTCTAGTTGTTCCTTGCGATCGTGGGAGGCGAGTTTCGCGGCTGCCAGCCCTAGACCCTTGCGGATATGCTTGTATTGTTCCACCCGAGGATCGCTGTCCGTCGGCTGGTTCATCTGCATGTAGGTTGCCGCGGCTAGAATTGCGGCGGCTGGAGTTTGCGGGTAGACGTTGCCATCGTCGTCAACCCTCATGAAAGAAGACGTGGTAGACCTGTTGGTCCCCGCCATAGATTCGTGGTCCCTCGTCGACGCTGCGGGTCCTTTTCCCCCGGGTCGGGTACCGACCGAAGGTGCAAGGGACAGCTCGGCTCGACGTAGGCTTGACTCATCCGCCGCTCTCCTGCGACGGGCTAGATCTGCTCGGGCGTCCTTGATGTTTGAGGCCGCTCTCACTAGGTGATAGTGGTAGGCGGTTAAGTCTTCCTGCGTGGCACCTGCTGCGGGTGGCTGACTCTTTCGCATGGATTCCTTGGCTCTTTTCCAGGCTTCCCGCGAGACGCCGATTAGATCGCGCTCGGTTGCGCTATATTCAGTTTCCGAGGGCTGTTCCGATCCTGCCATGCAGACTTGGGCCAGTCGTGGCCCGTGTGTCCTAGGCGCAGATCGGGAGGCTCTTCGCACCCGAGAGGGTTCCTCTGTCGAGAGTGCGTGGTAGTCGATCGTGTTGAAGCGGATGGACTCGCCGCTTTTCTCCATAGGGAAGCGCGAGTTGACGGCTCCAGATTCGGGCTCAGATTCATCCGAGAAGTGGAGGATTCCGTCTCTGTTCGCCATGAAGTTGAAACTTCCGAACGTCAGGGTGACGCTCTTCTCCAGATCCTCGAATACCGGGCGTGATTCCGGCGAATGAGGCGTGACTATGACGGATCCGATCCGTACAGGATTGTTCGGAGCCGTAGTCGATGGTTTCCAACGGGAGTTGGATGTCGATGAAGCCGAAGATGCCGGTGATCCAGCGCCCGCGATCCCCACGGTCGGCGCCAATTGTCGAAGCTCTGGCTCCGCAAATCCCTCAGGTGACCCTATCGGGTTTCGACTAGGAGATGTCATAGGCGCTGGTGAAATCGTCGGCTTGACAGGGGGGCGAGATTTACCCAGGTTCGGGGCCCTCGAAGAGGTAAAACCCTTACTCCTGCCTTCTGCTGATCTGTATTGGATGATTAGATCGATTACAGGGTGCTCGAATCGAGAGTAGATCTCGAGTTTCAAGGCTTTTGTGGTCGTGCGGTATTACTTGGTCCTCTCCTTGGGGGCTCTCCTGGCTTTATATAGATAACCAGGTCTCGAGTCCAACCCGGAGAGGATACAAACCCTAGCTTGAGTCGGTTACAATCCCTAACTTAACCCGCAAGTTGACGCGGGTGGGCTTTTCATGGGCCTTCTAGAGTACTCCAAGGGCGCTTCCTGTCGGGCCTTGATCAGAAGGCTTGAGAGGGGGTGTCCTTACTCGCAGGGCCCAGGATCCATTCCTTCGTCAGCATGACTGTGTCCAAGTATTGGGATGAGTTCACTACCCTGGCTAGGTATGCTCCCAATGATGTTGACACTGAAGAAAAGAAGGAGAGATTCCTCAATGGTTTACACGACGAGCTGCAGTGTACGCTCGTGGTGATTCCTTTTCAAGACCTTGAGTCTCTTGCCAATGCTGCAATCCTTATGGAACATAAGCGTCAGGCAGCCTTTGACGATCGCAAGCGGAAGATGATGCAGCAAGGAGGGCCGAGTGTCAATAGGGCTTGCACCTTCCCACCTGCAAGGCCACCCTTTAACAAGACACCTGGTTATGCTCCTCGCCCAAGCTTTCCATTTTACCCGAAGCCTCAGAATTATGGGAATGCTCCTTATGTGCCTCGTCCTGGAGGAGGTGGGAATACCTTCATCCGTACTGCCCAAACTGCACCCAAGCCATCAGGGACATGTTTCTCATGCGGAAAAGGAGGGAATTTCTCTCGGGAGTGTCCCACTAAGAATCCTCCTACTCGCCCTAATGCGGCCAAGATGACACATGGAAAATCTCACAAGAAGTAGGGGAATGTTGTTAAGGGACATCTGAATTGCGTCACTGCAGAAGAAGCTCAGGACACCCCAAGTATGGTGATTGATACGTTTCCTGTCAACTCCGTACCAGTCCCTGTTCTGTTTGATTCTGGTGCTTCGCATTCATTTGTCACCAAACCTTGTGTGAAGAAAATTGGTTTAAAGGTCAGCCTTATGTCTAGAACCATGCTAGTGCAAATCCCAAGCGAGACAACCAAAGCCACTCACTCCTGCAACAATGTGCCTATTTTTATCAATGGAAAAACATTTCATGCTGATCTGATAGTGCTAGGCGCACAAGGCATTGAGGTTGTACTTGGTATGAATTGGATGACTAAGTACAAGGGAGTCATTGACTGCACCAGAAAAACAATATCCTTGACCAGTAATACTGGGGAAGAGGTTATGTACAAGGCAGTCAAAACCACCTCCAAAGCTCATTGCCATAAGAGTGTATACAACCCCTCACATGAACAGATTCCTGTGGTATGTGAGTATCCGGATTTCTTTCCAGAAGAACTACCCGGTATGCCCCCTGACAGGGATATCGAGTTTATCATTGAATTAGTTCCTGTAACCGGACCCATAGCTCAGAAACCTTACCGTATGAACCCGTAGGAATTAGAGGATTTGAAGAAACAACTGGATGGTATGTTGCAAAAAGGATTGATTCGCCCAAGTGCTTCACCTTGGGGATCGCCTGTCATCTTTGTGGACAAAAGGGACGATACCTCATGTCTATGTGTGGACTACCGGAAGTTGAATGATGTTACCATCAAGAACAAATACCCTTTGCCCAAGATTGAAGATCTGTTTGACCAGATGAATGGAGCCCGTGTCTTCTCCAAGATAGATCTCCGCACTGGTTATCACCAACTGAAGGTGCGGGAATCTGATATTCCGAAGACTGCTTTCACTACTCGTTACGGGCTGTATGAATACACCTAATTTCTTTTGGTCTAACCAATGCTCCTGCCTATTTCATGAATCTCATGAATAAGGTATTCATGGATTTCCTGGATAAATTCATCGTGGTGTTCATCGACGACATCCTTGTCTATTCCAAAGATGAAGCCGAACACGAAGAACATCTGAGATTGGTACTCGGAACACTTTGGAAGCATCAATTGTATGCTAAGTTCAGCAAATGCCAATTCTGGCTTAGAGAAGTGGGTTTTCTTGGACATGTGGTATATGAAGGTGGAAGCTCTGTTGATCCCACTCTGATTCAGTCCGTCATGAAGCGTAATGCTCCAACCAACCCAACTGAAGTGAGATCATTTCTTGGTTTGGCTGGTTATTACCGCAAATTTGTTCAAGGATTCTCCAGTATCGCCAGACCACTCACTCAATTTCTCAAGAAAGACAAGAAGTTTGAGTGGACTGACAAATGTGAAGAAAGTTTCCAAGAATTGAAGAGAAGGTTGGTGACCGCTCCTGTTCTTACTATGCCGGATGTCACAAAAAGTTTTGATGTGTACTGTGATGCCTCAAAACTTGGACTCGGCAGTGTTCTTATGCAAGACGGGAAGGTCATCTCATATATCTCTCGTCAGTTGAAGCCTCATGAATAAAATTACCCTACCCATGACCTGGAACTCGCCGCTGTTGTTCATGCTCTCAAAGCTTGGCGACACTTCCTTATGGGTAATAGATGTGAGGTTTATACATACCACAAGAGCTTGAAGTATATCTTCTCTCAGCGTGAACTCAATATGAGGCAACGCAGGTGGATTGAACTCATCAAAGATTATGATCTGAGTATCCACTATCATCCTGGCAAGGCGAATGTCGTCGCTGATGCACTCAGTCGAGAACCCGCCTCTTTGAATGCTATCATCAAGGCCAGACAACCTGAGTTATGGAAGGAACTTGATCAACTGGGTATCGAGGTAGTCAGCCATGGGATGTTGAATACCATTGAAATCAAACCTACACTGATTGATCAAGTGAAACAATCTCAGAAAGGCCAGAAGTGTATTGAAGGAATTAAGGATCGAATGAAGAAGGAACTAGTGTCTGGTTTCTCTGTCGATCCGGAAGGAATACTCTGGTACAAAGGTCGCATTTGCGTTCCATCTGAGTCAGAGCTAAAGCAAGTTATACTCGCCGAGGATCATGATACTCCTTATTCTATCCACCCCGGAGGAACTAAAATGTATCAAGACCTTAAAGAGAAATTCTCGTGGCATGGTATGAAGCGAGAGATTGCTTCTCACATAGCCAAGTGTGATATCTGTCAGCGTGTGAAGGCAGAACACCAACGTCCAGCTGGTCTTTTGCAACCATTCCAAATACCCAAGTGGAAATGGGATGAAGTTGGAATGGATTTCATCACTGGACTTCCCAAGTCAAACCGAGGGCATGATGCCATATGGGTTATTGTGGACACGCTTACAAAAGTAGCTCACTTTATTCCTGTTCGCACAACTCATCGTGGAGACCAATTGGCTGATCTCTATATATCTCGGATTGTGAGTTTGCATGGGGTACCCAAGAAGATTGCTTCTGATCGAGGTACTCAATTCACATCTCGGTTCTAGAGGAAATTGCATGAAGCTCTTGGAACCAAACTGTCTTTCAGCACAGCTTATCACCCACAAACCGGAGGACAAACCGAGCGTGTTAACCAAATCCTGGAAGACATGCTTCGTGCTTGTGTGTTGTCTTATGGTCCTAAGTGGGAAGATTGTCTACCATTTGCGGAGTTCTCTTACAACAATAGCTATCAAGCTAGTTTGCAAATGGCTCCTTTTGGAGCCTTGTATGGTCGCAAGTGCCGCACACCCTTAAACTGGTCTGAGTCTGGTGACAGTCAGATATTTGGTGTGGATACATTGCGCGCCGCCGAAGAGCAAGTTCAACTTATCCTTGATCATCTCAAGGCTGCTCAATCTTGTCAGAAGAGTTATGCAGACTCCAAGCGACGCGAAGTTTCCTTCCATGTGGGAGATTTCGTGTATCTTAGAGTCACACCTCTCAAGGGGATGCAGCGCTTTCACGTCAAAGGGAAACTTGCACCACGTTATATTGGGCCATTCAAGATCCTAGCCCGACGTGGTGAAGTGTCTTATCAACTTGAGCTGCCCGCTGATCTCTCGGAATTCCATGATGTCTTTCATGTGTCACTACTCCGGAAATGTCTCCAAGTGCCAGATAAGAATCATTCTTATAAGAACATCGACTATCGGACCATTGACATCAATTATGATTTGACTTATCGTGATCGACCACTCCGTGTTCTTGCCAAGAATGTTCGTGTGACTAGGAGGCCTGCAGTAAAATTCCTCAAAATTCAGTGGACTAATCACTCTGAGGAAGAAGCCACCTGGGAACGCGAAGATTATATCAACAAGGAATTTCCTGACTTCCACTATGACTAAACCCCCGAATCTCGGGACGAGATTCTTTTAAGGAGGGGAGGTCTGTCACATCCTCATTTGGGAAACAAGGTTTTAAGGAGAAAAACATAAATTTAGGGACCAACAAAAACTTTTTAGTTGATCCTGTTTTTTTGAAGTTGTAACTCCTTATGTGAACCTGATGTTTCCTTTGAGAAATAAAGAGTGGAAGGTTATTATTTTGATTTCTTGTCATCCTTATCATCTTACTAATCTTGGTTATGGATCACCAAGAAAAGAAAACAAGATTCTTTTTGAAAGTCCTAAGGGAAAACATGATTTTTTTCCTTTTCTTTTTCTAGCTATCACTTAGACTTTTGGGCCTCACTTCTATCTATGGATCTCAACTCTTTTTAATATTTTATTTGGATGTCATCCATTATTATGGTGTGTACTTACTCAAAATGCCCAAAGAAATATTTTTGAGACAGAGAAAAACATGTTTTCATGAGTGTTTTTCTGCCTAGTTGAAAAACAGGAAAAAGAAAAACCGTGAAAACAGAAAAACACCCCTGTTTCAGCCTTGTTTTCACCCACCTATATATTTTCTAAAATCCAATAAAAATAGGTTTCTGAAACTAGGTGATGTGCTCTTCAAAAACATACTTCCATTTCTCCAATTGGAAATTGTTTGCTGTGCCGAACAAGTCCCTACTTTTCCTATCCTCTATCTGTTTCTGGACTTAGAGAAATTTCCAAATTCCTTGTCTGAATTTTCTAAAACTTCACTCGAGTTCTGTCAGTTTTGCACCCGAATCAAAATTGTCTCGAATTCGTATTTGTGATCATCCTTGTGTAGTGCCCTGTTGCCAAACCACCTTACCTCATTCTCCTCTCGTGAAACCAGCCACTGGTTTGGTCTGAGACGCAGCAGAGGAGGAGAACAACGCCAGGACAAGGATGGTGGCCGCCGGGCCGACCTGTCATTAGAGCACAGGGGCAACCCATTCATTGAACCCCTTCTTCTACGGCTTTGAGCCAGGGCGAGCGTGAAAGCAATGCCACGAAGCTCCGCATGCATCTCCAGTGTTGTTCGTGGCCTGAGAGCCCGAGCGAGCTCGCATGGCCATCGTCGCGGTGGCAAACGCCCGAGCTCAATCCCTCCCCGTGAACTCCCTGTATAAATCCCCTCCAGTCTCACTGCTTCGCCACCCACCTCCTCACACTCACGCATCCACTCCACCCCGATGTTTTATCTGTTGCTCTCTCGATGAGAGCAAAGCGAGCGCGCTCTCGTTGTTCTGCCCGCGGAGAAGAACTGAAGCCCCCGCCCTCGTCTCTCACTCTCCTTGAGCCATTTCTGTTCCACACCCTTCCCCTTGCCAAGGCCTACGTGCCTGACATCTTTTCTCGCTCGTTGTCTTGCAGGATCACCGCCGCCGAGCTCGACGCTGCCGGGAACGCCTCGGTGCGCGCGGGCGCTGCGAGTGTACCTGGACCCTGCTGCTGCTCCTGAACTGCTCCATCAACCCCGCTCCATCACCTATTCCCCGAACATCGCTTCCTATCAAGCACAATGTGAGCTACTGCCCGTACCTGCATGTTTTCCTAAACACATGCAAGTGGCAGATCTGCATTTGCATCCCTGGTTCATATGTGAAAAATCCCACAAGTCAACCTATCTGAAAGTTTAAACATGCAATAAATTTTGATTTGGGAATTCTATGGAAGTGAGGTTGATCTCTCTGGATAGATCTTTATGAAACCTAACTTGAGCAGTTGGCCTCACATGCACTTGAGTTTCCTATTTTAAATGACATGCAAAATGGTAAATGACCAGAGAGCCACTAAATGAATTTTATGAATTTTCCTAAGATGATTTTTGAGATGAATACTTTTGGATGTGCTTCTGTATGTATAGATCTATCATATCCTAGATTGGTGTGATGTTTTGAGTTGTAGAATAATTTTGGCATGCATTACAAGTTTTAGGGGTATTCTGCCATTTGTGAATCACATGTTCTATTATTTTGTTAAATGTGTAAATGCATTGTGTGATCTTACTAGCATGTATAGGAGTTTTTTTCACTGCCATGTGATTGTTATCTTGTAGATCTACTATGTTAGAATAAATCTTGTTCATGAAAATGTCATGGTTTGTCATGCATTTTAGATCTATGCTTTTTTTCTATTGTCTATGATTACTAGATTTGTTTACCGTGTGTACCTCCATGCCATGATTGTTTTCATGCCTTGCAAGTTATGATATGTCTCTGTTATATACATGTTTAGATTCTGGTTGCATGCTTAGTTATCTTTTACAACTATATTATGGCTTGCATGTCCATAGAAATGCATGTTTTACTCCCTTATGCTTGTATAGTTGTTTCCTAAATTATTGCCATGATGTTTACTCATTTTGGTGAATGACCATAGAGTCATTTCACTCTTTATGGCCTTATATGAGAGTGGTACACCCACTGGACTCATGCCATATGCTTGGTACATGGCTTATGGAAAACTATGACATGTTGTGCATGTTATCTATGCATGTTTGAGTGTTGTAGCATAGTTTAGTGCTATTATTTTTGGGTGTTCGTTTTGAGTGAATGCTTGATGTATGTGTGCTATATTAGCTTGTGCTTTCCTTTGGCTTGTGCTGATTGAGTGTTTTTATTTTTACTTTTTACGACGTTAGAAAACGAAGAAGCAGTTGATCCGGAAGTGGTATTCTGCAACTCTTGTTTATTTCAAGAGTGTGACCAGGACCAGAGCCAAGGCAAACTACTCTAAATGATTGTTGTTGTTTTACTTATCACGCATGATTTACTTCTGAAGTTCTTATTTATGTTGTTTTCGAACTATTCTCTCAAGTGAAATCTATCATTATCGCTTTTATCGAGTTGCAGTAGCCACTCCATAATCTTGGTGTTACCAAGCCCTTAGGAATTTTGGAGCCATCATTTAATTAACTTAAGTCCCTTAGTGGACATCTAAACTTGTTTTTTTTTGGAAAAACCTATGTCTTTGGGAAAAACCCGAGGAAAGGTAGGACCTTGTCCGAGGGAAGGTTTTGTGAAGGAGGAAGTGTTCTCAACTTGTTTTTCCAAAAATGACACATAACCTAGTCTTCGCCGGACAACCAAACTGTACTGCCACATTACCTCAATATGGGAACGGGGTCTAGATAATTGCTTGTCGGTGTTAGTCCGTGTCTACCTCAAAGTTCTATAGGGGTTAGAGTCCCCCGAACCAAATTATCGCCAGGAGGGAGAAACAGGACATTCACAGTGTGGGGATTAAGTTCGCCACCGGTTGCAACAATTGGGTCTCCTGCCATGGCGGTGTGTTGTCAGGGGAAACCGGATCGATACGGCTGACTCACTCGGTGCCGGGGAGAACAAACCCAGTTGAAGGGGTAGTCATTTACTAGCGCTTACATAGTGGATGGTTAGGACCAGTTATCCGATGTTTACATACTGTCTCGGACAGTCCGTGGTTGTTCATGGCGGATGTACTGGATCTTGTGGAATGTGTACACCTCTGCAGAGTAAAAGTATTCAGAATAGGCACATCCTCTGATATGGATAGTTGAATGGCCATGTAGCTAGCATTGTGTCAAATGTTTTCAAAAAGGTTCTTAGAAAAGTGTTTTATGATGTTGTACCTGGGAGGTACTGGAAAGGGAATGATTGTACCTTTGAGGTACCGGAGACATGATGGTCTCGTAGTGGTGTTTTCCAAAAAAGGGTTCTTTCAGATGAAGAACTTTTTCTTTTATTGATAATGGTTTATCAAAAACCTTGTGGATATGCGATATCTACAAGAGAAACATTCTATCTTTTGAAGTATCTTCTTCAATAAAAACAACTAAAATGTGTTCAACCATGGTGGGTCTTCTATTCATCCTGGATAGACTAGCCTCAACTAAACAGCCATCCTACCACCTATGGCATACTTGCATTTGTTGGGCTTTCATTTAGGGTGTCTTGCGGGTACATTCAAATGTACTCATATGGTTTCGTCCCTGGCTATTGTCTTGGTCAGACTATGAGGAGCCGTCTCAGGAGGATACCTTTGAGGAGGAGTACTTTGAGGATCCCGCGTACTAGGCACGTCTCCCGGTCAGCAGCCTGTGGTGCTAAGGCGTTGACATGGGTTCTACTCGTTGTGTTTTCTACCGCTGAATAAAGTAGTTGTGTTGTGTGTTTGCCACAGTCCTGCGCGACAGCGGTCTGAAACTTGGTAGACAGACCATTTGTGTAAGACTATGTTATTCGTGTAATGGATGTGAACTCTGATGTACCTTCTCTAAATATGTTGCTCATGACTGTCGATCTGGGATCATGAGTGTATGCATATTGGCGGTCTCGGACATCTAGTCTGGGGTCCCCACAGATCCAATGAATATTGACCTTATGCCAAGTTGATTATAGTCTTTATTGCATATGTTATTTGTGATCTTGCATGCTTTCCGTTGCTAGTGGTTATTCTGGACAAGTAGTTGCTAGTGACTCCAAGAGGGAGTATTTATGCTTGATAGTGGGTTCATGCCTCCTTGTTCGCTTGCTCGAGAGACAGAAACGTGAAGGGGGGATGTGTTGTTGCCATTAGGGAGAAAACAGCAGTGAGACTGCCCGTGTGCATAATCATTGCTTACATTACACACTTTGTTTAATGCAATTATTTATTGCTTGCAACTTAATACCTAAGAGGGTTCGGATGATAACCTGAGGGTGGATTATTAGTCATAGATGCATATGGATGTCGGTCTATGTATCTTGTTGTAATGCCCGCACTAAATACCATAGTAATCTTCATGTCATATTGTGCACTACGGTGCAACCTCTATTTGTCAATTGCCCAGTTGTAATTTGTTCACCCAACATGCTATCTTTTATGGAGAGACACCACTAGTGAAACTATGAACCCCGGTCCATTTTCCACACTATTAAACAAACCACAACATTTTTCCTGCTTTCCTTACTTACTGCAAGCATACACTGTTTTCCACACTATACATCAAATCTTTGTTTTCAGCAAGACCAGTGAGATTGATAACCTCACTGTACCGTTGGGGCAAAGTATTTTGGTTGCATTGTGTGCAGGTTCCACGTTGTTGCTGACACCGGTGAAGCGCCAGCACCACCGTCAGTGGCATCAACCTTCCCAAGATTCTCTTTCTCCTACTGGATTGATAACCCTGGTTCTTAACTAAGGGGAAAACTCCTACCGATGTGCTCATCACACCCTCCTCTTGGGGTATCCCAACGAGTGCAAGATCTGCACCATCAGTATGTGATTGTTGGCAGGCACCCGAGGATTTGGTTAGCCATGCTTTGTGTAAGATGGATGGGAGGAGTGTCAAACTTTTAATACCTATGTTTAATAAAATAAAAAGCTCTAGCACATGAGTATTCCATGCTTCCCTCTGCGAAGGGCCTTTCTTTTACTTTTATGTTGAGTCTCCATCTTCTAACTTTATGCACAGTTGAGAGAGCATTTCTGTCATTCTGAGTTTTATGTGCATTTGTCCCAGAAACATTATTAATTGATTCATGATGTGTTATTTCTTGTTCTCTAATTATTTGTTCTAGTCTTCCTCATGAACATTGAAGGTGTCCTGGCATTTATGTTTTGCCCCACTCTTAAGGACTTGCGAAATATCACTTTGCCATGCTTTATCTATACTTGACACAAACGTATATATTTATTTACATTGTTATTCATGATCTTTTATTTGTGTTGCTTATCATGATGCAAGGTGATTGCTATGCTTTATTATTAAAAGTTCTATTTATCATGCTTGTGTTTAAGTTCTATGATCTCAGCTTACATATGCTTTTACATTATGATGATCAAGATTGTGTGGTAGCATGTCACCTCAGAAATTATTTTGTTTTATCGTTTACCTACTCGAGGACGAGTAGGAACTAAGCTTGGGGATGTTGATACGTCATAAACGTATCCTTAATTTCTGATGTTTCATGTTGTTTTCTTATTGTTTCCCACATGTTTTCCTTACACTTTATGTTATTTTTATCGATTTTCCGGGACTAACCTATTAACAAGATGCCAAGTGCCAGTTTCCTGTTTTCTGCTGTTTTTTATTTCAGAAAAGTTGTTCTGGAAATATTCTCGGAATTGGACCCCACGAATCCCGAATTTCCTATTTTCCCCAGAAGCATCCAGAAGTCCGGAGAGGAGTCGAAGACGGGCACCAGGGGGTCCTCACCATAGCCAGGCGCGGCCCCCCTTGGTCGCGCCTGGGGTGGTGAGGCCACCCTGGTGGCCCACCGATGTTTCCCTTTCGCCTATATAATCCCCCCGATGCAAAAACCCTAGGAGAATCGGCGAAATTCCACGAAACCTTCCGTAGCCGCCGTCATCGTCAACCCAAGTTTCGGGGGACATATTTCTGTTCTGGCACCCTGCCGGGACGAGGAAGTGCCCCCGGAAGCCATCTCCATCGACTCCACCACCGTCTCCATCACCATTGTTGTCTCCTATGATGAGGAGGGAGTAGTTCTCCCCCGAGGCTGAGGGCTCTACCGGTAGCTATGTGGTTCATCTCTCTCTCCCATGGTATGATCTATATGTGATTGTGAGCTTTGTAATCTAGTTGAATAAGTAGATGTCACTCTTCATCTTGTGCTACTCAAGTGTTTTATTAATATGAACTTCGGAGTCACCTTGTCCCGCGGTGTGAAGGTGACAATGTGCACATCGTGTGTGTATCCTCTATGAATTGTGGTGTTTGTCTAGTACCTTCTAGGGCGCTCAAGTTGACAGTGTGGGGCTAACTAGACATGGGAATGCTTACTTTAAGGAATGCTTTTTGCAGCCCTACGCAATGATTAGTGTTCGTTATCCAACCGGAGAGGGTTAAGAGTAGCATGGTGAAGAGAAGATATTTAGTTATTCAATTATGTGATCATTGTTGAGAGTGTCCACTAGTGAAAGTAGGATCCCTATGCCTTGTTTCCAAGCATTGAAACACCGTTTTTTGCCTGTTCTGGTACATGTTTGCTTGCTGCCATATTTATTTCAGATTGCTATTATTACTTATAATCATCCATATTACTCGCATTTCACTATCTCCTCACCGAACTAGTGCACCTATATATCTGACAAGTATATTGGGTGTGTTGGGGACACAAGACACTCCTTGTATCTTAATTGCAGGGTTGCTTGAGAGGGATATCTTTGACCTCTACCTCCCTGAGTTCGATAAACCTTGGGTGATCCACTTAAGGGAAACTTGCTGCTGTTCTACAAACATCTGCACTTGGAGGCCCAAGACTGTCTACAGGAATAGAAGTGTGCGTAGACATCAGTTCTATCCCTTGATAACCCTAAAAAGGGGCCTGGAATCTGGCTAAGTAAAGGATAGAGTTTGGCGGAAGGTTGTGTGGTTGGATTTTATAGTGATCTAAATCCTGGCAGAAAAAGGCGGAAAGCCCATACCTCTATTGATGTGAGATGCCAGGAAGACGCGTTCGCCGGGTTGCGTAGATGGCTCGACATTGTCTTTGTTCAACCGCCATTTATCCTTTAGCACGAAGTCGTCCTTCTCCATTCCTGGGAGAAGGATTGGAACCACATTGCAGTGGCTCCAATTGTCGGCGTTCTCCTCGGTTTCTTCCTCGCCTCCGGCAGCAGCGGAGGCGGAGGCGTCCTTGCCGCCAAGAGAAGTGTTTCCCTCCTCCGTAGACTCGGGAAACAGAGGAGCAGGAGGAGGAGGAGGAGGAGGAGGAGTGGTCGACGGTGGTGGCATTTCACCGATTGCGGGAGGCGGATCCCCGCCCGCCGGCTCGTGGTAGCACTCTCCGGCGCGCTTGCTGCGGTGCGCAGAGGAGTGTTGAAGACGGGGTCGAGGTCGCTTATTATGTCCTCAATGTTGGGGGCGGCGATCGCGGAATCGGAAGCCCGGGGAGATTCTCCGGTGACCATCTTTGGGCGGCGCGGTCGTGGGTTGGATCCTCCGATGGTTTTCCGGAGAGGAGCTCGAGGGCTCGAGTCTCTGCGCTTTTCTGTAACTTGAACTCGGGTCGTAAGGGCGCTAGGGCTTTGGTGCTCGAGGTGGAAGAAGGTGCGCAAGATAAAACAGAGGCTCCGAGGTGGCTATTTATAGCCGAGGCGCGCGAAGATTAGCTCCAAGGGCTATTTTAGCCGTTGGATGCGCGACGCGTGTAACACCCAAAATTTCCGGGAAATGAGGGGACGGGGTGATTATTGCTATATCCTCGTTTCCCGCGAGAGAATCTGTCAGAGGATATGGTTCCAGGTTTGGACTGAACTCAAATGTCTGTGACATCAGAAGGATTTCATTGCTGACGTCACGATTTTCCTTCTCCGCAAAGGATCGTGGAAGAAAAGCCGAACTTTGGTAAAATCCGAGTTTTGGGTTAAGAGATTTTTTTGGTGAAAGAAGAATCAAGACAAAACATCGACATTTCTGAAAAAGTATGCTAATGAACAAAGAGCGGCCGAATGAAGTCTTAATCCTTCTTAGGGGCTACCGTCGGATATATGCCGATTAGGGGTATGTCCGGCATTGGCCTAAAAGCCGGGTTACCAGGGTGGCCCATAGGTAATGGATCATAGTCCATTGGGCGGCTCAGTAAGCTGACGCGCAGGAAGCCGGATTCTAGAAGGACCCGTACCACAGCCCAAAGTGGTATGGATTGGAGAAGACGGATTCCTTACTTTCCAAGTTTGATACATTCCGTAGTCTTCTAGGTTTCATTTCTGTAAGCCCTAATCTGGCTATCTATATAAAGCCAGACGGGAGCAAGAATAGACAGACAATTTAGCTAGAAGCCAACTCACCGAGAAGTTGATCCTTGCCGAATTAGCGAAACCATACTCACATTGTACTTTGTATACTTCAGGCTTCAGCCCTAATTTAGTGAGATTGCAGGAGTAGGAACACCGCCTAGCTGCGTCGTACCGAAACTGGGTAAAAATAGGTGTTCTTGATTGTCGTATTATCACGTCCCCCCGCGGTTCTACCAGTAGTCTCATGGAACCCCCGTCTATGAACTCTACTATTATGTCTCGACAGGTATTTAGGTTTTTTGGGGAAGAAGGAAATATATAGGCGAAAGGGCGGCGTAGGTGGCCACCCGAGGGGCCCACGCCACAGGAGGGTGTCGGCCAGGGGTGGGCCGTGCCCTGGTGTGGCGTGGCCGCCTCCTGGGTTGGCTGCACCTTCCCTTCGGGCTTCTGGAGTCTTCTGTTGTAATATTTGTGTATGCCAATTTTCGTCCAATTCCGAGAATATGCGACTAGTTTTTCTGAAAGAGAAAAACAGCAGAAAACAGGAACTGACACTGTGGCATCTTGTTAATAGGTTAGTCCGGGAAAATGCATAAAAATGCTATGAAGTGTAAACAAAACATGTGGCAATTGATATAATAACAGGATGGATCATCAAAAATTATAGATACGTTTGAGACGTATCACTCCCGTGGTTCTTGGATGTGAAGTAGAGGCAGAAGAGGTCGTGTCGAACTAACCTGAGTTTTAGTTTGTGGCCCGAGTGTGTACGGGCATTAAAGCGCACCCTACAGGGATTAATCTTCTCGAGAAGCCGTGTTGTCCGCGGTTATGTGGCAACTTGGTGAAAGTGCTAGCTAAAAAGTACTCATACAACCTACACTTAATGATGATAACTTGAATAGTAAGATAGATATACCTTTTCCATATTATTAATATCATCTTAATAACAGTGTGAGTTTTCCTTGGGTTGCCTCCTTGCTAGGGGGTGAATCCTGGACATGTTTTGCTTTGGTGAGTAGTTGTAGTTGGTTTCGTCACGCTCTCTCATCACTTTCTAATAGACGGAACTTTTAGTTTGTCTGTATAAGTTTTTAGTGCAACTTACCGCTTCAACCACTAACCCTTTCTCCCGGAATTCAAATCACTGGTATCTTGTTAGTATTGCTTGCCAGTACTTTGCAGTACGAATCCATTCGCGGCTGCATTTCCAATGGAGACGACGGGTTTGAAGTTTGACGTCGTTAGCTTGGGAATCCCTCTAGCTTGTCCTGGGCAGAGATTGGATGCCATCGGTTATCTTCAGGACTCTTAGTCCAATTTGTATCTTATCCGTAGTCGGATACTATTTTGTTTTTCCGCTGTTATTTGGATCTTTGTATTGTATTCGTTGTATTCTTGACTCCTTTGAGTCATTTTGTATATATCTTTTCTGTTGTTTTTGTGAATTATTTGTGAAATGTTGTAATGGTACCACAAATTGACAACTCGGGATCGATATTATGCGGATTTTGGCGGGAATGATAGAATCAGCATAGTACCCGATTCTGGGGCATCACATAGATCAAATAGTCTCACCTCATGCTATAATTGGTATCATGAATTTAAGGGAACAAGTGCAATGAGTAACTTGTAAATTTCCCTCGATCGTCGTGAACACACAGGAGCTATCATGAGCGTCCATGGTCATGTTGTTGCTTAATGTTCGGTAACTTCCGGAACATTTATGTGTGTTATCGAGCATTTACGGGTCATGCACTTAAGTTGTGCTAACCTCTAATTGAGAGAATAAAGTTGTTGCTATTGGTTTTATCAATGTTAGATATCAATAAGATGTCACATAAACAAGTTCTGCCGGATATATGCCAAATAGGGGTATATCCGGCATTGGCCGAAGGCCGGATTACCAGGGTGGCACATAGGCAATAGAATGGAGTCCATTGGGCGGCCCAGTAAGCTGACGGCGCAGGAGGCCGGATTCTAGAAGAACTCGGACCACGAGCCAATCGTGATCCGGCTTGGAGAAGAAGCCGGATGCCTTAATTTCCATGTTAGATACTTTCTGTAGTCTTTTAGGCTTCCTTCCTGTAAGCCCTAGTTGGGCTATCTATATAAAGCCGGACGGGAGCGAAAGAAAGGGCAGATCTAAAGTTAGCTAGAAGCCAACTCCTCGGCAAGTTCATCCTCCCCGAGTTAGCGAAACCATACTCAGAATTGTACACTGTATACTTGATGGTGCAGATCTTGCACTCGTTGGGAAACCCCAAGAGGAAGGTATGATGAGCACAATATCAGTTTTCCCTTAGAAAGAAACCAAGGTTTAATCGACCAGTAGGAGGAAGGAGTAACTTCAGAAGGTTGATGCAGCTGAGATGGCAGGGCGCACTACCGGTTCAACAGCAACATGGAACCTACGGAACACAAACAATTCACTTTGCCCAAACAAAGCAGTGAGGTTGTCAATCTCACCGGTTTTGCTGATAACAAAGAGGTCAAATGTATGGTGTGAAAACAGTATGAGAACAGTATGAAAATAGGAGCAGCAGTGTGAAAACAGTGGAAGCAGTGTGAAAGCAGTGGAAATAGTGTGTGTATTATCAGAATGAGAAAATGGACCGGGGTGCACAGTTCACTAGAGGTGTCTCTCCATAAAAAATAAATAACATGTGTGGTGAACAAATTAGGCAATTGACAGAAATGAAAGCTGCACCGTAGGGCATAGGCAAGACATAAAGATTACTATGTGATTCATGCGGGCATTACAACAAGATACATAGACCGTCATCCAACTGCATCTATGACTAATAATCCACCCTCCGAATATCATCCGAACAAACGTTGGTTATTAAGTTGCAAGCAACAGATTATCGCAGTAAGAAAATTGTGTAATGTAAACTAAGTAAACATTGTTGTTTTCTCCCTAATAGCAACATCACATCCTCCATCCATCACGTTTTTGTCACTCGAGCACAGATGCAAAGGAGGCATGAACCCACTATGGAGCATAAATACTCCCTCTTGGAGTTACTAGCATCTACTTGGGTAGAGCATCTACTAATAACGGAGAGCATGCAAGATCATAAATAACATATGCATGAACATAACATGATAGATTGATAATCAGAAGACATAGCATTCAACATTCATCAGATCCCAGCAAACACAACATGTAGCATTACATAAAGATGATCTCGGTCATGTAGGGAAGCTCACGAGATCTAAACATGAGGTACAAAGTGGAGAAGACAACCATCTAGCTACTGCTATGGACCCGTAGTCCAGGGATGAACTACTCACGCATCACTTCGGAGGAGGGCATGGTGGTGTAGACCCCTCTGGTGGTGAATTCCCCTCCCTGCAGGGTGTCTGGGAGAGCTCCAGAACCCTCCCGATCTCGGGATGAAGATGACGGCGGCCTCGGGTGTTTCTCGGGACAAGTGTATATATTTAGGGTTGACGTATCGGGAGGTATAAATAGGCGAAAGGGCGATGGCGGTGGACGCCCGAGGGGCCCACACCACCGCTAGGCGCGGCCAGGGGGCGCGCCGTCCTATGGTGTGGCCCCCCTCTGGGCCTCTTCGGGACTCCATGGAACCTTCGGGAATTGTAAGACATCCGGGATTCGAATTTTCCAATTCCAAGAATATTTCCAGAAAAACTTTTCTGAAACTAAAAACAGCAGAAAACAGAGAACTGGCTATGTGGCATCTTGTCAATAGGTTAGTCCAGAAAATCGCTAAAAATGGCATAAAGTGTATAGCAAACATGTAGGGAAAAACATGAAAACAACATGGAACATCAGAATTAAGGATACGTTTATGACGTATCAATACTTCAGGCTTCAGCCCTGATTCTAGTGAGATTGCAGGAGTAGGAACGCCGCCTTAGTTGCGACGTACCAAACCTGGGTAAAAAATTGTGTTCTTGTTTCCAGTTCTTCCACGTCAACCCCCCCCCCCCCCCGCGCGGTTCTACCAGTAGGCTTATGGCACCCCCCGTCCATGATCCTGACTACGAAGTCTCGACAGTTGTCACCCACCGTGGGGCTAGCAGCGTCGGGAGTTATGTTTCGAGCGGGAATACTCGGCGGAATCGGCAGCACAATCACTGTCGAAAGCCTAGAATTCGGCGAAAACGTCGGACTCTTTCTCGACAATGGATCTTATATGCCAGCACAGAATTATCTGGTAAATGCATGTGTTTTACCGATTGGATCTACTAATGTTTTTATCGGTTTAATAGCAGAAGCAATAGGATTCCGTGGTGGAAGTTATTTCATCCGACCCGCCCTATGCCCAATAGATGAAGGCTTCAATGCCAGATTCTGCTCAGATTTTGCATACTCATACATAGGGGCAGATCAAGCTTCCATAACTGCATATCGCCAAAACATGTCTCGATCTACCTCACAAGAGATGCCTGCAGCTAAGTCGCACTTTATTGGTATGGTGCAGTCAGAGATCGCCGAAAACACGGAAGACGAAAATCCCGTGGAAAAGGCAGAAAATCATGGTCCCACAGAAAAAGGTAGAAGATCCGACATCCGCCGATCTGGTGACAAACTCGGAAGCTTAGTCCGTACTAGCTGCCATAGAAGCAAAGCTGGACTCAGAAACCAGATCTGCAGAAACAGATGTCGAAGATGAAGATGAAGACGCTTTCGAAAGAAAGGTCAAGTCCATGCAGGGGAGCTTTCATGAAGTACTCATGGCAAAACCAACTGAAAAGTCGTACACCAATGAGATAACAGACCCCAAAACGCCTCTGCCAGATGATAAGGAAAAATAAGAGGAAGAGGAAGTCGAAGTTAGTCTGACCTATCCTGATGTTAAGGAATTGACGGAAGATGAACCAAACAGAAAACATCCATCTCCCAAGAAGAAAAAGAAGTCATCTAAGAAGCTGCTAACCAAATCACAGAAGAAAAAGATGGAAAATTGTCAGACATTGCCAAGCAAAACTTGGAAGTTGGAGGATTCAGTGGTGTAAAACGCTGATATCCCTGTTCCCCAAATGTCGGAACAGGAGGAGATTGATCTAATCCAAACCCCGGTTGCACGCAACGAGCCACCGGAAGTGTTGGAAGCCATACGACAAGCAATAATGCGGCAGCAACAACATATGTTCCGAACTCGGGAAAACCTCCTCAAAACCCAAGCTGATATCAAATTGCAGCATGAAGAAATTGAGGAATACGAGCGAAGGAATAGATCAAAAATTAAACCGATCATGTTACCCGGAATTTCAAAGCCGGAAGAACTTCCTGCAAGAAAGCAGTTTGAAAACGCATCTTGGCAGAGGCATGTTAACATCACAAATGCTAAGGGCGAACGCATCTACAAAACTGCAGCTGAAAATGCAGAGGCCGCATTCGCCATCCTTAACGATGATCTGTACTCCAGTGACGAAAAGATGCAGGGAGTGTATTCCTTCTTAGGAAAAGCATTACAACAGCAACAGCGAGGACAAGCATGCTCAGACAAGCTACATGATGATTCAGCCTTGTGCAAAACTGCCATGTGGCCGCTAGAGCACCTGACCCAGGCAAACCCGGAGATTCAGGTGATTCGAAGGAAAAGAAGGGAGATCCCAAGAAGGACAAGAAGATCCCGGATAACAAGGATGCAGCGTCCAGAATCGGATCCCATCTGCCGAAAGAAGAAAATAATGCAAAACCCCGTGATAACAAAGAACGTGAGGAGAAAACCCGGAATGATGGAAAAGCAATGCCGCCTCCGAGAAACCCTGCTGATAAAGCCGGAAGATACGATAATCCTCACAGGCGTGAGAGATCCCGAACCCCTCCAAGGAACAAAGAAAGGGCAAGGAGTAGAACTCCACCTTATTCCAAAGGACGGGATGCTGGAAGAAATAGGGATGATCCCAGAAGAGCGTATTCACAAAACAATGGACCAGAACAGAGCAGATCCCCTTCCATTCATTCAGCTGGAAGATATTCCGCGCACGTCAATAAGACGGAAAGAGACTCTTTATACTTCGGACCAAAGTGCTTCACTGACAGGATCCGGAAAAGCTGTCTACACTCTGGCTTTGCCAAAGTCGGGCCAACTTATCATAAGTGTACCGGAAGTACAAACCTGGATACATGGCTCTCTGATTACTATACTGCCGTCCAAATCAACAAAGGGACAGATTTAGAGACTATGAAGTTTTTTCCCCTAATGTTGCTAGATGGAGCCAGAGATTGGATTAACGCACTTCCGTCAAGAACAGTAGACAGCTGGGAGAATATGGCTAGAGTTTTCGCTGAGCACTTCCGGGGTACGTACAAACGCCCCAAGAGCATTAACCAGCTGAATCGTTGCTATGAAGATGAGTCGTACATCAACTTTATCTCAAGATGGACTGCAATGAAGAATAGTTGTTCTGGAGTAGGTGATGTACAAGCAATGCATGCTTTCATCAACGACCTAAAACCCGGTCTCGTACCGTTCATGGTTGGTTCGAAAGAGCACAAGGATCTCGGATCTAGGCTCACAACCGCCAATGAGCATGCAGCGGCTAAAGACGACATCAGGGCGAGAGGCGTAAACATCGATGTGTTGGTTCAAGCCAAAAAGGCGTCTCATTCTGAAAAGAAGACTACTCCAGAAGCACAGCCAAAACCCAAACAGGTGAACATAGCCTTTGGAAAGGATAATGGCAGCAGATGGAAGGGCAAAAGCACAGAAAGCAGGGAACCTATCTCCTACTCTAAGGAAGAGTGGGAAAAGATTAAGTAGGAATCCTCTGTCCACAATTCGCAATTTGTAAAGCCCACCCATACAAATGCGCAGTGCCACCTTAATAAGCACATGAAAGGAAATGCTGGATTCGGGAATAAAGGAAAGAATTCAAAAGGAAATTCAACAAGCAAAAGCCGGAAGCTAACAAAGACGAAAGCGAGTCCGACACTGATGATAAAATCCAGGAGCAGCAACGGAAAGGCGAGCCTAAATTCCCGAGAGTTGAAGGATAATGTAACCTAACTTTCCTTGCAACTCCTTCAGCAAAATAGGCAAAACGAACGTTTCGAGAAATCAATGGGATTGTACCTCCAACCCCAAAGTACTTGAAGTATTCAAATATGCCAATTACCTAGGATCAGTCTGATCATCCCGATAATATCCCAGAATCCGGCACACACGCTTTGGTCGTAAGTCCTATTGTTCAAAATACTAGGCTCAAAAGGGTGCTAATGGACGGAGGATCCAGTATCAATATCATGTACTTAAGTTCTCTGAAGCAATTGCATCTCTCCGAGACCCAGCTCAAACACATCAATGTACGTTTTCACGGCATTGTTCCTGGAAGACAAGCACATTCCCTAGGATAAATTTCCCTAGAAGTAACCTTCGGAAAGAGGGAACACTTTCGCCAGGAGATGATCTCGTTCGAGGTGGTGCCATTCGAAAATGTGTACCATGCAATACTCGGACGTCTGGATTTTGCCAAATTCATGGCAAGGTCGTGCTACATCTACAACAAGCTTAAGATGCCAGGGCCAAAAGGTGGAGTAATCACCATATTAGGAGATTTCAAGCTGGCAAACGAGTTGGAGAAAGGAAACGCCCTTTGTGCTGATCAGGTGATACTGAAGGAGGAGCTGAAGGAGCTAGCTAAAGAAGTATCGCCGACCGAAATACCGGCAGGAAAAGAAAGCTGAAATTCCGCAGATATTTTCAAAGCCTTGGGGAACATAAAGCAGATCATACTTGATCCCAAAGACCCGACAAAATTTGTCATTGTGGGAACAGGAATGACTGACGCATAGGAAAGCGCGATCATCAAGTTCCTCCATGAGAACTGGGATATTTTCGCCTAGTGTCCTGCTGATATGCCAGGTGTTCCCAGGGAACTTGCTGAGCACCAATTGAAGGTTATTCCAGCATCAAAATCCGTCAAACAAGGTCTTCGTCGTTTTGATGGAAGAAGGCGGAAGGCTATTGGTAAGGAAATTATCTGGCTTTTAGCAGCTGATTTTATCTGGGAAGTTATACATATTGATTGGTCTGCGAACCCAGTATTAGTCCCGAAAAAGGATAGTATTATTCTTAGGATCTGTATAGATTACACCGGCCTGAACAAGTTGTGCCCACAAGATAGGTTCGCGTTACCGTGAATCAATCAAATAATAGATGCCACTGCGGCTCTGAGCTTTTATGCTTTTTGGACGCTTGTTCCAGGTATCATCAAATACGCATGAAAGAAGAAGACCAAATAAAAACCTCTTTCATAACACCCTATGGAACATACTACTACATAACCATGCCTTTTGGCCTGAAGAATGCTGGCGCAACATACCAGTTTTGCATGCAAAGATGCTTGCATAGCCAAATTGGCAAAAACATCCATGTTTATGTGGTTGATATTGCCGTTGTTTCCAAGGAAAAACATACGCTCCTTGACGATCTACGAGAAACTTTCAACAATCTCCGCACTTACAAAATGAAGTTGAATCCATTAAAGTGTGTATTCGGGGTTCCCTCAGGAAAGCTTCTAGGTTTTATTGTTTCTCATAGAGGAATAGAGGTAAACCCGGAAAAGATCAAAGCAATCTTAAACATTAAAATACCCACGTGTCCAAAAGATGTTCAAAGATTGACGGGTTCTACAGCCGCTGTAAGCAGGTACATAAGCCGGCTTGGCGACAAAGCTCTGCCCTTATACAAATTGTTGAAGAAATCCGAAAATTTTGAATGGACAGAAGAGGCGGACAAAGCATTAACCCAGTTGAAAAAAACTTTGATGAAATCTCCGATTTTGGCATCCCCAAAGGACGAAGAACCCATGTTACTGTATTTTACAGCAACTAATAGGGTTATAAGCGAAGTGATAATTATGGAAAGGCGGAAAGACGAGCAAAGTGTTCCAGATCAGCACCAGGTGTAGTATGTCACTGAAGTATTCTCGGAGTCAAAACAAAGATATCCGCATTATCAAAAGCTGGCATATGGCGTATTTTTCGCACCTCGAAAACTCCGTCATTATTTTCAAGGACATTCCATAACAGTGGTAAGCAAAGCACCAATAGGGGATACTATAAACAATACGGACGCAACATGCAGAGTAGCCAAATGGGGCATTGAACTTGCTGCGTTCCACATTAAGTACCAACCCCGGACGGCAATTAAATCCCAGGTGTTAGCAGATACGTAGCTGATTGGACAGAAGCAATGGAAAACACACCAATGCCGGAGTCGGAATATTGGATCATGCATTTTGATGGATTCAAAATGAAAGAGGGCGTTGGCGCAGGTGTGGTGCTCAAATCTCCAAAAGGCGACACAGTGGAGTATGTAATACAAATACACTTCAACACCAGCAATAACGTGGCAGAATATGAACCATTGCTCCATGGCTTGCATATTGCAAAAGAAATAGGTGTCAAACACATATTTTTATATGGAGACTCCGACTTAGTACAACACCAGCTAAACCAACATGGGATGCCAAAAGCCCCATAATGGCTGAATATCGGAGAACAGTTGACGAGTTCGTCATTTGCTTCCTAGGATTTGAGGTAGATTACGTCAAAAGGGAGAAAAACTGGAATGCGGATGCTTTAGCCCGAATGGGCTCGGAAAGGGTGAAAACATTTTCACCTGGTGTATTCGTCCAGCATCTGTACGAACCATCAATTAAAGGTGGAGATGTTGATTATCCACTAGTTTCTGAGTCAATAGAAGTTTTGCTTGTTAACCCGGATTGGACAATTTCATACTTACACTTCTTAGTTGATCAGAAGTTCCCGGATGGAGCAGATGAAGTCTTGCAAAGGCAGATAAAATGCAGATGCAAAGGATACACGGTAATCAATGGTTGCTCTTATAAACGCAGCACCATCAGAATTTTTCAGCGATGTATTTCGCCAGAAGAAGGACGACAAATTCTCCAAGAAATTCATGCCGGAGATTGCGGACATCATGCTCAGTCAAAAATCATAGTTAAGAAAGCATTCCGTGCAGAGTTTTTCTGGCTCACAGCCAGGACAGGTGCGGAACACATAGTAAATACATGTGACGGATGCCAGTACTATGCCAAGCAGACAAATATGTTGGCTCAAGCACTCAAGACTATCCCCATAACATGGCCGTTCGTGGTCTAGGAACTAGATATGATGGGTCCATTCAAAATTGCAAGAGGCGGACTAACGCATCTACTCGTTGCAGTAGATAATTATGCCAAGTGGGTGGAGGCAAAACCCATAAAAAACTTGACGGTATGACAGCCAGAAATTTTTTCATTGACGTTGTCATGCGAAATGGCGTCTCACATAGCATAATCACGGATAACGGGACAACTTTTTCAATTAGATTGGCAAAATATTACCGACAAACGGGAATTCGCCTAGATCTTCCGTCTGTTGCGCACCCATAATCCAAAGGTCAGGTTGCACGAATGAATAGTTCAATTTTACAAGGAATACGCCGAAGACTCCAAAATCATCTCCATAGAGCAGCTGGAGCATGGGTAGAAGAATTGCCTTCGGTTCTTTGGAGTATTGGAACGACGCCAAATAGATAAACAGGGCAGGCGCCTTTTTTCTTGGTCTATGGCACAGTAGCAGTGCTTCCTATGGACATGATCCATGATAGCCCAAGAGTGCAGGCATACAATGACTCGGATGCCAAAAGTGCGCGTCAGGATGCCACCGATCTTTTAGAAGAAGAACGAGAACTTGTGTCGCAAAGATCCACCATTTATCAGCAAAGCTTACAGTGATATCGTAGCCGTAAAATCAAACACCAATCTTTTAAAGAAGGTGATTTGGTGCTAAAATTGGTATAGGATAGAAAGCACAAGCTAGCCCCAATCTGGGAAGGACCGTTTGTCATTAGCAAGGCTATGAAAAATGGGCCATTTTACATTGTAGATATTCAGGACACAAAGGATGACCCGAAAAATTTGAATCGCAAGAGGAAAAGGAGCATAGATCTGGAACTAGGGGAGACAAACAGGCCCTGGAGCATCCAGCAGTTACGTCTGTTCTATACTTAGTTGAATTCTATGTAAACATTATGGAGATCATGAAATAAAGTTGTCAAAAATGCATGCAATTTGTTTTTCTGTCTTTATTTTGCAAAGCATGTTTCCGTCTTTTCTATTTCTCAATGATCCTTCAATTCGCTTCAATGTCTGAATTGTGCATGCGAGCTCGGAGTTATAAAACTGAATGCTTTTGGCCTAAGTAGGCTACAGAACACCAGATTGTGCATGTGTGCCTGGAGTTCATATTTTTTAAACTCCTTATTATTTCTAAGTATTATCTGATTGTTTGTATTGTTGGGTCACTTGATCTAGTAAGTAAAGCGCCAAAGTATAATCCATGATTCCGAGTTTAGACTGACTGGTTACTTAACCCGGTCACTTGGCATGAAGATTGCAATATTTTTGAAACGCTTAAACAATAAAGAAAGTCAAAACATGCAATCATAGAGAACTTAGAAAAAAAAGGAGTCAAAACTATTAAATTGAAAGTTAAATTTTACTACAAAGGATAGCATTGTTCATACAAAAGATAGAATGCATCACACATGAGTTTTACATCATAAGAATAGTAATGCACTCTATTGGCTAATAGCTTCGCAGGCTTAGGTGGCTGAAGACCCACAAGTATAGGGGGTGTATCGTAATACTTTCGATAAATAAGAGTGTCGAACCCAACGAGGAGCAGAAGGTGTTGATAAGCAGTTTCGATGAAGGAATAACTGTAAATACTAGAAAATAGATTTGTAGGGGTTTTTGATATTGCAGATAAATAAAGTGCGAGTAAATAAAATGCAGTAGTAATAATTGCAGCAAGTGGCCCAATCCTTTCTTCAGCAAAGGATAAGCCGGTGAGTTTACTTATGATTAACAAACGTTCTCGAGGACACACGGGAGGTTTCTGTCAAGTGCTTTTGTTCCATGCAGCTGAATAATGTTAGGTGTTTTGATAAGTGTTGTGTGGGTGAACCTATGCTAATGTACCGTCACATCCAAGACTAATACATACTTGTGATTATACCCCTTGAAAGCATCCGCAACTACAAGAAAGTAATTAAGAAATAAATCTAACCACATCTTTAAACTCCGGGATCCTACGCTCCCTCGTGTAATGGTTTCCTAAAGGGGTTTAGGTTTCTGTCACTCCGGCAACCCCACAATTAGTAGCCAAATACAAGATGCATTCCCCTAGGACCATAAATGGTAAAGTATCATGTAGTCGACGTTCACATGACAACACTAGAAGAATAACACCACAACTTAAATATCAAACATTAAATATTATTCAACATTACTTCACTAGTAACAACTTGACTTCTCCCATGTCCTCAAGAACAACACGAACTACTCACAACACATCATATAGATCATGATCAGAGGTGATATAATGGATGATAACAATCTGGTCATAAAGTGCAAACACCGATAAATCTCACAAGCATCAACTACTAACAAGTAATCCACACCGGGAGAGAGATCTAATGCAAAACAAAGATAGAGGCCCCTAATTGTTATAGAGGGATGAAGGTGGATGATGAGGTCGATGGTGCTAGTGGTGATGATGATGATGACGATCTTGATGATGCCCGGAGTGATGACGGTGACGATGGCGGTGATTTCTCCTCTCCGGAGAGGAATTTCCCCGACAGATTTCTCCCTGCGAGAGAGCTTTTCTCTCTCGGGTGTTTTCTGCCCCGAGGCGGCGGCGGAATAATTCTTCGAGGATGGAATGAGGCTTAGGGTTCCCTCGGGGCCAGGCACGCCAAAGATGACCCCCAGAGGTGGGCCAGGGTGGCCACACCCCTAGGTGGCGCGGCCAGGGGGCGCGCCACCCCTAGGTGTGGGCCCCTGGTGGGCCCCCTCCGGCTCTCCTTTTGGGTGAGTTCCTCCTCTGAACTTTTAGGAACCCCCGGATGTCCCCCTTCTTCTTCTGATCTTCTGAAATATGGTATCTCGACGGTGCTTTTTCCATCAGATTTCTGGTCCCGGTGTTTATTCTCCAAAAATTATAAAACATGCAAAATAAGATAAACTAACATAAGAGATGCATCATAAAATGAAATATATCGATGAATAACAGAAAATTATGATATAAAATAGTGATGCAAAATGGACGTATCAACTCCCCCCAAGCTTAGACCTCGCTTGTCCCCAAGCAAAACTGAACTCGGAAAACATGAGCACAGGTTTATGGAGTAAAGAGTCAATAAATAAAATACAGACAAAAAGCATCACATTTACCTATGCACCAATCATTACAGACAGCAACTTCCTCTCATATAAATTAACTTGAAACAAGTAAAGGGAGTCACAAACAAAGATACAAAAGAGAGAATCAAAATTGGTAATGGAAAACTTCGTTCTTGGTCAGAGAACATTTAATGAAATTATACTTATCTTAGGTGAATTCTTTATAACAAGGTTTACATTGTAAAGCTTAACATGTTTAATTATAACAACTCTATAACAGTGATTCATAGCTTTCAAAATAATATTCATTCAGATAATAAAGCATGTGCTAAACAAAGAAGGGTCGAAAACATGATTGAATAAATCAACATATAGATGATGTGATCACAACAACTCAAATGCTTGCTAGAGACAGGAGGAAATGGGTTTACTGACTCAACATAAATGTAAAAGATAGGCCCTTCGCAGAGGGAAGCATTTACTATTCATGTGCTAGAGCTTTTATTTTAATAAACAAAGGTATAAAATGCATGACACTCCTCCCATCCATCTTACACAAACCATGGCTAACCGAATCCTCGGGTGCCTGCCAACAATCACAAACCGTGGAGGAGTGTCTAAATTTTTAGAGGTGTATATTTATGTCAATGAATGGCAAACATAAAATACAGTACGTCACAAGCCAACTAGACTCACAAGAGCGTCTCTCATAGAAGGACGCAACTGGTATAGAAGGTCATCCCTCTTTCTCTTTTGTTTACACAAATATGCTTTGACTGATAAATCAGGGGGAAAAGGAGTGAAGAGAATTTGTATTATTATTTGGGGCTGGGAACCCCGCTGCCAGCTCTTCTAGCATTTGGATAAGCGGACGAAGCCACTAGTCCAGGTGTGTGAGTCCAATCAACAAGTGAGATAAAGATTCTCTATTTGCGTCCTCATGAGCTAAAACAGGAACACAAAACATGAGTAGTTTGAAAATTTTAAAGGTAGCACATGAGAAATTTACTTGGAGTGGCGGTGAAATACCACATGTAGGTAGGTATGGTGGACACGAATGACAAGGTTTTGGGGTTTTAGGTTTGGATGCATGAGAAGCATTCCCTCTTAGTACAGGGTTTTTGGCTAGCAAGGCTGGGTAGCAAGCATAAGAGTTGAAGGAAAACAAACAAATATACATATGATGGAACCAGTAATGCAATCTTCATTGAAAGCACAAACAATCTTAACTTGTGAATACTAAGTTTATGAGCTAATAGGCACATTCCTCTTTCTTAAACTAGCAACTCAAATTATTAGTTCTGCTGACCCAAGCTAAGTTTGCCAAAACCAACTAGATTAACTTGATGATCTCTAGAGTGATACCAAGTACTAATAACAAGCTCAACCATATGACAGAAGTTGAAAACTGAAATAATGTGCATAGAAAGTAAATGATGAAACTTCTCATTAATATTTCAAACTGGCAACTCACACCAACGGATACAACGATAACCAACTAGGGAGAGACACTTCCATACTACAAACCATCCTATATGATAACCTCTCTACTCATGATATGACTCTACTGAAAAAGTAAAAAAATGGAAGATAGTGATGTGATACCGCGGCACTCCCCCCAAGCTTGGAACAAGCCGAGGGGATGCCAAACCCATGACGAATCAATTCTTAGGTGGTGGTGGTGAATCCTTCTCGATGAGCTTATCAATTGATTTCTTCAGATCTTCAATCGCGAACATAAGCATATGCATCACCTCCGTATTGTGATCAATACAGTTTGCATGCCTATCAGACGGTGAATCCCAGCCACCAAGATTTTTCCCCCACTCTTCCTTAGGTTGAGAGCTTCCTTCATCTGCACGGTTAGAACGATTCATATCCCACATAGAGGGCAAATCCCTATTGGGCACCTTTTTGCACTGATAATCATGAATTGATGTGTGGAAGTAGTTCTTGACTCCCGCAGCAGATGTCTTCAAAGCTAGGGAGTGACGTGGAACCTTCCCTTCGGTGCTCATCCGCGCGTTTCTCTTGAGCTTCAAGGGGTTCGAAACCACCCTAATGCTTGCGACGGTGGCGCGTGGACGCACTCGTGGGTATTCCTCTACATCTCCTTCAGCTCCATTCTCAATCTTCTCCTCCGGCTTCAGGTCTTGGACATCATCTTCCTTTGGTCCATTCCCTTGTTGTCGTTGGCGGAGACCATGATGCTTCTAAAACCAAAATAGATCCTGGCAGAAACAGCTCGAAACAGAAACACGACGAGAAAACGATATACGGACCTCGGGGGATCTGGAGGATTATATAGCAAAAAGTTTCAAAACGAAAGGAAACTCTAGGTCGAAAACGAATCGGAGAGGGGCTCCGGGGCGCCCACACCATGGGCTGGCGCGGCCAGAGGTGGGCCCGCGCCACCCTATGGTGTGGAGCCTCCGGGTTCCGTCTCCCTCTTGTTTCCAACTCATAATTTTTTCATATTTTCTAAAAACAGCAAAAATATAATTTGGAAGATGTTTCGCGAACATTTTCTTATCAAAACTGTTACCTATTCGAAAACCGACTCTGCAGTTTCCGAAATATGCTTCTTAATAAACTCCTCCGGGATCATTGCTCGAATACAATCAACATTTTCATTATAAGGATCTCCAGAAATATAATGCTTGAGTCTTTGGCCATTCACCACTTGTGAAGAGTTGTCTTCAAGGGAAACAATTTTAATTGCCCCCGAACGATATACCTCTTCGATAACAAAAGGTCCTTCCCATCTCGAGAGTAATTTTCCTGCAAAAAGTCTGAGACGAGACCTATACAATAGCACTTTCTCACCAACATGAAATTCTCTTTTGATAATTCTCTTATCATGCCACCTTTTAACTTTCTCTTTAAAGAGCTTAGCATTTTCATATGCTTCACTCCTCCATTCATCTAAAGAACTTAAGTCAAGCAACCTTTTCTCACCAGCAAGTTTAAAATATCTATTTAGGTCTTTCACTGCCCAATAAGCTTTGTGTTCTAATTCTAGGGGCAAGTGACAAGCTTTTACATAAACCATTTTATAAGGAGACATGCCCATGGGATTTTTGTAAGCAGTTCTATAAGCCCACAGAGCATCATTTAATTTCTTAGCCCAATTTTTTCTAGATTTGTTGATAGTCTTTTGCAAGATATATTTGATTTTTCTATTTGATAATTCTACTTGCCCACTAGTTTGAGGATGATAGGGTGAGGCAATTCTATGATTAACATCATATTTAGCAAGGGTCTTTCTAAAACCACTATGAATAAAATGAGAACCCCCATCAGTCATAAGATATCTAGGCACACCAAACCTAGGGAAAATGATGTCTTTAAGCATTTTTATTGAGGTTTCACCATCAGCACTTTTAGTAGGTATAGCTTATACACATTTAGTAACATAATCAACAGCAACAAGAATATGAGTCTAGCCTTTTGAAGGAGGGAAAGGACCCATAAAGTCAAAACTCCAACAATCAAACGGTTCAATAACAAGAGAATAATTCATAGGCATTTCATTACGTCTAGAAATATTTCCAACCCTTTGACATTGATCACAAGATAAAACAAATTTCCTAGCATCTTTAAAGAGAGTAGGCCAATAAAAACCTGATTGTAGAACTTTATGTGCGGTTCTATCTCCAGCGTGATGTCCTCCATAAGCACTACTATGAAATTTTCTCAATATATCTTGTTGTTCATTTTCAAGAACACATATTCTCATAATACCATCAACACCTTCTTTATATAAGTGTGGGTCATCCCAAAAATAATGCCTCAAATCATAGAAGAATTTTCTTCTTTGCTGAGCTGTAAAGGTAGGAGGCAAATACTTCAAAATAATAAAGTTAGCATAATCAACATACCATGGACTCTCTTGAGAGATAACTTTTATTCAAGCTAATTGTTCATTAGTAAAACTATCATTAACAGGAATAGGGTCATCAGAGATATTTTCTAATCTAGACAAATTATCAGCAACAGGATTTTCAGCACCCTTCCTATCCACAGTATGTAAATCAAACTCTTGTAAAAGAAGCACCCATCTAATAATCCTAGGCTTAGCATCTTTCTTTTCCATAAGTTACTTAATAGCAGCATGATCAGTATGAATAGTAACTTTAGAATCAACAATATAATGCCTAAATTTATCACAAGAAAAAACTACAGCTAGGAATTCTTTCTCAGTGGTAGCATACTTCTTTTGAGCAGCATCAAGAGTTTTACTAGCATAATGAATAACATTTAACTTCTTATCTACCTGCTGTCCAAGAACATCACCTACAGCATAATCACTAGCATCACACATAATTTCAAATGGTAAATTCCAATGAGGTGGTTGAACAATTGGGGCAGATATTAAATCCTTCTTTAAAATTTCAAAAGCTTCTTTACAATCTTCATCAAAAACAAATGGTACATCTTTTTGAAGAAGATTAGTAAGAGGTTTTGATATTTTAGAGAATCTTTAATAAACCTTCTATAGAAACCAGCATGACCAAGAATACTACGAATACCTTTAACATCCCTGGGACAGGGCATTTTCTCAATAGCTTCAACTTTAGCTCTATCAACTTCAATACCTCTTTCAGAGATTTTATGTCCAAGAAAAATTCCTTCATTAACCATAAAATGGAATTTCTCCCAATTAAGAACAAGATTAGTCTCCTCACATCTCTGCAAAACTTTATCAAGATTCTGCAAACAATTATCAAAAGAAATTCCATAGACGGAGAAATCATCCATGAAGACTTCCACAATTTCTTCACAAAAACCATGAAAGATAGCAGACATGCATCTTTGAAAAGTAGCAGGAGCATTACATAAACCAAAAGGCATACGTCTATAAGCATAGATTCCATAAGGACAAGTGAAAGTTGTTTTCTCTTTATCAAGTTTTTTAACAGCAATTTGAGAAAACCCAGAATAACCATCAAGAAAGCAGAAATGAGTTTTCTTAGACAACCTTTCTAACATTTGATCAATAAAAGGCAAAGGATAATGATCTTTCTTAGTGACTTTGTTAACCTTCCTAAAATCAATGCACATCCTATACCCAACTAATAATCTTTGAGGAATGAGTTCATTATTTTTATTTGGCACAACAGTCATCCCTCCTTTCTTAGGGACACAATGGACATGACTAACCCATCTACTATCAGCAATAGGATAAATAATGCCAGCATCAAGGAGTTTCAATACCTCATTTCTTACCACATCCTTCATTTTAGGATTTAAACGGCATTGATGTTCAACAACTAGCTTTGCATCAGGCTCAATATCAATAGCATGCTGACAAATAGTAGGGGAAATCCATTTCAAATCATCAAGAGTATAACCAATAGCACCTATATGTTTCTTCAATAGCCCTAATAATCTCTCATCTTCTTTATCAGAAAGTTGAGAACTAATAATAACACGATATAATTTCTTATCATCAATATGAACATATTTAAGATTATCAGGAAAAGGCTTTAAATCAAAAACAGGATCTTCCTTGGGTAGTAATGTTGTACCCAAGTCTTCCACGGGTAAATTATGTTTCAGCATTGTTGGCTGATGTCGGAAAATCTCATCAATTTCATTCCTTTCTTCCATAAAGACATAACTTTCGCGGTCTTCCACGTATTGCTGCAAAGGATTGTTAGGAGCAAGAGCAATAGCAGCCAACTGTTCAACTTTATAATTCTCATTAGGCAATTCAGCTTCATAAGGTGCTTTAGCAAATTTGGAGAAATTAAATTCGTAAGACTCTCCATCAAACTTTGTAAGAATTTTCTCCTTTTTACAATCTATAACAGCACCACAAGTATTTAAGAAAGGTCTACCAAATATGATAGGACAAGTATCACTAGCAGAAGTGCCTAGTACTAGAAAATCAGTAGGATATTTAGTTTTACCACATAAGACCTCCACATCTCTAAAAATACCAATTGGAGAAATAGTTTCCCTATTAGCAAGTTGAATAATCACATCAATGTCTTCAAGTTCACAAGAACCAATTTCATGCATAATTTCTTTATAAAGCTCATAAGGAATAGCACTAGAACTAGCATCAATATCACATAAACCATAATGAAAATGATCACCTATCCCAACGGATCGCACAGGAACACTAGGTTTCCTAGATTTACTAGGATGAGAGACAATATTAGAAGCATCTTCACAAAATATAATGTGTCCCTCTTCTACATTTTCAGAAACGATGTCCTTTACTATTGCTACTATAGTTCTACAGTTATTTGTTCCTCAGGTTCTACAAGTTTCTTTGCAATTTTTATTAATCACACTAGCTAACATAGAGTGTTCTTTTACCTTAGCAAGGAAAGGCATTTTCTCAATATAATGTTCAGGCACAATAGAATCAACAGTATGAACTTCTATATCTCTAGCGGGAACACAATTAATAGTATCTTTATAAGGTGCATGGTACTTATCCCATTCCTCTTTAGGAATATCAATGTAAGAAGCAAAAGCCTTATACAAGTTTGCATCAACTTGAGAACCAAGACCATAAACAACACTAACATTATGAAAATCCTCAGATGACATAAAGGTTTTAATGCATTCATAGTCATAATTTATAATTGACTTTCTAACTTTGTCATTCTCCCATGCTTCAGTGTTTTCTTGAATACGGTCAAGAACATCCCATTTAGCTTCATCCTTCGTACGTGTAAATGATCGAGAACAAGAAGCATCCAATAAATTCTTATTATGAAGAGGAAGCCTTGCATAGAAATTATTAATAACGACCTGGGGAGCTCATGAATGGGGCATTTGAGCATTAATAACTTCAATCTCCCCCATGCCTGGGAAATACTCTCTCCTTCATGAGGCCAAAAATTATATATATAATTCCGATCTCTGTGGATTTCACTGGGAGGATAAAATTTAGAATAAAAGAGAGGTACAATTTCCTCCCATTCAATAGTCTGGCTATTTTTCAGCAGCTTGAACCATTCAACGGCTCGGCCTGTCAATGATATAGAGAATAATTTCCTCTTCACTTGGCTCATCGTAATACCTGCACACTTGAACAACTCACATAATTCATGTAAAAAGAGCAAATGATCACCAGGATGGACATTTCCATCACCTGAATAGAAGTTATCCATAACATGTTTAACAATCTTTATAGGTATTTTATAAGGATCCAAATCATCATGCGGTGGGTCACTTACTACCCTATCAGTGGCAGCAGTGCCCGCAAATAAGGACTCAAAAGGAGTTACAAACATAGTGTAATAAAGCTGTAGATAGAAATATAAACAGCACTTACAGCAGAAGCTTCCTTTATCAATTCCACTTTCAAATAGCGCTTCACTCACCGGCAACGGCGCCAGAAAATAGTCTTGATGACCCACAAGTATAGGGGGTGTATCGTAATACTTTCGATGAATAAGAGTGTCGAACCCAACGAGGAGCGGAAGGTGTTGACAAGCAGTTTCGATGAAGGAATAACTGTAAATACTGGAAAATAGATTTGTAGGGGTTTTTGATATTGCAGATAAATAAAGTGCGAGTAAATAAAATTTAGTAGTAATAATTGCAGCAAGTGGCCCAATCATTTCTTCAGCAAAGGATAATACGGTGAGTTTACTTATGATTAGCAAACGTTCTCGAGGACACACAGGAGGTTTCTGTCAAGTGCTTTTGTTCCATGCAGCTGAATAATGTTAGGTGTTTTGATAAGTGTTGTGTGGGTGAACCTATGCTAATGTACCGTCCCATCCAATACTAATACATACTTGTGATTATACCCCTTGCAGGCATCCGCAACTACAAGAAAGTAATTAAGAAATAAATCTAACCACAGCTTTAAACTCCGGGATCCTGCGCTCCCTCGTGTAATGGTTTCCTAAAGGGGGTTTAGGTTTCTGTCACTCCGGCAACCCCACAATTAGTATCCAAATACACTATGAATTCCCCTAGGCCCATAAATGGTGAAGTATCATGTAGTCGACGTTCACATGAGACCACTAGAAGAATAACACCACAACTTAAATATCAAACATTAAATATTATTCAACATTACTTCACTACTAAGAACTTGACTTCTCCCGTGTCCTCAAGAACAACACAAACTACTCACAACACATCATATAGATCATGATTAGAGGTGATATAATGGATGATAACAATCTGGTCATAAAGTGCAAACATCGATAAATCTCACAAGCATCAACTACTAACAAGTAATCCACACCGGGAGAGAGATCTAATGCAAAACAACGATAGAGGCCCCTAATTGTTACAGCGGGATGAAGGTGGATGATGAGGGTGATGGTGCTGGTGGTGATGATGATGATGATGACGATCTTGATGATGCCCGGAGTGATGACGGTGACGATGGCGGTGATTTCCCCTCTCCGGAGAGGAATTTCCCCGGCAGATTTCTTCGTGCCAGAGAGCTTTTCTCTCTCGGGTGTTTTCCGCCCCGATGCGGCGGCGGAATAATTATTCGAGGATGGAATGAGTCTTAGGGTTCTCTCGGGGCCAGGAATGCCAAAGATGACCCCCAGAGGTGGGCCAGGGTGGCCACACCCCTAGGTGGCGCAGCCAGGGGGCGCGCCACCCCTAGGTGGGGGCCCCTGGTGGCCCCCCTCCGGCTCTCCTTCTGGCTGAGTTCCTCCTCTGAACTTTTAGGAACCCTCGGATGCCCCCCTTCTTTTTCTGATCTTCTGAAATATGGTATCTCGACGGTGCTTTTTCCATCAGATTTCTGGTCCCGGTGTTTATTCTCCAAAAATTATAAAACATGAAAAATAAGATAAAATAACATAAGAGATGCATCATAAAATGAAATATATCGATAAATAACAGAAAATTATGATATAAAATAGTGATGCAAAATGGACGTATCAGCGGCATCCATGTACTCGTCATCGTCTTCCTCGTCTCTATCACTCGGATTCTCCGGAGTTGACGGAATTTCTTCCTCCGGGTAGAACGCCTTGATAGACTCAAATATTTCCGCCCTTTGTGTCTCTGTGTATCCTTGGGGAACACCGGTGGCGATGTGCCAAGACTTGGCGGTGGTGTTGTGCATCTTCATTATTCCTACGGCCATGCGCACACCACCGCGGGCGGCAGACTTGAGCCAGCTTTCGCGTTTGTTTACAACCTCCACGGATGCTTCCGGGAGCCTGCTAGCTTCCAAGAACTCACCAACTTTATCCGGAATGCACTTACTGATAAGTAAAATTCCGGCATTCTTCAGCTCGGTGACGAAAGTCCCGAAAGCCCGGATGCGGTCGATCCGAGTGATGAAAAGATTTCCCTCTGTTAATGAAAATCAGGGGAAATTAGAAAGCCAGAAGGGAGAAAAGAATGCATTATGCAAAGCAAGAATAAAACTTGGTAAAGGATCAAAATCTTGCCAAGAATCTTGTCCATCTCAGCGCCTTCTTCAAGGCGTTGATGGAGTGCAGAATCGAGGTCCTGGATGGTCCTCCTATCCTTCTCGGCTTACGATGAAGCCCGAGACTCGGACAAGCCTAAAGCCAGTTTGCTTTCCTCCAAGTATTTCTGAAGCTTTACATTCATCTTACAAAGCTCAGAATTTTCCTTGCGGAGGTTATCGGCGTTCCCAGCATCTTCTGCAATTTTCTTGGATTTAGCCAAAGAGGCTGGAAAGGAAAAAAAGAAAAAGGTTAACTCGTATTAGTTCTTAAAGAAAATTCAAAAGTTCAGAATCAAAAGCAAGGAAAAGAAAAGATGCTTGCTGGCTTTCTCCTTCAGCTGGTTGTGAATCTCGTAAAGTTTCGAGTCTTTTTCATTCAGAATGCCAAGAAGGGATTTCACCTCTTGGTTTTTTATGGTAAGTTTATCAAAAACTTCCACATTGATGGTTTCGGCAGTTTGCTGAAAACATACAAAGGAAAGGATTTGTTAGACAATATGAGCAGGCAAAGATGAAAAGTATTAACACAAAAAAGTATGCTTTTGTCTTAATACTTGGGGGCTAGAGATAATACCGGGCTCATCATTTGCAAACCGCTTAGCATCTTCGTGAAGTCCTTGGCGTATTCCGAGAAAGAAATCCCCATATGGTGGATTCCGTCATGGATAATTTGCCGAGGCGAGAAGACGTAATTATTAAGGACAATCAACCCGCCTTTTAGCTAGGGGCGAATCAAGGGGGCTCGGGCGAATTTCTTTTTTGCCCATGGATGTATGTACGCGTGTTCATCAAAGCAAGCCTCTTTATTTACCTTAAACTTCTCGTCAAAAGTTGGGATTCGGTCGCCTAGATGCGTAAGTGAAGGTCCGCCTTCTTCATTCTCCGCCCTTTCCCGCGCGTCTGTAGCAGGCGCATCAGGCTGGCTGGACTGACTCGGAAGGGGGAAGATGGTATCCTCTCGAGCAGACAAGTTTTCATCGTCATCTTCCACTGGAGTATCCGGAGCAGTAGCAGGGGAAGACCGAGCCCCCCTAAGAGCAGCGGCCTTGAGTTTTTTCCTGCCTTTTTCCTTCAGAGGAACAGGAGCAAGGCGTAAAGGAAAGAAAGAACTCAGATCAAAAATCCGAGAAAAGGGGGATGAGAAAAGCACGTAAAAGAAACATCCGAGTCTTACCTGGAGGTGGCAATGAGAACTCTGTCAAGGTCGATCACTTCTTGACTCGAAGCGATCTTCCTTCGCTTCCGTCCTTCGGCTGCTAAAAAGCGGGCTTTTAGCTCCGCTACTTCAGCTTCAGAGACGAGCTGGTCTTCTATAAGATCAGCAAGCTGCAAAGAAATAAACCTAGATAAGTAAAATCATCCGAGAAAGACAAAGTAGAAAAAAAATCCTAAAAGGCGAAAATTAAAAGCATACCTTGGGAAAGGGGTTGTCAGTGTTGAACATTGGTAGGCTCTCCTCGTATTGATCACGAGTGGCTATCAAGTGATTGACGCGCTTCTTGAACTCTTTCTTTGACAAAGAGGACTTTGTCACCCTCATTGCGTCATTGGGCCCCGAGTACTCGCAGAGAAGCCGGCCGCCGTGGAATGCAAGAGGCTGAATCCTCCTTCCGAGCCAACAAAGGACTGTGTCCATACCGGTCAGAGGAGGAGAGGAAACGACAAGTTTCGATATCCATCGTTTGATTCGCAACAGGTCTGGAGGCAGAACCTGGACTGCGTCCAACGCCCAGTTATCTCTGGGAGTGGCGGCGGAGTTGGCGAAAGTCGAAATTCCCGTCTCCTTTCTAGGATAGGGAACGCCCGCGTGATAGAAAAACGAGCCCGTCTAGAATTGGACGGCTCGGAGGTTTTAATTTTAGGAAACCATTCCTCCCTAAACCTACGGAGGTTGAAAGAGATGGTCCCACAAGTGGGAAGAATACCGTCGGTGGTATTGAACTTTACATTAAATCAGTATTGAAAGAATCTAATCGGGGTTATGTTCCTAGATAACCCTCGAAAAGAGCCTGGAAGTCGGCTATGTAGAGGATGGAGTTTGGTGGCAGATTATGGGGTTGGACCCCATAGTGGCTAAAAACTTGGAGGAAGAAGACGGAAGGCGAAAAACCCATACCTCGGATGATATGGGAGGCCAAGATGACCCTTTCTTCGTCTTTTGGAGAAGGATCCGAGTCTTCTACATCCATCCGCCATTTGTCTTTGGCGATGAATCCTTCATTCTCAAAGGAGTTGAGCAAAGTCAGTGCAACATTGCACTGACTCCGGTTTCCCGAGTCTCCCTCTTTGTCTTCGCCTTCGGTGACGGTGAAGACCTCCACGGTTTCGCCAGCGCGGGCGGAAGATTCCCCCTCCTTAGATTCGGGGACGGGAGGAGGAGGAGTAGCGGATGGCGGCGGCATGTTTCCGGCTGCAGGGATAGAATCCCCGCCCGCCGGTGCGCTCGTGGTGGTCTCTGGCGCGCTCGCAGAGGAACCCGGAAGAACCAGAGGAGCAGAAGTGACAGTCGCGTCCATCGCAGAGTCGAGGTCGTCGGCGGTCACAGGTGTGCGCGCGGGGCTTCTGGTTGCCATAACTTGGCGGCGCAACTGTGCGATGGAACACCGGTCACCGATGTTTGGGTTCTCTGGTGAGGATTTGTGCTCGGTTCGTTCTTCTATTTCTCTCTCGAAACAGTGCAGTGTGCAGCGGTGCTCTGGGCTTGAGGTGGAAGAAGAAGTGGAAGGAGAACCGGAGGACTCGAGGTGGCTATTTATAGCCATTTTGCGTTGAGATTCGTCCCAACGGCTATTCTAGCCGTTGGATGACAGACGCTTGTTTCACCGAAAAACCCGGGAAACGAGAGGACGGGGTGATAATGGCTATCTCCTCGTTTCTCGCGAAAAATCTGTCAGAGATACGGTTTCAGTCTTTTGACTGAAACCAAACTTTCGTGACGTAAGCACGAATTTGTCGCTTGCGTTACAGGTTCCTTCTTCGTGAAGACTCGTGGAAGAAATGCCGGATTTCGGTAAATCCGAGTTTGCCATTAGAAGTTTTTGTTGAAACAAGAATCAAGACAAAACACCGACATTTGTGAAAAAGAATACAAATCCATGATGAACGGCAAGTGGAGGCTTAATCCTTCTTGGGGGCTACTGTTGGATATATGCCAAATAGGGGTATATCCGGCATTAGCCGAAGGCCGGATTACCCGGGTGGCCCACAGGCAATGGAATGGAGTCCATTGGGCGGCCTAGTAAGCTGACACGCAGGAGGCCGGATTCGAGAAGAACCCGGACCACGACCCAATCGTGGTCCGGCTTGGAGAAGTCGGATGCCTTACTTTCCAAATTAGATACTTTCTGTAGTCTTCTAGGTTTCCTTCCTGTAAGCCCTAGTTCGGCTATCTATATAAAGCCAAACGGGAGCGAAAGAAAGGACGGATCTGAAGTTAGCTAAAAGCAAACTCGTCGGGAAGTTCATCCTCGCCGAGTTAGCGAAACCATACTCAAAATTGTACTATGTATACTTCAGGCTTTACCCCTGATTCTAGCAAGATTGCAGGAGTAGGAATTCCGCCTTAGTTGCGATGTACCGAACCTGGGTAAACTGTGTTCTCGTTTCCATTTCTTCCATGTCCCCCCGTGATTCTACCAGTAGGCTTATGGCATCCATGTCCATGATCCTAACTACGAAGTCTCGACAAGTTTGGTGTCAATCGGAGAGGTTTCGGGGAAGTTACTATAAGGGAGAAATGATGCCGGTGTTAGGAACAATTTTATATGAGAGAAAATGGAGGACATGAGATGTCCCGATAGAAATATTTTTCTAACATCAGTAGATAAGGTCGATGATTTTATCTATAGGGTTCATAAAGTTTCAGAAGGGATTCGGGTAAAAACCGAGAAGGGGTGAAGTGCCGGAGGGGGCAGAATTGCCCCCATGGTTGCACCACTTGGTGGGGGCTGACAAGTGGGCCCCAGGTCCTCCAAGCATGGCGCATAAAACCTTTCGTAGGATTTCCTATTTTCGTTTAAATGGAAAAAGGAAAACAAAAGGGAAAAGGAAAAAAGAAGGGGAGAAGAGAAGGAATTTGACTCCTTAAGGAGTCCAATCCGACTCCGACTAGCTGAGAGGGTGCGGCCACCTCCTTGGTGCAGCCAAGCCCCCTCCTAGCTGGAGTAGGACTCCTTCCCCCAAGGCAGGTTCCGCCTCCCTACCAACTATAAAAAGGACCTCAAGGCTTGGGGCAAACACAACATTGAGAACAAGTGTCTCTCAAGCTTCTCCCTCTCTCTCTCTCTAGTAAAATTAGAGGGTATAATTAGAGATTCTAATTCGAGTCCCTCTAATTGTATTAGAGCTTCTTCTACTTGGGTTTTTGAGGTGTATTCTCTCAATTAGACCTAGCTCTAAACACTATTCTCTCTCATGTGTTAAGAAACTTGCAGAATCATATAGCTCTAATCATAGTTGATTACAACTAACAATTAGCAATGCCGAAAGGCTGTCTCTCTTCGTCGGTGCCGAGTCCTGGACGACGGAGCGCTGACAGGTTAACATGATTGTACGCATGCAAACCATAAGAGGGTTTACACGTGTGATTCTTGGTGGGGGAAGCTTAGCGACATCCTTACAACTAGGCCTAGTTGTGAGGATCTAAGATTATTCAGAACTCTTCTACGACTACATAAAATTAGCTCCCCCGAGAGTCGTGATCCTTATCGATGCATGTGTGAGCATGCATCATTATCTACATAGTGATCTTGGCGGTTACATAGAGATTTTTTTAAAATTCTGCAACATAGACTGGCCCCGTGCCCCTACCCGCCTGACCACCTGGGGGCACTCCTCCGGGAGATCTTTGGACTCCGTCTTCGTATCGTTGAGGAAAACAATTAATCTGCCATTTCCCAGATTTTCTAGAACTTTTTCTGCAGGGATTTTCTGAAATGCAAAAACAACAGAATAAATAAACTGGCACTAGGCATCTTGTCAATAGTTTAGTGTGGGAAAACATCTAAAAATGACATAAAAATATAGGGAAAACATATTGCATTGGTATAAAACAAGCATGGAACAATCGGAAATTATAAATATGTTCGGAACGTATCAGGGTCTTCTGGCCACCTAGTGGCCTTCCTCAAGGTGCCCTTCTGGCTTCGTGGCTCTTCTGGTCCAAAACTTCGTTTTCCATTTTTTCTGGAATTTTCTGTGAAACTTTATTTCTGCATAAAAGTAAAACACCAGAGCAATCCTACTAAAAACAGCGTCAGTCAATATTAGTTCCATCCAAATCATGGAAGTTAGACGCAAAACAATAACCAAAATGTTTGGAAGTAGATATTTTAGAACGTATCAATGTCCGTTTGTTGTGATCAAATTCTTCTATTACTATACTCAGTTTCCTCGTACCAATATCATTCTCTTTTCTCGTTCTATATTTCGATGTGCTTGTGGTAATTATCACGTTGTGTCTGGCCGTACGATAGGGTGACATCATAATATCAAGAGCGTATGGAGTATATATCTCCATCGCTAGGAGAAGCAAGATCCAAGTCTTGAAATATCCAAGTTTTTAGACATACTATCTGACATACCTGAGAACCACTGTTATGATCATCTAGTTACAGTATGACATTTGATGATAATCAAAGCATACATATCAAGTATGCCGTTACCTAATATTCCCATGGTCAAAGGACTTATGCATATGAAAACTTCATAACAATATTTCTATCAACTAGTGATAAATATATCTCATAGTAAATCAGATAGTTGGATCGGTTTATAATAACACCGCTCATGACCAGGAAAAATTGATAACCACACAACACATGAGCTAGTCCTAGAGGCTATACTAGGAACACTTGTTTATTTATCTCTCATGTGTATGATTTTTTCTTGATTATGTATTCAAGTATCACAAGACTTATAGCATAAAGATATAAATATAACATTTATTATTGCCTCTAGGGTATATCTCCTTCACTAACCTTGACGACGTGGCTTTTGGCAAAGAATGGAGATCAACTAGTCGCGTGCAATTAATGATAGTTTGTAGTGTATGTATTGGTACGAGATGATTTGTTCTAGTAATTTGGGGAAAAATTCATCCTAGTCAAATCCTATAAATCTCCTCACATTGACGCGAAGGAAAGGAGGACGAGATCACGTTTGCCATAGGAAAACTTGCAAATTGTTTTGTTTTTCAAAAATAATGGTATAACATGTCCGTCGTATATCAATACAAGGACATGTTTCTACCGCGTATCTCGAGGTGAGAAGTCAGCTCTGCTCCAGCTGGTGCATACGTGTGAACTGCAACCTCCTGTTCATGAGAAACAGGTATGCGCCATTCCTATGAACAACCGCCTCAACATGGACGTTGGTGCAGTTCTCTATTTGTAGCCAAAAGGATCGACGCTCGTGGCCTGCGAGCAACTCTTATATTTTCTCCGGCAGCCTCATCAGTCGGCCGAATGGTTGGAAGAGGTGCACAAATCACTCAATCCCATCAATTCCCTCATCACCACCTCTGCGCCAATAATGGCAAGTTTCGAATGGTCAAATTCGTCTTTCCGTAAGCCAGATTTTTTTTAACCAATTCTTAGGAATGCTCCGAATTCTTCATTCTGCCTTCAAAAGACATTGACGGAATTCGAATCTACATCTACCACGAAGAAAAAAGGCAGAAAATGGCAAACTCGAAACTTTCAAGGGGCTAATGTTGGGGATATGCCGAATAGGGGTATCACCGAGATTGAAAATAAACCGGACTGCCAGGGTGGCCCAAGTGGTGGAAAGGCTTGTGGCCTAGCAGGACGAAGCGCAAGGATCAAGACACCTACGGCTAATGAAGAGTCCAAGATAAAGTCGGACCAAGTTATCGCCTTGGGAAAGAGGATTTTGTGCTAGTCTAGGACTTGAGGACTTGGTCAGTTAGGATAACTTGACCTGTAAGACGGGGCATGCAGCCTTTATAAGACGGACTCGTGAGCCCTTAGGGAAGAAGCTTTATCAATCTTTACTCTCATTGTAAGTTGTCACACATATTCTGCCTTATAGTGAGTAGCAGCACGTATATTCTCGCCGCCATTGTGTGATCCGAAGCCCGAAGCACTCTCCCTTCACACCGACATTTTCTTCATCGGCTATAGCACCCCAGTTCCTAACTGCAAACACAATACCACGACATAAATGTTTGGGACGTTTCAACGGCGTGGCTCATGGCCACATTCTCTTTCGAGCCATGGATGGAGATCAACATCCAATTGCTCTATCCTAATTGGTCGCATACAATTAATGAAGGAAAGGATGACAGGACCAGGTTATAGTGCACATACCGGTATGCGACGATTTGTTATAGTTATTAAGTAAACTTTTCACCCTAATCGAATCACCTCTAAATCTCCTCCAACCCTTCACGAAGGAAAGGATGACAGGACCAGGTTAGCCACGGAAAATAAGCAAAAAATAAATTCTTCAAAAATGGCATTGCCATGTATCCACTCTAGAGCTGGTTGATACCATTTTGTACCCTTATCGCAAGTTAGTGGACCTATTCATCCCAAATTTCAAATTATACCAATAACACCCACCAAACAAGTTCAGTGTTCTTATAACTCTAAAAATCAAATAAAAACGAAACAAACTACTGTTACCAGGCCCACCAAACTGGGTAAAACTATGTGTAAACAATATATTTTTTTCAAGAAAAAATACATACTGGCCGAAGAACATCCTTGTATCCCTAAGCTCGGCCCATCCGCAGCCACTATATATCGCCCGTATGAGGTATAAGTGGGCCGGCCCGTTACTTTAAACGAAAAAAATGAAAATATGAGGGCACGAAGGATCGATCCGCAGACCTCGGCACCGGTTCGTAGCTGCACAGCCAAATAGGCCACAGCATGTTCGTGTCATAATTCATCTTTTACTCTTTTTATTGTCTCTCTTTTTCTATTTTCATTTTTCCCATTTTGTTTCCTGTTTTCTTTTTCGTTTTATTATTTCTTTTTTGTTTCTTTTTTCATTTTATTATCTATTTCTAGTCTTATTTTCCTTTTTTTCAAAATATACTTTCTTGATATTTAAAAAACTGGATCATTTTATCGTTTCTGTTCTACTGAACTTTTTCCGAAAATGCAATCATTTTCAGTTTGAAATATTCTTAAAAATAAGAACCATTTTTTAAATAGGAACATTTTTTGGTTCATAGATTTTTATTTGGTTAATCGGTATTTTTGGTGCATCGAATATTTTGGTTCACTATTATTTTCGGTTCACCAAGTTTTTCGATTCACTATTAGTTTTGGTTCACCAAATTATTTTTGGTTCAGCGGTTCTGACATTTTCGGTTCACATGCATTTTTTGTTCACTATTATTTCACCGACATTTTCTATTGATCGGTCATTTTAGGTTTACTACTATTTTTGGGTTCACATACATTTTTAGTTCAATATTATTTTTTGTTTACCAATACTTTCTGTTCACCGACATTTTCTGTTCATCGCCATTTGCGGTTCATTATAATTTTTTTTGGTTCACATGCATTTTTAGTTCACTATTACTTTTGAAACACATGTGTTTTCTGTTCACCGGCATTCTCTGTTCACCGGCATTTTTGGATTACCGTTATTTTTGGTTCACTATTATTACACTTCACCCGATTAGTTCGGCCAAATTTTTTTCTTTTCAATTTTTGGTTCATATGTTATTTTGGTTTACCATAATATTTTATGTTCATTATTTTATGGGATACCCATTTTTTCATTATTTATTGCCTCAATTTATTTTGCCTCTGCTTACCCTCCGGCCTTATCTTTCTTATCACTACCAAGACTTCTCAATTTTTTATCCACGCGTATGAAGGGTTCGCGGATTTGTTGTACAATGAAAACTTCCAAATTAGAATGTGATACAAATATTTTTGTTTTACATTTTAATTTGGTTCTATGTGTTAAAAATCATTCATGTTTTAAAGCAAAAAATATTAACAAAAAAAAGGAGAAAAGAAAAGCTAGCGAGCTGAGTGGGGTGTTCATCTCACGCTGAGCCAGTTGCCCAGGCCCATGTAGAGCGTGCGGAGCTCTCGTGCGGGTGAGTCGAGTGTATGACTCGCTAAGAGCGATAGGTAGGGACCCCTCTGGTCGTACGGTACAGGTCGTAGTCTGAATCAAGCGGACACGGTCGGGCGCAGACACTATTTCTGGCCTGTTGCGAGTCGTACTAGGACTTGGTCACAGTGATCGGCCATGTGGGCCGCCCGTCTTCAAGGTTGTGTCTTTTTTTGTTTTTTTTTTCTATTTTTTCTAACTATTTTTCTATGTTTCTTTTTTCATTAGTTTTCTGCACTATTTTAAAATCCGAACCTTTTTAAAATCTGAATTTTTTCAAAAAAAATAATTGTTAACAAAATCTGAACAATAAATTTTGAAAATAAACAATTTTTAAAATGAATAAATTTTAAAAATGAACACTTTTCTAAAATGAATAAATTTGAGAATGAACAATTTTTTAAAATGAACACATTTTAAAAATGAACAGTTTTCTAAAATGAATAAATTTGAAAATAAACACTTTTCTAAAATAAACAAAATTTGAAATGAATAATTTTAAAAATGAACAACTTTTGAAAATGAACAAACTTTGAGGCAAATGTATACGGATGGAGTAGCTTTGTGTACTGTATTTTGAGGCAAACGCTCGCTGGCAGGTTTTTCTAGGAGAGAAGACAGCGTTATGCTCTACCTGATGACAATGTTGATGGCACAGCTTTGCTGGGCCAACCGAAAGCCCATGTATCGTGGAAAACAGAGCGAGGCGAGCCTCCAGCTCGCTTTAAGCGATATATAGGGGGACCCGGCCCATCGGCAAAATTATCGTGCGCTAAGAACTGAAGAATGCCATGCGGGCGCGGGAACACTATATAGCGCCTATAGCACTACCTTATACAGCACGCCCACGTAAATTTTATAGGTGGGCCGGCCCATTAAGCTGTTACGAATCGGAAAAGAATAAAGGAAGAGAAAGTCACGTATCGCGTGGGGGTGAGGGCTCGAACCTGGGACCTCCACTGCGATGGGTGAGAGTCCAACCACCACAGTACAGCACAACCTCGTGTGTGTTGTGCCTTTTGTAACATTATCTTGTCTCCTTGTTTCCATTTTTTCTTTTTCTTTTTCTGTTTTTGTTTCCATTTTATTTCTTTCTTTTCTGTTTTTTTCTGTTTTATTATTTGCTGTTAGTTTTATTTTCTTTTTATTCGAAAATATTCGTTTTGAAAACTGTTCTATTTTCATTTTGAAAAATGTTCAAATTTGAAATTTATTCAAATTTAAAATTTGTTTAAACGGAAAAAACGTTCGATTTTGAAATTTATTCATTTAAAAATTCTTCAGATTTTTTAAAATCGTTCATATTTGTAGATTGTTCGTCTTAAAAATTTGTTCATTTTTAAAATTTGTTCAGATTTAAAAATCGTTCAGATTTGAAATTTGTTCATTTTTAAAATTTGTTTATTTTTGAAAATTGTTCAGATTTAAAAATTGTTCATATTTGAAAATTGTTCACTTTTTAGAATCATTCAGATTCAAAATTATTCATCTTTACTATTAAGGTTACAGTGGTCGTGAGGTGGTGTCACACTTCTAACAATTTACAAAAATGCCACCGGTTCGGGTGCTAAAAACGCGCTGCTAAAAACGACCGTTGGTTCTCTCATAAAATATCCCCGGTTCGGGTGCTTTCATTCTAACTAATTTCCTTTATTTTAGTTGGATATATACTAACATTAGATTTGTTAGTTGCGTGTGATGCATGCAGCCTCATCTACCGAAAGTTTGTTACGCATGTAAAGTAAACCTTATCTCTACTGGTCAATCGTCCCCGTTCCCTCCTCTCTCTCGCCCTGATATATAAATATGGTATTGGTGTTGAGACTTGAGCGCACCGGCTCACCGCCGCTCCCCGCACCCCTGTGATGGTGTCCGTGGTTAGAAAGCAGGTCCTGCTCCTGGCGCTGGTGCCGACCTAGGGAGCCTAACAACGGCCGCCTCGACCCTCCGGTGGTCTCCATCAGGCTGGCCTTTGTGCTCGGGGCATGCGCCCAGTCGCCCACATCCTCGGCTTCTCCTTCGCTCCAAGTTCTACCGTCACGTCGGCTTCACGATCGACGTCTGTGAGGCCCAACTCGGCAAGCCTGCGGACGGCGACGTTGTCGACTCGAGTACCAGGACAGGTAGACGGAACTGTGTTAGGTAACCATGTCGATTGCAGCGTCTAAATTAAATTAGTACTAGCAATATTCTTAAAACAGAGCAATACACTTCTGCTTGTGTATTGACTGAACTGAACTGATGTATTCACTAAATCCTTATATTTACTGGATCGTGCATCTGAATTAAGAAACTAACCGTGGTCTTCTAATTGCTCCACTCATGCACTTGCTGAAGAAAATTACAGTCAATTAATTTGGTCAGGTATGTACTATGTACTTAGTAGGAGCAAGTTTACAAAAGTTTGGAATTTCTCTCGGTCTGTTGGACGTCACGTTTGTCTTGAATTTATCTTTTGTGTCGTCCGTGCCATCTATGTCCACACCATGAACAATTTTGTCAGGGGAAGGTACCTACCAGCCTCATTCGTTCTTTCAAAATCAATCTCATTATGCCATTTTTATCTATGGAATATATTTGTACATGATTTCCTTAATACTTTTATTCTGGAAGAATTCTCTTAACGTATTGTCTGCAGATATTGCATTCTAAGATTTTTTCCTTTGCCACGAGGTTGTCGGAGGCAACGATGCATCGCCACCCAAATGTCTCAAATAGCTTGTGATCAAGAGCTTTGAGGTCCGTAGGGCGAGCTATGTTCCTTTATTTACTCTCGTGATGATTCTTTTCTCCACTTGTTCCAAGCCTAATTTCTTTATTGGCAAACTGAAAAAACTTACTGTGGAGTTTGCGCTCACCACAGCTCTCTGAACCCTGGAGACATGGGTGGCCGCTGCGACCGCAGTCCTAGGCGCAGCCAAAAGTGGAGGGCGGCTCCCGCTCTTCCTTTCTCTCTCAATCTCTCACTTGTATCTGCAGTCACACGGGTAGCGACCAGGAGCAGTTCATCAAGTTTCAGGGTGAAGAGGATAAAAATGGATGGGTCGCTGACAGAAAACAACAACAATTTATCTCGTGATTTTTGTTGTGTAGAGATTATTTAGGTCATTTTTAAAAATATATTGATCATTCTTGTAATGAAGTTGGATGGATTATTAGTTTTTCTTAGACAGTGGATGGATTATCAGTTAATTGCACCATCATTTCTTGTGAAATCTTATTTCAAAATAAGTGCATGATTGCTTTGTACTCTAACCTGTCTGTTGATTCTCCAGCTAGAAACTCACGAGTGTAGAGTGCTCAATTGCAGGTTAAACATGCTGCTTGTGATAAGCTTCGGTTGTCCCTATTACTTTTCACTGATAAGATCATTGGCAGGCCATTCCGTGTAAAATAAATTCACAGTAGGAGTACATGTTACTTGGTTGTCTTTTCCTGGCCATTTTCGAAAATTGGCGGTAGAACTTCTAAGCTGATGCGGCCATTTACACCATAGTTGCTTGTAAGTCTAATCTTATGTCATATATAATTATTCAAGTATATTCACTTGTTATATTTGAAACATGTAAAGAACAATTTAATAATCATACTTTCCTACAAGTGCAATATATGATATTTCTTTATGGATTTCCTATTCCATATATCCCACCGTTTTAGTCGACTTTTCGGCCACACGATAATGCGCAAATATGTGTAATGTTGTTGTGGTTCCTTGTTTTTGACCTAATGAGAGAGATGCAAAGAGAAGTCCAACCCTACATTGAGAACTCCACCAACTAGGATGAGTCGGAGTCGGAGTTGGAACGGAGCTCGATGCAGACTAAAAGAGTGTCGGGTCATTAGGAGGAACGACGAGCTAGCGCGGTGGCATTGTCGTCTGCTGTGAAGGCAGAAACATGGTGGGGCCACAAAAGGCGGTAGTTCTGGACCAGCGAGAACATGCATGGCGATTGTAGGGTGGATTTAAATTTAAAAAGTATGACAGAACTTTACACCCTTTTTTATGGTTATTGTATGCAAAGTTTCCCTAAAGTAAGAAAATGGCATTGACCAATGGAGGAAACTGAAAAGAAGTACCAACCACTTAGCATGAGAGCATCCCAAGCTCATATGCTCTGCCTGATGTCAAATTCAGAACTAATGTAACATAACTTAAAAAGGTTTGGGAAAAATCTGAGACAAACATGTACAAGTTCTTTATGTATGTGCAAAGTTTCGTAAAGAAATGACGTTTTTGTGCTCTGTGGCCAATTTTTTGTATCCAGCGTGGGATTTAAAAAGCTTTGTATTTTTTTGCGCATAGCACAAAAAGTAGTTATTTCTTATGAAAATTTGCGCATATATAAAACACTTGTACCGCCTCCGTATCAAAATATAAGATGTTTTAGTTTTTCCTAAACAAAATGTACCTAGACATGTTTTAGTGTGTAGATTAATATGCATCTACACACTAAAACATGCCTACATACGTTTTGTTTAGAAAAAGTTAAAACATCTTATATTTTGATACCAAGGTAGTACATATTTGCCTCTAATTCTTTTTGAGTTGTTTTGCTTTTTTTTCCAAATTTTGTAACCAAGCAAGAACGTATGAGCTCTCGAGCTATATTGAATTTCTGGCACTTATCATGATATATATGATTTAAATTAAGTTTCCTAGAAGTCACCCTTAATGCGCGTTTGTTAAACATAATAATTATTTTATCGATGTTTCTAAATATTTGCTCTTGTCCCGTTGCAACGCACGGGCATTTAGCTAGTTTTAGATAATGGTTCATGTTTAGAAAAATAATTTAGATTTAAAAAAATGAGGCTAAAAGCTAGTGTACTGGACAAAAGAACGATCGATCCTACAGTGCGTACGAGCGCAAGCTGCGAGCGCGAGCTGTTGGGCAAGTTTTCAGGCCCATTAGCGGAGGCGAGCTGCTGCGTGCAAGCGGGCGAGTCCTATTCCCTGGATCGCTACAGGCGGTGTACAGGGGATCCCTGCGGGCGTGTGCAGACCTGGCCATCTGGGCCCATGCCAGCGTGCCGGCCCGCGAGCACAGAGGCACGGCCCGCCGTGGGCCTGGCACGTGCCTTGGCGGGCCGTGCTCGGCCCGTGGCCCGCCTGGGGCCTGCAGGCTGAGCCCGCGTGCTGGCACGGGCACGGCCAGGCACGCTAAGGCCCGCTAGGCACGCCGAGGCCCGTCACGCCTGGGCGGCAGTTGGAGCGCGCGGGGGCCGATTTTCTGCCCGTTAGGCTAAAATAGTCAAAAACAGTCAAAAGAAAAAACACGTGGGCCAAAATAGGCACGTGGGCCTAATCGTGCCGCGGGCCGGCACGTTTAGCTGAGAGGCCGTGCCTGGTGTGCCGGCACGGCACGGCACGTTTACTAAACGTGCCCACGCGGGCCGTGTCGTGCCAGGCACGATTACGCCAAGGCGGGCCTGGGCCGTGCCGTGCCGGTCCGCTGGCCAGGTTTGGGCGTGTGATTGACGCCCACGGCCCACACCGAAGAGGTTTCCTTCACGCCAAATTAAAACAAGGTTCCCCTTCATCTTTGAATCCAATCCCCATTCCTGGGACTTCATCTTTTCACTCGATCCCCACTCCTCGCCAAACTCTCTGGTGCTCGATCGATCTCAACATCAACACCGCTCCTCGTCCTTGATCTCATCTGAGATCCCGACCGAATCGAAACCCTCGGTGGTCTCAATAAGCCCGCCGTACCGGAGGACACATCCCCGCCTTGGTCATCTTCGCCCCCCGGCCCGATCGAGAGGTGGCGAACCGGATGGAAGGAGATCCGATGGCCGTCGTGCTGCCCGAGGACACCCTCGCGGAAATCCTCCGCCGCCTTCCGCTGCGCAGCCTCGCCACCTCGCGGTGCGTGTGCAAGGCGTGGTGCGCCATCGTCGATGGCCGCCGGCTGCTGCTCCCGGAGCTCCTGCCGCTCTCGGTACGCGGCATCTTCCTCATGTACACTGAGCTCGATTATCCGGCTTTCCTCTCCCACCCCTCCATGGAGCCGGATATCTTCGGCAAGCTCAACTTCTGTCGTCTGCCCGGCCTGTGGAACAGTGCCCGCGTCCTGGATCACTGTAATGGACTCCTGCTTTACAAAGACATGCGAGGGCTCCACGTGGCCAACCCCGCGACCCAGTGGCGGGCAAGCTTGCCCCCGCCGCCGCCCCGGCCCCCGCCCCCGCCCCCAGGGTGGCTCGATGAGCGGCCACACCTTGTTTTCGATCCCACGGAGTCACTGCACTATGAGGTCTTGATTGTTCGACCCATCCAAGGAATGACCAGCATCGACATGGGTGCTGTGTGTGTTCTCATCACGCACGGGGCAGTGGGAGGAGAGGGCTTTTGTCCGTGAAGGGGAGTCCACGGAGAGGGCTCCCATCAAGGTATTGAATATGTGGGATTCATGCTGTCAGAGTTGCAGCGCTTATTGGCAGGGTGCGTTATTTGTGCAGAGCAATGCTGGCTTCACTGTTATGAGGTTAGCACCGTATAATTCAGTTGTGTTATGGCAATGCAAAGCTATATTTTTTTTTAATTCAGCACTCATAAAGTAATACGTTTATATTTTTACGGTAAATGTATCAGTGCTTTGTATAGGACATTTAATATGACCTTTAAACATCTTTTCTCTGCGAGTTCATGTTTACACATGTAGATCCATCTGTTTTTTCACCCTGTTTTTCTTCTCAAAAGATTAAGCAATTCCTTTAATTATTGAATGTAGTCTTATTGATGATTTCATATTTTGCAGAATATCCTTGTCAAATAATAAGTATCGAGTAATTACCATGCCAACAGATATTGAAGAGTCCGAATACAATCATGTTTATCTAGGACGATCAAAGGAAGGGTTATGCTGTGCATCATTTCATGATTGGTACAAGCTCCGTGTTTGGATCCTTGACGATTCCTGTGGTACGGTGGAGTGGGTTTTGAAGCATCACATTGACATTCAGCATAGTGTCTCACCTGCATGGAGGCATCGTGAGGAGAATGATGGACCCTGGATTTTGGAGGATGCTAACAGTGGTGAACACTATGGTCAACAAAATGCACTTTTGAAGAGTAAAGTCGAATGGGATTCGGATAACGATAATATAGTCGACAATGAATCTGCTGTTGTAGGCAGCTTCTCAGGATATGTTGGTGTCCTTGGATTTCATCCTTACAAGGACATCATTTTCTTGGATCTTTCTCTGGACAGAGCACTGGCCTATCATCTGAATACTTCCATGGTTCAGGATTTGGGTCAAATATGCCCAGATGATTATGGTGGTCACGCGGCATGCATAAAATCATCTTTCCCCTACACACCATGTTTGATAGCAGATTTACCAGAAATCAAACTGGAAGCCCATGTCGAAGGCTAGCTTGGTAGCTTATTTGTTTCAAACCATTTGAATCCTTAGGCCTATATGGTGTACTCGTGTTTGAATCCTGCTGTTTAATGTCTGCTAGACAAACCTGTTTATAGCCTGCATACATGTAAGCAGCGCTATGCTACTGCAAATTTCTTCAATGAACTGATTGATGTATCCATTTATAGTTCCCCACGCCAGCCATCTTGACTGAAAGTAGGGTGGGCTTACTGTTGTGGGATTGATTAAATTCTATTGGCTCTGATGCTTAATTTCATAGTCAGATTTCTTGAGTGCGTCATATTTTGTTTCTTTCATATCCTGCTTGTCTGCCTGTGAATTTGGACAAGTATATTGGCCTCCTTTGCTGAAGGATGGAACTTGTTTATTATTGCCTACATCACATTTGAGCAGCTTGGCTTGCTCGCATTGTCTTCACATAGCGTCTCTGCTTGAATCTTGCTAGCAACACTATGACATTTGTGTTTACATTTGTCATCCTTCACTGGATCACTGCGTACCGATACCATTATGTTTATTTTAATGTCAAAAATATGGAAGGGAGCAACAAATTTGCACCCACATTAATACCCTACCTACTTCATTGCATATATGGAGGCTTTTCTGGTGCAGAATTTCAGTTACTAGCTACAGATCTTGCAAAAATGCAAAGTGGTGATAATTTGTGGTTTTTATGTTTGCAAAACACGAAATTGCATTCCCCAGCGACTCCCACCTGGTCAGATGGGAGGGAGGAGAGGAGCCGGGAGAGGGAGACATTTCCCCCTCTCAAATAATCAAATAGATATATGCTTCGAAACATGACAAGTACTAGGAACATCAGGATCCAAGTCAGTTCTCTTTCTCCCAATATCTCAGCTTTGATCTTAGAGTCATGCTATGCCTGTGAATTCAATCAGCATATGACGAATGTTAAGACTAATTTGAGCATGATCTTCCTTAACTCTGGAGAACTTCCCAAACACTTTTCGGAAGTGCGGCTAGAGGCATTGTGTGCTTTCGCCTGAGCAACTAGGCAAAAACCACAAATAAGATGCCCTCCCAAATGCATGGAAACAGCCAGTTATCAGAAGCAGTACATGAAGATAAGATACTGGAACATAAACAAGGGCATCTGGCGAGCCAGTTAGGCAAGGATAACCAATGAGATATATACAGCAAGATGCCGGTACATAAACAAGACCCCTTCCCAAGCTGATACATCGGATAAACCGAATCGAAAGTAAATGAAGATACTGTCTCACATGAAAGGAAAAAAACAGCAATATTCTAAACCCAGATCAAGAACTGGATATAGTTCTCGTGAGCAATCAGCTCCCACGTCTTGTGGTTACAGGTTTCCTACTCCAGTGTTTATTTTCCAAGAAGGGCGGACCTGCCGTCCGGCCAATGCGAGCTAATGCTATCACAATCAGCATGATCTTTATGAAACCGATGCCCTTGCCGAATCTGGGTTTGGCTCAGTTGTTGCTGATTTGCGTGATCTGGGCAATTTGCTTGCTGCAAGGTGCAAATGGGGGCATAGAGGTCTTGGCGCCCTGGTTTCCATGTCAAATCCTCGCACACAGACAAATCCTGCATTGCATTGTTACTCTTTTGTCAAGGAAACTGCATATAAATTATGGAAGGATCATGTGTAGTACATCCTTTTTAACTAAAAATAAGTTTGGAAGCAACTAAAGCACTTCTTTGAAAAATGCAAACATTTCTTTGGAGCCAAATATACGAACATCCTAATGATGTTATCAAGGAAAAAGAGCTTTGTTCCGGTGGAAGTATTCTTAGTGAAATTGGGGCACAAGTAGGATTGCAGGGCGGCACCCGAATCCGTCCCGCATCTAGTCAAAATAGGCTAGATTATGTAAGATGCTGCTTATGCGGGATTTAGTTCTTTTGAACTATCTTCATCTTATGCGGGACCTTCATGCTCTGATACCACGTCACGAAAGATACTTCTATATTACGCGGAGAGAGAGATCGTCCTTGCAGCAAAAGAGGAAATAATACAGTGGCCAAAGAAGGTTGGATCACCGGCCACCAAGGAAATCAGCTCCACAAGCATAACTAGGAAGGCCACCAACATATACTTGGAAAGAGGGCATGGGTACCAGATTCGCCACAAATCACAAGTAAGCTGAAGCAAGCAGTAGTCGCAACTAGAGGCGAGGAGGTCCCATCGCCGCAACATGCTTCAACCATGACAGTGCAAGACAGAAAAAAGAGGGGCTCCTGAGATCTAGCTAAACTAGAAACTAAATCTAGCCTCACCAACTCGTCGCAGGCAGGAGGTGGGGGGAGGGAAGGAAGCGACAATGGTGGATGGCAGGAGTTTATTACCGGAAGATTTCAGGAGTCTCTAATGAGTTGTTTGGAGAGAGCAAAAGGTTTCCACCGTCTTTTTCCTCAAAAGGCTTCCACTATTTTTAAGTTGGAACCAGGAAATTGCTGCGCTCCATAGTTGGTGCATATAGAAGATAAATTTTTATTCATATTTTTTTGACTGTGTTGTAGCAGATTAATTTATGAATAAGCTCCCTTCCACTTTCAATAGTTCAGTGCTCGATTCATAGTGATATTCTAGCAGTTCTGTCCTAACATCAGCGTGTGTGAATACGTTGGTGCTTGGGGCATGTATGTTTGTGGGCGTGCGCAATCAGGTGAATCATTAATTTATAGCCTATGCTTATAAGGCAATAGTTATATCATGGTAAATTGTTTGAAGAAGAGGCAGCAAGATCTTTCCCCGTGGTAAAATGTGTGCTAAATGAAATGCAGTGTTCCTTACCTCTCCAGAAGCACTGTTGTATTTCTTCAGTTGTTAGACCTACAGAAGGAAAATATGAGCTGTTGGTACTATTACAGATGAAATTTCTCTGAATTGGTGATGTATGTTGGTCATAACCTTTGAATATGGAAGGCACCGAAGTCCCAAAGTATACCATACGTCTTTGCAGGTTCCATAATTGCTCCCTTACAACATGTATGGGATCATGGCTAGATTTGTGGTCAGCAAATACCTGTATGAGTAATTCAGAAAAGCCTGAAAGTCAACTCTGTAGAGAGAGGAGGCCATAGCCAGTAGCTTTTCTCTACCATATTCTTGAGAAAAAAAAGGAAATACTCCTGTGACATACCTCGTTAACTTGAAAATAAGTGCCGTTAAGAGGGAAACTACCCTTCATAGCTGTTCGACATGGAACCTGTTCATGTTCAGTAACTTGTCATTAGTGGAGACTGGAGAAGCACATGCAATTTTTCAGATCGGAAATTTTTTTTTAAAATTATTACTACACGGTTGGTACTAGCTCGCTAAAAATATTCTTTTGCATTGATGGAATGACTAAGAAACTACTCCCTCCGTTCCACAATGTAAGCCTTTCTAGCAAGATAGTTTAGCTTGCTAGAAAGGCTTACATTATGGAACAGAGGTAGTATATATTATTTTCATGCAATAAATGCAGGTTAATTGAAGAACAGAAAAGTGCACTTGATCGACCTGCAATGAGTTATTCATATTTCTTAAACTGTTGGTAAGCATTATGTAGCCTACCAATAATAATTTTAGTACACGTAGATTGCCCCAGAAGCCCAAAATATATATTCATGTAGAAGCCCAATATATATATTGATGTTATTTTGAGTAAAGATCACAAATTATGTTCATGCAACAAACTACAAGGTACATATAGCACATATGTGTGTTTGGTATACAATTTGTGCGCGCTATGTCTATGCGTTAACCTTAAATTTTTTCTTGAATCAGAATGCTTTATGATTTAAGAGGTTAATTAACAACCCTGCTAATATTTTCTTTACTATTTCGTTAAATCAGTTATTTAGATGTAGCCTTCTAGGATGGGTGTTGCCCGGAAACAAATTTGTATGTCTTTCAAACTAACATCTCTACTCTATTCAGTATTCAAAATTGACGGGTAATTTATTGCTTTACCAGAATCGTGCCTCTGACATATGTAGATTGGTTTTCTCGCTCAGGCACACAATAATGACAATCCTGATCATCACAAAATCCAGCTTCCGTTCGAGAGTCACAACATTGTTTTGGTGCCTTGCTCATTTCCTTTATGTCATCTGCATAGAGCTACAATATTCAGTGTATATCCACTTACATGTGCAGTCATGTATTCTCAAAGAAAATAAGCTTGCCTTGCATCCATATGGTCAATAGATAAGGACTTGGATCATCAGGTTCCCGTTGGTCAAGTCCGAGCTGTCAATCGTTTTCTGAATCAGGAAAAATGCTTTGAAATGCTTATACAAAGATGGCAGTATCTAACCTGTTGCACGAGGGAGTGTGAATCTGGAAGTTCATAGCTGCAAGCAGAATTTAACTTCAGTGGCGTTTCGTGGGTAAATAACATTATATACATGGGAAAGCAATAGTTATATAGTAAGTGTAAAGTCATGCATATTTAAGCTAAAGCAAAGTCAGCTCACTGCTTACACATAGTGTTCTGTCCGAAGCCTGCGCACGTTCTTTAGTTTAGGGACTGGAATTGAAGCTTCTTCATTGCTAATAGCAACAAGTGCTTTCGCAATATCATCAGACCCGAGGTCCTTATTGCTTTCTTTAATGCAATTCTCCAAGTTCTGAGCAAAAGCTTCAAAGTTAAGCTTTATCATTGGGATTTCACCACTATCTGCATCATAATCTTCAATATCGTTTTCCAAAATTTCTGGATGTTCGTCCTCTCTTGGACTTGATGGTTCCTCAATTATTGGCTCCGAGTTGTTCACCAGAAAATCGCTTCCATGGGTACTTCCCTCAAGCCGAGGCAGCACATTTGAATTCGGAGTGGGCATGCCACCATTCTGGAAGTTGTTCACCAGAAAATCCCTTCCATGGGTACTTCCCTCAAGCCGAGGCAGCACATTTGAATTCGGAGTGGGCATGCCACCATTCTGGAAGTTGATTTGATTGCTCGAGTACACCAAGCTTTTCTCCTCGGGTGCAGGAAGTGCAAGCCGCGCGCTTCAATAAAAAGGATAGGAAAAGAAAACATGATTCAGAAGGACAGAAGAAATTTCAATAAGTACACACAAGTAAACTCCCAGGTAAAACCAAGCGAAGTGCGCCTCTATGTGTATCAGAACTAACAGAACCATCTGATTAGCAGTAGGTTATATTGTGAATGTAATTAATACATGTCTTAAATCTCAACCAACAGAAGACCAATTGCTGCAAGGATCAGTTATGCAAGTCAAACCCATGCTAACTGTTTTCAAGTCTCCTGGCTACTCCATAAGATTCTCGTTTCTGTCCGGCGAACATAAGCTACTATTTCCCAAAGAGTAAAAGAGAAAAGTGATAATACCTTGCGAAGGCACTTGCAAAATGCCTACATTCACTTCTCAACGGACATGCGTTGCAATTTGGCTTGCTTTTTGTACAGAACACCTGCATTGATTGTGGAAAGGAATGTTTACTGTTTTTCACGGAATATGTATTTGCTGGTTCCAAAAGAAAACAAACCCATCTGTAGATCCTAATAAAGTACCTTTCCAAAAGTAATCATGTGGTAGTGTAGCTCATACCTGTGAAAAATGTGATAGTTTTGTCAACTATTTTACTTCTTATTTGTACATGATCTATAGAGATTGCAGTTTAATTGGAAAAAATAGCATATAATTTTCCAACAAAAGAACAAGTGCAAAAAAGTTAGGGCATGAATCCAGAGTAAACCTTTACCAGTTTCTTAACTGGTAAATACCCTCTAAAAGTGAGTGTACTCAGCACGAGCGCTCCCACAGGAGAACACGCGATGCAGTACAAATAATGAGTTGATACAGTAAAAACAATGCAGTTCAAACACGCAATGCAGTTGAAAATTACGGGGTAGATCACTCACTAACTTTTTTTTTTTTTTTTTTGAAACAAGGCAAAAGCTTTGCCTTTTATATTGATATAGGAGAAGCAAAGTACATGCACGGCCTAAGACAAAATTCAAAATTTAAGCTGATATTGTTATAACTCACAGTGTATGTTGATCAAGTTTACACAGGCGAGGCCAGAGGTACTTCTGTATAGTCGCCAAGATAGGATATCTTTGACAAGAAAAAGAATCCATATTAAGAATAATTTAACTGAGAATAAAATGATAATGTAAATGTTTAGACAATGCAGGATGCTTACAGCTCGAGGAGATGTAATTGTAGAGATTCAGGAAGAGGTTGAATGGGCACCCATCCCAGTCTTACACATATCCGACCAACATTGGTGTCAACCTGAGTGGCCAAAGCATTGGTGTGTAAATATGAAAATGAATGCAGGTGAATCAAAACTACTCCAATAGCAACTTACAGGGAAGGCAAGATGATGTAATGTCAGTAGACGAACACATTCAACACTTTTGAGCCCCAGTCCACGTATGCTAAGCAAGTAATCCCTGGAAAATAAATGAAATCAATTTTAAAATACTTCACTTTTCTGAACTGCATGGGGCTCCTGAATTTTCCTACAACTAAACAAGTTCTTCACTGTTTTAGTCAACTGCATCACATATTCACATATTACAAACTTTCGTTAATATGCTTGTTCCACCGCACACAACTTCTACATTAGCACATAGTACTCGGTTTTAGATATTAAATGCAACATCAACTTATTGTACCTTCACACACAATGGCTATAGTTTACTAGTCATTTCAAGCACTAGAAAATTTCACCAGAAAAGGTTAAAAGATATACTGAGGCATCTTACTTTGCTGAGTCAGGGGCGATATCTCTTAGCCATTCAAGATCAATGCTCCCATGATCTCTGACCAAACGATTCAAGAAACTCTGTGAAAACAGCAATTAAAAGTGAGCATAACTGGGGCCATGAGATATCTTAGTGCTACAGAAAAACTTACTCCTGAGCTTGCTGAGGAAAACATATGTTTATTTTTATTTTTTTGCCACGAGAAAAACAAATGCCTATATTTAAACAAAACATCAAACAGTGCATATAAACCTAGTAAATCCTTGGTTCCTAGTAACGATTAAAACGTAAGGTTTATATATGTAGCCTTCTCAAAAAGAAAAAAGTCTTAACTCAACAAAACTTCAAAAAGGTTGAAAAAAAACCTATTAAAGATTTTTTTTCATTAACAAAACCCCACTGTTCGGTTAGTACCTGGATCCGCTGCGCCAAAACATTATTCATTCCTCGTTCCCGGATGGCATGAGAAATTCTGTGTACATCTGCACACCGTACTGCCTCCCAATCAACAGAATCTCTTCTTTCAAAAGTTCTTTCCTTCACGTGGCCGTCGTCACAAACCTGCCTTCGAAATTTATCCCAGTCAAAATTTTCTGTATTTTTTTCATTTGTCGTTCTTGTTTTCTTTGGTCTTGATGCTTGTGCTTCTTTATCCAGAACTCCGTTGTAGGACGTAAAATCAGATTTCAAAGTAAACCCATCCACCCTATTTGCCGTTTCTTCTATCATTCCACCAGTCGCAGACAGTGATCCATGTTCCTGCAGGTCTGATGCTTCGCAGTGCAACTTGACTGCATGGGTATCAAACTTTTGTCAAGTCACTAACAAAATTGCATGTCAATTAAAGTGATAGAAGAGATGCTTGCTAACCTGAAAGATCGGAGCTTTTTTCTGGAGAATCTAGTGTTGACATAATAGTCTTGCTATAATTCTTCTGTGCTGTGTGATTATCAGATGGCATGAAAAGAGGAAGTTTCTTCTCAGTTGTACCAGTTTTTATAAGTGATGATGCAGAGCCTGAGGAACTATTAGGTGATGTAGACGAAACATGTGTTTCATTTGTCACATCTGGTTGTTGACGATCAACTGAGATAAATGGATAAAACATCATTGAAGTAGATGGAATCCCATGATCATCTACACCATCATCGTTTACTGTCGTTGTTATGATTCTTTGGCATTCAAGTTCCTTGGTTGTGGCATCACCTCCTGCTAATGAATTTCCACCGTCAAAATTTCTTCCCAGCTGCTGAGAAGCTGCGCTAACAACGCCTCCAACACAATTTCCAGATGGATAATTTTTCCCAGAACTCGAAGATAATTGTGATTGAAGAATAGTTTCTGAAACTATAACACACTGAGAAGATGACATATCCTTCTGAAACTGTATATCTGGTGGGCTTCTCATTGATGCAGTTAATTCTGTGAAGAACTCTGGACATGCTTGTGCTTTGTGGTCTATTACTGTTTCTTTGTTGTCATACAAACCTTCATTTGGTCCTTTGGAGTAAAATGAATATTTTTCACCTTTAGTCAACTTGTAAGCGCTAGTATTGTTCTTTTCTTCCACATGTATCTTCTCATAGGTGATTGACAGATCCTCACAATTCTCTCCTAGGTCTGGTCTTGGACTATTATCAAAAAAGTCAAACATGCTTACCCCTCCTACTGCACTCGTGCTAACTATTTCTTCATTGTCTTGTCTAGTACCATCATCCTTACAATTGCTATTAACTGACCCTGGAGGGAAACTCGCAGCAAGGGCCATATAGGCAGAGCTGTATTTTGCAAAAAAGAGAAACTATAAAAAGAGTTTGTAAACAAGATCAATTCATTATGTACTTTTAGAACAGGGGGTATGAGAGAATTGTTAAAACATTCGGATTGTGACCATCATACCTCGAAAGATGGTCAGATACATTCTGAGTGAGGAAAACTCCTACTACGGAGTCAACTACTGATCCTTTCCAAGGAGAGAAGTGCCTGTCACCTGACATACATTCGGTTTGAAATGAGCAACAAATTTCAACCATGAGTTCATGGAAATCCAAAAACTAAACAACATGTATAATTAATGTTTCAGACTTATCTTTCCCGTATTCTGCAATGGTCATATTTAGAACAAGATAAAGTAGTCTAAAAGGTTCCTATCATATTCTTTCGCCGGTTTTAATGGAACATGAAAGGTTTTTACATTGTACCATTCATGAAAGACAAATGCAAGTTTGGAAATAAGAGGTCAGCTTCTTATCCAAACTTTAAATAATTACCTATCATAAGAGACCTACAGTTTTAATCGCCTATTACAGATGATCTCAAAATTCTCATAACTGCACATTGAACACTGGGGTTACTTCAGCATTCGAGATGCAAGGTAAAAAATTCTCATTAAGCTCTAAATAAATAGAGCCCGTGAATATTTTTTGAAATAAGGATTTCCGATAATGGGTCATGTGAATATTTCTACAAATCTATTGATAAACTCTCTTTTGTCAGCAGTTGAAAGGGGTAACAAGAATGTTCAAGGAAAATCAAATTCAGCAAGCCATGGATGGTTAAAATTAATTCAAGGAAAATCAAATACAGTTTTAATGAACTTACACCTCCACCAAAGTACCTTGAACTAGTCGCATGCGTGCTATAAATGAATTGGCACGGCCTTGAAAAACTTCTCTTTCTTGTTGCCACCATCTCTCTTTGTCAACATCAGTCCCATCTACAGGCTCAGTTGCTTTCCCCATCAAAAGGTTCCAAACTCTTGTTGTCTCAAAATCCAGGTTAACTTTAGCTCGAGGTTTCTGTTTCTTGACTAAATCCACTGGCCTCTCATATGGAACGATCATCTGACCACCAAATGGTACAAGAGAATTTGACAGACCACTTGTTGCTCCAAAAGACACGAGAGCAGACGTTGCCAGAGACAGATGCATCTCATTTGTTTGCACATGTTCAGTGTTCAAATTAAGATATTCCATCCTTGATGCGACCCTTTGAAGAAAATTCATATATGGTGCACTTGACATATCTTCTGACTTTTTTTCCAGCGCTTCACAACAAATATCAAGGTTGGTTTTTCTATTATACGGAGCCTGCAGTAAAGTCTGCTGAAATAGTCCATCTGATTCATTAGATCCACCAGAAAAACAGTTTCTAGATGAAAACATGTTTTTCATGTCCATAGTTGGTTGAATGGAACTGCGGGAATGAAGGCGTCCCTTTTGTGAACGTTTCTTGGTCATAAATTTAATGCAGGAAGTTTCATACAGGGCCTCCATGCATGACTGAGGCATTCTTGTCAATGTTTTTGCATTATTCTTCTCAGTATCCATAATAGGAACAAACAAATTCCTGCGGACTCTGGCCGATCGCTTCTTTTTTACCCCACCAGATTGACAAAATGCTAGCATCTGAGCGGCAGTCGTCAAGATGACGGAGTCCTGTGAACCAGTCAGGGAGGACTTTCGTTTCTTTTTCTCCACTTTTGACACCATAGTCACCCGACTTTCTGTGGATTCTATTTCAGATATAGACGTAGCCGAGCAATGCATGTCAAAACCATCTTTATTAGAGTTGTTCACCTCCAAGTTCTTGTTATTCCCTTCCGTTATGGGCACCCCCATACTTATGGCATCAGGATCATGAGTGCTTCCTACATTGTCTTGTTCTATTGTTGGTTTCGTGCTACAACATCCAGAATTTGCAGGTGAATTTTCTTGTGCAGTTTTTGGTGTGATTTCTGGCAAATGTATACTCATGCCAAAAGCTAATCCTCCCCCTGAATTATCCATGTCTACATTCAGTATATGTCCACTCTGCGCAGTTGATAATATAGTGGTGGCTGAACATGGAGAACTTTTAGCATGGATGGATTTCTCCTGTATGTGGTAACGTGAGTTGCCAGTTGAAGATTGGTCTCCCCGTACTCCTTGTCCACCAAATTCGAACTGCAGCCTTCTCCGAACTGATGCAGCTCTGCTTCTAGCAGCATATTCTGCTCCTCCAGGAATTGATTGGTCGTTAACAGGTCCTGAGCACTTCTCCAGAGAGCTCAGATCCCTTTTCTTCCGGACATAACTTCTCTTGGCTTTCTGATTTGGAGACTTCACTTCAGGCGTTGTAACAGCAGGATTTTGCTTCTTGCGTTGCTTGACTTCACGTATTACCTTTGCTCTATGTTTCTTCCTCCGAGGCTTCGCATTTGGTGCAGGGGTCTCCTCATTTTGCAATACTTCAACTGTTTCAGAACCTGAAATCTGCATATCTATCTGAGTGATTTGCCTTTCCCTAAATGCAGCTGGTGTTGACAAAACTGTGTCATCATTCAGTTGGCTCGGCGTCGGCGTCTTGAGTTTTCTTCGTGACCGCTTGCCCTTGTGCATGTTGTGATCAGTTACGCCGTCAGCAAGCAGTGAAGTCAATCCTTTACCGTGCTGACCTTGTGTTTCATCTGTGTTTGAAGGGAAAACTGCTGATGATGATGAAGATCGTTGGCTATAATCTCCTTGACTTCCAGTTTTGGGTGCTTCGGCATCCAAACCATTGGGTTGGAAATTTATTGGTGGATGTTCTGAAACGCAATTAACTGGAGCGGCTAGTGCTGAAGAATTCATCACGGCAACATTTGACGCCCTTCCAAGTGACAAGAAATTACTTGGAGCATACTGAATAGAAGCTGCATCTTGAGAATCTGTAGAGGAAATACAGAAAAATATGCAGTCTTCAGTCATTATAACATACGACGATCCAGAACAAAGCTTCGAGGTAAGTAACACAGATCCTTCGAAGGACATAATACCATGAAATTTACCTTCTGAAACACCGGGCATAGCAGGCGGCCGGGGCATCGATCCCCTTCCCGGCAGCCGCCTATGGAACACCAGGATACTTATCGGCACCTGTGTGCATCCTGCAGGCAGGTTATAGGACGACCGGGTGGAGGACCCAGCATCTTGGTCAGCAGCGCCGCTCATGGAACCTTGCAGGGCGGCTCGTGGAGCGGAATCCTCATGCACAGCATTCACGGTCGGCGTGGAGCATCCTGGGAGCAAAGCTGGCCGGTTGGTTGGGCTGATCCCGGCTGCTGTGGCTGTAACAGCGGGATTTTGCCAGCCTATGTTGGGCGCCCCACCGCCCTGCATGAATGGGGGCATGTTACCGGGGTTGCCGGGAGCGCCTCTCCCCGCCGACATGCCCGGGGTCAAATTTTCTGGATTTGCCTGCGGGTTGAGCCCCGAGGGCTCCATCCTTGCTTCTTTCACAACCTGCGCAAGGAAGTAGAGGATCAAATCAGGGGAAAAGGAACAAATAGTATCAAGAAAAGAAAAGGGGGAAAGGCAAGGGGATGAAAAACCTCCACAAACCCCTGGAAAAAGAGCGGATTTGGGGCTAGAACGGCGCCGTCCAGGCTGCGGGACAAGAGATTGATCTGGCCGAGAAAGATAAGCGCTAGCGGGGGAGGCGAGGGTGTGGAAGTGGGAGGAAGGGGCGGAGCGGCAGAGCGAATGCGGTGAGCTTGTCGACGGCCGAGAGAAGCGGCGATGCAGAAGAAACGGAAAGGAGAGATGGCCCTCCTCCCATGAGCCGAGCTGAAGCACTTTCAACCGCCACATACTCTTCCGCGGTTCCGCGTTTTGATTGCACTTCTCCCGCGCGCCGGCGCGCAGCCGACGCGACGGAGAAGTCTTAACGTGTATATATTTCTCGCGTTGTAGCGAAAATTTATTTTATAAATAAGTGGATGTAAGGCATGTTAAACATAAATTTGTTTAGCATAAATATGTATCGTAAATTTAGTCAGTGTGAAATAATTATGTATTTGATCAATTAAATGTCGTGAAGATTTGGAACAAAACTGTGGTTGGATAGTTAGAAGCCGTTAGAAGGGTGGTTGGACCACCAACCGAGCAAAGTTCAAACCCCATATTTAACACATTGATGTTTTCAAGGATAGAATGGTTCGCCCCGCGCCTCTCTTGGCCATATTGCCATCGCCGTCCTCTTGTGCCTCACAGTCCCTCTCCTATGTCTCGTCGTCGCTCCCCCCTCTCACCGTCGATGGACGCCCTCGCGTCCACTCGGCTTCCCGCGCCGCTCCCTGATGAAGCGCGCGCCCTCTTCCACGTCTGGTATCCGTGCCCGCCGGACGTGCGGGACGGGCATGGCTTCACCATAGGGCACACCGGCGTGCCCATCCCGGATGTGTCGAGGGTGAGCGACGCCTCCTGGGGAGCGGGGGTGCTCGCTCACTACTACGACAATCTCACTGACGAGCAACGTGCCGACCCGGCCTAGGACCCTCCGAACACCGTGCGGTACGAGGTCGCCTTCAAGCGCATCCACGACACGCGGTGGAACCTCTGGGACGGCCCCGGGCTGGCGCCGCCTGCCACGGAGCGCAACAAGACCGGTTGCAACGCGTTCTGGGTGCATCGGGGCTTCTTCCTCGACTATGTCCTGGCGCACATCGCCGCCGGCGACTCCCTGCGCCTCCCTTGCCCCCCGCCCTCTGTTTGGGACCCGAGGCGCGCCACGGTGACGCCCTTATTGTCCCTCTCCCTCTCCTGCTCCTCCTCCTCGCCCGCTGGAGGCGCCTCGCGCCGCTCCGCGTCCACGCTGCCGTTGCGCGTGCCGAAGCCGGAGCCGCGCACGTCAACATCGCCGCACCTGCGCGTCCAGCAGGAGCCGTGATCCTCGACGCGTCGTGCTGGAGGCCTACCCATCGGTGACAGCGCCCAGTCCGCCCCACGCCATCCCTCAAGAAGCCAAAGCTGGATCTGCGCCCTCCGACCCCGTTCGAGCAAATGATGGCGCTCCAGGCGGCAGCAACCGACGACGACCTGGAGGGTGTGGAACCGGCCTTCCTAAAGTCGTTCAGCACCCCGCCGCCGAAGTCCGACAAAGCGGTGGACGGTAATCGCCTCCTGGACCCCCCAGCGGCCAACGACGACGACTTCGATGTATTCAACTAGTAAACACGTCGAATTAGTTTATTTTTTTGTTTAAATTTTGTTCAAATCTGTAAAATTTCCTAAAATTTGAATGAAATCGAATGTTGTAATTCTATTTGTGTTTTTTGGGGGGGGCGATGTCTAGGGCTGGGAGTGGGGAGCTGCGCCCCAAACGCCGGCTTCCCGTCCGGACAGCCCCCAAAGGGCCGTCTCCGACGCCCCTCGGGACGGCTACTGGGGGCGCGACTGGAGATGCTCTTAGTCTTCGCTTCATTTTTTGTGTTCAACTTACCTCAGATTTTTTTCGTCTGCTGCCACTAGGTGTTTCTCATTAAAGTTTTGTGGGAACCGATGTTCTCGTTGATAGCAAGTCATTTATGGGGACTTTGTTAATCTCAAGATCCAGCCCGTCGACTCAGTCTTTCCGATGTGCTCGTTAGAATAGGTTGTGTGTCCATATGAGTGAGTGTATGTGCATGCATGGGAGCGTTTATATCTGCAATATGTGTCACAAAAAAGACGTCGTCAAGATTGGGAAATATATATAAATGATGTTTCATTCAAATTAATTAAAGTCGTAGATAGGATGATGAGAGATGGCCCTCTTTCCATAAGTTGCATTTTCACTTGCGATATACTTCGTTACATGTTTTGACCGAGCTTCTCCCGCACGCTGATTGTTCGACACACAACGGAGAAGCCCGTATATATCTGGCGTGCTGCAGTGAAATAGTTTTATTAATAAAAAGTATAAGCACGCTAGACATGAAGCTTGGAAAAAACTCAGGGCATGTTCATACACTCGCACCTATGAACACACGCACGCACAAGTTATTCATGTGAGCGTATTCGAAAGATTCGAGCGACGCATTGGGTCTTAAGATTGACAAAGTCACCACGTACTCCTCGCTATCAAATAGGAATGCCGCCTTCCACCGGAATAATATTTTGCCTTTATAAGAGACACATGTGTCAAACATGGGATTCGATATCTGATAGACTAGAGGTACAACCACCATTCTAGCTATCCAACCATTGGTTTTACTTATTTTGTAAATAACAGAGTATAAAGATACATTAAAGGTGATGTTGTTTAGCATGAATGTGCACACTAAATTTAACCAACATGAAATAATTGTGTATTTGACCAACCAAAGTTTCGTCGAAGCTCGAGAATACGTGTAACTAATGTTACATGCAAATTAATTAAAATATAGGTAGGATTGGATCAAGTCTAAAACGACTAATGATGTCATCTTGCCGGTGTGTTGATCGCTGCTTTTTAGTATGTACTTTGCTTGTTGATCTATGTAGGAAGATCTTATGTGGTTTTTCGTAGTATATTATTCAATCGTCGATTACAGTATGAGCGGTCACTGACTAATGATGTTCTTGATTGATGTGCATTCTTTTGTTGATATTACAAGGAGGATGAATGGACTGGTACGTTTAAAAACAAGATGAGCTTTGTTATCAACCGTTGCTTGAGTTGGAATTTTTTTCGAGAATGACTTGGGTTGAATTTACAATGCTCCATTGCCAAATTTGCTACCATGCTGATTCTCGAACTGGTTAATTTGGTTTGTGTAGTGCATGACTTGGGCTCAAGTCATTATTATGAAAGTACATTATTTCTCTCTTGATGAAGTTTTGTTGTTCTTATAGTCGTGTCCACACAACATGTTCAAATAAGAGGAATTAGAGACCGGGGTACCTATGCTGGACTATTAGTTGTACATGTTGATCACATAATTTACTTTACATGACATTAAAGTGTTTTGTAACCGATCATATTTGTAGCAACCAAATAAGATTTGTACGATTTTATCTTTCTCGTCATTGGACGCTTGGAGGCTGGAGCGGGCATGGGATAAAAATCTAAGACTAGCTTAATGTTCTAACTAATTAATTGTTTTTAATATGCTATGCTTATGGACAGTTGTTTTGGCTTTTTGATGAATGGTCTAGTATAGCTGTTGTCAGTAGTAACCAAAGATGATACTTTTGTCTATTAGATAACTCAATCAATCTAAAATTGTCTGGAGGTGTTCTATAGTTAGGTGATCACTTCTGATGTAGATTACATCTTCTTAGATATTCAGCAGGAATACTTGAAAGTGTTGTCAAGGGAAGTATATTATCACCCACTTAAAAAATGTCATGGGATAAAACTAATTGTATGTTAATTAGTTGTCCTAATATTTTCATTCAGTTACTTTTCTTATATCTGACTTTGGCCGGCTGTAATCAGTGGCAGAGTTAGAACATTTGGAACCAGGAGTCCAGGATGCACCCATGGTGTCAAAACACATTTAAAGTGCATATGTGGTAAAATAAATTTTGCTATTTTACAAAGGAATTGTTTTCTTCCCGGCGTGTACTATGCACCCGGCTAGCATATGGTGGATACGTCACGGGTTGTAATCTTATAAATCACTTGCCACAAATATGGATACAAGTGGGAGCATCTGGAGAGACATCCATGGAGTTCAGATATCCATTATCTTTTTTCCTTCTCATCAATTCCCACATATGAGTTTTATGCATTCTTCCAATATTTGTGACATTTGTTGTTGGTACGATCATAATACGGAAACATGTACTCGTTCATGATAAAGATGGATTATTTTCTCATTGATTAAATCTGACCCGTGAAAAATATTGTATGCCTTGCAAAATTATATTGGAAAATTACAAGATATTTCACAAAGGAGGCGGGAGTGAAACAACCACAGAGAGTGTTGTCGAAAGTGAGATGATGATTTTATAATCTCTCCAAAGTCATAGGCTGTGTCTGCGACTATAATGTTGCCAGAGTTGGAAAAAAAACAATGCAGACTCGGTCAGAGTGACATGTTATTGGAGTAGTGTGACTATGAAGTACAATGGCGACATTGTTGGAGTGAGGTGATTGTGAAGAACGATGGTGACGAAGGGTGAAAAATATGATTCCTAGGGGACAGTGGGAAATGATAAGGGACGACCGAATAATGATCAAGAGCTTCCCTTGGCTAGATGGTGTTTGATGTGAATATTTATGTGCACTATGTTTACATGCACATCGGAGAAACAAACTTAACGATATATGGCAACACACGGTAATTTAGCAATATATTTAACCGATGATGCATGCAAATTAACTGAAAGCGGCCTATCTTTAATAAAGTTGATCGCACGCCTGACACGTGGGCGTACCGGGAGGGGATGGCCCGCCCTCCGGTCTCTCATTGCGCTGAATCATCTAGTCTTTAATAGCGTGCACTCACTTCACGCGCCTGATACCAAGAAGAAGCATGCCACTTCCACAATTTGCGAGCTTCCACGCCACTGCCTCAAGTCAATTCGTTGCGTCAAGTCCAAGAACCATATTGGCCACTAAGCTCACGCTTGCGTTAGTGACATGGTTGGCATTCCTGCCGCTCGGAGCTATAAAACCCCTTCTCGTCAGAGAGGGGGTCATCTCTGCCCCCGTCACATATTCACCTTCTCTCGTGTGCCCTCATCTCCAAATATCGCCGGCAGAAATGGACAAAAAGAACAAGCCCGGCGGCACTGGGCCTGGGCCGGTATGGTTGTGTCCACGTACCCTCCCCTGGTGTATCGCTAAGGAGTTTGACAAGTACAAGCTTATCCCCTCCCTTCGGTTGATAGTTGCCAAACACATGGCACATGAGCGACGGGGGGATCGCCGTGCCAGCGGAGGACGGTAACGAGATGGCGAAGCCCATCCACGAGAGGTGGATGGAGCTTCCCGCCAAGCTCAAAGCTGATCCGGCCTACGTGCTAGACAACACCAACTAGCAGCGCATCCTCGTGGCGGAAGGCGCACTGCCGATGAAGTCATTTCCCTCTGACATGTCAGAATGGATCCACGCTCGCCGCCACAACCTCGTACTCCACCGGTTCCAAAGCGGCGCACCTCTTCGCGTTGGTCATCTTTTTCCTCGCACAGATCGGGCCCCCCTCTGCATCGGCCCCTCTTTCTCCCTAGGCACCTACCATAGTCTTCCTCAAGTGTTGCACCGCTACCATCGCGCGCTTGTGCTCCACCGCCCATGGTTAAGGAGGAGGCCCAAGAGGACGGGGACGAGGACGACCCCAACTTAAATCATGCGGTGGCAAATTCCCTGGAGATCGGGACCTTGATGAGTTCAGGCGATGGACAAGGTTCGTTGATGTCCTCCACGACTAAGAATGGAACAATGGTCGCCCAACCTTGAGCCGAAGTCGGAGCTAGATCCATTTCCACCTGGTCTGGTTGGGATGTCGTGGGAGTGGACTTCTATGATCCCAACGACGCTGCAACGCGCCGGACCGCGGCCACCACCAATTGAAGGTTAGCATGGTTGCAGCCCCCCTTCATCGACCTCACTCGCGAGGACGACGAGTAGGCTCTAACTGAAGATTAGATCTAGGGCTTTTTTATGTTATTAAATTAGTGTAAGGTCCTTTTACACTAAGTATGATGCCAAGTATGTGAATTAATGAAATATTCACTTTAAAACTAAGTTCAAATGATTGCATATTCTATTAAATCGAATAAATTTTAAAATTAGCACCGAATACCATTTGAACTGATAACTTGTACCAGCGGCGTGTACTTTGCATGGCTTAACTAATACATAATGTTCGTGTGTTCTTTACACGCCACCGGTAGGTTTTAAACAGTGTTATGTCTTCGACATGCCACCGGTAGCTATTAACAACGACGCATAACCAGTGGCATGTCAAAACACGCCGCCAAAGGCCAAATTGACTCGCCACTGGTAGGCTACTTCCTACTAGTGTGCCCCCCTTCACTACATGAAAACATGTTTATCTACCGTGGAGTTTTTCGTGCTATAAATGAAAATTTTCATCTACAAACAACCATTTTCGGGGGCACATCTCTAAGGGAACCATTCATGGTAGAAATAGCTCGACGCTAGACCAAAACTAATAATGTGACACCTAACTGCCACGTGGATAACTGATACGAGTCCAAAACATATCTATAATTTTTTGTTGTTCCATGCTTGTTTGTACCATTCTCCTATGTCTTTTCTATCTTTTTATATCATTTTAGGACATTTTTTTGGACTAACCTATTGACAAGTGCCTAGAGCCATTTTGTTTTTCTAGTGTTTTTGTATTTCAGAAAATCCCTATAGAAAGAGTCCACAGAAAATTCATAGAAAATTTGAGGGACATTTTTTTAGCGGAACGAAAACATAGTCCAAATGAGAGCCCGAGGGGCCGTCTACAGCCACCATGCGACCTCTAGGCGCGAGTCCACCCTAGACCGTGCCTAGCCATCACATGGTAGTCCTGGCCACCGCCTTGCGTCGCATCTTCGCCCATATATACCCCTTGATCTAAAAACATCGATACGCGGAGGATTTTTCCAGAAATGCGTCCGAGCTCCGCCGTCATCCAAACCCTAATTCGAGGGGACAAATGTCTCTATTATAGAACTCTGCCAGACGGGGAAGTGCCCCAGGAGTCATTCTTAATCGACCATGCTGCCTCCATGATGGTTCGTGGGTAGTTTCCCATGGACTAGGGGTTCGTAGGAGTATCTAGATGGTGATATCTCCTCCTTGTGCCACCATGTCACGGTCTTCTGAGCTACCTAACACAATCAAGATCGTTCTTATGTAATTCCTACGTGTTTTGTTTGCTAGAATCCGATGAACCAAAAAAAAATATGTTTATTGTGTTCATGTCTTTATGAGAGCTTCACTTATAGCGTGTGTAACATCCCCGATTTTTGGAAAATTTCAAAAATATCAAAAATTTAAAACTTTTGTTGCTTGCTTATAGAAAGTCATCAAAAACAAAGAAAATAAAACACAAAATAGATATTATATCTTATTCCAATGTAATTGGAATTGTTAATCCAAATATGCCTCCATTTTTATAAACCTTGTGTTTTGTTCAAATAAATATTTACAAAGAGACAAAACTATATCAAGTAATGTTTTAAACCTTAAAATGAATTTAATTATATTTTGTTTTGGAAATATTATTTGGAATTTGAAATGTTGAGAATTATGAGCCTTGATGGCATTTAATTATTAATATTAAAGCCCAAAGCTATTATTATGTTTTAAAGGATTTATTAATGATTTAAATCTTCAAATGAGTTTTCAATATTTTATTTGGGAAAAAAATAATTAATTATGATTTATAAACTCAATACTTGGAATTTAGAACTGTTCTTATTTTTTTAAAGCCGCATTTCTAATTATTGATTTTTTTTTCATTTTAAAAAGGATTTATAACTATTTAATCATTCTTATTTTGAAAATTCAAATTTCAAAATTTGAATTGTGTCCAAAGTTGCCCGCAAATGTATTTAGTTGAAAGGTATTTTCATTTAAAAAATTTAGAAATTTATTTGAGGCGATTCGAGTTTTAAATCAAAAGATATAAAATAAAAGATGAAACACAAATAAAAGAAAAAGAAAAGGTGCTTGCGTCATCAATGATGTCAATTCATCTTCAACCCGTGGTTGTTTCCTTCTCTACTGTTACCGCCCGTAAATGGAGAATTAAATCTCATTGATTGCGCCCGATTGAAACCTCCAATTTATGCCCCAAGCACTCCCCCGTAAAGCCCTTGCTAGCTTCTCCATTTCCCCTCTCCTCATCTCTGCTATTGCGCCCCTAGGATGCAGATTGTTCATCGGAGATCCGCACTGCCGCTGCAGTTGACCTCTATTTCCGTCCACGGTAGAAGGTTCCCACCGCCCTTTCTTGGTCCCCTGCCTCCCCCTCATACGCTCATACCTGTTGATGCCCTTGTTTTATTTTTGCGCGCAACAAATCGACGCCACCAGGCACAGCCGAGGCTCACCGAAGCAACCTCGTCTGCGCCTGCACGCCGCCGTCGGCAGAAGCCTTCGCAGAGCATGTCGTCCTCACCATCGAGTTCTCTATGCCGCGCCATGTCTCCTTGTGACCTCGCTGAGCCTGGATAGCCTTTGGATCTTCGCCGCCTTTAACCCGAGCAGTAGCACCGCCAAGTCTCCATATTCTGGCAACCCGAGCGCCGCTGCGGTGAGCATCTCTCCCACATCCATCGGTAGGCGTTTGTTCTAAATCTATGGCTAGGATTAGATTACTTAACTCGAAGGGGTATCAGCCAATCAGAATCATCCACGTAGCCAGCCCGGTGATATAGGCTAGGCCTCTAGGTTGGCCCGATCTTCACGGATTGACGCACGAGAGGTGAAGAGATTGGAAAGAACGCGATGAACACGAAGAACACAATGAACTCACGCACATAAAATGTGAGATAACTCGTGGAGCCTACGAGGGATCGCAAACCCAAGTCAACAACACGCTTATTGGAGCCGATTCCTCTCACCGTCCGGTCCATCGATCCAACAAAAGCCGCAAGTGGAAGGTTGGCAAGAACTGCCGGAATCACGAGATGAAAGGGTAGCTACTTGGAGAGATCTTGATACAATCGAATAGAGTAATCTATGGAGTAGCCATGGATCTCATGGGGGAGGTTCTCCACATGGGCGGGGGAGCACAAGGCCCAATTCTATCTCATCTCAACTCTTTTCCTAGATCTGGTCCAATGGGTACATATTTATAGCGAAGGGTGTAGGTGGGGTGGAAAAGGGGGAGAAAGCCCCCAATTCCCGCAGTTGTAGGGAAACCGGCCTGTGAGGCCGGCCTGGGAGGCTAGTGAGGCCGTGGCGGGCGTAGGGCGCCCGACCTGGCGTCGTAGAGGAGTCGGCCTAGGCCGGGGTGGAGGCTGGGCCATTCGGGTGCCCACCCGGCCTGAGACGCAGGGAGCCCGGCCCGAGGCCGGGGTGGAGGCCGACTGCTTCTGGAGGGGTTCCGACATGGAGGCCGGCCTGGCCGGGGTTGCAGGCCGCGTTTCCTGCGCTTTTCCTCCCTCCTTCTTCTCGGACTTCTTCTCCCTCGACGTCTTCTCGCTTATTCCTCCTCTTCCATGCGTACACCTTGGACGGTCTTGAGTCCTGGGCTTCCTCGACATCTCCCCTCGCATCCGTACTCGTCGACTCTTACCTAGCAATGCAAGGGGGTAAATGGTAAAGTAGTAAACCATCCAAAGGGGTACGAAGTGGGTTATAGAAGAGGAATGAGTTCAGATTTTGAATCCATGGTGACTTTAAATATGATGGAGTGTGATACATTCCCGGTGGGATGGGTCGCGCTGCATCACTCCTCGATGCTAACTCATCATCAACGTGTAGAGGAGGTAGATGGGTTGTCGTATAAGTCGAAGTCACCATATGGTTGTTCTTGATGGAAAGGGAATGACAGGTCTTCAATGTTCCTTTGGCCTTCATGTAACCTACCAAGCTCACAAGAAAGACAAAACAACACTCAAAGAGTAGCCAATTCTTGAAGTTCATAACATGGGTTTTTAAGTAGAGGGTAGGCACCTTAGCAAGATGTCGATGTGGTTGTCTTGTAAGATCCTCCGTCATAGAAAGATGGTGATGTAGCCACGCATGCCATCTCATCCAAAGGTAGAACATACACACTAAAGACCAAGCAAACCATGTGTGTGCAAGATAGAGGAGCACATCACTGATGACATGCCCGTTCTTGTTCATAGCACCGTTAGCACAACACAAATATATGGAATCTATTGCATATGCGAGGTCAATGTGCAAGCAATTCATTGAAATATCTCCAAAATGTGAGAACACAAAATCTCCATTAAACTTTGAGGGGTTGCACACAAAGCATTGGAAATGGAAGTTTGTCAAAATCATTGGTGCAATAAGAGGAGACTTTGGCAAAAACACAAGATGAAGAATGTCCCAAATATTATCATCATGGGTGCAAGCAAAGCATAGGAAAGAGCAATTTTTCGACATTTTTGTTACAACACCAATGGAAGGGAAATTAAAACACTCATGACAAGACATGCTCAAAATATCATTGTGGTTGCAAGCAAGCCATCAGAAAGAACAATTGTTCATCATACTTATTGCAACACACAAATCATCTATGTGAAAGATCAAGGAAGCATTCTTGTCACAAAGGAGAACAACATCACAAACATGTTTGCAAACAAACCAAAGGAAAGAGCAATTTTTCAATCTGTTCGATGCAAAACATGAGAATGTTATTAGAGCCGGGTTTGATCCGCACCACAATTTTATTATGCTCTCAATAGCTCGTTTTGTCAACTCATGTTCAATTGAGGTTGAAATTAGCATGTGGGTACTCAAACACACAGAAGACCAAATGAAGAAAATTTGTTTGTGGTAAATGAACACATCATCCATCATTACATGTCTCTTCATTCGCACATGACCAAATATATCAAAATCAAATATGAAGTATGAAATGTGTGGATGGTAAAAATGCAAGATGAAGGGTTGAGCAATCTCAACAAACGAAAGCGAAAAATCTCCATAAAGTGAGGATGCTATGGGGGCAAAATCATTTGAAATCATAGGGATAGTGCTGCAAACCAAGCATTTTAAAGAACAATTGTTCAACATTTTGGTTGCAACAATGGGAGAAAAATGTAATCACTTGGGGCAAAGCATGTCAATGGCAATATCATCACAAGTGGAAAAATTCGCATGATCAACATTTTTGCAATGTAAAGCATCGCATGTGATATATATAGTAGCAAGTGAGATATCAATAGGATCATCCATAGCATGCAAGCAATCACCATTTATCATGTCCACTAGTGGGATCATTGTCACAACAACACTCATACATTTTTCATCCCGCTCATGTGAAGTAGGTATTGTGATAGTAGGGGCCTTCAAGTGGACGACTTGTCCATCTTGTTGTAGACGTGGGATGGCATCATCTTCGTCCACCATGTACATATTCTTCTCCATAGGAAGCACCATATTTAGGAGTGGTGCCTCATCATCCATGAAACCTAGCACATCATGGGAAAACACGCTATAGGTAGAGGGTAAGTTTTTAGAATTCAAAATGGCCTCACATGACCTATGAACTACCTCTCTCAACTCATGTGGTGTATCACTCATGCCCTCAAAGTTGATGCACTCAATCTCATATATGGTGGAATCACTCATCTCACATGCTCTCTCACTCATGTGGGATAAGTGGCTCTCATGCTCACATGGGATTGGTACCATCTCAGAACACATGTACATATGGGGAGTCTCGATATCACTACCGAATTCCACGCGGTCTGGGATGTTTCAATACCATTGCGGATGGGCTCCAAATCGTCGCTAAGGGCAATCCGGTATGTTTTGCGCGACGGAATGAAAATGTATCAGATCGACTGTCGGGGACGAGTCTGCGACGTTTATATGAACCTAAAACTGCTACGGCTATCCGCAACGTTCATCAAATCGTCGCCACCAGTTGGGATGTCCGGACTAGGCCCAATAAGCATTAACGTTTTTATTTCGTCGCTATGAGGCGACACGTGGAAAACGAGGTTCTAACGGCCGTTATCGTAATCAGCTGACGTGGCAAACGTGGGAACATTTTTTTACGTCACGAGTCTTGACCAATGAGGCGAAACCATGTGGACCAATCTAAATACGCCACATGGAAACAAAATGGTGCCACGTTGCCTTCTTCTGGGACGAAATCTGTTCGTCCCGGGCTACCCAACGACGTTTTATTCCCTCACGAGTCTCGACCAATCAGGCGAAACTTGTGGACAAATCAAAATACGCCACATGGAAACAAAATAGCGCCATGTCGCCTTCTTCTGGGACGAAATCTACTCGTCGGGGGCTACCAGCGACGTTTTTTTTCCGTCGCTAAACTCGGGGCACGTGCCAAATGGTGCCACGCAATGTCTTTTTCATGACGTTTTTTTCGTCTCGGATTTGGGTGATGTCATCACCGTGCCGAGACGTTATTTTTACGTCGTCTAATCGTCCACTCATAGTAGGACACATGGGCTGGGCATACATCGCCATGTGTCGGTATTTGCCTTGACGGACTTTTACGTTACATTACTACGATGTCGGTTTTGGTGCTATTTGGGTGGTTACATCATCGTTATAATTGCCAATTGCACACAGGTAGGAAAGCAAACCACATAACAGGCTTCGAATACTTAGTTTTTCTCACAGAATGTCAAACCTACAGAACCACGGTTTCAAGGACCACGCATCTGCTCAGCCAGCATCTCAAGTAGGGCAACTCCTTCTAGTTGAGATTTCTTTAGCGCAGATTGTTGCTTCCGAATGTCTTCCATATCAACTACAAACTTCAGCCTCAGTTGCTCGGATTCTGCTTAGCGCAGCAATTGTTTTGCGCACATTCACATCAAGCTGCGGTTCAGGCTCATACTTTGAAAGACTTGATTCCACACAGGCCTTCTTTGAGAAAGTATGATTTCCACTCTTCAGCATGACAACTTCACTATCATCCCCGTCCTCAACCTCTGAAGCAGATCGAGACATCACCCTTTTCTTGCTTGCCTATCAAGCATGCAAAGAAAATAGATGAAAATAACAGATGACAAGAATATACAGAACATAGATGAAACTAGCAGATGACAATTATGTCAAAAAATGATGAAAACTAGCAAATTATAGTCAAACAACGGTGCGTGTAATGAACTAGCAAATGAGAAGCATAGATGAAACAGCAGGTGTCAAGCATGTGAGGAAGATAGATGAAAATAGCAGATGACAAGCATGCACAAAAAATAGATGAAAACTAGCAGATTATAATCAACCAACTGTGTGTGTAATGAACTAGCAGATGAGAAGCATAAATGGAATAGCAGGTGTCAAGCATGTGAGGAAGATAGATGGAAACCATGTTGAAATGACAACGACATCCTTAATTACTATAAGAGGATTTCACGACCTTAATTAGCTTGTCAAAACGTCTTATAGAATGGAATAGAGTAAGTAGCACAAAATATATGATGCCACATTGATCAAATAGTTCAACACAAGATAAGAAAGTTGCACCCTAGTTGTTGCGATATCATGAAAGAATGTTGAGCTACCGGGTTATGGAATAACCTGCAGCTCATTGTCCACGCTGGATTGTGATTGATATGACACGGCTACTTCAGTGGCATGTGATTCCTCTTCAACATCGTACACAGGCATGTACTGAGATCCAGAGTCTTGCTTCTTGGTCTTTTTTTTGGGGGGGGGGGGGGTACAGTAGGACATGAAAGACAACTTGCTGGTTTTACGCCCAGTTCATGCATCTTTACATTGTTTGCCATGATAGTTCTGGCACGCTCTTCTTCAATGGGGTGTAGTGACGATCCTAACATGAATAAAGAACTAAAAGTAAAGTACAAATATAACACTTCATAAGAACCTAATACAGCATCAAAAATTAAGGCACTCATCTTGTAAGAACAGTCCAGTGCAAGTAATATAAATTCTGATCCTAACTAAGACTGATAGGATCACAAGCAAAGTGACCTGAAACCTAATACGTAGTATACAAGCTAGACTGCTGCAAATGAGCAAAGTTTTACCAAGCAAGAAGGCCCCCTTCCTATTTCCATTACAAGAAACATTAGAAGGATAATAATGAAGCATCGAACATACGATTAAACAGACAACCAATTTAGAAAGATTAACTGCATCGAACATAAGCAGGATAAGAAGGAAGCATCAAACATGCAATTAAATAGACAAGCAATTTAGAGAGAATAGTTGCCGACGGCTTAAGGGTCTTCTGTCTTGCTACGTTTCTCGCCTTAAATCTTCACTCGTTTCAGCGTGCTTGCACACATTGACGGTGATGTTGCGGCGAGGTTGGAGACGAGGTGGCAGATCTGGATGTACGGCGAGGTCGGTGGCGAGGTGGCTGGCCGGCGAACACGACGTCGAGGTGGCTGACCGGCGAGCACGGCGCGAGGTGGAAGATAATGTACAGCGAGGTTGGAGACGATGTGGCAGATAGGCGAGCACAATGGAGAGGTGGCGGATCTGGACGTCGAAAAGGCCGGTGATGTGGCAGACCTGGAGGGTGATCTCGACGGCAACGAGGGAGTTCTGGCAAGCGAGCTATACGGCGAGGTGTGAGACCGGGGGAATAGAGGATCTATTTTGGGAGGACAAGGGGAGTGGATATTTCGAACTAGTGGCTTTCTCTTTCGGCGAGAGGGCCGATTGAGGGGATAAGGCAGGGTTTCGGAACGGTTACAGAAATGCCCTCCAGGATAAAGGTTGCCAGTTATGTGCGGGAGGGATGAGAAGTAAAATATCCTTGCACGAAAAAATTTGGGCGGGCTGTCCTGGCGCGAATTTTTCGGAGCACCGCGAAATTTTGGCGGAATTGCGGGAACTTTGCTAGCCGTCCAATGCTGATGGGTGGCTTACAAAAATTGAGCATTTATGCAATTATTTAGTACTAAAGATTGTGAAGAAATCCCGAAAGTATTTTACCTAAAATCCTGGAACGGGTCAATTATGTGGAATACTACTACATGTTGATTGGTGGCTTGAACTTTGCTAGTCAAATTTTTTGTCTACACCTATCACCGGTGTCGGAAGGGGGTAGACCACTGTTCTTTTTTGCTTGGTTCTGTTAAGTTAGTCCATAGTTACATGGATAACCCAAATCTAGATCTACTTGTAACAAGATTCCCTCCAGTTCGTCTGAATAAACCATAGCCCTGATGGGGGAAAAGACGGAACTGCCGTTCTAGGCCCTCTACGTGAGCCGGAAGGGGGTAGAAAATTGGAACCAATTTCTTGGTTTTGTTAGGTTAGGCACAAGGAACACCCAATACAATGGTAGCGCCCACCTCTTGGCAAGATTTTCCCAGTTCTGTTAGATCCGGGACTTTCGGGCTCTAAGTAGTCCTCGAACATGCGGAGAGAATCCGACGCCAGTGAAGCACGCCCTAACATAGAGAGCGAGGGAATCTTGAGCATCCAAGACCCATGACACACTCTAACACATATGGTATGGCATACGCTGGGATTTGGTGGCATTCGGATGATCCGGAGCCCCCTCTCCGGAGAAACCATAGCCCCGCTGGGGAAAAAGACGGAACTGCCGTTCTGGCCCCTCTATGTTAGGCCGAAGGGGGCAACAAAGTGGAACCAACTGTTTGGTTGTATTAGGTTAGGCCCAAGGAACACCCAAGAAAATTGTAGGGCCCACCTCTTGGCAAGATTCCCCGAGTTCCGTTAGTTCCAGAACCCGCCAGAGAGAATCCGACACCGGTGAAGCCCTAACACCGAGAGAGAGGGAATCTTGGGCATCCAAGACCCACTACACGCTATAACACACATGGTATGGAATACCATAGGATTTGGTGGCATTCAGACGATCTGGAGGCCCCTCTCCGGAGAAACCATAGCCTCGCTGGGGAAAAAGATGGAACAGCCGTTCTGGCCCCTCTACATTAGGCGGAAGGGGGTAGCATAGTGGAACCAGATGCTTGGTTGTATTAGGTTAGGCCCAAGGAACACACGAGAAAATAGTAGGGCCCACCTCTTGGCAAGATTCCCCCAGTTCCGTCAGATCCGGGAGTTTCGGGCTCTAAGTAGTCCTGGAACCTGCCAAAGAGAATCTGACGCCGGTGAAGCCCTAACACAGAGAGAGCGAGTGAATATTGGGAATACAGGACCAATGCCACGCTCTAACACACATGGTATGGCATACTATGGGATTTGGTAGCATTCAGACGATCCGGATTCCCCTCTCTAGAGAAACCATAGCACCACTGGGGAAAAGACGGAACTGCCGTTTTGGCCCCTCTACGTGAGCCGGAAGGGGGTAGCAAATGTTCTCTTAAGATTCATTTATCTCCTTTCGCCTTCGTCGACGCTTCTTTGATTTTTATTCTTTTCGTATTTGGCTATAGGACCACAGTGCAGGCTGTGACTTCTGCAGCATGTCGTGTATGGAAATTCAGAAATTGGTGCAGCAGTTAGTTGAGACAATTGAATCTCATCGTCTCTATAAAGTTTGCAAGCTGGCTGATGGTACCAGCGCTGAGAAGCTAATATGTTTCATCTGCTGCGTGGACGGACAAGATAAGGTGATGAAAGCTTCAAAAATGCTAGCACTCGAGTTGGAACTGCGGGAACAAAAGAGAAGCTATATGATCATGCACGGCTTGGTTACTAAGCTTGATTCTGAGCTGAAGAGTGCAAAGAAAACTTTGAAAGTAGCCGAAGAGAAGTGTGACATGATCCAGGGGGAAAATACACCCTGTTGGAGAGTGCGAAGAACACCAATGTGAAGTTGAGATACATTCTAAGTTTCTTGCAAGATTATGGAATGAGATAAAACTACTTTGCTCTTTAATTAGATTGTGTCAACCTGCAATGCTTGCCAGTGAGTCTAGCTGTTATTCATTTCTCTGTTTTGTTGCATGTGCCGATAATTAAACTGTGCAATGCTAAAATCCAAAGAATTACTCCCGAGTACCTAGTAGCGTTTACACGGACATTGTTTGTTCATGCTCCCTGGTCCTGTGGAGCTTGACCATTTGGACTTTTTGCAATGTATGTATGAGGCTCTGTTCTGTGTGCCGATGATTAAACTCTGCACCTTCTCTCGGTGAGATATTGGCACTTACCTAGTGTTGTGTACAACTATATTTGTTCTGCATCTTCCTTGGTAAGTGTTCGATGATCTCATTGATTTCTGTGTGCTTCTTTACTATGAGGCCCCAATTATGATTTTGTCTGTAATGCATGAGCCATATTGGTTCTGCATATTCATTGGCAAGTGTTCGATAATTTCATTGATTTGTGTGTGATTATTTACTATGAGGCCCCTATCTAGGCTTGGTTCTCTGCCGATGATTAATATGCAGCAATGTCTCCAACAATTGGTGTACCATAGAAAAAAGAGTGCCATATTTGTGTTTGATCAGAGCGCCGATGATTAAACTGTGCAATGTTAAAATACAGAGGGAGACTCCTGTAGAACTAGTAGCGTTTACAAGGACCTAGTTGCTTGTTTACGCCACCGGGTCTAGTGGTTTATCACCTCTGTACTTGTGTCATTTGTACACGTGAGGCAGTTTTGTCACTCATCTTTGTATGTTTGGAAGTATATCTGCTTCTTTTTTGTAGATGTTCTAAACATGTATGATGCTTTTTTACTAGTGTTTCTGTGGACGCGGTTTCGGAAAGTTCCGGTGGATGATGTGAACCTCCGGATGTGGCTTCGGAATGCATGCTGGCATAGGAAAATATCCGTTGGATGATGTGAAACTGTGGATGTGGCTTCGGAGTGGATGTTGGCATAAAAAAAAGTTCTCGTTAACTATGGACCTGTTGTTGAACCTTTTGTGATGCTAATTTCAGTTACTATAAATCTCCTATGTTACGGAGTGCATGTAACCGGGATGATGACGCGAAACAGACATCGAAGAGGGCGAGGAGGCAGTATATTAGTATTAGTACTAGGGTATCTATTGTTGCAAATGTAAAACCATGTCAATTCATCTCCATTTTGGAGTGCATTTTATGATTTAGATCTCCTATATATTCGGTAATTTGGTTGACACTCTCGCCACGTGGGATACCCGGTAAGCTCTCCTCTCCACTCCCAAACTATTTATAATGCAGCGGCTCCCCATGCGGGCGCAGAACGCTCTCCTCTCTACTCCCAAACTGTCCGTCTGTGCCACACCTCTCTACTCCCTTCGTTGTGCGCAGATCCACCGATACCATGTCTGGCCGTCGCGAGGAGGGCCGCCAGCAGCAGATCCACAGGTACTTTCCCCGGCGCAGCGTGCAAGGCGCGGAGCGTGCGCGTGCCCGCGAGGCGTACCGGCGCAAGGTGCATCAGGCCAACTCGTCCCGCGCACCACCACCTCCGGCTCCAAAAATCGCACCTACGGACGACGAGGAGGAGGAAGAGGAGGAGTATCTCGCCGTCGAGTTCCACAACGAGGCCCTGTAGTGGCCCCACATGCAGGCGGGGATTTTAGCGTCCTTAGAGGGTTTCACGGCAGAAGAGCTCCGGCAAGCGAGGCTCGCCCGCCTTTTCACTGTCAAGCTAGAGGCCGACACCGCGGAAGTGATCCGCCATTCGATGCAGAATGAAGATGATGTGGCGCTGGCAAAGGCGCGGCGGCACACCCTTGGCTAGGACGCTAGGTCCGGTGTCTATCCTTTTCTTTTTGTGATTTGTTTCAGAAACGGCTTGTTCACTGTAATGTTAACTATGATGATTTCGAAGATTATGTGCATGCTTAATTTCGAAGATTATGTGCATGCTTATTTACCGTGGATGACAAGTGGGGTCCAGGCATCAACTGGTCGGTCGTTTCTGGTCAAAGCAGTCAAACAGGACAGGATGTGTGGCCCCAAGAAAAATTTGCGATGTTCTACGTGACCATGCAAGTTTCGTCGAATGCAACTAGGCTCTTAGTGGGCTACTAGGCCGGATACAAAAATCCGCGACGTAAAACTAGCAAAAAGTCGGGCAAAACCAGTCTGCGACGGACCAAACCAATACGTCGAGAGCAAACTCCACTTTTCATCTATCCGCGATGGAAACACGCAACGTTATCAAAACGTTCCGCTCAAAATGTTCCTGATCGCACGGAATTTGGTAGTGTATCCTCAACTCCATATGCCTCCTAGGTTGAAGGGGAAATCCCATGCTCAACCTCATCGACCTTGTCGCCTCCAAATGTGTGAGCCATAAGATTGGTATCATAACTCGCCTCCATTGCTGAAGCAAAACTCCCAAGCTCGGCTTCTCCACTTGACGCGCCATCTTGGTCGCCGCCTTGGCAATCCCACATAAGATGGCCATGTCCATTGCATATGGGGCATAAGAGGTCTTGATCTTGAAGTAGGATCATGGTGTTGTTGGGAGCGGTGCTCGAACCAACATCATCATCATATATGGGAGGGCCTTCTATTCCTCCATCTTGTTGTAGGTCTTCATCTTGCCATGTGGGAGCCCTTGTGGTGGTGGAACTTGATGTAGATACGACATGATGTATACTTGTTGAGGGAGCCATGGTGGTCTTGGCCTTGCATGTGTAATCTTGTTTCTCGTGTCTCCATCTTGGACTTGCTAGACGCTCGGAGATCTTGTCTATAGAGGTCTTGAGATCTTGTACCCGTTGAGACGTAGCATGCTCGGACCTGTCGAAGATATTATCCATGGAAAGTAAAAGATCCTTCATGCCTTGCATATGTGTTGGCAATGTTGTGGTAGCATTTGAAGGAGACACCTTGTGATGTGCGCTCGCCGCCATATTGTGTGTGGGGAAGTCATCGCGCACTTGGAGTGTTTGTGTAGATGTTCTATTCGTGTGCCTTCGTCTTGTAGCTTGTGTGGGCGCTAACTTGGAGGTTGAAGTTTGTTGATGACGAAGCTTGCGGTGTTCCCGCTCTTCGTGTGTGGGATGACGTTGAAAGTCATTTGGATGCCTTGGCTTCTTGGCCATCTCGCTTGATGGAGACCCGATGATGTCCTTCTTGTGGCGCCGTCTTGATGTTGAAGGAGCTAATATCAACTTTGCCAACTTGTCGTATTTCTTGTCGTGGAACCATCTTGAGGTTGAAGGGAGTTGTCTTGTATTGACCTTTGCATTCTCCTTGAAGTTCCTTGATCCTGAGCATGAACCATAGGACTGAAGGGAATATGCCCAAGAGGCAATAATAAAGTGGTTATTATCTTATTCCTTGTTTATGATAAATGTTTATTTCTCATGTTAGAATTGTATTAACCGGAAACGTTGATAGATCTATGTTTAATAAACAAACAATCGTTCCTAGTAAAGCCTCTCTTTTAACTAGCTCGTTGATTAACCGATGATCATGGTTTCCTGATCATGAACATTGGATGTTGTTAATAACGAGGTTATGTCATTAGGAGAATGATATGATGAACATAAACCCAAACTAAGTATAACAATACGATCAAGTCATTTATTTTATGTTGTTATGTCTTACATACGAAGTAACCTCATTCCTTAGACCATGAGATCATGTCAATCACTAATACCGGAAGGGTGCTTTGATTTCATCAAACGTCACGCCGTAATGGGGTGACTATAAAGGTGCCGTTGGGTATTCGGAAAGTGTTAGTTGAGTCTCATGGATCAAGAGTGGGATTTGTCCATCCAAATGACGGAGAGATATACACTAGGCCCTCTCGGTGATACCACATCGACACTGCTTGCACGCACGTGACTAGTTCACAAAGATGTCATATTACAAAACGAGTAAAAGAGTACTTGTCGGAAACAAGATCGAACTAGGTATGGTTGATACCAATGATCGGATCTCGGACAAGTAAAATATCGCGAGACAAAGGGAATAGTTACGACGTTGATGGTTCACACGATCACGAGAGTCATCGTTGAATATATATAGGAGTCATCATAGATATCCAAATCCCGCTGTTGATTATTGATCGGAGAGGTGTCTCGATCATGTCTATGTTATTCGCGAACCGTAGGGTGACACACTTAAGGTTCGATGAAGCATTTGAGAGGATACGGAATATCGAAGAATGTTTTGGACAACACCGGAATTGTTTCGGGGAAAATTGAAATAGTTCAAGGTTTTTTTTTGTCGAATGGTTGTTAATAGAATTAACAAATGATTAGATGTGCTATATGCAAATGTTTGTTAATAGAATTAACAAATGCTGAAATAAAGAAATAAAAATATTTTATTTATATATTAAAGAAAAACCTTTGAATTTTCCAAGTGGGAAATTATGGGAGCATGAGTGGGTCTGAGTGGAGTGTCCACTCACATCAAGAGGGAAGAGGTGGGGGCACCACCATGGGCTGGCCGCACCCCCCTTGGGCTGCCTCCCCCTCCCCTATAAAAGGAGGGTGAGAGCTCTCCCTCCTACAAACACTTTCCCACCTCCCTTTCTCTCCACCCGCTACTCCATTCCATGGTCTCCGGCTTGGCGAAGCCCTGACCGTGGGATTTTTCACCACCATCACGCCGTCGTGCTGCTGGAGTTCCGGGGGATCATCTACTTCCTCTACCCCGATGGATCGAGGGAACAGAGGTCTTCATCGATCCGTACGTGTGACCAATCACGGAGGCACCGCCGGATTGCGGTGCACATCTTCTCGCTCTCGGGATCGGTGTGAGTACGACTACGCCAACAACGATATTTGATCTCGTAACGCTTAGAGTCTTCGAGGGTATGTTTTCTTAAGACTCTCTTTCTCCCCGTTGCACTTCATCTCCTAGATTAGATCTTGGCCCTTCGGGTATCTCTCACGTAGGATTTTTTTTGTTTTCTATGCAACGTACCCTTCAGTGGTATCAGATCCGGATCTATGCGTAGATGTTTTGTATGGGTAGAACACATAGGTGTATGTGGGCGTTGATGATTATGTTATTGCCTCCTTGAGTATTTTATGATCTTAGTGGCATAGTAGGATGAAACTGCCCTAGACAAACTTTACGTGTAGTTTGTACGCGAGACCTGTCTCACTTGTGGCTGAGGGGGTGTCCGTTTCTCCTACTATAGTTAAGATCTAATCTACGAAGGGTTGTTAAAAATATGTTTTATCAACGTTGTGGCTCTTGTACATAGGTATGAACGGTTCTATCCCCGTAAGCCCAAGCCACGTAAAATATGCAAAAATAAATTAGAGGCGTCTAACTTGTTTTTACAGGGCATGTGATGTGATATGGTCAATGTTACAAATTTTATGTATGAGATGATATGTTTTGTAAATTATTGACATACCGGCAGGAGCCATATGGTTGTCTTATTATTTATGGCTTGCGTGATGTATATCATATTCATGTGATATGTTGTAATATTGATGGACAATCAAGATGGAGGCGCCATGGACCTTGGTGCCACGCAGATGGAATGATGGAGATCATACCATGATGCACAAGATGAAGATCAAGTGCAAGAAGGACCATATCATATCACATTATCCAAGCATGTGATGTTAATCCTTTTATGCATCTTATTTTGTTTAGATTGCGACGGTAGCATTATAAGATGATACGTCTCACTTAATATCAAGATAATAATGTGTTATTCCTTAGTATGCACCGTTAAGAAAGTTTGTCGTTTCGTGACACCACGTGATGACCGGGTATGACAGACTCACCGTTTGCATACAACGGGTGCGGACGAGCCTAGCATGTACAAACATGGCCTTGGAACACACGCAATACTACGGTTTTACTTGGCGAGCCTAGCATGTACAGACATGGCCTCGGAACACGTAACCGAAAGGTAAAGCATGAGTCATATGAATGATATGATGAACATGTCGATGTTCGCCTTTGCAGCTACATCATCTTACATGATGATCGGTTTTGGTGTAGTGAATTTGGTTTGTGTAATCACTAAAAACGACTAGAGGGATATTGTTTTTGAGTGGGAGTTCAATTAGTAATTTTGAATTAACTTGAACTTATTTTATCATGAACAACCAATCAAAGTGAATTGGCACAAATTGTAGTATTCGTTGTCATCCACAAACTACCTTACACTTAGAATGTTAATTCATATATAACTATTATGATCTGGTAAAACCATTTAGATTGGTACCGTATTAGTGCAATTTAAAATTGAGTCCTACTGTAGATTTTTGGTATTTCCTACCTAGCTCCATATGGTTAATAATTGGTTGATCTAGAGAGCAAATAATTCCTATTTAGAATCCAGAGTCATGATTGCTTCCATATTACTTTATCTTCAAAAGAATGTTTTTTTGATCAAGGTGATTTAGGAACTGAAAATAATTGTTTTCAGAAACAATCAAGTGAAAGATATATTGATATCTAGGAACTTATTTGTGGCAACATGACTGAGTATAATTTAGCGTGACAATGTATGCTTATATTATTTGAATATATGCAATGATTGAAAACGCTAGACGTTTGAATATTCCAAAAGTTGGGCGCTAAAATTATCCTCTAAATTCCTTCCTTCGAGTTATGGTAGCTTAATCACAAAATTGTTATGATGGGATGGATTAAAAGTATGGGTAAAATCGTTTACCTTGCTTGAGGATTGCTAAAAGTGGAATCCAGAAGAATGCTATTAATATGGTGATATTAGTAGAACAATCAAACTCAAAGTATGACTCAATGGGTGATAGTATATGACTAACACACAAAGGAAAATGTGCCAGTATGACTAGTATCGTTTGATGTTGAATGATTCTTCTGTAAAGAAAAGGGAATATTGAAAATAGAATTACAAGATGATATATGGCAGAAAATAAGATAACTGGAAAAGTCCAGCTCATGTGTATATGTTTGATATACAAGTTATAGATGTATTACTAGTTAACAAAGTATTTTTGGGTATTTTGATACCAGATTGGTTGGTATGAGTTGTCATACAAAGCAACACAATGCAAGAAACACAAGGGCCTAAAAGGAACTAGTAGTAGATGTGGAATCGATCAGGACAAGAATAGAAATAAAATGTTATTGTGTTCATTGTCGTATCGAATCAAACATTCAAGATTTATTTTAATAACTTAATAATTTGTTATTTTGTTCCGGTCTTTTGTGAGAACAAATAAGATTGTTCAAACTATGACCATATTTCATAATTGATGGATGTGTTAATATAAATCATGTTGGTAAAGTAGACATCTATAAGACTAAATGCTAAACGTTGCAAGACGTAAAAGAATTTCACTTAAATTGTGACACCACCATTTTAGTTCATATCGGAAAGGAAAACATGAAGGAACTCCATGTTGATGGACTTCTGGAGTCATTTTGTTTTGAATAAATTGACGCTTGTGAGATTTCTTCCAAAAAATGACTAAAATTCCGTTCATAGGCCAAAGTAGAATGAACGCCTAATTTAGTGGAGATTATACATATTGATGTGTATAGTCCATTATGTGTAGTTGTCGTGGGATAATCACGGCAGATGTTACCTGGGGTAACTGATCTTGGGGCAAGTCGACGCAGGTATTTGGGAGAGGGTTTAGCTCGAAAGAGAACATGGCGAAAGCAATCTAAGAACCGGAAAACAACTCGCCGGCTCTCGATATGATTATACTGGATACTCGATAATAGGTGTTACAGTTATGACTTGAATCTCTGACAAACTAAACTTAGGGGCCGGTTTATAAAGCACCTGTACACCCCTAACTTGTCCTCCAAGGCACATCTTGAGTCCTACTCGAACTCCACATATAAAGCCTAACTTTCCTTATCGCAACCCACAAGCCGGGTCACGAATCTCACAAGCCTTTGGGCCTTCTAGTAACCTCTTTACCCCTATCCGGGTATTGCTCAGCTCTCCTCGGGCCGGATTATATCTTGAAGTGGGCCTACCGGGTTACTATCCCCCCATCAGTAGTCCCCCCATCAGTAGTCCCCAGGATAGCGCGGGCTTCACAGATCCATTCTTGAAGTGCTCGCTATTCCCTTTTCAGATTTGAACCCTAAGATATTAAAGCCCTACTCTCGATAAGGATCCCTGATATCTCGGGATAAATCGCGTTCCCCCTGTTAATGGAACATTTCACCTCGTTCCGAACACCCGCAACACCAAATCTGTGCGGATAATTATTGCTCCGTAACTTCCGGCTTTCCAGCCGCGGGCGAGCTCACCACCTCCCTTATAAATATCAGCCGATGGTAACCCTAAGTCATTCATCTCGCTTCACCATCCCTTTTCTCCACGCTCCCCCACAATTTCTGCCACCGGGCTCGCACGCTTCAAGAAAGATAAGGCCACCTCCGGCCGCACTCGTCCTCAAGATATCCAGCACCGCCATTGAGCACCGTTGTCACACCCGCGCTTCCTCATCGAGGGCCGTGACGCAACACTCAAGCCGCGCCACGCACCTCCCTCACTTCGGACCTCAACTCCTTTGGTAAGCCTTCCTCAACCATTCAATTGAAACTCGCAGTCTTTTCAATCTGATATGTAGTCGCAACTCATCCCCGCGCACTTATCGGCCATCCAACTTTGCACAAGATTGCTCGCAAGCTTTTCGATCTAGATCCATCCCACCTTGTTATTTCCGCCTGTCGCATTAACACCCGGAAAATCCTCTTTTTCCAGCTAATCCTTCCACAATAAAGGTATGGGCAACCATCCATGTTCACCCAATTCACCTGAACGCGTAAGTAATTAGCAATTTACTCAACCTCATCTGACACCCGGAAAAATCTTCTGCATTTAATATCGTAGTGCATTATCCGGGTTTCATTTTAGCCTTCAACGCCTTGACGTCTCCAAACTCGAATGATTTGATGCTCCGAATCTCACTCCATACATTTCCTGCCCCTTGCAGGTCAACTCCATGGCTCCTAAAAGACAAGGAAGACACCCAGCTTCTGCAAAGGCCTCTCAAACCACTTCTGCCAACTGGGGTCGGTCTTCAACGACAAAGGCCAAACTAGATGGGATGGCCGAGTTAGGAATCCTTCCTTCTCAAAAGGAAATACACTGGAGGGCTCCTGGCGATGAGACCCGTCCCACTCCTATCGGGAACGAGGTAATTTGCTTTACCGAGCATGTGACCCGGGGATTCCGTCCTCCGGGTCACCCTTTTTTCCGGGAAGTCTTGAGCCACTACGGCCTCCGGGTGTTCGACATAGGGCCTAACTCTATGCTGAACATCACCCACTTCATAGTTTTGTCCGAGTCGTACTTATGCACTCCACCAAACCTTGTTCTTTTTACCGAATTATTCCAATGCGAACCATGCTATGAGAGCGGTAACGAAACACTTCTTACCTGCGGCGGGGTATCCATCCAGCGCCGCAAACACTCATTGATGCCACCTCTCAACCTGAACCCCAACGCCAAAAACTGGCAATTATCCTTCTTTTATTGCCACGACACTTCTCCGGATGGTGAGAGGAAACTACCGGGTTATTCGGAGAGCCTTCTCGAGCCCTCCGAGTCTTTTAGTGATTTTGCTCCTGACCCTGATAGGGAAGCGATTCAGCCCCTTCTGGCCAAACTAGCGGCCCTCTCAGCCCATGGCCTTCTCGGATTTAACTTGGTAAAGACTTGGGTGGAGTTCCGGGTTCAGCCCAACTCCATTCGCTCAAAGTCGCTGCACGAATACTCCGGTCACATCACAGATTCCCTCCGCTATTCCACCAAAAGCTTCCCTGCCGGTAACACCAACAAGACCATCAAGGGCTTCCTGATGGAGAGACTAGATGTTATAAAGAGCACTGCCGGGTTACCCCCGTTTACTCGGGAAAACCCCGTCCCAGCGGTAAGACCTGACTCCTTTTTCGCATTTCAGCACTTTCATCCGTTATAGTCTCTAACCGCCACTTGTGTTTATTTGTCCACAGGACGACGATCCCTTCTGGAAAGTTGAAAACCCTCCTCCTTCTCAAGACCCTGAAGAGGAAACCGAGTCTGCTGATGATGATGAGGGTACTCTCCCATACCCTTTACACCTGCCCTTCACCTGTGTTATTTCTCTTATCTGATACTTACCCGGTTTTCAGGGTCGGGGGATGAAGAGGAGGAAGAAGAAAATGACCCGGAAGCCACCGAGTCTGACCAGGAGCCCCCAGTTGGAAACAAAAGGAAGGCTAGAGGGGTAGTTGAAAAGGTTCCCTTCTCATCTATGTCTCGTGCGCCTTACTCCTTTGCTGCTATGCATGAACTTAACGAGCGATTATCACATTCACCCTTCTTGAAGGACCCTCTCCCGACTAAACGTAGGGTGACCCGGAATTCTCCGGGGGATGATCCCCTTAACCCGGGTATCTCCACTTCACCCACTCATCGAGCCAGTACCCCTCCAGCTCAACCTTCCCAATCTCCTCAACGTCATCCGTCTCCTAATCATCCACTTGCCGGGCAATTTCGCGTGCCGCAGCCAGTGCTCCTGCCGACGTCATCCGCCTCCAGCGGCGAGCTTCCCCCGGACTATGCCGTGAACACCGGGTAAACTACCTTTACTTACATTTTCTCGTACTAGTTACCTCTCTTTTTTCCGTATATTCCATTGATCAATGTCTCCCTTCTTTTCTCCAGCGCCACAGTTACGCTAAGCGACCCGGACATCCCTGAATCAGAAGAGCAGGGAGAAGAGAAGCCAAGTGATGACATGGACGTTGAGGTTGAGGACGAGGCCGAGGATGGAAATGGAGAAGATCCTTTTAAGGACCCAGTCCCACCAAAGACTGCATCACCCCAGCCCTCTGAAGAAGTGGACGAAGACATCATTGTGGAGACCAAGTCGGGCTCTCCTATCCCGGACGTTCAAACAATCCGGGTTTCGACCCCCAAACCCGGAACAACTCCGCCACAAGAGGGCCAATCCTCCGGCCCTTCTCAACTTCGCCCTGAAGACATGACCTTTGCTCAAATGCTAGATGCCCTTCATACCTTGAAGGGCGACGAAGAAAACATACTAGATGCCTTAATAACCAAGCACGAGGTAACCCCGACTAATCATCAATTGTCTCCATGCCTAGTCCCCAAGTTCCGAGTAAATTACTAGGTAACTTGCTTGGAACTTTGCATAATGATTCTGGCTGATCCCTCTTCATGCTTCTTTACAGGACTATGTTTCACAGTTGGAGAAGAAGCTGGCCAAGTCCACCAAGCGTATTGGAAAAGAAACGGCCCTTCGTGAAGCTGCTGAGACTGAGGCTCGCAGGTGCCAAAAGATGACGAAAAAGTACAGGAAGAGAGCTCACAGAACTAAGGAAAAACTTACAACTCTTTCTGCTCAAATTGCTGATGTTCACCGTACCGCGACTGGTAAGATTTTTGAATTTCACCTTTTTATGACTCGGATTGCTTTGATTTGAACACTTGCGCTTGCTTGCCTACTATCTTTGCTCCTTTTGCCTTTCTTAGCAGGCCCACGTGATGCTGCCCCCGAAGAAGATGATGCTGCCAAGCTTAAAACCATCAAGAATACTCTTCGCCAACTTTGCGGCGGAGTTAGCTGGATACTTGATGAGCTGCGACTGCCGGATGTCAAGCCAGATAATATGAAGAGATTACTGGAATTCTGCTCCACGATCCCCGAGTGGATTTGGCACTGGAAACGGTCCTCCTGCCGATTTGGGGTAACCCGGGGGCTCGCACTGGCTAAAGCATACGCCCCCAAGCTACAACTTGCCAAACTTATGAGTGGATTTCCGGAGTTCAACTTGGATGGGTCCAAGTTTTTGCCAAAGGACTTCAAGGCTATTCAGAAAGAAGTCCGCCACCCGGCTAGCGTCATTGCTGACAGCTTAGAGATTGATGAGATTCTCCCTGCTTATGATGCTAATGACAAGGTTGTCAAGGCGAACCGCCCCCAGCCGTTCGATATGCTTGCCCGTTGGAAGGAGCAGGCGATCAAGATGAAGGAAGAAGCCGCCAAGAAGGCCGAGGCCGACTCTGCTCCTGCAACTTCTGCTGCACAACCCGGGACTGCTGCTGACCCGAGTGGCGCCACAACTACAGGTGGCGACAAGGGCAAGGCCAAGATGGGCCCTACAGTTTGAAGTAATGCCTATCATTCCACATACGTCAGCCGGCAAAGCATCGTTAAAACAGTCTTTACTATTCGTCTAAGCAGAGCGCCTGTGCTCTTTTGATACTTTATGGTTTTTGTAACACTTTTATTTAAACTCCCAATGCACTTTGCGCCCCCTCTGGGCTTTTGATGAATGTGTCTTTGCATTTACTTGTTCTTGATATCCACTTGCTTTATTCTCGATACCTTATACTTTTTTTTTTTTTTTTTATACTTTCTTTAGTAAGACCCGTCCTCCGGGTGTCGTTGGCGTCTAGGGATCGGTTTTACACCTGAATCCCTAAGCTCCTGAGACCCGGATGCGTGGCTCGTTTCAATTTTGTCGGCTGGATAATGCTGTTTCTTCCTTAGAGCTCATAAGTCCCCAGTTCGGGTTTCCGCGTCTGGGACACGTGATTGTTTTCTTTCAAGGAAACGAATCGCCTGTCGCTGAATGCCCAAGACTTCAGGGCAGCTTCTTATGAGGTTTGAAGTTATGCTTGATAATTGTTGAGTTTCCGGCTATCGGCCTTATACTCTGCATAACTTGTGGTTTAGATGACCCTTTCGACTATCTTGTACTATAAGCCGGCTTTCGCGTGGATACCATGTTGTTACATCAATACGAAAACGGGGTCAAGCAAGTCCCGTTTGGGTCTCATGACCGACATTTAATCGTAAGCGAACGAATCATGCCACTTCGTTGCGAGTCACATCGAGCTTAAGTAAGAATAGCCGAGAAATTTGGACTTCTTTGTCCGGTTATAAGATTGTAGCCGCACTCGTTTTTTCGAGTGACGACCCCTATAACTCATTGGCATCAAGGCCGGGTCTTTTTTTTTTTTGAGTTTACAGCTGTGCTTGTATGAGCAACCAGCCCTCAAGACCTGAATATTCACATCGTATAAATAACACTTGCTTCTTTTCTTGATAATCCCTTTTTATTTGATATGAAAGAATTAGGCCAGCAAGCCGCCTCATTAAAAACCCATCCAGTCCCCAAGGGTGCCCTGGACAGGAAAAGAGTGCGTCTGAAACCTGCTGCCTGTTACATCTTTTTCTGCTAAGTATAGTACGGACGTAGCTGAGCCACGTTCCACGGTCTATCTCTTTCTTGCATAGGTGCAGTTGTGTGAGCAGTATCGTTGAGTGTGGTCGATTCTTCTCTTGCATCTATCAAGTAATATGACCCATTATGCAGGCTCCGGCTTACGATGAAGGGTCCTTCCCATGGTGGCGATAGTTTGTGCCTTCCCTCGTTTGTCTGAACCAAGCGCAAGACCAAGTCTCCCTCATCGCACTCAGCTGCTATATCCCGGTTTCCGTGTATTCTGCGCTTGGAACCCGAACATATTTGCGTGTCGCTCCTCGTCTGCTGGGCGACTGGTGACAGACGCCGACTCTCCATCGACCTGGGCCAAGACCGGGTCAACTGCTCCTTGCTGCTGGGCTGCTGCCTGAACCGCCCCGGCTGGCGCCGCGGCCGCGTTTTCTTGATTGAGATTGGTCGCGGGAGCCGCATAAACTGCAACCCGGCGCATGATGCCCGGTGTAGATTCGTATTGTTCTTCCTCGCTGTTTTCCTTTTCGTATCGATCCTCCAATAGATCCCGTATGGACTCGGTATCATCCTCCCTCTCTGTCTGACCCGTCGTTCCAATCGACTCTTCTTTTTCCGATCGGACATACGTGCCTTCCCCTGACACAGAGTCAGATCCAATATTATCACAATTCGAACTGGAAGTACATACCATACCGATGAAGACGTTGATGCTGCCGACCGTCACGATGGATCCGGTTTCGAGATGATCCGACTCTGGCCCCCAGCCAGAATCGTCCACCATCTTCTCTCCTTTGCTGTTGACGTAGATTTCTCCGACGATGAGGTTCTTCATGCTCTTCCGAGCTTCTCCCGTGATGTAAACACCTTTGGACGCAGGCCCCACGGTGGGCGCCAACTGTCGTGGGATAATCACGGCAGATGTTACCTGGGGTAACTGATCTTGGGGCAAGTCGACGCAGGTATTTGGGAGAGGGTTTAGCTCGAAAGAGAACATGGCGAAAGCAATCTAAGAACCGGAAAACAACTCGCCGGCTCTCGATATGATTATACTGGATACTCGATAATAGGTGTTACAGTTATGACTTGAATCTCTGACAAACTAAACTTAGGGGCCGGTTTATAAAGCACCTGTACACCCCTAACTTGTCCTCCAAGGCACATCTTGAGTCCTACTCGAACTCCACATATAAAGCCTAACTTTCCTTATCGCAACCCACAAGCCGGGTCACGAATCTCACAAGCCTTTGGGCCTTCTAGTAACCTCTTTACCCCTATCCGGGTATTGCTCAGCTCTCCTCGGGCCGGATTATATCTTGAAGTGGGCCTACCGGGTTACTATCCCCCCATCAGTAGTCCCCCCATCAGTAGTTGTGTGGGTGGATTAATTTTTCCTTCATACAAATTCGTCGATGATTTGAGTAGATATATGAGTATATCTATTTAAAGAGAACAGCGTTTGACAATTTTTGAATTGGTTCAAATTATTGTTAGTATGAAGTAAAAATCATCGTAACAAGATAATCAAGTACTTATGATTCGATCATAAAGAATAAATTTAAGTTACAAATTTAGCAAAACATCTCAGAAGTTGCAAAATTGTTCTACAACTTATACTTCTCGAATAACCCACATTAGTTTGGAGTGTTCGAGAGACAAAATCAAACCTTGTTGGATATGGTAAGATAAATAAAAATGCCATTAGAGCATCTCCAGTCGCGCCCTCAAAGGACGCCCCCAAGCGCCTTCCCGTCCAAACGGGCCCCGACCGCGCCCCCCATTGGGTCTTCCCGTACAGAAGCCCCCTTGTTCCCGTCCGGCAAACCCAGCCCAACCCCGCCTCCCAGGGGCTCCTGAGGGCGCCGGACGAGTCGTTCCGCGCCGCGGGCCCGTCCTGCCAGTGACCCAAGACGGCCAAAAACTAGCCCACGCCGCCATGTTTGCCTCCTCTGCCTCACAGCGCCGCCGCTCTCGCCCACTGGTGCCGCCGCCCAAGTAGGCAAAACTTGGCAAAAAAATTGCGAAAATTTGGCAAACATACTAGATTTCATTGAGAGGGGGCTGAATATAGGCGATTTTTACATAGGATTTAAAATAAAAAGGCTACTACATGCCTAGGGACTTGTACATCTTTGTGTAGTCGCCGTCCTCGTCGTCGTCGGAGCCGCTCGGCGGCTCCGCCTTCGGGACGGCGCTGCTGCTGCCCTGCCCTGGGTCGCCGAGGTACACTGGCGGGGGAGGGCAGGCGTCGTCGTCGTCGTCACTGTCCGAGAGGAGGATGACGTCGCTCGGCGCCTGCGGAGGAGCACACCCTTCCCCGATGACGAGGGACTGGCTCCGAGTCCGCCGGCGTGGAGGCTCCTCCTGCGGTTCCTCCTTGACAACGGCGAGAGGAGTGGGTGGGGGAGCAGGGGCGGCCGTGGTGCGGCGGTTCTTCCCCCACCTCATCTGCCGCTCGATGTGGGCGAGGACATGCGCGAGCGTGCGTCCCGGCTTGCTCCACCACATGCGGCGGCCGAAGGCATTGTTGCGGCTCGAAATGGGGTCGTGGGTGGGGGCGTCGCCGAGCTCCCTCTCGAACCGGTCCTGGAAGAACTCCGTCCAGGCCGCCTCGTTGGCGGGATGCCGCTCAGGTTGGCTGCACATCGTCGCCGACATCCGCGCCAGGATCTCCTCGATCTCGGCGACGCGCTCGGGCCCGGTGGGTGGCGGAGGCACAGACACGCCAGCGGCGCTGAGCCGCCAGTTCCTTGGCGCGCTCATGCCCGGCGGCGAGTGGTAGTTGGCCTCGTAGAGCAGCTGCGCCTCCCATAGGTGCAGTGTTCGGCGGCCGAACCTGTTGGCGGCCGCGCCGGCGAGGTAGTTGCGGTTAACCATGGCGAGGGGAGGAGGGAAGAGCGGCGAGGGGAGGAAGGAAGAGCGGCAAGGGGAGGTAGGAAGAGCGGCGAGGAGAATGGCGCCGAGGATGGCGACAGGGCAGGGTTTTAGACGGGGTGAGCAAGATGAGGCGGCGGCAGCGCCATTACTCCGCCGCGTGGGCGATTGGACTGCTCCGCCGCAGCGTGCCGTCTCGTCGAGGCGTCAATGCGCGCGGATCCCGAGGCGACGAGCCTCTCCCTCGCTGACAGGGCGGGTCCGCAGCCCGAAGAGGTTTTGGTTGGGGCGGCGAGTGGGAACAGGGCAGCCCCGTGGGCGCGGCGCCGTCCGGACGAGCCCCCAAAGGGTGGCCCCGGGCGCCGATCCGAACGCCTATTGGGGGGCACGACTAGAGATGCTCTTATAATTTTGTAGTTTATACATTAGAGACAACCACTTTTACACTAAAAAGAGCGCCATCACGATCCATTGAAATTGAGACCATATAAGATATGGTTTGGGTAATGACCCGAATTGTCTTTTTCTTAAGTTTTGGTATGCATAGCATGTCTAAAATGTTTACAACTAAAATAGGATACATATATATTTATAAGGTTATCCCAGCGAACCCATTCGGTATTTCTCCTATCACCGACCAAAGACAAATGTTGTTTGTCAGAAAGGGTTGATTTCTTGAGAAAGTAGTTCTTGCGAAACAAGTGAGTGGGAGGACAGTACAAACTCAACGAGATTACAAAATCTTCGTTACCATATCAAGAGTAGCGCAACACTGGAAGTTGTTCCAGGGTTTCCTATTTTGACAAAGTAGAAGACACTACATGTGTTGTAGATACTTCGAATGAGTTTGCAAACTGAACCACACAAGTCTTAAAACTTTGTACTTAGATCAACTTGTGGTTTAAGAGTAAAGTGTTGGTTTGACAACAAAGGACCTGAAACTTATAAAGGAAGCAAATGATGGGCCCTGACTTCGTAAAATTGGCTATGAGTCATTATATCCACGATAGTATCCCTGTATGAATATCAAGTATATGACTTGGTAGTCCTTTCGATAGGCATGATGCCTAACGATAACAAATGGGTCTATATAGAAACAAAGACATGGATTTTACATCCTTTGAAAGTTGTCCTTGTCGAAAAGGTGTTTTTGACGATGTTCAAAGAGTTGACTACTACTCACTCCGTTCCATAATATAAGATGTTTTAGCTATTTCACATATTGTCTAGTTACAAACTAAAGTGAGTGTACATATACACTAAAATATGTCTAGATACATGTGTATGTATATGAATATGGAAAAAGCCTAAAACATCTTATATTGTGGAACAGAGGGAGTACAAGATTTTGATCTTCCGTACTGATACTTTAGTCTTTGTGGATAATTCTATCAAAAGTTACATATTATGATATGGCAGTTGAATAACAAAAACCAACTTCCCTCTCAAGGAAGTTTGATCGAGGATGTGTACATGACACAATCTGAGAGTTTTGTAAAATTCAAAAGGTTGCTGGAAAGGTATGCACACTTCAATGGTTGAAGTGAGCATGACGAAGTTGAAATCTTTACCTTAATAAAGTTATCGAAAGAGTTTGATTCCATCATGAACGATAAAGATGCTTGTAGATTTACAAGAAATTAAGTGGGAGCGCTAAGACATATTTTCAATGCTTTATGTAGATGACATATGGTTGATTGGAAAATATGTATTTTAAATTAACACGACTAATATTTTCATATTGATGAAAGGCTTAGGAGATATTGGGCATCGATATCTATAAGAGATTGATTGAAGCGCCTGATATGGTTGAGCCAAATTACATAGATGAAATATTAAAGTAAGTCAATATCGAAATGACAAGGAGTTCTTGCCACATGGGAAGGAATTGAGCAATATTCAAGTGTGTTGACACATGATGAGCATCATTGAAATTAAGATTTGTAAGTCATATGTTCCATGCTATATACACAACCAGATGAATCATGTGCTATAAAATGTTATATTAGGATAATTCATATGATGATTAGACAACAGTGGGAGAGATCCTTATGCTATTTTCTAGAAATGCTAAAGGATATGTTTTCCTACATAGTAATAACAAAATATTCGTTGTAATATGTTACACTAATAGTTTTTTCATCTATTCAAATAAATTTATCTCAATTAAAACATGTGATGAAAGGTAGCACAATAGGCTGGAAGAAAGTTCCATGTTGGATTTGAATGAGTTTCAAAATTAAAGTATTGTGACAGGTACTACAACAAAGGCTAAGTATATTGTTGTGTTGACAACAAATAATATGACTATTTTTGTTTCAAGGAATTCTTTATTGAACTTGGTGAATTTCCAAGAATGCTAACACTATGAAGCTACATTTTCACAATGTTAGCAACATTGGTTTAAGCTGAGGATTGAAGGTCTCACTGGTTGACTAAATATATACAAAGCCATCTCATTAGAGAATGAGTGATGCGTGTAGACGCAAAGAACATGCAAATACAATAGGACCTAAACAGTTCAGATCTTTTTGATGAAGTTTACCACATGCGAAGCATGGTAATAACACTGGAACGCCATATGTGTTAAGCGCTTATAGACTAGATTATTGACTCTAATGCAAGTGGGAGACTGAAAGGAATATGCCCGAGAGGCAATAATAAAGTGGTTATTAGCTTATTCCTTGTTTATGATAAATGTTTATTTCTCATGCTAGAATTGTATTAACCGGAAACGTTGGTACATGTGTGTTTAATAAACAAACAATCGTTCCTAGTAAAGCCTCTCTTTTAACTAGCTCGTTGATTAACCGATGATCAAGGTTTCCTGATCATGAACATTGGATGTTGTTAATAACGAGGTCATGTCATTAGAAGAATGATGTGATGAACATAAACCCAAACTAAATATAACAATATGATCAAGTCATTTAGTTTATGTTGTTATGTCTTACATACGAAGTAACCTCATTCCTTAGACCATGAGATCATGTCAATCACTAATACCGAGAGAGTGCTTTGATGTCATCAAACGTCACACCTTAACAGGGTGACTATAAATGTGTCGTTGGGTATTCGGAAAGTGTTAGTTGAGGCTCATGGATCAAGAGTGGGATTTGTCCATCCAAGTGACGGGGAGATATACTCTGGACCCTCTCGGTGATATCACATCGACACCGCTTGCAAGCACGTGACTAGGTCACAAGGATGTCATATCACGGAACGAGTAAAAGAGTACTTGTTGGAAACACGATCGAACTAGGTATGGTTGATACCAATGATCGGATCTCGGACAAGTAAAATATCGCGACAAAGGGAATAGTTACGACGTTGATGGTTCACACGATCACGAGAGTCATCGTTGAATATATAGGAGTCATCATGGATCTCCAGATCCCGCTGTTGATTATTGATCGGAGAGGTGTCTCGATCATTTCTATGTTATTCGCGAACCGTAGGGTGACACACTTAAGGTTCGATGAAGCATTTGAGAGGATACGGAATATCGAAGAATGTTTTGGATAGTACCAAAATTGTTTGGGGGGGGAAACTGAAATAAAGAAATAAAATTGTTTTATTTATTTATTAAAGAAAAACCTTTGGATTTTCCAAGTGGGAAATTATGGGAGCATGAGTGAGTGTGAGTGGAGTGTCCACTCACATGAAGAGGGAAGAGGTGGGGGCACCACCATGGGCTGGCCGGACCCCCTTGGGCTGCCTCCCCCTCCCCTATAAAAGGAGGGTGAGAGCTCTCCCTCATACACACACTTGCCCACCTCCCTTTCTCTCCACCCGCTGCTCCATTCCATGGTCTCCGGCTTGGCGAAGCCCTGACCGTGGGATTCTTCACCACCATCACGCCGTCGTGCTGCTGGAGTTCCGGGGGATCCTCTACTTCCGCTACCCCGGTGGATCGAGGGAACGGAGGCCTTCACCAAGCCGTACGTGTGACCGGTCACGGAGGCACCGCCGGATTGCGGTGCACATCTTCTCTCTCTCTCGGGATCGGTGTGAGTATGACTACGCCAACAACGAGATTTGATCTCGTAACGCTTAGAGTCTTCGATGGTATGTTTTCTTAAGACTCTCTTTCTCCCCGCTGCACTTCATCTCCTAGATTAGATCTTGGCCCTTCGGGTATCTCTCGCGTAGGAAATTTTTTGTTTTCTATGCAACGTACCCTTCAAGGACATATGATATCTTAACCCTCGAAGCTTGGAGAGGAAGTTCTTGTAGGTGAGATCATCCATGTCGTACTCGAAGTAGTTGTAGAGCTCCATCTTGTCCCTCATGCTTGTGGAGTCAATGTCGGTGTAGTAATCCGCCATATTTGTGGATGCGTAGTCGGTGTAAAACGACTCCATCTCTTCATCCAAGCTCGCGGTGTCGTAGTTGTAGTAGCGGTTCATGTCGTTGGAGCTCATGGAGTCAAAGTTGTTGTGGTTGGTGTGGTGCTCCGCCATGTCGATGATGCTTGGGGAGGAATAATCGGTGTAGATCTTGGCGTCGTTGTCGTAGTAGTGGTGGTCATCCAACATGTCATGCTCGTAGTAGTGGTCATCCACCATGTCGTGCTTGTAGTAGTGGTGATCCACCATGTCGTGGTAGAGGTCACCCATGTCAATCTCTTTGTTGTAGTCGTAGTGGTCCATCATGTACTCATCATAGTCATCATGGCCTACATATGCTCTGCTCTCACTACACATGGTTACTCACAAGCACAAGTGTATATATAGAGTGTGAAAACCTAAAATCTCAAACCTCACCTTTTAGCAAGTATTGGAACTAGTGGGCCATGCCAAGAGAAACCGATAACAAAAATAATGAAGTGACTTGAGTTCGAGGCCGGGCTTTGAGGCTGGGCTTCCTGCAAACGCGTTTTGGACGCGATTTTGACTTTTTGGGACGGAAAACGGCTCCGAAAATCACCAAATAGAAAGGGAAATAGGTGGAATTAAGCCATGGAAAAGAAAGGGAAGGTAGACCAACAAGTTTAGCAATAGATCGACGGATCAAAACCTACCAAAACGCACTTAAATCACAGATCGATCCAAAAGAAAATTGGGGCTATTTTTGGTGGGAATTTTAGAATTTAGGCAAGAACAAAAAAATTTGGGGGAAACAGGGTGTCAAATACATGGAAACCTTGCTCTTGATACCAGATGATATAGGCTAGGCCTCTAGGTTGGCCCGATCTTCACGGATTGACGCACGAGAGGTGAGGAGATTGGAAAGAACATGATGAACTCGCACACACAAAAGGGGAGATAACTCATGGAGCCTACGAGGGATTGCAAAACAAGTCAACAACACGCTAATTGGATCCGATTCCTCTCACCGGTCGGTCCACCAATCCAACAAAAGCCGCAAGGGGAAGGTTGGCAAGAACTACCAGAATCACAAGGTGAAATAGTAGCTACTTGGAGAGATATTGATACAATCCAATAGAGTAATCTATGGAGTAGCCATGGATCTCAAGGGGGAAGTTCTCCACATGAGAGGGGGAGCACAAGGCCCAATTCTGTCTCATCTCAACTCTTTTCCTAGATCTGGTCCAAGGGGTACGTATTTACAGCCAAGGGGTAGGTGGGGAGGAAAAGGGGGAGAAATCCCCCAGTTCCCGTAGCTGTAGGGAAACCGGCCTGGGAGGCCTAGGAGGCCGGGGTGGGCGCAGGGAAGCCGGCCTGGGGCCGAGGTGGAGGTCGGGCCGTTCGGGTGCCCACCTGGCCTGAGACGCGGGGAGCCCGGCCCGAGGCCGGGGTGGAGGCCGGCTGCCTTTGGAGGGGTTCCGGCCTAGAGGCCGGCCTGGCCGGGGTTGCAGGGCGGGTTTCCCGCGCTTCTGCTCCTTCCTTCTTCTAAGACTTCTTCTCCCTCGACGTCTTCTTGCTTCTTCCTCCTCTTCCATGCGTACACCTTGGACGACCTTGAGTCCTAGGCTTCCTTGGCATCTCCCCTCGCATCCGTAGTAAACCATCCAAAGGGTTACGAAGTGGGTTATAGAAGAGGAATGAGTTCACCTTTTGAATTCATGGTGACTTGACATATGATGGAGTGTGAGACATGCCCAGTGGAATGGGTCGCGCTGCATCACCCAATCAGCTAGGCCAGTCAACGCCTAATTAGAAGAGCCAGCCAACCAGAGACAGTCATGTGGCCTAGTTGTTTTCTGTATTTTTCTCCCAGTAGAATTAAATTGACAGTTTTACAGAAAAGACCCTAAAACTTAGAATGATCGTAAATTTTGATCCAGAATGCCAAATTTTGTAAAGTTGGACTTTTTAAAAGCCCTTGATTTGTAGGATCTTTTGGTACTGTTTAAATTCAAATTTGATTTTTTTACATTTTATCAAATTCAAATGAGCCATTTGGATGAATTTCGGCATAGTTTAAATAATATAAATCCAATATTGGAAAACCAAATATGTTTGGAGACCTTAGGATGTGTACTAATAGACCCTTCTGTACAAAAAAAATTTTGTACAAGTTGAGAGTGTACTTATATTTTAGATGCTCAACTGAGTATTATTAACATATAATAAATCCTATAGATATTTGGAATATATTTTCTTATGCAAATTGGTTCCAAATATTAACCTTGAACCATAGATACTAGTACCTAAAATTTTTAGAAGCAGAGGACCTATTCCATGTAGGTTTTGCCTAAAAACCCATCCATAGTAGTCAGCCACCTGATTTTGAATAGTGTATGGTGAGACCTTTATTAGGAAAAATTCTCGTAAGATCAATTTGACCAAGACCAGCACCCAATATGTGTTAAGGACATATTTTAGTAGCATATGTATCTAAAACCCGTAGCCCAAGACCGTTTACAAATTTACACGTCAAATAGTGAATTTGTTAGAACCCTAGTACTCAAAAGTTCTGAGAGAATCATGTGATCATGGTTTGCTATCAAAAACCCTAGACCAAACCTTGTGTAACCTTTGAGACCAGAGACCAACCATTTGAATCTTTGGAACAACCCTGCTACCTATTCAAGTTTTGATTATTTCAAATTTGGATTTGACCAACCATTGACCCAAATGGAAAATCTAAAGCCCTATCACAATAATTCTTTGGAAATTGTGTGATGAGCCTAGACCAATCTTAGCCAAAATGGAAATCCTAACCCGGCCAATTTAATTCTTTTGTTAATGAATTAAGTGCTCAACCCCAAACCTTATTATTACCTACACTTCTTTTGCATATTGAGTGAGGTGATTGTTGGAATTTTGGCCCAAATGGACCAGCCCATTTAATATTCCAGAAATTCCTAATAAATCCTAGAGGCCCACTTGGCCCATTCGTGTATGGCAAGAGGTGGGACAAATGTTTAGTCCCACATTGCTAGTTGAGTGGAAGTTTTACCTGTTTATAAGGGAGGGCTTTCCACTTGTTGTATGAGCATGAGAAAGAGATGACTACACGCGCGCTCCTCCTCTGCCGCCCGCCTCGCCTCGTCACGATGCGCGCGCGCGCGCCGCGGGTTGCGGGTTGCGGGAATGCCTCGAGCCGAGAGCCTGTCTCTCTCTTTATTTTGCCACACGCACGAATTAGAATATGAACAGGCACAGGAATCTGAAACGAAACGCTTTGCTAAGTGGGTTTTGATTACGGAGGCTGCTCAGCTTCGGCTGCTGCCTGTTTGCCTTCCCGACTCTTCGTTTAATCCTCTCCAGAAAAACACACAGCAATACACTGCCTTCTCGTTTCCAGAGCCTTGCGCCACCGCTCAAGTCTTCCCCATCCTGGCCTGCGGCGTGCACCGCCGGTCGGGACAGTAGGCCTCCGAAACTGCGCTACTTCGAGTCCTGTACGGGAGAAGGGCGATAAGGTTTTTGGGGAGCGCTCTGCACGACTACTGAGTTCTTCATCACGGACGACAACGACATCTTCCCCAACGACGACTTCTTCTCGGAAGTCGACGGTCTCTTCGACGATATGAGCGACAACGTCAACAATGGTCCCGCTGCTGCACCAGCTCCTGTCCAGTATGTGCTCATGTCTTTTCTGTTCAATCTCATGTTTCAGATCCTACTAGAATTCCTAGTTCGAGCAATTGGAGTAGATTTGTTTTCCCCAAATTCTATACTATGCATGCCTGTTGCCTACTCTCTGGAAATTCAGATGATTAAACTATGCATGCCCTTTGTCTACTCTTCGAAAATTCAAATGACTACTTTGACTATTGTAATTGTAGTTCTGCTTTACCTACTGTTTCTATTAATTAAATTATGTGGTAAATTGCTCATATTTCCAACAATCCAAAAACCTTATTATAGGCAATTTACCCCAACTGGATTTGCTGCGTCTATGAGGCCACCTGTGTTTGAGGGCGCCAATTATAAGAGATGGCGCGTGAGAGCAGTTCTCTGGTTTCAATCCATGAACTGCTATGACGCCACTCTTGGCAAGCCTACGGGTGATCTCGACCCTCAACAGGAGGCAAACTATGAGAAAATGAATACCCTCTTTAAGCTTGCTCTGATCAGTGTTCTTGGAGATAACATTGTTGATGCTTATGCGTCGTTTGACAATGGCAAGGATATGTGGGATGCACTTGAGGCAAAATTTGGTACCTCAGATGCTGGCACTGAACTGTACGTCATGGAGCAATTCTATGACTACAGGATGACTGATGAGCGCTCCGTGGTTGAGCAAGCTCATGAGATTCAGTCACTCGCCAAAGAACTTGAGCACTTCACTTGTGTGTTACCGGACAAGTTTATTGCCGGAGGCATCATTGCCAAACTTCCTGCCTCATGGAGGAGCTTTGCTACGTCTCTGAAGCACAAGAGACAGGAGTTTTCTGTCTCGAATCTCATTGGGACTCTTGATGTCGAAGAAAAGACAAGAGCAAAGGACACACGTGCTCGAGGTGCTGATGGAAGTTCTAGTGCCAACCTGGTACAGAAGAGAAACTTCCAAACCCACAAGTTCAGAAACAAGAACAAGTTTGAGGGTAAAGGAAAGTTTGATGTGAAGAACAAGACACCACATTCTACCAAATTCAAGAAGAAGTATGAGAAGAAGTATGAGAAGAAGAAAGGAGTCTGCCATGTTTGCGGTGATCCTGAACACTGGGCTCCCAACTGCCCGAATCGCTTTGACAAGCGTCAACATGGGAAAGGCGGCAAGACCGTCAATGTTGTCATTGGTGATACTGAGATGAAGGACGCAGGGTACGGTATATTTCCTACTGTTCTTTCAGTATGTCATTCTCCTGATTGGTGGATTGATACGGGCGCCAATGTACATGTATGTTCTGATATTTCCATGTTCTCTTCTTATCAGGCAGCAGGAACTTCTTCCGTGCTGATGGGCAACGACTCACATGCTTCTGTTCGCGGTGTTGGTACGGTCGATCTGAAGTTCTCTTCGGGGAAGACTGTACGACTGAAGAACGTGAACTATGTGCCCTCTATAAATAAGAATCTTGTTAGCGGTTCTCTTCTGTGTAGAGATGGCTACAAGCTTGTCTTTGAGTCGAATAAATTTGTAGTGTCCAAGTTTGGAACCTTTGTTGGTAAAGGATATGAATGTAGTGGTTTGTTTCGCTTATCTTTGACTGATGTCTGTAATAACGTTGTAAACCATGTTTGCAACAATGAATCAAATTTATGGCATTCACGTCTTTGTCACTTCAGTTTTAGCTGCATGACACGACTATCCAAATTGAGCTTAATTCCCCACTTCACACCTATTAAGGGTTCTAAGTGCCGAGTGTGTGTGCAAGCTAAGCAACCTCGCAAGTCCCATAAAACTGCAGAGGCGAGGAATCTGGTACCACTAGAGCTCATACATTCTGATCTCTGTGAAATGAATGGTGTGTTAACAAAAGGTGGAAAGAAATATTTCATGACGTTAATTGATGACTCCACCAGATATTGTCATGTGTATCTTCTGAAATCAAAATATGAAGCTTTGAGTTTCTTCAAAATCTATAAAGCCGAAGCAGAAAACCAACTTGATCGAAAGATTAAGAGGCTAAGGTCTGATCGGGGTGGAGAGTATTTTTCCAACGAGTTTTATTCTTTTTGTGCGGAACATGGTATAATTCATGAGAGGACGCCTCCCTATTCACCTCAGTCAAATGGGGTGGCTGAAAGAAAGAACCGTACTCTAACTGATTTGGTTAACGCCATGTTAGATACATCGGGTCTTTCCAAGGCATGGTGGGGGGAGGCTATTATGACTGCGTGTCATGTCCTAAACCGAGTCCCTACAAAAGACAAAGAGATAACTTTATTTGAGGAATGGGAGAAGAAAAGACTAAAACTCTCTTACCTACGACCTTGGGGTTGTTTGGCGTTAGTCAATATTCCATTCCCTAAGAAGCGCAAGGTTGGACCAAACACTGTGGATTGTGTTTTTCTGGGATATGCTTTTCATAGAATTGGCTATAGATTCTTGGTCATAAAATCCGATGTGTCTGACATGCGTGTTGGTACAATTATGGAGTCAAATGATGCGACTTTCTTCAAAGACATTTTTCCTATGAAGGATATGTCTACCTCGTCACATCAGGAGATTCCTAATTCATCAAGTCAAGAATTAGTTCCACTTCCTGAACCTACCATTTGATGGAACACGTTGAAAATCCTATGGAGGACAACAGTGAAACTCCCAAAAGAAGCAAGAGACAGAGGACTGCAAAGTCTTTTGGTAATGATTTCATTGTATACCTCGTGGATGATACTCCCAGTTCCATTTCAGAGGCCTATGCATCTCCAGATGCTGACTATTGGAAGGAAGCCGTTCGTAGTGAGATGGATTCCATTTTGGCTAATGGAACTTGGGAAATCACTGATCGTCCTTACGGGTGCAAACCTGTAGGATGCAAGTGGGTGTTCAAGAAGAAGCTTAGGCCTGATGGTACTATTGAGAAGTACAAGGCACGGCTTGTGGCCAAGGGTTATACTCAAAAGGAAGGTGAAGATTTCTTTGATACTTACTCACCTGTAGCACGCCTGACCACCATTCGAGTACTACTTTCGCTGGTTGCTTCACATGGTCTTCTCGTTCATCAAATGGATGTTAAGACCGCTTTCCTAAATGGAGAGTTGGAAGAGGAAATTTACATGGACCAGCCAGATGGATTCGTGGTAAGTGGTCAGGAAGGAAAGGTGTGCAAATTGTTGAAATCTTTATATGGCCTTAAACAAGCGCCTAAGCAGTGGCATGAGAAATTCGAAAGAACTTTGACTGCAGCAGGTTTTGCTGTAAATGAAGCTGACAAATTTGTGTACTATCGCCATGGTGGGGGCGAAGGAGTCATTCTTTGTTTGTATGTTGATGACATACTAATCTTTGGAACTAACCTCAAAGTGATTGAAGAGGTCAAGAGTTTCCTATCTCAATGTTTTGAGATGAAAGATCTAGGAGTTGCTGATGTTATTCTTAACATCAAGTTACTGAGAGATGACAATGGTGGGATAACACTGCTTCAATCTCACTATGTGGAGAAGATCTTGAGTCGTTTTGGGTATAGCGATTGCAAGCCTTCACCAACTCCATATGATCCCAGTGTGCTACTTCGTAAAAACAGAAGAATTGCAAAGGATCAACTTAGATACTCTCAGATTATTGGCTCGCTTATGTATTTAACTAGCGCTACAAGGCCTGACATCGCGTATGCTGTGAGCAAACTTAGCCGATTTTTTTCAAATCCGGGCGATGATCATTGGCACGCTCTTGAGAGAATCATGCGCTATTTGAAAGGTACTGCGAGCTATGGAATTCACTATTCTGGGTACCCAAGGGTACTTGAGGGTTATAGTGATTCAAATTGGATATCTGACGCTGATGAGATAAAGGCCACGAGTGGATATGTATTTACACTTGGTGGTGGCGCTGTTTCTTGGAAGTCTTGCAAGCAGACCATCTTAACGAGGTCAACTATGGAAGCAGAACTCACAGCATTGGACACAGCCACTGTTGAAGCAGAGTGGCTGAGACAGCTCTTGATGGACTTACCTGTGGTTGAAAAACCTATACCCGCTATCCCGATGAACTGTGATAATCAAAATGTGATCATCAAAGTAAACAGTTCTAAGGACAATATGAAATCATCAAGGCATGTGAAGAGGAGACTAAAATCTGTCAGAAAAATGAGAAACTCCGGAGTTATTGCATTGGATTATATCCATACATCTAAAAACTTGGCAGACCCCTTCACAAAGGGTCTATCGCGTAACGTGATAGATAATGCATCGAAGGAGATGGGTATGAGACCCACAATATAAGTTGTTCACTGTGGTAACCCACTCTATGTGATCGGAGATCCCGTGAATTAGAATTGGGAGACAAGCTGTTGATCAACTGAGAGGAGAGTATCCCTACTTTTTATACCACTCCATGAAGATGCAATACTCTCCTACTCTGCAAGGCAGGTTGATTTTTATCTTAATGTGTTCTAAGTGGCTTATTTAAGCAGAGATGTTGTCCTGCAGAACATCCTTTGAAGAACACACCTATGTGAGTCTGACTGTCAAACGTCGCAGTCCATGAGAGTTGGGTGCTCTCTAATAAACTCATGAAAGGTCAAGGAGTATGACGCATAAGCTCCACCCGCGGGGAAGTCCTGCGGCAGCCTAGTATCGATCAAGGCTTTATGTGAAACTAGATTCGCAGAAAACTTGCAGTTCAAGGCGCAGTCCACTGTCCAAGTTGCTTACTAGTGTAGCATAGAGTTCTAGGTGGAAGTTCAACTTCACAGTCTCCACTAAGCATCGGTATATAAAACAATGTTTTGGAACCAAAGGCAAATTTCGTGTGCCTCTGGGATCTGGTGGGGGATTGTTGGAATTTTGGCCCAAATGGACCAGCCCATTTAATATTCCAGAAATTCCTAATAAATCCTAGAGGCCCACTTGGCCCATTCGTGTATGGCAAGAGGTGGGACAAATGTTTAGTCCCACATTGCTAGTTGAGTGGAAGTTTTACCTGTTTATAAGGGAGGGCTTTCCACTTGTTGTATGAGCATGAGAAAGAGATGACTACACGCGCGCTCCTCCTCCGCCGCCCGCCTCGCCTCGTCACGACGCGCGCGCGCCGCGGGTTGCGGGAATGCCTCGAGCCGAGAGCCTCTCTCTCTCTTTATTTTGCCACACGCACGAATTAGAATATGAACAGGCACAGGAATCTGAAACGAAACGCTTTGCTAAGTGGGTTTTGATAACGGAGGCTGCTCAGCTTCGGCTGCTGCCTGTTTGCCTTCCCGACTCTTCGTTTAATCTTCTCGCGTGGCCTGTTCGGCTTCTGCTCTGTGCCTATAAAATCAGAGGTCGCTCCTCTCCAGAAAAACACACAGCAATACACTGCCTTCTCGTTTCCAGAGCCTTGCGCCACCGCTCAAGTCTTCCCCATCCTGGCCTGCGGCGTGCACCGCCGGTCGGGACAGTAGGCCTCCGAAACTGCGCTACTTCGAGTCCTGTACGGGAGAAGGGCGATAAGGTTTTTGGGGAGCGCTCTGCGCGACTACTGACTTCTTCATCACGGACGATAACGACATCTTCCCCAACGACGACTTCTTCCCGGAAGTCGACGGTCTCTTCGACGATATGAGCGACAACGTCAACAATGGTCCCGCTGCTGCACCAGCTCCTGTCCAGTATGTGCTCATGTCTTTTCTGTTCAATCTCATGTTTCAGATCCTACTAGAATTCCTAGTTCTAGCAATTGGAGTAGATTTGTTTTCCCCAAATTCTATACTATGCATGCTTTACCTACTGTTTCTATTAATTAAATTATGTGGTAAATTGCTCATATTTCCAACAGTGATAATACTTGACCATACCAAGTGAACTCTTGGAATTTCCTCGACAAATATGACTAATTGAGTTTGAATCCTTCAATCATAAACCACGACCAACCAATATCCATTTTCGTAGACCCTTAACCCAATCACAATAATTTATTTTGTAAATTAAATTATTGTGATAAATTTTGACCTTGCCTTAACCCAACTAACTTAAAACCTTTTTGGCTATGCTTGTTGAATGGTATGGTTATTCTTTCATTTGTTTGTGAACGTTTGTTTATTGTTATTTATTTGAATTGTTTAGATTGTACAAAGAGAAAATTCTTATTGTGAAGAGAGTGTACCTCTACACCAACTTAAAAAAGGCAAGTGACATACATGAGCCACCCAGGTTTTATTATGCATTATACATTTTGTGTAGTATGCATGATGTGTGTTTTATGAAAAATTATATGCTATGCTAATATCCCAAGTAGTATGTAGACATCCATTTATATCCTGCTAGTGTAGGTGACATTGAACTTAGTAGAAGTGCTTAGTTATACTCTTCAAATGTTTTACTTAGATGTTGATGATAAAACTACTAAGTTTAATGAATCACCTGGGTGGATTGGACTTGATAGGTTGATGAGAGTTGAGTGTCTCCTCATGGCCATATTTATGGTTCTACCTAAGGGGTTCACTTGAGGAATGCCACCAATGAACCGAGAGATTTCAACTCACTACCTGTTTGATTGCTTTCCATGCATCCTTTAGTCAATATGGGTTATGTCTTGATCAACTAAGTTGTGAGAGTTCAACATGTCTGCTTGACAAGCAGATGTAAAGGGTGTAGGTTTGGAACGGGTCTTGCCAGTAGGTTGAATTCTTCCTTTGAAAGATCTCGTCTCAATCTTCTCTTTTCCTTAATGCACCCAGTGTGTATAGGATGTTTGGGTTGATCGAGTCTAAAGGTGAAACTGCATATACTCTGCATAGTTAATAAAACTAAGATATTAGTCGTGTCCCCGGTTATGGACAACTATGAGCAGCTGGACATGGAATTGATGGAATAATCTCATCGTGCCAATTTGATAGTAAAAAATTTAGGGATCAACAAGGGTAGGAGATTCCCTGGTCTTACCAGTGGCACTCCTTAATATAATTTTGGTTCACTGGTCTCAATCAGTGATGTCAACCTTCAAAAATAAATGATTTTGTGGACAGTTATAGGACAACTTGCTTTCTGCAACTAGCCAAACTCCACCAAGCCAAATATCATGTAGTACTAGATTTTCACTACATCCACCATAGTGACATTTGTCACTATATTTAATCGTACTAACCCCTTATGGCTGCATATTCCATATTGCAGATGGATCTATTTGACGAGTGAGGATTCCGTTTAGGTTCTCAAGTCTACAACCAACATGTTTTTGCCTATGGCACATGAAGATGATGAAGCTCACTGTTGTATATAATTTCCGTTGTGGATCTTTATATCATGCTAGTCTTCTAAGACTATGCAAATTGTAATAATTTATATTGTAGAGACTAGATCATGAGAAGTAATAAATTTTTGACACAATTGCATGATATTTCATCTTTTAGTGTGGTGCTATGACGGTGCAGATCTTGCACTTGTTGGGATACCCCCAAGAAGAAGGTTTGATGAACACAGCAGCAAGTTTCCCTCAGAAAAGAAACCAAGGTTGAATCAGCCAGTAGGAGAAAGAAGTAACTTTAGAAGGTTGATGCAGCTGAGGTGGCAGGGCACACTACCGGTTCTGCAGCAACGTGGAACCTACACAACACAATCAATTCACTTTTCCCCAACGAAGCAGTGAGGTTGTCAATCTCACCGGTTTTGCTGAACACAAAGAGGTTAAACGTATGGTGTGGAAAATAGTATAAAAACATCAGTAGTAGTGTGAAAACAGTTGAAGTAGTGTGTGTATTATCAGTATGATAAAATGGACCGGGGTCCACAGTTCACTAGTGGTGTCTCTCCATATAAGATAGCTAACAAGTGTGGTGAACAAATTACAGCTGGGCAATTGATAGATAATGAAACATGCATGACATGATGATTACTATGAGATTCATGCGGGCACTACAACAAGATACATAGATCGCCATCCAACTGCATCTATGACTAATAATCCACCCTCCGAATATCATCCGAACAAACGTCGGGTATTAAGTTGCAAGCATTAGATTATCGCAGTAAGCAAAGTGTGTAATGTAAACAAAGTAAACATCGTTGTTTTCTCCCTAATGGCAACAACACATCCTCCATTCGTCACGTTTCTGTCACTCGAGCACAGATGCAAAGGAGGCATGAACCCACTATCGAGCATAAATACTCCCTCTTGGAGTCACTAGCATCTACTTGGCCAGAGGATCTACTAACAACGGAGAGAATGCAAGATCATAAATAACATACACATGAACACAACATGATAGATTGGTAATAAAGAGGCATATCATTCAATAATCATCGGATCCCAGCAAACACAACATGTAGCATTACAATAAGATGATCTCGATCATGTGAGGCAGCTCACGAGATCCAAACATGAGGCATAAAGAGGAGAGGACAACCATCTAGCTACTGCTATGGACCCATAGTCCAAGGATGAACTACTCACGCATCACTCCGGAGGCGAGCATGGTGGTGTAGACCCCTCCGGTGATGATTTTCCCTCCCGGCATAGTGTCGGCGAGAACTCTAGAACCCTCCCGATCTCGGGTTGACGATGACGGCGGCCTCGGGTGTTTTTCGTGGAAAAGTGGTATATCTCTAGGGTTCACGCATCGGGGGTATTATATAGGCGAAAGGGCGATGGTGGTGGGTGCCCAAGGGGCCCACACCACCCCCAGGCGCGGCCAGGGGGCGCGCCGCCCTATGGTGTGCCCCTTGTGGCCCCCTCCGGGCCTCTTCGGGACTGTGTGAAACCTTTGGGAATTCTAAGACTTCCGGGCTTCGAATTTTCCAATTCCGAGAATATTTCCATAGCAACTTTTCTGAAACTAAAAACATGAGAAAACAGGAACTGCCTCTGTGGCATCTTATCAATAGGTTAGTCCCGGGAAATCGATAAAAATGACATAAAGTGTAAGGAAAACATGTAGCATATGGCATGAAAACAACATGGAACATCAGAAATTAAGGATATGTTTATGACGTATCATGCTAGCATTTGATCCAAAGACTAGCACAATAATCCAGGGGTTCTTGCATTTATTTAAAATGTGGGAACACTACAACGTGTTAGTGTTTTAATGTGTTTTTTCATGCTCTTTGATGTGTGTGGTTACCTTGATCACGTAATTGTATGCATCTCCAAGAGTTTTGTGCTAGATAGTGAGTTCATGCCTCCTTGTTGCGTGCGCTCGAGTGACAGAAACGTGTAAGGGGAAGGATGTGTTGGTGCCACTAAGGGTAAAACAACGGTGTTCTTGTTTGCGTGATGGGAAACATTTCTTGCATTATGTATTGATCTTTAAGCAATTGTTTGCTGCTTGAAACTTAATATGAGATATATTTTGCTGGATAGTTTTATTGCGGTGGATTATTAGATATGGATGCATGTTGGATAGCGGTTCATATGCCTTGACGTAATGGCTACGTAATTAGAGCATATGAACTATATCTCGTCATAATAGCATTGTTGAAAGTATAAGGATGCCGCCTAGAGGGGGGGTGAATAGGCGCTTTAAATTAATTACGGTTTAGGCTTGAGTAAATGCGGAATAAAACTAGCGTTTAATTTATCAAGCACAAAACCTATGCAAACTAGGTTTACCTATGTGCACCAACAACTTATGGTAGGCATGATATACACCTATGAGATATCAAGATAGATGGCTTCAAGCACGATGGCTATCACAAAGGTAAATGCATAAGTAACGAGCTAGAGTATAGAGATAACCGAAGCACAAGGAGACACCGGTGTGATTACCGAAGTTCCTTCCCAAGGGAAGTACGTCTTCGTTGGAGAGGTGGGGAGCCACCTAGGCGCTCCTCAATAGCACGGATGTGCACACCTTATTCTCCTTGAGCTTCTACGGTGAGGGAGATGCTCGTTTCCACTATGAGGTCGACTTGAAGGCGTTGACCAAACCTTACACGAGGTTGAGGCTATCTCCACAACTCAATTGGAGGCTCTCAACGAAGCTTCTTGCAACAAGGTGGAAGCCCCAAGCACTAACCGTCTAGGGTGCTCAATACACCCAAGAGGAACAATGTCTCCGGTGACCAAGCACCCAAGAGTAACAAGCTCACGAACTTCTCTTTCACGAATCTCGTGGGGAACTCAAACCGATACACCTAATGAAATGGCAAGAACACGCAAAGTGGTCAACAACTTCTCTCTCAAATCCCACCAAAGCAACTAATGCTATGGAGGGAGGAAGGAGGAAGAACAAGGAAAACAACAAATGAATCCCTAGATCTAGATCCAATAGATTCCCCTCACAAAGAGGAGAGATTGATTGGTGAAGTGGTAGATCTAGATCTCCTCTCTCTTTTCCCTCAAGTGGAAGCAAGAATCATTGGAGGGATTGAGAGATAGCAAGCTTTTGGAGGTCAACAATGGAGGTCAAACTTTCCCAAAAGGTTGGGGAACCATTGGGGAAGAAGGCCCCTTAAATAGGTCACCCAAATATCCAACCGTTGGAGGAAAAATCGCGCAGGGGCGGAACCTCCGGTGAAACCACCGGAACCTCCGCCCCCCGGATGAGTTAGGACACCAAAATGGCTGAAAAAATGACCCAACCACCGGAGCCTCCGGTGGTTTCACCGGAGCCTCCGCCAACATCATCCCGAAAGGGTTTCGGGCGGAGCCACCACCGGAACCTCCGGTGGTGGAAAAAACTGCAGAACAGCCTATATGAAAACGGTCGTAACTTTTGCATCCGGACTCCGTTTTCGATGTTCTTGGGCTCGTTGAAATCGCAACGACGAGCACTACAAGAATATGCAGAGAAACATCATAGTACAAAATGGGAATATAAAACCAAATCATGACAGGTTTGGCCTATCAATAAAGAACAACCGGTAGAAACCTCCAACAACAAAAATGCGATAAGTTTTTCATACGAAATCCATTTTTGATGAACTTGAGCTTGACATGAAGAACATGAAAAGCTCTAAAACCTTACATGGAGAAAACCCAAATAATAACCAAGAAGGATGATGCCAAATATGCAAAGGTTTGAGCTCTCTACGATAGATACGATCAAGATATGCATTCAAGAGCCCCTCTTGATAGTACGGTTATCTATCCTATAATCCGGTCTCCCAACTAGCATAATGAGATCGGTAAAATAGAAACCCTATCTAAGTCATACCTTTGCCTTGCGCAATCCAATTGAGCTAGATGATGACGATCTTAATCACCTCAAGTTGGACCACCTTTCTTGATTGCGCTTCGCTTTGTGAAGATTGTGAATTGCTCCCCCATAAGCTAATATTAGAGAGATTCTCACATGACCATCTTCACTTGACAATAATCTCCATATGGGTGGAAAGCTTCAAGCATAGGATTTCTTCTAGATGCTTCACTTGAGTTTCCACGTCAAGCTAGGTGACGAACATCGCTTGACGATGACATAGACCATGGGCAATATGAAATCTTCCTTTTTGTTCATGCCCATGGAAAGATAGCTAACCACACATAGAGATGCCACACACACATATATGGGTTAGATCACAAAGCTATATTGACAATTGCTTACCATACCATGAGATACACAATCCCACTTGATACATCGTGTAGCTTTGTGTGTTGATCACTAGCTTGATCAACCTTGTATATTTTCTTCTCACTTCAAATGATGATGTCTTGAAGATAACCATGAAGAATAACCTAAGACTTTTCTTCAAGACACACTATCAATAAGCTCAACTCAAACCATGACCATTCTTCATATAAATCCTTGAATATAACAATGGCCATCAAGGAAGCTAATAGAGTTCAACACATGAACTCCATTATTTCCTATGGACAAGATCTACAAGGATAACTCAATGCAAACATTAGTCCATAAGGATTGTCATTAATTACAAAAACAACATCTGGGGCACCATGCACTTTCAATTGTTACGCTCCTAATTGGTCAATTTCCTGGGTGTAAATTGTTCATCCAACACATGTTATTTTGTTTGGAGAGTTGACTATAGTGAAACTATGAACCCTCGTCCATATTTTACTATATATCGTCATAATGGCATTGTTACGCTCATAATTGGTCAATTGCCTAGCTGTAATTTGTTCATCCAACACATGTTCTTTTATTTGGATTCTAAACAAAGAGAAAGCTCACGTGGCTGCTCAACAAGGAGGTTCATGCTCGTTTAACTTACAGTTACTTTTAGCACTTCTCTACAAATTCTCTCTCATTGATTTCTATGATGTGGAAAAAATTGAAGAACTTATTACTTGGAAGGGTGTCGTTGAAATTTTCTCTTTGATTGAAAAATATGACGATGCTCCTTACAAATATGAGATTGATGCTATACTTAATCATTGTTATTATAATTACCAAGTTCAAAAAAAATTATATTACGAGATATCTTGAATCATATTCTTCCAAAATGAAGATACTAATGCCTTGCAGAAGTCTATGGAAGAAGAAATTGCTGAAATTGGAACCTCATTGGATGAAATAGAGGAGGACAACAACGATCAAAAGGAGGAAGAATGGAGTAGCTACCCATGCCCACCTTCTAATGAGATTAAATCCTTAACTCTTACATTATATGATTGCCCTCCATGCTTACCAAAGGAGGATGAGTGCTATACTTATGAATGTGATGATCTGATTCTTTTGAAATATCCCTTTTTGGTGAAACAAATGCTTGATATACTTGTGACCATGATGCCTCTATGAATGATACTTATAAAGATGTTTTTGCTACTGTTATTTATGATAATCCATGCTATTTTATAAATCTTACAATAATCCTTTGGTTATTCCTTCTATTAATATGCATGATAATTAGAAAGTTTTCTTATAATTTTTTTATGATGATGCTCTAGATGATCGTCCAATGTTGCTTAATGATATAAATTATAATTCTGCTGAAAATGAGATTGGGAAGTTCTAAACTTTAGCTATAAGGATTACCATACCTTTTGAGAGTGATCAATCATCTTGTTGTACAATTGTTAAATGTGGAATTGGAGAGGTCGCGATTTTAAATAATATTGATACCACTATTTTGGAGCCTGATATGAATTATGTGCTTGTAGATCATGAAAAGCATGCTTTATGTGATAGTTATATTGTTGAGTTTGTTCATGATGTTACTGAAAATTATTATGAGAGAGAAAAATATGGTTGTAGAAATTTTCATGTTACTAAAACACTTCTCTTTATGTTGAAAGTTTTGAAGTTGCTATTGTTTTACCTTCCTATACTTGTTTCATATTTGCTTCTTGATTCTTATTTTTATGCAAGCATCTTCTAAAATCACTGAGCCTATCTTAATGGCTATAAAGAAAGAGCTTTCAGGAGACCACCCTTTTTATTTTTTTGCTTTCAGTTTTTAAGATTGTTTTCTATCTTATGGTCATATAACATGAATAAAAAAATAGATGTACTTGTTATCTATTTTTTTTTTCAAAAAGAGAAATGATTGAGAAGGTGAACATTGATGAAGTAGGGGTCGCTTGTGTTCATTCCTATGGAAACAATGTAAATCTTTTTATGAAGTTTCTGAGTCCAAAATATATTTTCATTGTGTTTCTTCCATTGTACTATAAAAATAATGTGACAAAAGTAGCCTCTAATTGAAGGAAAGTGAAAGGTTTGGTTTTGCTGTCTAGATTTGTGTTCCTTGCCATGAAATTCGTATCTCGCCACTTGAGCATGATAAAATTCTACAAAAATTAGCACTTGTCTCAGTTTGTTATGTATCTTTCATTACTATTGAGTTTTACTATTTGAGCCACGTAACTACCTCGAACAAATTCATCTTTATAGACTGTTCTGTTTCGACAGATTTTTTCCTTTATTTTCATTTGTCTCCTTACTCGTTTATTTTGGGGTTCTCTAAGGGTGGAGTGCTTTAAGAGAAGTTAGTGAGAGTAGCTAATGTTTAAACTAAGTGATTGCAATATGTCTATGCAGTACCTAATTGGATTTATTTATTTGAGTACTAACTCCTCTAAAGAAGATTATGAGATGTTTTGTGTGAATAAAGTTTTTAAGTGTCACAAGAGAGGATTATATGAGAATATTAAGGAGGGACAAAAGCTCAAGCTTGGTTATGCTCAATTTCATCCCAAGAAATATTCAAAAAGTATCAAGCGTCAAAGCTTAGGATTCTCAAGGCATTCCCTTCTTCATCAACATTATTATCACGTCATCTCCAATTGAAACTATGTTTTTATTGAATCACATATTATATGCTATTATTGGAGCGTATTTTTTCTTTATGTTTTTTTTGCTTTTAATTACAATGTTGGTTCCTACCATTCTTATTTTGGAGAGAGAAACGCTACGCTTTTTTATAGGATACTCTTGTGCTTCACTTATATCTTGTTGAGTGTTCAATTTTTCTACGGATTGTTTTTAGCTCTTGTTCTTCACTTATATTTTGTTTAGAGCTATTATTTCTTTTGTTTTAGAACTCTCTTGTGCTTCACTTATAATTTTTGTAAGAGTAGTTCAAATAAGTTTGTTGGTGTTAGTTGGAACGGAAAACTTTCATGCATGTGGTAGTGGTATAAAGAAAAAATACATGATGTTGTAGATCATTAAATTGTTTCACATGAATTATTGATGTGGATTTGAGATAAAAACATGATTAATGGGTACTGAACTAGTAAAGTTAAAAAAATCAATGGTTGGTATAAAATATTGAATCTGTGCTACACTTGAATAATCAGTTGAAATTACGATCGCATATGACTTCTAATATAGATAGAAATCATGATGAATTTTGTTACGCGATACTGTTGGGGTAGCCAATAGTGAATTGTTGTTGCAAAGGACCCTCTTGGAGTGGTATTCATTATGTCATGATTGATTATGATGCTATTTTGAATCTTTAACCTTGTGAGTCTTTTTATTTAAGTTGAGTTGCGTTTTTATGGCACTTCCACCATCCATATATGCTAAGCCTCTTTGGTGATATGCATTTCCCTTTCTCACATTGAGATTTGGTGCATACTTTGCCAGTACATCCAAACCCCATGGGAGGACTTCATATTGTTCTTCTACACATAATCTCATATATCTTCTCCGAAACAACCACCATACCCACCTATTACGGCATTTCCATAGTCGTTCCGTTATATATTGTCATACAACATCCATCTTACATTACATGGCTTGATGTCATTCTTCGTTTTGATAAATGATAGATTATTTATTGTGAGTTATAAGTATTAAAAGTGTGATGATTCATTATAATATAGAGTGTTACCCCTACTTGTGAGGAATTAAGAGAGCCCAAAGAGGCCACCAAAAAAGATCCTAAAGAGTACAGATGAGGGAAAATAAAAGAGCCATGAAGGCTACCAAAAATATAGAAAAAAGAAAATAAAAAAGATAGAGGGGGCAACATTACTATCCTTTATTCCACACTTGTGGTTATGTTTAGCACTTATACTAACCTTTGTAGAGAGATTTCATATTATTACTTGCTTAACTATGTGGGCATCCTTACATTATAGAACTTAGTTTGTATATTCCAATGACGAGCCTCCTCAAAAGTGGTCCAGTTCTTCATGAGAAAGCAAGTTGGATGCACACCCACTAGTTCCATTGGACAACTTTCATTCACTTATAACTCTATGTGCATATATTGTGTGGCAATCATTAAGTTTCGATTATAAGACTTACTCTTGTCCAATGATCACTCTCAGCAGCGTGAGACTTTTTTCCATTAATCGTCCAAACGCCCCCATAATTTTATCTTAGCTACAACATCCTAGTGCTAGGAACCAGTGCTCAACGCTTACTTGTTTTTAGTGCACGAAAGAACGGATAGTACTTTGTGTTCATATTTTTATCACTTGGCTTGATCCTAACTAAAATTATTGTGATTGTTTGATGCATTGGATGATTATGATTTTTTGCTTGATGCTTAAATCATCTTTAATATACTTTCTAGATTTCATTGGCTTTTAGTATTGATTCGTTGCATGTTTTTATTTTGCTTTTCCTATTGATTTATGCATTAGTTATTTGATATTAAAAATAAACCATTACTCTTATTCATTTGATCTCAGTTTACATGATTTACATTATTGTTTGATCAAGATTGTGTTGGTAGCATGTAGCTTCAAAATATATTTTTGGTATCATTTACCTACTCGAGGACGAGTAGAAATTAAGCTTGGGGATGTTGGTATGTCCAAAATATATCTATAATTTTTTATTGTTCCATACTTGTTTTATACCATTGCCCTATGTTTTTGTTGTCTTTGTATAACATTTAAGGAAATTTTACGGGCTAATCGTTCCTAGAGCCGGTTTATGTGTTTTTATTGTTTTTGTTTTTCAGAAAATCGCTACAAAATTAGTCCGTAGAAAATTCGAGGGACTGTTTTTCACCGGAACAAAGACGGAGTCCAAAAGAGAATCGGAGGGGTCCCACAGCCACCATGTGACCTCTAGGCGTAGGTCCACCCTAGGACACGCCTAGGCATCACCTGGTAGCTCTAGACACCGCCTCGCATCGCCTTGATCACTTAATTGTATGCATCTGGAGTTTTTTGCTAGATAATGGGATGATGCCTCGATGTTGCCTACGCTCGAGTGACATAATTGTGTAAGGGGAAGGATGTGATGTTTCCAGTAAGGGTAAAACAATAGTGTTCTTGTCAGCATGATGGAAAATAGTGCTTACATTATGTATTGATCTTAATGCATTTTTCTGTTACTTTAAGCAGTTGTTTGTTGCTTGCAACTTAATACTAGAGAGATTTGATGGGTAGCTTTCTTGAGGTGGATTATTAGATATGGATGCATGCTGGATGACGGTTCATATACCTGGATGTAATGCTTACATGATTAGAACCCGTGAACTATATCTCGTCATAATATGATTGTTATGCTCTCACGATTTGTCAATTCCCTAGACATAATTTGTTCACCCAACACATTTTTTTTTATGGAGAGTTTCCTATAGTGAAACTATGAACCCCGATTCATCTTTTACTATTATTGATATTGTTCTCACATGCTTTTGTTACTTCTAAGCTTGTTGCAACTATTATTTCAGATCATGCAAATCACTTATTTCACTCCATATTACACCACCTTCAATGTCTCTTCGTCGAACCAGTGCATCTATACAATCACCCATTATATTATGTGTGTTGAGGACACAAGAGAATCATTCCATCACCACTCCATCCACTATTTTATTGCTCTTTTGTTACTAATATATTTTGTTAATCACTTCTCAGGTGTGGCTGAATTGACATCTCAGCTGCTAAGGCTTATAGGTATTCTCTGGCTCCCCTTGTGTTGAATCAATAAACTGGGTTACACTTCTCCTCGAAAATCGTTGAGATCCCCTACACTTGTGGGTTATCAATAACTATGTTGAATATCATGTCATGTCGCCATCTAACTGCTGGTCTACGCTGCAGAATTTTAAAAAAAAATCCGTACGCAATCCTCGAAGATCACTATGTAGATAACGAGACATGCCCATACATGTGAGGATCGGGATCAAGACTCACCGGCCAGCGGATTCGATGTAGTCTAAGAAGAGTTCTGAACAATCATAGATCCTCACAACTAGGCCTAGCTGCAAGGATGTTGCTAAGTCTTCCCTCGTCAAGGAACACACATGTAATCCCTTTATGGTGTGCACGTGTACACTCGTGTACACTCGTGTCAACCCGTTAGCGCTACGCTTTCAAGGACTCAACACCGACGAAGATAGAAAGCCTTCTGGAGTTGCTAATTGGTAGCTCTAATCAACTGTGATTAGAGCTATTATGAATCTAGAAGTTCTCAACACATGAGAGAGAAGTGCTAATTAGAGCTAGGTCTAATCCGGAAAGTATAACTCAAAATCTGATTAGAAGAGGCTCTAATTCAATTAGAGGATCTCTAATTAGAATATCTAATTAGGTCCTCCAATTCTACTAGAGAGAGAGAGTGAGAGAGAGGCATGAGAGCCAATTATGTGTTTTGCTATGAGCCTTGTGGTTCTTTATATAGTGGGAGGGAGGAGATACTTGCCAAAGAGGGAGGGGAGTGCTAGATGACTAGGAGTTTACGACAGGAATTAACAGTGCACGAAACCAAAGTGTAGAACATTTGAACAACGTCACAAAAGCATAGCTTGGAACATCGTGATCACTCTGTAAGTACAAATATGTTGTCATATGTCATCAATCCCTTCAGCCATCACCTTCTAAACCAAGAAATGAGATATGTCGTCATGGAGCATTTGTAGCTTGCTGATTGGCAATTGCTTGACTTCGAGTCCCGAATGTTGTTGATAATTTTACAGTCTAGTGGGCATGATATAAAGCACACAAAACCTTAATATGTTCGGAAAATGAAAATAGAAGTTGTTTCACTACCTCCAATTCCATATCCAAGGACCAAGCCATCATCAAATTCATATGTTGGGCAACATAGAACCCGCTTAACTGCATATTTTGCTGGTAGAACTGGTCATGGTACGCGCCAAACTTGTTGAATTCCGACAGGTGTTGGTGACACTGGAAAAAATAGCGTATATATATAAGACTTTCATATCCAACAGAAAAAACATAGTTCATGCATTGGAATATGGCAGGTGGAAACTAACCTGATATTTTAGGAGGTGGGTAAATATGGTATAACCGTTCTGACTTATAGGTTCATTTGACACCCTGATGAAATCAAATGCTGATGGAGTAATTAAGATATTAATTAACATAGCGATATCGTGTGATATGTATATATTAAACATGACATGTCTATGTAGAGGACAATAATAAGTCACATGTCAAGAAGCCTGCTTATGTGGTCGACATTGATCTTATGATCTGGATGGAACCATGGTAGTACACAACACCTTTCACAACTGAGATGACGACAAGAATGCAGCGATCCCTACGAAATATGTACTTAATTTGAGTAACTAGTGAATTGAATCAATGGTTTGCAATCATAGTTTAGATAATGAATACTCTACCTTCTCATCAAAGGACATAGGATTAGAATGTTGTCTTCGATATTCTCCATCACATGGATGAAGTAATCCTCGACATGCCTCCCGTCAAAATCAATCACTCGCTGCAATATACTAGCAGGGTCCATGAAGACTACTTTAAGAGATTGTTCCCTCGCCTGACTCGTACATTTCCTACATAATAAACACGTAAATATGTGTAATGTGTATATGTAGATTTAGTTCCATCGGCAAAAAAAACATGTGTACATACTAGCATAGATACGGAAACATATATTGAGGGTAAGTACTTACAGTGTGAAGCATCTCATAATGGTGTCGTCCAAGGATGTCAACCGCATCATGTTTGACATGGCATCCCATGTGACCATGAGCTGGCCGACGTCCTCTTTGTTATGAACATCTTTGTAATTGACTATAATTCCTGCGTCATCCTCTTTGGCCCAAATCTTGGTCTCCAAATTCATCGTGGCCACACGGGCACCTTTGCACCTCTTCGGCTGCTTAAGATTCTCCCATACTCTTGTTCTCATGTCTGAAATACTATGTCCTCCCGCCTGATAGTTAGCATATATTTTGGCCCCAGCTCCTATGAGGGCCATTTTCCGAGAAGTATGACCCTTTGCAATGAACTAGGGCGTCATCTTCAGCTTCACAAATTGGGTCCACTAATCATAAGTGATATAAGGATATGCTGTCAAAGGAATCCTGTTCGAGTGAACGTACTCTTCCACAAGCTTGGTTTTCAAGTTCCTCCATGTCGTGCCAGCACACTTTAGAGCCACCCGTTCTTCACGAGACCTGTCGCACAGAGCAAGGATGAAGTAGCTGAGGATCTCGTTTGTGATATCATTGCGCTGCGTCGGTGATACATCCGTCCAGGTAGGAAGGAGGATAGAAACTCGTTCCCGACCGATGGTACCACAAGCAGTACTGAACTTTCTTCTAACTATCTCTGGCTGAAATGGAGCTCCGGTAATGGTACAGATTGAGGTGACGTTCATCACCGATAGCGGTCGTCTAGATGCCTTCCGACCATCGCGTTTGCAGGTCATGTATCGTTGTACACTTGTCAAAATTTCAATGCTACCACTTCTGTAGAATAAATTTCAATGAGAAAACCTACCATATGGGAACCAAATAATTAACATGCTGATGACAACTAAATTACAAAAACAACTTCGTAACTAGAAGCAGTAATATACAACAAACATATCATGTAAATGGGAACTAATGAAAATGCTGAACAATAGAATAACTAGTTTAACATAATACTCGGAAGTAAAATATTTTTTGATGCATGCTTTCAGTTGGGCAAGATGAGAGGTGTTGAGTTGGGAGTACTAATTATGAAGAAATCAACAAGGGGATGAACAGATGGTGCAGAAAACTTCACGTTATCGGTGATAGCGCGTTCACACCAACTCCCTCGCCCATGTCTGGTGTGACAGAATCGACCGCGTTGTTCGTTGCGTCCATCGCGCTCATAGTAGCGGGGAAGACCGCGTCTGGGGCGATGTACTCGTCCGCTTCGGGCTCCTCCGGGGGGGGGGGGGTTCAATCTAGCAGAACGCCGCGCGGGAGCGACCTCACTCTTCCTTTCGTCCCTCGTAGTCATAGTGGAGGGGAACATCGAAGGGCCTGCATTGACGGTTGTGGTGGGTGACGGTGGGTGGGTGGGTGCTATTTCGGCGCAGCACTGGAGGGGATTGTGGGGAAAGGATGGCGGCAAGATTGGAGTTTAGTTTGAAACTGGGTTGCGAAAAAACTAAAGAGCGGGGTGGGGGGAGGGTGTGTGTCCGAATTTTAGGCGCGTGGGCTAGCTGTTGAAAATGAAAAAACCCCGCCAAGACGTTCAACGCCAAATCCTGGTCGTTCAAATTGTTCAGTGTGGCCGATCGTCCCACATCGTCCATCCCATGGACCCCACCAAGACCTTCAACGAGTTCAACAAAAAATCCTGGCCGTTCAACGCCAAATCTTGGCCGATCGTCCACCCCATGGCACGGCTTCAAAAGTTCAACGCAAGGAACTGGAAAATTTACAGTTGCGAATAGCTAAATATTGCAGGAAAACATGCATGGTACAACGTTAGAATCTTGCTCCGCCCGCTCTTCAACCAAAGGTGTGGCAGCCGTCGCGCAAGTGTCGTGGACTTGTGCCGTCGACGTGGCCGGCCCATGTCTTAAACCCGCGTCGACGTGATGATCGGGTTGCCGTCGGCCACGTCCACGAGAGGGATGATAATCCTATGACCGTACCAGTGGATTTGTTGTGGCACGCTAAGCAGGACGTCGAATACCTTTGGGACACTCCGGGGGTCATTGATAATCACCCTGCCGTCGGTGGACCAGCTGTCCGCGGGCGGCTGCAGCTCCAACATCTCCCCACCGACGTTGTTGACGAGCCGTTCCAGCGCCTCCGGCTCCCTGACGTGGAAAGGGAGGTCGTCGAATCTTAGCGTGCATAGGTACACGAGCTCCGACAGCGTGCTAGCATAGCCAACATGCCAACACGAGAAGCTAATGCTCGCCTCTCCGCACATTAACGTTGGCGAGGTGTCAAGGACGCATTCGCAATCTTTGTTGGAGCACACCTCGACCAGGACTTCACTCTGCCGGATGGAACATTGAGCGGCCAGCGCCGACAGCTTGTCATCAGGCGAGATTGGAGGTCGTGACCCGAGCAATGTGGCGACGAGGACGTGGCCAAGGAGTTGTTGGTCCCTGTACTTCATGTCATGGGTGCGCGACAAGACGCACGCCACAGATGTCGGACGCAACTCCGACTCGTCACGCTGCCAAAATTCAGCCATGCCGTATGTATCAGTATGTCGTGGATGGGTGTGTCGTGGATGATGCCAATGGGGAGTGTGGAGACCGGGAAATATATAGGCAGTGCACAACGGCTAGTGCAACGGCTAGTTCGAGCTACTGAACATATGTTATTCGATATATTCGAGTTTCCTCCAAGATGGTACGACCTAACAACTGACGTTTGTCCACCAGTAAGTTGCCTACGAAGTCAATCAACACATATTCAATAACAATTGAGACCGGTAATACGCTAGCTCCACCTGTCTTTGACGAGCCTGATACCAGTGAAGTAAGGATTTGCTCGGGATGCTCTATTTGGCGGTCCGCGTTTGTTTGTCCAAGTCCGTATAATTAGGAACTTCTAAAAAAAATAAAAAAAATGTAAAACGTGCCAAATTTGAATTTCTCTCGGCATAGCATCATATTTTGGTTATATAATCTATATTTAAATTTTACAAGACAATACACTAGTTTAAATTTCACAAATATGGCTATGTAGTAAAGTCTACTAAATAGTAGACAGTAAAGTAGCGACAATATTGCCATAATATATGCTTCCCATAACGTAGAAACGACAATAATGTAGAATTTCACACCTAATTTTCTACAAATAATAGTGTATAATTTGAGACCTTCTTGTGCACACGTCTTCTATTATTATCTGATTAATTAATATGGATTTAATTCCATTTTGCTGATCTTCTATATATACTTTCATGAATGGTTTTTCTATCGCAGCATGCAAGCTATATATATATATACATCATCCATTCTCCTAGCCAATGAATTGCTCATGTCACATCCACTAATATTTATTAATCACTACATGCAAACTACACATCATTTATTTCGTAAACCATCTAATTATTCATATTAACAATTTTAAAATTATATACTATGATAAATTAAATTTTGAATATTCCGTTAATGTAAATCTATTATAAACTTTTCTTTACAATATATTGTAGTTTTTAAAGCGGTCCCTGCAGCAACGCGCGCAGAGTGTCTTTCTAGTTTAAATGAATATCTTGGTCACTGTGTGGATGATCAGGAGTTTCGTGTGTTCAGATAGGATCGAATTTTTAGTTTTCATTTACGTTGTTATCTCGTTAGAACACACATATATATAGCTTGAATTTGTCGCTTCCAGTTCAGGTCGAACATTGTAACCATACAAACAGAACATATTTGCATAATGTAACTTTGTTTTGGAAGAAACGCTCGATTTATTATAGAAAAAGCATATAAGCTAGCAATACATGCAGATTTACATAACACAACTAATCTAATTGTCCAATGACGACATGTGCCGACTTGGGCTTCGCACTCCCTCCACGTTGATGCCCACTGTACAGAAGGATCCGGTCGATCGACGACTGGACGACACTCGATAACTCGGCACCAGGAGGTCGTAGTAACTACGGATCTTTGACAGGTCCTTGAACCTCGCCTTGACGGTGTCGGAGACGGCTCTGGGGTGGTTGAGCACCTCCACCAGAGTGCCACCGAGGGCGCTGACGATCCGCGAGAACGTCACCTCGTCTCTGTGGCGTCGATAGAGGCCAGTGATGGTGACCGTGCGTAACTCTCCCGGCTCTGACGGTGTTCCTCCGTTGGCCTCCACCCCGTCGTAGGCCAATCGCTGGATGAACACGGAGTGGGGGAACTTGTCAGTACATTCGAAGGACTCGTGGTAGCCGGTGAAGACGACGAACTCGCCACCGCAGCGGTAGCCACGGTCATAGAGTACCATGGCGTCGTGGGGGTTGACGAAGATGACCTTCATCATGTCGTGCGCGTTGATCAGGATCTTGTACATGAGACCGCCGATGGGGGCCTCTTGTCCGCCATAGCCCCCGTTGAGGAAGCTTTCGCCATGTCCAACGGCTCCTGCTGCGGTCCCCACGCATAGAACATCAGCGTGTATACGTGGTCCCGCCGGCACGCGGGGTAGTCTTTCTCTATCCTTTCGAGCGGGAGGTTGAAGGAGAGGTGGCTAAGGATGTGCTGCTGCAAGGTGGTGGTGGCCATTGCGAGTACGTGGTCGGACGAGATCACGAGAGGGAAGAGGATCGGAGATGTTACTGTTGCTTGCTCTGAGAGATGCAGATGGGGGTAGGAAATAGGGGAGTTACAAAGGGAAAGGGAGACGACGAGACGGAGCATTGATGCTTCCAGCGACGTTCCGAGTGGCACGAACCCATTGTTCCACGCGGCGAGACTAGGCATTGTTGCTCTGTTGCGGCTTAGCTAGTGGCACAGCCCCAATTTACGACGCGACATGACTGGGCTCTGATGCTCTGCTACGACGGAGCTAGTGGTGGAACAACCCCAATTTTCCACGCGCCTGGACGTGCACTATCAGCGTTTGATGGCACAACCATCATTATCGAGACGTGTCGTGCGCGCGGACGTTGCACCGCATGACCTTGGCACAGGCAGATGCACAGTCTTCGAGACCAGTGAGGTCTTCGTCGACAGTATCCAAGAGGGGATTTCTAGCGTGCTTCGTACAATTCTAGCACTCGTGTCATTTGGATGGTCTGAATTTATATGGATAAGTCCACATATTTTGTTACTACTTGAAAAATGTAATTAAATAATAAAAAATTGCCGAAAACCAAAAAAAGTTGGCATGGTACCATATTTACTTTATGAAAAATTAAGTTTAATCATAAAATTGAATAAAGAAATTTGAAAGGTCTCTCGAATTTTCGCTGAAACCTTCCGCTACAAAGTAGGCAAACTAACACATTTTCTGTATTTCGACCTCATATTTTTTTTCTCATGTCTTGGTTTATCGGTTCGAACGGCTAATTTGAACAAAAAAACCATTTTGCCATTACAAAAAATTTCTACACGTTATTTTTATATGCTTTTTCTATTCAATCGTTTTTTTGAGTTGGTTAAATAAGCATAACTAAATAAAAAGTTCGGAAAAATATAAATTCGGAACTTATTGTCTTTTTATGTGACATGGTTATGATACAAAAATATGAACATGTTTTTTGTTTTTTTTTAATAGGTGCTTACAAATGGGGGTTATTTACCACAACCTTTTTAATTTGCTACGATCATCTCAAGCACATTCGTCATAAATATCTCTTCCACAAAGCAAAGAGACCGGATTGAATACCTACTCGTGTTATATTGTGCTTACAAAACACTGCAACATCATATCACAGAGCAATGGACTTCAAATATTGGTTCAAATTTGATTTAACCTCCAATTTGAAATTTGCCTCAAATTTGACATGAAAGCACAATAGCATTTTACACCTCCGGATTTTCCTAGCTGGAATATACTGCGATTTCGCAAGCAGCTTGTTTCTAAATAAGTCTACGCTACATTATTTCAGAGCGCGTCCAGAGAGAAAACTTAAACTGTTCGATAGAAGTACGAAAAAACATACAATCATGTTTAGTCACTGAACAAGAAAAACATACTGCAAACAACAACGCCTAGCAATATTAATTAGACACTCTCTTATTCGTTCTTCTCTTTAACATACTTTTTAATATTCTCCTTGACCTCTTCTTTTATCAGGGGGTCCGCCTCTTCTTTGATCTCCTCTTTGATCACCTCTAATTTTATCAGGGGGTCCGCCTCTTCTTTAATCTCCTCTTTGACATTTTCTTCCGCCTCTTTTTCACTGGAGTCCACGTCCATGTCGCTGAGATTATATTCTTCATTGGACTCATTGGTGCTCACCTTCTCAAATGTAAGCTGGATGTACCACGGCTTTATCTCTACCTTGATAACAAAGATATCAACTCTGCGCATACGCAAGAGACGGTAGAATGCAGGTCACTGCCCAGTGAACACGATGTAATCGCCTTATAAAGAATATGTTTCGAGCATCGGGAAATCTCTCGTGCATAGACGTGAAATCCCATAAGTTGGTAGTGTATACCCATATGCTACCTGAACGTTCAGACGCTGACCAAAATAACATGAATATTGTATCAGAAAATGTAAATGAACCATAAAATGTAAATGAATCATAAGATCAATATAAATGATAGCAGAGCATCCTCATCTATATCAGACTCCATCCTGTGCACGTAGAACTGAGGGATCTCAAAGAACTCGTCATGATCCAATTCCCTTGTCGCTTCCTTGAATAAAGTAAAAGATATCACATTCATTTCTGAAAAACTGACATCTGACGGGTTGTCAAATATCGTCTTCAGCAGAGCAGCATTGCACCATTTGTGAACTTGTTCTAACTTTGATCAAAGAGACAATGAAATTCAGTTTGAAAACTATGAACTAATCAGTATGTAAAAAAAATAACACAACATATACTAACATACCACAATTTTGAACCCGAGCTTTTGGAGAATTGCTTTGGTTAGTCACTTCAATATAAAACACTTTATCCGTTTCATAATACGTGAACTTGACAGTATCATTGACTGTGATGCCATAGCATACACAAAATGTTGTCCACTCCGGTTCACATATATCGATCCGAATATGGGTTGAATATGGATTGCAATTGAAGTTCCCACAACTATCGCCCAAACACACATCCCGTTTATCCAGTTTTTGATTCAAAATAGTCCCACTGACTTTTATGAAACATTGAAACTTCAATTATTTTATGTGTTTCCCTTCATCAATATGATTAACTTATCATATTGAAAGTTCAATGGAATTAAGGCAATTGAGAAAACATCCAAAATTTATGTGAATTTCGAAATTCACAAGTGGCTATCACTTAATGGGTTTTGGCCATATTAAATATTTTAGAGGTAGTCTTTCATCCTTGATAAATAAAATAAAAGACTTATCTCCAATTTATTTAACAAGCCATAAAACTATTACTCAAACTTAAGCAATAATTTGACCCAAAATATTCAAGACTTAATAATAAAACTAATCGACATAACATAATAAAGAAGATCATAAACTTTGAATTCCCAAGTTTGGAATTCCTACACATATTTTAAAATTCGAACTCAACAAGGTTCATGAAGATAAAATATTCATTACATAATGATCAAACTCAAAATAAATATTATTTTGAAGTCCTAGTGTTGATCTTCTCTATTGACTTGGACTTCATCAGATGACTAGCTACACTCCAAGTGCATAGCTACACTCCAAGTGCATTTTCTACGTAATTCTAGAACCTCCTCTTTTTTCCAGCATTTGCTACTTCCAAAGTATATGATACTCACGCAAGAAAGAGCATCAATTAGTATCTCATACTAAATGACTTTTGCTTGAACTATGTCAATAGTGATGGTATAACTTTTATACCTGTCTTAGTCCATGTAGGAACTCCGACTTCAATACCAGCTTCTGATTCCTTGAGTAAGGCCAACAACATCTGAACTGGCCACTCTTCCGCAGTGGTATTGTAAAGCTTTACAAAACCATGGAATATTGGCGGAAGTGATTCTAATAAGGTTTCACGGAAATTCTCATGAGTTATTGGAAAACAAACATCTCTGAGTTTTCTTTCTAATTTGACCATACTGATTTCAAACAGCTCTATGAGTTCACCCAATCCAAGCCAACTATTTATCAGCTCTCTGGTCAGATTAAAACGGTCATTACGCACTTGATGTGAGAACAGAGCTTTCAGTTCCTCTACTAGGTAATAGGGATTATGGTTACAAAACCGATCAACCATCTCTCCATCAATGCATGTGTGCATGAGATCCTCGACAAAGCACACGTCATAATGGATATGAGGTCCATCATGATCCTCATCTCTAGGCATGTGACTCATAAAGTGATCCATATTAGAGTTCCTAAGAACCCCCAGCAGAGCATGAAACCATTCCCCAAAATTGTTTCCATTTGCAACTAAAGGCTCACGACGCATCATCAGATTAAGTTGATATTTAACAGAGGGATCCATCTCTACAATAAACAAGTTTATTTCGACACTATAGTTCAAAATTAATTTTCACTACTTAATTCAATAAAATTGATATTAAGATATGCTCCCACTGAAAGTGATATTCCTTAAGATCAAATTTTACTAAAACGAGATCCCACTAGATTATGATTATAAGGATGTATCCACCTCAACCAACCATAACCTAGAGAGTAGGCCACCATGTCAATCACACATTTAATTCTCGTTCATCTTTCGATGTGTGTATTCCGAGCTCATGAATTTCATGCCTGAACGACAAGAGAACCAACTAACTCCGTCATATAGAATTCACCTTTTAACCAAGTGAGCAAACTATAACCCGCCTTCGGGAAAGAAGAGGCACGTTGACCCTTGTATTCAAGTGATGAATGCATACCCATGCCATTTTGATGGTGCTACAATTGGGAGAACACGAACTATCTTGATACTTTAAGTGATGAATCGCCCTAATAAACGACTATTCTGCAATCAACAAAGGATAAATATCATATGCACTTTATAAATTCGTGTGATTCAGTATAGCTTTTGTTCTTCGGGGATTTCTCGATGCATCTCCAACGAGGATCCTCCAGCTCCGTTATTCTCACCATAGCAGAAAATCCGAGGAAATCCCGTTGCGGTGAAAATTGCTTCAAGTTTTTCCATGACGGAGAAACGACCACTTTATCCTATCGTGTACTTCCTCTCAGCTCTGCGATGAACGTCTGGTTGTCAATATCGAATAATCAATCCTTTGGAATTGGCCATCATGTCAAAACACAGTAACACAATAGCTATAGCAAACCACTCTGCAAAAACAAGCTAAATGCCTCTTAACGTTTTGTTTGCAAGTTTTAGCATGGTTGTAGGTTCTACGATCACAATCGTCAGCACCTACGCGATTCAAAGTATGTTAATTCTCATTTCTAGATTAACTTTGCAGGGTGATTGAAACACATACATCACGAAAACGTCTTGAGACACAATCTAAACTTATTCATAACCATGACCCCTGATCCAATTCACATGCCCCTTCCACCATGCCGTTATATGAGACCAACTATGGTGCAACTCAAATCTACGGAAGCACTTCTTTGTATCAAACAAGATATGCCACGAGAAACTCGAGTATCCTAGGATTTCCAGAAGTTTGTAAAAAATCATACCATGCCACCGAAAACAAAAAACATGGCTTATTGGGAAGCAACAAGAAGAAACTAAATATTAGAGAGCTTTCTAATGTACTTGCACAAGCTTATGCAATACCCACACAAAATTATGCTCTAGATCCAATCGTATCTATGCATAGTACGTTGTGATACCACTGCTGGTCTACGTTGTAGAATTTAATTTTTGTGCTCTACGTAGTCCGCCAAGATCATTGTGCAGATATCAAGGCATGCCCATACATGTGAGAATGAGGATCACGACTCCCTGGGCAGCGGATTCGATATAGTCGTAGAAGAGTTTTGAACAATCGTAAATCCTCAGAACTAGGCATAGTTGGAAGGATGCCGCTAAGTCTTCCCTCATCAAGGATCACACGTGTAATTCCTCTTATGGTGAGCACACGTATGCTCGTGTCAACCCGCCAGCGCTCTGTCGTCCAGGACTCGGCACCAACAAAGAGAGACAGCCTTCCTGCGTTGCTAATTGGTAGTTCTAATCAACTCTGACTAGCGCTATTATGAATCAGGAAGTTCTCAACACATGAGAGAGAATAACTAATTAGAGCTAGCTCTAATCGAGAGATTATAACTCAAAATCTGATTATAAGAGACTCTAATTCAATTAGAGGATCTCTAATTAGACCATCTAATTCTACTAGAGAGAGAGAGAAAAAAAAGAGAGAGAGATAGGATTGAGAGCCAATTGTGTGTTTTGCTATGAGCCTTGGTGTGCTTTACAGTGGGAGAGAGGAGAGACTTGCCAAAGAGGGAGGTGAATTCTAGATCGAATAGGAGGTGGTGGCCACACCATGGCCTCCTAGCCAATCTCGGATTGGAAGGTGGAGTCCTCCTCCACCTCCTCTCCCTTCCCTTTTCTTTTTCCCTCATTTTATTTTCCCTTTTGTCTCGTATAAAATCCAGAAAAATATCGGGAAGATGAGTACCAACTAGTGAACCCAGTTGGGCCCACCTAGTATCCTCCTAAAATAGGGTTCAGCCATGAGGGGAAAATCTGGCCCCGCCCGATACTTCCTTCTTATTCAAAAAAGTCACTGAAACTCCCCCCCCCCCCGAAACACTTGACCCCCATAGTTAAAATCATCGATGTTATCTAACGATGTTGGAAACACATTTCTAACACCCCGAGACATTTCGTGTCCTCCGTTACCTCTCATATAAATTCTGCCTAACACTGACATCATTTCTTTCTTATAGTAACTTCCCTGAAATCACTTCGATTGACATCAGACTTGTTTATGTGATATCGTAACGACATCGAACATTCATAAAACCAATAACAAAATATTATTTATCTCAATAAAAGTTTGGCATGGCTTAAGCGTGTGACCCGTAAAGACTCGATAACACACAGTCATGTTCCGGAACTTACCGAACAATAACCAACAACGGGACCATGCACGTCCATGATGGCTCGTGTGTGTCCCTGAAGAACGAGGGAACCTCATAAGTTACTCATTGCACTTATTCCCTTAATTTCACTACACCAACGCTATCACGAGGTGAGACTATGTGATCTGGTCTGATCAAACTTTTTTATCATAACACATAAAACTAGTTTACCGATAACGTTCTATTTTCTCATCCATATCCCCAATGACCCTATGATAAATCAAACTGTGTCTGGACATACGATATGTCATCGGTGATACTGAGAGGGCACAGATAATGTATCTCTCTATCTTTTAGAGGAGTTAAGTACTTGTCTTCAACAATTTAGTTCCATTACACTTTCTAGGTCATACCCAAATATCAGTGTTATAATCCCCAACTACGACAAGACAGTTGATAATATCCAAAGTATAACTTTCGATCATATGGTCACTAGTATAGGAATTATAGTCAATGTTAAGTTCATATGCATGTGTTAAAATACATAATTATTTTTAACCTGTTTTAGCAACAACATACACATAGGTCGGTTCAGTACTATTATTATCCTAGCAATAAACTTTTATGTTTTGCTAGACTTTCTTTCAAGTCTATGATCAGAAAAATACGATCTTCTCATAAACCATAAGCTAATCTTACAGACAAGACTAGGAACTCTTGTTTGTTTAGGTCTTCACACCCACACAATGATTTTCCTTTGAAAATTGACTTTTCAAGTGCTATAGCGATTGTGGCTAAACTTAATCCCGAACTTGGAGATAAAATAATAACTGAATTTTATTGTCTCTAGAGCATACCTCCAACACTAACTTGGCAGCTCCATCTGACTAAAATATGAAACATCATGAAACTAGGTGGCGTGGTGCCATGTAATATTGTCGGTTTGTCCATGTAAGCATCCTCCTATCCATCGTGGCATTATTTTGTGATGAATATTATCGATCATAAATATACGGTTGGTGGAATTCCAATTTGTATTAGACGGACCAACTCACATAGTTGTTGATTTTTCTACTTTCATGACAAAACTTAGTCCTTCTTGACTAGGGCCCGTGAGACAAGCGGCTTCAGCCATTATTGTTACACCACATATGACATTGTTTGTTTCAACCCATTTGTTTGCCTACTTTTTTTACCTTTTGTTGTAGCCGATTTGAGGGCTAAATTGTGTCTCATTTGTGTTATGGTCCATTATGGCCTGATACCGGGTCATTTTTGTTCCAGCCTAGTACGACCCGGAGATATCAGACGCGTGAATCAATTAGTTTAAGAAACATGAACTAATTTTAAAAAAAATGAAAGGAACAATTAAATTTAAATCTTGAGTCTGTCAAACACAAGCACAACATATTTTCGTGAAATTTTCTTTGCCCGAATATAAATTCCAACCAGGAATCAACCTGAATTGTCTATGAATCTATATTTATTGAGATCAATGATGTATTCACCCCCTCACTTCCATCTTCATGAGTTTCATGTTATATTTAGCTATGGATGCGGTTGAAACCTCAATTCTTATTTAACATATCAACTACAAATCAAAGAGTAGCTAGACCATATCCTTCCGTCAGGTTTTTTCCTCAATAACTTGAAGGCTTACAGACTTCGGCTTCTAGACTTCAAAATTTTGTATTTAGTCAACCAGTTATTTAGGAAGATGTTTAAGACTATTCTGGGAGGGTGCCATGGAATCAAGATCAAAACACCTTTGGGTCCTCGCTTCAGAGAAAGCCTTTGTAATTTTAACTACATTATGAAAATAGGATGAACGAATTTACGACAATGCACCATGCAAGAATGTACTATGCGCAGTAGAGAGTGGACCATCATAGCACGCATAAACTAGTGCACAAGTTTCTGTGTGCAACCGTGAACATGTAAGTGTTAGATTTCACTAAAAATTGGACATTTGTTTATCATATGTCAGCCATTATGTATCCTACTACACAAAGCTACTACATTAAAGATCTAGATCGCAAGCATGAAGTGTATCAATCCTATCTTAAAACCTAGAACATGATGTTCGGCCCATTGTGTTTCCTATCTTAAAACCTAGAACATGTTGTTCAACCCTATCTTTTGTTCGCTGCTTTATTAAATTCGAAAATAACAAAATTATTTTATCTTCTTCTTTTTATCGTGTAGTTGTTTGAACAGTTCAGGTCACGTCCACGGTGACACGTGCGCTATATTATTATCTTTATATCATCCGGTTATGAAAGTGATAAAGCAATAATGACGATAGATGATGAATAGGGCGTGATCAGAAAGCCGATATGAACTTTTTTCTCTTTATTTTTATACATACGACTCTTCGCATGATGTTATATTAGCTCGTCATGATAGATAGTTGTACGTATAATATTATTTTAGTAGTTTATACTTTCTTATGACTAGTTTCAAATAATCAAGAGTGTATAATATGTTATTAGAATGTCACATGTGTTGTTTTCTTCATTACGCGATATTGTATGGTGGTATCCGTCTCTGAAGAATTTATTTGGATCAACTTGGCATGTTCTCACGCGTTAAAGATTATAAAGAAAGTATCTAGCCTAGATGATTTATTCTTTCAGGGTAATAATATTACATTCATGCATTATTCAACATTGTTTTGTCGCAATGCATGATTATGACCGTTATTGCTCTGTTAGTTGGTCACTCCCAGTCTTTTGATAGCCTTCACTGTACTGAGTATGAGCTCTATTCGTGCATCCAGATCCCTTAAACCAAGTTACTCCAATGTGTCCACCATAACTACCCATACATGGTATTTTCTAGCCATTCAAATTGTTCGTGTGCTACATTCAAAACCTTCAAAATTATTAAACGGATTTTGTGTCCCTGTTTTAGCTCATGAGGAAGTATTAAATCCTTTATTATTTCTTCATGTTAGATGAATTCAGCTTTTAACTTCCATGCATAATGTGTGTGTCCTTAATACTGCAAAAAGAGCTGGCAAATGGGTGCCCAGCCCACAAAAGATAAATTACAACAATAAAAATTAATCTCCTCATAGTTTCTTCCTGAGAAATCAATTCAAATATAGCTTGTGTAAACAAAGGGGAAGAGAAATCTTATCGTTCCTCTATGGGAGCCATTCATAGAACCCATTTGACATTAAAAGATAATAAAACATTTATTATCATTCGTTGACATAAGCATACACCTCTCTCAAAATTATATTTTCAATATGCTCTGTTTTATAAAATGAAAATATCTAGCACATGAGTAATCCCTGCTTCACTCTGTGAAATGCCATTCTTTTATATGTAGGTGTCGATTTACGCTGCAGAATTTTAAAAAAATGCCCTACATAATCCGCTAAGGTCACTATACAGATAACGAGGCCTGCCCATACATGCAAGGATGAGGATCACGACTCACCTGGCAGCAGATTCTATGTAGTCGTAGAATAGTTTTGAACAATCGTAGATCTTCACAACTAGGCCTAGTTGTAAGGATGTTGCTAAGTATTCCCTCGTTAAGGATCACACGTGTAATCCCTCTTATGGTGTGCACGCGTACTCTCGTATCAACTCGTTCACGCTCCGCCGTCTAGGACTCGGCACCTACGAACAGAGACAACCTTCCGGCGTTACTAATTGGTAGCTCTAATCAACCGTGATTAGAGAAATTATGAATTTGGAAGTTCTCAACATATGAGAGAGGATCTAATTGGAGGTAGGTCTAATTGGGAGAGTATAACTCAAAACCCGATTAGAAAGGCTCTAATTCAATTAGAGAATCTCTAATTAGAAGTTATAATTAGATCCTCTAATTCTACTAGACAGACAAACAGACTTTAGAGCCAATTGTATGTTTTGCTATGAGCCTTGGTGTGCTTTATATAGTGGGAGGAAGGAGAGACTTTCGAAAGAGCGAGGGAAGTTCTAGATGGACTAGGAGGTTGCGGCCGCACCATGGCCTCCTAGCCATACGTTGTTGGTGCACTTAGCTGAGTCTAGTTTATTTAGGTTGTGTTCTGGAAGTCATATATTTTGCTATCACCTTATTACTTGCCTTTCTTAGCATAAGTTGTTGGTGCACTTATTTGAGTCTAGTTTATTTTTGTTGTGTGATTGTTATTTTAAACACCTAAATTATTTCCGTATTTAGCAAGACTTAACCGAAAGAGTGTAGACCCCTGTAGGCGATATTGTTTGTCCTTTCACAGGCTCCATGGCAGATTCAAATATACATACAAATCATTGGATGTGTGTCATCGCAGAACTGTTAAATGTAGAGAAGAACTTACAACAACCTCCTTTGCAAAGTCTCCCATTTGGCCCATATTTTTTCTTCTCGTATTTCTCAATTTTTTCGTAGGACTCGTTGGTTAGCTTGGTATTTTCTGTATATTGGTGCGAGTAGATAGAAATTAAATATCTTGGTAGAATTGTATGGTATAAATATAAGAGGCACACCGATTATCTACTTAATAATTTAAATGGAGGGGTACAAAATAACATGCTCTTGCTTTACTCTTAAGATGCCCAAGAAAGTTACGAGAACCCATAAAGTGTGACAATTGTTGCTTTAAATAGTTTTTTCTGTTTTGATTAGCGATCTCCTGCAAAAATATAAGGGATTATTACTCCTGTGCCCCTGATTGCTTAGTTCTGCTTATTTTTTCCCACGGATGAAAGTTTTGCTCACTTTTCCTCATCCTTTAGGTGAAACTCTCACGAATGCTCACACCCGGTGTTGATGTGTCTTCCGTTAACTCTGACTAGTGGGACCGTGTGGGACTGTTTCGCTCGTTGGACCTGACAAGTGGGGAAAGTGCGATTGCGTTTCTGTGGCATTGTATGTTGGATCGTTGTATGATTTGTACGTCGTAGAACGGGCCGAGTTTGTTGATAATTAAATTCAGCCTGCTAGCACCCACGTGCGGTCAGCCTTTTATGCATGTCAACGCTTCAGCCTGCTATGCATGCGCCCGAGATTGGCATTGATGAGTGCAGCGTTGACTAGTTTGCATGAAGGCTGCGATTCAGCCTCCACCTAGCCATGCACGACTATGATTCAGCGGCAACACTGTCATGCACACAGTCACCTAGCTACCTAGCCACGCATGCTTGTGTGATTCGGTCGCCACCTAGCCACGCACTCTCGATTAATTTGTCGCGTTGTTTCACACGTCGAGCCACGCGTCGGGGCACAGTCAGAATGAGTGATGTGAAAACATGCAAAAAAAAAACCGCGACGCCTAGATGCAGTGTGAAAAAACGGCGGTTCCATCTACCCCCTTCTCTCCCTTATCTACTTAAACCGCGTCTCGTAACCTCCACCACACTTCAATCTCCGCCTCCTCCCCATTCTCTTCTCTCCAACCAGAGCCAAAGCTCAATCGACGACTCGACGTACGTGAAGATGCAGTTCAACGTGCCCGCCTTCCGCTTCCCGCCCACCATGCCGGAGATGCGCTCCCCCCGGCAGGGTCGTTGAGACCTTGCTGCGTGTCTAGGCGTTCTCATGCTGGAGGGGCTCTACGGAGTTGGCCCGTGGCTTCCTCCGTGCGGAAGACCACATAACCACCTCCCGACGGGGTCGCTAGTCATGTTCCGTATGGAGGAACAGCGCCCACACGACACTGATACGGTGATAGGCCTTGTCGCCTACTTCACAAACAGGTTTGATGCGTACTAGCTGCTCGGCCGCGTGTTCTGGTGTGGATGCGAGATCATCGCATACACCACCTACAACATCTACACCGAATTCTATAGCATCTTCCCCGCGGAAGACCACATGCACACATTCCCCTACTATCTCGACGATGACGGCCTAGAGGAGGAGTGAATACGAAGAGGACGGCAGCGAGGAGGGGTGAAGATGATGACGGGGAAGTCCAGGCGGTGTTGGTGTTGCGCGCCCGTAGTGTTGCCGGCCCTAGGTAGTGTGCTAGGATTTTATGTATTTTATATCATGTGTTCCCTACTGTACTATGTATGGATCTAAGAATCCCATCTGTCTATATCTAAGTTATTTATCGTTGATGTGTGATGTGTTCTTTTTTATTTGTATTCATGTTATTTCCAAGTGGTTTTTCCCAAGTTTAGGCACGACTAAGAGCACGTACAACACATCCTTTTAGAGTAGACGCTAGGATTAAAATCCAGTCAATTTACACTAGTTTCCGGTCCGAGTCTGAGGCGCTAAGATCTTTTCTTTCCTATGCATGTCTATAAGAGGCTAGAGTTGTACATAACAAAGAAAATTTATGAACTACTACCTCCGTTCCATAATGTAAGCCTTTCTAGGAAGCTAAAATAGCTTGCTAAAAAGGGTTAAATTGTGGAACGGGGAGAGTAGTTGTACACTAGTTTGTGAAAAAAAAGAACCCAAACTAAAAACGTATAAGCAATACAAATTTATGAACTAGTTCTGTGTATGCTGAGATAAGGACAGAAAATCAAAACATATTTGTGAACTAAATAATGTTAAATATAAAATTAGTCGAAAACATAACACATTTTTTTCACGTGCATGACAACTAGCTTGTGGGAAAAAATAAAAATAATATTCTTTCCCTTCCTTTTTTAGCATTCTTAAAACCCTTTGCATTTTGTGAACACTTTGTATTTCTCTTATATTTTACTATCACTTCTAGCAAATAGAATAGGGTGGTCAATCAGACCTCAAATAAATGAAATTTCTTTGAATCGTTGAAAGGACCAAAAATCACAACATGGCGTGTTTGTGGGCTCAAGAAAAAAAGAAGGCCCAATGAAAGCCATCCAACATAGCCAAACGTCTTTGTGGGCTTATTAGTCAAAATCATGCAACGGCCCAACGAAAGCCATCCAACAGAGCCAAACATCTTTCCGGCGCAAGTAGTGTTAACTGTCATCTGGTCAACTAAAAAACTAGGTAACAAACAAACTAAGATGATCTCGAGAGATACACATTGAAATCCATCGCATTAAGGTTTCATGACATGGACATAATAGACAGTTAACAGTATACAATATCTCTAACGAGGGTTGACCAGCAGGTAAACAAATCATACAACAACAATGCAAAAATAAAAGCCTAAAGCTATCATATTTTCTTGCTGCATCACTTGAATCATCTGCTTTAAGTTCTTGTTCATCTTCTTCAATTCACCCTTCAGATCTGCATCCCCCACTGTCGGAGCATCCTTCAACTATGCATTCCCCATGTTCTTCACCGATGGAGGTAGATTGAGCTCGAGGGTTGGACCCCCCTTGAAATCAATCAAGCCCTCCCTTTGAAACCTCTCCACATACTCATCACCTACTCGAAATGATTGCATTTTTTCACGATCCGAAAACGAAGTAATGAAGCATAAATCCCAACTCCGCGGATGTAAGAAGAGAACCTAGATGTGAAAAAAAATCAGAGCTAAAGGATGCGAGAGGAACCAAGATCTACCTGCCCCTCCATCATGCTCTCGCATCTGACGAGCTCGCGCCCAAAGTTGCCATTTTTCTCCTCCTTCGAAGTCCACTGCTTCCGGTGCATGGGCAGTCCAAACACTGCTGCATCGGCATTGAAGCATACGCAGGCCACGAGGGGCGGGAGGATGGAGCGGAGGTCGACATCTCGCCGGAGAGGAAGAAAACTGCTCTGTCACCGAGATCCAAAGGGGAGGCAAGCACAGACTGTTGTGTGACTGTGTCGATGGGTGGAGGAGAGCACGGGCTGTTGTGTGAATTTGTCGATGTGTCAGTGGAATGCAACAATGCGTCCAATCAGGATGCAGAACCAGCCTTCTGCGGATCGCTCTCCCTTCTAGAAGACTGAACTCTTATCTCAATCGTCAACGCCATCCAACGGCGTGGAGATGACGCGTGGGCATGTCCCCAGAATTCCTTCTAGAAGATCAGATCGTATGGCTAGCATTGGCGGTAGGGTATTATCGGATGGCTGACGTTCGGCGCTAGGGTTTTGGGTTACGAGGTTATCGGGGTTTTGAGGTTTTAGGGTTATTAGGGTATGACAGAACTTCAAATGACCATAACTAATTCAAAGAAAATCAAAAAATGGAAACAAAGCGTAGTTTGCCAGCTTATAAGATATAGTTACTAGAAAAAATATAAACATGCTATAGGGATATTTTCAAGAAAAATCATTTACTAAAGCAAGCCATCAAAATCAGGTTCAAATGACCATAACTAATTCAAAAAAAAAATGCACGACAAGCTCACATAGCCGTCATATGTGACATAGTTATGAGAAAAAATATATAAACTTGGTGCCAGCGCATTTTTATGAAAAAAGCTTCTCATAAATGAGCAATCATGTATAGACCTGTTTAGAGTTTGATGGAGGGTGAAGAAGGGTTTTGGTTTTGAAAAAATCAAAAAAATCACCAAAGCTTCCTTTTAGAGTGAATAAGATGGTTCTGAACTTACTTTTTAATTTTCATATTTCAAACGTGTGTTTCGGTGGTTTTCAATTAAAAGAATATTTTTCAATAAATAAATAAATAATATGAAAATTAATTCAATAAATAGTGAAACTTTGATTAGACACTATTTAGATGGAAAATGTGTCACCTAAAAAATATTGGCTCATTTAGAGAAGGTCGAAAAAAACTTGATTACAAATGTGGTTGATTACCTTAGATCCGGAGCTCATTTGTAGAACGTTTCTCCTTCGGATTGATCACCTTCAAATATTGGGGTTCAAATGTTGGTGAATTTCAACTTTTGCTCAAACAAGTACTAAAGAGCAACAAACTTGAACTTTTTGAACAACTTCAACTTTTGCTCAAATTATAATTTTGTTCCAAATTCAAATATTGCTTCAAATTTAACTTTTGTTTCAAATATGCATTCTGCCTCACATATGATACCAAACTACAAAAAATATTATTAAGACTTATAAGTTATCACAAGATCTCAATTTTACAACACAAACACCTAACTACAAATCCATCAAATTAAAATTCATAGTTCATATTCAAATCTTCAGCATGCTCCTTCTGTGAGCAAATGGCTTCACCGTCTTGCTCCGGGTTTCCCTAGCTGGAGTACTCTTTGGAATCATCTTGTTCCTTATGATTTTCCCTTGGGGATGTGGCCGTGGAGGTGGTGACGGTGTAATTCCACTCGGCGTGCACTCCACGACAAGTTGTGTTCAGTAATCCTTAAAGGAACAACTGGTACAATTACTCTGTCCTCTTCTTCTCTTATAGCTTCAAAACCATCAAGAGCCATGGATTCAAATTCTAAGACATCCGACGATGACTGAACTTCATTTTTTTGGGCTTTGTCCTCTTTTTCTCTTATAGCTTCCTCTCGGCAGTTTTTCTCCCCTCTGCCTCCATTTATCCAGTGCTGAGAAATAAAATTATAAGACATATGGAGAAAAGATAACAAAATGCATAAAAAAGGGAATGCACACACATACCAAGGCGTTGCTTCAACGAGGAGTGCATCTTCAGACTCATCTGCTGGTGCATGGTCCCCTCCATCTTCAATATCCATTGTTGATGCATTCTCCTATGCATTTGCTACTTTCCATCGGTCCTCTTCTCCAAATGATGCATCCACTGGATTGGAACAAAACCTAGCAATATGCCCTAGAATTCCACATTTTTTGCACGCCCTCTTTTTTGGTACACGACCCTCTTCACCTGCTCTGTATCTATTTTTTCCTTGGTCTTCCTGGTGGTCTAGTCAGTAAAAGAGAGTGGAGTTTGAACCCTAGATCTACTATGTTCCATTGTTCTTGTCCCACGAGTGCATGCACATTGTGAGCATAAGCAGCCTTAAATTTAGCAGTAGAGAAATACACAGAGCAATACTGATCAACTTCACCATATCCGCCCCCAATCAAAGTCATCAGATGTAGAGCATGTATGCATGGCTTCCCACGAATCTACCATTGCCTACAACTGCATTCCCTATTGGCTAGGTTCACAGGATACCTCCATTCCCTATTTTTACTATCAGTCTATGCTATCTCAGCCTCGTATGTCGACGATCAAATGCATTTCATCTTCAGTCCTCTTACCTTGTGATGCAATGTCTTAATCAGTGATGGGAGTATAACATGGCCAACATATTGTGTTTCAGCAATTATTTTGCGAAGAGACATCTTTATCATGATCATCTGCCTCATCTTGTCAAATGCTTGCCAGACCAAATAACCCTTTATTGACTTAAACTTTGCATTGAACCATTCTTCAACATTATTGGTCACATAGTCTACTTTGCATATGGTGTTGAATTTTCTTCTTGACCACACCTTTCCATAATGTGCATCCATATACTCCTTCACCTATGGATGCTTCTGAGCAGACAACACTCTCAAATGGTGCTCATGCTTCCTTTTGCTGCATGTGTATGATGCTGGCCATAAGTTCTCATAAAAAACTTTTCCTTTAAACTTCTTTTTAAAACTTTGCGCTAGGTGTCGCATACATTCCCTATGCTCCACTCCAGGGAATACAACTTCCACTGCACTCTCTAGACCTTTGAAAGCATATGTATGTATAGCTAAACCTGGGGTGTGCCTATAATGTTGCGCAACTTCTGCAGAAACCAGACCCAAATTTCCTCAGACTCTTCCTCCAAAACACCAAATGCAACTAGGAATAGCCAGTTGTGTCCATCAACTGCATAAGCTGCTACTAGCCGTCCTCTCCATCTTCCAGTCAAATGGGTAGCATCTACCGCCAAATAAGGCCTACATCCATCAAGAAAAGGAAAAAGTCCAAAATAAACCTTGAACTCTTAGGTGCTGACGAAATTGAACCCTAAACTTCAAATCCTTGAAATTGGCACACTGAACTTACAATTCCCGGTCTATTTTGAACCCTGGACTTGTTTGGCACACCGGGAATACAACAATCCCGGCCAGGTCAATATTTTACTCTCACTGACAAATCGGTCCCACATGTCATATCCATCTTTTTCGTAGATCTCTCAAATTCATGTCGCTCTCGGGGAGTGGACGATGCCGTTGCACCAAAGGGGCCCGCTGGCGAGCAGTTTCCCATGACGAGCAGATGCTCTCGCCGAAACCATATGCCAGAAAAGGAATCGGCTGGACAAGGACGAATACGAGCACGCCATGGTGGACACGGTATGACAAAATAGGAACTCACTGGGCGTCTCCGAGGCCGACATGGCAAGCGAGTCGCTCGTGGCGCTCGCCAACGCCACGCTTCGCGCAGATGACCAGGCTATGTGACGCTGCCTCGCCGCCGCTCATCGTGCCCTCGTGCTCAGGAAGCTCGCCGCCGATGCCCGGGGCGACGATCTGACCCCTGTCTGCGTGGAGGAGGACACGAGAGTTGATTTGTCGGAGGCGGAGCTTGACGACGGATGAGGCTAGTAGCGGGACGGAGGAGGCCATAAATGCAGGTGAGGATTTGGGGCGGCCGCCGAATCGATTCCATCCGTCCAGATCTGATGCTCCTAGCTCCGTGTGTCTTGTCGGTGCCGCCAAACCTGGTGGTTGAGGGCGCGGAACCGCCATCTGCTGCGGGTGGATGCTGGTGTCCTTGTGTGCTGGTGTCCCCACGAGCGGTCAAGCTCTGAACCTGAACATATCCATTTTCCGGTTGAGAGAACGAAGACGAATATGACATGTGGTCCATGCATGTCAGTGAGAGTAGCTCGTTATGTTAGCTGGAACATATTTTTTTCTAAACAAAAAACAAATCTAGGGTTCAAAATAGACCGGGAACGGTATGTTTAGTGTGCCGATTTCAGGGATTCGAAGTTCAGGGTCCGGTTTCACCAACGCCTACGAGTTCGAGGTTCATTTTGGACTTTTTCCTCAAGAAAACCCTGCCAACAAGCCTTCAAACATACAAAATCCCTTCTGAAGCACTCCTTCTCAAATGACTTCCCTTTTATTCTGAATGAAATTGTATGCTTGTCAATTTATACAACACTACCTGGACTAGTCATCTCCACTTTAGCTTTGAAGGTGTAAAGAACTAAAAACTTTATTCCATTGACCATTAATCCTGTCAAGAGCCATTTCTTTAGCAGTGAAAATCCTCATGTAAGGAATTATAATCTTATACTTCTCAAAAAGCTTCCCTTGGATTGTTGTTGGAACAAGATCAGGTTTTTCCCTCATCCAATCCAATATTGCATTTTCCACCCACCGAGTTTTTGCTAGTTTGGATTTTGCCTTCCCCCTCCCCGTCTAGGTGGATACGTGTGCTTGTGTGGTTTTTTCTTTATGTGCAACAAAATAAAAAGGGTAAAAAAGAAGGAATAATTACTCAATGATCTGATATAAAATACTCGATTAACTTGGAGTACCTGAATCAGTTTGCACTTTAGCATAAGGGGGCATGCAACCTCCACCTACACCTATCATATGGACAATAAACTGTGAACCTTCTTGGCTCACTCCTTTTAACCCTATAGGTATTTTCAGTAGGAATGCAATATGTAGTTACTGCGTTCCGACAGTCCACCATTGATTGGAATATGGTGCCTTCAGTAAGCTCAGGATTCTCCCTGTTCCACTCAATTGTTGGCACATTTTCACCATCGTATTCATCTAAAATTAAGTTTTCATTGTTCTTCGCATCCTCTTCATCGTCAGTGTCATCAAACCTAGCTAGGCTCATCGGCACCACCGGATATTCATCATCCACTGCTTGTTGACTAGCTGTATCTACCAGTTCAGGGTACATCTCGTCTTCATCGTATTTTTGAGGCACTTCCTCGTCAGGATCTGCATCTTCTTCTACAGTGACCGTAGCAGGTACAAGAGAAGCAGCAGCACTATCGGCAGCTGATGGCCCACAAGTATAGCGGATCGCAACAGTCTTCGAGGGAAGTAAAACCCAAATTTATTGATTCGACACAAGGGGATCCAAAGAATATTTGTGAGTCTTAACAAGTGAGTTATCAATTCACCTGCACCTGAAAGTACTTTTGTTCACAGTGGTTTATCAGTAGTAACAGTTTTATAGTAGCAGCAGTAGTGAAATAATAGCAGCAGTGAAATGAAAATAGCAGCAGTGGTGTTTGAAGTAAACAACGGGATTAAATACTATAGGCATAGGGATGGATGAACGGGCGTTGCATGGATAAGATAATTCCTATAATAATCAAGACATGGGTATTGCATATAAATAAGATAAATCATCCAAGCACTAAGTAACCATAGGCATGCGTTCCGTAAATAGTCGTGCGTGCTCGCAATGAGAACTTGCACAACATCTTCTGTCCTACCAGCCCGTTTTCAGCGGGGCCTCAAGGGAACTACTGGTAATTAAGGTATTCCTTTTAATAGAACACCGAAGCAAAGCATTAACACTCCATGAACACATGTGATTCTCACATCACAGCCACCCCCTCCGGTTGTCCCAATTTCTGTCACTTCGGGGCCTCGGGTTCCGGACAACAATATGTGTAAACAACTTGCAGGTATGATCAAGAAACAATGATTATCATCGTGATGCAATAACATGTTCAGATCTGAGATCATGACACTCGGGCCCAAAGTGGCAAGCATTAAGCATAACAAGTTGCAACAATGTCAATAGCACTAATAGAAGATACTAGGCACTAAGCCCTAACAATCACGACATTATTACATGAACGATCTCATCCAATCCCTACCATCCCCTTCAGCCTACATCGGGGGAATTACTCACACATGGATGGGGGAAACATGGATGGTGGCGGCATTGGTGATGAAGATGGCGATGATCTCCTCCAATCCCCCGCCCCGGCAGGGTGCCAGAACAGGAACTTCTGATCCCCGAATCAAGGTTCGGGGTGGCGGCGGAGCTACGGACTTCTTTCTAGAAAACTATCGAACCCCCTCCTGTTTTAGGGTTGAAGCCTACTTATAGTCGAAAGGGGAGGCCGAGGGGGTGTGGGAGTGTCCCACACCACCTACTGGCGCAACCTAGGGGGTGGCGCGCCGAGGGGCGTTTTGGCCACCTCCTCGCCCCTCTTCGGGTCTCCTTCTGGCTCCCGGGGTCTTCTGGTGTTTTAGGGCCAATGAGGTCTTTTTTGGGCAATTTCCCAAAAGTTGGTTTTTCTGCACAAAAACGAGACACCAAAGTAATTCTGCTGAAAACAGCGTTAGTCCATGTTAATTGCATTCAAAACACACAAGTTTAGAGGCAAACAATAGGAAAAGTGTTCGGAAAAGGAGATACGTTTTCTACGTATCAACTCCCCCAAGCTTAGTTTATTGCTTGTCCGCAAGCAATTCAGTGACAACTGAGTGCGATAAAAGACTTTTACGAACACATTTGTGTCATATGATGTAAATATACTCACTATATGATCAAGTACTTAATTATGATCATGACAAGGTACATGCAAGATACTATCACTTAATAGCTATGCAAACCATGAAGAGATAGCAACATATTAATAATAAACAACATGAAGACTAACTATTTACAAGATTTTAGTATTCATAAAAGGATCTAATAAAGTGGTATATCGCTTGCCCTTAAGTGTGGGGTAAAACATAAATGTCAGGGCACCTCTGAAGTTCAAGGGAAGACTAGAAGTAGAGATAAACAAGATACAAGTGTCAAGATTATACCACAATCAACCGTGCTTTGGGACAAACACATCACACTAAGAATGACCATTGTGCTCTCAAGAAAATGCTCAAAGAATATGGTGGAGACTCAACATAAAAGTAAAAAAGAAAGGCCCTTCGCAGAGGGAAGCAGGGATCAACTCATGTGCTGGAGCTTTTTATTTTATTAAACAGAGGTATTGAAAAAAAAATTGAGAGAGGTGTATGCTTATGTCAACGAATGGTAAACAGACAATACAGTACGTCATAAGCCAAATAGATTCACAAGAGCGGCTCGCATGTGAAGGACGCACCTGGGTAGAAAGTCATCCCTCTTTCTCTTTTGTTTACACAATTATGTTTTGACTGATAAATCAGGGGCAAAAATGGTGAAGAGATTTTGTGTGTATTAATTTGGGGCCGTGCACCCCGCTGCCAACTTTTCTATCATTTGGATAAGCGGATGAATCCACTAGTATAGGGTGTGAAATCCAATCAACAAGTGAGATAAAGATTCTCTATTTACGTCCTCATGAGCTAAAACAGGAATATTTTTTAGCAGGTTTTAAAGGTAGCACATGAGCAATTTACTTGGAGTGGCGGTTAAATACCACATATAGGTAGGTATGGTGGACACATTTGGCAAACTTTGGTTTTTGGGAGTTGGATGCACGAGTAGAGCTCATACTCAGTACAGGTGAAGGCTAGCAATAGACACGGAGCGGCAATCAAGCGAGCAACAACTATCATAATCATGTTTGCGACAAAGTAAAGTTAACTGAGGCACAAAATTGATACTAGAACTCTAAGGAAAAATAAATCATCGAGGCTTATTGACTTTTTGTTTTCAGTCTTAGCATGCGTGAGCATGTGCCAAGTCGATTCAAATGAAACTGTCAGCGGAGGCTACCACAATGTCATACCCTTCTACGAATAGAACAATGCGAACAAATATTTATATGACATGTTATTTACCATTAATAAATTGGAACAAAACACGAGAGAGCACGAACTATTAAGAAGCCATTAGGTCACATATATCTTGTACGTACAAACTAAGCATGCTCACATAGATGGATATATGTACAAAAATGAAAGCAAATAGAGTTCATACCAGCCTCTCACCACAACTTGAATTGTCATAGATCGTCATTATTGCTCTTCACTTGTGACTCGAATAATATACAATGAAAACCAAGCTCCAATGGAGTCACGGACGACTGTTGAACTCTGCAACAAACTTTACAAAACCAAAGAAGAAGAACACATATTTTTGGGTTTTTCAATTAAAGCACGAACAGAAAGAGAACAAGCAAACAAAGCAAAATATTTTTGGATTTTTGAATATTAAACTGCAACTTAAAGGATAAAGCAAACCAACTAAAGAAACAATTAGAGAGAAACAACAAAAATATTTTTGGTCTTTTTATGTTTTGGAAAATAAGAACAAAACAATAACAACAAAAGAAATGAAAGAGACGAAAGAAAACGAAAACAAACGAAGAAATGAAAAACATGGATATACAAAGAACCGACTGAACATGATATATAAATGAGCGTGATGTCGGTATACCTCCCCCCAAGCTTAGGATTTTGGCCTAAGTGGAGATCAATCAAAGCGCGGGAAATATCCCCACTGCGGTGGGTCGTCCCTCGCGTGGTCGTACTCGGGTGCCCAAGAGGAAGATGAAGCAGCTGGCGCATAGTCATAACCAGGGTGCTGGTATGGGATCCCCGTGGTGTCATAGGGCTGGACGAAATCACCATCGTCCCCCTCATTGGCATCCTCCCCTTGCTGGGGGTGACGCTCAAGGTATGTGTCCACCTCGCTCTCAAAAAGCTCCCATCCTTGCGTGTTATTAAGATTAAGCAAAAGAGGTGCAGGCAAAAGTACTTCGCTAACAGTTTTAACAACTCTCCACCCGGATCGTTTAAAGAAAGTTAATTCAAAAGATAGATTATCTAAATGAGCATGGGTAGAAAGAAACTTATGTCAAATCATGGAAACAAGATCAAGCCTCTCTATAGGAAACTGCAGGTCTAGAGGGCGTGGCTCCAAACCATGCAAAGCTAGCAAGCGCTAGGCAATAAGACCTCCACAAACTCCGCCCTTCTCACAGTTATGTGAGAGACGGTAAGTAATCAAAGCGCCAAAGTTATTAGACGTATCACATCTTAAGGCAGCTGCAATAAATGCCAAATCATAGACAGATAGCTTGGTGGCAGTTTTTCTAGCTAACACACACTTAGAAATAAAGTAGGCAAAGTATCGTATGCTAGGGAGTTGAATTTCATGAATTTTACCACTCTCCTCTGTGAAGCTTCTTCCTTGGCAAATCTCCTCATATAATTCCAGCAGTGGTTTAGGCTGCCCTTTAATCTTCTCACAAGAACCCCACTCCGGCACCTGAATAGCTGCACAAAAATCACAGAAAGGCAGGCTCACAGCTTTATTGTAAATTTTATAATGGACCATTGGGTTAGTTGGGGACCATTTAAAACGAAAATCCTGCACCACAGACATAGTTAGTTTCACATATTGGATAGGCTCATCCTCAATGAAACGGTCCAAGCCTACATTATGCACAAGAGTGTTAAAATCCTGTGAAATTTCCGTAATCCTCATGAATTTCTGACACAGATAGATTGATGGGAACACTCTCTCTTCACGGTGCACGAGCATGACCTCATGCAACTCCAACTCATGCTGGTTTAGTTGATGAACATTGTGCTCCGTCTCTGAAATTTTCAACAATCATCACAAAAATTAATTTCAAGCAACTATAAGGTGGAAACTACCATAGGGACTTATATGAGAGCTAAACATACATCAAAACTACATTATTTATACTCAAATCAAGCATGAAAGCTCACATAAGCTGTCACCTACAGTACCGAAATACTCAAGAAATACTTCACTAAACAAAAATCTACTTGGATCATCGGATGAGTCACATACCGGAGATCAAACACACCAAATATCAGCACAAATGATGGGCTGAAGAAGGAGATCGAAAATCCATAGGAAGAACAGCAAGAACACGGGTTCCAGAAAATGTTTTCAGTTTGGGAGGTGAGAGAGAAGACTTTGGCAGTGGAGAGAGTAAGTAAAAGGCCAGGGCGCACCACACCATGTGCTAGCGCCACCTGGGGGCTGGCCGCGCCACCCTGTGGTGTGCCTGACTGGTGGGTCCCCCTGGGGCCTCCCAGGTGGCTTTCTGCCTCATTTTTGACGTAAAAATTTATTATAGTTTTTCTGGAATTTTTCGAGAAACTTTATTTTTGATGTATTTCCAGAATTTTAATAATTAATAAAAACCAGGAAAACGAAAGTGAAAAGGTGGAAACAAAACCAAAACCAGCAATACAGAGGTGCTATGACACTCTAATGAAATAATATTCAAAGAAAACAAAGGTGGTAGTGGTGAAAACAAAAGTATGGGTGGTGAAAACATGCATAACTTCAGTAATCAGGGTGAAAGCATCAGGAAAACATGCATAAGGATGGTGGAAAACATGATTGTACTCAGGTAACAATGTAATAACAGAAGTAAACATAGTGAAAACATAATGGGGAAGGTGAAACATAGTGAAAATATTGCCCACTTCATTTAAAATCATTTTGTTAACAAGGGTGATCAAGTCTTGCTACCAAAATAATTTTGTATGAAACAAAACTTTGTTTCTCACTAAATACTCATGTTACCTCAACCATGATAGACATAGTCCCAATTATAATAATTTCATATTCTTTGTGTGGCTTTTGAATAGAACAATAAAATTCTCCAATCTTGATGGTCTCAATATTTTCAATGGAATTTAGACCATATTTTCTATCAATCTTCTTGGGAAAATAAACAGTGTGCTCTTTATCATTAACATTAAAAGTTACTTTTTCTTGATTGCAATCTATAACAGCCCCTGCAGTATTAAGAAAAGGTCTTCCAAGAATAATAGACATATTATCATCTTCAGGCATTTCCAACACAACAAAGTCAGTTAATATCAGACAATTATTAGCAACTTGAACAGGAACATTCTCACATATACCCACAGGAATAGCAGTAGACTTATCATCCATTTGCAAAAATATATCAGTTGGTATCAGTTTTTCTAGGAGGAGTCTTTTATAGAGAGTAAAAGGCATGACACTAACTCCAGCTCCTAAATCACACAAAGCAGTTCTAACATAATTATTTTTAATAGAACATGGAATAGTTGGTATACCAGGATCTCCAAGCTTCTCAGGATCCTTGCCATTAAAAGAGTAATTAGCAAGCATAGTGGAGATTTCCTCATTAGGAATCTTCTTTTTGTTAGAGACAATATCCTTCATATACTTTGCGTAAGGAGGCAATTTAATAGCATCAGTTAAAGGAATTTGCAATAACAAATGTTTCATCCATTCACAAAACTTTTTATAATGTTCTTCTTCCTTAGATTTGTGTTTCTTATTAGAAAACGCATTGGTTTTTGTACCCAAGGTTCTCTCTCATTACCATGTTTATTAGCAATGAAATATTCCTTAGTATACTTTACAGTTTTAGTTTGCTTTTCAGGTTCAGCTACAGGTTCTTCTTTATCAGAAGTATCATTCTTTTCATTACCACTTTCAGTTTCAGCATCAGAGATAGATATACTATTAGGATCTTACGCAAGCTCAGAGGATTCTACAACAGTTTTATGTTTTTTCTTCTTTTTCTTCTTAGTATGAATAACATTAATCTTGTTCAATTCTTTTAGGATGTCCCTTGGGATATAAAGGATCTTGTGTAGCAATACCACTTCTAGTTCTTATTTCATAAGCATGTTTTTCTTTAGAAGCATTAACTAGCAAATCTTTTTGCACTTTAGCAAGTTGATCTATTTGAGTTTGAACCATTTGAAAATGTTTAACAAGCTTTTTAACATCATTAGAGGTTCTTTCTATAATACCATGCAAATTATCAATAGCTCTAGAGTTTTCCATTAGGTGATTTTGCACTCTCATATTAAATATCTTGCTTGATAACATAATTATCAAATTCATCTAAACATTGATCAGGAGGTTTGTTATAGGGAATATCTCTACTATCAAAATATTGAGAGAGTGTACCTCAATAGTGGATGAGTGAGGGGTTGGCTTACATAATTCTTCTATAGGTGGAAGATTCTTCACATCTTCACATTTAATACCCCTCTCTTTAAGAGATTTCTTTGCTTCTCTCATCACCTCATCATTTAATTCAATCATTCCCCTCTTCTTGGGTGTTGGTGTTGGTGTTGATACTCGAATATGAGTCGGCTCAGGCTCAACCATAGTCCAATCATCATGATTTTGGCTTATTTTGGCCATTAATTCCTTAGCTTCTTATGGAGTTCTTTGCCTGAAAACATAATCAACTATCCAGGTATGTCCTAGATTCAACAGTTAGTCCATTGTAGAATGTCTCAAGAAGTTTATTATTTTCTAGCTTATGCCCAGGTGTAGCCCTAACTAAAGAACATAACCTTGCCCAAGATGCAGGCAATTTCTCTCCTTCCAATCGCTTGAAATTAAATATATTTTGTAAAGCGGCATGTTGAGCACTAGCAGGAAAATATTACTGAAAGAAAACATTAACCAAAACAATAGGACTATCAATAGATCCCGGAGACAAGTTGTTAAACCAAGTTTTAGCTCCATCTTTTAATGAGAAGGGAATATTTTAGCAACAAACTAGCTACGTTTCTTAAGATCATCAGAGAATAAACTACTCAAAGAGGAGAGCTCATTCATATGTTTCATAGCACATTCATTTTCACTACCACAAAAAGGTTCTTTCTCAACAATAGATATATAAGATTAATCAAGAGAGAAATCATAATCCTTATCCCTAATATTAATAGGAGAGGTGGCAAACTTAGCATCAGGAGATAATTTATATTTAACAGCACGAATTTCAATAAGACTCATAACAACATCTTTATCCTTCATAGCATGTATTTCGTCAATAAGATCATCATTAAGTTCAATATAGGAATCATCAAAATCATCACTAAGATTCTCTATAAGCTCAGGTGAAACAGCAGGAGTAACAGGATTTTTATCAGGATTTTCAGTGTTTGCAATATTTTTAGCTTTAGCAATGGTAGCATCTAAGAAAGGACCGAGAGAACCACTCTCATCAAGCACAGTAGAAGCATCGTCAAAAGTATCAGAAGTATTTTCAGATTCAGCAGAAGTAGCATGTGTAGCATGTGGTGGTGTAAGCAGCTTACTCATAACAGACGATGAATCAAGAGCAACAGAGGTGTTCAGAGTTGTACCTCTTCTTGTAGTGGATGGTAATATAGGAAACTTTCCATCACGAGTCTTAGCCATGATGAATTATGGCAGTAGATAATAGTACTCTCTGGTGAGCTCGCAAATAAAGCTATGCTCCCCGGCAACGGCGCCAGAAAATAGTCTTGATGACCCACAAGTATAGGGGATCGCAACAGTCTTCGAGGGAAGTAAAACCAAAATTTATTGATTCGACACAAGGGCAGACAAAGAATATTTGTGAGCCTTAACAAGTGAGTTGTCAATTCACCTGCACCTGAAAGTACTTTTGTTCGCAGTGGTTTATCAGTAGTAACAGTTTTATAGTAGCAGCAGTAGTGAAATAATAGCAGCAGTGAAATGAAAACAGCAGCAGTGGTGTTTGAAGTAAACAGCGGGATTAAATACTGTAGGCATAGGGATGGATGAACGGGCGCTGCATGGATAAGATAATTCATATAATAATCAAGACATGGGCATTGCAGATAAATAAGATAAAGCATCCAAGCACTAAGTAACCATAGGCATGTGTTCCAAAAATAGTCGTACGTGCTCGCAATGAGAACTTGCACAACATCTTCTGTCCTACCAGCCCGTTTTCAGCGGGACTCAAGGGAACTACTGGTAATTAAGGTGTTCCTTTTAATAGAGCATCGGAGTAAAGCATTAACACTCCGTGAACACATGTGATCCTCACATCACAGCCATCCCCTCCAGTTGTCCCAATTTCTGTCACTTTGGGGCCTCGGGTTCCGGACAACAATATGTGTAAACAACTTGCACGTATGATCAAGAAACAATAATTATCATCGCGATTCAATAACATGTTCAGATCTGAGATCATGGCACTCGGGCCCAAAGTGGCAATCATTAAGCACAACAAGTTGCAACAATGTCAATAGCACTAATAGAAGATACTAGGCACTATGCCCTAACAATCACGACATTAATACATGAACGATCTCACCCAATCCCTACCATCCCCTTCAGCCTACAACGGGGGAATTACTCACACATGGATGGGGAAAATATGGATGGTTGATGGAGAGGCGTTGGTGACGATGATGGCGATGATCTCCTCCAATTTCCCGTCCCGGCAGGGTGCCAGAACAGGATATTCTGGTCCCGGGATTGAGGTTCGGGGTGGTGGTGGAGCTACAGACTTCTTTCTGCAATACTACCAACGCCCCTTGTGTTTTAGGGTTGAAGGCTACTTGTAGTCGAAAGGGGAGCCCGAGGGGGTGTGGGAGTGGCCCACACCACCTACTGGCGTGGCCTAGGGGGGGCGCCGGGGGTGGTCTGGCCACCTCCTGGCCCCTCTCCAGGTCTCCTTCTGGCTTCCGGGGTCTTCTAGTGTTTTAGGGCCAATGGGGTCTTTTCTGGAAAATTTCCCGAAAGTTCATTTTTCTGCACAAAAACGAGACACCAAAGTAATTCTGCTGAAAACAACGTTAGTCCGTGTAAGTTGCATTCAAAACACACAAGTTTAGAGGGAAACAATAGGAAAAGTGTTCGAAAAAGGAGATACGTTTTCGACGTATCAGCAACAGATTCAACATCAGACATGTTGTGGCTCCATGAACCCCTCACTTTATTTGGTCTTGGCCTACAAGGACTCCTGGGGTGCTGGCTATTAGCACAGACAGATGATTGCCTAACACCCTTCCCCTTGACTTGTTCTGCGCGTGACTGAAGCACATCGATATGAAGTTTAGCGAAACGCCTATCAACATTCAGAGTAAAAAAAAACAACCCGAGATGCTCGTCGCAAGTTAGTGGGAGAAATATTTGCTCGTTACTTCTGAAGTAACTCAATTCAACAGCATCTCCATCGCTCCACGGATAGAATGAAATCTCTAAAGCAAACTTTTGTTTCTATCACATCCGAATTGAAAAACGAAGTAACAAAATGGGGTTTAGTACCACGCAGCACACTAGTTGCCATTCTAACCGCCAGCCGAAAAGCCAGCGCAGGATCAATCCTATTTAGTTCAAACATACAGATGCAGTTAGGCATGAGACGAGGAGCTAAATTGGAACGATTAAGGCTAAAAAATGTCAAATACGGCCTTACTTACTAGCTAGAACACCAATTAGAGGGGATTTGTTGCTTACCCGGGTCTAATCCATGAAGTATCTGCCGTTGATTCGACCCAATGCTCTCCATGGCTGAGGGCATTCCGGGAGTCCTGGATCAACATGGCTTTGCAATCCCAGATGGTTAGGTGGGGTAGATGTGGCGGAGAACGCGACACAACAGCGACAGAGGGGATGGGGCGGCGGCGAACGCGGCACAACAGCGACGGAGGGGATGGGGCAGCGGCGGAGGGGGTGAGGCTGCGCAACGCGGCGGTGTGGTTCAGACAAGGTAAGCTTACGTGTCTCCTTGTGGTCCCACTAGGCACGCAACGGTTAGAGGAGGATCCGGCCCCACTCATCAACATGAATTCATCAGTTGACGGTCGATGCATTGATGGACGAGAAACACCCGTTTTGAACAATTGTGAGAGTTCCATCTAAGAGAATGGGGAAACGTGAGCACAAATTTAGAGCGCGGGGAAAGTGAGCAAGACTAAGGAATGAGGGGCACTGGAGTAATAATCCCAAAATATAATAGTGAAGAACTTGCAGATATAGAAATCCAGAAAGTGATTTGGTGTCATTCTTGACTCATTGTACCATGGTCTTTGGATCACGCCAGTAGTTGGCAAGTGCAACCCACTAATGATCAGCCATGCACTCCACGGGAGAGTGGGTTGGAATCTTGGCAATATTCCAAGTGTAGGCAATCTTTATCCTATGCCGACGCTGGTGCAACGCATCACCGAACATGGATTGGATTAAACTTTCACGCCATTCACAACAAAAAGGAGCTTTGTCTGTCCTGGGACCATTCGAGATTTGCGGCCCCAAAGGAGAGGACGCCTTGCGGCGGCGACGAGGAAGGGAGAGGTGTATGGCATCAATGGCGAGGAGGATGGAGAATCTGAAAAACTTGTGTAAATGGAGGAAACACATTTAAAAGAATTTGGCGGCCGACACGACAATGTAGTGGGAGAGTGACAATTTGATGTCCGACGTGTATATATGACACGCGGGCCCTGCCTGTTGAAGATGTTGTCCGCACGTTGTCTCGTAGCTGCAAGTCCTCCCCGAGTATGGAGGCCCATTGAGGGTGCGAGACAAAAAAAATCATGCAGGGCCCATCTTTGGGGTGCCATTATGGCCTATTTTTAATTCGACACCCCAATGAGCAATTAGGATTGCTTTAGGGGTGCCACTATAAATGGTCTCAGTGGCAAGATTTATAAATAGTTTCACCATGGGGTATTTCTCTTGCAGTAAAAGATCAGATTTGGCCAAAAATACCCACCCATGACCCATCTGGGAACATCTCCGATAGTAGCCCCATTATAGGGCATAACAGTTTTTTAAACGCCCTAAAACATATATGTCGGATATATGCCAATTGGGGGTATATCTGACACCGGACAAAGACCGGGTTACCAGCGTGGCCCGCATGCAATAGAGCAAAGTCCATTGGGCGGCCCAGTAAACTGCCGCGCAGGAAGCCGGATTCTAGAAGAACCCGTACCACAGCCCAATACGTGGTTCGGCCTGGAGAAGAAGCCGGATGACTTACTTTCCAAGAATAGGAACAATTTCCGTAGTCTTCTAGGTTTCCTTCTTGTAAGCCCGAGTTCGGCTATCTATATAAACCCGGACGGGAGCAATCGAGAACAACATAGAACAAGGGTTAGAATCCCTAGAAGCCAACTCGCCAGGAAGTTCATCCTTGCCGAGTTAGCAAAACCTTACTCACATTGTACTTTGTATACTTCAGGCTTAATCCCTGATTTAGTGAGATTGCAGGAGTAGGGGCGCCGCCATAGTTGCGACGTGTCGAACCTGGGTAAACCCGTGTCCTTGTTTCCACTCTCCCATATTTCCACACACGGTTCTATCAGCAGGGTTATGGCATCCTCAGCCATGAACCTAACAAAGAAGACACGACAGTTGGCGCCTAGCGTGGGGCCAGCGGCGGCGGAAGTCACATTTCGAGCGAGGATACTCGGCGGAATTGGCAGCACGATAACTGTTGGAAGCCTGGAATTCGACGGGAATGTCAGACGATTTCTCAACAACGGATCTTATATGTCGGCACGGAATCACCTGGTAAGTGCCCGTGTCCTTCCCACCGGATCTGCTAACGTTTTTATTGGTTTGACGGCAAAAGCAATGAGATTCTTTGGTGGAAGTAACTTTATCCCTCCTGCCCTATGCCCAATTGATGAATGTTTTGATGCCGGATTTGGCTCAGATCTGCCTTATTCATACGTAGGGCCAGATCAAGCCTCATTAGCTGCATATCGCCAAAGCTTGATTGGATCTGCCGCCTCTTAGGATGCCAGCAACGAGATCACACTTTGTTGGCATGGTGCAATTAGAGATTGCCGAAAACACGGAAGATGAACATCCCGTGGAAAAGGCAGAAAACATCGATCCCACAGAAAAGGTGGAAGATCCGACACCGTCTGATCAGGCGACGAACTCGGAAGTCGATTCCATACTAGCAGCCATAGAAGCAAGGTCGGATTTGGAAACCGGATCTGTAGGGTATAACACACATTCCGATGATGAAGATAAAGATGCCTTGGAAAGGAAGGTAAAATCCATGCAGGGAAGCTTCCATTAAGTACTCATGGCAAAACCAACCGCAAAATCGGATGCCGAAGAGGAAGAGGAAGCATATCCAAAAATGCCTCCGCCAGCTGATGAGGAAGAAGGAGAAGAAGAGGACAGCGGAAAAAGTCTGTCTTATCCTGACGTCAAGGAATTGACGGAAGATGGACCAAATAAAAAACCTCCATCTTCCAAGAAGAAGAAGTCTGCTAGGAAGCTGCTCTCTAAATCACTGAAGAAAAAAGATGGAGAAATTGGCAGATACAACCAACCAAAACCTGGAAGTCGAGGTGGCAGCGACGTAAAATCAGCGGAGAAGAAAAACAGTGCAATCTTTGTTCCACAAATGTTAGAACAGGAAGAAATCGATCTGATTCAAACCCCGATTGCAAGAGGTGAACCACCGGAAGTGCTGGAAGCCAGTAGGCAAGCCATAATGCGGCAACAACAACATTTATTCTGGACTCGGAAAAATCTCCTCAAAACCCAGGCGACCGTCAAAGTGCACCAGGAAGAAATCGAGGAGTACGAGCGCCGTAACATGTCTGAAATAAAACCTACAAGGTTACCCAAAATTTCAAAGCCGGAAGAACTGCCAGCCGGAAAACGGTTTGAAATCCGTCTTGGCAAAGGCAAGTTAACATCACAAATGCTAAGGGCGAGCGTATATACAAAACTATATCAAACCTTAAAAGGGACTAATGGCTAGAGTTTTCGCTCAGCACTTCCGTGGCACGTACAAACGCCTCAAAAGCATTAACCAATTAAACCTTTGCGTCCAATATGAAGACGAGTCGTACGTCGGCTTATCTTAAGATGGACAACAATGAAGAATAGCCGCTCTGGAGTAAGTGACGTGCAAGAAATGCTTGCTTTCGTCAATGGTCTGAAATTCGGCCTCGTACCATTCATGGTTGGCTCCAAAACGCCAAGGACTTAGGTTCTATGCTCACATCCGACAATGAGCATGCATGGGCAGAAGACGACATTAGAGAAAGAGGCGGCAATATCGATGCATTGGTACAAGCCAAAAAGGTGTCTCGCTCTACAGAGAAGGCTACTCCAGAAGCACAACCAAAACCCAAAGAAGTAAATGCAGCCTTTGGAAAGGATAAAACCAGCAGATGGAAAGGCAAGGGCGTAGAAACAGGGAACCTATGTCCTACTCTAAGGAAGAGTGGGAAAATATGAAAGGGGAACCCTATATTCATCACACACGGTTTGGAAAGCCTAACCATACAAACCAACAATGATGGCTTATAAAGCACATGAAAGGAATCACTCGAGCCGGGAGTAAAGGAAAGAATTCCAAAAAGAAATTCAACAAGCAAAAGCCGGAAGCTGATAAAGACGAAAGTAATTCTGACACTGACGACAAAATCTAGGAGCAGCAACGGAAAGGCGAACCTAAATTCCTTAGAGTCGAAGGAGAATGCAATTTAACTTTCCTTGCGACCCCATCAGCTAAACAAGTGAAGCGATCATGGCAAGAAATCAACGATGTCGTTCCACCAACTCCGAAGTACTTAAAGTATTCAAAAACTCCAATTACTTGGGATCAGTATGATCATCCCGGTAATATCCCGGAACCCGTCACACACGCCATGATAGTAAGCCCTATTGTGCAAAACACTAGGCTCAGGAGAGTGCCGAGGGACGCAGGATCAAGCATCAACATAATGTACTTGAGTACTCTGAAGAAACTGCATCTGTCACAAACCCACCTCAAGCATAGCAATGTACGTTTTCACGGCATTGTTCCTGCCAGGCAAGCACATTCCCTAGGAGAAATATCCCTAGAAGTAACCTTAGGAACGACGGAACACTTCCGTCAGGAGATGATATCACTTGAAGTAGTACCATTCGAAAGAGTGTATCACGCAATACTCGGACGTCCGGCTTTCGCCAAATTTATGGCTAGGTCGTGCTACATCTACAAAAAAATTAAGATGTCAGGGCCAAAAGGCGGAGTAATCACCATTGAGGGAGATTTCAAGATGGCAAACGAGCTAGATCTAGGAAACGTCCTTTGTGGCGAACAGATAATAAGAAAGGAAGAGTTGAAAGAGCTAGCTAAAGAGGTATCATCGATAGAAATGCCGACAGGAAAAGAAATCTAAAAGACGGCCGACAACTTCAAAGCATCTAAGAATACAAAACAGGTCATCATGGACCCCAAAGACCCGACTAAATACGTTGTGGTGGGAACGGGAATGACTGTCAAATAGGAAAGCGCGCTTATCAAGTTGCTCCGTGAGAACGGGTATATTTTGCCTGGTGTCCTGCTGATATGCCAGGCGTACCCCGGGAACTTGTTGAGCACCTATTGAAGGCTATTCGAGGATCAAAACCCGTCAAGCAAGGTCTCTGTCATTTTGACGGAAGAAGACGGAAGGCTATAGGCAGGGAAATCGTACGGTTTTTAGCAGCTGATTTTATCCGGTAAGTCATACATACCGATTGGTCTGCAAATCCGGTATTAGTCCCGAAGAAGGATACTATTGTTCTTAGGATGTGTATAGCTTATACCGGTCTGAACAAATTGTGCCCAAAAGATAGGTTCGCGTTACCGTAAATCGATCAAATAATAGATGCCACTGCTGGCTCTGATCTTTTATACTTTTTGGACGCTTATTCCGGGTATCATCAAATACGCATGAAAGAAGAAGACGAAATAAAAACCTCTTTCATAACACCCTACGGAACATATTACTACATAACCATGCCTTTTGGCCTGAAGAATGCTGGAGCTACATACCAGTGTTGTATGCAACGATGCTTACATGACCAAATAGGTAAAAACGTCCATGCTTACGTCGATGACATTGTCTTGTTTCCAAGGAAGAAAATACACTCCTTGAAGATTTACGAGAAACTTCCGATAATCTACGCACTTACAAAATGAAGTTAAGCCCATTAAAATGCGTATTCGGGGTTCCCTCAAGAAAACTTCTAGGTTTTATTGTTTTCCACAGAGGAATCGAAGTAAACCGGGAAAAGATCAAAGCAATCCTAGACATCAAAAGGCCCATGTGTCTAAACAAAGTCTAGCGATTTACGGGTTCCACGGCCGCCGTAAGCCGTTTCATAAGTCGTCTTGGCGATAAAGATCTCCCATTATACAAATTGTTGAAGAAATCGGACAAATTTGAATGGACAGAAGAAGCCAACAAAGTGTTAACCCAGCTAAAGAAAACTTTAATGAAAGCTCCGATTTTGTCATCCCCAAAAGACGAAGAACCCATGTTACTGTATTTAACAGCAACAAACAGGATTATCAGTGCAGTGATAATTGTGGAAAGGAGGAAAGATGAACAAAATATTCCAGATCAACACCGGGTGTACTACGTCAGTGAAGTATTCTCGGAGTCAAAATAAAGGTATCCACATTATCAAAAGCTGGCATATGGCATATCTTTCGCATCTCGAAAACTCCTTCATTATTTCCAAGGGCATTCCATAAAAGTGGTAAGAAAATCACCACTAGGGGATATTATAATCAATGCGGATGCAACGGGCAGAGTAGCCAAATGGGGCATTGAGCTTGCGGCGTTCGACATTAAGTACCAACCACGAACAATAATTAAATCCCAGATGTTGTCAGACTTTATAGCCAATTGGACAGAAGCTATGGAAAACACGCCAATGCCGGAGTCAGAATATTGGATCATGCATTTCGATGGATCCAAAATGAAAGAAGGCGTCGGCGCAGGCGTGGTACTAAAATCTCCAAAAGGCGACAAAATGGGGTATGTAGTACAAATTCACTTCAACGCCAGCAATAACGTGGCACAATACGAAGCATTGCTTCATGGATTGCATATTGCAAAGAAATAGGTGTCAAATGCATACTATGCTATGGAGACTCGGATTTAGTACAACACCAACTTAACCAACACATGGGATGCTAAAAGCCCCATAATGGCGGAATATCAGAGAACTGTCGGCGAATTCTCCATTTGCTTCCTAGAATTTGAGGTAAATCACGTCAAACGGGAAGAAAACTGGAACGCGGATGCTTTAGCCCGAATGGGTTCGGAAATGGTGAAAATATTACCACCTGGTGTATTTGTCCAGCATTTGTACGAACCATCAACAAAAGGTGGAGATATCGACTATCCTCTAGTATCCGAGTCAATAGAAGTCCTGCTCCTTATCCCGGATTGGACAATACCATACTTAAACTTCTTAGTTAATCCGAAGTTCCCGGACGGAGCAGACAAAGTCTTCCAAAGGCAGATAAAACTCCGATGCTAAGAATACACGGTAATTAATGGTTGCCTTTATAAACGCAGTACTATCAGAATTTTCCAGCGTTGTATTTCCCCGGAAGAAGGACGACACATCTTGCAAGAAATCCACGCCGGAGATTGCGCACATCATGCCCAGTCAAAAAGCATAGTTAAGAAAGCATTTCGTGCATGGTTTTTCTGGCTTGCAACCAAGACTGATGCAGAGCACATAGTAAACACATGTGCCGGATGTCACTATTACGCCAAGCAGACAAATATATCGGCTGAGGCACTCAAGACTATCCCTATAGTATGGTCATTTGCGGTCTAGGGCTAGATATGATGGGGCCATTCAAAACTGCACGAGGCGGACTTACACATCTACTCGTTGCAGTGGATAAGTATACCAAGTGGGTGGAAGCTAAACCCATCAAATAACTTGACGGTATAACTGCCAGAAACTTCATTATAGACATAGCTATGAGATACGGCGTCCCACATAGCATAATCACGGATAACAGGACTAACTTTCCAATTGGAGAGCTAGCAAAATATTGCTGGCAAATGGGAATTCGCCTTGATCTTGCATCAGTGGCGCACCCACAATCCAATGGCCAGGTTGAGTGTATGAATAGTTTAATCTTGCAAGGTATACGCCCAAAACTCGAAACTCCTCTTCATAGAGCAGCTAGAGTATGGGTAGAAGAATTGTCTTCCGTGCTTTGGAGCATACGAACCACGCCGAATAGATCAACGGGGCAGACGCCTTTTTTCCTGGTTTATGATTCAGAAACAGTGCTTCCAGCGGACATGCTCCATGATAGCCCTAGAGTGCAGGCATACGATGAGAAGGATGCCGAAAGTGCGCCACAGGATGTCGTTGATCTTTTAGAAGAAGAACGAGAGCTTGTGTTGCGAAAATCCTCCATTTACCAGCAGGGTTTGCGGTGATACCATAGCCGGAAAATAAACCATCGCTCTTTCAAGGAAGGCGATTTAGTGCTACGATTGGTGCAAGAAAGAAAGCACAAGTTAGGTCCAATCTGGGAGGGACCGTTCGTCATTAGCAAAGCTATGAAAAAAAGGATCATATTACCTTGTAGATATTCAGGATACTGAAGATAACCCGAAAAGGTCGAATCGCAAGAGAAAAACAAGTATAGATGTAGAACTAGGAGAACCAAACAGGCCCTGTAGCATCCATCAGTTACGTACTTTCTATACCTAGTCCAATTCTATGTAAACATTATTGAGATTATGAAATAAAGTTCTTCGTAAAAACATGCAAATATTTCTTTTTTTTCTGTCTTTACTGTTAAAGCATGTTTGGTCTTTTCTATTTCTCAATGATCTTTTAATTTGTTTCAATGTTAACCCGAATTTTGTCGGTGTGCTTGGAGTTAAAAAAACCGAATGATTTTTAGCCTAAAAAGGATACAAAACACCAGATTATGCCTGCGTGCCTGGAGTTCATACTTTTAGCTCCTTGTTTTCTTAAGTATTACTAGCACACATGCCCGTGCGTTGCAACGGGAGGAAAAAATTACCTAAAGTTCGAAAAAATAAAGTAGACAATAATGACAACAAATTATATTGATGGTAACTACTTTTAATGCAAACATGACCGTGCGTTACAACGGGAGTAAAAAGTCTATGGTAAACTTTGTCACACCCTAAATTTTTATATTAAATTATCGACCTGTCTATCCCTAGACTCGGCCCACATATTTCATATTTTCTCCTCCAAAAGATCATGGATGGCGATGAAGTCCAACAGAAGCGTCAACTCAGACAATAACATTTAGACGGTCTCTCTAGTTTCCACTCTCCAAAATCCATCAATTTGTATTTATCGATTTAGTGTTATGACACAACTAACCACATACACAATTCATACGACTGATTAAAAGGACGTTTTTTTAATAATTTAAAATGTGTTCCAATTTGATCTATTTTGAGTTTTAATTTTTGTTTGATCTACTCTTTTATATCTAATTGTCCAGTCCACAACAACGGATGCTCTGAGGTCCGTCTCCACCTCCAACTCAAATGTTACCCCATTGTCGCACCAATTCAAACGCCACCATATTTTATCTTTACTCTTATTTGAATTCTATCGATTTGAATGTTGTTTATTAATATATTATTAACATAGAAAAAATACCCGTGCGTTGCTACGGCTGATCAAATTTAGACTTGTAGCGAAAAATGACCGTGCCTTGCTACGACTGATCAAATTTAGGTTGTTTGGATTTTGTTCGTCCAACATCCCTGCTACAGAGCTAAATTTGCATGGATTTGTCTTTGTCTAACAAATCAAACAAACCCAAAAGAAATGTAATGAGAAAAGGAGTCATGCATAGGTGGCCAGACAGACGCGCCAGACGGAGGAAGCCATACCGATGACGAGAGAAACATTGCATATTTAGCACGCTGACCGGAGGATGTAGCGCATATGGATTCTCCCTAATTATCTTGTTTCTCTACTTGTCGGTAGCATCCACATCCAAATCTCCTTGCTAAAGGATGTCTCACTAAGAGCATCTTCAATAGTCGCTGCAAAGCATGCTCGGAACTCGTTTTAGAGCCCTCGTTACCACTGTTTCGGGCGCCAAGACTGCTGCGCGCATTCCGGTCTCCCAAAAATACATCATATCGGAGCGCATATTTTTTCAAACCCTGTACTTTTTGGCGCTAAAACTGTGTTTTTTTCAACAAAATCAATAAAAACATAAATTTAACATTGGATTTTAAAAGAAGTTGGAGCATATTTCTACATAGTTTGACAAAAACCTACTCTAGATCTCTCTCGGACTATGAGATGGTGTTGTCGGACATTGTCCACATGTCATCCCACCTCGGTTCATCGTCCATCTAATCGCGGCCACAACGCGAGGTTCTGCACATGCTGGCGCATCCACAAGTCGTGAAAATTCATCTCGCGCACCGGGCGGCCGAGCCGCCATGCCGTCACGTCGTACGCGCGGGTGGCCTTATGGGCGGTGTCAAATGTCCCGAGGCCGAGATGCGTCGTGACTGAGCGGGTTCCGGCGTAGAAGGTGCCGGAGGGCCGCGCCCACACCCCCCGGTAGCCGGAACTGTTCGAGCGGCACGGAGAAATCCCGGCGGGAGGAGATCGAGCGGCGGAGCGGTGGAGAAAAGAATTTTAGCGCGTGCGGGAAGAAAAGGGAAGCGGTGGGGTGGCACAAGCTAGTTATGAGCGACCTTTTTTCTTAATTTTTATTGTTGTTTTGTTCTCATGCGAGATCAGATCGATTGTTGCCTAGCTAATTGGGAACGCTGGTCATTGTTTGTTTTGCTGGGTCACTGGATTAGTAAGTAAAGTGCCAAAGCATGACTCATGATTCCGTGTTTAGACTGATTCGTTACTTAACCCGATTGCTCGGCGTGAAGATTTCATGCTTTTGGAATCACTCAAACACTAAGAAAAGTTAAACTATACAAACCAGAGAACTTAAAAGAAAATGAGACAAATTTAAACTTGCAAAGATATTTATAACTGCACAAGTATAAATTGTTCATACAAAATGTAGAATTCATTACATATGGATATTACATTTTAAAATCAAGTAATGCATTCTATCGGCTTCCAGCATTGTAGGACTCTGATTCAGACGGCATCAACAAAGCCGTCATTGTCATCGTCGTCACTCTCACTCTGATTTTCCGGAGTGGCCAGAATCTCTTCCTCAATCTTGGAAGCATGCCCTTTTATGGAGTCAGAAACCTCCTCCCTTTGCGCCTCAAAGTATCCCTGAGGAATGCCACTGGCGACGCGCCACGACTTCGCGGTAGGCTAGTGCATGTTGAGGAGACCTAAGGCCATGCACACTCTACCGCGGGCGCCAGACTTCATCCAACTTTTGCGTTGGTCGATAACCTCGGCAATGGCATCAGACAGCTTTTCCAAGTCCGAGTACTCGTCCTTCTTATCCAGAAGGCACTTATTAATAAGTTGCATTCCTGCTTTCTTAATTTTATTGACGAAGGCCCTGAGGACTCGGATGCGGACGATCCGGGAGGATGAAGGATCGCTTTCTGCTGCAAAGAATAGAAGAGCAAGTATAAGATAAACATTCAGATAAAAAGTATAAACTTCAAATGAATGATAATACTGTAAAAGTTCCAAACTTACCTAAGATTTTATCCATCTCGGTGACCTCCTCAAGCCGGAGATGGAGAGGAGCCTCAAGGTCTTGGATGGTTTTCCTGCCTTTCTCGGCTTGGGACGTAACCTGAGATTCGGATAAACCCAGCGCAAGCTAGCTTTCCTCCAAGTCCTTTTGCAACTTCACATTGATTTTGTGAAGCTCCAAGTTCTCGTTGTGGAGCTGACGAGCATGTCCAGCATCCGCAGCTGATTGCCTAGCTTCGGCCAGTAAGGCTGAAATGAAAAGAAGGCAAAAGTCTTAACGCGAAAGTAGTTAAAGGATTCGCAAGATCGAAATCAAAGACAAGGAATGTATAAGCTACTTACCAGCATTTTCCTTAAACTGGTTCCGAAGCTCAGAAATTTTCGACTCTTTCTCACTAGTGATAGCAAGGATGGCTTTCACCTCCTTATTCTTCACCGTGAGTTTGTCGAAAAACTCCACGTTGATGTTCTCGGCAGTTTGCTGAAAGCATAGAAAGGAAAAGATGTGTTCAAAAACAAAAGATAAGCATAGAATGTGGAAAAGTATTGAAACGAAAAGAATACTTTCGTATTAATACTTGGGGTGGAGTTATACCTGGCTTATCCTTTGCAGCCCAAAGAGCATCTCGGTGAAATCCTTGGAATATTCCGAGAAGGAGATTCCCATATGGTGGATTCCGTCTTGGATGACCTACCGAGGCGAGAAAGTGTAATTATTCCGGAAAATTAAGCCGCATTTTGGCCAAGGACGAATCAAGGGGGCTCGGACAAACTGACTTATTGGCCATGAATGCATAAAGCCACTCTCATCGAAGCACACTTCTTGCTTTACCTTGAATTTCTGGTCAAAAGACGAATTTTCTCTTCAATTTTGACGAGGGAAGGGCCTCCTTCGTCAAATTTTGTGCCGCCGTTTCCCGCGCGTCCGGAGTGGGCGCATCAGGCTGGCTAGATTGGCTGGGAAGAGGGAAGTCGAACTCTTCCAGGGGAGCAGAATGGTCCCCTGCTCCACATGCCATTGGTGTATCCGGGGCAGTGGCGGGGGGAGGATTTGCCGCCCTGCGAGTGATAACTTTTGCTTCTTCCAGCGTTTTCCCTTCAATGGGGCGGAAGAAAGGCTGCAAAGGAAGAAAAATCGAAAATAAGACTCATAGAGAAAAATCTTGCGCAAGAAAAGAGGAGAGTATGCAAAAATAATGAATCACCTGGAAGTAGCAACGGCGACCCCGTCAAGATCAATAACTTTCGTGGACGCATGAATCTTCTTGCGTTTCCGTCCAAAGCGAGCTTTCAGTTCTGCCTCCTCTGCTGGCAAAACACGAATAAGTTGTTACTATACATTTGTGAAAAGCAAAGTATGAAAACTTTCCCAAAAGGCAGAAAAATAATGCATACCCTGGGAGGCGGGTTCTCCGCATTGAACATTGGCGGGGTTTCCTCGTATTGATCACGAGTGGCCACCAAGTGGTTGACGAGTTTCTTGAAAGCTTTCTCGGACATAGCTGATTTGGTTACCCTCATAGCATCGTCCAGACCCGTATAATCACTGAGAAGGCGGCTGGCGTGGAAGGAGAGAGGTTGAATCCGTCTTCCGAGCCAGCATAAGATAGTGTCCATGCCGGTGAGTGGTGGAGAAGAGACATCCAATTTAGTTATTTGCCTTTTGATCCGCAAAAGGTCCGGAGGAAGAACCTGGACCGCGTCCACAGCCGAGTTGTCTCTCGGAGTGGCGGAGGAATTTTCAAAAGGCGGAATACCCGTATCCTTTCCAGAATACGGGACGTCTGTATGATAGAAATAAGAACCCGTTCAAAACTTGACGGATTCCGAGGTTTTTTTATCTTCGGGAACCATATCTCCTTGTATCTATGCAGGTTGAATGATACGGTCCCACAGATCGGAAGGACACCATCTAAGGTGTTTCGCTTCACGTTGAAGCAATATTGGAAGAAATCTAACCTATGGTTCTATTCCTAAGTATCCTTCAAATAAAGCCTGGGAGCCGGCAATATAAAGAATATAATTTGGAGAAATATTATGGGGTTGAACCCCGTAGTGTTGGAGAACCTGGAGGAAGAAGGCGGACGGAGGAAACCCCATACCTCTCATAACGTGGGAGGTGATGAGGACGACCCATTCCCCGTCATTCGGCATTGGCCTGGTGTCATCATTTTCCACCCGCTATTTGTCCTTGGAGACAAAGTCGTCCTTCTACAAGCTCTTCATCAGCGCCAGTGCGGTGTTGCACTCGCTCTAGTTGCCGGAATCTCCTACGTCGTCTTCTTCACCTCCGGCAGCGGCATCGCCCCCCACGTCTTCTCCGGCGCGGGGACGGGAGGAGGAGGTGGAGAAATAGAGGAGGGAGGCGGCGTAGCTCCGGTGGCGAGGTCTCCGCCCGCCGCGCTCACGGGATCTTCGGTGTGTCCTTAGGAGCACCCGGAGGAGCCGTTAGAGCAGAGGAGGACAACATCTCCGCCGTAGGCGCGGGGTCGGCGATGGCCTCGGGCGTGCGGGAAGGACTTCCGGTGACCATTTTTTTGGTGGCGCAGCCGCAGGTTCGAGCTCTGGCCGCCGATGGTGGGTTCTCCGGCGAGGTTCTTTGCTCCCTTTCTCTCTCGGAAGTGCGAGTGCGCAAAGTGCTCTGGGAAGTGCTCGAGTGAATCGCGTGGAAGAGGAAGGAATGGAACGGAGGGGCCAAGGCAGTGTATTTATAGCCGTTTCCTCAAGATTCGTCCCTACGACTAATTTAGCTGTTGCATGGCCGACGCGTGTCACACAGTAAAATCCGGGATACAAGGGGACAGTGTGATAATGTCTATCCCCTCGTTTTTTGAGCAAAATATGTCAGAGATATGTTTTCAGACTTTGACTCAAACCAAACGTTCATGACGTAAGCATGATTTTCTCGCTCACATCAAAGTTTTCTTCTCTGCGAAGATTCGTGAAAGAAATGCCGGATTCCGGAAATCCGGATTTGGCATAGGAAGTTTCAAGAAGAAGATTCAAAACTAAAGTGCCGACTTTTTTGAAAAGTATGTAAATTGGTGAAGAGGCGACAAAATGAAGTGTTAACTCTCCTTGGGGGTTACTGTCGGATATATGCCAACTGGGGGTATATCTGACACCAGACAAAGGCCGGGTTACCAGGATGGCCCGCAGGCAATGGAGGAAAGTCCATTGAGCGGCCCAGTAAGCTGACGCGCAGGAAGCCGGATTCTAGAAGAATCCAGACCACAGCCCAATACGTGGTTCGACTTGAAGAAGAAGCCGGATGACTTACTTTCCAAGAATAGGAACACTCTTCGTAGTCTTCTAGGTTTCCTTCCTATAAGCCTTAGTTCGGCTATCTATATAAAGTCGGACGGGAGCAAACAGAGAACAAGGGTTCGAATAGCTAGAAGTCAACTCGCCGGGAAGTTCATCCTCGCCGAGTTAGCAAAACCATCTCACATTGTACTTTTTATACTTTAGGCTTCATCCCTGATTTAATAAGATTGCAGGAGCAGGGGCGCCGCCATAGTTGCGACGTGCCAAACCTGGGTAAACCCGTGTCATCGTTTCCACTCTCCCATGTTTCCACCCACGGTTATATTAGCAGACTTATGGCACCCCCGACCATGAATCTAACTAAGAAGACTCGACAACATCACATGGGGTCATGTCCAAATAGCAAAATTGCCACACTCGTGGCTCCAACCGCCAATCTAAAACTTTCTACATGCCGACTTCATCTGTGCGCCGCCGCACGATCTCCCCACCGCCATGTTCTCCACTTTTAATCTCCCCTATCGACTCTGCAGCCGTTGCCGCCGTCGCTTCCACCCTCGGTGGTGCCCCTCCGTCGCTTCGACCGTCGCCATTGCTAGGCGCGGTAGATTTGAGGCTCCACGGCCTACCACCGTGATCGGGTAGCCTTCAAAGAATGTCGTCGCGCCCAAATGTGTCAATAAGCCGCCGTGCAACACCACCGTCCTGACCTCGTCATAGTTGAAGAAGGCGAATCTAGCGGCTACTGCTCCTCCATCCACGGTCGCTGCTCCTCCATTAACGGCCATCCGGATTGAAGATTGGAGCGGTGGGATCATAACTGTGACGGGAAGACAAGTTAAAACGGTGGAAGGGTATCGGGATGGAGTGACGAGACCGCCGGCGAATATCAAGGTGGGCGGCCGCTTGTGCCACGCGGCTGCCCTGTTTAGGACAACCGCCGGAACACTCGTGCCCGGTAATAATACTATATTGTAGGACACAGTTGTACTGAACGTAAACGTTTCTGGTGCCTTAAAAAGGACGTTTTTCAATGTAAAATTTAAATCAAACAATTTTGATGCCAGAAATACAATCTATTGGAGATAATCCGACAAAGAGATCCCGCGAGTCAGTAACGAGATCTCGCATGCTTTTCTTTGTAACCGTCGCCCCGTTGCTGCTTCCAAAGCAAAAAAGCAGACAAGCGTGTACCCTTCCCGAGCCAGTCCACCGCTTCTCGGAGTTAGAGCCCTGCATTATCCTCTCGTCTATTTTCTTTCACGCACTACTCACCTACTCAGAGTATCTTTTGATGCCTTTCTATTGATGGCTACAGCGACCAGCCAGAGTCAGTGCCACTGCCACCGCTGCGCTGCCGAGCCAGTTTTGGCGTGCCGCGGGGCCGGTAGGTGGGCAAGGTCGACAGGTCACGTCCTTTTCCTTTCGGGTATCGACAGATCATGACATGGGCGTGTATCGGGTGCTGAGCAGAGTGCCGGAGCCCGGAGAGCGGTGAAGAAAATATGAGATATTAGCACCCCACATACATGAACTTACGAGGTGGGAGCAAATTCATACAAAAACTTGCGAAAGTGTACTGAACTATACACGAACTTGCTAGGTTGAAGCAAAAACATACAAAACGCCTCTAATGACGTCACATAAGCTGCCACGTGGGCCTTTTTTTTGCTAAAACCCCCCTGCGCCTTTGTGTCTCTCACGGATTGGTTTAGGGACAGTAGAATTAAATGCCAGGTGCCCCGTTTTCTTCCATATTTATGTTCCAGCCCCTGGCAGTTATTACGTGAATAAGGCCCGACAGAGATTTCTTCGGCCTGTTTGTCGCCACTTCCCTTTCGTGCCCGACCATCGTCGCCACTTCCCTTCCCTCGAGAGTCGCCATCGCCGCCGTGAACCTTCCTCTCCTCGCCTCCCCTCAATGCTGGACATGGAGCCAGTCCTTCGCTACGACATGGATCCTCCCGATTACGGTGCGCCCTCCTCTGTCCCATCTTCTTTGTCTCCTTTTCTCTTCGCACGCGGCCATGGCGGGTGGGGGTTAGCTAGGGTTCCTGGATTGAACGATCGTAGAGGAAACCGGCCGTTTGCGGATGGAATTGGCGCATGCTCTCAGTTTCATTCGTTATTACGGCTTGATTTGGACATAACAGCTGAATTTTTTGTGCCCCTTCCGTTCGTCCAATTGTGCACTGTTGTGTGGATGATTTAGGTGTAAAATTAGGTTTTCTGTTGTGAATCCACGGTGGGTATGCTATGATTCGTGTTTTAGATGTGGAGGTTAGTGATTTCGAGCATGCCCTGTTTCGGCATATTATGGACAGTTCATGCTCAATGACAGAAAAGATGAAATTTTTATAGTTTTATGGCTTCCTTTTGATGCAGAAATGTGCTTAGATTGCTCAATTGTGAATTTAATTATCATATGAAACCTTATGATCTGCATAGTTGTGCACACTATGAAGTGGTAGTTAACTGAATTCACATAATACAAGTGTTAACTGAATTTACTGCAAGTGTTGACTGAATTGTAGTGATCATTGCTTGTGATGCTTTTGTAATGTAGGTGGTGATCCTGATAAATTCTCAGTTCAAATAGATCACAATGGCTTTTTTGTTGGATTGAGAGGGAAATTGAGCTATGATGATGGCACAACTCACTGGTTTGACCATTGTGAATCAGACACATGGTCACTGTTGTGGATTCATGATATGGTGAAGCAATTAGGCCATGAAATTGAAGCAAGGACAAGGGTGTACTGGTGCCTTCCAAATAAAACTTTGCAAGATGGTTTGATCTGCATTGAAAATGATGCTCACACAATACTAATGACTGAAGCTGCAAAAGAGCATAAGACACTGAGTTTGTTTGTGGATCACACAGATTTTGTTAGGTTTTTTAGGCCTGATGTTCTTGCAAATGTAGGTGTAGGTGAACCCACTCCTGATTATGTAGTTCTTCAGGTAGGTGTTGGTGAAATCCTTGTTGAAGTACTGCAATGATAACAAAAAAATCAGAGATTGTTGCCCTCAAATCATATTGTAAATCCAAATAAATTCAGTTAATAAAATACCATTTTGCCTTTATTCTCTGTTGCAATCTGTCCCTCTCTAATAGTGCAGACATAAAGAGGGATTCTTGGTTTCTGAAGGTCACATATGTCCTCTAGAAGAACAACTTGCTCTGGCAGCATAGCAACCCTATTGGGGTACACGCAATATGCATCATATGTGTCCTCTCCAGACCACTTTGTCCCTACATTCATTCAATAACATTACATGAATGTTCTATTTCAGTCTCTAGAAATAACATGCAGACATGCAGCACAACAGAGCCATACAGTACCTTTTATGGTCATGTTCATGTCCTGCTCCATCTGACATCTCTCACACGAGCTCTCACTGCTACCATCAGTACTATCATCAGACAGGTCGACCACCTCCACCTTCACCTTTGGGTCCATCGATCTAATATCAAACCAGCAGAGAAATAGCAGTTTCAGACAAATAACAAAAAAAACCTAGATTCTGAATGTCAAACAGAAAGAGAGGAGAAGAAGCAGGCTAAAAATCAAGCAAATGATGTAAGAGAGGATGATACACATGCACATTACCTGGATGGAGCAACTCGATCCGGCGGTTTGTTCTTGCTTTCTCCGGTGACAAGAGTGAGGAGAGGACAGAGAAGTGAAGTGAGGAGGGGACAGAGAAGTAACGGGTGTGTGAAGAGAGTGGGTGGGTGGGTGCAGTTAATAGGGGAGTGGTGGCCGTGTGAGGCCGGTTGGCATTCTACATGGCTGACAGGTGGGTCTACCTCGACTTGCTCTCTCCAAGTGCTGACAAGTGGCTAACACTTCCTGCCTAAATCTTGCACAAAAACTTGAAATGCAAACTTCCACATCTCAAAACTTGAAATGCTAACTCGCACAAACATATTTCAATATTGTTCAGATAAATTTGCATACAGCATAGCAGACAACAAACAGTACTTGTTTAGAGTACTCTCACATACATAAGAACCAGCAGTACTAGCTTACACATCTTGCACAGCAATGCTCAATGCAGAAGCAATTTCCCTAACACTAATCCTACAACAAATACAGCAAACAGCATCATCATATTCTTATTTTTTTCCTTCAGTGCATTAATCTCATCATTCTGCAGCTTCAACTGATGTTGCAGAGTCTGAAGAGCCTGCACATTGCCTCCAAGAACTGGACCATCCATATTGCCTCCATGAACAGGAGCTTCATGCACAGAATCACCCATGAAATCCTCATTGCCAGCTACACTGACTTGACCTCTAAGCCTCCAAACTTCATCGCGCAAGTCTCCAATCAAATCACTAAAGAACTTGGGCAATTCTCCATCATGCCACTTCACAAAGCCGCAACCACCTTGCTGTAACAAACAAAATCAACACCAATTTTCATCTGCAAGTGTTCATCTTGCTCCAGTGCAAAGCAGAGAGGAGAGAGCAGAGCAGAACAGAACAGAGAGGAAGAGAGGAGATCTGCTCACCATGGCGTGGACGCAGGCGTAGTACCTTCTGCCAGGGTTCAACTTGCTCCAGCTAATCCATCTCGGCGCCTTACTCGGCGGGTCGCAGCGGCAGTACAGCGCAGGCTCGTAGTCCATGGCGCCTTCACGGTACGGGACAGGGGACCGCGACTCCCGGCCAGCATCCCTCCGCCCACTAGCTCGACGGAATCCAGGAGCCGAACATCCAGTGGAAAAAGACATCGTCGCCGTCGAGCTCTGCCACCGCCGTCGTGCAGCGAGTCGCCTCCAAAGTCGCCTAGGTATCGGGTGGGGGATTGGCGAATTGATGGCAGGCGATTTCTGTCTGGGACGGATAAGTGTAGGGGGGTTTTGGCAAAAAAAATCGCGTCTGTCCTAACCCCTAACCAATCCGTGAGAGACACAAAGGCGCAGGGGGTTTTAGCAAAAAAAAACGGCCCACGTGGCAGCTTATGTGGCGTCATTAGAGGTGTTTTGTATGTTTCTGCTCCAACCCAGCAAGTTCGTGTATGGTTCAGTGCACTTTCGCAAGTTTTTGTATGAGTTTGCTCCCACCTCGCAAGTTCATGTATGTGGGGTGGTAATATCTCAGAAAATATCTGGGTAGGGGAGGACGAATCTTCGCGCCACTTGCGGCCGGTACATGGTCAGGCATCTCCTTTTCTGCAAAGGCACAAATGGACTCCCTGTTCATCGCGGTGAATCGACAAGGCAGTCAAAGTAACAAATATTCTACCACGAGAAACAGATTCCAGTACGGAGCATGGCACAAAGATGGAACGTGCTGGACTGGAGTCACGAGCAGTGTTCGAGGAGGCGGGTACGTTCTTTCCGAAAAATGCTAACCGGTGCAAGTTAACACCCTAGGATCTGTGTAAACCATGAGCGAAGCAAGATCAGTAACATGTAAAACCCATTCAGTTTTTTGCAAAAAAAATTACTACAGTATATTATATCTCGTATAGAGCAATATACATCAAATAAATTGTGAGGGACATAAGTAAATATGCGACTTTAGTATATATACTCCGTACACCCATTGTTCATACGCTGGCTTCGCCACTGGTCCTGCTCCGGCGGCGGATCCTTGTTTCCTCTTCTAGCAAACGTCGGCGGCTTTTGTCGTTTTGCTATCGGAGTTAGACCAACGTCTGTGTGACACCTTTTATTGTTTCGCTTCGTCGTTTTGCTGTCGCAACACGGTTTAAGGCCTCAACTAAAGAAAACGAGACCCGTCGGGATACGGTCCCGAGCCGTACGGCAACTTGTATAAAGAAGGATTTTCCGCGGCGCAACAGTTCTTCCATAAAGACCTAGCCAGTTTCCGCAAAATCGACTCGAGTATCCTCAAATAGACCATCGGGCGTCAACTAAATGCATCTAGGGCAATATGTTAAGAGAAACAAGCATAGACACTCCACAAGCCAATTGGTGAACGCCTCTGCATTCTTTTGAAAGTTCCTACTGCCTCATCGTTGAAATTTCTACTGTGTTTTTCTGGTAGTTTTCACTGCATTTTCATGCTAGTTTCTACCGTATGTTCGTTTAGTTGGCTTCTTGTTTCTACTGCATTTTGCTGCTAGGTTCTACGGTAGTGTCTATGCTCCTTCCCATGGCCATTGCCCGGATAGTGAGTGAATTGGCTTCATTGGTATCAATAAACAAGCGTCATCGATACTCGACAGGGGCCGTGCCGTCCCCGCGCGTGCAAGCCACCGCCTGGGGAAAAAGCCAGGACGTGCGGCACCCCGTGAACCGTGGCCGAGCGACGTGTTTGTCGGGCAGTGCCACCGTGTTCCGGCACTTGACGCATGCTAAACGGGTGTTATGGCTACCCCACCTAAATGAATGGTCCTGCTGGCTAGTACCGTCCGTGTTGGTACTATGGCAAGGCAAGCCCACGGAAGAGAGAACAAGGCTAGGAGAGAGAGTTTCATGGGCTTTCCCTTCCGATGATTTAAGGCTCGTGCCAATGTATCACACCTTCTCACGGGCTATAGCGCCGCCACGTCAGCTTTTTTCCTCACTATCACCCCACTCTCACGCCACTCTCACGGCACGGTGTCAGTGCACGGGCTATAGCTCTCACTCTCACTTCTCTCTGCCACATCAACTTTTCTCTCTCCTTCACGTCAACACATATTTTTGAGACGAAAACATTCAAAATAATGCACAAATCGACTCTCTGTTCATCGCGGTGAATCGACAAGGCAGTCAAAGTAACAAATATTCTACCACGAGAAACAGATTCTGGTACGGAGCATGGCACAAAGATGGAACGTGCTGGACTGGGAGTCATGAAAAATGCTAACCGGTGCATTCTTTCCGGAAAATGCTAACCGGTGCATTGATCCGTGTAAACCATGAGCGGAGCCACATCAGTAACATGTAAAACCCATTTAGTTTCTCTCAAAAAATTGTACAGTGTATTATATCTCGTATAGAGCAATATACATCAAATAGATTATGAGAAACATAAGTAAATATGTGACTTTAGTGTATATATATACTCCGTACACCCATTGTTCATACGCTGGCTTCGCCACCGGATCCTTGTTTCCTCTTATAGCAAACGTCGGCGGCTTTTGTCGTTTTGCTGTCGGAGTTTGGCCCAACGTCTTGTGTGACACCTTTTATTGGTCCGCTTTGTCGTTTTGCTGTCGGGACACGGTTTAAGGCCTCAACTAAGTAAAACGAGACCCGTCGGGATACGATCCCGAGCCGTACGACAACTTGTATAAAGAAGGATTTTCCGCGGCGCAACAGTTCTTCCATAAAGACCTAGCTAGTTTCCGTAAAGAGAGACGCTATGCGAACGATGGTTCCAGTCCGATCTTTGTACGACAAAGCATCTGCCTATTGTTTAGTTTTAATATTTCAATCTGTTCGGCCGGGAACGCCATCGTACCGAATCGTACATGAATCGCTGTATGCGTAGCTATTTCATTCCGTAAAATCGACTCAAGTATCCTCAAATAGACCATTAGGCGTCAACTAAATGCATCTAGGGCAATATGTTAAGAGAAACAAGCATAGACACTCCACAAGCCAATTAATTGGTGGACGCCTATGGTTCCTTGAGGCCTCAGCTAGTGCACTGCATTCTTTTGAAGGTTCCTACTGCCTCCTCATTGAAATTTCTACTGTATTTTTCTGTTAGTTTGCACTACATTTTCATGCTAGTAGTTCCAACTGCATGTTCTTTTGGTTGGCTTCTTGTTTCTACTGCATTTTGCTGCTAGGTTCTACCGTAGTGGCAATTGCCCGAATAGTGAGTGAGTTGGCTTCATTGGTATCCATAAAGAAGCACCATCGATAAGGCCGTGCTGACCACGCGCGTGCAAAGCCACCGCCTGGGGAAAAGGCCAGGACGAGCGGCACCCCGTGAACCGTGGCCGAGCGACGTGTTTGTCGGGCAGTGCCACCGTTCCCGCACTTGACGCATGGCTACCCCACCTAAATGAATGGTCCTGCTGGCTAGTACCGTCCGTGTTGGTACTATGGCAAGCCCACGGAAGAGAGAACAAGGCTAGGAGAGAGAGTTTCATGGGCTTTCCGTTCCGATGTTTAGGCCTCCTTTGATTTGTAGGGTATGAAAACCAAAGGAATAGAACATGCAAAGGAATGGAATGTCCTGCCCATTCAGATCCTATGGACACAGGAAGCAACGAAGGAAAATCACAGGAACTAGAAAATGAGGTCGGAGCTCATGTTTCTTCTCCCGTGAAAACACACTATCCATTTCCTACAGGATTAGTTCCTACAGGATAGGATCCCACGAATCAAAGGTGCTTGGAAGGAAATAATCCGCGGGAACTAAATCCTGTACAAATCCTTAGGAAATCCTTTGAATCAAAGGGGGCCTTAACAACGATACGCGTGAATCACGTTGCTTGTGGTGTAGCACAATTCAGTATTCGGGCAGCTGCCACGGCAACCGGAAAGAGATTTATGGTGACAGCACAGATTCGAAATATTTCCGAGATTTTTAATGTGGATTACATACGGACTGAAATGAGACACACTGATGCACGGCGATTCAGAAAATATTTATAATTTGAAACAGAGAGGTATCATGGAAGCAGCTCAAGTTACCCCTCGGAATAAATGGTTGTTTACTTGTTTGTCCCTCCGCCCATGGACCAATCTGTTTGACATTTGGTAAAATAGTCAAATCTGGTTGAACTTCCGGAGAGAGGTCGTCTTATACAGAAGTTTTCCGAAAATGTTAGATTTGTTGAAATTGCCCCCGCAATATGGCCTGCGGGTATCTGGTCCGGCAATTTCCTTTCTACGAAGGCACAACTAAGGGCATGTACAACAATATAGACGGTTACCGTGTATAACACGTTCCCACGTCACTTCTAGACGGCACTAACATCACCATCTACAATATGGTGTTTTTTTTGTTGTCTATAAAGACTGAGTCTTTAGCATAAAACCAACACTTTAGAGCTAAAATTCCGAAAAATCACCACTCTAGTACTAACATTTTTCAAATCGAGGCAAATGAAAATTAAAAACAAATTGACGGGCAAAGTGAGTGGTGGGGCCCACCTATCATCACCTTGTAGAGGATTCTCTTCTAGGCATTTTATCAAACACATTGCGCGCGCACAACTCGCTCGCCCGGTCACACGCATGCACACAGTGCGGCGACAGCTGCTCGCTGGGCTGGCCGCACGCACGAGCACACGGTAGCAGCTAGCAGCTCGCTCGCCGGGCCACACGCACGTCGGCGACGTCTCGCTCGCTGGCCGCACGCACGGACGGCAGCGATGGCGGCAGCTTGCTCGTCGGCCTGGCCGCACGCACGAGCACATGGCGGCAGCTAGCAGCTCGCTCGCCCGGCCGCGGCGGCAGCTTGCTCCCCGGCCGCACGCATGCACACACGGCGGCAGCTTACTCGCCGGCCTGGCCGCACGCACGAGGCAGCAACTAGCTAGCTCGTCTGGCCGCACACACGTACACGCGGCGGCGGCGGCAGCAGGCTCGCTGGCCTGGCCGCACACACGTACGCATAGCGGCGGCGGCAGCATGCTTGCCGGTCTGGCCGCACACACGAGCAGACGCCAGCCGCTAGCAAGCTCACCGCCCGCATCGCACGGGAGCTAGAGCTAGCTAACCGCCCGTATCGCACGGGAGCAGCTAAGTCGCAGCCATCATCCTTTTTTTTCTAATTAGCCTAAGTGGTGGGCCCTACCTGTCAGAACCAACGTCAATTCACGATCAATCCTCGGTTTGGATCGATTTGAAAAATCTTAGTACTAGACTGATGGTTTTTTGCAATTCAAACCTAAAGTGGTGGTTTTCAGAAATTTTGGCTCTAAAGTGATGGTTTTATACTAAAGACTCATAAAGACCTCAACTGCTCATATACATATATACAACTGCTCTCTCTAGAGGACGAGATCGTAACAACCCACGACTTGAGACGAAGTTGGTATAATAGAAAAAAAGCTACCGGTAGGCTACGCTTTTCATGGTTGAAGACCAACGGTAATTATACAGAGAGACTATCTGTGTTTTCTGTTTCTCTCTCTTACACATCAGCTGGTTATCTACGTGGCACGTTTTACAGACGGCTAACTGAATACTACTGTACATGCTCTGACTCCATGTTTATTCCGATGGGTGGTTTCATGCCTAAACCAGTGTGGTATAATATTTTTTTAGGACGTGATTGATTGCATGTAGGTTTTTTCGGCTCCTTGAAACTAGGCTCATGTTGTGCACTTTATTTGGATGCATGCATTGCAAATTTGCAATGTCTAGCGAAAGGCTAATGCAGCCCACTTGTATTTGGTTGTCTACACAAAGGCCGCAATGTTAACCTCTTCTCAAGAGTGGTGAGGTTACTTAGACACATCAAAACACCGGCTTTGATCAATAGCAAGAGACATAATTGATAAAGTACGAACCATAGTTCTTATCTTAACATAGCACATTAGCATACGACTACAATAATGCATAAAACACACTCACATAGTTCACCAATACCATGGGTGCCAATAACTAAGAACGATAGTAATTACTAACAACAACTGGACCAGATGAAACCATTCACTTGTCTTCCTCCATGATGATCCTCCCGAAATCTTCTGAGTGCGCACGACGCTTATTTGACCACCTCACAACAAGATTAGTCGAAGATGACCACCCTAGATTCCTTTGGATCAAGCTTTCTGAAAAAGAGGAAGTGCACAATCTTCAAAACATGGTTAATGGAAACTCCTGGACAGCCCCAATCGAGGACATTTCTTTTTTTGAGATCCTTCAGCTTGATGTCCCAGTTGCATCCATTGGTCGTCTAGAGGGTGATCTTCCATGGGACCGGCACAACATGAAAGGTTCCAAAATAGGAAGCACCCCTCCTAGGTGCAATCAACATCTTGATGGGGGGCACCTCTTCATGGAAATGGAAACATTGACCGGCCCTCCTCTTAGCCTTTTGTTGGGTCCCTCTCCAGCAATATCCACACATACGCCAAGCTGCAGCGTCTAAAATAAATCCCACAAGACATGGTTAGCAATGAAAGAGATGAGTAGCGATAAACAACAGAGAAAACTGCCTCAGAATAACAAGTACATGCAGTTGATAAAGCCAGTGCGGCCAAAACAAAAATAAATGCACAACCAATGTGCTTGTACATAGCTTATCGTCCAATCACACCATCCATATGGTTCAAATTGCCATATTTTAATCATTGGCTTAAGAAAAACAGTGACAAAGAGTACGAACATCAACAGGGAAGTGTCTTATACAAAGAAGCACACACAATACAAAGGGATAATTCTGCGGTACCAAGAAACATGCACACGCAATGTGTTTATACACCCTTGTACTAATGTTGTGCCACATTTAATCATTAGCCGTAGGAGAAAGTAAACATCAAGTCTTACAACAATCAGACAACATTCAAGAGATGATCCCTTAATAAAAGGGATCATGCACAAGTATATTTTTTTTTATTTCACGACACAGGGTACTAAAGGGCATCCTAAAAGTAATTGTGGCTGATAGTTATCCTCGACGGTGCAAAATAATAGTGCAAATGGTGTGTTAGTGCCTCATGAAAGCAATCTGTGTGGAATTTCTAATCATAATTGAGATTACCAATTGGGGCTCTTCCACACACCCATCAAGCAGTTTAATCATCGGCCTAACGACGAATCTACGTGTGACCAATATCTTGATCACAAATCCTTAGTGCATGCTATGCAACCATAAAGAGTCAAATTGAATTAGAGGACAAGAGAAAACCAATAAACGAGAGCACAATCGAATTAACCTGAGCACGATCATACTAATACATGTCTTGAACCCCTAGAGTAATGGCTACACTTACATATCTTCATTACATGTTATGCAAACCCCTCTACTGATCATGTAGATGCACATCTATGATTGCAAAAGCTTGGTAACGTTGGTTGTAGGGCCGCCATTGACGAGTCGATGAAGCTCTTGCTCATGTCAGGAGAGATGAAGCTCTTTCTCACAAGTTGTCGCGCTTGAGGTCGAGATAGCGGACAAGTCGTCGTCGAATCTTCTAGTCGTCAGTCATCCCAATGGCTCTATCGTTGGCAGAGAAACCACCTACGAGACGAGAGAGAGGAGACTGAGGGAGGAGAGTGACATGAGGGAGAGTGAGGACGAGGAGACTTAGGACATCTATAGTGTTGCCAAAGCCAAATTTGCCACATAGATTTATTTGGTATGAGTACTAAGTTTGCTATGTTAACTACAATGTGGCAAAGCTAAAGCCAAATGCCAAAGTCACTAATTTTTTGTCTCACTATGTACAAAGTAATAAAAAAATATTTTTGGGCTGCTCACTTCTTTCTAGTCCCACAACTCCATCTTGTTATTTTATTCACTTAAATGAATTTGACATTGGATCTTCTAGTTGCTCTACGCTAAATTATTTGGCTTTGGCAGCTCTATAATGTAGAAAACCGATGCCAAAAACCAAATATGCTATTTGGCAATCAAATTTGGCACACACTGTAGCTGCCGTTATGGCCCATGTTCCAAAGGAGCACAACGTCTCCCACTTCTTCCCCATGCGTTCAGCCGAGGCGTTACTTTGTGCTCCGCTAGGCCTTATTCCATCTGACTGCTTCAAGCGACGCACTGGCCTGGTTTAGACGAGTGTGCTGACATCCAATCATCACGATTTTAGAGCATCTCCACCGGCACCTATAAAATATATGTCCAGCACCCTTAATTGTGCCCATTTGGGGAGGGGGGGAGGGGCTGGGACATGTGTCCGCCCTAAATCACAAGAAAGCTCCCAACTGCACCCCCAAGTAATGCAATAACACAAACCTTGGATTTAAATTTCAAATTTAATATAGTTGAACAAACAACTCGATATTTTTATAGAAATTTAAACTATAATGACGACGAGAACTTGACCTAAACTATCTGAGACGCCTCTTGTTCCTTCCTCGTCGTCGTCGACATTGTTCGCCGCCATGCTGGAGGGGCCAGCCTCGTCGTCATTCGTCGCCGGCTTGTCAAAATATGAGGGGGAGGCAGGTGAACGGTCTCCAACCTGCGCTGGCCAGCGCAGCTCCACCCTGGCTTGCAACCCCATCCAGTGCACCTCCGCGTGTTGTGAGAGCGCGTGAGGATGCATGTAGGCGCGCTCGAGGTTTTTTCCGTGCGCAGTATCTGCCGCCATTGTGCCTCCTGGTTCAGCTCATGAGCTTCACAGGCATAGCGGAAGGCGTTGTCGACCCGGACATGGTAGTGTTCGCCACATCGCTACAGACAGCCTACCACTCATGTCGTGCCGCCGGTGCCACATTCATCTCCTCGTGTGACACACGTTGGGCGGCCATCAATGAGGCGGCATCGTCCTCCCTCTGGGCGATGAGAGCCAGCTGCTCGTCCGAGTCGCGTGGGCGTTGAGTTACTCGTAGACCTGCCGCTCGGCCGCCATTCGCCATGAGGGCGCATACATGTTCCTCCCTATGGGCGCTCTTGAGGGAAGCCTAAATTGTGGTTGCCTCCGCCTACTTGAAGCCCGACCTCACTCGGCGGAACCCCTCCTCATTGCGCCAAGTGGCGAACGAGTTGTAGGTGACGACATGGTCAGGCCACAACGGAGAATGTTGCTCCGGCTTGTGCTGCGCCTCCTGCTGCGGCTGCTGTCCCACCACCTTCTCCTTCTCCCCATCCTCGTTTATCCAATCAAAGGGGTCGTCGACACTCATGTCGTCTGTAGACGGCGGTTCCTGCCCGCCACGTGCTGCCTGTTGGGTAAAAATGGCCCACAAGGTATGGAGGTGGCGTGTCATGGTGTCGTCGAGGGTAAGGTCGAGACGGTGAGAAAAGGCTACCACAAGATCGAGACAGTGAGAAAAGGCTACGACGAGGCTGAGATGGGTCTGAAGCGGCTACACCCAGAACGAGCCTTCTATAGTCGGCCACTCTCTGGACGTGAAACGTAGGCGTGAAGCTTTGACGTTGTGTGGGAACCGATGGGCGGGTGAGCACGCGGCGCGTCGAAGTAAATGTCGGCTTACACGTCCCCACCTCGCTGGCACTGGAGCCGCTTGGGGATCCCGCATCCGAATATGACTGGTCGGTTTAAATGTGACGTGTGCGGTAGAGACGCCTCGCCATTGGGTCACATCATCGGTCATTTGCAATGACGAAACGATTATCCGGACCAGGGGGTCCGGCCTGTCGGATGGGCTGTTCGAACAATGTCCGGCATCCCCAAGCAGCCTTCCAAGTTTGGCAGGTTATCGGGTGCCGTTTGGAGGTGACGGTGGATAAAGCTTCTTACTGCGTTTTCTTATTGATTTCTACTGCATTTTCTTTCGGTTTCCCTCCTAGTTCCCACTCCATTTTCCTGCTAGGCTCTACCGTATTTTCCTGCTAGGAGTAGGTTCCTTGTACATTTATGGCCACGCTCTGCACCGAAGACCTCCCCGTTACAGCGGTACAGCCTAGTTTATTTGTAGGCCAATAACTGTCCGTCAGACTGCGCTTGCTGCAGTACTGTACTGGTACCAACAGAGAAATAAATAGCAGAGCCATTCATTGGGTAGTGTAGCCAAAAACTACTAGCAAGGACACAGGTTTCATTGCATGCATCAAGCCTCGGAAGGGTGGCACTGCAACCCAAACACGTTACCCCGCCGGGGTGCCGCGCGTCCTGAACTTTTCCCCAGGCGGTGGCTCGGGCGCATGCGTGCGCGGGGGCAGCACTGCCATATCGTCGATATCGATGATACCATGCCAGGTTCACTCACAATTCAGCCAAAATTGCCATGCGTGAGCCAAAAGAGACTTCTGTGCGCTTTCCATTCTGAGATTTTAAGTGACATATGCTAAAATCAAAATGCTTGTGACTTGGCACAAATCGCTATTCGGGCAATTACCACGGGAACCAAAAGAGAGACTTTTATGATGACAGGTTTTTGACAACACAGGATTCGACCAGACAATGTGTCGTGTCAGCATCCATTTCGAGTGTCATCTTGTTTTCTACAGCACACGCGTGAGAGCTTAAAAACTTGCACAAATGATACGAGTAGTCTGATTTTTCCGAGTGCGTCTTGAAGCAGTTGGATTGCCCCCTGGGAATTGTTTTACTGATCTCAGCTGAGGCAATAGACCATACGATCGGACAGCTCCTTCCCAACAACTTTGACGTATCTGCTCAGCTGCCTTTCTAGCTCACTCAGGTGTCTCCTCTCGATTGGCCCAACCACGCTCTGAAGTTCCTGAAAGAGAGCAGGGCAGATTTACAGGACATCACAAATGACAAAACTGTTTCACAATAGAGCCCAAACAACTAAAAAAACGAGTCCTCAAAAGAACGCCTTTACATATATCCCAACAACAGCAAATAAACACATTTTCCTGTTCGACTTTAATCATTATATGCAACACAAATGATTGTTCAACTGACAAGCCTAGGAAGAGAGCTTACGATTAGATGTTCCATTGAAAAGACTGCAACATAAATGGTCGTTAAGCTAGATAAAACAAGAAAGAAAAGCTTTCAACTAGATGTTCCATATTAAAAGACTTAACAGAAGGATGGTGTAATTTAATAGTGGCAGATGGTTAAGTTTTAGCAATGAATACTAGAAAGGCAAAATTGAAGCCTGCCTGACAGGTAAGACCCCTATTCAGTGAATTGACCAACTATAACTAAGAACAACATTTTAGTAAATTTGTGTTCATACCTTATATTTAACTCGAGCACCGTTCAGGTCCATGGTAACATTTTCAATATCATGTATGTCGATACAATCCTCAGTTGTATCAGTTTTGGATTCTGAACAAACCATCTCCTCATCCACCATCATGTCCGATTCATCATAGTCCGAGTCTTCATCATCCTCGTCAATAGGAATCTCACATTCTTCATTCTTTGCTGCAGATTCATCAGAGGGAGCACATGTGTGTGGTTGCGGCATTTCATCTTGCGTCGTGGAAAAATCAGATAGAACAGAATACAAACTCTTATCTAGTAAGGGTTTGGCAGCATCATAGTGTACCCACCTGCAACATCAAGAGTTGAAAGATAATATAGCTGTCAATAAATCAGTAGACACAGAAAGCCCACAACACTTGCATAGAAGGCTCCAATCTGACGAGCAGACAAAACTAACACCTTGCATGAAACCCTATGATTAGAATAAGAGTAAAAACAACTTACTCGTAACGGACAGGACAGAGAAGTTCGGATGGTCGATATGCAGCCTTGTATCTCATCTTATGGCAGGAATGTATATAATAACCAAGGTAGTAGTACTGAAGGCTTGGGCAGCTTTCCCATGTTGTCTTTACCCAATCTATTTCCTTCAGAGCTGTATACTTTCCAAGAGATAGGAAAGCAAGGTCAGGATCCCAGAACAAATATTTGCTTGAGAGGCATTTAGGAAGGATATCAACTACACCGACTGCCACAAGTTTTCCATCAATTCTGTACTGCTGATGAAATGAACCAAACCCGCATGGCGGAACTGTATTATCACCACTCACTGGGGGAATAGATACGATCGGTGTTTCTACCAGAAATCTCTTGTATGAGCTCTCGGTAACTGTCTTTTCCTTATGCACTTTTGTCTGATATCTCTTGTACAAATCATACTCCTCAGGGTCAAAATGTGATCTTGCCATACTAAATTCCAACTTTTTGGCCTTTTGCTTATGCCTTGCATCATTTTTGTTTATAGAGCTTTCTTTTGAGCTAGTAGACTTATCTGAAGCCTGTGCACATGCACCAATGCTAGTATGGTTCTGAATTGCCTGAATGGTGGCTGAATAAAAGTTCAGATGGCCATTACAAGCTTTCAATGAAAAACCAGCTATTTCTCCATGTTGTCCCATTGTCAACACCAGCTTCTCTGCAATATAATTTGGAGAGATGTCTCCTAGTACTGCACGTCTTTCTTCAGGCAATGTGCGTCTAATTGTTGCAGCTAGTTGGAAACTTATATTACACGTGTAGACTAAATCTTGATTGTTTCTCCTTTCTTTTCTTGTCCTGCTTCTCCTACTTTCTTTTTTACTTGAGGTTTAACAGTCTTCACAACAGCTTTAGGGAGTTGAACATCAGAACCTACTATTACATCTTGGAAGCACATATCTATTGCCTCGTTGATTTTGCTAGACAGGCAACAGATAAACTCGTCATCTTTGTCCAAGCTTGGACATGTGGCTGTTCGAAATTCATGTGCTGATACCCTAGATAATTTCAAGGTTGGTGAATTCATAGGTTCATTGAGTGAACGCTTTGTAGGTTTGGCCTTACACTGTGGACTTCCAACCTGTGGGTCAAGCTCTCCATCAAGAAACCTGCCCAAAGGTAAGGTGAAGACAATAACTTAAGACATTTTAAAGACTGAACTAGAAAACATGCATTATATAAACTTTATGGGGCATATGCAAAGAAGATAGGAGATAGACAACAAAATATATACCTTTGCATCCTTCGAAGTACACGGTCTTGCTCTTTGGAGCAAATGAAATCACTTGCCTTCAAACGTATAGTATATGCGGGACAGCATGTCTGTTCCATCTCAGGCTTGTAAAGAAAACTGCCAGACCTTCTCCATCCACGATCAAGAAGAGCTGTATAAGACAGCAAGCATTCCATTTATGGTTACAAAACAATGTCAACGAAAGCAAATTTTTAAGAAAAAAATCAGAGTCAACATTGCACGGAAGAATATGAACAAGTAATGTTTTAATAGACCAATAACCATAAATAAGCATATTCCATCTCTCAGTTTCGGTCCTTTGTATAAAGCCTCTAGTCAAACCCATAATTTAGCAAAAAGCATTCTTGTAGTAAATATACTTGTTTCGTGGTATAAATTTTCTTCGACAGTGCAAATTGGCACCTCTAACAGTATGAGTACAACTTAATTTTAAGTGATCTGCTTATGTTACCTTCCGTGTTTTCATATATCATGGTTATGGCATATTTGTATTTTTTTGGTATGTGCACTGCTCACCAAAAAATGAACGCAGCGGTATGTTAAACATCTTTGCATCACAACTACAGCTATAGGCAGCCAGTGATAGATTAGATGGATGAAAACAAAACATAGTCGAGCTTAGTGTTGCCAATTTTTTGTATCCTAGAATCCTAAAGAAATAAAAGCACATCATCTTTCTTATGCACACTTAAATCCAACCAAAATCTCAACTGCAGAGCTGCAGAGTTTAGATCCTTACATGCACTCATGTTAGTGTGTAGCCCATCACTCTCTGGCATGGTTATATCTCTAACCAAACCAACAACCAACAACCAAGCCTTTCAGTCACAAACAAGTTCGGGTAGGCTAAAGTTGAAACCAATAAGATCTCGAAGCCAAGTCAATGTTCTGGAACGTGGATAGCTAACTTCCACGCACCCCTGTGCATGGTTATATCTCTATTTTTACATTATCATGAACTTCCTCGACCTTATTCCAGTAACTATTTTGGTCTCGCTTAAAAAGCAAAAACCTTTAGGAGGCTGTCTTACAACACTACAGTAGGAGAAGAACGATACATGTCCTGCAATTATCCTGGCTTCCTAAGCTTTTGGCCTGCGTTTTACACACACAATCTGACGCAAATTTCTGTCATGACATGTAATGCTAGGACAGAATAACACTATAGGTATAACCGTTTACATTCTTGCATGCTTATAGCTAATCAGTCATCTGAACAGTTTTAGAAATTAAATATGCGTATTTGTGGGACTTATAATTTTCTGGGTTAATTTTTGAATGCCAGGCGCACATAGGCTAACTTCAAATTACATGCACAAACAGAAAAAACATCCAGCCTCTGAATCTACATCGATGGATCATCTAACTTCAATAAAATAAATCTTCCACTGATAATATGAGTCAAATAAAATCTTCATACCTTGATAGTCATCAGCTTTCAAACTGGTAGCCCACAGACCTGCGAAACTAATAGGGTAAGAAGGTAGCACAATAACTATTGTACAAGAAAGTGCAAAAGCTAGGCATCTTGTTGCATCGTCAGAAAAGAATTATATACAGGCATAAGCCAATACAACCTAAGACACACGCAGAAAAAAAACTGATGACCACTAAATGGACGTTCCAACAGACGTAGCACAAACTGTTGCAAAGATAGAAGGCTTCTATAGGACATGTACACATGGTTGTTAAGGAATTGAAAAAAAGAAAAACTATAGCAAAGGAAGAAAGAGATTGAGCATCTAAAGGTAAAACTTGGTTGTTTGGCGGTAACATAATGAAACACTAAGAGTTATCAGTCAGCATGTCAATAGAGCATATTTTTCATTTGATTAGGTTTCAGGAAAGCTGAATTGGATGACTTCATTTCAAGTACCACAAGGTGAAGTAAAAAACCGAGCCGTCTGAACAATTCCTATATGAATGAATTATAAGAAAGCGAGAGAAGTAACGATCAGCATTTCACAGACTAAATGCATACAACCTAGAGACCATCGTGCCTTGATGACTCCTTAGAAACAGTATGTACGCCTAAAATTCACTTCAGGGTGATCTAGGTATCATATGCTTAGCGCGTCGGCTAGAGAAATCAGAGCTGACGAGCAATTTCACACGCAACAGGTAACCGATCCAGGTCGACTAGAGCAGATACTATTATTTAACATCGGAAGGGGTTCCCGGGATGGTACCGTGGGAGATGCTCGTGGGGCCGGTGGATCGGCAGTAGCCGCAGGTTGTGCGCCGCCGGCCGTAGTCGATCACCACCGACTCGCCAACGCTTACGTGTCCGCCGGCCCCGGCGCCGCTGCTGCTGGCGCCGCCCGCCATCACGCTGAGGCTACCGCCGCCGCGGCGGAGGATGATGCGGTTGGGCGGATTGGCTGGGTCCCCGGATCTGATGGGTAGGGCTGTTAGCCTGTTACAGGAGTTTCTTCCGCTGCTGGTCTGGTCCCTTCGTTATACTAGCAGAAGTAGCCAATATTCTGAGAATAAGATAAGTTTGTCACAACTCACAAGCATTAGGTTTGAATTAAAAACTGTGTCCCTAGAAAAGGTTTCACTAGTAGTTCTTTTAATCATCAGCAAAGTGACTTAACGGTTCCATAATAGAACGAACCAGAGTTCAGATTTTGCAGTACCAAAATTAATGCTAAGCTATGACAAGAGATAAAACTTAGGGTTTGATATAATTCGGCTTACAGGGTTCCGTGAAAAATTAGAAAATGACCACTAAAATATTTTTCTTCTTTTTTTGAAAAATGCACAAGACATTCGCAAAATCATAATATGAATCGTAACATCTTATGTGCCTAAGAAATTGCTACCCAACATGTCACAATGCCTAGATTGGTGCATACACTCGCGAGAGATTGGGGCGGGGCGGGGGGGAGGGGGGGGGGAGGGGTCGGTGCAAAGGTGCTCTAGTTATGCAAAGCGTCAACTACATGAATGTTCACAGTCCCCCATGAAACTGCGAAGGTTATACAACCACATAAAAGCAAACATTTGACATCATGAGCACAAATATCAATGATCTCAAACACAACAGTCCATGAAAAGTCACATAGTATGTATTCAAAAAAGATATGACGTACCGTCCTTAATTCAATGCATCGACTCTATAGGTTTAACCATGTCTCTCTTTATCGGTTGTATCTAGTCATGATTTTGTTCTTGGAAAATCTCTAGGGTGGATTTTGAAGCCCTAAGCAGTAAGGTTTCACCCCGTCTAAAATTAATAATGACATATACACATTTAGGGAGTATATCCCTTTAGTCACATATTGCCAGATTAATCGACGATCCCCCCACTAAAAAAATATTACTTCTTGCAATTTCTAGTAGCCCATGCTAGGGAATAATTATCATCTCATCTGTAAAAGTCACTCTAAAAGTACATTTTAGTTGGACTATATCCCAAATATCAGCTACGGATCTAGCTCTCGCTCATTAGCAACAAAATAGATTTCCCAATACGGAGTGGCCAAGTGAGAATTACCAAACCCTAATATTCCAAATTTTAATAGAGCTACTATTACCAACGTGCCATTTATAACCCATCTTCACTGCTGTAAAAGTCCAAATGTACATCATAAAATATTAGGATTTCTAGTGTTATATTGGCATCTATTAGTTTCTTCCACAAAGAACCCTTCCTAGATGTGTATTTTTAATACTAGGCCCTAATATTAATTAGATATTTAGTTATTGTATATTTGGAATACCTAAACCTCCAAAATCTTTACACATGTAAACAGTTGGTCAACTTGCCAAGTGGGCTTTGTTATATCCTTTAGAATCACTCCAAATACAATGTGCCCTTATGTATTCGCTAAATCTAAAGCCAACCACTTGGAAAAATTAAAGGAAGATAACATATAAATGGAATTACTTTAAAGGTGCGATTTAATCAACATGTTTTAGTAACATACGCGAGTAGTATCCCATCCAACCAGCTATTCGAACCAAAATTTAATGGTTGAAGGTATCCTTTTATCAAATTATCATGATGGCGAGGAAGTCCTAAATTAAATATTTAATAAGGATTTTTTAGATATAGATAAAAAAACCTTCATAAAGGTAGACATTCCTCCTTTTCAATATTAACTGTTATCAGCTAGCCATTATGATAGTTCATTCGCATGATGACACTTGTTCAAAGCATGTTAAAATCAATTTCATAACTAGTTTCATTTTCTTGTAAAATGAGAGTATCAACAACTTAATCATATTGTGCTCTCATGACACCTCCCAACATTCTAAAAAAGACATCAATAACTGGAGTAAAATGGAGAGATGGTCTCCCTATCTCCAACGTTTCCCACTTTATAGTTGGTTCTCCCATTTTTCTCTAGGAAACGGGTTTTCAAGGTCATGAGAATTCATGAATTTACGAGAGTTTGCTGAATCACGACACATCGACTTTCAAATGAACAGAAGTATTTTAACGACCATCACACGTAAATCGAGAGTTTCAGTTTACACAAATAAATGTTTCTATAAAATGATATACTTTCCATCCTTTAACTACTGATTGTTTGCACATTATTTATATTTTGAAAAGGTTGCATAACATCGAGAAGCTCTACGAACGAGACAATACATGCGTTAACAACCGAACACCCATATCGAACCACTTTCAAAATGCTTTTGAGAATTTAAAAATGATCTTCGGTTACATGCATATGCACTTCTCTGGCTTCAACATCAACCCCACATATCCAAAATCAAATCGCAAAAATAGTAAATGATCTATTTAAAGCTCTTTAGATCCCTAAATGTATTTGATTTAAAGTTCTAAGAAGTTCGGCTTGCCTCAAAAAATTAGAAAACAGAAGGTAGATAACTTCCCCTTTTTATATCATAAAAGTCAGCTTTAAAAATAATAATCATAACATGTTTTATTTTCATTTCTAACTTGTTGATTATAAAAACACACAAATGCCACTTCATGTAAAACCACTTTCATATGGCTAAAACCATATTGAACTAGTGCGAGGGTGTATTTAGAGGGGGGGGGGGTAGGTGTCTAGTGTCCTAAGGGGCTTAGGAACTGTCTGGTTCTTCTAAGGATGGAAATTTTATGATGAATCTGGGTATCCTTGGATATCCGGGCCCGTGGGTATGGGTTTGGAGGGAGGGTTAGTGGGTTACGCCCATGGATTTCATGGGACGAATATATGCTAACTCATGGGATGGGCACTAGCAAAGGTTTCATCCCATTGATATCCAATATATACCCGACTAACATTTATGACCCACGTGTCAGCGAGACATTGATTTGCCTAGCTCCCCCTGTTCCTGAGGCCCAACTCCATTGCGAAAAGAACAAGGCCCAACTCACTCAAAACTCACCTAATTACTAACCCTAAACTACTCCCTTGATACGTCCATTTTGCATCACTGTTTTATGTTGTTATTTTCTGTTATTCATCGATATATTTCATGTTATGATGCATCCCTTATGGTACTTTATCTTATTTTGCATGTTTCATAATTTTTGGAGAATAAACACCGGGACCAGAAATCTGATGGAAAAAGCACCTTCGAGATACGATATTTCAGAAGATCAGCAGAAGAAGGGGGCACCGGGATGTCTTAAAAGTTCAGAGGAGGAATCCAGCCAGAAGGGGAGCCAGAGGGGGGCCACCAGGGGGCCACACCATGAGGTGGCACCCCCTCCTGGCCGCACCACCAGGTGGTGTGGCCACCCTGGCCCACCTCTGGTCGACATCTTTCGCGTACTTGACCCCATGTAACCCTAAGCCCCATACCATCATCGAAGAAATATTTCGCCGCCGCCTTGGGGCGGAAAACACCCAAGAGAGAAAAGCTCTCTGGCAGAGAGAAATCTGTCGAGGAAATTCCTCATCGGAGAGGGGAAATCACCGCCATCGTCACCGTCATCACTCCGGGCTTCATCGGGATCATCGTCATCATCATCCTCATCACCAGCACCATCACCCTCATCATCCACCGTCATCCCGATGTAACAATTAGGGGCTCATATCACTGTTTTACATTAGATCTCTCTCCCGGTGTGGATTACTTGTTAGTAGTTGATGCTTGTAAGATTTATCGGTGTTAGCACTTTATGACCAGATTGTTATCATCCATTATATCACCTCTGATTATGATCCATATGATGTCTTGTGAGTAGTTCGTTTAGTTCTTGAGGACATGTGAGAATTCATGATGTTAGTAGTGAAGTTATATTGAAGTAATATCTCGTGGTTCGGTATTTAAGTTGTGGTGCTATTCTTCTAGTGGTGTCATTTGAACATCGACTACATGATACTTCACCTTTATGGGCCTAGGAGGATGCATTGTGTATCTGGCTACTAATTATGGGGTTGCCAGAGTGATAGAAACCTACCCCCCCCCCCCCCCCCCGGTTAGGAAACCAATGCAAGAGGGACCGTAGAATCCCGGAGTTTTAAGGCTGTGGTTAGTTTATCTTAATTACTTTCTTGTATTTGCGGATGCTTACGAGGGGTATAATCACAAGTATGTATTAGTCCTAGTTGGGCGGTGCATTAGCATAGGTTCACCTACACAACACTTCACGAACCAATGCATATTAATCAACCGTAATGAAAAAGCACTTGACGAAATTCTCATGTGTCCTCGAGAACGTTTGATAGTCATAAGTAATACAACCGGATTGTTCTTTGCTCTCAAAAGGATTGGGCCACTCGCTGCAATATTATTTAGTGCACTTTATTTACTCGCACTTTATTTATCGGCTATATCAAAAACCTCTAAAACCCGTTTGCTAGTGTTTAGAGTGAATCCTCTATCCAACCTGCTTGTCAACACCTTCTGCTCCTCGTTGGGTTCGACACTCTTATTTATCGAAAGTACTACGATACACCCCCTATACTTGTGGGTCATCATCCCTCACGCTGATATTGCTACTGAAATGTCGTTGTAGTGCTAAAATGTTGTTGTAGTATTGCTATTTTGCTGATATTGATGTTGAAATGATGTTGGAGTGCTTAAATATTGTTATGTTGACGTACGTGGTGAGTAAACTCATGGATATCCGGGTTTCCGACGGGTTTGGATATGGGGCGACATCCATGCGCATGGATACTTTCGTGGGCAGGCCATAGTGAAGCTAATGGATTTGGATTCGGATCAGTATATGGTATTTATGTCCAAACTGAAGGGAATATTCCCAAGAGGCAATAATAAAATGGTTATTATCTTATTCCTTGTTTATGATGAATGTTTATTTCTTATGCTAGAATTATATTAACCGGAAACGTTGATACATGTGTGTTTAATAAACAAACAATGGTTCCTAGTAAAGCCTCTCTTTTAACTAGCTCGTTGATTAATAGATGATCAAGGTTTTCTGATCATGAACATTGGATGTTGTTAATAACGGGATTATGTCATTAGAAGAATGATGTGATGAACATATACCCAAAGTGAATATAGCAATGCGATCAAGTCATTAAGTTTACATTGTTATATCAAACATACGAAGTAACTTATTCATTAGACCATGAGATCATGTCAATCACTGATACCGGAAGGGTACTTTGATGTCATCAAACGTCACACCGTAACCGGGTGACTATAAAGGTGTCGTTAGGTATTCGGAAAGTATTAGTCGAGGATCATGGATCAAGAGTGGGATTTGTCCATCCAAAATGACGGAGAGATATACTCTGGGCCCTCTTGGTGATATCACATCAACACCGCTTGCAAGCACGTGATATGATCACAAGGATGTTATATCATGGGAACGAGAAAAGAGTACTTTGTCGGTAACGAGCTTGAACAAGGTATGGTTGATACCAATGATCGAATCTCGGACAAGTAAAATATCGTGAGACAAAGGGAATAGTTCACGACGTTGATGGTTCACACGATCACGAGAGTCATCGTTGAATATATAGGAGTCATCACGGATCTCCAGATCCCGCTGTTGATTATTGATCGGAGAGGGGTCTCGATCATGTCTATCTTATTCGCGAACCGTAGGGTGACACACTTAAGGTTCGATGACGCGTTTGAGAGGATACGGAATATCAAAGAATATTTTGGGTAGCACCGAAATTGTTTCGGGGAAAATTGAAATAGTTCAAGGGTTTTTCATCGAATTGTTGTTAATAGAATTAACAAATTATTCGATGTGCTATATGCAAAAGTTTGTTAATAGAATTAACAAATACTGAAATAAAGAAATAAAAATGTTTTATTTATTTATTAAAGAAAAACTCTTGGATTTTCTAAGTGGATTTTTAAGGGAAAATGAGTGGGTGTGAGTGGAGTGTCCACTCACATGATGAGGGAAGAGGTGGGGGCACACCCATGGGTTGGCCGCACCCCCCTTGGGCTGCCTCCCCTCTCTCCTATAAATAGAGGGCATGAGCTCCCTCTCTCTCACACACTTTCCCACCTCCCTTCCACTTCACCCGCTGCTCAATTCCATGGTCTCCGGCTTGGCGAAGCCCTGATCGTGGGATTCTTCACCACCACCACGTTGTCGTGTTGCTGGAGTTCCGAGGGATCCTCTACTTCCGCGCCCCGCTGGATCGAGGGAACGGAGGTCGTCATCAACCGTACGTGTGACCGATCACGGAGGCACCGCCGGATTGCGGTGCACATCTTCTCGCTCTCGGGATCGGTGTGAGTACGACTACGCCAACAACGAGATTTGATCACGTAACGCTTTGTGTCTTCGATGGTATATGTTCTCCTTAACCCTCTGTTTGCCCGTTGCACTTCGTCTCCTAGATTAGATCTTGGCCTTTCGGGTGTCTCTCGCGTAGGATTTTTTTTTGTTTTCTATGCAACGACCCATTCACAAACCCGCCCTATTGCCATCATTAGGTTCTTCATTTCCAGTCCAGATCTGACTATTTGATCATCTTTGAGTTTACTGCATCTTTTTCTCATAATAAGACGTATATCTTTTTTTTTAATCATTTAATGTTAACTTTGACTAATGTTGTAGGAAAAACTTTGACAATTATGAAACTATGTATATATAATATGAAAATAAATTTCATAACTTATTAAATGATATTTACTTGACACTGTAGATGCTAATATTTTTTTCTAAAGGGGGGAGGTTACCCTTTAGGTGTATGCAAATCAACATCAGTCCACCCATCTCTCTTTCCCACCATCCAATCCATGAATTCTAAATTTGTCCAAACTAAAATAAGATAATACCTTTTTGAACTGTGTTTAAAATTTGGTACTCTATTTCGAACGAGCTCTTCGAAACAAGACCAATATTGAATATGTTCTTATAATTTAATTTTTCATGTTTACAAACTTGACTGGAGAAGTTATGATACTTTCAAAGCATCACTGTTGGTTCATAATTTCATGAGGGTTACAATGGGATTTCGTAGTTGTTCGAGTTTTAGTCGGAGAAACATGAAAGAAAGGAATTATAACCCAGTTAAAAACTATGCCCAAATACAAATAAAATTATAGTGAAATCCATGTGAAACCACATTTTTCTTCATACAATGGCATACCTTAAGGGGGTCTTAGAAATTGTACATGAAATGCCCCTCTTTACATATGAACCGCATATTGTTTGATCATGTGGTTGTGAATGATGAGTACATTAGTACACCTCAAGTGTTTAGTACATTATTTATTTATACCCATTGGTATTATATCTGAGTTGGATATTGTTTTCGAATAAAGTGTGATTATTAAACTCAAAAGTTCGCACCGAAACGATACAATCCAAATGAGCTCACACCCGGTCGTTGAATAGATAGGATGCACATAGCCACATAAAAGAATAAATAAAAGAATAGAGAAATACAAACACATGGCACTTGTAGAACACTTAGGGTGGTGGAGGTCCATGGGGTTTGATAGTACATGGATATATCATGCACTCAAACACCAATTGATAGGGCTGCCTTAATATTATCTTTGTACTAAAGCACCCTAGCATGTATAGGATTTTCTTATGTGGATTTTTTTGATAAAGGGAATATATTAACATCGCAAAGATATCAACTACATCCAACCTCTGCAACAACAAAATTTCTTAAAGACGTTACAGATGCACACGGCCGAACAAAAAAGAAGAAGGAAAAAACAAAAGATCCTCCTACGGTGGTCAAAACCTTGTAGCTGCAATACAAACCACTTCCAAGACATTATCTGGAATCCAAATTATCCAAAAGTGACGCCTCCAAAAAGAAAACAGTGCACAAATGTCGTCATCGTCTGATCATTGATTTTAGGCTTTCACCCTAGAGAAAGCCCGCAATCTCAAAACAATGCCTTCAACAAAGACCATTGTCAGGCACAACCAATTAAGGTCAGACCTTGGATTTTAACCTTGAAAGATAAGACTTTGTACTCCTCCCATTGTTGTCGCCCCCACTTGCCAATGTCGCTGCTACAAGTTAAGAAACACCAAGTAAAGTCCTCGTCGCCTCGAAGACACGGTTCGCCATTACCAGACCTCGGACCTCAGCCGCCATGACATTCTTGGTCACCGTCTTCACCATGGAAATCGAAAAGTGATAGTATCCATGATGGCTTTGCGTCACTCCCTCCTGAAGCCACACGGCTAGAAAAAAGGGTGTGCACGACCAAATCCCATCTGATCCAGCAATCAGCAATCTATAGGCATCAGGCGCCCTGTGGAGATTTCCAATAGAGACTTCCGGAACTCGTCACCGACCAGATCAATGAGGGAAGACATCAAGCAGAACACCGTTTTGACGCGAGAAGAACCCTTGGACTGCCTCCTTTATTAAGCCGATCGGGATGCCGCCCGCCGACTCCCAGAGATCTCAGCGGGCAACGCCGCCACCACCCGCACCATGCGGAGATGAGGGGATGAGCCACATGGAGCCCCCCCGAACCAGATGATATGCCTCCCTCGCGGCCATAACAGTCACCAAGGTCACCGAAGAAGACCTGGGCCACCACCCCAGCGTCCATCTCCGCCACGAAACTTCGACCGGAGATCTCGCCATGCGAGAAGGAAGAGGCCACCAATGTTACCGGTCGCGCTCGAGGATGAGAGCCTGCCACCGCCGTAAGCCACGCGGTCTAGCATCATCCTTCGGCGGCGGCGACTCTAGGGTTCCGCCCGAGCCGCCCCTCCCGGGAGGGGTGCGGGGCAGTTCTGTTCAAAAAAGTTATGAAAGTTATGCACTTGCAACAAGTTATGGAAGGTATGATTGTTTTGTTCTTATGCGGAATGATGGACGCCTTTTCTTTTCCAAGCTGCTTTCATACACTTGCAAAAAAAATTATGAAAGTGCAGAACTCCAATCTTGACAAGTTGGAGTAGATAACGATTCCATACTGTTGGGTTGCTTAGTACTCCCTCTGTTCCTAAATGTAAGATGTTTTAGCTCTTTACCACATTCACACATATCTAAATGTATCTAGACAACTTTTAGTGTATATGTTCACTCATTTTTTTTTTGAATATATAACGGTAGAGGGGAGGATTTACAACCAGGACGCAGCCATGGCAAGTGAGGAAGCAAAAAGTAGAAAAAGAGAAAAGCAAAGAAGAAAAACTAAGAAGAAATTTACATAGCTAAATGTTGGTCCTCAATCTGGTCACCCAGCTGGTTATGCTGTCTATATGTTTGTCAGATCTCCTGGACCACAGCTGAAGTTCGTCAATAACGTAGTTGATTAGTCGTTCCTGGATGGCACCTTGTGATTGAAAATGCGATCGTTCCGTATTCTCCATAGGCCAAGCAGACATGCTGCGAAGCATATAGGCCATGAAGTGGAGTTGATGTGCTGATCCACTTGTTTGAAAAATTGAGAAATCGATGTAGACGCTGCTGCTATGTCTTTGAGCTGTAGTTTGTCCCAGATCTAATGAGTGTGCCTGCAGTGTAGCACAATGTGATCAATGGATTCAACCGCGGGACAAAGATCGCAGCCATTCTCGGGGCACCATTTTTTCCTGACCATATTGTCTTTGGTGTTCAGGCTGCCTCTGAAAGCAAGCCACATTAGAAACTTGTGTTTTTGTGGAATCTTCCGTCTCCAAATCCATTTGTGGTTGGGGCACCTCTGGCCACTATCTGACAGCAATTTGTAGAGAGCTGCTGTCGTAGGTTTCTTACCCGTGGTGATCAAAATTCTGTCGTCGTTTCCGTCTAAGAGATGTGTTGGATTATCAGTTAGATATCCCTCGAGTCTGTGTAGTTGGCTTTGTGCTGTAGCTGATAGAGGGCCCATCAATTGAATGCACAAAGTGTTGTCTCGGAATTGGGATACGACAGTGCAACATTGGTCGGCTGCGAAGGTGTACAACACTGGCATTGTGTCGCGGAGGCGTCCCAATTGTGACCAACGGTCGTTCCAAAAAGAAACAGTTCTGCCGGACTTGATCACGCATGACGTAACTAGATCAGAATCACGGAAGCAAGCAGTGATTTCTAGAATGGAGTGTCCTGGGGGTTTTGTTCCATTGGAATGTGATCTTGGAGGTACCATTGCGAAAGCCAGCCAAAGCAGGGGCCGTCCCCTGAAGACAACAATTTGTAGGCTAAATTTGCCATCAGTGCTTTGTTGTGGATATTCAGGTTTTTGATCCCTAGACCTCCTTGTTGTTTTGGCATTGTGACATAATCCCAGGCGACAAGGCACTGGCCCCCAAGCACTTCTTTCTTCCCTTTCCACAAGAAAGCTCTACGAAGTTTATCCACTGCCTGTATGCTCACTTGATCCCACTGGATGCAGGCCATAAAGAAAGTTGGGATAGCTGATAGGACGGAGTTGATCATCTCAGTTCTTCCTCCCGCTGAAAGCAGACCTGACGCCCAGTCTGGCAAACGTTTATCTATTCTTTGTATTACTGGCTGTAGTAGGCCCTTGTTGATTTTGTTCATTGAGAGTGGCAGTCCTAGGTAGGAGCAGGGCAAGTTTGTGATCGTGCAGCCAAGAATCTGGGCGACATCGTTCGACTCTTGCTGACACATGTTGATGGGAACAAACGTGCTCTTGTGGTAGTTTATATGAAGCCCACTGAATTTGGCAAAGGTATCGAGGAGCACTTTAGCATACCTAGCTTGATCAACCGACCCCTCTAGTATTAGAAGCGTATCGTCTGCGTATTGTAGTATCGGGAGAGGTGCGTTGCCGTGGATCGGGTGGCGCAGTATGCCATTTCCATATGTCTTCCTGAACATTTGCTGAAGTACGTCTGCCACAATGATGAAAATATATGGTGACAAAGGATCTCCCTGCCATACCCCCTTCTGTACCCTGAAGGTAGGTCCAGTTTTTCCATTTATTAGGATTTGGGCTTGGGACGTGGTTAGCAGGTGCTCTACCCAGCCGATCCAATCCTCGGGGAAACCCCTCGCTCTTAGTGTGGCGTAGATAGCCTCCCAATGCACCGTGTCAAATGCTTTCCGGAAATCTATTTTGAGAACAATTGCCTTTTTCTTTAGTCTTTGCGCACATTGGACCATTTCCATTGCCGTCCCAAAGTTTTCGATAATGGACCTGTCCTTGATGAAACCAGATTGCATATCATCCACTAAATGTTTGATGTTTCTTTGTAATCTGTTTGCCAGGACTTTTGCAATTAACTTTGGTATGGAGTGTTGTAAAGATATTGGTCTGAAGTCTGTGATGCTGATTGGGTTTAGGCATTTTGGAAGTAGGGCAATGGAAGCCAAGTTTGTGCCTCCCAGCTGTATAGTCCTGTCTTGTAAGGCTTGGAATAATAGCATAATCTCGGTTTTCATTTCACTCTTGTATTGTTTATAGAATTTCACTAATGTTCACTCACATTAGTCCGCATCTAGACAACATGAGCAATAGTTAGAACATCTTATACTCCTTCCGATCCGGAAAAAGTGTCGCTGGCATAAGCATGTGTTTGTACTTGGTAGGTTCATTTTCTGCGTCACTATTTCCGGATCGAAGGTAGTATTTAGAAACGGAGGGAGTACAAGCCAAGATAATGATTCCCGGTTCACTAGTAGTTTCCACCTTCATCCGGTCATGTTTATTGGGTCCGAGTCTGAAATTTTCTTATTCAAATCGAACAAAGCTAGTCTCGTCTTCCTGTTCCCATTTTGACATGGACTCAAGAATGGTCCTTTTGCATACACGGTGTGGGAAGAAAACATAAGAAGTTTATGCCTGCACGTTACAAACACGTTTTCATTTTCCGCGTTCCGATCATTGTCGTCTCCTCTTCCTCCTCCGACGCTTATTGGTCACTTGCAACCTGCAAGCAACTCTGTGAGACTATGGCCACGGCAGGTCCAACCACCGTGAGCTCCATCTACACGTCGCAACGGAAAAAACGCCTTTACAGAAAGCAAAGTGTTACAAAAATGACCAAGACATGATACCTTTTGGATGATTAAATTTGTTGGACTAGGCTGATTGTGCAGGTCTTCTGCAAATATAAATGGAACTGTTTTAAGGTCTTTTAAAAGCAGCATGGTCATCCTCAACTTACCAGTAGATTATTGCCTGTGAAACGCGTCTTAGCTGTAGATTATTGCCTAGCAAGTTCTAGACTGTATTGCACTTGAACAGAGCAATGGAGCACAGTTATCACACGATTTTTGTGCAATTTTTCTTTCTGAACATCATCCCCCTGACAAATACTCCCTCTGCCCCATAATATAAGATGTCCTAGCAGTTCAATTTGAACTGCCAGAACGTCTTATATTTAGGGACGGATTGAGTATGTAGGATTCAGTGACATCCCTTGCAGAGGGCCCTATAATGGGGATGCTTCAGTAATTGACAACAAACAGTTGATAGCTTATTGATAACTGGTTCCAATCCTTTACCAAAACTAGCATTTCTCCAAAAGAAACTATCTACACACAACAGAGTCCCGGAACAACACCCAGCACCTGCTACCTGCTAGTGTTTCTACTACATCCTTCAAAGGAGCAGCACGCCATCTAGACGGCCACGTGCCCGTGCATATAATAGCAAGCAGTACTAGATACATCTTTCATGTTGTATCCATTTTGAAGCCCAGAAGCTGCTGCAGGGCCTTCCAACCCCAAAGCGACTCACGCTCACATGCCCTGGTCCACTCATTCTTAACCACAACACCATCCTTGGACAAGATACTATCGTCGTCAGACCTTTCATCGTAATCATCATCAGCATAAATCGTGGTGCTGCCATTCTGCGGTGCTGCGTCTACTTCATCACAAAGCTCATCTTGAATTTTCGGCTCATCCATCACTAACTGCTTCAGAATTGAAAAAACGTTGGTAAGTCTAACGTAGGAGGAACTTATCAAATGATTGCTAGCCTTACAATATGGTAATATGAATAGTAGCCATGATCACTGGACAAAGTTTATGCAGCTTACACTATACATTAAAAGCACCGGCATTTTACAGAAAACCCATGAATTGTTCCACTTTACATGAATGTCTTTCCACCTTCTATAAAAGAGTGATCTAATGCTAAACTGATAATTCAGTTCAGGCTGCTAGTTCTTAGATGTTCTCTTGTAATAGGACCAGAAGACATGTGATTTTCCAGTAAACTAGAATAGCACAATTTTTTAATAATGTCATCTACAATTTAGTTAAATCAGATGTAACTAGTATCATCACTCCCTCTCAAATCTAATCAAGCAACAGTCTCTGTACCCGAAGATAGAATGACTAACGAAATCGATTGATGCCACATTTTATTCAGCAAGGGTTGAAGCATACAAGGCATACGGAACTACGTGTTGCAGCAGAACAGCTGCAAAGACATAAAAATGAATCTGGGATTTCAGTAGTAGTAGTAAACAGTCTTTATTTCCTTCCATGCTAAGGTAGTGACTGGATATATGGTATTAAACCATTACCTCTGGTTGGTCAACTTCACATGCCTTCGATGATTCCCCTCGAACAGAAGCGATAGCAGCAACCACTGAATTCTCATCATCGCCTATGTTTGATTCATCTTCTTTGCTCTCTTGATCGCCATCAATTTGTAGCTCATTTGCCAAAACAACATCATTTATGCTCTTATCATCATCGGCAACAGCTATCTCCACCATTTCAACTGGCGTGTCTCCCTCCTCAACTTTCTGGTTCTTCTCATCACTCCAATCTTCGTAGACCACCAATGTGTTTGTGGTTTCACCTGTCTGTAGGCTTCTATTAGGCCCAGTCTGCCAGTGGAACTTTCCCAGGGAATCTTGCAGCAAGAACTTGAACTCAATCAACCTGTTGGCCGGCAAATCCTGGCCAAAACAGAGAAGAGACGATGAAGTTATTACTACTCAAAAGAGACTAAATCATCAAACAATGTGCATAACACGGTTCTCACTTTCTCGACAGTCCAATCGTGGCCTTCGGACCAATCCAAAGCGACGGCGTTGGCCGGTTCCCAGAGGCCGAGCGCCGGGTCGTCGCCGACCAGGTGGAAGCTATGGCCGAAGGTGCACTGCTCTTTCAGCACGAATCTGACGCGCACCGTCCTTCCAAGAACTGGAGGCAACAACGGTAAGACGGTGAGACCAGAGATCCATCACCACCAAAACAGGTTCTGTTTTACCATTTGTGTTTTGCAGTGGCGATGTCTCAGAGAAGGGACTCACCAGCAGGGGGCGACGAAATCCCCGCAGAAGGCTCATCAGCCTGCAGCAGCAACCGTCCACACCATAACCATCAGTCAATCACAGTGAAACAAAGGAAACACGCCACATTAGCCTATTCCGCGACTAACAAACCTCCGACGCTGGTGGTACGGCGCCCTCCTGCGCGGGCAGGAGCTGGTCGAGGGGCTCCGGGAGCGCGGTGACGAGCACCCTCGGGCGGCCCCGGCCAGTCATAGCGAGGCCGGCGCACCGCGCCCGCCTCGTTGCGCCGTAGGCGACTCGGACCCGCGAGAAAGCTCCGCACCGAGGGATCGCCGCCGCGGCGGCGGCGGGCTCCAGGAATGGGGATTTCATCTCGGACCTGACGCTAAAGCCCTGGCCCCTGAACCCTGCGTTCAGCAGAGGACGAGGGGCCGCGGCCCGCGGGTGCTTCACGAGGCGGCGTGAGGTGGCAGCGGGCTTGTCGGCTCTGCGGTGCGGAGATCAGCGGGTGGTGGCATCCACCTGGGCCGGGGTTTTTGGCGGCTTCTCCCGGCGGTGGGGCACTCGTGCTCGCGGTGGGGGACCGGAGGAAGTGAAGGAGTAGAGCGGGATGGCGACGACTGAGGAAGCGATGCGGCCCGCGGGATGGCGACGAGGGAGGAACGGACAGGTGCACCTGCGCCGTTGGAAGAAGGGGGGAGGGTTGGGCCCTCGTATGGCTGCCGCGTCGGCCGTTGGATCTGGCGCGTCCGTCTTGGTGTTCGGGAGAGTTCCGCTCCAGCCGTTACGTCACCTCGCCCGGTTTTGCCTTGTTTCGTTAGTTTCGAGATGGGAGGAGTGTGCGAACAGGAAAGGGCGAATGGGATAAAATAGTACGGGCCATCGGATGCAAACGTCGAGACTTCATTCACATGTTTGTCTCATGCCCAGGAAGGTATGTGTAGCCATTTTGCACCTTCTGCATTCGTGGCCCATCAGAGTTTAGCTGAGTAAAAACACGGTTTAAGCTGAAGTTCTAAGTCTTATATTTCAGGGTGAAAATCCAAAATCCTCCCTTAATTGGTTGTGTCTAGCAATGGTCTTATTGAAGGCATTGTTTTGAGAGTGAGGACTTTTTTCAGGGTGAAAACACAAGATCTACAATCAGGCGACAGGGTGAAAACACAAGATCTACAATCAGGCGACGACGACGCTTGTGCATTGTTTTCCTTCTTGGAGGCGTCGCTTTTGGAGAACTTGGACTTTGGGTGTTGTATTGGTGGTGGTTATGCTACTGTCGTAAGGATTGGAACTCTGTAGCGGTTTTTTTTAGCTTCTTCTTCTTTTTTATGGCTTTGTGCATCCGTAATGTCATTAGGCTGGTGCTAGTGCATCACCCACTATCACGGGCTATAGCCCCGTCACGTCAGTTTTTCCCCTCACTATCACCCCACTCTCACGCCACTCTCACGGCACGGTGCCAGTGCACGGGCTATAACCCCCACTATCACTTCTCTCTCTGCCACATCAGCTTTTCTCTCTCCTCCACATGAATATATATTTTTGAGATAAAAACATTCAAAATAATGCAAGGAAATTATTTTATTCAACTAAAATTGTTACCGATTATATAATAATTAATAAAATTGCATAATAAATTGTAAAAATTACATGATAAATAAAAAATTCTAATCCTCCTCCTCCTCGTCGTCGTCGTCATCTTCCAGCCCTACCTCTTTTTCCACCATCTGGAGGGCCTTCGCATGTTTGCGCTTTGCTGCTTCGTTCATGTCGGCGGTTGATCGGTCTTACAATTTGTTCCATTGCTTCAGTAGCTTAGCCTTCACTAAACCAGTCCACATGTTCTTCATCCCGAAGGTTGCACTTGCTGCCTCACTGTTTGATGAGGATTCCTTCCCCTTCTTCTTTCCCTTTCCCTTATCCTTACGTGCCACGGCCTTGGCCCTATCGCGGCCCATTGGACGCTGCTCCTCCTCCGTCGCCTCGCTAGAACTGTACTCACCAGAAACCCCCAGACGGGTTCTCTTGGAACTGGAATCAGTCCCACTACCAGGACCATGTGTCCTTTCCACTTCGCTTCATTGCGAACAGCTTCCCACCACTTGAAGCGTTTGAAAGGCTGATTCACTCTACTGTCATTTGCGTACCTCGCCTGTGCCGCCTCCAAGACCATTGCATCGTCTGCTCCACTCTGACGTACCGCACATTCTTGGATGTGGTATGCATTGAACAAGGACACCTCACGGTTGTAGACGTTCCAATGATCCTTCAGTTGCTTCCCGGTCCGTTGGCGGGCAGGATCGGAGGTCGAGTTGAAGGTTGCAGCTATCTGACCCCAAAAACTTTCGCCGGTCTTGCTATTACCGGAGACAGAGTCCTTGGAGTGAAAAACCCAAGCATGAACCTACCACGAAATAGATATTGTTTTAGTGACGAACCGGCATTGGAGCGACGATGTGTGAGAGAGATATCTTCTATGTGAGAAGGTTGCGACCCGTCTGACTGCAAGAGATCCGTGTACGAGGTCATATCTGGAGTCCAACCAGCCAGGGCGGAGATGGTTTGAGAGAAGGAGGGAGAGAAAGATGATGAAATGGTGTGAAGTGAGTGAAGGGATATGGGGGGGTATTTATAGGGGTGGAGATGAAATTTTTGGTTTTTTTTTTTGGCTTTTTTCCAGCCAGCAACGGCTCCCTCCAACGGCTAGCTGACGTGGCCCAATCAGGGGGCGCCATATCAGCTAGCCGTTACCGGGCCCCCGCTCCCCACTCTCGCCCCGCCCCTCTCGTCCGCCCCCGCCAGCGCCTCCCGCCCCTCTCGCCCCCCTCCCGCCCCTCTCCCGTCCCCCTCCCGCCCCTCTCGCCTGGCCAGCGCGGGCGGTAGCGCTCGCTACCGCCGGGCGACGCGGCCGCCGCCCGCCGCTGGCCTACCGCCCCTCTCCCGCCCCCTCTCACCCGCTCCCGCCCCTCTCCCGCCTCCCATCTAGCCCCCACTAGCACCAGCCTTAGGGTATCAGTTGTTGCAAAGGCTAAGCGTAATTGGTATCTCCGCGATATTAATATATTCCTTTTATAAAAAAAGTGCAACAGATGCAAATATTGTTCATTTAGTTAAAAATACCATCATCACTTTTCGAGTGGTGAGGTTACCGGTATCGATGGCACTTAAAACACAAAACTAAGTAGAAAGAAGATAAAACAATAAGTTACATATAGCACATTACAGTCAAATGATATGAACATACCAGTTAAAAATTATAGAGGCGATGGACAATCATGATCGGCATGCACTACACTCGGATGAGCAGCAGGTTCATCGGATGCTCCTCACACTTCTTCACCACCTCTATGCCATCGTAGTCGTAGATGGTGACGCTAAAAACATTGGACTTCAAGACCTTGAAGGTCAATAAGTAGTCGATCTTGATCTGATGACAACTGGAAAATGCAGCCCACCCATTGTCAGTGGTTGCATTCCAACGATGCTCACCCTCTAACTGCAGCCAATGTTGGTCTTCGGGGTGATTTATTTTGGGATGCTTCCTATATGCTCACGGAAGGCATGAGGGATGGACAGAAAATCCAACCAAGATGTGAGGATCACCTTGCATAAATGGGTTGTAGACACCTCATAATGGAAATGCTCGACAAGGACCTTCCTGATCTTCCTCGCGATGCCTCCATCATTGCCTCCAAGAACCCCTTTGCCCTTCTGTGACTGCAAAACAAATAACATTGTGACTAGACCAGGACACACAATGTAAGCAGTAATGTAGATAGCACACTAGCACACTGGAAAATATAATTCATATGCACCATTGGAAAATTAAAAATACAGAAACATTGATAACTAAATAAACAGTTTATTCATTGGCAGGCACTAGGAACATAGAATTGGAAATGCCTCGTAATAAAAAGCACACACATGTTTGTCAAAGAAGTGACTTCACACTGCCAAGAGCTATGCATGAGAAATATGCTTGTACATTGCTCAAGATAGTATTAAATTACTCCTTGCAATGATATGATGCCACATTTGAATCGTTAGCTTAAAGGGATCATGTAGATTTAAATAAACAGATAGAATCATAACTTTCTACTCAATGGCCTCAGTGAACATAGGCACACGACAAGCGGGGCCAAATTTTGTCCATGAGACAGGCCAACAAAAGTAAATAAAAGACACATATATTTGTGGCTTGTTCTTACTTTTGTTGGCCGTCTACTGGAGATAGTGATACATCAGCCCATGGCAGAGGTGCCAAAGTCATCATCACTGGCCCAATCAGATCATAATGTTGCCCCATAATAACAAGCACACACAAAGAGTGCAAATATATGACCTTGGTACCGAGGGTTATGCACAAGAAATGTGCTTGTGCATTGCGCAATATACGGTAGAACCACTTATTTCACTTATAGTGTGCCACTTTTTAATCATTGTCTGGGTGCAAATCACACAAGCTCAAGAGATAACCCCGTAGTACCATTGATAATTCACAAATAATTCCATGTGTGTACATCAACGGGTACTAAAGGGAATCCCTAGAATCCATTGTGACATGCACACATGTATAATACATATCAAACATCACATAGAAAAAAGTCGAAGTTGAATTTTTTCCCTCGGTTAATGCACACATGTTGATAGAGTTGGGGCTACTGTACTAAGATAATGCACACACAAAATGTACGTACATCTTCCGTACAATACACCTCAATCCTAAGACAAGGCTTCCAAATTGTTCATCATTGGCAAGATAAATAGTCCACATTTTAATCATCGGCTGGGTGCAAATCAGAAACTCACATAATAAACAACAAACAAGCTCATAAACAATCACACAAGAAATGTTTCTAAGAAATGGCTCCATGATACCAGGAGCCATGCACAAGAAATGTATTTGTACATTGAATAAGGTAACATAGAGCCACTCCTTGCACCTATATTGTGCCACATTATAATCATCGGTTTACAACAAAAAAAATAAAACCAAAATTGAACCTGACTTCAATAAATCTATAACAACAAGTAGGTAGAGGCGGGACCACTATACCAAAAAAATGCACACAAAATTTGTACATATAAATTCGGTGCAGTAGCCTCGACCTTACGACAGAGTTGCCAAAGTGGTCATCATAGGTCAAACATGAACTAGGCTGCCAATAACCCAAACCGAAGCCCTAAACCCAATGAAATCCCCAAATCTAGGACAAATCTGACTAGAACATGGTTATCGGGTATAATAATACACCCTAAAGGAGATAAATAATCATGTACATACACGATGTAAGCTGCCAAAATACCCCAAGTATAAGCTTAGACCAAATCGCGAAGGATGACCAAAAGATCTAACCCTAAACGCTGATTGAACCCTACAAACGAGCAGATCTACCATGTATGTAATACAACGCCGATAAATCTAGTTTGATCTACAGATCTACGGTACATAATGAGCATAAGGGGGTTAGAGATCATCTTACCGTCATGGATGAAGCTCTCGAGGACGACATGATGCAGTGCCATGGTTGCTGCTGATGAAGATCTTGGCTGTCGACGAAGGAAGGGGGACGGCCAGTCTTCCTCTCCCGCCGAAGATGGTTTTCAAAGAGCTATTGATGTGCCGACGGCAGGGAAACCACAAATGAAGAGAGGAGAGAAGATACAAGAGAGCAGAGTGAGTGAGCGGTATGGGATTTATGACATGTGTTCCCAAAAGGAAGTGGCGTCTCCTACCCCTTCCCCATGCATGCACGAGCAAGCAACTTTGGGCTTATGCGAGGGTGGCTCCACAAAACCGGTCGTTCCTCCAGGGCTTGGACCGAGTGTGCTTTAAGGTCGTGTTGTGCAAAAACACGAGACAACCCAGTAAACCAAATGAGCCAAAATTCGCCGAACACATGGAGAAACGAGGCCTTCCTAGTAACCAAACACGTCCTAGATCATCTTCATTAGCATCTTGGAAATGTGTCAGGCCCCTCGCAATGGTGTCCACTTAGGGGTTATGAGAGACATGTTGGTCTCTATTTGGACGGCTCGCCCTAGCGCTCCCCCCAAACGGTAACCCTAAATATTTTTGGAAAAAACTTTTTAAAACAAAGTTTTCAGTTTTTAAATTTTATTGATATTTTACAATCATTTGAACAATATATAATATAAAATACTCTACAAACCAATCCTCATTGACGTTGTTGCTGAAGTCGAAGTCGTCATCGGAGGAGAGGCAGGCGATGTCGGAGAAGGAGGCACGGGCCGAGGAGACCTATGACGAAAATCAAGGTAAACAAGTTGAAAGTAAAGCTTTGCTGATTGGCATCTTCCTTTGTGTCACTTACTTTCACCTATTTTATAAGAACATAGCATTATGAGAAAGGTTGTTGTATAGAATTGTTAGTGTTGGCTGAGTAGCTACTGATGCATCCTGTTCGTATTCTTCATTATCAACACTTCACTCCATAAAACATGTGGTCATGTTTTTCGAGCTCGGGTTTCGCTTGGGGAGAAGCGGAGGCTAAGCTTGGGGGAGTTGATACGTCCATTTTGCATCACTATTTCATATGTTAATTATCTTCTATTTATTTATATATTTGATATTAGAGTGCAATACTTATGTTATTTTATGGTTTTCTGTGTTTTACAATTTTCCAAAATTATTTATCAGAGCCATAAATTAGAGGGAAAAAACACCTATCATATGGGATATCTTCCAAACGTCAGAAAATCCAAGAAAAATCAGAAACGGAGTTTTCTCCAAAAATCACTGAGGAGCCTGAAGGACACCCGGAGGGGATCCAGGGCTCACCAGGTGACCACTAGGCACGGGTGCCCACTAGGCCACGCCTAGGGCCCACCTGGTGGCCCTAAGCCTCACCTCCGGCTCCCCTTTGGCATACTTACTCTCCTTGGCCTGAAAACTTTGGGGAGCCACTTCGTAGAAGTTCTACACCGCCTCTCACAACGGAAACGAGACCGAGAATAAAATACCTTCCTGGCGGGGAGATTCCACCGGGGAAATTCCCTCTTGGTGGGGGAAATTGTCACCTCCGTTATCGTCATCACTCCGGGCATCATCGAGATCATCATCAAGATCATAATCACCACCAACACCATCACCATCATCATCCCATATCATCTCGCTCTAACAATTAGGGTTCTATCTCATAGTATTTCCGTGGATCTCTCTACCGGTGTCAATTACCCCTTCGTAGTTGATGCTTATGAGATTTATCGGTGTTTACTCTTTATGACCAGATTGTTATTCATCATTATATCACCTCTGATCATGATCCATATGATGTGTTGTGAGTAGTTCCTTTAGTTCTTGAGGACATGGAAGAAGTCTTGTTATTAGTTGTCATGATTTGTTGAATAAATCTTTACCAGTTTGATATTTAAGTTGAAAGGGCATTGTTCCCTAATCTTATTTTGTTGTTTGATAAAACCACTTGGAAAGACTAACCTTTTAATTAGAGTATTTAGGTAATACAAAGTACTGCGAACTGTTTGCAATAAAGTCATAAAAAGTACAAATGGATCAAAGAAATATTTGAAAGGGAAAAGAAGAAGAAAAGAAGAAGGTGAAAAAACTGCCAAGCCGGACTGGCCGGGCTCTGGCCAGGGTCTAGGCCGGGTGCTTCGGGCAGGTCGCCGGCCTATTCACTGTGGTGCCGACCTAGGCCGGGCTCACTTCCTTGCCGGCCCCAAGGCCGGATGCTTTGGGCACCATGTCGGCCTGCGCGCCAATATGTCGTCATAGGCCAGGCTCTCTGTTGTGTGGCCGGGTCGCCTGGCTGGTCGGCCTAGGCCAGGCCAAGGCCGGGTTGCCTGGTCTGCACCTTCTGCGTGTTCGCCGGCCTCCAGGCCTGGTTTCATGCACACAAGTCAAAGATGCCAAAACGGCTACTTTTTTCCCTACTATAAAAGGAGGCCTTCTTCTACCTTTAGAGGTGTCACTCAAAGTTATCTCTCTCCACCATTTGTGACCACCTTAAAGATCATAGATCTCCCCAAATACCCAACCAAACCTCTTGATCTTTTGGGTTTTGGAGGAGAGCACTAGATCTACAACTCCACCAAACCGATTCATCACCGCCCCACTAATCTCCTGGGGATTTGAAGTTCTTGGTTCATTGGAACCTAGAACCTTATTGATCTTAGTTCATTGGATCTTGGAGCCTTGTTGGTGTCCCTAAAGCTTTGGGAGCTCGTGGATCTTGTTGCCCGGAGTCTTGAAGGCTTCTGGGAGAGGACCCTCCAAGTTGTGGAGTGTGCCTCATCCTTGTAAAGGTTCTAGTTGTCAACCTCAACGGCAATATAGTGATTCATGTCTCACCCACTTTGGTGGTTTAACATGAAGGAGATACGGTGTGCCATTTGATGGCTAATCGGTGTTTCACTTTGGTGGCACCACACTGCTTCAACGGAAATTAGCTTCCATTGGGAAGTGAACTTGGGGATAAATCTCCGCGTCATTGTGTTTGGTTATTCGTCAACTTACGTTTACTTGTTGTTACTAGCTTAGCTCTTTAATATCTTGTTCTAGTATTATTTTCTCATCATTTAGGATTGTTCACCTAGTTCCATAATCTAGACAATCTATGTTTGAGAAATTATCCTTAATAAAAAAAGAAGTAAAATTTGTAGTTAACCTATTCACCCCCCCTCTAGTTAACCCTCTCTATCCGTTCAATTGGTACCAGCGCCTCGTATCCTTATTAAGGATTTACAGCCTAAAGAGGAGGATGGACGGGGAGGAAGAACCCGTCACTATGGATGCTATCCAAAAGCTAATTCAAGTTATGCTTGATAACTCAGAAAAGAGGATGGATGGGTTAATAAAAGAAATGACATCTTCATCTAGTCACTCCTCCGAAAATGTTATTTTAGATCGAAATGGAACTCCTATAGCTTCTAAGGAAGGTTCCGATGCATCTAATCTTAAACATAAAAAAAATCAAAATGCCTTTGGTTATACTTACAAAATTGCTCCTAATGTTCAACATCCACATGTAAACAATATTGTTGCACCTCCTTTAGTAGATAGGTCTGGTTTTACTAATTGGAAAGCTTCCATGAAGTCTTATGTGTGTAGATCTTCAATGCAAATGTGGAGAATCATTGAGAATGGATACAAGCCCAAGGACCCCAATAACTTGAGCTCAAGTGATATCATAGATCAACAACTCAATGCTCATGCTATGCACATGCTAGAGAAGGCAATGGCAAATGAAAGAGTTAAGCATATCCGATCCTTCACAAATGCCAAGGAAGCATGGGATTGCATGATTGACATGTATGATGGCAATATGAACATTAAAAGCTCTAAGAAGTTAATCCTCCAAAGACAAGTCAATGACTTACATATGAAGGATGGAGAAACTCTAGAAGATGTGTTCAAAAGACTCAAGGCTCTTGTGGTTGACATGAGATATTTTGGATTCCAAGATTGCAATGATGATTGGGTCAAAGAGAAATTTCTTATCACCTTGATCCCCTACAATGAGAACATGGTGACGAATGTGCAATCTAGGGCTGATTTCTTGGATCTATATCCCAATTATGTTTTGGGTATCTTCCTTACCATAGAAATGATGAAAAAGTCCTCCAATGATGTCATGGACCATGTCAATGGAATGAAGAAACCTTCTCTTCCTTTCAAGGCCACGTCTCATGAAGAATAAGACTCAAGTGATGATGGTGGTTCCTCATATGTTGTCACCGAGAAGGAGAAGAGAATATCACATGAAAAATTCTTGGCTGTTGCTCAACATAAGTGGTGGAAGAAAGGAGACTTTAGATCAAATGCAACAAATAATAAGGGAAAGGAATCCCCAAGCATGAATAAGGCAAGAACTTGCTTCAATTATGGATATAGTGAGCACTTTGTTGCGGAATGCCATTTCAAGAGTAGAATTGAGAATGGTGGAAGGCTAGTGAAGAAGTCCAACTTCGTTCTCAAGGACAAGAACTTAAAAGTTCACCAAAGGCTTTGATTATCAAGGATAATGAATACATATCCGGTGGTGAGGAGAGTGATGATAATGATGAGAAGGTTGGCATGGCGGCCATGGCAATTGGTGTCATTCCCCCGACCTTGATCTCTCTCTTCTCCAACCCAAATGACAAGAAGGGTCCCTCTATTCACAAGTGCTTCATGGCCAAGGGTATATCCCCAAAGGTGACTCCTACACTTAAACTTGCAAATACCTCTACTCCATATCTATTCAATTGTGTTGAGGAAGTAGACAATGATCAAGATCCCCTAACCAACTTTGTAAAAATACTAGAAGGAGAAACTAAAATCATATTTGATGCTCTAATGGTTAGTTTAAATGAGACACATGGCCTCATTGATGAACATGAGGAGAGAATCATCTTACTTGAGGGTTTCACTCGTGATGATGATAATAGAATAGCGGAGCTTGAGGAAGCTCTAGATGACTCACAATGCCTTAAGGAAACCATTGAAGAAAACTTTTCCGTAAACATAGCAAAAGTTAAGTTTGATCGTGCATTTGCTAAGGTGAAGGAATTCTCGGCCTTAAGTGATGGAACTAACAAAGGTTACAATGAGCTCATTAAGGACTTTGACAAACTTAAAATTGCTCATTAACATTCTCAAATGAGCTTAGGACTCTAACATGGTCAAAAGATATAAATTCTTGTGCCACTAACCCTTTATGTGTCCAAACATCTATCATTGAGGAGAACAATAGGTTGAAGTCACAACTCAACAAAGGGATAGATACTTGCATTCAAGGGCAAAATAACCTCAATGAGATTTTGAGTAATCAAATGAGATTTGTTGGGAAGGAAGGACTTGGGTTTGGATTTGCATCCAAGAATACCCCCGAGAAGAAGTCAACTCCCTCCACTAATACTATTTGTTTTTGTGAAGGATGGGGAGTTGGATAATGAAGAAGTGGAGTTTGATGCTATTGCAAAAAGTATTGTCCCTAGGGACACTACTACTCATAACAACTTTGCGGGAAAATACAACCCATCTTATGTGCTTCTTAAATATCATGATGGTCATGTATATGCAAAATATGTTAGCACTTCATACGGTGATGATTATAAGTATGCTATTTGGGTTCCAAAGACCCTTGTGACTAACAAGAAAGGACCCATCCAAAAATGGGTACCTAAGACAAGAAATTGATTCATTGTAGGTATGTGCTTCAGGTGGAGGAACTTGGATGACTGATAACGGTTATTCAACACATATGACCGGAAGTAAAGAAGTATTAGAAGACCTAAAATCAAAACTCAACAAATTCGCACAAGTCAACATTGGAGATGGTTAAAAAATTAAGGTATTGGGACATGGAAAGGTGGTCATTTCTCCGGAGGTATCCATTGAGAAAGTCCTCCTTGTTGAGTCCCTTGGCTATAACATACTCTCGGTTTTACAACTTAGTGGATGTGGTTATACATGTGTTTTTGGAGCTCATCACGTGCTTGTCCTTCACACTATTTCTCTTAAAATATCATTTGTTGATTTGTGGAGAACGATATGTATGTAATGGATTTCTCAAAAGAAACTACACATATCGCCACATGTCTAATGGCTAAGTCCGGCGTGGGGTGGCTTTGGCATTGCCGCTTGGTCCACGTCGGTATGAGAAACTTACAAACTCTTGCAAAGGGTGAGCACGTGGAAGGACTAACAAGTGTGAATTTTTCCAAAGATCATAGTTGTAGCTCTTGCATAGCCGTAAATATGCATGGGAAGAACCACCCCAAGAAGTCAATCATTTTCACAAAGAGGCCCTTTGAGCTTATTCATTTGAATTTATTTAGACCTCCCACAGATGATAGTCTTGGTGGTAATAAATATTGCTTAGTGATTGTTGATGATTATATAATATACACATGGGTATTCTATATCAAGAAGAAGAGTGAGACCCACGAAATTTCATTGTTTGGGCCACGGAAGTGCAACGCCAATATGATACAAAGATCTTGGCAATAAGGAGTGATAATGGGTCGGAGTTCAAGAACTACACCATGGATGAATTCTTGAGTGATGAGGGGATAAGGCATCAATTTTCCACTGCACTCATTGATATTGCAAGAACTTTGATGGACGAATTCAAATACCCATATAACTTTTGGGCCAAAGCCATCAACACCGCTTGCCATCTATCCAACCGTCTCTTTCTCCGTCCGATGATTGGCATGACTCCATATGAACTCCTAATAGGTAACAAACCCAATCTCAAGTACCTTCGAGTTTTTAGGCGTAAATGCCAAGTCTACATTAAAGACACTAGATTATCTAAATTTGATCCTAGAACTTTTGAAGGCATATTCGTTGGTTATGCCACAAACTCTCATGCTTATAGAATCTATAACATAGCCACCGGTTGTGTTGAAGAATCTATGAATGTGGAGTTTCATGAGGATAATGGATCCCAAGTGGAGAAAATTGATTGTGATGATGTAGATGATGAACCATCTTCCATATCCATAGGAAGAATGTTTATAGGTCCTCTTATACCCATTAAGGGACACCTTGTGGAAAATGAGTATGGGACAAGCTCTATGCAAGTGGAGCCCTCTACTTCAACAATTAATTAAACGGTAGACCAAGAATAAGAACAAGACCTTCAAATTGATACCACTCATCAAGAAAGTGATCAAGATCGACCCAATGATAATGGTGGTCATGATATTGGTGAATCTTCACCAAGTAATCCACTCCGGGTATATCATGGCCTTGATGAAGGAAATGATGATGATGTTCCTCCAAATGAGCATCCCGATGATGCACTCATCCGTAGGAAATCTCTTCGAGCTGCAAGATTGTATAAAAAGTCACATTATCAAAAGAATGTTATTAGTAGTTTGGGAAGAAGTGTATCCACTCTTGGTCAAGTACTCAAGTTATGTGGTCTTCACTCCTCTATATCTCATGTTGAACCTATCTAGTGTACGATGCTCTTGAAGGTGAAGATTGGTTTCAAGCTATGCATGAAGAGCTCCACAACTTTGAAAGAAACAAAGTATGGTCTCTAGTGGAAATACCCAAGGATCATAATGTCATTGGAACAAAATGGGTGTACAAGAACAAGCAAGATTCTTATGGGCAAGTGGTTCGCAACAAGGCTCGGTTGGTTGCGCAAGGCTACTCTCAAGTCGAAGGACTTGAGTATGGTGAAACTTTCGCTCCGGTATCTAGACTTGAATCCGTTCGTATATTACTTGCATTTTACACTATCCATAACTTCATCTTGCATCAAATGGATGTTAAAAGTGCATTTCTAAATGGTCCCCTAAGTGAGTTGGTATATGTTAAACAACCTCCAGGATTCGAAGATCCCAAGTATCCTAACCATGTCTACTTACTCCATGATGCTTTGTATGGCCTAAAACAAGCCCCACATGCTTGGTATGATCATCTAAAGCAGTTCTTAGTAGATCGTGGTTTCGTACTTGGGGTAATTGATCCCAAATTTTTTACAAAGAGTGTAGATGGACATTTCTTTGTGTGCCAAGTATATGTTGATGATATTATATTTGGATCTACTAATGTGGATTTTGTAGAACAATTTGCCAAGCTAATGACAAGTGAGTTTGAGATGTCTATGATGGGTATTTTGAATTTCTTCCTTGGTTTTGAGATCAAGCAATATTATGAAGGAACCTTCATTTTGTAAGCAAAATATATTCAAGACATGCTCAAGAAATTTGATATGATCAATACTTAGCCATTGTGATTTCCAGTGTCAACAAACGTGAATATTAAAATAGATCACGAAGGTATACCAGTTGATCCAAAACTCTATTGTTCTATGATTGTCTCTTTGCTTTATCTTTGTGCATCTAGACCGAATATTTTTTAGTGTGGGTTTGTGTGCAAGATTTCAATCTAATCCCAAGGAAAGCCATATGATTGCGGTTAAGAGGATTCTTAGGTACTTGGTTGGCACTCCCACTCATGGTCTTTGGTATCCATAAAATACAAGTTTTGATCTTGTGGGGTATTTGGATGCGGATTGGGGATGTGACAAAGTGGATAGAAAACTAACCTCGGGTGCTTTCTATTTTCTTGGTAGGTCACTTGTTTGTTGGTCCTCCAAGAAACAAAAATGTATTTCTACCTCCTCCACGGAAGCAGAGTATATTGCCGCCAGTTGTTTCTCTCAATTATTATGGATGAGGCAGTGTCTTAAGGATTTTGGAATGCCTCTTTTATGTGACAATGAAAGTGTTGTAAAAATTGCCCATAATCCGGTGCTTCATGACAAGACCAAGCATATTGATATTCATTATCACTTCATCCATGACCATGTGTCCAATGGAGATATTTCCATCTCATATGTCAACACCAAAGATCAACTTGCTGATATTCTCACAAAGCCTCTAGATGAAAAGAGATTCAAGCAATTGAGGAGTGAGATCAATGTCGTATGTGCAAGCAATTTTAGTTGATTGGAAATCTTGCATACACACCTCTACTACACTTCTATTTGGCTTTTAGATGCAAGCATGGATATAGGGGGAGTGTAGCTCAACTCATGAGTCAACACTATCTCTATAATGCATAAATAACAAATTACATGCATAATAGTCACACTTGTGACAAAATGTGCTTCAATGATGAGTTTTGACAATGCACCCAAGATATATCTTCGTGGTGTCATATCGAGCATACTCATACATTGTGGCTACGTCCACCAACCCTATCAAGGGATTTAGACTTTGATGGATTTTCTTGGAACATTATTCATTTTTTGTTTCATATGCATGTTTGTTCTTCATATTCCACATCACATCAAATGTTTTTTTTTCATTTTTTACCATTGGATGTGTAAAGAAATAACCATACTAACAAGTTTGTTCACATATGTCTATCATGATTTCCCCTCAACCTTTCGTATTCTTCAAATATTGCATCTATAAACATGGTCAAAGTTTTCAAATCCAGTGCAAAAACTTAGAACACTCTAGATATCACGACACATAGGGTGTGGAAACAAAGGCTAGGGGGAAATAAATATATTTTTCATGAAAAAAATGTGGGGAAATCAAAATTTCAGAATACAAAAGTGAGGAAACAAATTTTAATAAAACAAATCACAGAAAACCCGGCCTGAGGCTGGTCTAGGCTGGCGTGGAGGTCGGCTGGCTCGGAAGGGGGTCCGGCCTGAGGCGCAGGCTACCCGGCCTAGGCTAGCTCCTAGCTCGGCTGTCTCAGGTGCCTGCCTGGCCTTGCCTTGGCTAGGTTGGCTTGCCTGGGAGATCTTTTATCCCCCGCGTGGGGAGGGGGGGACAGTTTCTCCTCACTTCCCCCATCTTCCCTAACTCCCCTAACACGAAAAACACCATTAGAGTACCTCCACCTCCATTTCTCCACCCCTCCCCCACCATCCTAGCCCCTACATCCATCTCCTATCCCACAGATATGAAGGCCCCATCCCCGATATCTCCACTCCTCCACAAGGTTTCTCCATTGGTGGGAGATTGGAGGTGCTCCCCTCCATTGTTGGTACTCTTGGGGGCATCTACCCTCCCTTGAGTTCCTAGGTTCATCCTCTGCCAAGTTAGGGAAAGGATGTCATCCTCGGGTATGTTTTTTGTGTTCCCCCTCTCACATTCCCCTTTCCTTCTCATTAGCCATTGATTTTAGGAATTGTGAGTAATGCTAGGGCTCATGTTTCATGTGCTATTCCACTAGATTCATCATAGCACTATTTGACCTAGAGATTTTAGTTATTATAGTTTGGTGACTATCTTTCGTATAGCATTCATTTCATCACCAACGTATGATCACTAAATTTCTAGGTCCTCCCTAATTTTTTTTCTTCCACACATAGGAATTTATCCTTGACCATGTATACTTATTTTTGCATACTTGTATCTATGCTCTCACTTTTTCAGGTCAAGACAATGAACCTCAAGACAAGTTCAAAGGCAAAGGGCCAACCCCTTACGCTCGCAAGAACGGAAGTGCCTCTCAAGTTTGCAGGTCCACTCCCTCTCAGCCCAAGAGACTCCCAGCTAATCCAAAGGAGCATGTTCATGCCTCTTGGAAGAAACTTCCCTCCGCGGTCTTTGAGGAATCTAGGTTTGAGTTCAATCCGTATGAGTTTGGTCAGTGCACTTTCCGAGACAACCGCTTCTATTGCAAGATGCATCAATAACTGTATGAATTCACCATCTGCTCTTTGAAGAAACCCTATGTCCCACAGCACTTCTTTGACTTGGATGAAGCAAGGCAGAAGTGGCCTGCAGTCATGGAAGTAATGGACTTACACGGAATCAGCTCTCTCATGAAGATTGATCGTCCCGTTGCGCCCGAGCTTCTTTGGGAATTCTATGCCACCGTTCACTTCACCGAAGGGCCTCAGTCTATGACATGGATGAGTGGTGGTATCAAATGTACCACCACACTTGCTGAGTTTGCTACTCTTCTTGGCCTCGAGGAGTTACCCTTCTCTCATATGGTTTACACCCGCATCCATGGTGAGACTAAGCGTCTGCCGAGGGCTCAAGAGGGAATGCGGCAGCTATCCTACAGAGATTGGCTCCAAGTACATTCCCAAGGCTGCCTACTTCACTGACTTTTGGTATGCCATTCATACCATTTTAAGAAACACTATCAATGTGAAGTTTGGGGAGAAGGAAGAAGTTCGCAAGTGGCTCATAAATCTTCTCTATCACATTATTTGTTCCAAGGAACTCAACAATAAGCTTGATATTATGGATTACATGTGGCAAGAGATAAACACCGTGATTCGTGAAGGGAAAGTTCTCATCTTTGGTCAGTATCTTCAGGTGCTCTTTGAGGCCAAGATCCCTGCTGCTCTCATTACCGACTATCAGCTGGTTACTCCTACTTTTTATCCTCTCAATGGTCCAACCCTTGACGCACTACCCAAGAGCAAGAGGGATCGCACAACTCTGTCTGAGGAGATCCCCAGCTCTCCTTTTGTTGATGGTGCCTCTGATACTGCTGATCAAGTTGCCAAGCCCAAGAAATTCACCATCAAAGCTACCCTTCAAAAGATGAACTGTCGTGGGATAATCACGGCAGACGTTACCGGGGGTAACTTGTCTTGGGGCAATTCGACTCTGGTGTTTGGGAGAGGGTTTAGCTCAAGGGAAACCATGGTGATATGCGATCTGGTAGCCGGCAATCAAGTCGCCGAGTCTCCGATCTGAATATATTATCTCAACTCTCGTGTTACAAAGGATACTCCGGTATCTCGTGATCGTATGATTTCTGCTTAATCTAACCCTAGGGGCCGGCTTATATAATATCCGGACCCCCCAGCTTACCGTCCAAGGCATACTCGGAAACCTACCCGGACACTGCCTACAACCCTAAGTTTCCCTATCGGAACCCACACACCGGGTTACGAGGCCTACACTCTTGGGCCTTCTAGAAACTCCTTTTCCTTAAGCCGGATCTTGCGCAGCGCCCTTTGGGCCGAGTTACACCTTGGCGTTAGCCTACCGGGTTATCATCCCTCCATCAGTAGTCCCCAGAATAGCTTGGGCTTCACGGGATCCTCCTTGAAGCGCATGCTATTCCCTGCAAAAATAACAAATATACAAGTTCATAGAAGCCGGGTTAGGTTGCTTTGATAAACAGCTAGGCCTAACTCCACTGGTGGTCCATATAATAACCCGGCTTTCTCTGAACCGGTTTTTTACTCTTCCGGGTCAATGCTCCGAAGGAAATGCAAGAGACCCGGCTTATTTCATTCATTTATTGGTCCAGATATCGCGGAAGGGATTTGCTTCCTATCCTTTCCGGATATCACGCACGGGCACTTAACGCATATCCCAAAATTTCTGGACGGGTATTCCTTCCGAAAATTTTGGCTCCCGCCCACTTGACCTAGTTTTCCCCACCCGCACCTATAAATAGGTGCCCTAGGGGGGGGGGGTAACCTAGAATCAACGTTCCATTTCTTCTCCATCTTCCTCCTCACCGGTGCCATCTCACTCGAGCTCGTAGCCGCGCCGCCACGGAGCCCACGGACGTGCCGCCGGAGCCCAGCCGCCGCCATTTGCGCTCGTCCACGGCTCGCGTCGCGCCGCCGTCGTCTTCCCCCGCCGCACCCCCGAGCTGCCGCCGGGAGTCCCAAAGGGACACCACGACTGCGCCGTTTGCCGCCGCCGTGCCCTCCTTCAATCCGCACCGGTAAGCCTTCCTCTTCCATGAAATTTTACTTCAAGTTCTTTTCCTCGAGCTAGATTGGATCTAGGTCCGCCTGCGGGCCATTTTCTTGCTCCGCGCCGAATTAAATCGCTCAACCCCATTCTAGCTTGTTCAGTTGCTCAATAGTAGACCCAATAGCACTCTCCTATTACTCGCAATCATTAATTTCTCCGCGAATTTATCTTCAAATTTTCCAATCTAGATGTAGTCTATCAAAATTTCCGCAGCTGTTCTTCGATACCCGGACAATCCTCTATTTCCGGATCTTCTATTTATACTAGTTAACCAGACAACCAACCCCTTTTCATAATTGCTCATTGATACTTGGATAACCCATAATTTCTGTACTGCTCGTTGATGCTCGGATAGCTCGTAATTTCCGTATTGCTTGTTGACACTCGGATAACTCGTAGTTTGCGGGTCTTAATTACTCATGTTTTGTACTCTTTGCCTTGTGTTCTGCAGACCGAACAAATGGCTCCAAAGAACAAGGGCAAACAGCCGGCAAAGGCAAGGTCAACCCAATCCATCTCCGCCAACTGGGCACGGTCTACCGTGACCCAGGCCAAGCTAGAAGAGCTCGCCGAGTTAGGCGTTCTCCCTCCTCAGAAGGAGATCCATTGGAGAGTACCGGGTGACGAGACCCGGCCTACCCCCAACCCCAACAAGGTAATCTGCTTCGTTGAGCACGTGATCCGGGGGTTTCACCCCCCGGGTCACTCTTTTTTCCGTGAAGTCCTCAGCCATTACGGCCTCCGGGTATTCGACATAGGGCCTAACTCTATGTTGAACATCACCCATTTCATAGTCCTTTGTGAATCCTACTTGTGCATTCCCCCGAATCTGGCTTTATTTATCGAATTTTTCCAATGCAAACCGTGCCGCGAAAGCGGCGCCGCGGCCCTCTTGGCCTGCGGCGGAGTTTCTATCCAACACCGTAAAAATTCGCCTATGCCGACTCTAAGCCTTAACTCACATGTTAAGCACTGGCAACAATCTTTCTTCTATTGCCGGGACACATCCCCACCCGGCGAAAGGAAATTGCCGGGTTACTCGGAGGGCCTCCTAGATCTTTCCGACACTTTCAACGCCTTTGCCTCTGAGTCGGACAGGGAGTCCATCCAGCCCCACCTAGCCAAGATAGCCGTCCTTTTTGCCCAGGGTCTTGTTGGGCTTAATTTGGTTAAGACTTGGGTAGATTTCCGGATTCAGCCCAACTCCATTCGCCCCAAGCTGATGTGCAAGTACTCGGGGCATGTCACGGACGCGCTCCGTTATTCTTCAAGGAATTACCCGGCTGGGGACATGAACAAGATCATCAAGAGCTTCCTGACTGAGAAGGTGGAGGTGATAAAAAATATAGCCGGGTTAGCGTCGTTCACTCGGGATAACCCGGCTCCAGCGGTAAGATCCGACACTTATTCACTTACTCTTGTACTTTTACTTGATACAACTACTAACTCTCACTTTCATGCCTTTATCTCAGGCTGATAATGCTTTCTGGAACATCGAGACCCCTCCCAACTCCGGGAACCCGGAGGAATAAGAAGAACCGGCTGACACTGATGAAGGTATCATCCGGGTTTCAATCACCTTAAACTCTGTTACCTTGCTTTCCCATTTTTTCTCTTTTTCCGACTATGTATTTGTGCCTTTCAGGGGTGGATGATAAGGATGACAAGGATGACCAGGGAGACCCGAAAGAAACTGAGAGCGATAAAAGCGAGGCTGAGCCGGAAGTTGAGGTCGGAGCCAAGAGGAAAACCCGAGGGGTCGTCTTCAAGGTTCCCTACTCTTCCATGTCCTCCAAATCCTATTCTTTTGATAATATGCGCGAACTTAACCGACAGTTATCCAATTCGCCACACTTGAAGGATCCGCCTCCGACCAAGCGCATGGTAACCCAGAATTCCCCGGGTGATGATCCCCTCAACCCGGGTATTCCCACGTCCCCAGCTCGCCGCACTGGTACTCCTCCATCTCATCCCTGCAACTCACCTCAAAGACACCCTTCCCCCAATCATCCATTAGCCGGACAGTTCCGGGTCTCACTCTCGGATTCTGTAACAGCCTCATCCGCGTCTAGCAGCGAGCTCCCGGCGGATTTCGTGGTGAATGTCGGGTAAGTCACGTTTCCTGCTAAGCGATATACTAGTCCTTTTGATAACCTTCACTTTTTGCCACTAACCACTTCTTTTTTCTTTCCTTAGCGCCCAGGTCTCGATCAGTGACCCGGATAACATGGACATGGATAACCGGGAGACTGAAGGGCCGGTTGATGATATGGATGCCGCAACTGGCGGTGCTGGTGAAGAAAATCAAGAACAAGACCACCTGACAAACTCGGCCCGGCAGGAAGCCGCGTCTCCCAAGCCATCTAAGGAAGCTGAGGACGACGACGTCGAGATCCTAGACACAAGGATGGGCACTCCCAATCCTGACACCCAGGCAGCCCGGGTCTCGACCCCAAAGCCGGAGAAGATTCGTCCTCCGAGTGATCAGGCCGCCAGCTCTTCCGGTGTCAAGCCCGAGGATATGACCTTTACCCAGATGCTCGACGCCCTGCACACCTTGAGGGCTGACGAAGAAAATGTCCTAGAAGCCTTGATAGCCAAACATGAGGTAAGTCCGAGTAATATTGCCTATATATTCGTCTATTCCCCAAGTTCCAAGTGAACTTATTGATAATTTGCTTGGAACTTTCATAGTGTATCCAACTGATAGTTTGCTTTTTATCCGGCTAACCCTTCCTTGTGTTTCCACGCAGGCCTTCGTGACCCACTCTGAGAAAGCATTGGCGAAGGCCACCAAACTCCTTGAGAAGGAGACGACGCTAGGTGAGTCGGCTGAAGCTGACGCCAAGAAGACGGGGAAGATTGCAAGAAAATATAGAAAAAGAGCTCACGCAGCAGAAGATAAATTGACCAAGCTTTCTGTTCAGATCGCCGACACATATCGTGCTTTGACTGGTAACTATTCCTAACTTAATAACTATAACCCGGATTCTCATTCTGATAGATAGTCGGATTTCCGTAATTAAAGCTTTTTTCTATTTTCTGCAGGTCCGGATGATGTAACTCCGGATGAAGATGATATCGCAAAGATGAAAACCATAAAGAGCACGATCCGGCAGCTCTGTGCCGGGACCAAATGGATTCTTCAGGATCTGAAGTGGCCGGGTGTTGGGCACGGTAGCTTGAAGACACTGCTTGACGCGTGCTCCACTATCCCCGAGTGGATTGAGCACTGGAAACGCTCGTCCTGCCGGGTTGGAGTAACCCGAGGGCTTGCACTGGCTAAGGCATATTTTCCAAAACTTGAGCCGGCAAAGCTAGTAGGCGGGTTTCCAGAGTTCAACCACGACGGCTCTAGGTTCTCGGTAAAAAACTTCAAGGCTATCCAGAAGGAGGTTCGTCACTCGGCTAGCATAATTGCCGATAGTCTGGACGTCAGTTCGATTGTCCCACCATATGATGCTGATGATAAGGTGGTTAAGTCAGATCTTTCCAAGCCATATGACATGCTGGCACGATGGAAGGCGGAGGCTGCTCATGCGAGGGAAGAGGCCGCGAAGAAGAAGGCTGAGGCTGATTCTGCGCCTGCTACCTCCACGCCGGTTGTTCCTCCTCCCGCACGGGCCGGCACTACTGCTGACCCGGGTGCTGCTGCCACCAAGACTGCTGAAGAACAAGGCAAGGAACAAGACCCGGCTGCCAAGGGCAAGGGCAAGGTGGACGACTCGGCCCAAGAGGCAACCGTCTCAAGCACTTTATTCGGCCAATGGGCCTTTTTAAAACAATTATTCTTTTGATAGTGCGCCTGTGCACTTTACGATACTACTATCCTGGTTTGTAATACGTTTTAAGACCTTAATATATTTTGTGGCCCTTCTGGCCTTTTGCTTGAATTTGATATTTCTTGGCTTTGAGCTTTTTCATCCCTGATTTTCCGACTTACTGCTATGGTTCCTTTTGTGAGACTCGGTTTCCGGGTCTCGTGGGTTTTGACTAGTGAACTTTTTTCTAAGTCCCCAAGACTCGGATTTTTCGGTTTTTGAGCCGAATAGCTAGATAATTTTTTCTTTTTTCAAATTCCCAAGTCCCCGAGGCCCGAAATTCCGAGTCTAGGGTGTTGGGTCTTTCAAAAGGAACAAATTGTTACTGCTAAGCCCAAAACCTAGAGCCGTTTCACATAGGATTTGAAGTTATGCTTGATATACTTTGAGTTTCCGGCTATTAACCTTGTACTCTGCATAACTTGTGGTTTAGATGACCCTTTTGACCTTCTTCTACTATAAGCCGGCTTTCGCGTGGATAATCAATGTTGCTACAGCTGTACAAATACAGGGTCAGGCAAGTCCCATTGGGCATCATGACTGATTGTAATCATACGCTAGCAAAGCATGCCACTTAGTGCGAGTCACATCAAGCTTAAGCAAGAAAAGTCAAGAAAGTTTGGCTCCTTTGTCCGGTTATAAACTTGCAGCCGTACTTAGTACAAGTAATCGGCCCTTATAACTCAATGGCATCGTGGCCGGGTCTTTGAGTTTGCAACTGTGCTATTCAAGCAATCAGTCCCCAAGACCTAGATATATGCAATTTACTAGAAAAACTAATATACTAAAAGCAATGAATAATACTTACCTGGAAGAAAAATAAGAACACAACAGAAATATAAAAAACTTGATAAAAAAACATAGGAAAGAAACAAGATACTGTTGAACCGTCTCTTTATTGATATGAGAAAAGTTAGGTCAGCAGGCCGCCTCATTAAAAACCCTCCAGTCCCCTTAGGTACCCTGGATAGGAAAAGAGTGCGTCTGAAACCTGCTGCCTGTTACATCGTGTAATTCCACTTATGAATCTAGTCTATTCTAGGTATAGTAGGGACGCAGCTGAGCCACGTTCCATGGTCTTTCTCTTTCTTGCATAGATGAAGTGGTACGAGCGGTGTCAGTAACAGTAGCCGACTCTTCCCTTGCATCTACCAAGTAATATGATCCGTTGTGCAGATTCCGGCTTATGATGAACGGTCCTTCCCATGGTGGGGATAGCTTGTGTTTTCCTTCCTTTGACTGTACCAGGCGAAGAACCAGGTCCCCTTCCTGGAAGACCCGGGTTTTGACTCTCCGGCTGTGATATCTCCTCAAGTCCTGCTGGTATATGGCTGATATCTCCAAAGCTTGTTCCCTGTGTTCTTCTAACATATCCACGGCGTCCTACCGGGTCTTCTCGTTCTCCACCTCAACGTAAGCCGATACTCGAGGCGAGTCATGGATGATATCACTCGGCAGCACCGCCTCTGCGCCATAAACCATGAAAAACGGTGTCATCTGAGTAGATCTGTTAGGTATAGTGTTGATACCCCAAACCACTGAAGGTAAGTCCTCAACCCATGCGCCCGCAGCTCTGATGCATGGGACTCGTAGCCGTGGCTTTAATCCACGAAGTAACTCCTGATTTGCCCTCTCCACTTGTCCATTGGCTTGTGGATGGGCTACGGAAGCTATGTCAAGCCAGATTCCATTGTTACCACAGAATTTCTCCATCTCACCAAGGGACATGTTGGTTTCATTGTCGGTAATTATGCTATGAGGATACCCGAACCGGTAGATAATCCTTTTCAGGAACTTGACTGCGGTAATTGCTTCACAATTGGTAACTAGCATAACTTCAACCCACTTGGTAAATTTATCAATAGCCACCAAGAGATGTGTCTTTTTGCAAGGTGACATGTGAAAGGGGCCAACCATGTCCATACCCCAAATGGCAAACGGCCAGGTCAAAGGAATTGTTTGCAACTCCATAGCCGGCACATGGATTTGGCGGGCATACCTTTGACATCCATCGCACCTTGCCACCAAGCGTTCCGCATCTGCTAAGGCTGTGAGCCAGAAGAAACCGTGCCTGTATGATTTGGCCACAAGGGACCTTGTGGATGCGTGATGCCCACAGTCGCCTTCGTGGATCTCTTTCAGGATTTGCCGGCCTTCTTCTGGTGCCACACAGCGCAAAAATACTCCTGCATCACTCATTTTACATAACTCCCCATTGATGATGGAATAACCTTTTGCTCGCCTCAGAATTTGCCTTGCTAGTACCTCTTGTTGTGGTAACTCGCCCCGTGATAGGTAAGCCAGAAACGGCTCTGTCCACTCGGGAACAGTGCGTATTGTGGCCACGAGCTCCAAATCCGGGTCTTTGTTAGCCACTTCTTCCTCAGACTCGGTTTTAACTGATGGCCGCCATAGCTCATCCAGGAACACATTGGGTGGAACCGGCTCTCTGCGCGAGCCGAGTCTGGCGAGTGCATCTGCTGCCTCGATTTTTCTTCTATCTACATGCTCCACCTCATACCCGGAAAAACACCCGGCAACCCTGTCCACCTCTCTGCGGTATGCTGCCATAGTTGCATCTTTTCTATCCCAAGTTCCCGAGACCTGCTGTACCACAAGGTCCGAGTCTCCATAGCATCGTATCCTCTTAATGTTCATCTCCTTGGCTATCTTCAATCCATGCAATAATGCCTCATACTCGGCCACGTTGTTGGAACAATCAAAGTGAATCTGCAACACGTAGCTCAACTTGTCTCCTTTGGGTGATGTGAGTACCACTCCAGCTCCTGATCCCTCGTATTGCTTGGAACCATCAAAGTGCATTATCCAAGACTCGGAACTTGGAGTCATTGTGGGCATGCCTGTGTGAGTCCAATCATTAATGAAATCAACTAGAGCTTGAGATTTGATTGCTGACCTAGGCTCGTAGTTGATGTGATAATCTCCCATTTTGATCGCCCACTTGGCTATTCTACCTGTTGCATCCGAGTTTCTGATGATATCCGACATTGGTATAGAGCTAACCAATGTTATGGGGTGTTCCTGAAAATATGGCTTCAATTTCCGGCTGGCCATGAAGACCCCGAAAACCAGCTTCTGCCAATGTGGGTAGCGCTGCTTTGCTTCTGATAACACCTCGCTGACATAATAAACCGGCATCTGAACCGGGTGATCTTTCCCATCCTCCTTGCGCTCAACAACAACCACTGTGCTAACCGCCCGGGGCCCGGCTGCAACGTACAGTAACATGGGCTCTTTAGGACCCGGGGCTGCTAGGACTGGTGCCTCAGATAGCTGCTTCTTTAGTGCCTCAAACGCCTCATCTGCCTCTTGGTCCCAAACGAATTTATCAGATTTCCTCAAGAGCCGGTACAAGGGTATTGCCTTCTCTCCGAGTCTTGATATAAACCGGCTCAGCGCTGCTACACACCCTGTAAGCTTCTGAACATGCTTCAGGTTTTCCGGCTTTTTCAAACTCTGGATAGCTTTGATTTTATCCGGATTGGCCTCAATCCCTCTCTCTGAAACGATGAAGCCGAGTAATTTCCCTACTGGTACTCCAAACACGCACTTTGTCGGGTTAAGTTTCATCTGGTATATTCTCAGGTTCTTGAACGTTTCTTTTAGATCGTCAATAAATGTCTCCGCTTTTCTGGTCTTGATCACCACATCATCCACATAAGCATGGACGTTGCATCCGATTTGGTCCTCAAAGCACTTCTGAATACACCGTTGATAGGTTGCGCCAGCGTTCTTCAATCCAAAAGTCATGGTCTTGTAACAAAAGGCCCCAAAAGGGGTTATGAACGATGTTTTCTCCCAGTCTTCCTTTGTGAGCTTGATCTGATGATACCCGGAATACGCATCCAGGAAACACAATAGGTCACTTCCAGCCACTGCGTCTATGATATGATCTATCCTTGGAAGTTCAAACGGATCCTTTGGGCAATGCTTGTTGAGACTCGTATAATCAATTCACATCCTCCACTCATTGGTCTTTTTCATCACGAGAACCGGATTTGCCAACCACTCCGGGTGAAATACTTCCATGATAAAGCCGACTGTCAACAGCCGAGCAATTTCTTCGCCTATAGCCCTTCTTATTTCCTCATTCATCTTTCTCAGGCCCTGCTTCACAGGCCTGGACTTGGGGTCAACATGCAAGCTGTGCTCTGCCAACTCTGTGGGGATGCCCGGCATGTTGCTAAGCGTCCAAGCAAACACATCCTGATTCGAACGAATAAACTCCACAAGTGCTTTTTCCTGCTCATCGTCCAAGTTAGATCCTATAGCAAATTTCTGAGAGGGATCACCCTCGACAAAGGCCACCATCTTGGTATCTTGTGCTGCTTTGAATTTTGCTCTCTCATCCTCAGTGTTTGGCCTTTTTAACGCTGTTCTGTCGTCCGGGTCTACTTGAGACCGATAATACTTGAGCTCCTCCTTTCTACATGCTTGTTCTGCCATTGCCGCGTCTCCTTCATCGCACTCAGCCGCTATATCCCGGCTCCCATGTATGGTGATGGTCTGCTTAGGACCCGGGATTTTTAGCTGTAGGTATACGTAACACGGCCTGGCCATGAACTTGGCGTAAGCCGGCCTCCCAAATAGCGCGTGATAAGGGCTGCGCAACTTTACCACTTCGAACGTGAGCCACTCCACCCGAAAATTATCCTTTGACTCTCCAAAAGCAACCTCCAAGGTAATCTTTCCTTCAGGGCACGCCGAGTGACCCAGCACGATCCCGTGAAAAACTGTTGAACTTTTCTGTAGCTGAGACTCCTTGAGACCCATACTTAAGAAAGTTTCCCAATATAGGATATTGATGCTGCTTCCGCCGTCCATTAAGACCTTTTTCAACTCATAACCATTAACTTGTGGCGCGACCACCAATGCTAGGACTCCCGGATGTTCTATCCTTTCCGGGTGATCTCTTCTGCTCCATGTTACATCTTGCTCCGACCACCTCAGGTATCTCGGGACAGCCGAGGAGACCGAGTTTACTGCCTTTTTTTAGTATCTTTCTATCCTTGTTAGAAGTTCCGGTGGTGTGAACGTGGTATTGGACCAATTGCTTGGGGTTGGCTTGGAAACCTCCAGCTCCTCCCTGGTTATTACCCGGATTTCCAACTCCCGGGTTACCTGCTGGGGGTGGGCCGTTGCCCGGGTTTCCACCCGGACCCGGTCCTCCTCCCTGACATGCACCTCGCATAGCCTTGTTTACTTCCTCGTTCTTCCATCTCTGCAAATCCGCACACTGCTCCAATGAGTGGTTAGCCGTCCTTCCGTTCCTGCTGTGTTTCGGGCACGCCATTCTGAAGATATCCCAGTTGTTACCCGGCCTTGGTGGCCCTTGATAATTTCCTCCGTTATGATTTCCTGCGTTGAAATTTCCTTCCGCTCTGGGCCTTGAAGACCCGGCTTCTGTGCTGGCAACAAACTCGGAATTCCCCTTGAACGGGCGCTTATTCTGGTTGTTCCCATTGTTACCTCCATGGTTACCCGGCGTAGATCCATTGCCGGCTCTTCCATTATTACCCGTATTTTCTTTTGCTTTCTTGTCATCAACATCCTCTTCCGTGGTATCCGTTGCAGCGTGTTTGTTGCATGCATCCATTAGCTCTCCCATCGTAACCTCTGGAGCATTCCGACTAGATTTCATGCGAGTTAACTTCTGCACTAAAGGCGTGTACTTGCATGTCTTGGCCATAGCTTGCAACGCGTCCTTTGGCTCGATATCTGTAGATGAGTGAAGTATCTCCATAACCCGGCGCACCCAGCTGCGCGCCGATTCTCCCTTCTTCTGGACGCACCGTTCTAGGTCATCAATAGTAAATAGCTTCCTGCAAGTTCCATGAAAGTGCTTGATAAACGCAGTTTTCAACTCACCCCACGATTTGATAGACCCTTCCGGTAAATTGTTGAACCACAACTTTGCTGCTCCTTCCGACATCATTAAGTACATGAACTTGGCTTGAAGATTTTCAGATGCGTTGCGAATCGACATGGCCATCTCGTAACTACTCAACCATGTTTATGGGTCCATAGTCGGCTCATAATTCACTACTTTACCCGGTTCCTTGAATTTATCCGGGTAAGGCTCAACCCTGATGTTATCCGACAGACACTTGGGCCCAGCGAGATTAGTCGGTACTGGCCTCACCCGGGAAACATGCGATCCTGCGGGGGGTACGGCTGGGCGTGGCGCTACTGCTGGTCCGTGCACCGCAGACCCGGCCGCGGCTCGCCTGGCTCTGGAACTATCCACAATAGCTTGTGCTGCTGATACTGCTGGTGCTGCTTGAACGCGGGGAGGAGGCGGCATTTTCTGCTGCTCTGCCCTCTGCCGCGCTGAACTTGTTTGAATATTGCCGGCGTTGCCATGTTGCTGGCTGATATAAGGTGTTCCATGCATTCCACTCCTATTATCCGGGTAATTAACCTGCTGAGCCACTGCCGTATGCAGCAAATCGATCGCCCGCCGGGTCTGCTCCGCATGGGGTGACTCTCTTACGGGGATCTGATTCAATGCTAATGTTGCGGCATACACATTATCCATGGTGTTATTGAAGTGACCTGGTGGCGTACGAAATCGTGATGGTGGTGGTGGTGGTGCCGTGTTGCCGACAGGGGCCCCAGTCTGCAATGTGGGTAACCCGGCCTGCACGTTTGCCGGCAGTTCTCCTCCGGTCGCCGGCTGATGCACAGTTTCCTGATTCACAGCCGGAATCGGCTGATCCTGGGGTGTGATGAATAGTGCGTTCGGGTTTATGACCCCACCCATCGCTGGTAATCTCGTCTGATATCTTTGATGCATCCTGCTTGTCTCAGCTCGGAGCCGGTTCTCCAGCGCGTCCAGTTCGCGTTGGCGCGTGGCTACCCCTTGCTTTTCTGCTTCCACATCCCTTCTTTGTTGCTCCAGCGCGCGGCGTGCTACCTCCAAGTCCCTGGCACGTGCCGTGGCGTTTTCCGGGGTTATCACAGTAGCTAACACTGTTGGGTCCAAGACCATATTGTTACTGAACAGGGCCGGGTGTTGTGGATTTGAAGGACCCGCCCCTGGCGTCCTGTTAGCCAGGAACCCAAACATATTTGCCTGCAGCTCGCTATCCGCCGCTCGGCTGGTGACTGAAGCCGACTCTCCGTCAACCCGGGTCAGAACCGGATTTTCGTCAGCCGGATTTTGCTGCTGGGCCAATGCTTGCGCCGCTCTGACCGCGGCTGTAGTCACGTTCCCCTGGTTGAGGTTGGTTGCAGGGGCCGTGTAGACCGCGACCTGGCGCGCAATGCTTGGTGAAGATTCATACTTCTCCTCATCACAGCTATCTTCCTCGTACCGGTCCTCCAGCAGGTGCAAGATAGACTCGGTATCATCTTCTCTCATGACCCGGCCACGCGGGGTCCATGCCGACTCCTCCGGCTGTTCCCTCTTCGTGGTGGGCTCTTCTATCGGATCCACCGTCCCGACCGATTCTTCTCCGTCCGACTGAATGTGGGTGGCCTCTCCTGACACAGAATCAAATCCAAAATTGTCAGGGATTGAACCGAACGCACGTACCATGCCGACGAAGACGTTGACCCGGCCGATCGTGATGACAGATCCGGATTCGAGCAGATCCGACTCTGGCCCCCAGCCAAAATCGTCCACCATCTTCTCTCCTTCGGGGTCGGTGTAGATCTCGCCGATGACGAGGTTCTTCATGTTCTCCCGAGCTTCTCCCGTGATGTAAACACCCTTGGACGTAGGCCCCACGGTGGGCGCCAACTGTCGTGGGATAATCACGGCAGACGTTACCGGGGGTAACTTGTCTTGGGGCAATTCGACTCTGGTGTTTGGGAGAGGGTTTAGCTCAAGGGAAACCATGGTGATATGCGATCTGGTAGCCGGCAATCAAGTCGCCGAGTCTCCGATCTGAATATATTATCTCAACTCTCGTGTTACAAAGGATACTCGGGTATCTCGTGATCGTATGATTTCTGCTTAATCTAACCCCAGGGGCCGGCTTATATAATATCCGGACCCCCCAGCTTACCGTCCAAGGCATACTCGGAAACCTACCCGTACACTGCCTACAAACCCTAAGTTTCCCTATCGGAACCCACACACCGGGTTACGAGGCCTACACTCTTGGGCCTTCTAGAAACTCCTTTTCCTTAAGCCGGATCTTGCGCAACGACCTTTGGGCCGAGTTACACCTTGGCGTTAGCCTGCCGGGTTATCATCCCTCCATCATGAACTGTTTTTCATTGATCACCAGGACAAGGCTTACAAATCCTATCAGAAGGAGAAGGCCTCTCGTCATAATCAGAGGGCAATCATGACTGTTGTTAATCTTCCAACGGGTCCTGCTAGCTCTGACGAGCTCCCTGAGGATAAATGGAAGTTCATGCACACATACTGGCTCGACGATGAAGCTTCGTCCCTTGGTTTGTTTTGGCATGGAAATACCGTAGAGGCTAGCTCCAGTCAAGCCGTTACTCCACACTATGATCAAGATGACGAGGAAGGATAGGAATACAACGAGGAGGACCTCCAGGGTCATGACGGTGATGAACCTGGTGGTGAGGACTTCATGGATTGATCCTTTGGTTGCGTAGTGTTGCTTTCTCCCTTTTTGGTGTTTTTTATGCCAAGGGGGAGAGGGATCTATTAGGACTACCGGGGATTTGCATTGGGAGGGAAGTGCATCATTCATTTTCTTCTTCTAAATGCAATTGCTTTGATATCTTAAGTTGAACTCTATTTGGTTTTATAATTTGTGGAATTTGGCTATCCGTAATTCTATTGAAACACTATGTTATCTCCGGTTATCTATCTATATGTTGAAGACTATGGTAAGCTAAATTATATCATATATCTATGTTCACTACTGTGGTATGTTTCAAAGTGGTCCAATTTTAGAGTCAAATGATCCACTTTTTGAAATCTTTGCTCATTTTTCCTCATATCTAAAGTACTAGCTAGTAGTAAGAAAATGTTGATATGGCAAACATTGGGGGAGTTATTATCCCTATTTTTGTGTGCCCCTCTATAACCTAAATTAAATGCTCAAACTTGGGCACACAGCTAGGGGGAGCTAAGAAAAACTTGCAAATCTTAAATTCATATATTTTCTCCTTCCAAATCCGTGTGTTTTCATCAAACATAAAAAAGGGGGAGATTGAAAGGGCATTGCTCCCTAATCTTATTTTGTTGTTTGATAAGAACACTTGGAAATACTAACCTCTTACTTTGAGTATTTAGGTAATACAAAGTACTGCGAAATTTTTGGAATAAACTCATAAAAAGTAAAAATGGATCAAATAAATATTTAAAAGGGAAAAGAAAAAGGTGAAAAACTGCCAAGCCGGCCTGGCCGGGCTCAGGCCGGGGTCTAGGCCGGGTGCGTCGGGCAGGTCGCCGGCCTATGCCCTGTGGTGCCGGCCTAGGCCGGTCTCACTACCTGGAGGTCGGGGTCCCTGCCCTGCCGACCTAGGCCGGCCTCTCCGCTGCGAGGTCGGGTCGCCTGGCTGGCCGACCTAGGCCGGGCCAAGGCCAGGTTTCCTAGTCTGCACCTTCTACGCCTGCCTTCTTCTACCTTTAGAGGTTTCACTCAAAGTTATCTCTCTCTACCATTTCCAACCACCTTAACACTTATAGATCTCCCCAAATACCCAACCAAAACTCTTGATCTTTTGGGATTTGGAGGAGAGCCACTAGATCTACAACTCCACCAAACCGATTCGTCACCACCCCACTAATCCCCTAGGGATCTTGAAGTTCTTGTTTCATTGGAACCTAGAACCTTGTTGCTCTTAGTTCATTGGAGTTTGGAGCCTTGTTGGTGTTCCCGAAGCTTCGGGTGCTCGTGGATCTTGTTGCCTAGAGTCTTGGAGGCTTTCGGGATTTGGTGAGGACCCTCCAAGTTGTGGAGTGTGCCTCATCCTTGTAAAGGTTCTAGTTGTCAACCTCAACGGTAACATAGTGATTCGTGTCTCATCCACTTTAGTGGTTGAACACGAAGGATATACGGTGTGCCATTTGATAGCTACTCGGTGTTCCACTTTGGTGGCACCGCACCGCTCCAACGGAGATTAGCTTCTGTTGGGAAGTGAACTTCGGGATAAATCTCCGCGTCATTGTGTTCGGTTATTCCTCAACTTACCTTTAATTGTTGTTACTAGTTTTGCTCTTGAATATCTTATGCTAGTATTATTTGCTCATCATTTAGCATTGTTCACCTAGTTGCATAATCTATACAATCTATATTTTAGGAATTATACTCAATCGAAAAGAAGTAAAATTTGTAGTTAACCTATTCACTCCCCTCTAGTTAGCCCTCTCGATCCGTTCATAAGTTATGTTGTTATTTCTCTAGTGGTGTTATGTGAACGTCGGCTACAAAGCAGTTCACCTTTTATGATCCTAGAGGAATGCATTGAGAATTGGATTGCTTATGGAGGGTTGTCGGAGTGATAGAAACCTGAAACCCAGTTCGCAAGACCTTACATAAGGGAGTAGTAGATACAAGGAGATTATTGCTACGGTTAATTTTATTTCTTAATTACTATCTTGTAGTTACGGATGCTTGCAATTAGTGTAATTGTAATTGTGCATTTTTCTTAGATGGGACGATGCACTAGCATAGGTCTACCTAGATAACATTTATTAAAACGGTAAAGATCATCAACGATGCATGATGAAAGTAACTTGATGAATCCTCCCGTGTGTCCTCAGGTATGTTTTAGTCATTATAAGAAACACCATCGGCTTGTACTTTGTGCTAAAAAGGATTGCGCCACTTGCAGCAACTATTTTCCTTTATTGATATTTACTTGTTATTGCTTTATTTACTATCGAAAAATTCACTAAACATTTTTTTTCTAGTGTTTACAGTGAAACCTTGATCAAAACTATTTACCATTACCTTCTACTACTCATTGGGTTCGACACTCTTATTTATCAAAAAAAGCTACGATCGATCCCCTACACTTGTGGGTCATCAATACTATTTTCTGGCGCCGTTGCCGCAGAGTGTAGCACTATTGGTAAGTGGAATTGGCAAGGAAACCTTTTACTATAAGTGATGTTGTTATTTCTGTCTGTTATTTTACTTCATTATGGAATCCCCTATTGTTGGTTGGATGTTTGGCAGTGCCTCCTCAACCACTTGTGTGGTAGAGAGAAGTTCCCCACCTACCGAAAATGTACCTTTTGAAATACTTATTGGAATTGTTGATCGTGTTATGGATAACCGTTACGCTGGAGATGGAACTGCCCATCCTGGTATTCACCTGCTTTACATTAAATAATTATGTGTGTTGTTTAAGATTGTAGGTGTACCAAGAGAATTGATCATGAGGAAATTATTTTCTATATCACTGAAGGCTGGAGCATGAGGATGTTATAGGCTATTGAATAATTCACATTTGATGGATTGGAAGGAGCTTATCTCTCTCTTATACTTCAGATTTATCCTCTTCATGAAATACATCAAGATAGGAATTATATCTAAAAAAAATTGGCCTCGTGATGGAGAAAGTGTTTCCCAAGCTTGGGGAAATTGAAGACACTAATGCTTAAATGCCCCAATCATAAGCTTACCAAGGAGATTATCATTAATATTTTTTATGGAAGGCTTTCACGTCATGACAAGGACCTTATTGATGCTTCTTCTAATGGTTCCTTCACGAATAAGAAGATTGATGATAAATGGGACCTTATTGAATGAATTCAGCATAATATCAAAGATTGGGAGATGGATAAAGGTAAAGAATTAGGTTTAAATTATGAATATGATTGTATTAAGTCTTTTGTTGAAACTGAAATTTTTAATAAGCTTAGTGCTAAATATGGACTTGATTCTCAAGTGATTGTTGATCTTTATAAAACTTTTGCCTCTCATGTTAGTATTCCTAAGGAGAAGTGGGAAAAGTATCATGAACCTTGTAAGGTCGATGAGAAAGAGAAGCAATTCTCTAATGGTGAGATATTTGTTAACGATGTTGATCCTATTTTACCTGTTGTTCACTCTGAGAAACCAACTTTAACTGTTAGAATTAAAGAACATTCTTTTGTTAAGAGCATTGTGAATAAAATTGACAGGAAAATGTTGAATCTGAAGACCAAGTAAGTGTTGAACCTCAAGTAGCTATGGTTGAAAACCTCGTTACTGGAAAATTGATGATATTTATTTTTGTGAGGATGTTTCTAGTCTTGTGTCACCAAATAAGCATGTGAAACCTATCATTGGCAAACATATTGTTTATGTCAAGATAAGTGATCACAATTATTATGGACTTTGCGATTTGAGATCAAGTTTAAGTGATATTCCTTTTTCTCTCTATCAAGAAGTCATGAATGAGATTACTCCATGTGACATTGAAGATGTTGATGCTACTATATTTCTTGATAATAATAAACTATTTATCCAGTGTGTATTGTACGAGATGTTGAAGTTCTTTGTGGTAAGGTAAAATATCCTACTGATTTTCTAATACTTGGTTCGGTTGAAGATAAAACTTGTCCTATTATATTTGGTAGACCTTTCCTTAATACTTGTGTTGTTGTTATTGATTTTAAGAAGGAGAAAGTGTCTGTCAAGTGGGTATTGTACGAGATGTTGAAGTTCTTTGTGGTAAGGTAAAATATCCTACCGAATTTCTAATACTTGGTTCCTTTGAAGATAAAACTTGTCCTATTATATTTGGTATACCTTTACTTAATACTTGTGGTGCTGTTATTTATTTTAAGAAGGAGAAAGTGTCTGTCAAGTTTGGTAGTGATCATTATGAGTTTAATTTTAGTAAGTTTGCTAGAAAGCATCGTGATGAAGAATTGCCTAATAAAGATTTGGCTATTGAAAGAATTGCTTCTATTGTTGTGCCTCCTGATGATCCTTTACAACAATTTATGGAAGACTACGAGAATGACATGTTTATGCATGAAAGAAATGAATTGGAGGATATTTTACTCAATCAACCTCCTATTATAAAACACAATTTGTCGGTGGAATCTTTGGGGGAACCTCCACCACCTAAAGGAGATCCAATGTTTGAGCTTAAAGCTCTTTCGGGCACGCTAAAATATGCTTATTTAGATGAAAAGAAAATATATCCTGTTATTATCAATTCTAATATGTCAGATCATGAAGAAGAACGATTATCAGAAATACTCTGGAAACACCATAAAACTATTGGTTATACTTTGGATGAACTAAAAGGCATTAGTCATGTTCTATGTCAGCATACAATTAATCTTGAGCCTGATGCTAAGTGTGTGGTTCATCATCAACGTCGATTAAATCCCAGGATGAAGAAGTTGTGAGAATTGAAATATTAAAACTTATTAAAGCAGGTAGTTTTTTATCCTATTCCTCATAGTAGATGTGTTAGTCCTATCCATTGTGTTCCCAAGAAAGGAGGTATGATTGGTATCCCTAATGATAAGAATGAGCTTATTCCTCAAAGAACTGTAGTTGGTTATAGAATGTGCATTGATTTTAGAAAGTTGAATAAGGCTACTAAGAAAGATCATTATCCTTTTCCTTTTATTGATAAAATGCTAGAAAGGTTGTCTCTCTCAAATTCATGTTAGGAACCAAGACCAAGAGAAAACCACTTTCACTTATCCTTTTGGTACTTATGCTTATAGAAGTATGCCTTTTGGTTTATGTAATACCCCCGGCTACTTTTCAAAGATGCATGTCTGCCATTTTTCATGGGTTTTGTGAGAATATTATGGAAGTCTTCATGGACAATTTCTCTGTCTATGGAACTTTTTTTGAAAATTTCCTCCATAATCTAAACAAAGTTTTACAGAGATGTGAGGAAACTAATCTTGTGTTGAATTGGGAGAAGTGCCACTTTATGGTTAATGTAGGAGTTTTTCTTGGACATAAAATTTCTGAAAGAGGCATTGAAGTTGACAAAGCTAAAGTTGATGCTATTGAGAAGATTCCCTATCCTAGGGACGTTAGAGGTATTCGTAGTTTCTTGGTCATGCTGGTTTCTATAGGAGGTTTATTAAAGAATTTTCTGAAACTTCAAGGCCTCTTGCCAATCTTCTTCAAAAATAAGCTCCTTCTGTTTTTCATGACGATTGTAAAGAATCCTTTGAAATTCTTAAAGAAAGCTTTAATAACTGCACCTGTTGTTCAACCACCGGATTGGAATTTACCTTTTAAAATTATGTGTGATGCTAGTGATTTTGTTGTAGGAGCTATCTTAGGACAAAGAGTTGATAAGAAGTTGAATGCTATTCATTATGCTAGTAAAACTCTACATAGTGCTCAAAGAAATTATGATACTATTGAGAAAGAGTTCCTAGCTGTTGTGTTTGCTTGTGATAAATTTAGGTAGTATATTGTTGATTCTAGGTTTACTATTCACGCTAATCATGCTGCTATTAAATATCTTATGAAAAAGAAAGATGCTAAGCCTAGGCTTATTAGATGGGTGCTCTTGTTACAAGAGTTTGAATTGCATATTGTTGATAGGAAAGGAGCTGATAATTTTTCCAGAATAGAAAATATTCCGGATGATTCTATTCCTATTTATGATAGTTTTCCCGATGAACAATTTGCTGGAATTAAGGTTAATTCAAATGAAAATCCTTGGTATGATGATTATGCTAACTTCATTGTGTCTAAGTTTTTGCCTCCAATCTTTACTTATCAACAGAGAAGAAATTCTTTTATGATCCGAGGCATTATTTCTGGGATGACAGACATTTATATAAACAAGGTGTAGATGTAATATTGATAAGATGCATATCTGAGCATGAGTAAGAAGATATATTGAGGAAAATATCATAATATTCCTTATGGAGGACATCATGCTAATGAAAGAACCGCACACAAGGTTTTACAATCAGTTTTTTACTGCCCTATTCTCTTTAAAGATGCTAAGAAATTTATTTCAACTTCTGATGACTGTCAAAGTGTTGGTAATATTAGTAGACGTAATGAAATGTCTATGAATTATTCTCTTGTTATTGAACCTTTTGATTGTTGGGGATTTGACTTTATGGGTCATTTTCCTCCTTCACACGGCTACACGCGTATTCTTGTTGTTGTTTATTATGTTACCAAGTGGTAGAAGCTATTCCTACCAAGAGTGTTGATCACAAAACCTCTATGAAAATGCTTAAAGACATAATCTTTCCAAGTTTTGGTGTGCCTGGATATCTTATGACTGATGGAGGTTCTCAATTCATTCGTGGTGCTTTTAGAAAAGCTCTTGCCAAGTAGAGTCTCTTCACCATATCATTCCCAAACTAGTGTTCAAGTAGAACTAACCAATAGAGAAATTAAATTAATTTTGCAAAAGACTGTTAACAAATCTAGAAAGAACTGGTCTAAGAAACTTAGTGATGCTTTGTGAACTTATAGAACTGCTTATAAAAATTCTAAGGGCATGTCTCCTTATAATATGGTTTACACTAAGTGTTGCCATTTGCCTCTTGAGTTAGAACACAAAGCTTATTGGGCTGTTCTGTTAGGGAACTCAATTGTGACTTTAAATTAGCTGGTGAGAAAAGATTGCTTGATATGAGTTCGCTAGATGAATGGAGAAGTGAATCTTATGAAAATGCCAAGTTATTTAAAGAGAAAGTTAATAAGTGGCATGATAAAAGAATTCTCAAGACCATTTGTCGTGGAAGAAATTTATCGTTCTGGTGCTATCAAAATTAATAATTTCGAGGCTACCAGCCCACAAGTGGTGAATGACCAAAGACTCAAGAATTACTTATCCGATGATCCATACAATGTGGAAGATATTATACGGGTAGTTGATACGTTGCAAACGTATCTATAATTTTTGATGCTTCATGCTTGTTTTCTACCCAATACCTTTTGTTTTCCACAAAGTTCTCGGACTTGTCAAGAGCAACATCGTATTTTGATGATTGGATGCTTGCATTGCCTTGGAACAAGGAGTCAAGCTTATCCCAAGCTTCCTTGGCGGTCTTGATACCGCGAATGTGTTCAAGATGTTCTCTTGGGAGGGCCTTTTGGATAGTCACAAGAGCGGTCTTGTTGAGTTGAAATTCCACATCCTCTCTTGGACTCAAGTTGTTCGGATCGTGAGGGTGAAATCCATATAGAATGCTTCTCCACAATGCGGTGCAAGATCCTGAAATGTGAGACTCCATATCGAACTTCCAAGAATAAAATTCGTTAGTGTTAAGCATGGGAGGAACTCCAACATTAACCATGTGTGGCATAGTGGCAATAGGGTGAATAGAGTCGTAATTGGGAGGTGGTGGAACTTTAGATTGAGACCCCGAACCGTTAGCCGATTGAGACTTGGAGCCCTCGGAGCTCACACCACCCTTAGCCTTTTTATCGGCTTTTTCTTTGGCTTTCGCCTTAGCTAAAGCGATGTTATCTTCCATCTCGTCGATATCCGGAATGGAATCTTCGTCCGAGATAACATCGTCGGTAGTGAGAGGTGGTTCCGTGGACTCCTTGGTTTTCCCCATCAGTGCCTCCATCATTTTCTTCATGCTAGACACATCCGAGCTAACACTAGAGCTAACCTTAGATAGTTCGGTTTGGAGAATTCCAACCGTATCTTGTAGGTTAGATATAGTGTCGGCCATTTTGGATATTTCCGCACTAGAACTTCCGGGGGCATTTTCATCGACCATTGTACTCTTGGGCGGTTAAGCCCTTAGTAAGAGCCGAGGCTCTGATACCAATTGAAAGTGCACTATGGTCAACTAGAGGGGGGGGGTGAATAGGTTGACTACCAATTTTTCTTTTCTTTTCCTTTTAGTGGGGCTTAGCAAGATAAAGTAAGGTTCTCTAGATGTGCAACTAGGTGAGCAACCTATGTGAACAAAACGATATGCGCAACGGAAGTAAAGCGTAAGTTATTAAAGCAAACAACAAGTGTAAACAAGGAGACAAGGATATGATTCACCGTAGTTCCTTCTCAAAGAGAAGTACGTCTACGTTGGAGCGGTGGGGAGCCACCTAGGCGCTCCTCAATAGCACGGTTGTGCACACCTTGTTCTCCTTGAGCTTCTCCGGTGAGGGAGATGCTCGTTTCCACTATGAGGTCGACTTGAAGGCGTTGACCAAACCCTTACAAGGACTTGAGGTCACTCCACAAGATGGATGGAGGCTCTCAAGCAATCCGTAGCTTCTTGCAACAAGGTGGAAACTACAAGCACGAGATCTACTAAGGTTTCTAGGCCTCAAGTAGGATTCTAGATCTACTAGGTTGTGGTGGATGGATTTGAGATTCCTTTGGTGGAAGTGTGGATCTAGGTCTCCTCTAGCTCTCCACCAAGTTTGGGAGTGTTTGGGTGGACGGAGTGGGAGATCTAGGTGGTTGAAGCTTTCATTAATGGCTAGGAGAGAGAATGGGAAAAGCTTGGCATTTAAGAGGTAGGGGAAGGGGTATTTATACCCCTTGCATTTAAGTGGCCGTTGCAGTCCAGTTCCACCGGAGGCTCCGGTGGTTTCACCGGAGGCTCCGGTGGTCTCCTGTTCACTGCGCAGTTGCGCAGTGCCCTAGCTTGTACGTGGTGGAGAACGGCCCGGAGGCTCCGGTGGAAATAGCGGAGGTTCCGCCCACCGGAGGCGCACCGGAGCTTCCGGTGGAACCTCCGTCCTGCGGTAACAGAAGGGTGGTTTAGCGGAGCTACCACCGGACCCTCCACCGGAGCCCATTTGCACTGGACCATGGGGTCCACCGGATGTCCACCGGAGGCTCCGGTGGAACCTCCGCCCTGTGGTAACAGAAAGGCATTTTGGCGGAGGTGCCACCGGAGGCACACCGGACCCTGCTTGCCCGTGGGCCAAGTGATTGGCGGATGGCGGAGCCTCCGGTGGAATTGGCGGAGGTTCCGCCCACCGGAGATCCACCGGAGGTTCCGCTGTAGGTTCCGTTCTGCTCCAACAGAGGGGTGGTTTGGCGGAGCAACCACCGGACCTCCACCGGAGCCTGAGCGGAGCCTCCGGTGGATTCACCGGAGCCTCCGCTCCTGCATATTTGGTTCCCTGGCTCCCTTTCACCTAGCACTTTTCATATAGAACAAGCATGTGCCCCATAAACTTAGTGAACCTAATAACCTGGGCATTTTCATTCATTGAACAAACATTAGATCAAATGGTTATGTTGTCATATGATTACCAAAACGGACGATGATCTTTCATTCTCCCCCTTTTTGGTAATTGATGACAACATAACACTTTGCATGATTATGGACACAATATGAACGGAGCTCCCCCTAAAGGTGTGCTCCTTTCATATTGAGATCATCTAAGGCATGATATAAAATAGTAATATGACAATGATAGCACAAATAGTAATATGACAATGATAGCACATAACACACAAATAATATCACGAGGTTCACACACGAACATAACATAACGAGGTTCACGATAGATACGAATAATGTAAACAAACGAAGTTCCAAATAGTTCCAATAAACTCCCTCAAGAGAAAGATGCAAATCGAGAGAGCTTGAGGGAGACCCATGCAAATGCCCGTTCCTAATATAAATCTCTCCCCCTTTGGCATCAAGATACCAAAAAGAGAGAGACCAAGATGCAAACGTCCCAAATCACTCGGAGGAGGAGGAAGAGGCTTCCGGAGCCGGGGAGGGATCACGGTGGTGAGAGCTAGTGGCTTCATCTCCTTCTTCCTCGGACCATTCAATGAGCTTGCCCTTGGAGTCCTTTGCTTGCCATGCATCCCAATCTGTGATGCTATCAAGAGCCGGGGATTCAATGGAGAGACCCTCTTCACGGAGACGTTCACGAGATGCTTGAGCCTTTTTGCGGTCCTTGAGTTCCCGATCATAATGTGCTTCCCATTGATGTTGCTCTATTTTCTTGTTCAACCGAAACACTTTCTTGAGAGCCCGTGCCATCCATTTGAAGGCATTGCTAGAGGGAGGAGGTTGAGATGGACCCTCGGCTTCTTCCTCATCAACAATGATGCGAGGCCTAGCCTTGTGCTTGCGGACGGCGGGAGTGGGATGCACAACGGGTTCGGTGTGATCTTTTATGAGAAGCCTCTTTTCCGTGTGAGAGATCCAATTTGCATCATCAAGAGGTTCATTCGGAAACTTCTTATTCCATACGTCAAGGATAATCCTCATGATAAATGGCCCAAAACAAGCATTCTTCCGGTTGGCAATGGCATACCACAACTCATTCCAAATATAATCCAACACATCAAGCTTGCGTGGAGGGTCATCCATCCGGTGTTGGTGAGTAAGGAGCATAAGGTTCTTCAAGAAGCCTTGAATCTCATCCACATTGCCCGCCTTTGGGTTGATGGTCTCGCGATAGATGCGCAACATGATGTCATATGTGGGATAGAGGCCCTTCACAAACCCAACGGCGTATTTCTTCCAATGATAGAGAGGAGTGAGTCCATCCTTGGGAAGTGAGGAGGTGTTAATGACATGAACTCGGAACCATCCGTTTGCAAATGCTTCTCCCTCAGCAAATGGACCAAAATCTGGGTAGCCACCAAGAATGACACCAACATCTTTCCATGTGATGTCAAGCTGCTTATCCTTAGTCATCCAAATCATATTACGCTCGGTCTCATTGGAGAGATGAACCGTGGCAAGAAACTGACAAACAAGCTCTTCGTCGAAATCTTGTTGAAGAGTGATAATAGGACCAAGACCAAACTTTTGAATGATCTCAAGAGCCTCTCCAAAGTACTTGTGATTCCTTTCCATGTGTCCAATATTGATGGCGTGTTGAGGGACGACATTTTCCTTCGGCTTCCTCATCAAAATCTCATTGTAAATCTGTGCTTGGAAGATGGTGTGAAAACGAGGATCCTTACCCCGGAATTGGGGCATCAAACGATCCCGGGCAATCACATATGGGTTCGCACCCCTTTCCTTCAAGAACATAGCCTCGGACATCTTGGAGGCGGTTGGTGTGGTGTTCCTTCTTGGCAAAGTCTTCTCGGGAGCCGGGAAGCGCTTGCGCTTGCCTTGAGAGCTGTCAAGTTCGGCTTGAACCTCATCCACGGGTGGAGGCTTGCGGCGGCCGGTGGTCTTGTACCGTTGCCCTTTTCCCTTGGAACCGGAAGCATCTAAGAGAGAAAGCAAGAAGAACATGAAGAACGAGTAAAGCTCGAGACGATAAAGCACGCACAAAACCAAGAAACCGATATACTCATGGTGTTAGGGATGAATAATCTAGGGTTAGGGCAAATGAGTTCCCCTACAACCACAACGATTCAAACCTAACATGCATTTTCTAGGTTGCTAGGGTTTGTACTAGGGAAATTCCACTCCTAAAACTCCAAATCCACAAATCTAGAAGGCTAGAACATGAACTCCTATGCATCTCATCCATCAACTAGATGAGAGAGAGAGAGAGCACGTACCGGCTGCATCCATGGTGAAAAAGGAAGGAGGGAAGGATCCCGGGGCGTCCCGAGGCAAGGAGAAGGCCTCCCCGCGGTGGAGCGCCCAAATCCGGCGGCGGAGAGCTTGGGGGCGGCGGCGGTTCGTGAGGAAGAAGATGGGGGCGGGTGGGGGAAAATGAGATTGGATCTCACTTACCCCCGCGCGCCCTCAACTTATCCACAGAAATTTTCCGCCGGCGGAGCCTCCGGTGGTTCGCACCGGAGCCTCCGCTCCCTGTCCCAAAACAGTAGGTTTTGGCCCGCTGAGCCACAGGGACCCAGCGGAGCCTCCGGTGGGGTTCCGGTGGACAGGCCCAGCGGAGCCTCCGGTGGTTTCACCGGAGGTTCCGCCCAACTTGAGTTTTGGCACGCCAAGATTGGAAAATCACGAGCAATACTATAGAAACAAGGGTTTGGGCAAGTGGGGCTTGGGTTGGAAAAACGTTACTGATATACGAGAGACATTACTCGACGGGGTCCGCAAGAAGCAATAAAAAGATAGAAGACCGGACCCGCACGAGTTGTCAAGACGGAGATATGATAGGCGTGAAAGATCCAAAGCACACAATGGTCGGTGGCCGAGGCCACCATGTTTGAGTGTGTAACTTGGCACCGCGAAGATATATCTTGGGTCCAAAATTACTACTCACATTTAAGCACAATAAGTCACAAATGACTAGATATGCAATGATGATTTATTTTTCGCATAATAGGAGGAGCGCATATTCATGAGTTGAGTAGTGCTCCCCCTATGTCCATGCCTACATCTAAGCCTAATAGCATGCATAATGAGGGTAGATATGCAAGGTTTCAAGTGAAGTTGGAGGAATCTATGACATTTAGTTCATTCCTCAAAGCTCGAAATCTTGGTTCATCAAGGGCCTTCGTGAAGATATCGGCAAGTTGATCCGTTGTGGAGACATATGAGAGATCAATATCACCTTTCTCAACATGATCCCGAATGAAATGATGACGGATCTCAATGTGCTTCGTCTTGGAATGAAGAACCGGGTTGTAGGCGATCTTGATAGCACTCTCATTATCACAAAGAAGAGGCACCTTGTCAAAATGAATACCATAATCCTTCAAGGTTTGCCTCATCCATAGCAATTGGGCACAACAACTTGCCGCGGAGATATACTCGGCCTCGGTGGTAGAGAGAGCAATGCAATTTTGCTTCTTAGAAGACCAACATACCAAGGAGCGGCCAAGGAATTGACAACCCCCGGATGTGGACTTCCTATCCGTCTTCTCTCCCGCATAATCCGCATCCGAGTATCCAATGAGCTGAAAGCTTGAACCCTTGGGGTACCAAAGACCGAAGTTTGGGGTATGAACTAGATATCGAAAGATTCTTTTCACAGCTTCCAAATGACTTTGCCTTGGGGAGGCTTGAAACCTTGCACATTTACCTACGCTATACATGATATCGGGTCTAGATGCACAAAGGTAGAGCAAAGAGCCAATCATGGAGCGGTATACCTTTTGATCTACCTCTTTACCGTCGGGGTCGGGTTTCAAGTCGGTGGTTGTGGACATAGGAGTCTTCATAGGTTTGGCATCATTCATATTAAACCTCTTGAGCATGTCTTGAGTGTATTTGGCTTGTTTGATAAAAGTCCCTTCATAATATTGATTGACCTCAAAGCCAAGAAAGAACTCCAACTCTCCCATCATAGACATCTCAAACCTATCGGTCATAAGCTTGCAAAACTCCTCATTGAACAAGGTGTTAGTAGACCCAAAAATGATGTCATCCACATAGAGTTGGCATATGAACAAGTCACCTCCAACCGTCTTGGTAAAGAGGGTGGGATCGATTAAACCAACATTAAAACCGCGATCTACTAGAAACTCTTTAAGGTGCTCATACCACGCACGTGGAGCTTGTTTAAGTCCATAGAGCGCCTTATCAAGTTTATAGACATGATCGGGGTGGTTGGGATCCTCGAAACCCGGAGGTTGCTTGACATATACTAACTCATTAATGGGACCATTAAGGAAAGCACTTTTGACATCCATTTGTTGTAACTTGAAGTTATGATGAGATGCATAAGCAAGTAAGATACGAATGGATTCAAGGCGAGCTACGGGGGCAAAAGTTTCACCAAAATCGATACCTTCGACTTGAGAAAAACCTTGGGCCACCAATCTTGCCTTGTTGCGAATGACAATGCCATCTTTGTCTTGCTTGTTCTTGAACACCCATTTGGTGCCAATGACATTTTTGCAATCCTTGGGTCTTGGCACTAATTTCCACACTTTGTTGCGCTCGAAGTTATTGAGTTCATCATGCATGGCTTCAAGCCAATCTTGATCTTCGAGAGCTTCATATACCTTCTTGGGTTCAATGAAGGAGACAAAAGCATGAGCCTTGCTAAAATCCGCCAATTGCCTTCTAGTGACCACTCTTCCACGAACTTGTCCAAGAATCATGTCCTCCGTATGACCCGCTCGTTCAAGATTCTCTAGCCTTCTCTTTGCTCTACGAGCTAGTATCTCCTCCAAAGATTCCTTGGATATTGATTGAGAATCACCTTCTTCATCGGAGACATGTCCATCTTCATTTCGTACTTGATCAAAGATGGGTGATGAATCACCACTAGGTTGAGCATTCTCAACAATAATAGAATCTTGATCATGATTTAGATGTGTTGCTTGGCCTTGTTCATTAGCTTGGCCTTGATAGTTAGCTTGAGGGCTTGGTGCATCTTGTTGGATAGCTTGATCATCAATGGGTGTAGTCAATGGCTCCACTTGAGTGGGGCATAGTCCTTCTCCCTCCGTCATCCGGTAACCCTCAATGGGAATTATTTCACCAATCCCCATTCTTCTTATGACGATGGGAGGAATTGCATCTCCTACGACACCATGATCTATACGCCCCCCTTGGGAGCCGTTGTCCTCATCAAACACTACGTCTATAGCTTCTTCAACTTGTCCGGTGGACTTGTTGTAGACTCTATAGGCGTGAGCATTCGTGGCATAGCCAACAAAGATACCCTCATAAGATCTAGTCTCAAATTTTGACAACCGTTTTCCTTTCTTGCGAATGAAGCACTTGCAACCGAAGACCTTGAAATAAGATACATCCGGTTTCTTGCCCGTGAGAATCTCATAGGGAGTCTTGTTCAAGATCTTGCGAAGATAGAGCCGATTGGTAGCATGACAAGCGGTGGAGACGGCTTCGGCCCAAAAGTTATAAGGAGAAGAGAACTCCGCAATCATAGTCCTAGCCGCATCCATCAAAGTCCGGTTCTTTCTCTCCGCAACACCATTTTGTTGAGGGGTATAGGGAGTGGAATATTGATGAGCAATGCCTTCTTCACTAAGAAAACCCTCAACGGTGTAGTTCTTGAACTCCGAGCCATTATCACTCCGAATGGCCAAGATGGTAGCATTGTGTTGGCGCTCCACTAGAGTGATGAACTCGATGACTCTATTTTGAGTCTCACTTTTCCTCTTGAAGAAATACACCCAACAATATCTTGAATAATCATCCACAATCACCAAGCAATACTTCTTTCCTCCGAGGCTATCATAAGATAGTGGGCCAAAGAGATCTAAGTGAATGAGCTCGAGAATTCTTGTGGTGGAGATGGTTGTCTTGGTTGGGTGTTGTTCTCCATGTTGCTTCCCAAAGGTACAAGAGCTACACACACGATCTTTAGCAAACTTAGCTTTGGTTAGTCCTAGAACGTGATTTCCACTTTGGAGGTCATGTAACATTCTCATATTGGTGTGGGCTAGTCGGCGATGCCAAAGCCATCCCACATCAACTTTAGCCATTAGGCATGTCGCGGCACACGTGTCTTCTTTAGAGAAGTCCACTACATACATGCCGTTCTCGACAAACCCAACAAAGGCTACTTTAAGAGAAGTCTCCCAAGTGACAATCACACTCTCTTTATTAAAGAACGAGGTAAAACCACAATTTGCAAGTTGAAGAACGGACATCAAGTTATAGCCAAGGGACTCAACAAGGAGAACATTCTCAATTGATAAATCATTTGAGATAGCTACCTTGCCTCGTCCCAATACCTTAAGCTCGGACTTGTCACCAATTGTAACGCAATTGAGATGTGGTAGAGGAGGTTCAATATTACTTATTGCGTCATGGCTTCCGGTCATGTGTTGGGATGCACCACTATCCACTGTCCATCTATGTGCTCCGGAAGCGTTTCCCTACAAGAGATCAATTTCTTGATTTAGGTACCCATCCTTCAATGGGTCCTCTTTTGTTAGTCACAAGGGTCTTAGGAACCCAAATAGTCCAATGATAATCATCACCATAAGAAGTACCAACGTATTTAGCATAAACATGTCCATCTCTAGATTTCATAAGAACATAAGATGGGTTATATTTTCCGGCAAAATCATTATGAGTGATGCTCCCCCTAGAGGTATCACCACTCATAATGGCGTTGCTATCCTTTTCTTTGGGCACCTCACCCTCTTTCACAAAGATAACATTATTGGAGGGGGATGTGACACTCTTGGATTTCTTCTTTGACTTGGAAACAAAGCCAAGTCCCTCTTTTCCTTTCTTGGCACCTTGAGAGCTTATTGCATCATTGAGAATTCTTTCCTTCCCTACAATGTTAGTTGTAGAAGAAGGGGTAGGCACAATAACAATGCTATTTGATGAAGATGCAACATGCTTATTAGATTGTTGAGCTAGAAGCTTGACTCGAGACTTAGCAAGTTTGTCATGGATTTCTTTAAGAGATTTAAACTCCTTTTTTAGTTTGTCATGCTCCTCGTCAAGTTTTTGGTGAGCTATTCCTAGCTTCAAATCTTCCTCTTCAAATTCTTTAAGTAAAACAAGAGATTTGGCATGTTCTTTCTTAAGCTTGGCAAGAGATTTTTCGTTATCTTTTCTAAGCTTAGAAACACTAATAGCATAAGTCTCTTGTAGACTTGATAGTTTCTCTTCAAGAGAAGCTCTCATGGATCTCTCCTTTTCGAGAGCCTTGACGAGTTCGTCATCATGATTCTCATGGCTACCGCCATGGTTCTCCAAGGTCGTGATGATCTCCTCCTTCTCATCAATGAGAGAGTTGGCGTCATCAAGTTGCCTTAGGAGAGCTTTTACTTTTTCTTTAGTTTCACCTTCAAGACTACACAACCAAGATCCTAGGTTCTTGGCCTCCTCATCATCAACAATGTTTTCAACACAATCCAATAATGAGGGAGAGCTAGTGATAGTAGACTTGGAGGTGGAAGATATTACCGCGGTGGCTTTTGCCATGAGACATGTAGATCGGATCGATGCCTTCTCATTGGGAGATTCGAATAGAGAGACCGATGAAGAGGAAGTCGTAGCTATGGCGACGTGGGCGACACCTACGACTTCATCTTCTCCTTCATCTCTGGAGTAGTATGTTTCCAATGTTGGGCCCTCTTGAACATATAGAGCCCTTGGGACTCTTCTAGCGAGGTTCTTGTTTTGTGGAGACTTGTTCTTGTCCTTGCGAACAAGCTTCCCTTCATTCTCTTCTCGTGGCTCAAAAGGACACTCCTTGACGAAGTGGTTTGCACTTCCACAATTGTAACAAGTCCTTGGCCGCTCCCCTTTCTTCCTAAAGGTCTTGTTCCTTGAGGGTCTAGGGGCACCGGCCTTGTGAGCCTCCCATCTCTTCCAATACCCTTGCATGGCAAGAGCAATACATTTGTGGGCACCCTTGTATGTATCCTCATAGTCCTCATCATCATCATCATCATCCACTTCTTCTATCTTGGCCATGGCCTTAGATTTTAAGGCAAGGTTAGGAGACTTCCCATGGCCTCTTGAGCAAGCAAGAGCATCATCCGCGCTCTTGTGAGACAAAGATATGGCTATGAACTCACTAAGGACACCAATGGAGTTGAGTGAGTTGTAGTCGGATCTTGTTCGAATGCTAGTGGAGAGATTATTCTCAAAAGGAGTTATGGCCTTGACAAATTTCCTCTTGATCCACTCATCGGAGATTTCCTCCTTTCCAAAGTCCCTTAATTGATTGCCAAGGGTGACCACTCTTCTATATAGCTCATCGGGACTCTCATCTTCATGCATGACAAAGTTCTCGGACTTGTCAAGAGCAACATCGTATTTTGATGATTGGATGCTTGCATTGCCTTGGAACAAGGAGTCAAGCTTATCCCAAGCTTCCTTGGCTGTCTTGATACCGCGAATGTGTTCAAGATGTTCTCTTGGGAGGGCCTTTTGGATAGTCACAAGAGCGGTCTTGTTGAGTTGAAATTCCACATCCTCTCTTTGAGTCAAGTTGTTCGGATCGTGAGGGTGAAATCCATATAGAATGCTTCTCCACAATGCGGTGCAAGATCCTGAAATGTGAGACTCCATATCGAACTTCCAAGAATAAAATTCGTTAGTGTTAAGCATGGGAGGAACTCCAACATTAACCATGTGTGGCATAGTGGCAATAGGTTGAATAGAGTCGTAATTGGGAGGTGGTGGAACTTTAGATTGAGACCCCGAACCGTTAGCCGATTGAGACTTGGAGCCCTCGGAGCTCACACCACCCTTAGCCTTTTTATCGGCTTTTTCTTTGGCTTTCGCCTTAGCTAAAGCGATGTTAGCTTCCATCTCGTCGATATCCGGAATGGAATCTTCGTCCGAGATAACATCGTCGGTAGTGAGAGGTGGTTCCGTGGACTCCTTGGTTTTCCCCATCAGTGCCTCCATCATTTTCTTCATGCTAGACACATCCGAGCTAACACTAGAGCTAACCTTAGATAGTTCGGTTTGGAGAATTCCAACCGTATCTTGTAGGTTAGATATAGTGTCGGCCATTTTGGATATTTCCGCACTAGAACTTCCGGGGGCATTTTCATCGACCATTGTACTCTTGGGCGGTTAAGCCCTTAGTAAGAGCCGAGGCTCTGATACCAATTGAAAGTGCACTATGGTCAACTAGAGGGGGGGGTGAATAGGTTGACTACCAATTTTTCTTTTCTTTTCCTTTTAGTGGGGCTTAGCAAGATAAAGTAAGGTTCTCTAGATGTGCAACTAGGTGAGCAACCTATGTGAACAAAACGATATGCGCAACGGAAGTAAAGCGTAAGGTATTAAAGCAAACAACAAGTGTAAACAAGGAGACAAGGATATGATTCACCGTAGTTCCTTCTCAAAGAGAAGTACGTCTACGTTGGAGCGGTGGGGAGCCACCTAGGCGCTCCTCAATAGCACGGTTGTGCACACCTTGTTCTCCTTGAGCTTCTCCGGTGAGGGAGATGCTCGTTTCCACTATGAGGTCGACTTGAAGGCGTTGACCAAACCCTTACAAGGACTTGAGGTCACTCCACAAGATGGATGGAGGCTCTCAAGCAATCCGTAGCTTCTTGCAACAAGGTGGAAACTACAAGCACGAGATCTACTAAGGTTTCTAGGCCTCAAGTAGGATTCTAGATCTACTAGGTTGTGGTGGATGGATTTGAGATTCCTTTGGTGGAAGTGTGGATCTAGGTCTCCTCTAGCTCTCCACCAAGTTTGGGAGTGTTTGGGTGGACGGAGTGGGAGATCTAGGTGGTTGAAGCTTTCATTAATGGCTAGGAGAGAGAATGGGAAAAGCTTGGCATTTAAGAGGTAGGGGAAGGGGTATTTATACCCCTTGCATTTAAGTGGCCGTTGCAGTCCAGTTCCACCGGAGGCTCCGGTGGTTTCACCGGAGGCTCCGGTGGTCTCCTGTTCACTGCGCAGTTGCGCAGTGCCCTAGCTTGTACGTGGTGGAGAACGGCCCGGAGGCTCCGGTGGAAATAGCGGAGGTTCCGCCCACCGGAGGCGCACCGGAGCTTCCGGTGGAACCTCCGTCCTGCGGTAACAGAAGGGTGGTTTAGCGGAGCTACCACCGGACCCTCCACCGGAGCCCATTTGCACTGGACCATGGGGTCCACCGGATCCGGTGGAACCTCCGCCCTGTGGTAACAGAAAGGCATTTTGGCGGAGGTGCCACCGGAGGCACACCGGACCCTGCTTGCCCGTGGGCCAAGTGATTGGCGGATGGCGGAGCCTCCGGTGGAATTGGCGGAGGTTCCGCCCACCGGAGATCCACCAGAGGTTCCGCTGTAGGTTCCGTTCTGCTCCAACAGAGGGGTGGTTTGGCGGAGCAACCACCGGACCCCCACCGGAGCCTAAGCGGAGCCTCCGGTGGATTCACCGGAGCCTCCGCTCCTGCATATTTGGTTCCCTGGCTCCCTTTCACCTAGCACTTTTCATATAGAACAAGCATGTGCCCCATAAACTTAGTGAACCTAATAACCTGGGCATTTTCATTCATTGAACAAACATTAGATCAAATGGTTATGTTGTCATATGATTACCAAAACGGACGATGATCTTTCAAAGATGCCCCAGGCCGGACGCGGCCTAGAGTATAACACAATAACATATACTGGATCTAAACACATGGATCATCTCTAACCCCATGAAATATTCTAACAAAGGAGATCTCATGAACATCATCTGACCTTTCTAACCATTCTAGCTAATAAGTAGGCAAAAACTTGCAATGGTATAACATCTGAGGACGAGGTCAACCAGAATTCACAACACGTCTGACCGCCGGATCTAAAATAGTACACATGAGTTTACCTCCTAACGCACAATCCCCTGAAATGGTTAGAATTTGGCCTTGATCTCCTTGTACCTTGCATTCGTCTCTGCATTAGCGTCACCATCACCTTCTCCCGCAGCAACCACCTTCGGCGCCGCCACCTCCGCCACATCCGCGTCGATGGAAGTTGCACCACAAAGATCCGCACCCGCGCCGCCAACGCATGTTGCATCTCGATCGGCAGATCTATGGAAGAAAAATGACTGCTGGTCATTGTCATTCCTGACTATGAACCGAGTTTGACTTGGTTCAATATGATTGGGAGCGACGACTACGTGATGGAACCAGGGTTAGGGTTCTCTGCTATAATGCTACAATGAGAATAACAGCGATGCGGCAGAGGTGGGGTCATATACAGTTAGGACACAGTTATACCTCCGTGCAGATACGTGCCCTCGGTTCAGATACCTACGGGCGTGGACGCGTACGTGAGTCATGCATATGAATAAGGTCACCTCTTGTCCAAACGGGACAAAAGGGTTGTCCCGTGGGATCAAAGCGGGTTTTACAGTACCTAGATGAGGCCAAAACGCTGATCGCTCCCCCAATCAGGGAAAACTTAGATTAAATCCCAGCCGTCATTGTGTTCTGCTCAGGAAAACTTTTTTCCCTTGGAGGTCTATGGAAGCAGACGCCTAATTTCAAGCTGCCAAGTTTTGTTGTTATAACTTGATGCTTCCTTACAGACTCACCAAGATGTACATGCCCATAGGATTAGATCGAGCTCTACTAGGATGTCGTGTAAAGATATTTCTTCTGTAACTGCGTATAGTAGCGAGCCTAAATTATTAATCCCTCTGATTTGTATTAATTGTCATTGAATTGGAGTATCTACACATCTTTTAGCGGTAGTACATGGATTCAACGACAATTAATATGGATCGAAGGGAGTATTGTTTATGCATGGGTAGATATAGTTATCATCTCTGAACATTTGTTCCTGCTTACTAATGAATTACATAAGCCATTTCCCCCAATATAGGTTAGAAATTTCATTTGAACAACTGTCATCAAAGGACACTCCCCATTCATCTTATTTATATGATAACTAGCCCATGTCAAGTACTTGAATATACAGAATCCTTTTCACTACTTCTATGAGATGGAATTACAACATCCTATACTTTCTGAAAAGCTCCTACTAGGTTATGTCAGTAGGCCTAGGCGTTTAGGACTAATTTGACTGTTTTTTTAATGTTTTGTTTGCAGCAGTTGATTTTAAGTACTCTCTCCGCCCCGTATTAATTGTCTCAAAGTTGGACAAAAGTGAATGTATCTAGACATATTTTTAGTGTTTAGATACATCTACTTTTGTCCAAGTTTGAGACAATTAATATGAGACGGAGGGAGTACTATTTCGTAACACAGAGATAACCGCAGAAATTACTACAAAATGTCAGCAATTGTTGTAGATGAAAAAGTAAGGGGATTTCTTTGATTTGTCAGCAAAAATGGCTTAATTGAGGATACTCTTTTGGCTGAGAAAGAAGCTGGCTGTAATAAATCCATGGACTCTTGAAGAGAAGAACATTTTATGCATATGCTTGATACATTTGGTAAGGAATTTTGAAAATTCTCCAATTAACTTCAGCACAAGACAAAAGTTGATTATGTTAGTTCTATCACAAACACTATAAGTCCCATAGTTATCTTGAAGTTAAGAAACTTTTGATCTTCGACAGGAACATCAACCCATCAGTTGTCACCTAGGGAAAAATATGGAAAGTGTAATCCTGAGGAAAAAGTTGCATCTCTTCATATGCTTGGGGTGAACTTGATCTCTAAGAGAGAATATACTTTCTATTGGCTGATATATGTCTGAATGTGGCCAAAAATATTTGGACAAAGATTGTGGTAGTGTATCTTCTTAGATCGTGGATGTCTTGGCATATTAAATATGTAGAACTCTCGGTTTAAGTAGCAGACTTGCATTACCAGTTCTGAGCTGATCCTAGCCAAAAGATAAGCGTTGTAGGAATATAGTATCTTCGATCAAGAAGTAGATGAACCTGTGATGATATAGGTAATCTAAGTAGTCTAGCATCTCATGTAACATAGTCGTACTATACCAGCAACTGTCCTTTGTATAACCCCAGGTATGAACGACTCCATACAACTCTCATGTCTAAAATTATTGTTCCTTAAGACAGTTTTCTGTGTTCAAATTGCTTAATTGTTGTTTGTGTGTATCCGCTTTTTACTTTGGAAGTTTTGCTTCTTTTGAAATCTGCCAGTACTATAAACGATGGTTATCCCACACGACACCAAAAGGTCCCATAGTTTTTTTTTAGTGTTTTCACAATTTTGTTGTTCAGGTGGAGAGGGGACTAATCTAAAAAAAATCTGGAAATACCATTTGTGGTCCGTCCTGCAGGCCATTCCATATTCCCCACTCAGATACTCTATGTGTGACCATTCCTCAACCAACAAGTGCCTTAACATGACACTTAGAACAGCGAAGCTACTACAGGAAGGTAAAACTAATGATCTACGTTATAACTTAACAGGATATAAGTACAACCGAATTCCCGCAAACAAGAAAAGTACATGGAGGAAATTAAGACCAAAGGATCATAGCTTGCGGACGAATGACTAATCAACATCATCATGGATAATCTACTACCTTGCAAATTATTTCAGTTACTTTGTCGGAGAATCCAAAAATTGATATCGGTGCATTCTAGAGACTAAAGATTCAGCTTAATGCCAAACTTATTTGTCAACAGTCCAGAGAGGTTGTGGCATTGTTCAGTAGAGGTAATTATTTGGAAGAAAAGAAAGTGCAGTGTGACTAAAGGTATTAGCAGTGCTATTGGATACCGGAAAAGAATTTAACTAGTACTCCCTCCGTCCCGAATTAATCGTCGTGGATTTTTCCAAATATGGATGTATCTATATTTTGTCAAATCGATAGAGGGAGTACACTTAAAGGACAAAAAATTCATCACCAGATTGTTCTACAGCCCAATGGATATATTCCATGCATGCAACAGGAACCGGAGACAAATAGAAAATGTTTTAATCTTCAGTATACAAATATATCACAAAATGTAACAAAAATAATTACATTGTCAATTTTTTTTAAAAAATTACATTGACTTTCCGTGTCTTACAGATGAAAGCATAATGTAATATAATAAGTACATCAAGGAAACTAAGGTAATTTCAGAGCACAACACAGGCAATTTAACTGTACAAATCATCTTCTTCAGCAGCCGTGGAAGTTGATGCAAAATGATCGACGGCTGCCGCCGGCTGGTCCGGGAACCGGAACTCACTGCCGAAACCACGGGACTGCTGCAGCGTATGAGCAAAGGCCTGGTACTTGCGAATATCAGCATCACTGACGCTCCTACGTGCATACCTCATGCTCTCCTCGAAGTGAGCAGCGTTGATCTCAGCGATCTCGTCTTCCTCCAGCTCCATGGCTTCAGGGTTTTCCTTCTGCCGCCTCTCCTTTTCCATGTCCTTTTCAATGTTCTCTCTGATGGCATATTTGCATGCACGCTGACAGATTTCCGTGATATCTGCACCGCTGAACCCTTGTGTGTATTTGGCGAGAGCATTGAGGTCAACGTCCTTGGCCACAGGAGACTTCCTGAGGCAGGCTCTGAAGATCTGGAGCCTAGATTCAACATCAGGCAGAGGGATGTAGAGAAGCTGATCAAGACGTCCTGGCCTAAGCAAGGCAGGGTCTATGATGTCTGGCCTGTTGGTAGCACCGATGATGAACACCGTTTTCTTTGCATTCATCCCATCCATCTCAGTGAGAAGCTGATTCAGCACTCTGTCGGCGGCACCTCCGGCATCGCCAACACTGTTTCCTCTCTGCGTGGCAATCGAGTCAAGCTCATCAAAGAAGAGGACACATGGTGCTGAGCCCCTAGCCTTGTCAAAGATTTCGCGCACATTGGCCTCACTCTCACCAAACCACATGGTAAGCAGCTCCGGTCCTTTAATGCTGATAAAGTTAGCCTGGCACTCATTAGCGATAGCCTTGGCCAACAAGGTCTTACCACAGCCTGGAGGACCATAGAACAGAACACCCTTGGAGGGGGACATACCAAACTTCTCAAATTTCTCTGGATGCTCCACTGGATACTGAACAGTCTCCTGCAGCTCCCTTTTGACGCTGTCGAGACCACCGATATCTTCCCAAGAGACATTTGGAACTTCAACAACAGTTTCGCGAAGAGCAGACGGGTTGCTTGCCCCCAGTGCAGTCTTGAGATGGTCGTTTGTGACGGCCATGGAATTCAGTATCTCTGCATCAATGGTGTCATCCTCGAGGTCTATGATATCCATCTTCTCACGAATGCACTGGAGAGCGGCCTCGGTACAGAGGGCAGCCAGATCAGCACCGACATACCCATGAGTGCTCTTGGAAATATGCTCCAACTCAACATCTTCAGCTAGCTTCATGTTCTTAGTATGAATCCGGAGGACCTCAAGCCGTCCAACTTCGTCAGGGACTCCAATATCAATCTCTCTGTCGAACCTACCAAATCTTCTGAGAGCAGGATCAATGCTATTTGGGCGGTTCGTAGCACCCATGACGATAACATGTGCGCGGGATTTAAGCCCATCCATGAGAGTCAGAAGCTGTGAAACAATACGCCTTTCGACTTCTCCGTTGGTCTTCTCTCTCTTTGGGGCTATGGAATCAATCTCGTCAATGAAAATGATGGCCGGCGCATTCTTCTCAGCTTCTTCGAACGCCTTCCTGAGATTGCTCTCGCTCTCTCCAGCCAGCTTCGACATGATCTCCGGGCCATTAATCAGGAAAAAGAAGGCACCTGTTTCATTGGCTACAGCTCTAGCGATAAGGGTCTTGCCAGTCCCGGGTGGCCCATACAAGAGTATGCCCTTGGGAGGCTTCACACCGATGGTCTTGAACAGCTGGGGATGGCGCAGCGGCAGCTCAACCAGTTCTCTGATTTGGGCCATCTGCTTCCTGACTCCACCGACATCATCATAGCCAACCTCGTCCAGCTTCTCCTCCTCGTCCTCCCTCCTGATAGGTTCGCCATCACAGAATACCTGTGTATCGGGCGCGACGACACAGTACTCTGCAGGGTCGGTCTCTACAACTTTGAACTCCACACTTCTCATCCCACCTCTCACAAGGAAAAGGTCTCCTTTCCTGAGAGGACGATAGGCTTCAAGGAAGTACGGTTTCAAGAAGGCGTCAAACAAGCTCCCGGTGAGTCCTTCCACCGTGTCATCGATGGGGAGTACGTGCACACGGTTTCCATATTTGACATCTGGACACGGATGAACGGAGACGACGTCACCTAGCCGCACCCTCAAGTTCTTCCTCACCACCTTGTTCATCCGGATCTTGGTCTGCTCGCATGTGTCATCTGAATTCAGAACGCAGACCGTGTCTTTTCGCTTCTTGCCCTTGAGCAGGACGGTGTCGCCGCGGAAGAGCTGCAGCCTGTCTATGGTGTCTGGGTGCAGCGCGACCAGGGAGTTGTCGTCATTGGCGGCGGCGGCCTCGTCGACCACCAGCCGGTTCGGCGACTTCTTCCTCTCGAGGATAGCCGTGGAGTAGTCCTTCTTCCCGCTCGGATCGGCCATGGGAGGCGGATTCGAGACGCTCGATTCGATTCGATTGGGCGGCGCTAAATTTCTGTCGTCCGGAGGGCTGGTCTTGTGCGTGGTGCGATGTGGGGAAGCCCAGGGGATTAGCTTACCTTTATAGCATCGTCGTCTCCTCCTTGTACTCAAATCGGAGTTGCTCTACTCGAAAGGGAAGAGGAGTCAGGCTGCCCCGCGGAGTCCGTCTTCTTCAGCCATGGGAAGTGAACATAGCGGTGCCTAGGTGGGCGCCGCCGCCGAGGACCGCGGCCTCCGCCTCCACCGCGTGCCTCGAGCTTCCCCGTCACCCCACCCATCCTTTCCTCGCCGAATCGAGCTCCGCCCCGCCCGCTTACCTGTCGGCCGCCGCCGCCGGTGCGAGAGAAGCCGCGTCGCGGCCCCCAGGTGCGCCCGGCAGCCGTTCGCCGCTCCGCCCCGCCCGCGCCCCCTAGCCACCGCGACCTGCGCCACTCGGGTCGTGAGCTGCCGGCCGATTCGGAGCACGGCCATGGCTAATTGGAAGACATGATTTGGCAATTGTTTGGCTGACTAGAAGACCCCACATGTCATGTCATTGTGACACACATGGTTTCGGATTTTATTACAAATATAACCGTCTGCCGAACAAAAATGCTAAAAATACCCCCTCACCAAACGAAAATGCCCAAGTCTACCCTGGCGGAAAGCCAGCTAAGCGACAGTGTACATTCCGCAAACCCAGTTGGCGGAATGTACACATGTCGCTTAGGGTTGGCGGAATGTACACGTGTCGCTTAGTTGGCTTTCCGCGAGGGTAAGGTTGGCATTTTCATTCCGCGGGGGGTATTTTTAGCATTTTTTTGGGGTAGAGGGTTATATTTGTAATAAAATCATGATTTCGCCCAAAAAATAAATATCATGAAAAAAAATTGGACGAAATATAGGCGAATTCGTTACATAGTAGATGATTTTTTTTTAAAAAAAATAAACTAGTTGATGCCCAGAATGCGGTAGTCGTCATCGTCGATCGGCGGCTCGTCCTTGGGTGTGTCGTAGGTGTAGCCCTGCCCTTGGGTCGCTGTCGTGGAACCGCTTCTTTGCGGCATGGTGACCTCGTCATCGCTGCCGTCCAGCACGACGTTGCCGCCTCCTTCTTCCCGGGCGCGGGGCTCATGCTCCATCTCCTCAGATACGTAGTCCTCGCGCGACCAGGCATGGCCGTCCTCGATGTTTTCAACCGCCCCCGCGGCATGCTCCTCCTTCACCGTGACGGTCGGCGTCGCCGCCGTCTTCGGCTTCACAGGGCCAGCGCCTCGGGAAGGCGAGGGCCCGCGATGTCCGCCCTCGTTTATGACGAGGCTGCCGTCGCGTCTGCACCGCCGGAGCGGCGTCTCCTATGCCTCGGCCTCGGGTTCCGGCTTCATAGGGATGAGGGTAGTGCGTGGCGCTGAGCCGGAGGAGCGCAAAGTGGTTGTCATGGAGGACGACATGAAGCCGAGGCGTTGCGCCTCGGCATCCATGACGCGCCTCGGCGTCGAGAGAAGGACAGGGACAAATACTCCAGCTGCAGCGTGTCGCCGTCCTCTATGTGGTCGTGGACGGTCCGGAGTGTGCGTCTGGGCACGACCCACCGCGCCCGGCGGCCATCGACATTAAGGCGCCCCGCCAAAATGGCCACGCCGTTCGTGGATGCGAGCCGCTCGCGGTGGCACTGCTCGAAGTACGCCGTGCAGATCGGCGTGTTACCCCTAATGGCATCTATCTCGGTGGCGCGGTCCGCTCCGGTGGGGACGGGCGACATCGGAACACCGCCGTTGCTGAGGCGCCACGTACCCGACACGCGAAAATCTGGCGGCGCCGAGTAATTCGCCTCCATCAGCAGCGTGGCCTCCTCCTCGTGTAGCTAACGACGCCCAAAACCGTTTGCCGCTGCGCCGTCGCCTAGAAAGCGCTCCACCATTGGTGGTCGAGAGGGACGTGTGGGCGAGCTTCGGGGGAGAAGTGGGCGAGCAGACAGTATAGAAGAGTTTGGGCGCGCAAAAAGGCCGAATTCTGCGTACGGGGGTGTTGGGGGTGAGTGGAGATGCTCTAAGAATGCATTTTTGGTTGCTTGGTAGCCCGGTTTTATCCCCTTGGTCATGCCCACATCATGCAGAAAAGCCCCCTCGGGCCCTTAGCCATGTCAAGTTGTGTTGGAGGTATGCCCTAGAGACAATAATATTCAGTTATTATTCTATCTCCAAGTTCAGAATTAAGTTTATGTCATCATGCTACAACCGCTATATCACTTGAAAAGCGAGTTTTCAAAGGAAAATCTCTATGCGGGTGTGAAGACATAAACAAACAAAAGTTCGTAATCTTGTCTCTAAGATTATTTGTGTTTTGTGAGATGATCATATTTTCCTGATATGGACTTAGAAGAAAGTCTATCAAAACATGTGAGTTTATTGTTGGGGTAACAAAAGTACTGAACCTACCCAAGTGTATGTTGTTGCTAAAAGAGACTAAACAATGGGCATAAGTTTTAGCAAATGCATATGAAGTTAACATTGACTATAATTCTTATACACTGAGAATATCTAGTGACCGCGTGATTGAAAGTTATACTTTGGATAACATCAACCGTCTTGCCATAGCTGGGGACTATAAAGGAGATATCTGGGTATGACCTAGAAAGTGTAATGGAACTGAGATCATTCAAGACTAGTACTTAATTCATCTAGATGATAGAGTGGTACATTATTTGGGCCCTCTTAGTATCACTGATGGCATATCATCTGGCCAGACACAGTGTGATCTAATCACAGGGCCATCAGGGATATTGATGAGAAAAGAGAACGATATCGGTAAATGAGTTATATGTGTTATGATCAAAAAATTTGATCAGACTATATCACATAGTGTGAACTCACGATATCGTTGGTAGCACGAAGTTAATGGAATAAGTGCAATGAGTAACTTATAAGGTTCCCTCATACATCGGGAACACACAGGAGCCATCATGGACGTCCACGGTCCCGCTGTTGGTTATTGTTCGGTAAGTGCCTGAACATGTTTATGTGTTATCGAGCTTTTACTGGTCACACGCTTAAACCGTGCCAACCTTTTATTGAGAGAAATAATATATTTTTATTGGTGTTATGAATATTTGATGTCGTTACGACATCATAGAAACAAGTCTGATGTCAATCGCAGTGGTTTCGAGAAAGTTACTATAAGAGAGAAATTATGCCGGTGTTTGGTATAATTTATATGATAAGTTATAGATGACATGAGATGTCCCGGGGTGTTAGAAACATATTTCTAACATTGTTAGATAATATCAATTATTTTATCTATTGGGGTAACGGAGTTTCGGAAAGGTTCGGGGGGGGGGGGGGGGACTTTCCGTATATGGAATCAGTGCCAGAGGGGGACAGTTTTCCCCCTATGGCAAAAACTTAATTTTAGGGTTTGCCTAATAAAGAAAAAGGAAGAAAAAAGGGGGGAAGGTGGGACTTGACTCCACAAGTGAGTCCAATCTGATTCCTCCTAGGAGGAGGGGTGCGGCCAAGGAGGGGAGAGGGAAACCGTCCTCCCCCCTTAGGCAGGTGCCCTCCTTATTGCACAATATAATTCCACCCCTCCTCCTCTTTGGAGACACAATCAATTGAGCCTTTTCGCCTTCTCTCTTCTTTCATAGAATTAGAGATCTAATTAGAGGGCATCTAGAATTAGAGGTCTAATTAGAGAAGGTCTAATTGAATTAGATCCTCTAATTAGAAACATATCTAATTGGATTAGAGTCTCGTCTAATCTGGTTTTTTGTGTTATACTCTCTCGATTAGACCTAGCTCTAATTATTTTCTCTCTTATGTGTTAAGAACTTCCAGTTTCATAATAACTCTGATCACAGTTGATTAGTGCTACCAACTAGCAACGCCGAAGGCTGTCTCTCTTCGTCGGTGCCAAGTCTTGGACGACGGAGCACTGACGGGTTGACACAAGCATACGTGTGAACACCATAAGAGGGATTACACGTGTGATTCTACGGAGGGAAGACTTGCCGACATCCTTGCAACTAGGACTAGTTGTGAGGATCTACGATTGTTCAGAACTATTCTACGAGTGCATCGATTCCGCTGCCCAGTGAGTGGTTTTCCACATCCTCGCATGTATGTGTATGTCTCGATATCTGCATAGTGATCTTGGTGGACTACGTAGGGAAATTTTTTAAATTCTACAGTGTAGACTAGTAGTGGCATCAGAGCGTACTATGCGTAGATACAATTGGATCTAGAGCACAACTTTGTGCGGGTATTGCATAAGCTTGTGCAAGTATATTAGAAAGTTCTCGAATGTTCGGTTTCTTTTTGTTGCTTCCCAATAAGCCATGTTTGTTTTGTTTCCGGCGGGATGGTTTGATTTTTACAAACTTCTGGTAATCCTACGACACTCTAATTGCCCCTGACATATCTCGTTTTATCCGAAGAAGTGTTTCAGTAGCTTTGGGTCAAACCATAGTTAGTCTCATGTAACGTCATGGTGGAAGGGGCATGTAGATTGGATCCACACGGGAATCATGGTCGTTGGTCCATAGAACCCGCGTTTTTTAACCCGAAAGGCATCATGGTGTAGCAGTATACAGCAAACGAGGTAATTAACGCGGTCTTCTCCTCATCCTCTCGCTTCATGAAGATTTGGTTGTACCCGGATTACGCGTCGAGGAAGGATAGCCTCTTGCAGACTACAGTCGAATCAATAATCTGATCGATGCGTGGCAGTGGGAACGAGTCTTTGGGGCAATGTTTATTTAATGAAGTGTAATCTATGCACATCTGTGTATATCAGTGTTTTTTTTTGGTTACCAACACTGGATTTACGAGCCAAGTTGCTATTTTGATCTCCCGGATGAATTTTCATATGAGTAACATGTTGATTTCTTCTCCTATTGCTATTTTCTTCGGTTCTGAGAAATGACGAGTAGACTTATGTATTGGCTTTTCATCTTTGTAGATTTCGACTGAGTGCTCGGCGAATTTCCTGGGTACTCCTTGTATGTCCGCTAGGGCCCATGCGAAGATTTTCCAGTGCTCAGAGAGAAATTCGATGAGCAACACTTACCTATGCGATATGCAGCATGTTGGACATGAGTACGGTCTTTCCTGGACTAGTCAGGTGAACCTGGTATGATGTTGTGTCCTTCTTCACATTGAATTCCATTTCGGGTGTTGTTTTCTTGTCAGGGAAGAATCGAGTGATAGGGCGTGGCTGTTATGTCTGCCAGTTCTGACTGCATCCCAAACGACTGTGATATTCTATTGAATTCAGCGTCACAACTGTCAGATTTCTTGTAATTTCCGTGCACTGTGATTATTCCCCTAGGTCCTGGCAATTTGAGCATCAGGTACGCATAATGGGGGACTGCAAGGAATCTCATGAATGTTATTCTGTCGAGTATTGCGTTGTATTGCGATAGCCAGTCGACTACTTCAAAGTCGAGATTCTCCTTATTGTAGTTGTCATGTTCTCCGAAGACCACCTCGAGTCTTATTGTGCCCAAGGGTTTGACTGCTTTCCCAGGCACAATGTCATGGAATGAGTTCTCTGATTTGTTCAGGTTGCTTACTGGTATGTTCATTTTCTTCAGCCTTTCTGTGTAGATAATATTGATTCTGCTTCCTCCATCCATGAACACTCGGTTTAGATCATAGCCCCCAATTTGAGTTTCGAGTACCAGCACGACCTTTTCTAGGAAGGGGACTCAAAGTGGGTGATCAGCTCTGGAAAAGGCGATGCTTGCATCAGACAAGTCCAGGAACTCGTGTGTTGCAGGGGGTGATATTTCCGCTAGGTTCACCTGCCTGGTAATGAGCTTTTGACTCCTTTTGGAGGGGGCACCGTTCTGTATCATGTACACCTTTCCTTTTGGCTCTAGGTACCTGTCCTCCTCCGGGTAACCCACTCAATAATGATGATGTATTGCTACAGCCTGATGTGCTGTGAGTGCTCCCTATGCTTGAGGTTGTTGCCAAGGTTGGGCAACTGCTGGTGTTGGGGGTGGTGGTGGCGCACCTATCACCAATGCCCCTAGGACAGCCGGGAACCCTGCTTGTTGGACTTCTCTTTGTTTTCTGTATGATGCTTCCATGAGGAGACTGAGTCTGCGACAGTCTTTCAATTTGTGACTAGATCTGCAGACTCCGTTGTCATCGTCGTACATGTGGTTTGGGCATGGTGATGGCCCACAAGTATAGGGGTGTATCATAGGACTTTCGATAAATAAGAGTGTCGATCCCAACAAGGAGCAGAAGGTGTTGACAAGCAGTTTGGATGAAGGATTCACTATAAATACTAGCAGACAGGTTTTCAGAGGTTTTTGATATAGCAGATAAATAAAGTACAATTAAATAAAATACAGTAATAATAATTGCAGCAAGTGTCCCAGTCCTTTCTAGAGCAAAGGACAAGCCGGTTGGTTTACTTATGATGACCAAATGTTCTTGAGGACACGCGGGAATCTTGTCAAGTGCTTTCGCTTCATACATCTGGTTAATCTTTATTGTTTTCATAGATGTTGTGTGGGTGAACCTATGCTAATGTACTGCCCTAACTTGGACTAATACATGCTTTTGATTATACCCCTTGCCAGCATCCGCAACTACAATAAAGTAATTAAGATAAATCTAACCACAACCTTAAACTATGGGATCCTACACTCCCTCATGCATCGGTTTCCTAATGGGGGTTTAGGTTTCTGTTACTCCAGCAACCCCATAATTAGTAGCCGAATACATAATGAATTCCCCTAGGCCCATAAAGGTGAAGTATAATGTAGTCGACATTCACATGACACCACTAGAAGAATAGCACCACAACTTAAATATCAAACCATTAAATATTACTCAACATAATTTCACTACTAACATCTTGACTTCTCCCATGTCCTCAAGAACTAAACAAACTACTCACAAGACATCATATGGATATTGATTAGAGGTGATATAATGGTGAATAACAATCTGGACATAAACCTTAATTCAACGGTTTCACTCAATAGCATTGACCACAAGGAGTAATTAACACCGGGAAAGTTTCCCCTATGAAATAGGCAAGATTCAACCCTAGATGTTACAGCGGAACGGAGTGGAGTGGTGGAGACGATGGTGATGGCGGTGGAGATGATGATTATGATGATCCCAATGAAGTCTAGCTCGATGACGATGACGATGGCGATGATTTCCCACCCTCCGGGAAGGATTTTCCCCGGCAGATTTCTCCCTGCTGGAGAGCTTTTCTCTCTCTATTGTTTTCTGCCTCGTGGAAGAGGTGGAATATTTTCTCAATGGCTCTCCAAGTCTTAGGGTGTTGGGGGGATGAAGTACGCGAAGATGCGTCGGTAGTGGTGGGCCAGGGCCACGACACCACATGGCGGCGCGGCCAGGGGGTAGCCCGCGCCATGGCATGGTGTGGGCCCCTTGTGGCCCACCTATCCTCTTGGATGGCTCTAGCATCTGGCAAAATAGGAACTTCCCGATGTTTTCCGTGAATTGCTGATCTTCAGAAATATGGTATCTTGATGGTCCTTTTTCCGGCAGAATCCAGGTTCCAACAGTTAATTCTCCAATAATCATCAAACATGCAATATAGATGAAATAACATAAGTGTCATATCGAAATATAAAATATATCAATGAATAGCAGTAAATTATGATATAAAATAGTGATGCAAAATGGATGTATCAACTCCCCCCAAGCTTAGACCTCGCTTGTCCCCAAGCGAAAGTGAACTCAGTAAACAAGACCACGGGTTTATGGAGTGAAGTGTCAATAAATAAAATACGGACAAGAAGCATCACATTTATCAATACACAAGTCATTCTAGACAGCAACTTCCTCTCATATAATTTAACTTTAAACGAGTACATGAGTCACAATAAAGGTGCAAAGAGAAAATCATAATTGGTGATGGCAAAATTTGCTCTTGGTTAGAGAACAATTAACAGATTGTACTTAACTTTCGAACAGAGTCTTTATACTAGAGCTTATGTTGCATAAATTACATGCTCAGTCATAACAGTCTCCTTACATTCATTGATAACTTTCAAAGTTATATTCATTGAGATAAAAGTGTTGTCCTAAACAAGGAAGGATAAAAGACATGATTGAATAAATCAACATATAGATGGTTGGATCACACCAACTCAAATGCTTGCATGAGATAGAAGGGAATAGGTTTATTGACTCAACATAATAGTAAAAGATAGGACTTCGCAGAGGGAAACACGGATCACTCATGTGCTAGAGCTTTTTATTTTAAATAAATCTGAGGTATTGAAAATATAATTTTCAGAATGGTGTATGTCTATGTCAATGAAGGGTAATAAAAAACTTATCATAACTCATGTCAAGCAAGGTTTTTAGTCTTTTGAGAGCGATTTCCATTGGCACTTTCCTCTTTTCCTTATTGTTGGCACTTCCCCCCACTTTTTCTTACACAAACCATGGCTAACCGAATCCTCGGGTGCCGACCAATCAATCATCAATCCATGGGGAAGTGCCTTTTATTCATTATTTAAGTTCATAATATTTGGCACCAGCTCTCGGGAATATTAAGATGAGCACAGATTCCATACTCATCGGGTGAAAGAGGGAGAAGAACTTTGCTTGACGTAAGACATAATAAAATTTAAACTACTTCCTCATGAGCTAAAACATGAGCAAAAAACAAGTTTAATAGTTTTGAAGGTTTTAAAGGTAGCACACAAGCAATTTACTTGGAGTGGCGGTGAAATACCACATATAGGTAGACATGGTGGACACAAATGGCATGGGTTTTGGCTCAAGGTTTGGATGCATGAGAAGCATTCCCTCTCAGTACAGGTTTTTGCCTAGCAAGGCTGGGTAGCAAGCATAAGAGTTGAGGGAAACAAAAAAATATACATGTGATAGAAAACAATCATGCAATCTTCCTTGGAAGTACAAACGATCTTAACTTGAGAATACTAAGCTTATGACCCAACAAGAAAGAAAGATAATGGAATAATGTATATACATGCATCTCCCTCTTTTCTACTTAAGCCTCGAAGTATTGTTGACACTGACCAATGCTAAGTTTGCCAAAACCAAATATATTAACTTGATGCTCCCAAAGTGACACCATTACTAACAACAAGATCAATCATATAACATAAATTGCAAACTAAAATAAGGTGTGCAAAAAGTAAATAATAAAACGTCTCATTAATATTCCATAACGGTAACTCACACCAAGGGATACATAGGTAACCAACTAAAGGAGAGATACTTCCACACTGCAAACCATCCTACTCATGATATGACTCTACTGAAAAGTAAAAAGGTGAAAGAAAATGGTGTGATACCTCGGCACCCCCCAAGCTTGGAACAAGCCAAGGGGATGCCAATACCAATGACGAATTACTCCTTCGGTGGTGGTGGTGAATCCTTAATAAGCCTGTCAACCAACTCCTTCAATTCATCAATATTGTAGGTGAGAGTACGAATCAACTTTGTATTGTGCTCAATACGGTTCATGAACTTGTCAGACTGTGAGTCGCGGCTCTTGGAATTATTCTCCCACACCTCTTCAAATTGAGAGCTTTCCTTTCCTGCATTGTAAGAACGATCCATATTCCAAACAGAGGGCAACTCTACCTCAGGAACCCTTTGAAATTGATGCTTATGAACTAAAGTATGGAAGGGGTTATTGATGCCTGAAGATGGTGTCCTTGAAGCTAAGCAGTGACGTGAAACCTTCCCTCCGGTGCTCATCCACGCGCCTCTCTTGAGTTTGAAGGGGTTTGTCACCACTCCAATGCTTGCAATGGTGGCGCGAGCATACACACAGAGGTCTTCTTCTACTTCTCCTTCAGCTTCACTCTTGACCTCCTCCTCCAGCTTAGGACCTTGGAGATCATCTTCCAAAGGCTCCTTCCCCTTGTCGTTGTTGGCGGAGACCATGGTTCCTCTAAAACTAAGAACAATTCCTGACAAAAACAGATTGAAACAAAAACTTGACGAGAAAACAATATACGGACCTCGGGGGATCCGTGGGATTATATAGCAAAAATTTACATAACGAAAGGGAGGTACAGGGTGAAAACGGGTCGGAGACGGGCTCCGAGGCACCCAGGGGTGGGCCCACGCCGTGGCATGGTGTGGTGCCCTCGGGCACCGTTTCCTACCCCTTTTTGTCTCGTAATTTTCCATATTTAATAAAAACAACAAAAATATGTTTTAGAGAGTCAAACGCGAACTTTTTCTTACCGTAACTGTTACCTATTTGAAAACGGACTCTGCAGTTTCTTGAATTTGCTCTTTAATAAAAACTTCCGGGGTCACCACTTGAATAATATCAACATCTTCATTATAAGAATCTCCAGAAATATAATGTTTGAGTCTTTTCCCATTCACCACTTTTGTAGTGTTATCTTTAAGTGAAAAAATTTTTATTGCACCCGAACGATACACCTCTTCAATAACAAAAGGTTCTTCCCATATCGAGAGTAATTTTCCTGCAAAAAATCTGAGACGAGACCTATACAATAGAACTTTCTCACCAACGTGGAACTCTCTCTTAAGAATTCTCCTATCATGCCATTTTTTAACTTTCTCTTTAAAGAGTCTAGCATTTTCATAAGCTTCACTTCTCCATTCATCCAAAGAACCCAAGTCAAGCAAACTTTTCTTACAAGCAAGTTTAAAATCTCTATTAAGTTATTTCACTGCCCAATTAGCCTTGTGTTCTAATTCTAAAGGAAAGTGACAAATTTTTCCATAAACCATGTTGTAAGGAGACATACCCATAGGATTTTATAAGCAGTTCTATAAGCCCATAAAGCATCATTTAGCTTACTAGACCATTTTTTCCTAGATTTATTAACAATCTTTTGCAAGATAGATTTAATTTCTCTATTTGATAATTCTACTTGCCCACTTGTTTCAGGATGATAAGATGAGGCAATTCTATGATTAACATTATATTTAGCAAGGTTTTTTTTTCTAAAACCACCATGAATAAAGTGAGAACCTCCATCAGTCATAAGATATCTAGGCACACCAAACCTAGGAAAAATAACATCTTTAAGCATTTTTAATGAGGTTTCACCATCAACACTCTTTGTAGGTATAGCCTCTACCCACTTAGTAACAAATTCAACAACAACAAGTATATGAGTATAACCTTTTGAAGGAGGAAGCAGACCCATAAAGTAAAATCCCCAACCGTCAAATGGTTCAATAACAAGAGAATAATTCATAGGCATTTCATTGCGTCTATAAATATTACCAATTCTTTGACATTCATCACAAGATAAAATAAACTTTCTTGCATCTTTAAAAAGAGTAGGCCAATAGAAACCTGGTTGTAGAACCTTTTGTGCAGTTCTATCTCTAGCGTGATGTCCTCCATAAGCACTACTATGACATTTTCTCAATATCTCCCATTTTTCATGTTCTGGAACACATCTTCGCATAATAACATCTACTCCTTATTTATATAAGTGTGCGTCATCCCAAAAATAATACCTTCAAGTCATAAAATAATTTCTTTCTTTCCTGAGATGTAAAGGTTGGAGGCAAGTACTTGGAAACAATAAAGTTATCATAATCTGCATACCAAGGACTATCTCGCGAGCTTACTTATATTGCAGCCAACTGTTCATTTGGAAAACTATCATTAACAGGAATAGGGTCATAAGAAATGTTTCCCAATCTAGACAAATTATCAGCAACAGGATTTTCAGCACCCTTCCTATCTACAATATGCAAATCAAACTCTTGTAAAAGCAACACCCATCTAATAAGCCTAGGCTTAGCATCTTTCTTTTCCATAAGGTACTTAATAGTAGCATGATCAGTATGAATAGTAACTTTCGAATCAACTATATAAGGTCTAAACTTATCACAAGCAAAAACTACAACTAGGAATTCTTTTTCACTGGTAGCATAATTATTTTGAGCAGAGTCAAGAGTCTCACTAGCATAATGAATAACATTCAACTTCTTATTTATTCGCTATCCATGAACAACACCTATAGAAAAATCACTAGCATCATTAGCGGACCTAGAAAAAATCCAAAGCTTTGGCAAACTATTAATTGTAAGGCTTATGATGATAATTATTTGTCAAATAGCCACAAAATTGCACTAGGGATGGTAGATCCGCCACTGAATAGCATCACACATAATTTCAAAGTGTAAATTCCACTGGTAGCTGCCCGGGCAAGAGGGAACGGAGTGGAGCGATGGAGATGATTGTGATGGTGGTGGAGATGATCATGATGATCCCAATGAAGTCCGGCTCGATGACGGTGACGATGGTGATGATTTCTCCCCTTCGGGAAGGAGTTTCCCCGGCAGATTTCTCCTTGCCGGAGAGCTTTTCTCTCTCTGTTGTTTTCCGCCTCGTGGAGGCGGTGGAATATTTTCTCGATGGCTCCCCGAGTCTTAGGGTTTTGGGGGGATGAAGTACGCGAAGGGGCACCGACAGTGGTGGGCCAGGGCCACCACACCACATGGCGGCGCGGCCAGGGGCAGCCCGTGCCATGGCATGGTGTGGGCCCCTTGTGGCCCACCTCTGCCTCCCCTTTTGGCTGGCTCCGACATCTAGCCAAATAGGAACTTCCCGATGTTTTCCGTGAATCGCTGATCTTCAGAAATATGGTGTCTTGACGGTCCTTTTTCAGCAGAATTCTGGTTAAGGCAGTTAATTCTCCAATAATCATAAAACATGCAAAATACATGAAATAACATAAGTATCATCTCTAAATATGAAATATATCAATGAATAGTAGTAAATTATGATATAAAATGGTTATGCAAAATGGACGTATCACACGGCCCTTCAAGTTGCTTCTCGATTGACATGGGTGGTAACCCGTCTGCCCGGATCTTCCGTGGCTGCCACTCGCTCTTCTTCTCTTCCCCATGCTCGCGCTCTTATTCACACGGCTTCTCGCGCCCCTCCCTGCGGTAGTCGTTTCCGCAACCAACGGTAACTCCTCCGCCACTAACTTGGGTTCCATTTCACCGAAGACCCGATTCTTGCGATTTCTTCTCCTATTCTGATCATTGTTGTACCTTTTATTTACCTCGTGTGCGTAGGATGTATCCATGAAATCTTTCTCGGGTGAGGGTGGGTGGGTTTTGCGCGTTGATTCTTCACCTCTGCACAACTGTTTTCTACTTCCATGAGTTTTCTCACTGTTCTAACCCGGACTCGTCCGATGTACTCCCGCAGGTCCATCCGGCGGAGCCAATCTCTGAAGCTATCGATTGTTATTTCATCTAAGATGTCCTTTGTGCTGTTTTTAACGCGGCCCACCTCTGTGTGTACGCGTAGATGTTCTAGTCTGATCGTTGCCTACATGCCTTCAGCTGCCCGACTGAAATTGGTCGTTTGCAAGTACATTAAAAATTCGGCATGAAATCGAACTCAAAATCCTCCTAGCAACTGTACTTGTTTCTAGGTTGACTCTTCAGCCAGTTTCTTAGAGCTCCTTGATACGTCTCCAACGTATCTATAATTTCTTATGTTCCATGATGATATCATGCCAATTGCTACATGTTTTCTCCCTTCTTTATGTCATTTTTATCGATTTTCCGGACTAACCTATTGACAAGATGCCACAGAGCCAGTTCCCTGTTTTCTCGTTGTTTTTAGTTTCAGAAAAGTTGTTCTGGAAATATTCTCGAAATTGGAAAATTCGAACCTCGGAAGTCTTAGAATTCCCAGAGGGTCCAGAAAGTCCCGAAGAGCCCCGAAGGGGGGCCACAGGGTGGCCACACCATAGGGTGGCGCGGGTCCCCCTGGTGGCGCCATCTGGTGGTGTGGGCCCCCTGGCCACCCACCGATGTTGCCCTTTCGCCTATATAATCCCCCCGATGCAAAAACCCTAAAAGAATCGGCGAAATTCCACGAAACCTTCCGCATCCGTCGTCATCGTCAACCCAAGTTTCGGGGGACATATCTCTGTTCTAGCACCCTGCCGGGACGGGGAAGTGCCCCCGGAAGCCATCTCCATCGACTCTACCGGCATCTCCATCGCCGTTGATGTCTCCTATGATGAGGAGGGAGTAGTTCTCCCCCGAGGCTGAGGGCTCTACCGGCATCTATGTGGTTCATCTCTCTCTCCCATGGTGTGATCTATATGTGATCATGAGCTTTGTAATCTAGTTGAATAAGTAGATGTTACTCTTCATCTTGTGCTACTCAAGTGTTTTATTAATATGAACTTTGGAGTCACCTTGTCCCGCGGTGTGAAGGTGACAGTGTGCACTTCGTGTGTGTCTCCTCTATGAATTGTGGTGTTTGTCTAATACCTTCTAGGGCGCTCATAGTGACAACGTGGGGTTAACTAGAAATGGGAATGCTTACTTTAAGGAATGCTTTTTGCAGCCCTACGCAATGATTAGTGTTCATTATCCAACCGGAGAGGGTTAAGAGTAGCATAGTGAAGAGAAGATATTTAGTTATTATATTATGTGATCATTGTTGAGAGTGTCCACTAGTGAAAGTAGGATCCCTAGGCCATGTTTCCAAGCATTGAAAAACCGTTTTCCACCTGTTCTGATACATGTTTGCTTGCTGCCATATTGATTTCAGATTGCTATTATTACTTATAACCATCCACATTACTCGCATTTCACTATCTCCTCGCCGAACTAGTGCACATATATACCTGACAAGTATATTGGGTGTGTTGGGGACACAAGAGACTTCTTGTATCTTAATTGCAGGGTTGCTTGAGAGGGATATCTTTGACCTCTACCTCCATGAGTTCGATAAACCTTGGGTGATCCACTTAAAGGAAACTTGTTGCTATTCTACAAACCTCTGCACTTGGAGGCCCAACATTTTCTACAAGAATAGAAGCGTGCGTAGACATCACTCCTATGAGCTGCAACTGTATTGCATTGCTGTCACCTTGCTAACCTTTTGGAATCTCACATCAGTTAGGTAATCGTCTAACCATGCCTTGGGTTCCTGGTCGCCATCATACTTGGGTGTTTTGGCTGTTAGTTTGAATCGATTCAGCTTCCTAGCCTCACGGATTTCTCGAGTGAAACAAGGAGGACCACAAACTTCCTTGTCATCCGAGTCAGTTGAATTGTTCTTTGGGTTCTCCACTCGAGTCCTAGTTGTTCTTGGCGGTGGCACTTCTGCTACTCTTTCCCCGCGCGACCTATCCACCTTGTTTTGCGTGAGTTGGTTTTGTATGTCTTGCGGGTCCTCCTCGTAGTGTAGCACTAGGGTTGGTTTGGCTTTTGCCTTTGCCGGCTTCGCGGGTGTTGCCGCTTGCGAGACGGGTTTCTGACCTGGCTCCGCGCTTTCCATGCCGAGGCCTCGTAGCATCTCCTCATGTGCTTCAACGCGGGAGTCACCCGGTGTTGGTTTCATGGACATTAGGTATGTTTGGACCTGTAATTGACTTTTCTGAGGCGTTTTAGGTGCCAACTTCTCCGGCCGATTGGGTTCTTTTTGGTCATCATCAAGGTCCAGCACCTTTCGAGTTCCTTTCATGGAATAGGTTATCATATTTATCGTTTGAGACTACCGCTTGGGAGCGGGTGGTTTCTGCAACCCGCTACCTGAAGCCTTAGCCGAGTGCATCCCTCGGAGACCCGTGTTGTGTAGCTCTTTATACATCTTGTTCAACTTATTTTTGTGCTAGGCTAGCTTCCATCGGTAAGCCAACGCTCCTCTGTATTGGCATCTCCTGGGATGCTTTATACGTCTCCAACGCATCTATAATTTCTGATGCTCCATGATAATATTATGCCAATTGCTACATGTTTTCTCCCTTCTTTATAGCATTTTTACACGTTTTCTGGGACTAGCCTATTAACAAGATGCCAAGTGCCAGTTCCATGTTTTCTACTGTTTTTTATTTCGGAAAAGTTGTTCTGGAAATATTCTCGGAATTGGACTTCACAAAGCCCGAAGTGCCTATTCCCCAGAAGCATCCATAAGACCGAAGAGGAGTCGAAGAGGGGCACCAGGGGGCCCACACCATGGGGTGGCGTGCCCCCCTTGGCCACGCCAGGGGGTGGTGTGGGGCCCCCAGGGCTCCACCGCCTCTGCGCTTTCGCATATTTATTCCCCCCGGATGGAAAACCCTAGATACCTGATCAAATATCCCCGAAAAGTTCCATAGCCCCCGTCGTCGTCAACCCTAGATCAGGGGGGTTCTGAAGCTGTCTCCCGGCACCCTGTCGGACTGGAGATCATCACCGGAGGCCTCTTCATCATCATGCCTGCCTCCGGAGTGATGCGTGAGTAGTTCATCCTTGGACTACGGGTCCATAGCAGTAGCTAGATGGTTGTCTCCTCCTCATATGCCTCCATGTTTAGATCTTGTGAGCTGCCTAACATGATCGAGATTGATCTTATGTAATCATTTGTGCTGTGTTTGCTGGGATCCGATGAATATTGAACTTATGCCAAGTTGATTATAGTCTTTATTGCATATGTTATTTGTGATCTTGCATGCTTTCCGTTTCTAGTGGTTGCTCTGGCCAAGTAGTTGCTAGTGACTCAAAGAGGGAGTATTTATGCTCGATAGTGGGTTCATGCCTCCTTTTCGCCTGTGCTCGAGTGACAGAAACGTGACGGGGGAGGATGTGTTGTTGCCACTAGGGAGAAAACAGCGTTGTGAGTGCCCGTGTGTACAATCATTGCTTACATTACACACTTTGTTTAATGTAGTTATCTGTTGCTTGCAACTTAATACCTAAGGGGGTTCGGATGATAACCTGAGGGTGGATTATTAGTCATAGATGCAGTTGGATTACGGTCTATGTATATTGTTGTAATGCCCGCATTAAATATCATAGTAGTCATCATGTCATGAAAGTGCACTACGGTGCAATCTTTATTTGTCAATTTCCCAGTTGTAATTTGTTCACCCAACATGCTATCTTTTATGGAGAGACACCACTAGTTAACCTATGAACCCCGATCCATTTTCCTACACTGTTAAACAAATCTCTACAATTTTCTGCTTTCTTTACTTACTGCAAGCATACACCATTTTCCACACTATACGTCTAATCTTTGTTTTCAGCAAGACCGATGAGATTGACACCTCACTGTACCGTTGGGACAAAGTATTTTGGTTGTGTTGTGTGCAGGTTCCGCATTGTTGCTGACACCGGTGAGGCGCCATCACCACCGTCAGTGGCATCAACCTCCCAAAGATCCTCTTTCTCCTACTCGATTGATAACCTTGGTTCTTAACTAAGGGGAAAACTCCTACCGTTGTGCTCATCACACCCTCCTCTTGGGATCTCCCAACGAGTGCAAGATCTGCACCATCAAGGGGGCAGCCCTGCTCGACCAAAGTGGTAACCAATTCCATTGTGTATGTAGATACGTGCAGCAGGGTCGTTTTGCTTCACCCTGCTTAATTTTAGTCATAGATCCGGAGTTGGCGTGTGGAGGGAGCTCGCTGAGTTCACTATCGTTGTTGTTCGGTCCTCATCTTTGGGTGGCGGGGATTTCGTCAGGTCCTCATTTGTCTCTTCCTCATCCTCGTCTCTGTTTTCTCCAGTCGTGTCAATGTCAGTCGCGTCTGTTGCCTTGGTTGGGTTAGTTATATCATCTCCGTCGTTGCTCTCGGAGGATGATGACTCGGTGCGTCTTTCCATAGCAACAAAGTAGATATTAGGGTTGGCAGGGTAAAAGTACTCGGGGCTTGCTTCTTCAAGTGAGATAAGCGAAAACTTCGGTATGATCGACTCCTCCAGCTCAACCCGAGGGGAATCTTCCAGACGCAATACCCCCACACGCCTCACACGGAAGTTCAAGTCACCGATCTTGAGATTTATGCTTTTGTCGAGGTGGTCAAATGCCGGGGCGATGCCGGTCAGTTCTTGGTGAAGTAAATGGACCCGAAGCGGATCGAGTCCGCCCAGATCACCGATTCGCAGCCTGGCGGTGAGGAGGTTGAAGAAGTCGCGGATCCAGCGCCCCCATATTCCCAAAGATGGCGCCAATGAAGAGGGGGTGACTGATACGTCATAAACGTATCCTTAATTTATGATGCTCCATGTTGTTTTCATGTTATTTGCTACATGTTTGCTATACACTTTATGTAATTTTTATCTATTTCCGGGACTAACCTATTGAAAAGATGCCACAAAGCCAGTTCCCTGTTATCTTCGGTTTTTAGTTTCAGAAAAGTTGTTCTAGAAATATTCTCAGAATTGGAAAATTCGAAGCTCGGAAGACATAGAATTCCCGAAGGTTCCACAGAGTCCCAAAGAGGCCCGGAGGGGGGTCACACCATAGGGCGGCGCGCCCCCTGGCCGCACCGTGGGGTGGTGTGGGCCCCTCGGACATCCACCGCCACCGCCCTTTCGCCTATTTATTCCCACCGATACGTAAACCCTAAAAATATACCACTTATTCCATAGAAATACCCGAGGCCGTCATAATCGTTAACCCGAGACCGGGAGGGTTCTCGAGCTCTCCCCGGCACCCTGCCGGGTGGGAAATTAATCACTGGAGGGGTCTACACCACCATGTTCGCCTCCGGAGTGATGCGTCAGTAGTTCATACCTGGACTACGGGTCCATAGCAGTAGCTACATGGCTGTCTTATCCACTTTATGCCTCATGTTTAGATCTCGGGAGCTGCCTTACATGATCGAGATCATCTTATTGTAATGCTACATGTTGTGTTTGCTGGGATCCGATGAATGTTGAATGATATGTCTTCTGATTATCAATCTATCATGTTATCTTCATGCATATGTTATTTATGATCTTGCATGATCTCCGTTATTAGTAGATGCCCTGGCCAAGTAGATGCTAGTAACTCCAAGAGGGAGTATTTATGCTCGATAGTGGGTTCATGCCTCCTTTCCATCTGTACTCGAGTGACAGAAACATGACGAATGGAGGATGTGATGTTGCCATTAGCGTGAAAAAAAAACTATGTTTACTTTGTTCACATTGTTTACATTACACAATTTTCTTACTATGATTATCTGTTGCTTGCAACTTAATACCCAACGTTTTTTCGGATGATATTCGGAGGGTGGATTATTAGTCATAGATGCAGTTGGATGACGGTCTATGTATTTTGTTGTAATACCCAACTTAATACCCCACGTTGCTGCTGAACCGGTAGTGCTCCCTACCATCTCAACTGCATCAACCTTGTGAATTTACTACTTCCTCCTAATGGTCGAGTCAACCTTGGTTTTATATGAGGGAAACTTGCTATTGTCCTCTTAGCGTCTCCCAACGAACGTGTGTTACACGCGCATTAGTGACCTCAACAATCCCCATGGTAAGGGGCATGGGGTTTCGTGAAGGAAAAGGATCTGGTGGACTACTCGACTTGACAGGTTGCTGCCTACCGGATTTTATTCTGATGAGGTGAAAAGTATCGATTACAGGGGGTGATGTTCGCAGATTGAATCTGGCGCAGCTCTGAATCTAGCGTTGTCTGTCCCGTTCATGACCCCCTCTTGTGCTTTATATAGGTAGCCGGGCCCTGGAGGTCGTACATGAGGTGGACTCGATCCCTTTTCGGTTATTATTCATTCCTATTATTGCTATCCAAGTCTTTCCTTGTTCTTCTCCTGCGCAATCTCCATTTGTGGGTCTACATGCGGCTACTCGAGGAAACCGCCAAGGCACCCCCTTATTGGGACGCACCGGGAACACCCATTGTGGGGAGTCTCTCGGGTACCCCCACGTCACATAGGTTTTGGCATGTCATGTTACATGTTATTTTAATTATGTTCTTAGTTATTTATGATGTATTATGACTACTCTCAAATAGTTGAGAGTGCTTAATGTGCCATTAAATTTTATCATGTGTTGTTCTCTCTTATTGAAGCATGGTATTGTGGTATTTCTCCTTTGAATGCTTTATCTGGATTGACTTAGCGCATGCTCACATCATGTTATGACTACAAACAAAATAATTTATAGCCTTGATGATTTAATTTTTGACTTGTAATATCACTTCATGCTTTGATTAATGATGTTTTGTCGCTATGCATGATTATGGCCGTTATTGCTCTCTTAGTTGGTCGCTCCCAGTCTTCTGCTAGCCTACACCTGTACTGAGTATGAGCTCTACTCATGCATCCAACTCCCAAAAACCAAAGTATGCCAAATGTGTCCACCGTATCTACCTATATGTGGTATTTAACCGCCACTTCAAGTAAATTTGTCATGTGCTATCTTTAAACCTTCAAAATTATAGACTATTTTGTCTTCTTATTTTAGCTCAGGAGGAAGTGGTTTAAAGTTTATTATGGTTTGTGTCAACCAAAGTTCTTCGTCCTTCTTTCACCCAATGAGTATGAAATATGTGCTCATTTAAATTTGCAGAGAGCTGGTGCCAAATACTAACAAAAAGGCACTTCCCCATGGTTTGATGAAAGCTGGTGGGTACCCGTGAACACGGCTAGACCTGGTTTGTGAAAGAAATGTGGGGGAAAATGCCAAACTAATAAACAACGGAAACCGCTCTCAAAAGTCTAAACACTTTGCTTGACATGGATTATGATAAGTTTTTCATTACCATTCATTGACACAGACATACACTCTCTCAAAATTGTTTTCAATATCTCTATTGTATCAAATAAAAATCTCTAGCACATGAGTAATCTCTCCTTCCCTCTGCGAAGGGCCTTTATTTTACTTTTATGTTGAGTCTTCATCTTCTTACTTTATGCACCAGCTAATAGAGCATAGTTGTCATTCTGAGTATAATGTGCATAGTCCCAAAATTCATTATTGATTGATTCATGATTTCTTGGTATTGCTTGCTATCAAAATATTTGTATCTAGTCACCATTTAAACTTTGAAGGTGGCCTGGCATTTATGTTTTGCTACCACACGAAGGACTAGCTGGATACCACTTTATTATGTTTTTCTTCATGATTGAAACAACTGTATCACTTTCAATGTTGCATTATTCATTTGCTTTTGTTTGTGTTACTTTTCATGTGAAACATGGTTGCTAAGTTTACATTAGTTTAAATAATATTTATCATGCCTTTGTTAAAGAACTTTGATCTCAGCTTTGCAATGCTTTTACATAACATTAATCAAGATTTGTGTTGGCTTCATGTCACCTCAAAAATGAGTTTTTTATCCCTTATCTACTCGAGGACGATTAGGAGTTATGCTTGGCGATGTTGACATGCTGCAAACGTATCTATAATTTTTGATGCTCCATGCTTGTTTTCTACCCAATACCTTTTGTTTTCAACATGTTTTCGCGACTAACCTATTACCAAGATGCCCCATGCCAGTTGATGTTTTCTTCTGTTTTTCTATTTCAGAAAATTTCTTAAGGAAATATTCTCGGAAAGGGCTGAAAATCCACGGAAATAATTTTTTACCCGGAACAGAGACGGAGTCCAAAGTGGATCCAGAGAGGAGCCATGGCGCCACTAGGAGGGCACTAGGTGCGGGCTCCCCCGAGGCCGCGCCTGGTGGGCCCTGGCTATCGCCTCAAGTCCCCCCATCACCTATAAATTTCCTTTAACCCTAAAAATCACGGGGACAGAGTTATTTTCCGCGAAACATATAAAGAGGCGTCGTCACCTCGAAAGTCCAACCTAGGGATTTTGGAGTCCTGCTCCGGCACCCTGCCAGAGAGGGGGAGTCTTCACCGGAGGCCTCTACATCGCATGATCGCCTCCGGATAGATGTGTGGGTAGTTCATCTCGGGACTATGGGTCCATTGCAGTAGCTAGATTGTTGTTCTCTCCCATATGCCTCCATGTTTAGAGTATTGTGAGCTGCGTCACATGATCAAGACCACCGTTATCTAATTGTGCATGTTGTGTTTGCTGGGATCCGATGAACCATGAGATTATGATTATTTTTTGTCACACCCCAATTTTAGCACACTTGTTTTCACACAAGGTATCCAACTTTTGGAGCCAACAAAAACTTTTATGTCCCTTGTGTAATCCCTCATGTTGTATTTGAGCTATGACTATCTATGCAAGCAAGCCTTTTTATTTAAAAACAAACCACTTGTTTCTGAGTTTCTGATCACTTTAAATTCCTTCCTATTTTTGCAATCCTTGTTACCCTAACTCAAAAACCCATGTGGGAATGTTGAAAACAACTTACATTTGAATATTGAGTCAAGTGGAACTAATAAAAAAAATTAATCAAAGTGAAATCACAAATTTCTCAAATAAAAGCAAGCTTGAAAAACAAGCCTAGTAAGGGTTTTTCACCCTTGTTTTTCATAATATAAAACTTCACATTATGAGATTTTAAGTCATCAATGTGATCTTGAATATATACACTACATTTTGGATGACCTAGTTGGAAAAGTGGAATCACAAAAACAATGTTTTGCTTGATGGTTTTATGCTAAGAAATAAGGCAGAAAAGTGACATTTTGGAAAACAGTGCAAACCAACCAACCAGCCCTTTTTCCACTTATTTTTCACCAAACAAATGTTACTCAAATTTAAATCTTTTTGCTGTTTTGAAAAGTACTAAAGATTCTTAACAGAACCATGCTTGGAAAACAAAATTTGAATAATTTTAAAAGCCTGAAAAACAACCCAACTTTCAGCTAACCCCTCTGTTTTTCTTAACACTTAGCAAAATTTCAGTAACTGAAATTTTAACTGAATTTTGGATTCAGAAACAGTGAACTCGAGCCTTTTTCAAATGCTTATATCTTTTAACTCAGTAATTCTTTTTGAGCACGGATTGGGGCTTCTAGAAGCTGGCCCCAACCACTCCCTGCTCTGCACCTCAACTTGCATTGAGTTTGACTAATGGGAGAGAGAGGGAGGTGACTTCAGGGAGGAGAGAAACGGGAGGGAGGGATGGGCGCCTGACAGGCTGCTCCCTATCCCGAGCCACAGTGGCGTTCTCCCGTGCAATCCGCGCCCTGGCACGATGCAAGTGGTCGTCGAGCACACCTCGTCGCGTTGGAACCTCCCACGGGCCCGGAGAAGGCAACCCTGGCCGTGCCAGAGCGTGCACGAGCTCGCCGCGGGCGCACGGACACGCCCGAGCGTGCGCCACCATCGCCAGCTCTATATAAACCACCCCCGAGCCTCAAACCCAGTGCACCATCTCCCCCTCGACTCACTGTCACTCCCCAAACCCAGCCAATGTCCCCGAGCTGCTCGCAATAGCGTGAATCGCCGGATTTCTTCCGCGGCCACCGCGGCAGCCCGAGGAGAAATACACCCTCCACAGACCACTGCAGCCTCCACCACTACCATAGACGAACTCCCCTACCTCCGTAACCCCACCCTGAGCCACGCCACCTCCCCTCGTTTGCAGAGAAGCCGAAAACCTCGTCGGAGCTGCCGCGGCACCCGAGCACGTCGCCGTCGATTGGAGTGAACCCGCGCCGTTGCTGCTGTACATCTACACTGCATCGACCACGCGAGACTCCCCCGACCTCTCCCCTTGGCCCTGCAACCCCCCTAGGTGAGCTCCGTCCATCTCTCGCCGCCGTTTCTCGGTGAACCTCGCCGGAGAAATTTTAGAACGAGGAAGAGAGAGGAAGGCTGGCCGTGCGCCGTAGATCTCCAGATCTACGGACACGCTTAAACAGCGAAGCGGTACGCCCGTTCCCGCGCGTCGCGGAAGCGAGGCGGGCCGCCAGGCGCAGTTGGGCCGCGCCCAGGGCGTTGACCAGCCCGCTGCGCTGTTTTTATTTCTTTTTCAAACTAACCAGAATATGGTTGTTTACTTTATTCGAAAATGAAAATGTTAAGCTCAACCATAAAATGTGCAAAAATTCACAGAGGTACCTGAACGAAATCTTGAACGATGGCATCAAGCAGATCTGGTTTTGGATGAACTATGAACAAATGAAAAATCATGAACTGAGGACTGTCAGTGAGAATGTTTAGGGCATAACTTTTTGATGGAATGTCTAAAATGAGCAAACTAAAATTCCTAGAGTAGATCTTGACTGGATCTACCAGTAGGGCTTGACCTCACCCCAAGGTGAGCTACCATTTTGAAATGGTATCCATTTTGGTAAAACACCAGTAGCATGTTCTATGAATTTTAAGATTTATTTTATAGCACTTTTTGATGCAAATCCAATTGGATCTGTTAGATATTAGATAGATCTATGTATCCCTAGATTTGTGTAAATTTTTGGGCTCTAGAATTAATTTGGTGACAGATCTAAGAAAATGCATGTTTCTGTTAAAAATAAAGTGAATAGTTTGGTTTTGTAAATCATTGCTTGATTATGCCAATCTGTTTTCTAGCATGTATAAGTGATATGTTGAGTGTTCTTAGATAGTTTTACTCACAGAGAGCCCTTGACAAAAATCCATGCATGTTTAGTATTGGTTTGAGTATTAAAATGAGCATAGTAGAAATCTCTAGTTTCATTTCATGAAATACTTGTGTTGGAATGTTTTGCTAGATTTTTATCCTAGTTATAGGAATGTTTTTACTTGGATCCAGTACCATTTTGGTACTGTTATTTACTTGTTTCCTTCTCTGTAAGCTACTTTGAATCTTTTAGAAATGCATGCATAGGTTTGATTATTATTGCTAGTGTTAATGGTTTGCACTAGAATGGCTAGTTGCATTTTTGCACTATGAATTATTTTGTTTACACAAGATGGACCAGAGGCATAACACCTCTCAAATGGCATGGAAAACCTAGTGGAACACCCACTGGTTCCATACCATTTGGTTGAAAAACAAACTAGCTCAACTATAGTAGTTGTGGTAGTAGTAGTGCATAATATTACTACTATTGATGCATGTTTGTGTGGGATATTTTTAGGAGCTTGTATATTATTTTTATGAGTGTTTTTGCTTGCTGTATGTTGTGTTTGAGTCAAGATGTTGGTTGGTAAGGTTCTGATAGGATGCTTTACTTTTCTTTTACGACGATAGAAAACGACGAGGACATAGTCGGGACAGGAGGGTACTACTACCATTCTTGTTGCGAGCAAGACCCGGATCCTCAGTACCTCCAAGGCAAGCCATCCTTAAAGCTTGCTGTTATATTCCCAATATCTTTATGCATTCAAATACTTCTGAAGTTTTCAAAACTTGCTTGCTAAAACTATTTTATTGAGTGAATACTATTACTACTATTATATATGTGTTATATATCACTTGCCATTAGTCAACTTGGTGTTACCAAGCCCTTAGCCACCATAAGGTATATAAATACCGTCTTAAACAATAATCTTGAGTCCCTAAGTGGACCACTTTAAAATGTGCTTTTGCAAAACAAAGATGGTTCTATGAGGAGATTAGGGTGGAAAGGCGGGACCTTGTTCACCAAAGGAAAAACTGTGAAGGTGTTTTCAAATGTTTTCAAAAGGCACATACCCTAGTCTTCGCTGGACAACCAAGATGTACTGCCACTATACCCCTATATGGGTATGGGGCCTACCTGGATGCTTGCACAGATTAGTATGTGTCCTATCCCAAGATGCTATGGAGTGGATGATGCTCTGAACCGAAATGTTGCCAGGAGGGAGGAACGGGACATGCAAAGTGTGGGATTAATTTCTCCTCCGGTTGCAACAGTTGGGTCCCCCGTTTGGCGATGTGTGACATGGTGCCGGGGGGAATCAAACCTGATTGAAGGGATAGCCATGTACTAGTTTGTGTCAGAGTGGACAGTTAGGATCAACTCTCTGGTGCTTGCATATCGCTGTGTTGATCCATGGGTGGTCCATGGCAGAGTTTTGGATCTAGTGGAATGTGTACCACCTCTGCAGAGTAAAACTATTCAAAATAGCCGAGCCCTCAGATATGGGCAGTTGAAAGGCCATGTAGCTAGTATTGTGCTGAGTTTCCAAAGGATGTTTTCAAAACAGAAGTGTTGTACCCGAAAGGTACCGATGAAGTTTGGACATGTTATCCCAAGAAGTTTTGCAAAGAAAAAAACTTTCTTCTGTAAACCAAGTTTTACAAAACCTCTTGTACATGCGATATCGACAAGAGAAAGCAAACTATCTTATTTTCTTCTGAAGTATCTTCTTCAACAAAGATACAGATTAATATGACTGCAACTATGATGTCATCTTACATGAACATCATTGGTAGCAAGCCCTATGTATGGCCTACCTATCTACCATATAAGCATGATGCATTTGTAAGTGTATAAAGGATGTCTTGTTGAGTACATTCAAACGTACTCATTTGGTTTCGCCCCTGGTATATACTTGCCAGACTTTGAGGAGGTACCACCTGAGGAGGAATACGAGGAGGAGTACTATTCCGACGACTACGCGAACTAGGTCCGGCTCCCGGTCAGCAGCCTGTTGGTGAAAGCTTGACATGGGCTATCTACGTTTACCTTCCGCTGTTTAGATGTTGTAAGACTTTGCCTGCCCTGCGTGGCAGTGAATAAATCCTTGGTCATGTGACCATTGGCTTGTAAGACTGCTTTTATTCGTGTAATGGATATTGTATCTGTGTACCACTTTCGTATGTTGTTCACGACTGATCTTCCTGGGATCGTGAATGTATGCATATGAGGGGTTCTGAACCTTCCGGTTTGGGGCCTCTACAAAGTTGGTATCAGAGCTATCCTGACCCTAGGAGCCCTTAGTTAGCATGGACGTCAACTAGTACTATATATATATAATATACTCAAGTGATCAAAGTTTTAAAAGATTCTTACACCCATCTTCCCTATTTTCTCAAACTATACTTACATTAAGATTACATCATGTTCGACCTTAAAACTTTGCACGCTTGGACACTAACTCAACCTTACTTAAAATTTTGTGTAGATGGATGTCGTGTACACGGAGGCTTGCCAGTTAGGACTGGCCAGGGACTTCCCTTTCCGCTTCGAGCGGCGACTCATAGCGATGACCGAGTTGCTCGACCACCCCGTTCCCGAGCTTCGGGGAGGGGTGATCACTGGGTCCCCCATAGAGGGGGAATGGTTGGTGGAGTGTGTGATACGCCCTCCACTGACTACTCCTACGGTGGAGGCGTTCTTCATCGCCACCGTAGAGCGCTCCTGGCAGGAGGGAGCAGTACGCGTGATCCAGGAGGCCATAGCGCGCCTGGCTCACCTACGATACTACCGTTTCATAGGGACTGTCTATGAGTTCCTCGGGAGGAGGGACGAGACCGGCACACCTATGGCCGTGTCTCAGGACGTGACGGGTCTTGGCGCGCACCAGGACGATATGGAGATCCTACTCCACCGCACCCAGCGTCGTCTTGACGACATGGGTATCTTGCAGCGCACCACCGCCTCCGAGTGCCGTCTCCTCTGTACCCATCTGGGGCAGACGATGCTCGACTTAGAGACCGCGACTGCGCGATCCCGTGCCTTGGAGAGGCAGTTACGGACCACCCGCCGGGCCCGTGACCGTCTCCACGCCAAGGTGGGATCCCTTCAGGAGGGCAACGCAACCCTGCGTGACCGCCTGAGGACCGCCAGGGAGGAGCTGGCCACTCGAGACTCCACTCTCGAGGGTTTAGAGGAGGAGAACTCCGAGCTCCGCAGGGAGAAGGAGGACCTCCTCGTTGACGACGACATCCTGTCCAACGCAGAGGGCATGGATATGAGCGCGCAGAGCTTGCAGGAGGACGACGACTCCGTTGAGGAGGAGGACCCAGAGGAGCTCCTCTTCGACGTCGACAGCTTTTAGCTAGTAGTAGCACCTCTTAGCTATAGAGTGGTGCTAGCTAGATGTACGCCGACCCCATAAGGCGAATCCCCCGATGTAGCTCTGAGGTGCGTAGTTGTGGTAGGTGTCTGTTTGAGTGTTGTGCTATGTATGAACCCTATGCTTTTAGTATGGTGTAGTCCTTATGTGCGATGAACTTGATGAATCGTTTCAACCCCCAAAGAACAAATCACCAAAACAAATTAAAATCACCCATCATAACCTACACTCCTTTTTGGTTGCTAAAAAGTTTTACCATGCCTAAAAACAAAACCTTAAGTCTTGCTGCATAGACTTACACATGTCTCAATAAACAGCATGGCGCCACGTCGGGAACCACCGCTACCACCCCCACCGACCATGGAGGCTCTGCTGGCACTTTTGATGGAGGACCGTCAGGCCACTAGAGCCGAGAGTGCCGCCACAGTTGCTGCCCTGCAGCAGTTGGCCGCTGCCAGCGCCAACAATAACAACCATGGCGATGAAAACGGAAATGGCGGGCGATCAAAGCTGAAGGTGTTTCAGCAGACAAACCCTCCGGTGTTCACAAAGATTGTGGAACCCCTGGACGCTGACGACTGGCTTCGCACCATCGCCAACGATCTGAAGGTGGCAGGAGTCGACGAAGGTGACAAGGGGCTCTTTGCTACCCACTTTCTTGCTGGGCCAGCAAGGACTTGGTGGGAGACCACCTGCGACACCGTCGCTCCTAACTATGTGTTCACCTGGGAGGACTTCTGCGTCCGTTTCCGCAAGTATCACATCCCTCAGGGAGTGATGAGCATCATGAAGGACAAGTTCCTGAAGCTAAAACGGGGAGGCATGTCTGTGTCCAAATACTGGGAAGAGTTTACTCTGCTAGCCCGGTATGCACCAGATGAGGTCAATACTGAAGCCAAGAAGAAGGAAAGGTTTCTGAATGGACTGCACGATGAGTTGCAGTGTACCCTTGTGGTCATCCCCTTTGAGGATCTGGAGTCACTCGCAGATGCCGCGATGATGATGGAACACAAGAGGCATAATGTCTTTGAGAACCGTAAGAGGAAGATGCAGTTCCAAGGAGGACCAAGTGCACCCAGAAACCGCCCAACCCCTTATACCAGGCCGCCACCCCACAGGGCGCCTACCTTTGCGCCAAGGAACCACCATAACAACCATAGCCACAACCACAACCACCACAACAGCCACAACAACCACCACCACAACAACAACAACCGTGTGACCTACACCCCCAAGCCTGGAGGCAGTGGAAATGGGAATGGGAATGGACACAAACCCAACCATGCTGCCAAGCCAACCCAGAACACCAAGCCTAGTGGCGGATGCTTTGTTTGTGGGAAGGAGGGACATTTCGCTCGGGAGTGCCCAAGCAAGATCACTCCACCAGCTCAGAACAATGCTACCAAGATGACACATGCACCAGCACCCAAGAAGCGACCCATGACCAGAGGTTACCTGAATCATGTCACCGCAGAGGAAGTTCAGGATGTGCCAGATATGGTGATGGGTACGTTTCCTGTCAACTCTGTACCTGCTACAGTGCTATTTGATTCCGGCGCGTCGCATTCTTTTGTTACTATGCCATTTGTTGAAAAAAATGGGATAAATCACACCCGATTGCACACCCCCATGATAGTGCAAATCCCCGGAGCCAACACCAAAGCCAGCCGTATTTGCAATGAGGTACCCCTAGACATACAAGGGAAAACTTTTCATGCCAACCTCATAGTACTGGGATCCCAAGGGATAGAGGTAGTACTAGGCATGAATTGGATGACCAAGTACAAAGGGTGATTGATTGCACCAGAAGGTCCATATCATTGACTGCCAGTGATGGAGAAAGAGTTGCCTTCGCCGCAACCCAGTCAAGGTCCGAGACCCACTGCCACACTGGTATAGCCACACCTGCACTTGAGGAAGTTCCGGTAGTATGTGAATACCCGGATGTGTTTCCTGATGAACTACCCGGTATGCCGCCTGATCGGGATATCGAGTTTGTGATTGAGTTGATACCCGGTACCGGACCTATAACACAGAAACCGTACCGGATGAACCCGAAGGAGCTTGATGAGTTGAAAAAGCAGCTGGAGGACATGTTAAGGAAAGGTCTGTTTCGCCCTAGTGCATCACCATGGGGATCACCTGTCATTTTTGTGGACAAGCGGGACGGTTCCTCACGTCTATGTGTGGATTACCGTAAGTTGAATGATGTTACCATCAAGAACAAGTACCCACTGCCCAAAATAGAAGACCTGTTTGACCAGCTAAATGGGGCAAGAATCTTCTCAAAGATCGATCTTCGTACTGGTTATCATCAGTTGAAGGTTCGTGAGACTGATATTCCAAAGACCGCCTTCACCACACGTTACGGGTTGTATGAGTACACCGTAATGTCGTTCGGTCTAACCAATGCCCCCGCCTACTTCATGAATCTTATGAATAAGGTTTTCATGGAATGCTTGGACAAGTTTGTCGTGGTCTTCATTGACGACATTCTTATTTACTCCAAGAGCGAAGCCGAACACGAAGAACATCTGAGGATTGTCCTCGGAACACTTCGACAGCATCAACTGTATGCTAAGTTCAGCAAGTGCCAATTCTGGCTGAAGGAAGTTGGATTTCTTGGACATGTAGTATCCGGAGGTGGAATCTCTGTTGACCCTGCTCCGGTTCAGTCTGTCGCTAATCGGGCTGCCCCGACTAACCAGACTGAAGTCAGATCTTTTCTGGGATTAGCCGGATATTATCGCAAGTTTGTTCAAGGATTTTCCAGTATAGCCAGACCACTCACACAATTGCTCAAGAAAGATAGCAAGTTTGTTTGGACGGACAAATGTGCTGAGAGTTTTCAAGAGCTGAAGAATCGATTGGTGACAGCCCCGGTACTCATCATGCCGGATGTCTCCAAGAGTTTCGATGTGTATTGTGATGCTTCTAAGCTTGTACTTGGGAGCGTTCTCATGCAAGAAGGAAAGGTCATCTCATTTATCTCACGCCATTTGAGACCTCATGAGATGAATTATCCTACCCATGACTTAGACCTTGCTGCTGTTGTGCATGCTCTCAAATCATGGCGACATTTCCTTATCGGAAAAAGATGTGAAATCTATACGGATCATAAGAGTTTGAAGTATATCTTCACACAGCGTGAACTCAATATGAGGCAACGCCGTTGGATAGAACTCATCAAGGATTATGATCTCAGTATCCACTATCACCCTGGAAAGGCAAATGTTGTTGCTGACGCTCTTAGTCGAGAGCCAGTCTCTCTGAATTCCATGATCCAGATCAGACAACCGGAGTTGTGGAAAGAACTTGACCAACTTGGTATCGAGGTGGTCAGCTATGGCATGTTGGAAGCCATGGACGTTCAACCGACTCTAGTTGATCAAATCAAGGAAGCCCAGAAGGGCCAGAAGAGCATTGAAGGAATAAAAACCCGCATGGAGAAAGAAGAAGTTGCCGGTTTTACCATTGATTCTGAAGGAGTCTTATGGTATAAAGAACGCATTTGTGTTCCGGCTGAATCTGAGTTGAAGCAAACCATCATGACTGAGGCTCATGACACTTTGTACTCTATTCACCCTGGAGGAACCAAAATGTATCAAGACTTGAAGGAAAGGTTTTGGTGGCATGGAATGAAACGGGATATTGCCTCGTTTATAGCCAAGTGCCATATTTGTCAGCAAGTGAAGGCTGGACACCAGCGTCCTGCTGGTTTGTTACAGCCATTGCAAGTTCCTGTTTGGAAATGGGATGAAGTTGGAATGGACTTTATTACTGGATTGCCACGATCCAGTCGGGGAAATGATTCGATATGGGTAGTCGTTGACAGGCTCACCAAAGTTGCACACTTTATTCCTGTCAAGACCACATATAGGGGAGACCAGCTTGCTCATCTCTATATTTCTCGGATAGTCAGCCTACACGGAGTTCCCAGCAGGATTGTGTCAGATCGAGGATCACAGTTCACATCTCGATTCTGGAAAAAGTTACACGAAGCTTTGGGAACCAAGCTAGCTTTTAGCACAACCTATCATCCACAGACTGATGGACAGACAGAGCGTGTGAACCAAATCTTGGAGGACATGCTCCGTGCTTGTGTTTTGTCCTATGGAGTTAAATGGGAGGACTGTCTGCCGTTCGCGGAGTTCTCCTACAATAACAGCTATCAGTCAAGCCTACAGATGGCACCGTTTGAAGCACTTTACGGTCGTAAATGTCGTACCCCTCTGAACTGGACTGAAACAGGGGACAGTCAGATCTTTGGAGTTGATACTCTGAAGGCTGCAGAAGAGCAAGTGCATTTAATCCGTGACCGTCTTAAAGCCGCACAATCTCGCCAGAAGAGTTATGCGGACACAAAGCGTCGCGATGTCTCTTTCACTATCGGAGATTTCGTGTACCTTCGTGTCACGCCACTCAAAGGGATGCAGCGTTTTCACGTCAAAGGAAAGCTCGCACCCCGATATATTGGCCCGTTTAAGATCCTAGCCCGTCGAGGAGAGGTATCTTATCAACTGGAGCTACCCGAAGAACTGTCAGCCTTTCACGATGTTTTTCACGTGTCATTGCTCCGGAAGTGTCTTCAAGTACCTGAGCAGAACCTCACTTATGAAGACATTGACTTCAAGACCATTGACCTCAACAATGATTTGACCTACCGTGACCGACCCCTGCGGGTACTTGAGGAGAATGTTCGTGCTACCAGGAGAAATGCTTTCAAGTTCCTTAAGATTCAGTGGACGAATCATTCTGAGGAGGAAGCAACCTGGGAACGTGAAGATTTTATCAGGAAAGAATTCCCTGGTTTCCTCAAAGACTAAACCCGCGAATCTCGGGACGAGATTCTTTTAAGGGGGGAGGTCTGTCACACCCCAATTTTAGCACACTTGTTTTCACACAAGGAATCCAATTTTTGGAGCCAACAAAAACTTTTATGTCCCTTGTGTAATCACTCATGTTGTATTTGAGCTATGACTATCTATGCAAGCAAGCCTTTTTATTTAAAAACAAACCATTTGTTTCTGAGGTTCTGATCACTTGAAAATGTTTCCTATTTTTGCAATCCTGGTTACCCTAACTCAAAACCCATGTGGCAATGTTGAAAACAACTTACATTTGAATATTGAGTCAAGTGGAACTAATAACACAAATTAATCAAAGTGAAATCACAAATTTCTCAAATAAAAACAAGCTTGAAAAACAAGCCTAGTAAGGGGTTTTCACCCTTGTTTTTCATAATATAAAACTTCACATTATGAGATTTTAAGTCATCAATGTGATCTTGAATATATACACTACATTTTGGATGACCTAGTTGGAAAAGTGGAATCACAAAAACAATGCTTTGCTTGATGGTTTTATGCTAAGAAATAAGGCAGAAAAGTGACATTTTGGAAAACAGTGCAAACCAACCAACCAGCCCTTTTTCCACTTATTTTTCACCAAACAAATGTTACTCAAATTGAAATATTTTTGCTGTTTTGAAAAGTACTAAAGATGCTTAACAGAACCATGCTTGGAAAACAAAATTTGAATAATTTTAAAAGCCTGAAAAACAACCCAACTTTCAGCTAACCCCTCTGTTTTCTTAACACTTGGCAAAATTTCAGTAACTGAAATTTTAACTGAATTTTGGATTCAGAAACAGTGAACTCGAGCCTTTTTCAAATGCTTATATCTTTTAGCTCAGTAATTCTTTTTGAGCACGGATTGGGGCTTCTAGAAGCTGGCCCCAACCACTCCCTGCTCTGCACCTCAACTTGCATTGAGTTTGACTAATGGGAGAGAGAGGGAGGTGACTGCAGGGAGGAGAGAAACGGGAGGGAGGGATGGGCGCCTGACAGGCTGCTCCCTATCCCGAGCCACAGTGGTGTTCTCCAGTGCAATCCGCACCCTGGCACGATGCAAGTGGTCGTCGAGCACACCTCGTCGCGTTGGAACCTCCCACGGGCCCGGAGAAGGCAACCCTGGCCGTGCCAGAGCGTGCACGAGCTCGCCGCGGGCGCTCGGACACGCCCGAGCGTGCGCCACCATCGCCAGCTCTATATAAACCACCCCCGAGCCTCAAACCCAGTGCACCATCTCCCCCTCGACTCACTGTCACTCCCCAAACCCAGCCAATGTCCCCGAGCTGCTCGCAATAGCGTGAATCGCCGGATTTCTTCCGCGGCCACCGCGGCAGCCCGAGGAGAAATACACCCTCCACAGACCACTGCAGCCTCCACCACTACCATAGACGAACTCCCCTACCTCCGTAACCCCACCCTGAGCCACGCCACCTCCCCTCGTTTGCAGAGAAGCCGAAAACCTCGTCGGAGCTGCCGCGGCACCCGAGCACGTCGCCGTCGATTGGAGTGAACCCGCGCCGTTGCTGCTGTACATCTACACTGCATCGACCATGTGAGACTCCCCTGACCTCTCCCCTTGGCCCTGCAACCCCCCTAGGTGAGCTCCGTCCACCTCTCGCCGCCGTTTCTCGGTGAACCTCGCCGAAGAAATTTTAGAACGAGGAAGAGAGAGGAAGGCTGGCCGTGCGCTGTAGATCTCCAGATCTACGGACACGCTTAAACGGCGAAGCGGTACGCCCGTTCTCGCGCGTCGTGGAAGCGAGGCGGGCCGCCAGGCGCAGTTGGGCCGCGCCCAGGGCGTTGACCAGCCCGCTGCGCTGTTTTTATTTCTTTTTCAAACTAACCAGAATATGGCTGTTTACTTTATTCGAAAATAAAAATGTAAAGCTCAACCATAAAATGTGCAAAAATTCATAGAGGTACCTGAACGAAATCTTGAACGATGGCATCAAGCAGATCTGGTTTTGGATGAACTATGAACAAATGAAAAATCATGAACTGAGGACTGTCAGTGAGAATGTTTAGGTCATAACTTTTTGATGGAATGTCTAAAATGAGCAAACTAAAATTCCTAGAGTAGATCTTGACTGGATCTACAAGTAGGGCTTTACCTCACCCCAAGGTGAGCTACCATTTTGAAATGGTATCCATTTTGGTAAAACACCAGTAGCATGTTCTATGAATTTTAAGATTTATTTTATAGCACTTTTTGATGCAAATCCAATTGGATCTGTTAGATATTAGATAGATATATGTATCCCTAGATTTGTGTAAATTGTTGGGCTCTAGAATTAATTTGGTGACAGATCTAAGAAAATGCATGTTTCTGTTAAAAATAAAGTGAATAGTTTGGTTTTGTAAATCATTGCTTGATTATGCCAATCTGTTTTCTAGCATGTATAAGTGATATGTTGAGTGTTCTTAGATAGTTTTACTCACAGAGAGCCCTTGACAAAAATCCATGCATGTTTAGTATTGGTTTGAGTATTAAAATGAGCATAGTAGAAATCTCTAGTTTCATTTCATGAAATACTTGTGTTGGAATGTTTAGCTAGATTTTTATCCTAGTTATAGGAATGTTTTTACTTGGATCCAGTACCATTTTGGTACTGTTATTTACTTGTTTCCTTCTCTGTAAGCTACTTTGAATCTTTTAGGAATGCATGCATAGGTTTGATTATTATTGCTAGTGTTAATGGTTTGCACTAGAATGGCTAGTTGCATTTTTGCACTATGAATTATTTTGTTTACACAAGATGGACCAGAGGCATAACACCTCTCAAATGGCATGGAAAACCTAGTGGAACACCCACTGGTTCCATACCATTTGGTTGAAAAAACAAACTAGCTCAACTATAGTAGTTGTGGTAGTAGTAGTGCTTAATATTACTACTATTGATGCATGTTTGTGTGGGATATTTTTAGGAGCTTGTATATTATTTTTATGAGTGTTTTTTCTTGCTGTATGTTGTGTTTGAGTCAAGATGTTGGTTGGTAAGGTTCTGATAGGATGCTTTACTTTTCTTTTACGACGATAGAAAACGACGAGGACATAGTCGGGACAGGAGGGTACTACTACCATTCTTGTTGCGAGCGAGACCCGGATCCTCAGTACCTCCAAGGCAAGCCATCCTTAAAGCTTGCTGTTATATTCCCAATATCTTTATGCATTCAAATACTTCTGAAGTTTTCAAAACTTGCTTGCTAAAACTATTTTATTGAGTGAATACTATTACTACTATTATATATGTGTTATATATCACTTGCCATTAGTCAACTTGGTGTTACCAAGCCCTTAGCCACCATAAGGTATATAAATACCGTCTTAAACAATAATCTTGAGTCCCAAGTGGACCACTTTAAAATGTGCTTTTGCAAAACAAAGATGGTTCTATGAGGAGATTATGGTGGAAAGGCGGGACCTTGTTCACCAAAGAAAAAACTGTGAAGGTGTTTTCAAATGTTTTCAAAAGGCACATACCCTAGTCTTCGCTGGACAACCAAGATGTACTGCCACTCTACCCCTATATGGGTATGGGGCCTACCTGGATGCTTGCACAGATTAGTATGTGTCCTATCCCAAGATGCTATGGAGTGGATGATGCTCTGAACCGAAATGTTGCCAGGAGGGAGGAACGGGACATGCAAAGTGTGGGATTAATTTCTCCTCCGGTTGCAACAGTTGGGTCCCCCGTTTGGCGATGTGTGACATGGTGCCGGGGGGAATCAAACCTGATTGAAGGGATAGCCATGTACTAGTTTGTGTCAGAGTGGACAGTTAGGATCAACTCTCTGGTGCTTGCATATCGCTGTGTCGATCCATGGGTGGTCCATGGCAGAGTTTTGGATCTAGTGGAATGTGTACAACCTCTGTAGAGTAAAACTATTCAGAATAGCCGAGCCCTCGGATATGGGCAGTTGAAAGGCCATGTAGCTAGTATTGTGCTGAGTTTCTAAAAGATGTTATCAAAACAGAAGTGTTGTACCCGGAAGGTACTGATGAAGTTTGGACATGTTGTTCCAAGAAGTTTTTCAAAGAAAAAGAAAAAACTTTCTTTTCTAAACCAAGTTTTACAAAACCTCTTGTACATGCGATATCGATAAGAGAAAGCAAACTATATTATTTTCTTCTGAAGTATCTTCTTCAACAAAGATACAGATTAATATGACTGCAACTATGATGTCATCTTACATGAACATCATTGGTAGAAATCCCTATGTATGGCCTACCTATCTACCATATAAGCATGATGCATTTGTAAGTGTATAAAGGATGACTTGTTGAGTACATTCAAACGTACTCATTTGGTTTCGCCCCTGGTATATACTTGCCAGACTTTGAGGAGGTACCACCTGAGGAGGAATACGAGGAGGAGTACTATTCCGACGACTACGTGAACTAGGTCCGGCTCCCGGTCAGCAGCCTGTTGGTGAAAGCTTGACATGGGCTATCTACGTTTACCTTCCGCTGTTTAGATGTTGTAAGACTTTGCCCGCCCTGCGTGGTAGTGAATAAATCCTTGGTCATGTGACCATTGGCTTGTAAGACTGCTTTTATTCGTGTAATGGATATTGTATCTGTGTACCACTTTCGTATGTTGTTCACGACTGATCTTCCTGGGATCGTGAATGTATGCATATGAGGGGTTCTGAACCTTCCGGTTTGGGGCCTCTACAATTTTGCTCATGTCAATATGATATGCTTCACTTATATTTCTAGAGAGTTTTAATCTTGTCTGCAATGCTCTCCAGTGTTTATGATTACCTTTGCCACGTAGTTGTTTTCACCTCCAAGAGAGGGTTTATATGCTAGATAGTGGGTTCATACCTCCTTGTTGCCTGCGCTCGAGTGACAAAAACATGCGGGGGGGGGGGAGGATGTGTTGTTGACACTAGGGAGAAAACAACGGTGCTCTTGTATAAGGACGAGAACTACGGCTTACATTACGTATTGATCTTAATGCATTTGTCTGTTGCACACATACCAATCACTTCGTTGCGGCAACTTAATACCAAGGGATTTCCTAGATAGCTTTCTTGAGATGCATGCTAGATAGCGGTCCATATGCCTTGACGTAATGGCTACAATGTTAGAACCCATGAACTTTATATCTTCATAATAGTATTGTTATACGTTCATGATTTGTCAATTGCCTAGCTGTAATTTGTTCACCAACATGTTTTTTTTGGAGAGACACCACTAGTGAACCTATGGCCCCCGGTCCTATTTTCCTCATATCGAAAACCTTCTTTTAAGCACTTTCATCATTGTTTCCTTGCTGTCCCGTTTTTACTTTAATTGTTTTTGATGACTCTGTACGTTTAATTCTCCTGTTTTCAGCAAGACCGGAAGATTGACAACCTTCCGGGAAGTTGGGGGGCAAGAGAGAGTTTGTGTGAAGGTTCCACGCCTTGTCAATAGAAATTTTTTCTGGCGACGTTGATTAAGAAACCTTCTTCAAGACTACGAAGTCCTACTGGTTCTACTTCTATACTAGGGGGAACTTACTCTAGACTGCATCATACCTTCCGCTTGGGGTCTCCCAATGAGCGTGTGATCACATCCTCACCAGTAGTCACTTTGGAAGATAACATAAAGGCCAAATATGAGATAATACCAGAGTAAGAATTGGAATAGGTATTTGTTCTGGTAAGAAGAACTTCGCGAAACACCGTAAAAAAATATATTAGTTATTTTTGGAAAATATGAAAAATATGGCATGAAAAAGAGTCGGAACCGGGGCCCGAGGCCATGAGGTGACCGAGCTGCATGGGACAGCTCTAGGCCACACCTGGTGGTCACCTGGAGACCTCGGAGCCCGACTCCGACTCTACCTTGACTCGTTACCCTGGTTTCATTGTAAAACTTTTTCCTATACATATAACCCTCCGGATTGTCTCGGGTTTGTCTCTTGTGTTTTCGACATGCTTTGTTTTCGAGTTATTTCTATCCGGGAACCGGAGTTTCTAGAGCAAGATGTCTTCTATCCACGATGGTGATGAAGATCACAAGAAGGATCAACACTCAACTAATGACAAAGAAGAAACCATGGAGTAGATGCTGGGTGTTGAAGAAGAAGAAATAGAAAACGATCTACGTAAACATCCTTATTCCACTATCGTCATCAAAGGATCAAGCTTAATTATTGTGTGTAACAACACTCCTTTGGCTTGTTCCAAGCTTGGGGGAGTTTCCCCGATATCTTTATTGTCAAGACATCGTAGTAGTTTTCATAGACTGGGGTGCCATGAGACTACGGTAGAGACGTGGGGTAACGGGATAGCGTAATAACACAGAACACGGGATTTTACCCAGGTTCGGTACGTCGCGACAGTACGGCGTACCTACTCCTGCACTTCTCACTATGTGGGACTAAAGCCCGTATAATAAGGTTACAATGTAAGGGAATAGGTCCAGCTACTCGTCGAGGATGAACTTCCCGGCGAGTTGCGTAAGGCTTGAGCTTGAACCTAGAACCTTGGAACTAAAGGAACTTATGAAATCTATCTCCCGTCCGGCTTTATATAATAGCCGGATTAGGGCTTACAGAACCAGAAACCTAGAAGACTACGTTTAACTTGTAACTTGGAAAGTAAGGAATCCGTCTTCTCCTCCAAGCCAGATCACGCGTGCCGTGATCCGGGTTCTTCTAGAATCCGGCTTCTGCGCGTCGGACTACTGGGCCGCCCAATGGACCTAAGCCCATTACCTTGCAGGCCACCCTGGTAGTCCAGCTCTTTTGTCTACCATCTTCTATACCCCTATTCGGTATATATCCGACAGTAGCCCCCAGGAAGGATCAAAACTCTGAAACTCCGCCTTTCGTCAAATACATTTTGTCCGGGAAACTTGATTCAGCAGTCTTGATTCTTTCTTCTTTCCTTTTGAAGGAGATGGTAACATAAAACTCGGAACTATGAAAATCCGGCTTTTCTTCTCGCGATCCTTCGCGGAAAAGGAACACGTGACATCAGCGCTTTAATCATACTGACGTAAGCGCCGCTTGGTTTCACGCGGGAAACCCTGCAACGTATCTCTGACAGATTCTCACGAGAAACGAGGAGATAGCCATCATTCCTCTGTCGTTCCGTTTCCCGGATTTTCCGGCGAGCGACACGCGTCGAACATCCAACGGTCAAAAGAGCCGTTGGCGCGTATCTAGACGGTTTTTAGGCTATAAATAGCCGTCTTCGTCCTCCTCATCAACCTTCTTCACTCCCTCACTGCCTTCACCATTGGTGCGAACGTGAGCTCGAGAGCGAGAACGATTCCTTGCCCCGACGAGCCCTTTGCACGCCGGAGCGCTCCGACACCACCGAGAAAGATGGCATCTCCGCAATCATCGCCAGTTCGCGCTTCCGTCGACGAGCTCTTGAGCGATCTAGATCCCCAACTTGGGTCGCCCAAGCACGCCGGCGGCGAGCTGGAAAAGGCTACGGCGTCCGCAGCAGGCGGAGGAAACGTCTCCGCCACCACAGATGCTGCGGGACCAAGCACCACATCGACCCCGCCGTTCGCTCCCGAAACGGCGGAGGAAAAGGTAGAGCTCCTCGACGAGCAGCTTGCCGCCGCGAAGGCCGCCACCACCGCCGCCGCCGGAGGAGATGAAGAAGAGGAAACTGCAGGCAACTGGATTGCCTGCAGTATTCCCCCGGCTCTTCTTCCCAACTTGGAGAAGGAAGGCCTGGTTTTGAAAAAGAAATGGCGGCTCCCGGAAGAGGAGACCGAACCCGCGCCGCAAGAGGGCGAAAGGGTGCTTCTCGCCTCCCACCTTCTACGAGGTATGGGGCTTCCCCCTTCTTCTTTCTTCCTCCAAGTTCTAGCTCACTACAACATCCAACCTCATAATCTCCCTCCCAATTCCATTCTGTATATGGCCGGCTTTCAGGCCTTATTCGAGGGTTACCTAGGAATAGAGCCTAGGTTAGATTTTTGGTTGTACTGCTTTGGGGTTAAGCGTAACTCTTCGGAGGGCGCACTCCCAAATTGCGGAACCATTTCCTTTACTCTTCGGAGATTCCGAGAGGATTGGTTCCCCAAAATAAAAACCTCGGAATCCGTCAAATTCTGGACGGGTTCCTTCTTTTATCACCCCGACGTGCCTTTTCCTAAAAAAGCCGTCGGGGTTCCACCTTTTGTGAACTCCGCCGCTGTTCCCCAGGATAACTGGGTTACAGAGGCCGTCCAGGTTCTGCCTCCAGATCTACTAAGGATCAAGAGGCGCATCGCCAAACTCACTTCCTCCAAACCTCCTTTGACCGGTATGGACACGGTCTTTTGCTGGCTGAATAGGCGGATTCAGCCATTAGCAAACCACGGAGGCCGTCTCCTGTGTGAATACACAGGAGCCAAGGATCCAATGCGGACAACCGACAAGGATTGGCCCGCAAAGGAGCTCAGGCGGCGCATCAATCAGTTGGTCGCTTCGCGCGATCAATACACGGAGAGTCGGCCAATGTATACGGCCGACAACCCCGCTCCTAAGGTAATTTTCCCGTTATTTGGGTATAATCTTACTTCCTGGATAATCTACCTTTCGAATCTGATTGGTTTTTTCCAACAGCTTGTGGATCTTCCAGACTCGGAGTTAGCCTCCGAGGCCGAGCTGGATGCGCTGCGTACCGCCGCTACTGGTGGGCGCAAACGCAAGAAGATAGTTTCTTCAGATGAAATTATCGACCTTGACGGAATCCCCGTCGCCACGTCCAGGTTATTTTCTTCTGGGTTTTTTCTTTTATGGGATCTTTTTCGTCCATCTTCGGTGTTTTAACCTTTTCCGGGTTTTTGGTTTTTAGCTTGCCCCCCTCCACCTTGAAGCCGAGAAAGTTGAAGAAGCTCAGAGCTTCTTCCAACCGAGGCAGCCAACCATCTCCCGCCGTCGCCCCGGATACGCCACAGACAATGGCGGAAGAACCTACTGCCGCCACCACCACCAAGCCCCCAGAGCCCAGCCAGCCCGTTGTGTCCGAGTCGGACACGAGGGAAAGGGCGGCTCCAGAGGTGGGGAAAGCTTCTCGGACTTTCGACGAGGAAATCCCCACCTTTGACAAGGATTTTAAGGCTATAAATGACGGCTTGAACGCGGCCGAAAATCACTTCGCGGAATACGCGAAAGAATTCCGGGAAAACTTAGCAGGTTTGCAACGCATGAGCCAGGTGTGTAACTCTAGCCCCCAAGCATTAAACAAAATGCATGCTTTTTTGCTTTGATGTTTTTATTAACCATACTTTTCCTTGCTGTGTTTCAGCAAACCTCCGAGGCCATAAACCTTGAAGTTTTCAGGAAGCTCACTATCAAGAATAAAGAAGTTCGAAGTCTTCTTTCTATTCTTGAGGAGAGAGAGGCGGAGCTGGAATCGTCTCAGCTCGCTTTGACGGAAACGAAAGGTAGGCTTTTTCGTTTTGAAATTTCCGATTTAAGACTTTGTCGAAGTTTTTTCCCGAGGAAATTGATCAACTCGGATTTTCCCCTTGCTTTTCAGCTGCTTTAGCTGAAGCTAAACAAGCAGCGGAAGATTCCGGCAACGCCGAGATTCTCCGCAATGAGAACATTGAGCTTCACAAGAATCTTGTGAAGGCTCAACAAGACCTGGAAGCCAGCAATCTGGCCCTTGGAGTGGCTAACTCCAAGGCTTCCGAGCAGGCGGAGAAAGACAAATCCACCATCCAGGATTTGACTGAAGCTCTGAACCTTCGCCTGGAGGAAGTTTCCGAGATCGATAAACTCATCGGTAAATTTTTTACCCTTGTCTTCATTTTTCCATGTTTTGCTTTCTCTGTTTGTCTCCTTAACCCTTTTGTATGCTTTATTGGATCAAACAGGAGACACCCCAGATGGCACTCGGGCTGCAGGCATCCGAGCTTTCGGGGAGACATGGAACTTGATGAAGGCTGCTGCAACGCAGCTAGTAGGCAAGTTTCTTCCCGAAAAATCTGGGGAATGCTCGGAGGTTGAAAAACTTCCGGGTATCATCATGGAGGTGGCGGAGTCCAAGGAGTCTGTTCTCCGCTCCGCTGCACGGGGTGGTGCGCGTATGGCCTTAGGCCTTATGCGCATGCACTACCCTAGTGCCAAATCCTGGCGTGTGGCCACCGGCGTCCCTCAGGGATACACGGATGCGCAACGATCCACCATCTTTGGTGAAGTTAAGGGCCACGCCACCCAGATTGCCGCCATGGTAAATGTCGGCGTCCACTATCCAGAAGAAGAAGCTCCTCCAATTCCCGATGAAGAAAGCAGCAAGGAGGAGTCGGATTCTTGAAGGGTTACCTGGAACCTGGATAGAAAATTTAGACAATAGGAGCATTACTGTTCTTTCATTTGTAATCCAAAATGTAATGCTTCTTACGTATTAATGAAAATTCCGTCTTTTGCAGCTTAAACTATGAAATTACTTTGCAAGTTGTTTGAATTTTATCACTCCTTTATCTTCTAAGTTCTCTGGTGTGTATGCTTTAACTGTCCTTAGTGTTTGAAATGGCTCAAATAGCATTATGAATCGTTATGCCGAGTAACTGGGGACGAACCAAGCAGTTTTGAAACTCGAAAACATGAATCATGCTAAAGGCATTTTTACTAACTAGTTCCAGTAACCCAGCATACGCACGATCAGATAAGACTTAGAGAAACAAGGAAAGTTTTAAGTGAAACTTGGGCACGCAGGCAATTCAAGTTTCCTTTAGCCGTTAAAAGGCTGAAAAATCATTCAGTTATGTAACGCCGAGTACGCAAGCACAATTCGGGTTAACATTGAGAAATTTGTAAGATCATTGGGAAATAGATGAGGCGGAAACACTTTGCACTTATAAGAAAAATGGATGACAGCATTCCGACAACTTTATTTCATGATCTCAAAAGATGTTTACATAGATTTGAACTAAGTATAGAAGGGGACATAACTTGCTAGGTGTTCCCAGGCTTCCGCAATCCACTTGACCTTGTCGAAACTTTTCAGCAGCTTGAAGAGTGGTAGGGTTTTAGCCCCCAGCCAACTAAGAAATCTTTTTATGGCTGTGGCGGAACCCGGCAATTCTGGGACATCTTTTTCATACGTATGTTCTGAGATGTTCGAGATTGCTTTCATCTTTTCCTGGTTAACTTCTATTCCTCTATGAGAAACGATGAAACCCAGAAGTTTTCCTGAGGGAACCCCGAATACGCACTTAGATGGATTCAACTTCATCTTGTAAGTGCGCAAATTTTCGAAAGTTTCTCGCAAATCCTCAAGGAGTGTATCTTTTTCCTTGGTTACGACAGCAATACCGTCCACGTAAACATGGACGTTTTTTCCAATCTGACTATGCAAACAACGTTGCATGCAACGCTGGTAAGTTGCACCTGCGTTCTTCAGGCCAAAAGGCATGGTTACGTAGTAATACGTCCCGTACGGGGTTATAAAAGAAGTCTTGATTTGATCTTCCTTTTTCATGCGTATTTGGTGGTACCCGGAGTATGCATCCAAAAAGCATAAAAGCTCAGAGCCTGCAGTGGCGTCTATTATTTGATCGATTCGCGGCAGCGCAAACCTATCTTTCGGACATAACTTGTTCAATCCTGTGTAATCTATACACATTCTGAGGGCAGTTGTGTCTTTCTTCGGTACTAATACCGGATTTGCGGACCAGTCAGTATGGATTACCTCCTTGATGAAATCCGCTGCTAAAAGCCGGATAATTTCCTTGCCAATAGCCTTCCGTCTTCTTCCGTCAAATCGACGGAGACCTTGTTTGACGGGTTTTGATCCGGGAATAACCTTGAGTTGGTGCTCAGCAAGTTCCCTGGGTACGCCTGGCATGTCAGCTGGACACCAAGCAAAAATGTCCCAGTTCTCACGGAGGAACTTGATGAGCTCGCCTTCCTATTTGTCGGTCATCCCAGTCCCTACAACGACGAATTTTGTCGGATCTTTGGGATCTAGGATTACCTGTCTTGTATTCTCGGATGCCTTGAAGCTATCTGTTGGCTTCCGAGTTTCTTTTCCTGCCGGTATTTCTTTCGGCGATACCTCCTTGGCTAACTCCTTCAGTTCTTCCTGAGCTATAACTCTTTGAGCGCAAAGGGCGTTTTGCTTCTCCAACTCGTTTGCCAGCTTGAAATCACCGGCAATGGTGATTACTCCTCCTTTGGGTCCTGGCATCTTCAGCTTGTTGTAGATGTAGCAAGATCTTGCCATAAACTTGGCGAAAGCCGAACGTCCGAGTATTGCGTGATACACGCTCTCGAACGGCACAACTTCGAAGGATACTTTTTCCTGCCGGAAGTGATCTTTATCTCCGAAGGTGACATCTAGGGAGATTTCTCCTAGGGATCATGCTTGCCTGCCAGGAACGATGCCATGGAAGCGTATATTGCTGTAGTTGAGCTGGGACTCGGATATCTTCAAGTGCTTCAGTGTATCCAGGTACATTATATTGATGCTGGATCCTCCATCCATCAGCACTCTTCTTAGCCTAGTGTTTTGAACAATAGGGCTTACAACAAGAGCTTGTGTGCCGGGTTCAGGGATATTTCCGGGATGATCAGACTGATCCCAGATTATCGGTGTGTTGGAATACTTCAAGAATTTTGGGGTTGCAGGAACAACCGCGTTTATTTCTCGAAGTGTCCTTTTGGCCACCTTTGCTGACGGGGTTGCTAGGAAAGTTAGCATTGCTTCTCCGTCAACTCTCGGAAATTTAGGTTCGCCTTTTCGCTGTTGTTCCTGGATTTTGTCATCAGTGTCCGATTCACTGTCTTCTTTTTCAGCTTCTGGCTTTTGTTTGGCAGGTTTCCTCTTGGAACCCTTCCCTTTACTTCCGGATCCTGCATTGCCTTTCATATGCTTGTTTAGCCGGCATTGCGCGTTCGTGTGGGTTGGTTTCCCAAACTGAGAGTGGTGGACGCAGGGTTCCGACTTAATTCTCTCCCATTCTTCAGGAGTGTAATTGATGGGATCCGGACTGCGGCCTTTCCACTTGTTCCCTTTTTCTCCTCCAAAGGCTAAGTTAACCTCCTTGCGCTTTGTTGTTGACTCCGGAGTTCCTTTTTTATCAGAACGAGGTGTTTTCTTGGCCAGTATCAGTGACTCAATATTGCCTCCTCTTGCTCTGATATCGTCTTCGGCTGCAGCATGCTCATTAGCGGTTGTAAGCATAGATCCGAGATCTTTGTGCTTTTTAGAGCCAACCATGAACGGTACAAGTCCGGGTTTTAGGCCATTGACGAAAGCATGCATTGCTTGTACGTCAGTTACTCCAGAGCAACTATTCTTCATTGCAGTCCATCTGGAGATGAAATCCACGTATGGTTCGTCTTCAAATTGGGTGCAACGGTTCAGCTGGTTGATGCTATTTGGGCATTTGTATGTTCCTCGAAAATGCTGAGTAAATACCCTCGCCATATCATCCCAACTGTCGACAGTTCTTGATGGTAAACCATTAATCCAATCTCTGGCTCCGTCTAGCAACATTAGGGGAAGAAACTTGACAGCTTCCAGGTCTGTCCCGTTGTTGATCTGGACGGCTGTGTAATAATCTGAAAGCCAGGTATCCGGGTTTGTACTGCCGGTATATTTTTGGTAGGTTGGACCAACTTTGGCAAAGCCAGAATGCAGGGTTATCCTTCGGATCCTGTCAGTAAAACACTTAGGACCAAAGTATAGATCATCCTTTTCTGCTCTGTCAATATGTGCAGAATATCTCCCGGCTGAATGGACAGAAGGGGATCTGCTCCTTTCTTTTCCATTGTTACGCGGACGCGTTTTTCCGAGGTTATCTCTATCTCTTCCGTTGTCACGCCCTCTGGGATTAGGTGGAGTCCTGCTCCTGTACCTTTCCTTATCTTTGGGCGGTGTCCGAGATCTTTCACGCCTGTGAGGTGTATCGTATCTTCCAGCTTTTTCAGCTGGGTTTCTCGGAGGTGGCATTATTTTGCCGTCATTCCGGTGTTTGTCTTCCCGATCGTGTGGTTTATATCCATCTTTCGGGAGATGAGGTCCGGTTCTAGACGCTGCGTCCCGGTTGTCGGGGTTTTTCTTGTCTTTTCTCGGATCCTCTTTTTTATCCGAATCTCCGGGTTCTTCCGGTCCAGGTGCTCCAGCAGCGCAAGTAACAGTTTTGCAGAGGGCGGAATTATCATGCAGCCTCCCTGATCGCTCTTGTCCTCGCTGTTGCTGCTGTAATTCTTTTCCTAGGAAGGCATACACCCCTTGGAGTTTTTCCCCGTTGGAGTACAGATCATTGTTCAAGATGGCGAACGCTGCTTCCGCGTTTTCGGCTGCGGTTTTGTATATTGGTTCGCCCTTGGCATCTTTGCCGTTTAACTGCTTTTGCCAAGATGGGTTATAGAACCTTTCTTTCGGCGGCAGTTCTTCCGGTTTTGCAATTCCGGGTAACCTCGTAGGTTTTAAGGCAGATCTGTGCTTTCTCTCGTACTCCTCAATTTCTTCCTTCATAATTTTGATGTCATTATGGGTTTGTTGGAGGTGTTGCCGAGATCTAAGCAGTTGTTGCTGTTGCCGTTGGAAAGCTTGTCTCCTGGCTTCCAGCATCTCAGGGGGTTCATTGGGTCCCACTGGAGTTTGTAATAGTTCTTGCTCTTCCAGTTATGTCATTGGCGGAGCAGTGATTTCCTTAGATTTCTTTTCCGTAGGCTTTGTGCCACTAATATCTCCAACTTCCAGGTTTTCATCAGCGAGATCAGCTGACTTTTTCTTCCGGAGTTTGTACTGGAGTTTTTTAGAAGCACGGTGCTTTTTCTTGGAAGAGGGAGGTTTTTTGACAGGTTCATCCTCTGTCATCTCCTTGACATTAGGAAATATCGGAGAAGTTTCTCCGTCTTCCCTCTCCTCTGCTGGCGGAGGGGTTTTAGGGCTTTCCTGGCTATTGGCACCCGTTGTATCAGCTGGTTTTGCCATTAGCACTTCATGGAACCCCTCTTGAAAGGATTTAACTTTTCTTACGAAGGCATCATCATCTTCGTCTTCGGAGAAGTTATCCGATCCGGTTTCCGACTCCAATCTCGCCTCAATGGCGGCAAGCACGGACTCTGTTTCCGAGTTCATCGTCTGGTTGACGGATGTCGGATCTTCCGTCTCTGTGACGGGTATTGGTTCTTCCGTCTCTGTGACGGGTGTATCGTTGTCTGCCTCTTGCACGGGATTTCCGTCATCCGTGTTTTCGGCGATCTCGGATTGCACCATGCCGATAAAGTGCGTATCACTGTTTTGTCGGCGATCTGAGCAAAATCCGGCATCATAGTCGTCTTCGACTGGGTATAGGGCGGGTGGGAGATAATTGCTTTCACCGCAAAACCCCATTGCTTCCGCGGTTAATCCGATAAAGATATTAGCAGATCCAATCGGTAAAACGCAGGCACTTACCAGATGGTTTTGCGCCGGGATGTAGGATCCGTTGTCGAGGAAGCGCCCGACGTCGTCGTCGAATTCCAAGCTTCCGACAGTGATCGATCTTCCGATTCCGCCTAATATCCCAGATCGGAACTTCACGCCTGACGTCGTTTGCCCCACGGTGGGCGCCAACTGTCGAGACATCGTAGTAGTTTTCATAGACTGGGGTGCCATGAGACTACGGTAGAGACGTGGGGTAACGGGATAGCGTAATAACACAGAACACGGGATTTTACCCAGGTTCGGTACGTCGCGACAGTACGGCGTACCTACTCCTGCACTTCTCACTATGTGGGACTAAAGCCCGTATAATAAGGTTACAATGTAAGGGAATAGGTCCAGCTACTCGTCGAGGATGAACTTCCCGGCGAGTTGCGTAAGGCTTGAGCTTGAACCTAGAACCTTGGAACTAAAGGAACTTATGAAATCTATCTCCCGTCCGGCTTTATATAATAGCCGGATTAGGGCTTACAGAACCAGAAACCTAGAAGACTACGTTTAACTTGTAACTTGGAAAGTAAGGAATCCGTCTTCTCCTCCAAGCCAGATCACGCGTGCCGTGATCCGGGTTCTTCTAGAATCCGGCTTCTGCGCGTCGGACTACTGGGCCGCCCAATGGACCTAAGCCCATTACCTTGCAGGCCACCCTGGTAGTCCAGCTCTTTTGTCTACCATCTTCTATACCCCTATTCGGTATATATCCGACATTTATCTTTATGTTTTACGATTAGAGTCGTGTGTCATATTATGATTAGGAACTTATGATATAGTATGGTTATTACAAGTTGGGCTATTACTTCTTTATTAGTGTGGTTTGTATCCGTTGGTGTGATTTTTTCTATGATGAAATATTGATATGGAGTCGTCTTTTCACTTAGTTGCATAGAATATTCTATTTTATTGCAACCGTTCTTGCATGCTTGTCTTGTGAAAAGTAGTGATCTCATGTTGGGTCTAGTGGTAGAAATTTATTGATCATTAGCATACATAGCATTGGTCATAGCAATAATACTTAGACCAAAGAAGAGAAATTTCACTTGTAGTTATATTAGCTCATAGATCTCTTATAATTGCAACACTTTTAAAGTTATTTGTCCTTATGATTGATGTGTTTATGCTGACAAGGAAGACAATTGCAATACTTCATGTTCACTACTCGTTCATTGTGTTTTATATCAGTTTGTTTCTCTCAACATTGTGTTTTTGCTATAAAGTGTTGCTAGCCCAAAACCTAGTACTGAGTATGATCACTACTCGTGCATCCAAACCTGAGCCAAAACCCTCCACAATTGTTCACCATACCTTCATATATGTGGTATCTTGCCGCCACTTCAAGCAAATTTCTCGGGTGCTGCCTTTAACCTTCAAAACTATTAATACTTCATATATGTGCCTCTGTTCTCAGCTCATGAGGAGCTAGTGTAAAAAATTATTATACTTAAATATCAAGCAAAGTTCGCCTTTCCTATTCACCCAATGAGTATGGAATGCGTGCTCATTTTAATTGCAAGAGAGTTGGTGCCAAATAATATGAACTTAAATGATAAAGAAAGTCACTTCCCCATGGATTTATGATTGCTGGCAGGCACATGTGAATTCGGTTAGCCATGGTTTGTGTATGACAATGTGGGGGGAGTGCCCTTCATAAAGGAATAAAGAAATGTGCCAATGGAAATCGCTCTTAAAAGTCTATAACTTTGCTTGATATACTTCTGATAAGTTTTTCACATTGAGTTGTTGACAAACATACGCCTCTCAAATTTATTTCCATGCGTCTTATATGTTTCTAAACTGAAAATCTCTAGCATTTGAGTAATCCCTGCTTCCCTCTTCGAAGGGGCTACCTTTACAATTAGCATTGAGTCAATTTTACCCATCCTTTCTATTATCCACAAGCAAACTTATGATGTTGAACCGAGATGCATCCTTATATATGTCCACGATGTTGTTTACCATGTGTTATTACAGGTGACATTACCATCAAGATAAACAAGTTGAAATTTAAGCTTTGCTGATTAGCATATTCCTTTGTGTTAGTTACTTTCACCTCTTTTATAAGAACATAGCTCCTGAAAGTCTTCTATTCATGGAATTATCTTTCGATAATTGATGCATAGGCTATTTTCTTATACTCTTCCGGGAAGCTAAGACTGATTTGTATGTTTTTCCTTGACCAAGAACACAGTTTGCCATTGCTCAATGAAATTGCACCTTACTACACCTTTATATGATCGAATCATTGCTTCTCTTCGAAAAGCATTATGAGAAAGGTTGTTGTATACAATTTTTAGTGTTGGGTAGCTACTTATGCTTCATGTTCATATTCTTCATTATCAAAACTTCACTCCATAAAACCTCTGGTCATGTTTTTTGAGCTTAGTTTTCGCTTGGGGACAAGTAGAGGCTAAGCTTGGGGGAGTTGATACGTCCATTTTGCATCACTATTTTATTTGTTAGTTATCTTCTATTCATTGATATATTTCATATTAGAGTGAAATACTTATGTTATTTTATGGGTTTCTGTGTGTTTTGCAGTCTTTCCAAAATTGTTTATCGGAGCCAGAAATCAGAAGAAAAAAACACATGTTAGGTGGGATATCTTCCGCACGTCGGAAAATTGAAGAAAAAATAGAAACGGAATTTTCTCCAAAAATTACCGGTGGAGTCAGAGGGAGACCCGGAGGGGAGCCAGGGGCTCACTAGGTGACCACCAGGAACGGGTGCCCCCTAGGCCGCGCCTAGGGTCCACCTGGTGGCCCACAGCCCCACCTTCGGCTCCCCTTTGGCGTACATACTCCCTCCGACCTAAAAAATTCGGGGAGCCACTTCGTAGAATTTTTTCGCAGCCTCTCGCGATGGAAACAAGACCGATAAGAAAAGACCTTGGCGGGGAGATTTCGTCGGGTAAATTCCCTCTGGTAGGGGGGAAATCGTCACTACCGTCATCGTCGTCACTCCGACCATCATCGGGATCATCATCACCATCATCATCACCACCAGCACCATCACCATCATCATTCCATATCATCTCTATAACAATTAGGGTTCTATCTCATAGTATTTGATTTGATCTCTCTACCGGTGTTGATTACCCCTTCGTAGTTGATGCTTGTGAGATTTATCGGTGTTTACTCTTTATGACCAGATTGTTATTCATCTTTATATCACCTCTGATCATGATCCATATGATGTCTGGTGAGTACTTTGTTAGTTCTTGAGGACATGGGAGAACTCTTGTTATTAGTAGTCACAATTAGTTGAATAAATCTTTACCAGTTTGATATTTAAATTATGTTGCTATTTCTCTAGTGGTGTTATGTGAACGTAGACTACATAGTTCTTCACCTTTATTGACCTAGAGGAATGCATTGTGTATTGGATTGCTTATGGAGGGTTGCCGGAGTGACAGAAACCTGAACCCCAGTTCGAAGACCTTACATAAGGGAGTAGTAGATACCACGAGTTTATTTCTACAGTTAGATTTATTTCTTAATTACTATCTTGTAGTTGCGGATGCTAGCAAGTAGTATAATCATAAGTGTGCGTTTATCTTGTATGGGACGGTGCACTAGCATAGGTCTACCCACATAACACTTATCAAAATGATAAAGATTATCAACGGCGCATGATGAAAGTAACTTGACGAAACCTCTTGTGTGTCCTCGCGAACGTTTTAGTCATTATAAGAGACACCACCGACCTGTCCTTTGTGCTAAAAAGGATTGGGCCACTTGCATCAACTATTTATCTTTCTTTTTATTTACTTGTTATTGCTTTATTTACTATCACAAAAATCCCTAAACATTTATTTTCTAGTGTTTACAGTGAAACCTTGCTCAAAACTATTTATCTTTACCTTCTGCTACTCGTTGGTTCGACACTCTTATTTATCGAAAAAGCTACAATCGGTCCCCTACATTTGTGGGTCATCGCCCATCCTATCTATTGTTCTTAGGAGAGGAACCACTAGCAAAACTATGGCCCCCGGTCCTATTTTCCTCATTGATTACAACCTCGTTTACTTGCTTTTCATCATCACTTGCTCGTTGTTCCATTTTTATTTAACATTTCCCCAACCATTCAATACAATTAATTCTCTAGTTTTCAGCAAGACGATAAGATTGACAACCTTCTCGGAAAGTTGGGAGCAAGAGAGTGTTTGTGTTTGTGTGCAGGTCCACGCTTGTTGAAGTGCCAGCCAGCAAACAACCTATTGAGAGACTTGAAAGTCCTACTGGATTGATCACCATGGTTCCTTAACTGGGGGAAATTCACTGCTGACTACATCATACCTTTCTCTTGGGGTCTTCCAATGGGTGTGTGATCACACCAACAAGCACGTAAATTATGCGCCATTGTCGGGGAGTTACACACTTCTAATTTCTCTTATTTTTTTGTTCTTACTTAGTTTACTTTTATTTAGCATTGTTTCTCTTTTATCAAAAATCCAGAAAAAAATAGTTTTCTAGTTTCTGGTCTTTTGCTTGCTTTGTTAGTTTACTTTTATCCTTATTTTATTAGTATGTCTAGATCTCTTCCTTTTGTTATGTCACCTGAAGCTATGGTGCTCACCTTCACACAAAGAGGTGGGGAGAATCTGAAAGATGGTTGGGAAATATTTTCTATTATTCATAAAAAAATACAACCCGTGCTAGCCTTGAATATATTTCTTAGATGTTTTTATCTTGGTGTCTTTGGTTGGTGAAAGCATGATTTAGACCTAATTGTAGGAGGAAACTTTTTCGAATGTGAGTACATGAAAAATCTTAATGTTATAAATGTATTAGTAAGTTTCTTGATGGAGGATGTTGGTATGAGTACTATAAATGACAAAGTAGATAAAAATTATGAAGAAAATGAATGATTTATGCTTGAAGGAAAGAGAAGGCGCTCTACAAGATGAGCAATTACTCATCAAATTAGATAATGATTGGGAACCATATATTAAAATTTGGATTGATAATCAAAACTTTATTGCTTATTGTGATATTGGTTCATATCTACTATGCCTAAAATGGTACATAACTACTTCAAATACGATAGCATGATTGATTACCCATTTTATCACCCGCATGCTAATGGTAATATCTCTTATATTGTGGGATTAGTTAAAGATGTCCAAGTTTATATTTGTAATATAAGTTACCCATGTGGATTTCATGATTATGGAGAAAGGAGATCAAGGGAACATAGTGCTAGGAAGATCTTTTCTTAAAAAAAACTCTGTGATGAATAATAAATGTCAGATTAGGATTCATAGAATTTTATGCTCCTATTAGGGGTAAATTTTCTTTCCCTAAAAGAATTAAGGATGTTCTTATTGAAAAAATACAATGGTCTTGATATTGGATTTAAAGTGAAAAAATAGCCGATTCTTACTTTTTGCCTAGCTAAAAGACATTAAAAAAGCGCTTGTGGGAGACAACCCACCTTGTTTTATTGTTTTTCTGTTTGTTTTCTGTGAGTCTTTGAAGGTTTAACCTCTGTAAAAATTTCTCTTTATCCTTCTATTTTGTTTTTATGCCAAGAGTAACCTCTATTTGTAAGGAGGTGCAATTTTTTGTTTTCTGTCCAGATTTTTATGCTTCACCAAAAAATCCGTATCTCTCGGCGAGAGTGCGGTAGAATTCGGAAAAAAAATCATGCATTTGTCCAGGTTGTTAGCTAACATCCACTATTTTACCACTTTTTATTTGAGCTACGAAAGTGTCACAGAAAAATTCATCTTTACAGTCAGTTCTATTTTGACAGATTTCTGCCTTTGTTTGATTTGCCTCTTAATATTTTTATTTTTTTGTGTTCTTTTAGGCTTTTTTCGGTTAATCCCAACCCCGCCGGGATTGTGGCCCAAATCCCGTGGATCAGCCGGGATCCTTACAACCGGGAATTTATCCCCGCCCGCTCTCTACGGTGTGTTCGGTTACATCCGCCCGGGATCGAACCCCGGCTCAATCCTTGCCAACCCCACCCAATCGACCGGGGTAAAAAACATCTCCTCCCTAGCCGTAGAATTAATCCCGAACAGTTACTCTCGAGATAAAAAAGGAAACGAGTCCCTCTTCCTCCTCCCCGATCCCATCTGCGATTGCGTCGGCGCCGGCGCCAGCGCGAGGACTCAGAGGCGACGGCGCCTGCTCAAAGACCCAGAGCTGACCGATACTTCTTTCTCCAAGCAGCAGCAACTCGGAGGGCGGAGGCGATGTTGGTGGTGCAGCAATCTGGCCTTCGCCGGCGCGAGCTAGACGGCCACACCGTGACAACAGCTTTTCTGGTGTACCTCCCGGTCGATTTTTGCCGGTAAGATCATTTTCCTCTTTTTTCTTCTCATCTCCACCGCTTTCTAGGATCTTGATCTGGTTCTTGGATGTGAGAACTCAATAGAATGTATATAGTGCTTGAGCTATACGAGCAGATTAAGATTAATTTCAGCATTTTTTGATTGGTTATTTTGCGCTATTCTGAATACTTCAATTTTATTTGATGCATTATCAATACTACAATTTTGATGGCCGTACTAGCTCTAAACCAACTGTACAACAAGCTGGCGGGGATGCCCTGGGAGACATAATTTTGATGTCGAGGGACAGGTTGTAGCGGAGTACTTGAGCCTACTGGAGTCTGCAGCTGGAAACTTAGGTATCTTCAGAGCTTCAGGTGGAAGAACATAGAGTAGTCTCAAACTGAGAGTTTGATTTACCTGGTAGAAGTTCACTTTGTACGTATGAATATGGATGCTACCTTTGTGAGTGACACCTGCCACCTAGAAACTTGTATCTTCATGGAGGGTAAGTAAGAGTGCTCGTGTGCATATTAAATCTTGAGTACAAAAAATAGGGATATTATCATTAGTTGCAAAATGCTATCGGATGTCACTAGTTGGCCAATGATATTTTTCAGAACTACATCATGTGTGAGTAAACCCCGCTGTAGGCTGAGAGGGATGGAAGGGATTGGATAATATCGTTCATGTAATAATGCCAAATTGTTTGGGCATAGTTCCTAGTATCCGTTGTTAGAGCTATATACTATTGTTGCAACTTGTTATTCTTTATGCTTGTCACTTTGGGCCCGAGTGCCCTGATCTCAGATATGAACATGTTATTCTTTCATGAGTATAATTATGTTTCTTGATCATATCTGCAAGTTGTTTACACATGTCGTTGTCCGAAACCCGAGGCCCCAAAGTGACAGCAATTGGGACAACTAGGGGGGTGGTTGTGATGTGAGGATCACATGTGTTCACAGAGTGTTAATGCTTTGTTGTGGTGCTTTATTAAAAGGAGCACCTTAATTACCAGTAGTTTCCCTTGAGGCCCTGCTGCAAACGGGATGGTAGGACAAAAGATGTTGTGCAAGTTTCTCATTGCGAGCACATATGACTATATTGGAACGCATGCTTATGGTTTGCCTAGAACTTGGATGCTTTGTTATTATCTATCTTCAATGCCCATGTTATTATTATTATATGAACTACCTTATCCATGCAACACTCGTTCATCCACCCTCTTTGACTATGGTACTTTCATCCTGCTGTTTTCACAATTGCTACTGCTATTTTCACGATTGCTACTATTGTTACTATTTTACTCCTGCTATTATATCATTACTGTTGCTGCTATAAAACTTTTACCACTAATAAATTGTTGCGAGCAAGTCTACTTTCAGGTGCAGCTGAATTTACAACTCATCTGTTAAGGCTTATAAATATTCTTTGGCTCCCCTTGTGTTGAATCAATAAATTTGGGTTTTACTTCCCTCGAAGACTGTTGCAATCCCCTATACTTGTGGGTAATCACACCCCCAATAAATATCCAAGAAGTACAACCGTCAATTCTTGGGGATTCCCAAGGCATCCCGTTCTTCATTAACAAAATTATTAGGTGATCTTTCAATACACAATATTTTTATTGCTTCACATACTATGTGTTGTTCTTGGAGCGTCATTTTATTTTGCTTTAGGTTTTGTTTTGTTTTCTTTCTGGTCATAATTGGTTGGATCCTAGCATTCTTTGTTGGAGAGAAACACACTCCATTATATTGTTCAGAACACTCTAGTTTTCAATCTTATTGCATTGTGAGTGTTCACTTTTTGCTAATTTTGTTTTTATCTCTTGTTTTTCTTGTTTATTTTGTTCAGAGCTTGTTTGTTTGGTATATGTATATATTATTAGCTCTCTGGTATTTATTGAATACTTGTTTACAGAGTTGTTTCAAATAAGAGTATTAGTGTTGGTTGTGAGAGAAAGATATTTCATGCCTATAATGGTGCAAAGGAAGCTTGTTTAGACTATGACTAGGCTTTGACATGTCATGTTAGAGGTTATTCTAATTGCGTTCTTAGTAATTTATGATGCATCATGACTAGTCTTAAATAATTGAGAATTCTTGATGTGCTATTGAAATTAAATCATGTGTTGTTCTTGATCATAATGAAGCATATTATTGTGGTATTCTCCTTTGAAGATTTATTTGGATCGACTTGGCGCATGCTCACACCATGTTACGACTATAAAAAAATTCACCTTTAGACTTGATGATCTTTTATTTTTAGACTAGTAATATAACTTTATGCTTTGATCAATGATGTTTTGTTGCTATGCATGATTATGGCCGTTATTGCTCTCTTAGATGGTCGCTCCCAGTCTCTTGCTAGCCTTCACCTGTACTGAGTATGAGATCTACTCGTGCATCCAACTCCCTTAAACTAAAGTCATTCCAATGTGTACACCATATCTACCAATACATGGTATTTTATAGCCATTCCAAGTAAATTTCTCGTGTGCTACCTTTAAAACTTTCAAAATTATTAAACCTTGTTTTGTGTTCCTATATTACCTCATGACGAAGTAATAAATGCTTTATTATTTCTTCATGTTGGATGACTGATGGCATGTGAACACACGCTCGTTGGGAGACCCCAAGAGGAAGGTACGATGAGTACATCGGCAAGATTTTCCCTCAGAAACAAACCAAGATTTAATCGTACCAGTAGGAGAAAGAAATCACTTCTGAAGGTTGTTGAGAACAGATGTTGGCAGGGCGCACTACCAGGCTCAGCAGCAACGTGGAATCTGCACGCAACACAACCAAGCTACTTTGCCCCAACGAAACAGTGAGGTTGTCAAACTCACCGGTTTTGCTGAAAACAAAGGATTAGACTTATAGTGTGGAAAACAGTGTTTGTTTGCAGTGAATGAAATGAGAACAATGTTTGCAGTAAAATGAACAATGCTTGAAGTAGGTTGTATTATCAGTGTAAAAGAATGGACCGGGGTCCACAGTTCATTAGTGGCGTCTCTCCATAAAAGATAGATAACATGCTGGGTAAACAAATTATAGTTGGGCAACTGATAGAAATAATGGCTGCATCATAGTGCATATGCATGACATGATGATTACTATGATATTTATTTGGGAATTACAACATGATACATAGACCGTAATCCAACTGCATATATGACTACTAATCCACCCCCGGGACGTCATCCGAGCAAACTTTGGGTATTAATCTGCAAACAACAGATTATTGCATTAAGTAAAGTGCGTAATGTAAACAATAGAATTATCCTTAGACAAAGCATTGTTGTTTTATCCCTAGTTGCAACATCACATCCACAATCTTAGAAGTTATTGTCACTCTCCCAGATAACTCGAGGCATCAACCCACTATCGAGCATAAATACTCCCTCTTGGAGTTACAAGCATCAACTTGGCCAGAGCATCTACTAGTAAGAAAGAGCATGCAAGATCACAAATAACATATAAAAGATAGATCTATAATCAACTTGACATAACATTCAATATTCATGGGATCCCATCAAACACAACATGTAGCATTACAGATAGATGATCTTGATCATGTTAGGCAGCTCACAAGATCTAAACATGGTCGCATAAAGAGAACAAGACAATCATCTAGCTACTGCTATGGACCCGTAGTCCAAGGATGAACCACTCACGCATCACTCCGGAGGCAGGCATGGTGATGTAGAGCCCTCCAGTGATGATTTACCCTCCCGGCAGGGTGTCGGGAGAGCTTCAGAACCCTCCCAAACTAGGGTTGACGACAGCGGAGGCTACGGAACTTTTCGTGGATGGAGGCTCGGGTGTTTAGGGTTTTCTCGAGGAAGAGTTTATATAGGAGAAAGGGCAATGTCGGCGGGCGCCCGAGGGGCCCACACCACATGGTGGCGCGGCCAAGAGAGGTCCGCGCTGCCCTAAGGTGTGGCCACCCTGTGGCCCCCCTCCGGGTCTTCTCCGGACTCCATGTACGTGACAGAAAAACAGGACCCTGGGAAAGTGGTATTTAGATTGTCTTTCATGGAATAGAAAAACATAAATACCAGGACACCTTCAAAGTTCAAGTGGTGACTAGATACAAATAATTTGAGAACAAGTAATAACATAATCATGAATCAATCAATAATAAATTTTGGGACTAATGCACATTACACTCAGGATGACAACTATGCTCTCTTAATTGGTGCATAACGTTAGAAGATGAAGACTCAACATAAAAGTAAAAGAAAGGCTCTTCCCAGAGGGAAGCAGGGATTACTCATGTGCTAGAGCTTTTTATTTGATAAATAGAGGTATTCAAAACAATTTTGAGAGAGGTGTATGTCTATGTCAACGAATGGTAATGAAAAACTTATCATAACTCATGCCAAGCAAAGTGTTTAGAATTTGGAGAGCAGTTTCCGTTGTTTTATTAGTTGGCACTTTCCCCCACCTTTCTTTCACAAAGTAGGGATAGCCGTGTTCACGGGTATCCACCAGCTTTCATCAAACCATGGGGAAGTGCCTTTTTGGTTATATTAATTGGCACCAGTTCTCTGCAAATTTAGATGAGCATAGATTCCATACTCATTGGGTGAAATAAGGAAGAAGAAATTTGCTTGATATAAGACATAATAAACTTTAAACTACTTCCTCATGAGCTAAAACAGGAGCACAAAACAGGTAATAGCCTTTGAAGGTTTTAAAGGTAGCACACGAGGAATTTACTTGGAGTGGAAGTTAAATACCACATATAGTTAGGTATGATGGACACATTTGGCAAACTTTGGGTTTTTGGGAGTTGGATGCACGTGTAGTTCTCATACTCAGTACAGGTGGAGGCTAGAAAGAGACTGTGAGCGGCCAACTAAGAGAGCAATAACGGCCATAATCATGCATAGTGGTAAAACATTATTAATCCAAGCATAAATGATATTACAAGTCAAAAACTAAATGATCATAGAGGCTAGAGGTGACTGGTTTGTAGTCATAACATGGTGTGAGCATGCGTCAAGTGAACCCAAATAAAGCATTCAAAGGAGAATACCACAATATTATGCTTCGACATGGTAAAAACAACTCATGATTTCTTTCAATGCACATTAAGCACTCTCAGATATTTGATACAAGTCATGCAACATCAATAAATACTAAGCATATAATTAAACATGACATGTTAAAGTCTAAACCATAGTCTAAACAAGCTTCCTATTGCACAATTATAAGCATGAAATATTTTATTCTTCTCCAACACCAATCACTTTATTTCAACACAAACTCTCCAAATAATTTATCATTGAAACAAGAGAGTACTACTCTAAAATAACTAACAGCTCTGAATAAGAGATGCATGGAAAAAAGGAGCTAAAAGAATTGAAGCAGTTGGTCAATAAATGAAGAATACGAGTATTCATATGAAAAAACGGAGTGTGTCTCTCTCCCACACAAGAATGCTAGGATCCAACCAAGTTTATTACAGAAAATAAAAGGAAAAAAATAAACAGATACTCCAAGTAAAGTACATAAAATGTGAAAGAATAAAAATATAGTTTCACTAGAAATGACCTGATAAGTTGCTGATGAAGAAGGGGATGCCTTGGGCATCCCCATGCTTAGACGCTTGAGTCTTCTCAAAATTTGCTGGTATGATCCACAGGGGAATCCCCAAGCTTAGTTTTTTTCACTCTTATTGATCACATTATATCATACTCTTCTCTTGACCCTTGAAAACTTCCTTCACACCAAACTCAAAGTAATTATCATTAGAGGGTTAGTGCATAATCAAAAACTCACATGTTCTACATGGACACAAGCATTTCCAATACTTTATAAACATTAGCTACAAACACTGATGTTTTGTGGAGCAAAGAAATCCACTCAACATAGTAAAAGAGAGAATGCAAAAATAAAAGGCAGAATCTGTCCAAATCAGAATAGTCCATAAATACGAATTTTTTTGAGGCCCCTACGTTGCTCGGATCAGAAAACTCAGAACTAGTAAAATTTACGAGATATCTAAGGACCACAAAAAAATTCAGGGTGTTTCAATTTTTATGGAATTTATTCCGAATTAAACGGTGGACACCAAAATTATGTTCCTGCGCAGAAATCCAAATCTAGCATCAACTTTCCACTAGAGACTTTACTTGGCACGACAATTCGAAAAAGTAAAGATACAAAGGAATTGTTACAGAAGTAAACAACACCTTGACTCAAAGAAAATGAAAGAAAAATTATAGAAATAAAACATGGGTTATCTCCCAAGAGTGCTTTTCTTTAACTCCTTTTAGCTAGGCATAGAAAGCAAGAATATACTCACATAAGAAATATGAATTAAGCAAAAGAGAGCATCAAGAAGTAAGTATAAAACAAATTTAATTCTAACCCACTTACTATGCATAGTAATCTCGTAAAGAAATAAATTAAAGAAGCTCAAACTAAAAATCATGGGAAGGTAGAACAAGAGCAATTTCAAAACTTCAAACCAAAATAGAGGTGTTTTAGTAACATGAAAATTCCTACAACCCTATTTTTCTCTCTCGTAATAATTTTCAGTAGCATCATGAACAAACTCAACAACATATTATCACATAAAGCATGTTTGTCATGGTCTAAAAGCACACAATTCATATCAAGCTCAAAAATAGTGGGATCAAAATTAAAAATAAAGACCTCTTCTTTCTCACTTTTAGGAATAGAAAAACAAGATGATTGGTCACTCTTAAAAGGTACGGGACACATTATAGCAATCCTATTTTCAATATCATTATAATTTATAGCATCAAGTAACATAGGACCATCATCTAGAGCATTATAATATAAATTTTCTAAACAAACTTCCTCATTATCATGCATATCAATAGTTGGAATAAATAGAGGATTATGATAGGGTTTATCAAAGTAGAATGGATTATCATAAATAACAGTAGCAATATAATTCTCACAAGTTCCATTCATAGTAGTATCAAGGTCACAAGTATAGCAAGTATCAATTTCATCAAAAAGGGATGTTTCAAAAGAATCAATAGGGTCATCACAATTATCAATATAACACTCATCCTCCTTTGGTAAGCATGGAGGGAAATCAAATAAGGTATGAGTTAAAGAGTTACTCTCATTGGGAGGTAGACATGGGTAGGTACTCCATTCTTCCTCCTCTTGATCATCACTCTACTCCTCTTTTTCATCCAGTGAGCTTCCAGATTCAAAAATTTCTTATTCCATAGGCTCCTGCAAGGCATTACCCCCTTCCTTTGGTGGAGAGCATCTATAAAGATATTTAAGAATATACCCATTTTATTCCTTGTAATTATCAAAGCAAAATTCAAGTATATCATAAATCTCATATTTATAAGGCGCATCATCAATATTTTCAAGAAAATAAGCAATTTCGAATGCACCCATCCAAGAAATAAATTCTTCAATTTGTTCCACATCATAAAAGTCATAATTTACCTTAACATAAGAAGATATGGTAACATTATCAAAAAGGGAGGTGTTTATACCTCCTACAACAACAAGATTTATCAAAGTAATAAGTAACCTTATAAGTAGAGCACAAGTTTTTAGCATAGTTATTCAATTTATTAATTTGTTCCCATAAGTGTATCCCTTTTTGTGACAAGCGGTGTTCCTTATAATATTTTTGTTGTTCTTCTGTGAACCCACCTTGCCAATAAGATCTAGTTTCAAAGAAATCAGCCATTGATATCAAGCATGATAAAGCAAGTAAAAAGCAAGACAATAACAAAGTAAAGAGATTAGAGGTGAGAGACTCCCCTTGTAGAAATCCTCTTCCTCTCTGGCAACAGGGCCAGAAAAGAGCTTGATGGCATGTGAACACACGTTCGTTGGGAGACCTCAAGAGGAAGGTACTATGAGTACAACAGAAAGATTTTCCCTCGGAAAGAAACCAAGGTTTAATCGGACCAGTAGGAGAAAGAAATCACTTATGAAGGTTGTTGAAAGCTAATGTTGGTATGGCGCACTACCAGGCTAAACAGCAACATGGAATCTGCACATAACACAACCAAGATACTTTGCCCCAACGGAACAGTGAGGTTGTCAATCTCACCACTCTTGCTAAAAACAAAGGATTAGACGTATAGTGTGGAAAATGATGTTTGTTTGAAGTGAATGAAATGAGAATAGTGTTTGCATTAGGTTGTATTATCAGTGTAAAAGAATGGACCAAGGTCCATAGTTCACTAGTGGTGTCTCTCCATAACAGATAAATAACATGCTGGGTGAACAAATTACAACTGGGACATTGACAAATAGAGAATGCACTGTAATGCATACACATGACATGATGACTACTATGAGATTCATTTGGGCATTACAACATGATACTCATGCACCCAAAATGCATCTACTTTTCCAAGCACTTTGCATCGTATTTCTCTCCGGAGTCCCCCCATAATTGAATAAATCTGCAGAATCTGACGCTGTTTTTAGCAAAAGTCTTCTTTCCGTCTATTTTCGCAGGACTTTTCACAGGGGACGAAAACCACGTAACTTTTTATGGAAAAGAAGGGGAATGAGCACCAGATGGGGCCAGGGGGCACCCGAGGGCCAAAAGGGGGCCCCACACGCGGCCAGATTCCTTGGCCGCGTGGGGTCACCCCTTTTGGGCCCAGATGGCCCACTCCGGCTAGGTCTTCGACGTACCCCTCCATATATACGAGAACTTACGGGTTTCGAAGGGGAGGGCTGTTCGCGAAACGGAGCGCCGCTGCCACCACGATCTTCGATTTTGGAGTCAGATTGATCCGGGATTTCACCCCCGGAGGTGGAATTCGAGGGGCTTCGTCACCATCATCATCACCACCATCATCTCCATCGACCATGAGCTCCATCACCCCCTCCATGTGTGAGTAGTTGTTGTAGGCATGTGAGGTGTGAGGGGTTTTGGATGAGATTGATCATGTAATTGCTACCCGGTATGCAGGATCTAGGGGTTTGTCTTGAGAATTCTTATGTCTTATGTTGATGCACTATTGCTAGGCTTAATGCTTGTTACTAGGGCCCAAGTGGCATGATTTCAGTACTGAACTTACATTGCTACATCATATATTTGAGTTTGGTATCTATCTGCAATGTGTATTACCTGCTATTATGTTGAACCTGTGAACCCTAAAGTGACAGCTAGGGAAAACAAGGGGGATATATTCTAGTTTGAGGATTATGTGTGTTCATGGAGTGTTAATGCGTTGGTACGGGCTATTCGAAAGGGTAGACCTTAATTACCTGTAGTTCCAAATTGGCCCCGGTGAAATAGGCAGGTAGGACAATAGGCTTTGTGCAAATTCTCTTGGTTAGTACACACAATAATTTACGGAACACACACCTACATAAAACTGAGATAGAGAAAGGCCCCGCTGCTAGCAAAACATTATTACATGATCAATCTTATCCGTGCAACACCCCGCTGTCACCTCATGCCTGCGTTTTAGTCTCTGGTTTACTTTCACTCTTTTCCGGTGAAAACTGGGAAAACACTTGCTCTCCATTTACTTTCTGTTTGTTTACTTTCACTGCATTATTACACTCACCACTCTCGTTGCAAGTTTGTTCATACACAGGTGTGGTTGGGAGTGACGTCCCAATTGCTAAAGTCTCACCGGTATTCTTGTGTTCCCACTGAGTCGAACTACAAATTTGGGTAATACTTCCCATCGAAGACTACGATTGATCTCCTGCACTTGGGAGCCATCAAGACTGTTTTCTGGCGCCATTGCCGGGGAGCCTAGCTTTATTGGTAAGACCACTTGTTATTGTCTACTTGCTGCAATTTCTTGTTCCCTACAATGGGAAAGGGAAAGGACACTTCGAAGGAGGTAATGCCTTCGACTACTCGTTCTGGTAATGATTTGCCTAGTAGACCAAATTTTTCACCTAATATTGTTTCTACTGTGGCTGCTAAGAAAAAGAAAGGAATAGCTGGTAAATCACCATTGTCAAAAATGTCTACTAGTACATCTAATGATCAAACACTTGATAATGTAGACAAAGAACTAGCTTCTGAAATTCCTGAAACTATTGAAACACCTGAGGCAAATGAAACACCTAAAACAACTGAAATTCCTAAATCTTCTGTAGATGAAAATGTAGAACTTGAGCTAGAAAGAAATGAGACTCGTAGAGAGTATGAATATGGGGCCTCTTCTGAAGAAGAAGAAGAAGCATTTATTGAGGCCTTTATATCACCTGATTATACAAAACTTGATAAACTCTCTATTTATGATGATGCATCTCATGGAAATTGTTTTGCTGCTACTAGGAATTTGTGTGGCCCAGCTATTAGAATTAGAGATAAAGATTATGAATTCAATGTTAATCCTGAGATAATCGAGATAGTTGAGAAGTCTAGATTCTGTGGAAAGGATGAGGAGTCTCCTCTTGATCATATTGCTGAATTGCATGCTTTATCTACTACATTTGGAAATGATGAAATCCGTCAACATTATTTATTCTTAAAATTGTTTCCTTTTTCTTTGGGTGAAGATGCTAGAGTTTGGTATAATCGTTTATGACCTGCATGTATTACTAGTAAGGAAGAATGCTTGCAATTGTTTTTCAATAAATATTTTCCTGCTGAAAGGATACATGCATTAACTGTTGAAATTGGCAATTTTAAACAAGATAAGAAAGAGAGTCTACCCCAAGCTTGGGGGAGATTTGGTAAAATGTGTAAGAAATGTCCTGGTCATGGTTTTAAACCTCATGAATTGCTTGATATAATTTATAATGGAGTAATGGGGGAAACAAGAGACTACCTTGATAGTATTGCCGGGAATATCTTTAGGGATAGAAGTGTTGATGAAGCAATTGAATTACTGGAGTCTATTCTCGAGAATGAAGCTGATTGGAACATTGAGGAGATAGATAAAAATGAGACACTCCTAGAGAAGAAAGGAGGTATACTCGAATTGAACCAAGAAACAATGGCTGAAGCTTCCAAGGATATTAAAGAGAAGGGAATTAAAACCTCTCATCTCAAGGAATTATCTGAAATGGGTATTAAAATTCCTACTGATGAACCATGCTTTCCAATTAGAGTGAACTCTATACTCCCTATGGAAGGTAATGAGGAGGTAACACCTCCTGTTGATGTCTCTTATGTTAACAATTTTGCTTATCATGATAATCCCGAGGAGCGTAAAATTAGAATGACTATCATGGAAAACCATCATAAAATTAATTTCCTCCGTGAAAATTTAAATGCTAGTGTAGGGGAAGTTAAAATAATTGTTAAACATTGTGAAATGATGAACAACCAAGTTGAGCGATTTCTTTACAAAATCAATTATATGAAAATCTGAATAAACAAAAACAATTATGTGGAGTTAATACAAGGGGAGGTGCAAGCACCCAGGATCCTGATTATCCTGATGATCATCCTAAAAGAAAAGAGCAAGTTGCTCTTAAAGATAAATCTTTTGCAGGAAAATCTCCCAATGAAAATGAGCATGATGATGACTCCAATGAGCAAGACAAGGATATTTCTATTTCTGATGCTGAAACTGAGGATGATAATAATGAAGAAGAAGAATCATCTCCACCTGATATTGAACAACATGATGATAATAATGAAGAAGCTACTGGTAAGGAGGATCCTCAGCCTCCTATTGAGAAGACCAATAAGAAGAAGAAACCAAATAAAAATAAAGATAAAGGTAAAGAAAGGGATCCATGGGTACAAAGACCCATTCCATATCCCCAAGAGGTACCAAAAACAAAAGATGAAGAGAGGTATGGGCAATTTTATGATATGATTAAGAATATGAAATTAGAGATCCCACTTACTGATGCTGTTAAGAATCCTCCATATTCAAAATACATGAAAGATATTGTCACTAATAAAAGAAAGATACCTATTGATGCTATTACTGCTATGCTTGCTGATTATTCATTTAAAGGAAAATTGCCTGAAAAACGTGGAGATCCTGGTATTCCTACTATTCCTTGCAAAATTAAAGAAGCCTATGTGAAATATGCATTATGTGATTTAGGAGCTGGTGTTAGTGTTATGCCTTTCTCACTATATAAGAAGCTTAATTTGAACAAACTAGTTCCAACAGAAATATCTTTACAAATGGCTGATAAAACAACTGTTGTACCTATAGGAATATGTGAGGATGTTCCCATCTCTATTGCTAATGAGTTGATACCTACTGATTTTGTTATATTAGAAATGCCCGAAGATGATAATCTATCTATTATTCTTGGTAGACCTTTTTTGAATACTGCAGGAGCTGTGATAAATTGCACTGAGAGCAAAGTGACATTTAATGTTAAAGGCAAAGAGCACACTATTTATTTTCCCAAGAAGAAACATGTTACAAGTATGAGCACAAGTGTGAATGATATACAAATGAATTCCATTAAGATTGGTAGCATTGAAATACCTATACCACCTCCAGCACCAAGGTATGAAATATTGATGATTGGGACCATTCCAATCAAATATGAGGTAACTTGATTTATTGTTTTATAATAAGTAATAATAAGAATCATGAGCTATATTCTTTACATGTTGCTAATGAGACCTGATCAACCTCATTACTAATGTGGAAATGATAAAGGCATGATTCACAAACATTTAAATTGCATTTTTTTTATGTTATTTGCTTTAAAATTATGAGACATAGACATAGTATTAAAAAATTTAGAATCAGAAATCACAGAATATGAAGTTTTAGAAATTCTCTGTAGAAAAGTTTCACGTAAAATTCCAGAAAAATTAGGGGGTCAGTTTTTTGCCCGAAGGGATCAACAGCCAGTGGGGGAGCACCAGCAGGCCACCAGGGGCCAAAATAGGTACCTCCACGCGGCCAGATTCCTTGGCCGCGTGGGATACCCCATTTTTGGCCACAAGTGGATGCTGGGGCCCATCCAATGCTCATCTGCTCCCTTTCGACCGAAAACCAACCCCAGTTCATCTCCTCCATTTTTCCCGTGCTCTGTTTCTCCGTCAATCCTCGATCTCCACATTTGAGGCAGATTTTTCAAATCTGTTTGATGGAATCACTCCTTGGTACGTAACTCCTTCACTCATCCAATTACCTTTTGCTCCCATGCTTTGTGTATGAAGTATTTTGATGCACTAGGTGTCACCTATTATGTCTAAGAACTCCATGAATTTATGTTTTCTAGTTGATATGGATGCATGATATTGATTAGAGGACTAGTTATGGATGCCTTAGCAGTGTTTTAGAGTGATACAATTTAATTTTTGTTGAATTTTATTTTGGTACAGCAAGGTAACATGCTGAACAAGGGAAAGGCATTGCTTGGGATGTCCTCAAGGACAAGGAGAAGAGAATCAAGGGTGTCCAACAATCATGATGATAATCAGTTATGGGAGGATGAATTGGTTTTTGCAGGTGAAAATCTGTGTGTCCATACCACAAGATGGCAAGACCCCGAAGTTCTTGAACATTGGGGGATTGCTGAAGATTTCCAAGCCTTTGCTGCAACTACGGGGTTGCTTGAGTTCTCACGCCATCCACGCAACACATATGTGGAACTCTCGAGGGAATTCCTCTCTACATTCAGGTTTGAGGGACCGGTGGTGCACCGGAAAAGTAAGTCTAAGAACCCTCCTCCAGCTACTTTTGTCATTAAATTTACAATGAGGGGAAAGCGTTTAGCCATGTCATTAGAGGAATTCTGTAAGGCTATATGTGTACCAACTACGTAGTTATGGGATGAAACATATGCTGATTCTAGAGAAGAACTTGTCACATTCTGGCGTAGCATTGCTAAAAATATTCCTGAAAGAATGAATAGAGGCAAGCTCACATGCATCCAACACCCGGGCCTTAGATATTTTGCATTGTTTCTTGCTAGAGGATTCCTTGCTAGGGATAACACTTCTGGTTGCACCGGTCCTATGATCTATTTATTAAAATGTGCAATGGAAAATACAACACCTATATATAACCTGGGAACCATACTTGCTAGAACTTTGCATTTAGCTGTGAGTAGGAATGGCACGGATAAAACTCCTTTATATGTTTGTGCCATTGCCACTTTAATCCATAAATACATTATGGCAGAACGAGGTTTTAATGATAACTTGGGTACCATGGTAAATGAGTCTCGACTGCTGGATTTTGGTTTACTTTTTCGCATGGATATGAGCAGGGCTGAGAAAGAATATTTTTCATATTGCTATAAGGATTCTAATGGGCACATTGTGTCTGTTAGGCTCCCTTGTGCTGACTTGTTTGACAGGGAGACAAAGTGGACTGTGCAAGAAGAGCCACAACAAGAAGAGCAACAACAGAAGGAGCCCCAATACCAGGCGCCTATGGCATATCCCTGGGGCTTCCCTGAACCACACCTTGGAGCACAGGCATGGCAGGATCCATCCTTCTTCCAGGGAGGTTCGTCGAGTGGTGGACATGATTACCACCCAGGATACTAGCTTGATCACAAGCTTGGGGGAGTATTTCTCTCCCTCCTCATTCGTTGGGTTATATCACTTGCATGTTATTTGTTGTTTTATGTTCTTTAAATCTGAAAAACACAAAAATATTTTTGTTATTTGTTAGCTAGTTTACTTCTGGTTATTTACATTATGTTTCTAAAAATCAAAAAACACAAAAAGATTTTTTGTTTTCTTGAGTTTAGTATAAATACGGAGCTACAGGAATTGCTGAAATATGTTCACTTTAATCTTTACTTGTGACTCCGTTTGAGCTGAAAATTTAATCACTACTGCACCTTTTTATGGCCTTCACCTCTGTAAAACATGAGAAACTTTTGAGGTGTTTAGGTAGGTAAACAAATTGCTGAATGCAGTAACTTTTTATAGCAAGATTTGAGTTTTTATTGAGCAGTTCAAGTGGGGAGAGGAGAACAACAATGATATGATAATGTGCTTGAAGGGATGAAAGGTATGACACCTTTGCCGTGCTTATGTATGCTTTTTAATAACAACAAGTGAACACCTTATGATTCCCTTAACACTTAGTGACATAATAGCCATTGTTTATCTTCTCCGTGGTTTAGTAGAATATATTCTGATGCAACTGAAATATTGTTTAGTGTCATTACTTGGCTGATGGATTGAATAATTGTAGCCTTAAGCAAAAGTTTATGCATCCCATTGTGCTTAGTGAACTTGCCAACCAAGGAAAGAATTAAAAGAGAAAAATTCATGAATGATAAAAGTGGAGTCTTATGCTTGACGAACTTATGGTTGGGGGTTAGTCTAAATGTGTATCACATGGAAAACTTTCAACGCTGCACTAAGAATTCTATATTCAAGTTGATATCATGTTCTTTTAACTGTGGATGCATGTCATGCCGAAATGAGGTAGAGGAATAGTAAGTCTTGATGAGTAAGTATATATGATTAGAGAGACGCATTGGGCCGCTAACCCAAGCCATGCGATATCATGGTGGAAATTTACTTATAGCTAGAATGGACTCCGCAACATATCCTATAATAAAATAAGAAGTTATGCATATAGTGAATGAAATAAAAAAGGATAATGATTCCATTCCATTTGTTTGTCTTGCCATTTTGACATGGGCTGGTTTCCATGTCATGGGGCAAGAGGTACCCCAATTGCTGCTCTCTATGATGTCATTAATACTTACAATGATTGTACAAGGATTATTAGGAATCTAGAGTTGAGTAATCATGGTGCGGGACTTCGCTTTTAAGGGTCATGATGCTTTCAACTTGTATTTTTTCAAGCATAAGAATCAAAATGAAAAATTAATGCTTTAGCAAAACTGAGAGCAAGGTAGTAAGCACAATGATTTTACTTGTCAACATATGAAAGAATCAGAGATCTCAAAAATCTTGATATGATTCAATCATCAGCGATGCACAAGCCTTTGTTTATGTCTACAATTGAGCAAACTCATTCAAGTATTAACACTTCATGTTATTTCTATTGCAACAAGTATATATGCTTCAACACTGAGTAGATGCACACTTGCTAGTATTTTGCTACTTGTTACAGGAATCATGTCTTGAGTATTTGCTAGTATTAATTGATGATGCACATGCAATGCAAACTTCTTGCCAAAGTTTTTATCGCTTCTGCACTGTGTTTGAGTTGTTAAAGGACAAACAACGAGCTAAGCTTGGGGGAGTTGATGCACCCAAAATGCATCTACTTTTCCAAGCACTTTGCATCGTATTTCTCTCCGGAGTCCCTCCCATAATTGAATAAATCTACAGAATCTGACGCTGTTTTTAGCAAAAGTCTTCTTTCCGTCTATTTTCGCAAGACTTTTCACAGGGGACGAAAACCACGGAATTTTTTTTGGAAAAGAAGGGGAATGAGCACCAGATGGGGCCGGGAGGCCACCCGAGGGCCAAAAGGGGGCCCCACACGCGGCCAGATTCCTTGGCCGCGTGGGGTCACCCCTTTTGGGCCCAGATGGCCCACTCCGGCTAGGTCTTCGATGTACCCCTCCATATATACGAGAAACTGACGGGTTTCGGAGGGGAGGGTTGTTCGCGAAACGGAGCGCCGCCGCCACCACGATCTTCGATTTCGGAGTCAGATTTGATCTAGGATTTCAACCCCGGAGGTGGAATTCGAGGGGCTTCGTCACCATCATCATCACTACCATCATCTCCATCGACCATGAGCTCCATCACCCCTCCATGTGTGAGTAGTTGCTGTAGGCATGTGAGGTGTGAGGGGTTTTGGATGAGATTGATCATGTAATTGCTACCCAGTATGCGGGATCTAGGGGTTTGTCTTGAGAATTCTTATGTCTTATGTTGATGCACTATTGCTAGGCTTAATGCTTGTTACTAGGGCCCAAGTGGCATGATTTCAGTACTGAACTTACATTGCTACATCATATATTTGAGTTTGGTATCTATCTGCAATGTGTATTACCTGCTATTATGTTGAACCTGCGAACCCTAAAGTGACAGCTAGGGAAAACAAGGGGGATATGTTCTAGTTTGAGGATTATGTGTGTTAATGGAGTGTTAATGTGTTGGTCCGGGCTATTCGAAAGGGTAGACCTTAATTACCTGTAGTTCCAAATTGGCCCCGGTGAAATGGGCAGGTAGGACAATAGGCTTTGTGCAAATTCTCTTGGTTAGTACGCACAATAATTTACGGAACACACACCTACATAAAACTGAGATAGAGAAAGGCCCCGCTGCTAGCAAAACATTATTACATGATCAATCTTATCCGTGCAACACCCCGCTGTCACCTCATGCCTGCGTTTTAGTCTCTGGTTTACTTTCACTCTTTTCCGGTGAAAACTGGGAAAACACTTGCTCTCCATTTACTTTCTGTTTGTTTACTTTCACTGCATTATTACACTCACCACTCTCGCTGCAAGTTTGTTGATACACAGGTGTGGTTGGGAGTGACGTCCCAATTGCTAAAGTCTCACCGGTATTCTTGTGTTCCCACTGAGTCGAACTACAAATTTTGGTAATACTTCCCATCGAAGACTACGATTGTTCTCCTGCACTTGGGAGCCATCAGATACATAGACCGTTATCCAACTGCATCTATGACTAATAATCCACCCTCAGGACATCATCCAAGCAAACTTTGGGTATTAAGTTGCAAGCAACATATTATTCCATTAAGTAAAGTGCGTAATGTAAACAACACAATTATCCTTAGACAAAGTATTGTTGTTTTACCCCTACTGGCAACAGCACATCCACAATCTTAGAAGTTATTGTCACTCTCCCAGATTACTGGAGGCATGAACCCACTATCTAGCATAAATACTCCCTCTTGGAGTCACAAGCATCTACTTGGACAGAGCATCTACTAGCAACGGAGAGCATGAAAGATCACAAATAACATATATGATAGATCTATAATCAACTAGACATAGTATTCAGTATTCATCGGATCCCAGCAAACACAACATGTAGCATTACAATAAGATGATCTTGATCATGTTAGGTAGCTCACAAGATCTAAACATGATGGCACAAACTTGGATAAGACAACCATCTAGCTACTTCTATGGACCCGTAGTCCAAAGATGAACTACTAACGCATCATGTCAGAGGCAGGCATGGTGATGAAGAGCCCTCCGGTGATGATTCCCCTCTCTGGCAGGGTGCCGGGAAGAGCTTCAGAACCATCCCAAACTAGGGTTGATGATGGCAGCGTCTACGGAAGTTTTCGTGGATGGAGGCTCACGTACTTAGGGTTTTCCCGAGGAAGTCATTATATAGGCGGAAGGGCGACGTCGGTGGGCGCCCAGGGGGGCCACACCACGTGGTGGCGCGGCCAGTGGGCGTGCTGCCATATGGTGTGGTTGCCTCCCTTGCCCCCTTCGAGTCTCCTCCGGACTCCGTGTACGTGAGATAAAAATAGGGACTTCGGCTATTTTTTCATCCAATTCCGAGAATATTTCCAGAACAACTTTTGTGAAATAGAAAAACAGCAGAAAATAGAAACTGGCGCTCTGGCATCTTATCAAGAGGTTAGTCCCAGAAAACGCATAAAAATGATATGAAGTGTATAGAAAACATGTAGCAATTGGCATAATATCAACATGGAACATCATAAATTATAGATACGTTGGAGACATATCAATATGTCTTGGGGTGACATGGGAATCTTCAAGCTTGAGCTTTTATCCATTCTTGATCTCCTCATATCATCCTTCTGTCCCTACACTTGAAAACTTCCTCCACCTAAAACTTCTCACAATCTTCATTAGCAACGTTAGTGCATAAAAATAATAAAACCACTTGGTTCATTTTCAACAAAAGGTAAACACCCATTTAAAACATTAGCTACTGTCACAACTTATTTTAAGATGCAAATGCAAATATTGGCAAAAATCTGTCAAAACAGAACAACAGGTAAAGATGGATTTTTTCGACAACCTTCTATTGCTCACATCAAAAAGTTCGAAACTAATGAAAGTTAGATAAAACCCGGGGAAGGTTCCCAAAAAATATAAAAAATTCCTAACCTTCTATTTGAGAGAACCAAAGTTTTTGGTGAAGCACAAAAATATTGACAGAAAACAGCAAGTTCCCCAAATCATACTAACCATCTATTAGAGGCTACTCTTGGCACAAAAAATAAATAAAAAGGATAAGGAGTGGTTGCTATAGAGGCAAAAACTTCCAAGACACAAACAAAACAGAAGAAAACAAAGTGGGTTGCCTCCCACAAGCGCTTTTCTTTAACGCCTTTTAGCTAGGCATGAAGAACGAATCAAGTACTATCAATAGAATAATGGGTAGTCCTTACAAGGGACTCAAAAGGTAAATTTATTGTATTTCTAGGGAAATGTGCCATGCCCTTTTTAAGGGGAAACTGAAATCTTATAATTTCCTCTTTCATATCAATAATGGCACCGACGGTGCGAAGAAAAGGTCTTCCCAAAATGATAGGATAAGAAGCATTAATTTCAATATACAAAACAAGAAAATCAACATGAACATAATTATCATTAGCAATAATAATAACGTCATCAATACTTCCAAAAAGTCTTTTAACAGTGGATTGTATAAGATGCACTCCCAAAATACTCTCATCCAATGGTTTCAAATCAAGCATATCATATAAACTTTTAGGCATAATAGAAAAACTTGCACCAAGATCACACAAAGCAGTGCAATCAAAATCATTCACTCTTATTATAATAGTGGGATCCCACCCATCTTGTAATTTTCTAGGAATAGAGGCTTCAAGTTTGAGCCTTTCTTCTTTAGCTTCAATGAGAGAATTAGTGATATGTTTAGTGGAAGCAATATTTATCTTACTAGCATTAGGATATTTAGCTAATTTTTGTAAGAACTTAATAACATCAGAGATAGTGCAATTATCAAAATCAAGTTTATCATCCTCAAACATGGTGCAAAAAGTTTCTCCTAAAGTCATATTATCATCAACCCCACTTCCAACAATTTTCTCACTAGAAAAATTTTCAATCTCCAAATTTTTGGGACTCCTTCTACCTAAAGTCATGGCCTCTTCAATCCCATTTGTTTTGACATCAACATGTTGAGAAGAATTATGATACTCATTGGTACTGAAAGTTTTCACTTCTTCAAACATTCTAATGGTAGCAACATAAGTACTCATAGTTTCAAAAGTTTTAGCACGATTATTTTCAGAAGGTGAGGCAACTTCAAGCTTTACTGCCATTTGATGTATCAAACTAGCTTGAGTATCAGACATGTTCGAAATATAAGTTTCAGTTGTATCAAGCCTTCTTTGAATATGGGAAATTTCATTTTTTTTTTTAACCACACGACTTGCTCATTTATATTTTTCAGAAGTGCAGAATGCTCACCCAATTATTTGGTAAAGGCATTGTTTGATATTGGGAATGCATAATTTTTTGATGGCCTTTTCAATCTCCATTATTCTTTCATAACTAGGCATATTTTTTTCATTGGAGGTGTTCCCATAAGAATTTCTATAAGGATTACCATTATTATTAGGATATGGCATATAGTTGTTACCACCAAAATTAGTCTTGTAAGCACTGTTGTTGAAATTGTTTCTACGAATAAAATTCATATCAATTTGATCATTCTCATTAGCAACCATAGAGTTCAAGGGAAAGTTATTAGGATCTATAGGCACTTGTTTAGCTAGCAAAGAAGCAAGCATATCAATCTTATCACTCAAAGAAGAGACCTCCTCAACTGAATTTACCTTTTTACCTGTTGGAGCCCTTTCTGTGTGCCATTGGGAATAGTTTGTCATTATATCATCCAATAACTTGTTTGCTGCACCTAAAGTGAGGTTCATGAAGGTTCCACCCGCAACTAAATCCAATAGATTCCTTGAAGAAAAATTAAATCCTGCATAAAAAGCTTGGACAACCATCCACGTAGTTAGTCCCTATGCGGGACAATTCTTAACCATAGTTTTCATTCTTTCCCAAACTTGAGAAACATGTTCATTATAATTTTTTCTAAATTCATAATGTTACTCCTTAGTTATTATAATTTTTGCAGGTGGATAATACTTCCCAATAAAAGCATCTTTTCATTTAGTCCAAGAATCAATGCTATTTTTAGGCAAAGACAATAACCATTCTTTAGCTCTTCCACTTAATGAGAAAGGGAACGATCTTAATTTCAGAATATCGCCATCTACCTCTTTATATTTTTTTCATGACACATAAATCAACAAAATATTTAAATGAGAGGCATCATCTTCTCCAATACCAGAAAATTGATCTTTCATGACAAGATTCAACAATGGAGGTTTAATTTCATAAGAATTCATTGTAGAAGCATGTGGAGAAATTGGTGTGCATATGAAATCATTATTATTGGTACTAGTAAAGTCACAAATCTGGTGGTATCATTAGTACCCATGCTTGCAAGATAAAACAAAATGCACTAACAACACAAATAAAACACTAGAAATGAGAGAACTATTTTTTGGGGGGGGGGGTTGATAAAGAGAAAACAAGACTAAAAAAAGTAAACTAAGCAAGAACAAAACAAAATAAAGAAAGTGGAAGTGTGAAATTCCCCTTGCTGCAAGCTTGAAATCCCCGGCAACGGCGCCAGAAAAGTTCTTGATGCAGACGTGATCACATGCTTGTTGGGTAACCCCAAGTGGAAGGTATGATGTAGTCTAGCGGAAATTTCCCCCAATTAAGTAACCAAGGTTATCGAACCATTAGGACTTCAAAGTCTTGGAGAAGGTTGCTTGTTGTCTGGCGCGTCAACAAGTGTGGAAACTGCACACGACACACAAACTCTCTCTTGTCCCCCAACTTTCCGAGAAGGTTTTTAATCTTCTGGTCTTGCTGAAAACTAGAGAATTGAACATATAGAGTATTGAAAAGTAACAAAAGTAAAAACGGTGCTGCAAGGAAGCAATGATGAAAGTGCTTTAAAGAAGGTTGCAATTATGAGGAAAATAGGATCGGAGGCCATAGTTTCACTAGTGGTGTCTCTCCAAAGAAAACAAACATGCTAGGTGAACAAATTACAGCTAGGCAATTGACAAATCATGAACGTATAAAAATACTATTATGACGAGATATAGTTCACGGGTTCTAATATTGTAGGCATTACGTCAAAGCATGCATCCATATCTAAAAGTCCACCTAAAGAAAGCTATCCAGCAAATCTCTCTGCTTTTAAGTTGTAGCAACGAAGTGATTGCTCTGTGTGCAACAGACAAATGCATTATGAAGAATACGTAATGTAAGTAGTGATCCTCGTCCATAGAAAAGAGCACCGCTGTTTTCTCCATAGTAGCAACAACACATCCCCCATCCGTTTCTATCACTCGAGCACATATGTAAGGGAGGCATGAACCCACTATCTAGCATATAAACCCTCTCTTAGAGGTGAAAACAACTTGTGGCCAAGGTAATCATAAATACTGGAGAGAATTGCAATACAACATTAAAACTCTCTACAAATATAACCGAAGCATCTCAGATTGACATGAAAAGAATAATCATAATCTCATGGTTCATCCGATCCCAGCAAACACAACATGCTCAATTACATAACGATGGTCTCGATCATGTGAGCCAGCTCACGACACTCTAAACATGGAGACATCAGGGAGAGAACAATAATCAAGCTACTTCTATGGACCCGTAGTCCCGATATGAACTACTCATGCATATGTCTAGAGGTGATCATGGCGATGTAGAGGCCTCTGATGACGATTCCCCTCTCTGGCAGGGTGCCGCAACAGGGCAGTAGAAGTCCTAGATTGGACTTTCGAGGTGACGATGTCTCTCTGTATGTTTCGTGGAAAATAACTTCGTCCCTAAAAATTTTAGGGTTTAGGGCAATTTATAGGCGAAGACGCGACGAAAGGCGGTGGCCACGGCAGCCAGGGGTCCACCAGGCGCGACTTAGGGTGGGCCACGCCTGGCACCCCTTGGAGCCCCCCTGGCCCCCCTCCGGCTCTTCTTTGGGCTCTGCCTTGGTTCCTGGTTAAAAAAAGGATCTCCGTGGATTTTCAGCCCTTTCCGAGAATATTTCGTTAAGAACTTTTCTAAAATAGAAAAACAACAGAAAATAGCAACTCTCTTGGGGCATCTCGTTAATAGGCTAGTCAATGAAAACATCCGGAAAACAAAGGAAAACATGAGAAAACATGTAGAGAACAAAAGGTATTGGATAGAAAACAAGCATGGAACATCAAAAATTATAGATATGTTTGCAACGTATCAGCTCTACAAAGGTACGATGTAGACGACGACTTCCGGTCTCCGACCCAGCAGAGTTTGTGGAAGCGGAGCGATGGACTAAAACCCTATTAGCACGGCGGTGTGCGTATAGTGGAGAAAACCTCAATCCTAGTGCAACTCCCTTTGCGGAACCACAGTCGGAGAAGAGAAAAGAGAGAGAATTGGGATGGGAAAAAGGGGAGGGGTACCTCACTTTATGTATGGGAAGGAGGGGAGGCTTTCCCCTTAGCCAAGCCATGTTGGACTAATCCCACAAGGATTGGTGCGGCCAAGGAGGGGCAGCCGCACCCCCTTATGGGCCCCAAGTGGCGCATGTAGCTGCCTCCCTTTTTTTCTTTTTTTTCTCCCACTTTTTCCCCTAATGGGCCTCTTTTGCACGGAAGGCCCATTAGTGGAATAAATACATTTAAAAATAAAATTAAATTAAATTTAATTATTAATTAAAGTAATTAATAATAAATATACATTACTTATTTATTTCGAGCTCCGGAACCCCTTGTGCCACTCTCTGGTCTCCATCGGGCATTTCTCCTTTTTCCGATACTCCTTCGAAACCCTCCGATCTTCATCAGAAAAATCCCGGAACGCTTCTGGCTCTCTCTAATAATTCCTTAAATACTAGGATCACTCCTAAATGCCGCTCGGGAACACCCTAAGGTTCGGGAACACTCCAGACGTGATCGAGACACCTCTCCGATCAATGACCAATAGCGGGATCTGGACACCCATGATGGCGCATGTGCATTCCACAATTATCTTTGTCGCTTGAGCCTTAAACGTCGAGTCCCCACACCTCTTGCCTCAGCGACACTATGTTAGTCTGAGACTTGATCATCAGGTTACTCATACCCTATTAAGTCTCGTTACCGACATAACAATTATACTCGTTTCCGTGTGGTTGCATCTCGTTGACCTAGTCACATGCTTGCAAACTAATTGATGAAACTTCACCGAGTGGGACCAGAAGTATCTATCTGTCATTAGGATTGGCAATTCCCTTCCTTGATGACATGCCTCAACATATCCCTCCGTTTACTCAAGAGACACCTTTATAATCACCCAGTTACGGTTGTGACGTTTGATGCAATGAAATAACCTCGGAGATAGCAATTAAACATCATCTCACGGTCTAAGGTTGTGGTACTACGTTTTCATGTTATCATAACGTTGAACTTAATGACTTGACCTCGTTATGATAAAACATATTGAGTGTGAGTCCATCACATCATTCATCAATGCCATGAGTCCATTGTCAATGGCATAAATGTCCATGATCAGGGACCTGTTTTTTTTTACATACCACACGTGTATTAATGTTTCCGCTTAACACAGTTATAGCATGGTATAAAACATTATGAACATGAGAGTTATGAATAATAAAAACACTTTATTAAATTGCCTCTAGGGCATAACTCCTTCACAAGCAACCTACTGAGATACTTTGAAGTCCTACTGGATTGATCACCATGGTTCCTTAGCTGGGGGAAATTCGCTGCTGACTACATTATACCTTCCTCTTGGGTTTCCCAACGGGCGTGTGATCATGCCAACAAGCACCCGCCATAGCGAGCACGGATCCGGCTTAGGCGTGTAGAAGGCAATTTCGCCACCCCGTGATGGCGAGCGCTGCATCCGACATTGATGGCGCTCTCCAGCGCACGGCCGAACACGCTCCACGAGGCCTTCCACCCCTTGGCGCTGCGCTTCAATGGCTTGAACCGTCCATCGTGCGCGTCGATGAAGGCATCCCTCTCTCTCGCTAAGAGGGTGACCCACATGCTCTCGTTGTCGACGTGGTGGTGGGGGAGGGCACTCTCCCCGGTGTCATGTGTCCCAACGCTAGAGGATCTCTACCCAGAGGGTTGCACCGGTGGAAAAGGGCGTCGTCCTAGCTTATGACCCTTCCCCCTTGGGCAGTCAGTATCCGGCGGGATGCGGATGTCGTAGGAATTAAACACCTCCGCCTCCTCGACATTTAGGTTGTGCCCCAAATAAGGAAGATTCGATCTGTCGGCCTCGCCATTGCATGCCATGGTGTTTTATGGCGGTGTGCGGGGGAGGAGGGAGAGAGAGGCGCGAGCGAGATGGATGACCGACACAGTGCGGGGAGGTGCATATAAAGTGATCGACGTGGTAGGTAAGCGGTCCAGTGCCCCGTTTACCGCCAGCGACGTTAATGCCAAACACATGGGGAAGAGAAAGCAAAGCAACGCCCGTCTAGAAATCCAGCGAAGTGTTTAGGCGCCATTAAACATGGTTGATCGGGCTCCGTGTTTATGCCATGTTGGACCACCTTTCGGAGGCCGTGTCTGGCACCTCCCCCCCCCCCTCCCCTCCCCCTCCCGAGACAGCCTCCAAAAGTTGGGGCGGCTCATCGTCATCCACGGTCTAGCTCGGGTTTTTTTTTGGGTGACAGAGTTGGGGCTCGGGAGAAATCCCTATCGGCAAGCCCGACACTCACACTGCGTCACCATTCCTCCCTGGAGGGGCATCGGGGCTACCCATTCCGTTTAATGTTGAGTGCAAGGGGAAACCCTAGGACCAGTCCGTCGGTCCAGTAGCGACATGTCAACGTCGTCCTTCGCGAAGGTACTGCTTGGTGCTTAGTAATCCTTGGGGTAGGTATGGCGGTGTGGAGCCGATGCCAATGACGGGATGGGAGGCCTACCAGGCCACCCATGGAGATGCTCTAGATGTTCTTAAAGAAGAAAAATACCGAAAAGAGAGCAGAAAGTGTAACCGAGGCTTTATTGCCTTGATGGGAATGGAATTATAGAAGCTGGTGATAGGCCAACGAAAAGCCCGTCTATGGGAATATATACAGCCTCCCGCGTGATTCCAACGCTACAATAGTGCAGCGGGGCCTCTACGTTGTACGAGTACCTCCTGCCGTCGCCTTCGCCCTCCCTCCTGTCAGACTATACCCGATCTGGCATTATCTCCGCAGTACCGCTACGTTCGCCAGCAGCATTAGCTGGCCAAAATGTGACCGTCAAATGAAAAGAAAACGCAACCCAATGTGAATGTCATAACGGATTACATGCTGTTCAAATGAAGCTCTCGACTTATGGTTTTACCAGTACCATACCTACAATCTTGTACTCCCTCTGATCCGAAAAAGTGTCAGTAGTTACACGATAATTGCACACAGCAAGGTGTTTTCTCGCGACACATTATTCAGATCAGAGGGGGTAATAAAGATCCAATTCAGATGTAGACGCAACAGAGAAATCTCAAACTCTACTTAGAAACTGTAACCTCGAATCCTCAAAGTTCTGATTAAACCTTTTCAGTGCAACTTTAGGTGTAGATGCAATAGATAAAACTCAAACTCTACTCAAAACTGTAACATCAAATCCTCAATATGTTCAATGTGCCAGACTTCCAAAGAGCCACAGCTGTCGCGATACTTCTGTCTACTTTGCACAACAGAGCAAGAAGTTACCCCCGCCAAAAAAAAAGGCCATCAATAACCATTTACTCCCCGCGTACCAAAATATAAGATGTTTTAGCATTTTCTAGACAACACGTATCTAGACATGTTTTAGTGTGTACATTCATATGTATCTTGCACTAAAATATGTCTAGGTAAGTTTTGTCTAGCAAATGCTAAAACACCTTCACATTTTGATATGGAGAGTATTTAACAAGGCAACACTGTGCAACCAAAAGCTCTTTGGACTCCGAACAGCACATGCCATGATATTGCCTGCATGTTCCCATTTTAGTCTCTCAAGAAGATGCTGAACAAAACTTTTTTTCACGCAGCTTATTATCTTGGATCATGGGCATTGTGGAACACAAGGAATGCGTTCATCTTCCAGGGCTGTCAGTCAAATCCTTGCAGATGTAGAAGCTGGTTCAGAGAGGAGCTTTATTTGGATTAAGCACATGGCCTCAAGAAAAGCTTACACAGATTTTTCCAGCCGGATCGCTAGTTTCATTAAATTGCCATGCTGGCCATTGCTTCTTTCCTCTTTTGTTCATATGTAAAAGACAAAAAAGATAAATAAATGCAGTAGAGTGCTAACTGTTTTCCATCAAAAAAAGGTTAGGGGCTTGGAAAAATACGGATAGATAGAAAACTTTCCTTAGCAAAGAGACCACGAATGCCAAGACATTTTCTCAGAGTATTGAACATCGGGACTATATTCGAAGTAGTTGAACCCGATAAATGAGTATTTAGAATAAATTAGCCTACTAATACAAGTTGCAGGCGCCGTATATGGTAGATTTCAATTTGTGGTAGAACACTGAGTTTATCACAAATAATCTGGTTCCAATCAGCAACAACAACAAAGCCTTTCAGTCCCAAATAGGTTTATCCAATCAGCAGGATAATGAAATAATGCTGGAATTCCAATTGTAAGGACATAAATTAATTTAAAGTTAAAACAGATAAGCAATGTAGGGGGGGGGGGGGCACAATGGAATGACATCTGAAAGTTTTACAAGGTTCTACAGTTCTACACCATCAACATTAGAGAAATGCTTAATGGTCAAGTGTTACAAGGACATCCATTCATCAGCACAAGGTGCCTAAACATTTTGAGATTCAAAGTTCAAGAGCTCCTTGATTTGTATTCAAGAGTAATTTCACATGATCATGATTACAGTTAACAGTACAGTGCAAAATAAATTAACGATCCAAGTTCAACAGTGAAGATTGCACCAAGGCAAATTGTGCCTTAAAAAAATCAATTGAAGGAGTATCAGTTGACATTTAAACACGGTAGAGTACATACAAAGCCATTATACAGAGTAGTGACTGATGATGGATAATGGCCATTATACCTTTGTAAATACTTTCTCTTTAGACCGAAGGATAAAACACACGCCATTGTACTCACCTACACACACATTTGCTAGTTGAAAGCACCACTCAGTCCACTCTCCTATGTAGGCAAACTTTCCACTCAACCCTTACGATGGCAACTTAAGCAAATGGTTTGTTTCACTTGATTGCTAATACGCACACAACTGAAAATTGGCCACACTCCAAACTTCCACTGGATTTCTCGTACATTTGAGAACTAGGCTGTAGCCTAGTGGCAAGGGGAGTAGTGACAAACCCCTGCGCCCAGAGTTCGAATCCCATCGGGAGCGAATTTCTGGTGCCTCACCCGGGTGGGCTTCTTTCTACCAAAGAAAAGTCCTGGGTGCTAGTGCCCAAGGATCTCATTTTTTTTTATTTCTCGTACATTTGAATAGAAACTCTATGACACAGACTTCACAAAAATAGTAAGGTACATCTGTCGACCTTCATATAGCAAAAAATTGTGTGATACATTTTGTTTGCCAAACGGGGCTATTGATGGGAAAAATAGCCTACTTGTACCAGTCTCTTCCTTACAGAGCTTATGCCCTTGTACTTGTAGGCACCGAATAAATTGGTGATAATTCATGTGCAATCCCCTTGAGTTCAGCCCAAATGCATTTCAATCAGAAGCAACCGAAACCAACAGATCAAAACAGAAAATTGCGTAATTAGCCCAAGCTAGAAAAATCACATATCACAGAACTAGTAGATGCAAAGCAATTTGCAAATTATGATACACACAACCAATCCAAAGTGTGAATGAACTGTACACTGAATATCCATTTATTCCCATACAGCAGTGAATAATATACATACACAATCAATAAATAAAAAACTAGATTCACAGCCACTTTCGATACAATATAGAGAGGCATACCGAGAGGCGCAGCAGGAGAGAGCAACGGAGTTCACCACAATCTTACTCTGACGGCTCACTCTTGGACTTTGGCGGGGGTTGGGGGCGGCTGTCGTAGTCAACAACCTCGCCCTCGGTGACGGAGCGAGAGTGCTGGACGATGGATCGGCCGATCGAGTTGATCCACTCCTCCTTTTCCTTCTCGGCGTCGGCGATGAAGTACATGGTCTCGGTCGGGGTGGAGAGCTCGAAGGCGAACTGGCGGTTGAGCACGTCCTCGGCGCCCTTGACGGTGAGGCAGGACGAGACGGGGATGACGCCGCGGGGTACCGACGCGCGGGTGACGGCGGGGTCCTTGAACCAGAAGAGCCGCCCCTGCTTGAGCACGAACCACCGCCGTCGCCACGTCTTGATGTACTCGCCCTGCTTCGTCAGCCACCCCGTGCGCTCCGCCCCGTGCCAGAACTCCACGCCGCCCAGCGACGGGTCGTCGCCGCCCGACGAGGAGGATCCCATCACCGCGCGCCACAGGCTGGCCGCCATCACGCTGGGGGGGTTTGGGGATCGGAGATCGGGCGGGATGCCTGCGCCGGGGCTACGACTAGAGACAAAGTGGGTGTGGGGGTTGAGGGAGTAGTGCGCCGCTGGATTCGGCCGGACGGTGTTTTTGATGCGATCGAGAAGGCATCGAACAATTTTATTGGCGTTTATATCCAGCTAAATTGATTTGGCCAGGAAGTTAGAATCGGACGGCTTAAATCCATTTTTTTTTTTGCAAGGTTCTTAAATCCAATATTTGCTCTACGAAATCCTAACGGTAGTTCGGCCATCGAGATAACCCGTATAGTATGGCAAAAACATTTAAAAAAAACTTGTATAACATCGTTTTTTTTTTTTGAGAAACCCATATGGTCAATTCTACCTTGTGATGGAAATGGTACCATTACTCGCCGGTAATAGTTTGAGACTAAAAAAAAATAACCCACATCCGTCGTACCCATATACCTTTACCAATCTGACTAGTTTATCATATTACTTATTTTGTGGCCTTACATATGGTCAAATTAACTCTATACTTTGTCATGCGTTTTTTTAAGCTTAAAATGACTATGTGTTTTTGTTTATGACTATGTGTTTGACATTTATGATTTGTTGCTATTTATGGGTAAATATTGTCGTTTATGAAAATATCCCGTTGTTTACAATATGATTGTTTGTAAGCATGTGTCTTTTGTTGTTGAGAAAAACATGTGTCACTAGTACAGATAGGCTCATCTGTGGCGCACCAAATACGGTTTCTGTGGCGCACCATGTGGCCACATGGGTGCGCCACAGAACACACGTCATTAAAATATTTTCTATGGCGCACCCCGCACATGCGCCACAGAAATAGAGGATTGTATGGCACACCACCCACATGCGTCACAGAATAGATGATTCTATGGCGCACCTCCTCCTGCACCACAGAAATAGTCGATTCTGTGGCGCATCCACTCTGGGTGCGCCACAGAAATAGTTATAGGTGCGCCACAGAAAAAGATGCAGTATTTCGAAATTTAAATTGTTTCTGGTATAAATATAGGTATATTACAGGATTTATACAGTTTGAATACAGTCAGTGATATTTTACAAAGATATAAGTCACACATTACTTAGAATAGTGATACATAGTGCAAAGTATCGAATTTGGTTCAAAGTTAGTCAAACATTATCGAACAATTGTCACCACATAGTTACTCGATGATGTCAAGTTACAAATGTCTAAGCTAAAATGAAATAGACTACAAGCACGGCGGCGATGGTGAGCAAGAGTGGTAGCACGATGGAGGTCTTCATCTTGTTCTTCTGTTTCGACCGGTGGTCCCTCCACTTGGCAACCGCCTCGTGTCTAGTCTCGTATCCTTTATAGCAGTTTCCGCTGAACTTGTGCACCTGTGCTTTACAGTCCTTCCACTCGTCATAGACTCCTGGAACCTGACCCTTGAACACCATGTAGTATGTCATCTATATAGATAGACACAAGGCATATTAGTAAGTAATGCAAAAACAGGTAAGGCATATATGTTCACAAAATGTAGAGCAAGGAAACAAAAATAAACATCAAAGATATACAACATCGATATCACATAAGTTCAAGCTAACTAAGAATAAGTTCTAGCCAATAACAGCTAGGCCTAAGTTTAGAGCTAATTAAGAAAATTTTGTTAAACAAACTAATAGTAGTTAGGCACACCTCGATCAATGAGACATCTTCTGCGGCGGGAGCAAGGTGAGCGGCGCCGGAAATGGCTTATATAAGTCTTTCGTCATCCACTTCCTACGATCAACCTGTCGCTCTAGGCGTTCCTGATTATCCCTCTGGCATAACCCTATAGGATTGTTTAAGGACCTGACACCTTCAATGAGTATCTCTGACAACTTGACTTTGATGCGATGAAAATCTTCAATAAGATCTTGCTGTGAGATTTCCCCCGCCATTTTATTGGACCATTCTCGGAGTTTATCAGGTTGATTCAAATTATTTGCATCGCGGACAATACCTTTAAGGTGATGGAGGGCATAGAAGGCCTCCTTCGTGCTCCAAGTCGGCTGCTTGATGTAGGGGAACTCGGTCACGTGCCTGAACCCGTATTTGCCAGTAGCCGGCCTGATACATTCTTGTTTCTTTTTGAAGGTGCCTCCATTTTGCGCGTAGCCATTGATAGCCTCATCGAGAACACCCCTTATTCTGGTGTAGTCCTTCCTCTTCGTCGTATTCGACGAGTCGAAGTACTGGGCAGGTGACCACTTTGGGCAAAGCACGATGAGTGTGCAGTATGTGTCCCTGCTCAGCACATACAATTGAAACAAGGATAAGAAATGGATGAAATCTAGAAAAAAAACATTAGCTACGACGGCCGCGAGCGGATGTGTACTTACTCGGGAAAGACAGGCAAAAGAATGTCCCTCTTCTCACTGTTTCTCAACATGAAGCTCTCGAGGTACTTCACTGCCTTGGTCCGTGTGCTTGATCCTTCCTCCAGCTGGCTATCACGCATGTAGTAGGGATCCGCTACCACAATGTACGGGGGTAACTCTCGATGGATCTGCAGCTAAGCATTGAGCGCGTATAGGCGGACCAAGTTATAGTCCAGCCGTCTCGAGTGAAAGAGATTGAAGATATCCTCGTACGCTATGAAGAACAGTCCCGCGGGGTCTTCATGGACGAAGTCCGGGCCCTCTGGCACCTTGACCTAGAACACCGGGTAATTTGGACACTCGTCTTTAAGAAGGAGGCCCTCTAGCATCACGATAATATTCTGTAAAGTGAGCATTGGTCCAGTTGCCCCGTGTATCTCGTCCGGACCCAGTATCGGTTGGCCAGCTTCATGCAAGCGGGTCAAGCCATCCTTACGGGGTCGTACCACGGCGTTGGCCAAGATCTTACTAGGTTGGCCCTTTTTACCAGCTCATTTCCTAATCTTCTTCTTGCTGGCGGTGGCCTGATCTGCTGCGGGAGCTGGGGGTACTGGTGGGGTGCTGCTGGGGGTGCTCGGGGCGACCCTAGGACTGTCTTATGCAGTGTGCCAGGGCTGAATATTGTACCCTGCTGGAAGGTCAGGCGCTGTGTGATTTCAGTACGCCTAGGTTGATCGTCGTGACTGCGGAAGACTTCATCGTCACGATCCATAGCAGGCATGTACCTATCTTGGCTACAGCCCGTGTTGAGGTAGGCATCGATGTCGACATTGTCATCATCATAATGATAGTCATCGACACCGTCTCCAGCAAGCGCCATGTCCACGTCCTTGGGTGGTGGCGGCGGCTTTGATGCCGGCGGTTGAGGCATAACTTCCTTTGATGATCTTTTGGCCGGTCGTTGCGGCATCTTTCCCAACAACTATTGGTGTCTTGCGGTGGTGGCAACGACCACCGGTTCCTTCTGGGCGGTGGTGGCGACGACTGTCGTTTTCTTCTCAGGGGCGACGGCCTTGGGTACTGTCTGGAGGGCTCTTTGCTTTGTGGGCTGGACGATCTTATTGGGCGGGGCCATAGGGGATGTGGCGCCGATGTTGCGCTTGATCACAAGACCCCCCCCCCCCCCAAGACGAATTTGGCTCTTCGGCCATTTCATCACCCATGTGGTGCAGTTTCCGAGGACCAAGTTGTCCTCCTCGTCACAGCCTGGAGGTTGAAAGGGGGGGACGTCGCGATACTCCGGCACTACATTGGCCAAATTCACCTTCATCCCATTCTCGTCCATTCGAGAGTGGTGCATAGTGCGTTCCCTGGGTTGTATAATAGTGCCGGTAGCAACATCCACCAATTCTCCGCCGGGCACCACACGATGCAGGAGTACGCAAGGTTCGTCCTGTTGGGCAACATATCAGGCATCATGAGATGGCAGTCATCATGAAAGGCGTAGTTAGATCACGACTAACTAATTAGTTACCTTGGTGATGGCGTCGAGCTCGGCGGGTGTCGAGACAAGGGTGACGGTGCCGGCGGTCGGCCCATCATTCTTCGGCATTGCTGCGGAAGGGGGCGCCGATGCGACCAGAAGGAGCGGTGTCTGGGGGGAGGGTCACCTGTTCCGGCGACACTTGTTGGTTCATGCTTGAGTTGCTGCCGACGAAGGTGGGCAGTTGGATCGGCCCAATTTGACCCCCCGCATTCCAAGCAGCTATCCCCTCCATCAACCCAGCGGGGATGACTTGTGCGAGCCTCTCATCCACTAATTTATTTAGCATGTCGGGGTCCACCTCTCCGGTCTCAAGTTTCTTCTCTAGAACCGCCATCTTCTTCTTCATCTCCTCGACCTCCTCTTTATCCTTAGTCGACGTCGTCTTCCTTTGCTTTCTCGACGACTTGGCATCCGATGCGTAGTACTCGACTACCTTCATGTTTAGCCCAAAGCCGGACATATGGCCAGCTGACGTCGGCGGGTTCGTCAACGGCCTTTTCTTCTATGCGTTCGTCGCCCTGTTGAAAGGCGTGTCCCACCGATCCGTCGACCCTTCGGACGACGGGCCAGATTTCCGCAACTCTTCCTCCTTCGGACAAAAGGAAATTAAGGTGAGCCCATTTGGCTTCATTATCTAATTATTAGATCAATGCAATATACATGTACTTGAGATATATGTGTCCTTACCAAATGTTTCTCGAAATCCTTCACGGCCTGGCCTTTCGTCACGAATTCCCCCGTCTTCCAGTCTAAGAAGTACCGGGACCGGAAAAAGTTCCTAACCTGTATATCCGTGATTTTGTGCCAGGGTTTATCTTTTTCGAGACGTTCCATCTCGCGGTCCTCCTTCTCCCAAACAGGCTGTTTTCCGCGGTAACCACCGCTTCCGCAATGTTGGACCCCTATGTTTTGGTCCCGCATATCCCTCCCCCATTTTGTCCATTTTTTACACTCCTCGGTGTTTATGTACGCCTTCAGTATGTCGAAATCTTCTTTCACGAGCGTCGGGTCTTTGCGATTTATCTCCTCCCAGCTTTTACCTTTCTCAATCTTCTTCTTCACCCGGGATTTCCAGCTGCTCAAGGCGGTGCTCATCTTCGTGATGGCTAAAGAGTCCACATTTTTGTTGAATGGCTCCGGGAACGTGTATCGATGGTGAAGCTTCTTCAGGAGGATTTCGACCAAAGCCTTGTTGTCGTTGCTTCTAAGGTCCGTCATGTTGATCGACATGCTTTCCCGCACGATGCACCCTAGTTGCATGTTGTACCCTGAGGCAACCGTTCGAGGCGCCAATGGTAGGCCACTTGGCGAGACCTCGGTTATTGTATCAGTGACGTTGGCGAGCACTTGCGGCGTACGATCCTTCCTTGGCGCCCGAGCCTTTTTCTTCTCATCGGTCATCGGGGCGGCGTCGCCGCTACCACCAGCAGTCGTGCGGTCAGTGCCGCCACCATCGGTGATGTCATCACCCTCTTCCTCGAAGTACTCCGACTCATCACCAGCGTCGGCCTCCCGACCGTCTTCCTCAATGCCGGTTGCAGCGTGGGCATCCCAGCCCTCTTCCTCGCCACCGGCTTCGGGCATGGACCCGTGCTTGGAAGTGCCCGACATGTTTCTGTAATAACATTCAAATGTTCAGAAGTTATCGTGCCGGGTGGCAGAGTTGTAATCGTCACTGAGTACTACTAACAAAATATTTAGTGCTTATGCGGTGATGAATCGGTGCTGATAAAGAAACATTTAGTAGAAATGGTCTACTAAGTATCCATCAATGTCATTTAGTGGCTGATGGCCCTCACAAATAATACACACCAAACTCTCCACTCTTGTCCCACTCCGGTCCTCGTTCAACTGACAAGTACTAGTAGTTCTTATTGACAACACATCAAACCAACAGTAGACCAACAAGCATTGAGTAGAGAGCACTTTTGTATTGTTTATTGTTCAGCGAACCATTGTAATGAAGCTGCTATACTACGACGATGTAACAGTGATTGCCTTTTGTTCTAGTAATCCATTGAAACTTCCAGCTGCATTGTAGATGACCTAATCATTTTTTCTGTGTGCGGAAGATGATTTAACCTTTTCTTGTTCTATACAACTTTGTTTGTTGAATGTGTAAAAAAAACTTCGTTTGTTGAAGCTTACTTTTAATATTATGTTGCCAACCAGACGATTACGAGCCTCCCTTTTTTAAGGGCTATGCTGACAATAGATGTCCCAAACTGGACAGATCATGCTAATGCATATGTTAGCTTATACCAAATGAGTTACAGTTAAGATAGGTTGCAAGATACATTTCTAACAGGCAGTACTAATGTACTCCTAAAAAAGTGACACTTACCGCCTGAAACCATTTATCATAAGTGGCAGTTACACCTCAAAGGATATTTAACAAACATGAAGATACTGCACGACTGCAGAACTACAAATATAGTGTCCTACATGACAGCAAGGATTTTGGGTTGGCTAAGTAGGTCTCACTTATATGGCACATGCATGTTCAGTGCACGAGAAGTGTACATTTCATGGTTATAGTAGTCCTCAGAGACTGGTTTAGCAGGAATAACTTTCGAAACAGTATAGTAGTACCACATGCCGACCCAGGTGGCATTGCCAACTGAAATCTTAGCTTAACTTTTTCATCCAGAACCTACCATGTGGCCATCCTAGCTGGACAATCTTATGGCCCAAAGAGCCTTGACTAGTTTTTACATGAAGCTTAGAATGTCAATAATATGATATGATTATATTCACTGAATTAGTACCGCAACCATGCGCTCCTGCATGCTTTAAGTAACCTTTGCTCATTTTATGCCTTTCCCACACTTGACAATTGGTGCTTAGTATAACTTTCAGGCTTAAGTTCTTATGAATATTGGCCTTAATTATGACCCTCTATAACAAACTGTTTCCTCCTTTTGATAGCTAGAACTGTACAAGACAATATCCAAGAACAGAGGGTACTGGTTGTGAATACTTTTAGCACTAATCAACAGAACAGAGTGCATTGTAAAGTGATAACTGCCATAAGTAGATAGGCTATGGAAGTACGTTGATTTGTTTTTTCTCACAAAGTTAGCCTTTCCCTGTAACAGGATCCTTTTAAAGAAATGCTAACGCATGCTATTTTTTCTGTATGATTTACGTCCAGAAAACAATTAGCTTGGAAAGTTAAGATGTCTTTCTTCATTCTGTTATGAATCAAACTAGAACCTGATCGATCATCTAGTTTGGGTTCACTTGTTGCGTTATTTTAACAACTCATGCTTTGGTTATTAATGAATCGTTTGTACAGGAACACAAAGGTGAGTGATCACAAGCTGACTGCACGAAGAACCTTGTGTATGCTAAGAGGGCGACTAACAAAACAAAGAGATCGTGGAACCAGAAGGAAGACACAACGATGATTTCTCTTGAAAAACTCGTCAAAATCTAACAGGCTACTCACTGTGCAGTTGATTCAAACAACACTGAATCCTCTCTATGCGTTGCTTTACATCTTCACGGAGTATGATGCATGGAAACAGCGGGACGGGTCAGCTAGTGGAGAAGAATTTAGTCAATAAACCAGCCCACTAACCACACTTTCAACTTTTTTTATTACTGATGCTCAAGTAATCACTTCATGCATGCCGACGCTTGTCTTTTTATGAACTGTTGAACAGCTCCCTTGAAGGAGAGCTATCAGTACATGAAAAATGTTTTTCGCAGTAATAATTGTCTGTGAATCTTTCTTGGATATGTATCAGCTAGAATGCTTCATAAGTGTACTATTGCTTTTGTATTGCTTAGGATCTCCTCAAAGAAAATCTTTACATTACTTTTTTCTGAAAAAATCTAAGTGTTGCACAAAAAAGACTTAGGTCCTGTTTGGTTCACAGGATTTGAACAACACGAGAATGTCAACATTGCAGAAATAGGATGCCATGACACATGGAATCCTATAGGACAAAATGTAAATCAGTAAGAGATGTTGTTTGGTTGCACCGAGAGAAAAACACACCATGGGTGGGCGCGCCCCCCTCCCCTGGCCGCGCCCAGGGGTGGTGTGGCCCCCTGGCTGCCCACCGATGTTGCCCTCGCGCCTATATAGTATCCTCGAAGGGTTAACCCTAAACACCCGAGCCTTTTCCACCAAAAACATCCGCAGACGCCGTCATCGTCAACCCTAGTTTGGAAGGGTTCTAGAGCTCTCCCCGGCACCCTGCCGGAAGGGGGAATCATCACCGGAGGGCTCTACACCACCATGCCCGCCTCCGGAATGACGCGTGAGTAGTTTATCCTTGGACTACGAGTACATAGCAGTAGCTAGATGGTTGTTCTCTCCTCTTTATTCCTCATGTTTAGATCTTGTGAGCTTCCCTACATGATCAAGATCATCTTATTGTAATGCTACATGTTCTCTTTGCTGGGATCCGATGAATATTGAATTCTATGTCCAATGATTATCAATCTATCATGTTCTTTTCATGTGTATGTTATTTATGATCTTGCATGCTCTCCGTTATTAGTAGATGCTCTGGCCAAGTAGATGCTAGTAACTCCAAGAGGGAGTATTTATGCTCGATAGTGGGTTCATGCCTCCCTTTCACTCACGCTCGAGTGACAGAAACGTAAACGGGTGGGGGATGTGTTGTTGCCATTAGGGAGAAAACAACAATGCTTTGTCTATGGATGATGTTATTGTTTACATTACACACTTTGCTTACTGTGATTATCTATTTCTTGCAACTTAATACCCAAGGTTTACTCGGATGACATTCTGAGGGTGGATTATTAGTCATAGATGAAGTTGGATAACGGTCTACGTATTTTTTTGTAATGCCCGCGCGAATCACATAGTAATCATCATGTCATGCATATGCACTACGGTGCACCTTTATATCTGTCAATTGCCCAGCTATAATTTGTTTACCACACATGTTATATATCTGTATTGGAGAGACAACACCAGTGAACTGTGGACCCCGGTCCATTTTCCTCATACTGATAATACAACCACTTCCATCATTGTTTTCATACTTTCACTATTGTTCTCCTACTGTTTTCCACACCATACGTTTAACCTCTTTGTTTTCAGCAAAACTGGTGATATTGACAACCTCACTGCTTCGTTGGGGCAAATTGATTTGATTGTGTTGTGTAGGTTCCATGTTGCTTTTGAACTGGTAGTGCGCCCTGCCACCTTAGTTGCATCAACCTTCAGAAGTGATTTCTTTCTTCTATTGGTCGATTCAACCTTGGTTTCTTTTTTGAGGGAAAACTTGCTGATGCGCTCTTCATACCTTCCTCTTGGGGTCTCCCAACGAGTGCAAAATCTGCACCATCAACCCGCCCCGCCACATGGTGGGGCCCTCCTTTGGGTCTCCTCCGGACTCTGTGTGATTGACAGAAAAATAGGACCCTGGGTTTTCGTTTCGTCCAATTCTGAGAATATTTCCAGAACAACTTTTCTGAAACAAAAAACAGTAGAACACAGGAACCGGCGTTTGATGACCCACAAGTATAGGGGGTGTATCGTAGTAATTTCGATAAATAAGAGCGTCGAACCCAACGAGGAGCAGAAGGTGTTGACAAGCAGGTTGGATAGCGAATTGACTGTAAACAATAGCAAACATGTTTTTGGTGGTTTTTGATATAGCAGATAAATAAAGTGCGAGTAAATAAAAGATAGTAAATATAATTGCAGCGAGTGGCCCAATCCTTTTGAGAGCAAAGGACAAGCCAATTGTTCTACTTATGATTACCAAACATTCTCGAGGACATATGGGAATTTCGTCAAGTGTTTTCATTTCATATAGTTGATTAATATTTATTGTTTTGATAGGTGTTGTGTGGGTGAACCTATGCTAATGCACCTCCCAACTAGGACTAATACATACTTGTGATTATACCCCTCGTAAGCATCCGCAAATACAAGAATGTAATTAAGATAAATCTAACCACAACTTTAAACTCTGGGATCCTACACTCCCTCGTGCATTGGTTTCCTAACGAGGATTTACGTTTCTGTCACTCTATCAACCCCACAATTAGTAGCCAAATACACAATGCATCCTGCTAGTCCCATAAAGGTGAAGTGTCATGTAGTCGACGTTCCCATGACACCACTAGAAGAATAACACCACAACTTAAATATCAAATCACTAGATATTACTTCAACATAATTCCACCGCTAACATCATGACTTCTCCCATGTCCTAAAGAACTGAACAAACTACTCACAAGACATCATATGGATCATAATCATAGGTGATATAATGATGAATTACAATCTGGTCATAAAGTGTAAACACTGATAAATCTCATAAGCATCGACTACTAACAAGTAATCCACACCGGGAGAGAGATCTAGTGGAAAGCAACAATAAAACCCCCTAATTGTTACAGCGAGATGAAGGTGGACGGTGAGGGTGATGGTGCTGGTGTTGATGATGATGACGATCTTGATGATGCCCGGAGCGATGATGGTGACGATGGCGATGATTCCCCCTCTCCGGGGAAGAATTTTCCCCACAGATTTCTCCCTGCCGGGGAGCTTTTCTCTCTCTGTTGTTTTCCACCAAGAGGTGGCGGCGGAATATTTCTTCGATGATGTTCTGGGGCTTAGAGTTCCCTGGGGGTCAAGCGCGCGAAAGGGAGAGACCATAGGTGGGCTAGGGTGCCCACACCAGCTAGCGACATGGCCGGGGGTGCCACCCCATGGTGTGGACCCCTCCGGCTCTCCTCGTGGCTAGCTCCCTCTTCTGGACTTCTTATACATCTTCGATGCCCCCTTCTTCTTCTGATCTTCTGAAATAGGGTGTCCTGATTGTGCTTTTTTCCATCAGATTTCTGGTCCTTTTGTTTATTCTCCAAAATTTATGGAACATGCAAAATAAGATGAAATAACATAAGTAATGCATCATAACATGGAATATATCGATGAATAACAGAAAATAACAATATAAAATAGTGATGCAAAATGGACGTATCAACTCCCCCAAGCTTAGACCTCGCTTGTCCCCAAGCGAAACTGAACTCAGTAAACATGACCACAGGTTTATAGAGTGAGGTGTCGCGAAATAAAATACGGACAAGAGGCATCACATTTATTAAAGCACAAGTCATTTTAGACAGCAACTTCCTCTCATATTATTAAACTTGAAACAAGTAGAGCAAATCACAATAAAGGTGCAAAAAGGAAATCATAATTGGTGAGGCAAACTTCGTTCTTGGTCAGAGAACAATTAATAATGTATTTATCTTTCGATTAGAGTCTTTATATTAGAGCTTATATTGTAGAGTTTATCATGCTCAATCATAACAATCTCTTTGCAGTCATTGGTAACTTTGAAAGTGGTATTCAATCAGATAAGAACACTTGTACTAAACAAGGAAGAATAAAGGACATGATTGCTTAAATCAACATATAGGTGGATGGATCACAGCAACTCAAATGCTTGCTTAAGACAGAAAGGAGTAGGTTTACTGACTCAACATATAGTTAAAAGATAGGCCCTTCGCAGAGGGAAGCAGAGATTAACTTATGTGCTAGAGCTTTTTATTTGATAAACAGAGTCATTGAAAACAATGTTGAGAGTGGTGTATGTTTATGTCAACGAATGGCAAACAAAAAATACAGTACGTCACAAGCCAACTAGACTTCACAAGAGAGGCTCCCATTGAAGAATGCAACTGGTATATAAGGTCATCCCTCTTTCTCTTTTGTTTACACAATTATGCTTTCACTGATGAATCAGGGGCTAAAATAGTGAAGAGAATTTTTATTATTAAGTTTGGGGCTGGGCACCCCGCTGCCAGTGACGAAGGGATGGATCTTGGACCCTGCGGGTAAGGGAACCCCGTCTAAGGCCCAAGGTTAAGGCCCAAGAAGGGAAGCCCTTGGAGTGTTCTGGAAGGCCCACTTGAAGCCCACCCGCAATGCCTTGCGGGCTAAGTTAGGAAACTTGTAACCGGCATAGGGCTAGAGTTCGAGTCCTCCCCGGGTAGGATTTTAGACCTGGCCATCTATATAAGGCCAGGAGAGCCACCGGGAGAGGACCAAGCAATACCGCACCACCAAACCCTTGAGCTCGAGATCGTACTCTCGACTTAAGCAACCATCATTGTAACCGATCTATTCGATAATACAGATCGACAGAGGCAGGAGTAAGGGTTTTACCTCTACGAGGGCCCCGGGCCTGGGTAAATTGTGCCTCCTGTCTAGACGACGATCGTCACCAGCGCTCATGGGTTCTCCTATTCGAAACCCTATGGGATCACCTGAGGGATTTGCCGAGTTACAGATTCGACAATTGGCGCCGTCTGTGGGAACGGCGGGCGTTGGATCTCCGACATCTTCGGCTTCATCATCCAACTCACGTTGGAAACCTTCGACTTCGGCTCCGACCAATCCTATTCGGATCGGATCTGTCGTGGTCACCCCTCACTCGCCGGAATCACGCCCGGTATTCAGCGATCTGGAGAAGAGCGTCACCTTGACGTTCGGAAACTTAAAGTTCTACACCAACAAGGACGAGATCCTCCACTTCCCTCAAGAATCAGGACCTGAGTCAGAAGTCGTCGACTCGCGCCCTCATCTGGAGAAAAGTGGCGAGTCCATCCGCTTCAACACCAGCGACTACCATACCCTCTCGACAGAGGAACCTTCCCAAATCCAGAAAGCTTTCCGAGCTACGCCTAGGACGCACGAGCCACGACTGGCTCAGGTCTGCATGGCAGGATCGGAACAACCCCCAGAAACAGAACAAAGCGCTGCATAGCGCGCTAAGATCAGCGTCTCGCGGGATGCTTGGGACCGAGCCAAAGAAGCCTTGCGAACAAGCAAGCCGCCTGTGGCTGGAGCGCCACACGAAGATATGGTCGCCTACCACTATCATCTAGTAAGAGCGGCCACAGCTATCAAAGAAGCTCGGAAAGACCTGGCCCATCGGAAGAGATTGGCGGATGAATCGAGTCAACGCCGAGCCGATCTATCCCTAACACCTTCGGTCGGAACTCGACCCACAAGGAAGGGATACGCATCAAGAACAACATCCATGGACGCCGAGTCCCTGGGTGGGATCAGCAGGTCACTCGCACGGTCGCACCTTCCCTTATGCGGGTTGACGAGGACGGAAATGTCTACCCGCAAACCCCTGTTGCCGCAGTCCTGGCCGCCGCAACCTACATGCAGATGAACCAGCCAGGGGAGAACGACCCTCGAGCGGAGAAGTACAAACAGGTTCGGAAAGGATTGGGCATGGCGGCCTCAAGACTCGCCTCCTACGACCGCAGGAAAACTGCCGAACAGCAAGAGAAGGAAAAAGAAAAAGAGGCATCGCGCAAGCATAGGAGCACTTCTCCTAGGAGAGACAAATCACCTCGCCGCGGTCGAGGAAAACAAGCTCGGCGACACGGCGATAGTCGAAGCAGCAGCGAAGGCAGCCCGAGAAATAAAAGATCGCGACGTCATAGCAGCCGCTCACGGAAGCACAGCAAAGAGCTAAGGAAGGAAATTGATCGCGACCAGCCAGGATATAACGCGCGGTCAGATATCGCGCAAAATAAGGTGGACAAGGCAAGAGCTGCAAGGAACCGCGCGCGCTCCTCGTCCAGTTCTTCGGATGACGAGACCTGCGGCGCGCTGTGTTTTGCCCGCAGCATCCACGAGGCACCCCTACCCAGGAGATTCAAGCTCAGCACAGAAGTGACGAAATACGATGGTTCACTCGAACCTTCGTCGTGGCTAAACGACTACCTCACGGCAGTAAAATGCCAACGTGGGAAAAAGAACACGGCTATGCAGTACCTCAATCTACACTTCGTTGACGCGGCACGTAGCTGGCTGGAAGCGAGGCCAAAATCCTATTACGCATCGTGGGACGACCTGCACTACGACTTCTGCCAGAACTTCTAGGCCACCTACAAGAGACCAGCAACCATTGAATAACTGCGGGCCTGCAAACAGAAGAGCGGCGAGTCCACCCGCGAGTATATTCAGCGATGGACCATGCTCAGGAACACCGCAGGAAATATCTCAGAGGAAGTAGCGGTTGAGGCCTTCCCGAAAGGCGCCCGACGAACTGCTTTCAGAGAGGAGCTGGGCCGAGCCGCACCCAAAACTATTGGGGAACTGATGATCATAGCCGACAAATGGGCTAATGGAAGAAGACGCGGTGCGCAACGAGAGAACATCATCGCCCGCGCCCGAGGAAGACCGCCATGGTCGAAAGAAAAGGAGGAAATACTACGATCACGACGATCGAGAAGAGATGGTAGCGGCGGAATTCACGCGAAACCGCGATAATGGACGCCGCGGAAGTCGTGAGTGGAAACCAAAAGCTGAAGACAAAAGTCCCGAGGAGGACCTTAACGCGTACTGCTCGCTACATCTATTTACAGATAAGCGCACGGGCAAAACTAAGGCAACACACCTCCTCAAGGATTGCCGAAAGTTCATCGACATCCACGAGGCCTTCTCGAAGAAAAGTAGATCAGCAACTAGTCAAAATTACCCACCACTTCCAGGAGGATAACACCAAGGATTCCAACCGCCACTACCCCTACCTCCACCAGGAAATCTAAACATGGCGCTAGCCGCACTACCTGCGCCACCTGCACCAAACGCCGGAGCTAACGCGTACCCGAACCCGGCTAGACAGTTAAGGATGATACAAAAAGTCTTCCCATCCCGCAGAGCTCAGAAGACAAACACGCGGCAACTGTGCATGGTTGTGCAAACCCCGCCAACAAGGCCCGAGTACCTGAAGATGGCGGACCAATCGATCACCTTCTCGATGGAAGACCACCCACCACGAGTCTATCGACCAGGACACGCCGCCTTGGTAATCCAAGCGCAAATTGGTAATTACGAACTGGCTCGCGTATTTATGGACGGAGGTAGCGGCATCAACATTATCTACCCGGATACGCTCCGCCGGATGAACAGGAACCTGGATGGACTTGCGGAATCAGAAACATCCTTCCACGGGATAGTTCCAGCAAAGGCGATCCATCCACTCGGAACAATCAACCTAGAGGTTGTGTTGGGCAATCGACGCAATTACAGAAGAGAATCCCTCGACTTTGAAGTAGTCGACTGGCCCTCACAGTACCACGCCAATCTTGGTCGAACAGCGTTCGCCAGATTCATGGCAGTACCACATTACGCGTACCTGAAGCTCAAGCTACCCGGGGAATATGGTGTAATCACCATCGACGGAGATTTCCAGAAGTCCAACAAGTGTGACATCGAGTTCAACGAGATCGCAAAATCTTTCGGGATGCAAGAAGAACTGGAGGAGATAGCAAAGACCACGGACCACTCCGTGATGCCCCTCAGAAAGAAAAACGCGCCAGAATTGGAATTCAGCGCCAACAGCGACACTCGAAAACATCAGGTGCACCCGACAGACTCTGCGAAGACGACGATGGTTTCTACTACCCTCTCGCCAGCATAGGAAAGCGCGCTCGTCGAACTCCTCCGTGAGTACTGGGAAATTTTCGCCTGGCGGTCCTCCGATATGCCAGGAATACCCAGGGAGTTCGCCGAGCACTCACTCGAAATCTTCAAAGATGCAAAACCCATCAAGCAGACCACTCGACGTGATGGAGGGATGATAACCCGGTATGCCAACGCCAAGGTGTAACTCGGCCCAAAGGACACTGCGTGAGATCCGGCTAAGGATAAAGGAACTTTTAGAAGGCCCAAGTTTGTAGGCCTGGTAACCCGGATTGTGGGTTACGGTAAGGAAAGTTAGGGTTCTGTATGCGGTGTCCGGGTAGGATTCAGGGTGCGCCTTGGAGGGCAAGTGTAACATCCCAAGTATGAAAATACCCCTAGAATGTTTGATTTCTTGTTTATTAAAGTATTGCATCATGTCATCATATTTATTTCTATGTTTGCATTTGTTTGCTTCTGTTTTTATTCTGTTTTCATATTGGAAATTCAAACAATTTCAAATGATGTGTTTCATACTTGTCATGTTACAATCTTGTTTTCAAATAAAAGTTCAATTCAAACAACCTTTTGTTTCCAATTATTCCATATTTGATCAACTAATAAAATGGTGGTTTTTATTTCAATTAATTAATTCCAAATTGCATTCAAATTCAAATCAAATCATCAAACATCACCTAATTGGAAATTAAGAAATAACCAAAACATTTGTGCTCATTTTGTTTCCAATTAAAGTTTTGGGTCACCCTATTTAAAATTTTGGTTTCAATAATCATTTTAATACTCAAATCATCCAAATATGAATTAATTCCAAACAGCACTTTAAATTTGAAAGATTTGGAAAAACAAAGTTGTCAATTAGTTGATATTATAAAAACTAACCTAACCATGAATTTTCCCAAATTTTTTGCAACTCAAAACCTACCAATTTCTTCCATTTTCCTTTGCTGCAAAAAAAAAACAGAAAAATAAAAATAGAAAAGGAAAAACAGCGCGCGGCAGCTTACCTCCCGCGCGGCCCAGCCCAACTAATCTTACCCGCGTGGCCCGGTACCCCTTCGCGCGGACGCCCCCGTCGTCTTTCTGTACGGCGGACATCCCACCGGTGCCACGTCGCCGCCGCGGCCGAGCGACGGCCAGGAGCCGAGCCCTAGGGCTATAAAGCCAACCCTAGACCCCCTGGCGCCGCCCTAGCCACCATCTCTCCCTCCTCCCTCGGGATCGCCGCCATTCTCCTCCACCTCGCCACAATCTTTCCACCTCTGCCACTGCCACCGGAGAGCCGCCGTCTGAATCTTCGATGGCCGCCGCCGCTGCTGTCCTTCTCCACCCCACCTAAGTACGGGGATCGAACCACCACCTCTCCAGCTTTCGTTTGGACACCGCAGCGAGCCCGTGAACGTCGTGGATCGCCGCCGCCATCCTCCGCGTCGTCGCCGGGTTCTATACCGAGCCTCCGCCACGACTCCAGCCGCCGGTGAGGCCACCGTGCTCTCCCACCTCCCTCTTCTCTGCACGAGCGTAACACCAGCACGCACCAGGTCCTAGTAGCAGCAACGATCCCTCCGTCCACGGCGCAGCAGTACCACGTTGATCGCCGCCGGTAGCTCTCTGACGAGTTCAGTCGCGTGCGTTCGTCAGTTAATTTCAGATCCGCGTGTTATACCTTATGAAGGGAATATGCCCGAGAGGCAATAATAAAATGGTTATTATCTTATTCCTTGTTTATGATGAATGTTTATTTCTCATGCTAGAATTGTATTAACCGGAAACGTTGATACATGTGTGCTTAATAAACAAACAATGGTTCCTAGTAAAGCCTCTCTTTTAACTAGCTCGTTGATTAATAGATGATCAAGGTTTCCTGATCATGAACATTGGATGTTATTAATAACGGGGTCATGTCATTAGAAGAATGATGTGATGAACATATACCCAAAGAGAATATAGCAATGCGATCAAGTCGTTTAGTTTACATTGTTATATCAAACAGACGAAGTAACTTATTCCTTAGACCATGAGATCATGTCAATCGCTGATACCGGAAGGGTGCTTTGATGGCATCAAACGTCACACCGTAACAGGGTGACTATAAAGGTGTCGTTAAGTATTCGGAAAGTATTAGTTGAGGATCATGGATCAAGAGTGGGATTTGTCCATCCAAATGATGGAGAGATATACTCTGGGCCCTCTCGGTGATATCACATCGAAACCGCTTGCAAGCACGTGATATGATCACAAAGGATGTTATATCACGGGAACGAGAAAAGAGTACTTGTCGGTAACGAGATTGAACAAGGTATGGTTGATACCAATGATCGAATCTCGGACAAGTAAAATATCGCGAGACAAAGGGAATAGTTCACGACGTTGTTGGTTCACACGATCACGAGAGTCATCGTTGAATATATAGGAGTCATCACGGATCTCCAGATCCCGCTGTTGATTATTGATCGGAGAGGAGTCTCGATCATGTCTATCTTATTCGCGAACCGTAGGGTGACACACTTAAGGTTCGATGACGCGTTTGAGAGGATACAGAATATCGAAGAATATTTTGGGCAGCACCGAAATTGTTTCGGGGAAAATTGAAATAGTTCAAGGGGTTTTTCGTCGAATGGTTGTTAATAGAATTAACAAATGATTCGAGGTGCTTTATGCAAATGTTTGTTAATAGAATTAACAAATGCTGAAATAAAGAAATAAAAATGTTTTATTGATTTATTAAAGAAAAACTCTTGGATTTTCTAAGTGGGGTTTAAAGGAAAATGAGTGGGTGTGAGTGGAGTGTCCACTCACATCATGAGGGAAGAGGTGGGGGCACACCATGGGGCTGGCCGCACCCCCCTTGGGCTGCCTCCCCCCTCTCCTATAAAAGGAGGGTGAGAGCTCTCCCTCCTCCACACACTTGTCCACTTCCTTTTCCCTCCACCCGCTGCTCCATTTCATGGTCTCCGGCTTGGCGAAGCCCTGACCGTGGGATTCTTCACCACCACCACGTCGTCGTGCTGCTGGAGTTCCGAGGGATCCTCTACTTCCGCGCCCCGCTGGAACGAGGGAACGGAGGTCGTCATCAACCGTACGTGTGACCAATCACGGATGCACCGCCGGATTGCGGTGCTCATCTTCTCGCTATCGGGATCGGTGTGAGTACGACTACGCCAACAACGAGATTTGATCTCGTACCACTTTGAGTCATCGAGGGTATGTGTTCTCCTTAACCCTCTCATTGCCCGTTGCAATTCGTCTCCTAGATTAGATCTTGGCCTTTCGGGTGTCTCTCGCGTAGGAAATTTTTTGTTTTCTATGCAACGAACCCTTCAGTGGTATCAGAGCCGGATCTATGCGTAGATGTTTTGTACGGGTAGAACACATAGGTGTATGTGGGCGTTGATGATCATGTTATTACCTCCTTGATTATTTTATGATCTTAGTGGCATAGTGGGATGAAGCGGCCCGGACTAACCTTACATGTCCACGTACATGAGACTTGTTCCACAACTGACATGCAACTTGTATTGCACAAGTGGCTTGCGGGTGTCTGTTTCTCCTACTATAGTTAAGATCTAATCTATGAAGGGTTGTTAAAAATGTGTTTATCAACATTGTGGTTGATGTTCGTAGGTATGAACGGTTCTATCATCGAAAGCCCTAAGCCACGTAAAATATGCAAAAATAATTTAGAGGAGTCTAACTAGTTTTTGCTGGGCATGTGATGTGATATGGTCAATATTACAAATTTGATTATGAGATGATCTATTTTGTAAATTATTGATATACCGGAAGGTATCCATATGTTTGTCTTCTTATTGATGGACAATCAAGATTGGGGTGCCATGGTACTTGGTACCACGCCGGTGGAATGATTGAGATCATACCATAATGCACTTGATGGAGATCAAGTGCAAGGAGGACCATATCATATCACGTTATCCTTACATGTGATGTATGTGATGTTAATACTTTTATGCATCTTGTTTTGCTTAGATAGCGACGGTAGCATTATAAGATGATCCCTCTCACTTAATATCAAGATAATAATGTGTTCTTCCTTAAGTATGCACCGTTAAGAAAGTTCGTCGTTTCGAGACACCACGTGATGATCGGGTGTGACAGACTCAACGTTCGCATACAACGGGTGTTTTCAAGCCTAGCATGTACAGACATGGCCTTGAAACACACGCAATACTACGGTTCTACTTGGCGAGCCTAGCATGTACAGACATGGCCTCTGAACACGTAACCGAAAGGTAAAGCATGAGTCATATGGATGATATGATGAACATGTAGATGTTCGCCTTTGAAGCTACATCATCTCACGTGATGATCGGTTTTGGTGTAGTGAATTTGGTTCGTGTAATCACTAAAGACGACTAAGAGGGATGTTGTTTTTGAGTGGGAGTTCATGGTTTAATTTTTGAATTAACTTGAACTTATTTATCATGAACAACAAATCAAAGTGAATTTGCACAAATTGTAGTATTCATTGGCATCTATAATTACCTTACACTTAGATTGTTAATTGAGATATAACTGTTATGATCTGGTAAATACCATTTAAGATTGGTACCGTATTAGTGATATTTAAAATTGAGTCCTATTGTAGATTTTTTGGTATTTCCTACCTAGCTCCATATGGTTAATGATTGATTAATCTAGAGAGAAAATAATTCCTACTTAGAATCCAGAGTCATGGTTGCTTCCGTATTACTTTATGTTCAAAAGAATGTTTTGTTGATCAAGGTGATTTTGGAACTGAAAAGAGTTGTTTTCAGAAACAATCAAGTGAAAGATATATTGATATCTAGAAACTTATTTGTAGCAACATGACTGAGTATAATTTAGCGTGACAATGTTTGCTTATATTATCTGAATATATGCAAATTTAGCGTGACAATGTTTGCTTATATTATCTGAATATATGCAATGATTGGAGACGCTAGGCGTTTGAATATTCCAAGAAGTTGGGCGCTAAAAATTATCCTCTAAATTCCTTCCTTCGAGCTATAGTAGCTTAATCATAAAATTGTTATGATAGGATGGATTAGAAGTATGGGTAAAATAGTTTACCTTACTTGGAAATTGCTAAGAGTGGAATCTAGAAGAATATTATTAATATGGTGATATTAGTAGAACAATCAAACTCAAAGTATGACTCAATGGGTGATAGTATATGACTAACACGCCAAAGAAAATGAGCTAGTAAGACTAGCATTGTTTGATGTTGAGTGATTCTTCTATAAAGGAAAGGGAATATTGAAAATAGAATTACAAATAGATATATGGCAGAAAAGAAGATAACTGGAAAAGTCCAGCTCAGGAGTATATACTTGATATACAAGTTATAGATGTATTACTAGTTAACAAAGTATTTTTGGGTATTTTGATACCACATTGGTTGGTATGAGTTGTCATACAAAGCAACGCAATGCAAGAAATACAAGGGCCTAAAAAGAACTAGTAATAGATGTGGAATCGATTATGACAAGAACATAAATAAAGTGTTATTGTGTTCATTGTAGTATCGAACCAAACATTCAAGATTTATTTTAAGAACTTAATAAGTTGTTATTTTGTTCTAGTCTTTTGTGAGAACAAATGAGATTGTTCAAACGATGATCATATTCCATAATTGATGGATATGTTAATATAAATCATGTTGGTAAAGTAAACATCTATAAGACTGAATGCTAAACGTTGCAAGACGTAAAATATTTTCACTTAAATTGTGACACCACCATTTTAGTTCATATCGGAAAGGAAAACATGAAGGAACTCCATATTGATGGATTTCCGGAGTCATTTTGTTTTGAATAAATTGACGCTTGTGAGACCTCTTCCAAAAGATGACTAGAATTCCGTTCATAGGCCAAAGTAGAATGGACGACTAATTTAGTGGAGATTATACATATTGATGTATATAGTCCATTATGTGTAGTCATGTATGGTGGATTAATTTTTCCTTCATAAAATTCTCTCGACGACTTGAGTAGATATGTGAGTATATCTATTTAAAGGGAACAGAGTTTGACATTTTGAATTGGTTCAAAAGGTTGTTAATATGAAGTTAAAATCAATGTAACAAGATAATCAAGTATTTATGATTGGATCATAAAGAATAAATTTTGAGTTACAAGTTTAGCAAAACATCTGAGAAGTTGCAGAATTGTTCTACAACTTATATTACTCGAATTACCCCACATTAGTTTGGAGTGTTCGAGAGACAAAAATCAAACCTTGTTTGACATGGTAAGATTAATAAAATTGCCATTATAATTTTGTAGTTTATACATTAGTGACAACCGTTTTTCCACTGAAAAGAGCACCATCATGATCCGCTGAAATTGACAACATATAAGATATGGTTTGGGTAGTGACCCGAATTGTCACTTTCTTAAGTTTTGGTATGCATAGCATGTGTAAAATGTTTACAACCAAAATAGGATAAATATATGTTTATAAGATTATCCTAAATAAAACATTGGGTATTTCTCCTATCACCGAACCAAAAGACAAATGTTGTTTGTCAGAAAGGGTTGATTTCTCGAGAAAGTAGTTCTTGCGAAACAAGTGAGTGGGAGCACAGTACAAACTCAACGAGATTAGAGAATCTTCGTTATCATGTCAAGAGTAGCGCAACACTGGAAGTTGTTCCGGGGTTTACTATTCTGACTAAGTAGAAGACACTACAAATGTTGTAGAAACTTCAAATGAGTTTGCGAACTGTACCAGAAAAGTCCAAAAACTTTGTACTTAGAACAACTTGTGGTTTAAGTGTAAAGTGTTGTTTTGACAACAAAGGACCTGGACCTTATAAAGGAAGCAAATGATGGGCCCTGGCTTCGTAAAATTGACTATGAGTCATTATATCCGCCATAGTATCCTTGTATGAATATCAAGTATGTGACTTGGTAGTCCTTTCGATAGGCATGATGCCTAACGATAGCAAAAGGGTCTATAATAGCGACAAAGACATGGATTTTACATCCTTTGAAAGTTGTACTTATCGAAAAGTTGTTTTCGACAAAGTTCAAAGAGTTCACTACTACAAGATTTTGATCTTCCGTAGTGATGCTTAGTCTTTGCAGATAGTTCTAGCAAAGTTACATATTATGATATGGAAGTTGAATAACAAAACCAACTCTCCTCTCAAGGAAGTTTTATCAAGGATGTGTACTTGACACAGTCTGAGAGTTTTGTAAAATTCAAAAAGGTTGCTAGAAAGGTATGCACACTTCAATGGTTGAAGTGAGCATAACGAAGTTGAAATCTTTACCTTAATGAAGTTATCAAAAGAGTTTGATTCCATCATGAACGATAAAGATGCTTGTAAAGTTACAAGAAATTAAGTGGGAGCGCTATGACATATTTCCAATACTTTATGTAGATGACATATGGTTGATTGGAAAATATGTATTTTAAATTAACACGGTTAAGATTTTCATATTGATGAAAGACTTAGAAGATATTGGGCATCGATATCTATAAAAGATGGATTGACACACCTGATATGATTGAAGCCAAATTACATAGATGAAATATTGAAGTAAGTCAATATGAAAATGACAAGAAGGAGTTCTTGTCACATGGAAAATAATTGAGCAAGATTCGTGTGTTTTGACACATGATGAGCATCATTGAAATTGAGATTTCTAAGTCATGTTTCCATGCTATGTACACAACCAGATGAGTCCTATGCTATAAAATGTTATAGTAGGATAATTCATATGATGATTAGACAACAGTGGGAGAGATCCTTGTGTCATTTTAGAAATGCTAAGGATATGTTTTCCTATATAGTAATGACAAAATATTAGTTGTAATATGTTACACTAATAGTCTTGTCATTTATTCAAGTAATTTTATCTCAATTAAAATATGTGATGAAGGGTAGCACAATAGGATGGAAGAAAGTTCCATGCTGGATTTGAAAGAGTTTCAAAATTAAAATATTGTGACAGATACTACAACAAAGGCTAAAGTATATCGTTGTGTTAACAACTGATTATAAGCGTATTTTGTGTCAAGGAGTTCTTTATTGAACTTGGTGAATTTCCAAGAATGCAAAAACTTTGAAGCTACATTTTCACAATGTTAGTAACATCAGTTTAAGCTGAGGAATTAAGGTATCACCGGAACTTGGTGAATTTCCAAGAATGCCAACACTATGAACCTACATTTTCACAATGTTAGTGACATCAGTTTAAGCTGAGGAATTAAGTTTTCACCGATTGACCATATATATACAAAGCCATCTCATTAGAAGATGAGTGATGTGTGTAGACGCAAAGAACATGCAAATACAATAAGGACCTGAATAGTTCAGATCTTTTTGATAATGTTTACCACATGCGAAGCATGGTAATAACACTGGAACGTCATATGTGTTAAGTGCTTACAGACTAGATTATTGACTCTAGTGCAAGTGGGAGACTGAAGGGAATATGCCCGAGAGGCAATAATAAAATGGTTATTATCTTATTCCTTGTTTATGATGAATGTTTATTTCTCATGCTAGAATTGTATTAACCGGAAACGTTGATACATGTGTGCTTAATAAACAAACAATGGTTCCTAGTAAAGCCTCTCTTTTAACTAGCTCGTTGATTAATAGATGATCAAGGTTTCCTGATCATGAACATTGGATGTTATTAATAACGGGGTCATGTCATTAGAAGAATGGTGTGATGAACATATACCCAAAGAGAATATAGCAATGCGATCAAGTCATTTAGTTTACATTGTTATATCAAACAAACGAAGTAACTTATTCCTTAGACCATGAGATCATGTCAATCGCTGATACCGGAAGGGTGCTTTGATGGCATCAAACGTCACACCGTAACAGGGTGACTATAAAGGTGTCGTTAAGTATTCGGAAAGTATTAGTTGAGGATCATGGATCAAGAGTGGGATTTGTCCATCCAAATGACGGAGAGATATACTCTGGGCCCTCTCGGTGATATCACATCGAAACCGCTTGCAAGCACGTGATATGATCACAAAGGATGTTATATCACGGGAACGAGAAAAGAGTACTTGTCGGTAACGAGATTGAACAAGGTATGGTTGATACCAATGATCGAATCTCGGGCAAGTAAAATATCGCGAGACAAAGGGAATAGTTCACGACGTTGTTGGTTCACACGATCACGAGAGTCATCGTTGAATATATAGGAGTCATCACGGATCTCCAGATCCCGCTGTTGATTATTGATCGGAGAGGAGTCTCGATCATGTCTATCTTATTCGCGAACCGTAGGGTGACACACTTAAGGTTCGATGACGCGTTTGAGAGGATACAGAATATCAAAGAATATTTTGGGCAGCACCGAAATTGTTTCGGGGAAAATTGAAATAGTTCAAGGGGTTTTTCGTCGAATGGTTGTTAATAGAATTAACAAATGATTCGAGGTGCTTTATGCAAATGTTTGTTAATAGAATTAACAAATGCTGAAATAAAGAAATAAAAATGTTTTATTGATTTATTAAAGAAAAACTCTTGGATTTTCTAAGTGGGGTTTAAAGGAAAATGAGTGGGTGTGAGTGGAGTGTCCACTCACATCATGAGGGAAGAGGTGGGGGCACACCATGGGGCTGGCCGCACCCCCCTTGGGCTGCCTCCCCCCTCTCCTATAAAAGGAGGGTGAGAGCTCTCCCTCCTCCACACACTTGTCCACTTCCTTTTCCCTCCACCCGCTGCTCCATTTCATGGTCTTCGGCTTGGCGAAGCCCTGACCGTGGGATTCTTCACCACCACCACGTCGTCGTGCTGCTGGAGTTCCGAGGGATCCTCTACTTCCGCGCCCCGCTGGAACGAGGGAACGGAGGTCGTCATCAACCGTACGTGTGACCAATCACGGATGCACCGCCGGATTGCGGTGCTCATCTTCTCGCTATCGGGATCGGTGTGAGTACGACTACGCCAACAACGAGATTTGATCTCGTACCACTTTGAGTCATCGAGGGTATGTGTTCTCCTTAACCCTCTCATTGCCCGTTGCAATTCGTCTCCTAGATTAGATCTTGGCCTTTCGGGTGTCTCTCGCGTAGGAAAATTTTTGTTTTCTATGAAACGAACCCTTCAGTGGTATCAGAGCCGGATCTATGCGTAGATGTTTTGTACGGGTAGAACACATAGGTGTATGTGGGCGTTGATGATCATGTTATTACCTCCTTGATTATTTTATGATCTTAGTGGCATAGTGGGATGAAGCGGCCCGGACTAACCTTACATGTCCACGTACATGAGACTTGTTCCACAACTGACATGCAACTTGTATTGCACAAGTGGCTTGCGGGTGTCTGTTTCTCCTACTATAGTTAAGATCTAATCTATGAAGGGTTGTTAAAAATGTGTTTATCAACATTGTGGTTGATGTTCGTAGGTATGAACGGTTCTATCATCGAAAGCCCTAAGCCACGTAAAATATGCAAAAATAATTTAGAGGCGTCTAACTAGTTTTTGCTGGGCATGTGATGTGATATGGTCAATATTACAAATTTGATTATGAGATGATCTATTTTGTAAATTATTGATATACCGGAAGGTATCCATATGTTTGTCTTCTTATTGATGGACAATCAAGATTGGGGTGCCATGGTACTTGGTACCACGCCGGTGGAATGATTGAGATCATACCATAATGCACTTGATGGAGATCAAGTGCAAGGAGGACCATATCATATCACGTTATCCTTACATGTGATGTATGTGATGTTAATACTTTTATGCATCTTGTTTTGCTTAGATAGCGACGGTAGCATTATAAGATGATCCCTCTCACTTAATATCAAGATAATAATGTGTTCTTCCTTAAGTATGCACCGTTAAGAAAGTTCGTCGTTTCGAGACACCACGTGATGATCGGGTGTGACAGACTCAACGTTCGCATACAACGGGTGTTTTCAAGCCTAGCATGTACAGACATGGCCTTGAAACACACGCAATACTACGGTTCTACTTGGCGAGCCTAGCATGTACAGACATGGCCTCTGAACACGTAACCGAAAGGTAAAGCATGAGTCATATGGATGATATGATGAACATGTAGATGTTCGCCTTTGAAGCTACATCATCTCACGTGATGATCGGTTTTGGTGTAGTGAATTTGGTTCGTGTAATCACTAAAGACGACTAAGAGGGATGTTGTTTTTGAGTGGGAGTTCATGGTTTAATTTTTTGAATTAACTTGAACTTATTTATCATGAACAACAAATCAAAGTGAATTTGCACAAATTGTAGTATTCATTGGCATCTATAATTACCTTACACTTAGATTGTTAATTGAGATATAACTGTTATGATCTGGTAAATACCATTTAAGATTGGTACCGTATTAGTGATATTTAAAATTGAGTCCTATTGTAGATTTTTTGGTATTTCCTACCTAGCTCCATATGGTTAATGATTGATTAATCTAGAGAGAAAATAATTCCTACTTAGAATCCAGAGTCATGGTTGCTTCCGTATTACTTTATGTTCAAAAGAATGTTTTGTTGATCAAGGTGATTTTGGAACTGAAAAGAGTTGTTTTCAGAAACAATCAAGTGAAAGATATATTGATATCTAGAAACTTATTTGTAGCAACATGACTGAGTATAATTTAGCGTGACAATGTTTGCTTATATTATCTGAATATATGCAAATTTAGCGTGACAATGTTTGCTTATATTATCTGAATATATGCAATGATTGGAGACGCTAGGCGTTTGAATATTCCAAGAAGTTGGGCGCTAAAAATTATCCTCTAAATTCCTTCCTTCGAGCTATAGTAGCTTAATCATAAAATTGTTATGATAGGATGGATTAGAAGTATGGGTAAAATAGTTTACCTTACTTGGAAATTGCTAAGAGTGGAATCTAGAAGAATATTATTAATATGGTGATATTAGTAGAACAATCAAACTCAAAGTATGACTCAATGGGTGATAGTATATGACTAACACGCCAAAGAAAATGAGCTAGTAAGACTAGCATTGTTTGATGTTGAGTGATTCTTCTATAAAGGAAAGGGAATATTGAAAATAGAATTACAAATAGATATATGGCAGAAAAGAAGATAACTGGAAAAGTCCAGCTCAGGAGTATATACTTGATATACAAGTTATAGATGTATTACTAGTTAACAAAGTATTTTTGGGTATTTTGATACCACATTGGTTGGTATGAGTTGTCATACAAAGCAACGCAATGCAAGAAATACAAGGGCCTAAAAAGAACTAGTAATAGATGTGGAATCGATTATGACAAGAACATAAATAAAGTGTTATTGTGTTCATTGTAGTATCGAACCAAACATTCAAGATTTATTTTAAGAACTTAATAAGTTGTTATTTTGTTCTAGTCTTTTGTGAGAACAAATGAGATTGTTCAAACGATGATCATATTCCATAATTGATGGATATGTTAATATAAATCATGTTGGTAAAGTAAACATCTATAAGACTGAATGCTAAACGTTGCAAGACGTAAAATATTTTCACTTAAATTGTGACACCACCATTTTAGTTCATATCGGAAAGGAAAACATGAAGGAACTCCATATTGATGGATTTCCGGAGTCATTTTGTTTTGAATAAATTGACGCTTGTGAGACCTCTTCCAAAAGATGACTAGAATTCCGTTCATAGGCCAAAGTAGAATGGACGACTAATTTAGTGGAGATTATACATATTGATGTATATAGTCCATTATGTGTAGTCATGTATGGTGGATTAATTTTTCCTTCATAAAATTCTCTCGACGACTTGAGTAGATATGTGAGTATATCTATTTAAAGGGAACAGAGTTTGACATTTTGAATTGGTTCAAAAGGTTGTTAATATGAAGTTAAAATCAATGTAACAAGATAATCAAGTATTTATGATTGGATCATAAAGAATAAATTTTGAGTTACAAGTTTAGCAAAACATCTGAGAAGTTGCAGAATTGTTCTACAACTTATATTACTCGAATTACCCCACATTAGTTTGGAGTGTTCGAGAGACAAAAATCAAACCTTGTTTGACATGGTAAGATTAATAAAATTGCCATTATAATTTTGTAGTTTATACATTAGTGACAACCGTTTTTCCACTGAAAAGAGCACCATCATGATCCGCTGAAATTGACAACATATAAGATATGGTTTGGGTAGTGACCCGAATTGTCACTTTCTTAAGTTTTGGTATGCATAGCATGTGTAAAATGTTTACAACCAAAATAGGATAAATATATGTTTATAAGATTATCCTAAATAAAACATTGGGTATTTCTCCTATCACCGAACCAAAAGACAAATGTTGTTTGTCAGAAAGGGTTGATTTCTCGAGAAAGTAGTTCTTGCGAAACAAGTGAGTGGGAGCACAGTACAAACTCAACGAGATTAGAGAATCTTCGTTATCATGTCAAGAGTAGCGCAACACTGGAAGTTGTTCCGGGGTTTACTATTCTGACTAAGTAGAAGACACTACAAATGTTGTAGAAACTTCAAATGAGTTTGCGAACTGTACCAGAAAAGTCCAAAAACTTTGTACTTAGAACAACTTGTGGTTTAAGTGTAAAGTGTTGTTTTGACAACAAAGGACCTGGACCTTATAAAGGAAGCAAATGATGGGCCCTGGCTTCGTAAAATTGACTATGAGTCATTATATCCGCCATAGTATCCTTGTATGAATATCAAGTATGTGACTTGGTAGTCCTTTCGATAGGCATGATGCCTAACGATAGCAAAATGGTCTATATAGCGACAAAGACATGGATTTTACATCCTTTGAAAGTTGTACTTATCGAAAAGTTGTTTTCGACAAAGTTCAAAGAGTTCACTACTACAAGATTTTGATCTTCCGTAGTGATGCTTAGTCTTTGCAGATAGTTCTAGCAAAGTTACATATTATGATATGGAAGTTGAATAACAAAACCAACTCTCCTCTCAAGGAAGTTTTATCAAGGATGTGTACTTGACACAGTCTGAGAGTTTTGTAAAATTCAAAAAGGTTGCTAGAAAGGTATGCACACTTCAATGGTTGAAGTGAGCATAACGAAGTTGAAATCTTTACCTTAATGAAGTTATCAAAAGAGTTTGATTCCATCATGAACGATAAAGATGCTTGTAAAGTTACAAGAAATTAAGTGGGAGCGCTATGACATATTTCCAATACTTTATGTAGATGACATATGGTTGAATGGAAAATATGTATTTTAAATTAACACGGTTAAGATTTTCATATTGATGAAAGACTTAGAAGATATTGGGCATCGATATCTATAAAAGATGGATTGACACACCTGATATGATTGAAGCCAAATTACATAGATGAAATATTGAAGTAAGTCAATATGAAAATGACAAGAAGGAGTTCTTGTCACATGGAAAATAATTGAGCAAGATTTGTGTGTTTTGACACATGATGAGCATCATTGAAATTGAGATTTCTAAGTCATGTTTCCATGCTATGTACACAACCAGATGAGTCCTATGCTATAAAATGTTATAGTAGGATAATTCATATGATGATTAGACAACAGTGGGAGAGATCCTTGTGTCATTTTAGAAATGCTAAGGATATGTTTTCCTATATAGTAATGACAAAATATTAGTTGTAATATGTTACACTAATAGTCTTGTCATTTATTCAAGTAATTTTATCTCAATTAAAATATGTGATGAAGGGTAGCACAATAGGATGGAAGAAAGTTCCATGCTGGATTTGAAAGAGTTTCAAAATTAAAATATTGTGACAGATACTACAACAAAGGCTAAAGTATATCGTTGTGTTAACAACTGATTATAAGCGTATTTTGTGTCAAGGAGTTCTTTATTGAACTTGGTGAATTTCCAAGAATGCAAAAACTTTGAAGCTACATTTTCACAATGTTAGTAACATCAGTTTAAGCTGAGGAATTAAGGTATCACCGGAACTTGGTGAATTTCCAAGAATGCCAACACTATGAAGCTACATTTTCACAATGTTAGTGACATCAGTTTAAGCTGAGGAATTAAGTTTTCACCGATTGACCATATATATACAAAGCCATCTCATTAGAAGATGAGTGATGTGTGTAGACGCAAAGAACATGCAAATACAATAAGGACCTGAATAGTTCAGATCTTTTTGATAATGTTTACCACATGCGAAGCATGGTAATAACACTGGAACGTCATATGTGTTAAGTGCTTACAGACTAGATTATTGACTCTAGTGCAAGTGGGAGACTGAAGGGAATATGCCCGAGAGGCAATAATAAAATGGTTATTATCTTATTCCTTGTTTATGATGAATGTTTATTTCTCATGCTAGAATTGTATTAACCGGAAACGTTGATACATGTGTGCTTAATAAACAAACAATGGTTCCTAGTAAAGCCTCTCTTTTAACTAGCTCGTTGATTAATAGATGATCAAGGTTTCCTGATCATGAACATTGGATGTTATTAATAACAGGGTCATGTCATTAGAAGAATGATGTGATGAACCTATACCCGAAGAGAATATAGCAATGCGATCAAGTCATTTAGTTTACATTGTTATATCAAACAAACGAAGTAACTTATTCCTTTGACCATGAGATCATGTCAATCGCTGATACCGGAAGGGTGCTTTGATGGCATCAAACGTCACACCGTAACAGGGTGACTATAAAGGTGTCGTTAAGTATTCGGAAAGTATTAGTTGAGGATCATGGATCAAGAGTGGGATTTGTCCATCCAAATGACGGAGAGATATACTCTGGGCCCTCTCGGTGATATCACATCGAAACCGCTTGCAAGCACGTGATATGATCAAAAAGGATGTTATATCACGGGAACGAGAAAAGAGTACTTGTCGGTAACGAGATTGAACAAGGTATGGTTGATACCAATGATCGAATCTCGGGCAAGTAAAATATCGCGAGACAAAGGGAATAGTTCACGACGTTGTTGGTTCACACGATCACGAGAGTCATCGTTGAATATATAGGAGTCATCACGGATCTCCAGATCCCACTGTTGATTATTGATCGGAGAGGAGTCTCCATCATGTCTATGTTATTCGCGAACCGTAGGGTGACACACTTAAGGTTCGATGACGCGTTTGAGAGGATACGGAATATCGAAGAATATTTTGGGCAGCACCGAAATTGTTTCGGGGAAAATTGAAATAGTTCAAGGGGTTTTTCGTCGAATGGTTGTTAATAGAATTAACAAATGATTCGAGGTGCTTTATGCAAATGTTTGTTAATAGAATTAACAAATGCTGAAATAAAGAAATAAAAATGTTTTATTGATTTATTAAAGAAAAACTCTTGGATTTTCTAAGTGGGGTTTAAAGGAAAATGAGTGGGTGTGAGTGGAGTGTCCACTCACATCATGAGGGAAGAGGTGGGGGCACACCATGGGGCTGGCCGCACCCCCCTTGGGCTGCCTCCCCCCTCTCCTATAAAAGGAGGGTGAGAGCTCTCCCTCCTCCACACACTTGTCCACTTCCTTTTCCCTCCACCCGCTGCTCCATTTCATTGTCTCCGGCTTGGCGAAGCCCTGACCGTGGGATATTTCACCACCACCACGTCGTCGTGCTGCTGGAGTTCCGAGGGATCCTCTACTTCCGCGCCCCGCTGGAACGAGGGAACGGAGGTCGTCATCAACCGTACGTGTGACCAATCACGGATGCACCGCCGGATTGCGGTGCTCATCTTCTCGCTATCGAGATCGGTGTGAGTACGACTATGCCAACAACGAGATTTGATCTCGTACCACTTTGAGTCATCGAGGGTATGTGTTCTCTTTAACCCTCTCATTGCCCGTTGCAATTCGTCTCCTAGATTAGATCTTGGCCTTTCGGGTGTCTCTCGCGTAGGAAAAATTTTGTTTTCTATGCAACGAACCCTTCACCTTATCCTGTCCGCGATGCGTATACTGACAACAAACGCCAAACACCGCACTGGTTCAGAGCACAGCGCGCGCACGGGGAGATCCAGGGTTCGAGCCCCTGGCTCCGCAATTAAAACCCCAATTTTTTCGCCTGGGCGCTGACAGGGTGGCCCCCCTGTCAGCCACCCGTGTGGCCACGCAAGCACCCAGTGGCCCAGGGCCCACTGGCAGTGCCCTGGGTAGGGTTCTGTGCGGTAACAAAGGTTTTAAAACTTTTCCGTTTTTGAAAACAAGTCCTTTTATTTTCACAGATTGGTCCTCCAATTTAAATTGTTAATAACTTCTGTTTTATAATTCCAAATAACAAAAATAAAATATGTGCACTGCTCCAAATTAAATTATCTACCTATTGGTAGCATTTGTTTTCTGTTTTGAATTTTCCAAATGCAATTCAAATTTGAATTCAAATAATTTAATTGAAATTTGATAAAATCCATAACTAATTCATACTTAATCCAATTAATGCAAATAAAATATGTTTGTCCATGCTATTTCAAATAACCTTTTCAAATATAAATTTTGTTTCATGTTTTGAATAATTTAAATTGCCTAAATAATTTAAACCTTGTTTAAATCATTTAAATTTGGTAAAATCATAACTTGCTCAAATTAAATTATTTTTGAACATGCAAAATATGTTTTCAAACCATCAAGGTATAAACTTTTCAAATATGAATTTGAATTTATGTTTTGAACAAATAAAATTCGAATAATATTCAAACTTGTTTTAAATTCATTTAAAACTTGTTTAATATTGTTTAAGTCATAATAAATTCATCTTAACTCCTTTTTCAATATTTGAAACATGTAATCCAACTAAAATTTTGTAACCTTTTCAAATATGAATTTTGTTATTTATTTTGCACAATTTAAATTGTTGAAAACAACAACTATTTGTGTAAGCCCTTTAAGGAACCAAAATTTCCAAACTTAATAAATAATTTCAAAACTTGTTAAATTCCTTTACCACTTGCATCTATTGTTGTTATTTTGTTGTTATCATCATGCCTGCATCATGGTAATAAATTCTCACATGGTAATTAAATTGTAGATCATTTGTTTCCACCTTAATTCATGGACCTCTTTCCTATGCAACTCAAAATTGCATATGGGTCCATTTAAATTGTGTTACCATGTTAACTAGTTTATTTTGATGCAACCATTAACTTGACATGCATCATCCCATGATTGTGCACTATGCCATGATATTGATTGTTTATATTTCTGTCTTGTTTGTTTGCTTCTTCTCGAATAGACGACGACGTTGAGACAGACGATCTTTACAGCACCCCTTCTGAGGATCTAGCTCAGTACCAGGCTGCTGAGTTTGCAGGCAAGTTATCACTCACATGAACCACCGTGTTCCTTTCAACATTGGTTACCGATACTTTCCGTTGTCTATTTTGCTAGCCCTATGTATAGCTGTTTCTGATACGAACCTATCACATGAATCCCTTAACCCTGATATTGCCTCACCTCCACTCCTACAACCCCATTGTTTGAGCCAGTGTCTTACTAGCATGCTTAGGTTGTTTTGCTCGAGTCTGTTACCCGTTACCTTCTGTTACTATTATTCTATTATGTCTGGGGGCTCGATGTTAATCAATCAACCTGTTAATAATAATATGCTGATAAGGCACCGACAGGAGGCCCTGTGTGGTTTTGAGGCCTGCTAGTGTCGACCCTAATAGGAAAAGGGTCTTGTCTACTGATCCATGATGAGCGCACTATCCGCATGTGGGAAGCGAGTATGGGCGCCCCCCTCAATTTGATTCGATTCGCATCTCGTCCAAATCGCCTCATTTAGTTCATGTTTTCCATTTGCCGCATGCATGTTTTTGCGAGCCCAGCGCAGGGTGGAACTTTTGTAGTCGGCATATAGGGGGACACGTTCTTAGAGTGCTATGAGGTTCCCCTTTCTTCGGGGCTCGATTAGCCGTGTGCCCAAGGTGCTTTGGGCTTGATGCGAAGAAGAGTTGAGTTGTGTTGAGTGCCCCGCTTGGTGGGAGGCATCCCATCTGGCGGGTTATTCTTACGTGTACGGCCAAATTGGTGCAACCCTGCAGGGATAAATCTTCTCGAGAAGCCGTGTTTTCCGCGGTTATGGTTGACTTGGTGAAAGTACTGGCTAACAAGTACTCAGAACAACTTACACCTAACTATTGATAACTTGACTAGTAATAGACTTATTGACATAACAACTTGATCCATTATTCATTAATCCAACTGCGTGAGTTATCCTCGGATTGCTTCTTTGGATAAGGGGCGAGATCCAGGATGGGTTTGTTTGAGGTTATCTTTCAGTTGGTTACTATACGCTATCTTATCCCTTTTCTGTTAACTGGAAGTGGTAGTGTTTCTGTAGTTGGTTAGCGCAGCCAGTTGCAGCATATCTTTACATCCCCTTTCTTCCGTTGAACCCAAGGCATCTGTGCTTGGTGTTGACGGGCTACACTTTGGTGAACTGTGAGTCTTGCTTGCCAGTACGTTTATGTACTGACCCCTTTGGGGCTGTGGTTTCCGCAGACTACGCTTACGAGGATCCCAGTGACGGCTACTACGTGGAGTTTGACGAGGCTGCTGACGAGTAGGTAGCGGACCCGGGCAGGATCCGAGACCACGTGGATGGGCTCCGTCTTTCTTTCAGTTCCCGGCTTCTTAAGCCTATTTGGATTTGTCTGTACTCAGACCCTTTGAATGCTTCCGCTGAGTTGTAATGATGTTATGTTGGGACATGTGTCCTCTGGATGATTGTATTTGCTATCTCTGCTCTAGTGAGAGCTATTTGCAACTTATTTCAATCTTTTGTGTCTTAGAGATATGTTGTGTTATCATCTTGTTCAACGCCGTTGACGTACCATGTGTGTATGGTATGAAGTACGTCAATGGTAGTGTCCTGATTTCTACGGGATAGTTTACATCGACGGTGAATAGTAAATATTGGTTGTCACACATAAGTGTTGGCCTACTCGTAAGAGATGCGGGTGCCGGTAAGCCCCGTAATCCAATCAAAATACTGTTCAGTTCGTACGGTGAGTATCCTCTAGAAGTCCGGGTGCGACAAAATGGTATCAGAGCCTGTCTGCCTGTAGGATCCCTTTTACTGGTCGCAGTTGAGTCTAGAAACTATTTTGTAGCTATATAGGAAAAAAATGAAACGTGAGAGTAGGAATTCTGCCATTTTTCTTCTTTCCCCACTCACCCACCCTTTTCTGGTAAGGAAGTGCAACGTTGTTTTCTCTCTTCTCACCTAAACTTTCAAGTTAGGTTTTCACGTGTTTTGGGTTCTCCGTAGTACCTCAGGATTTTTTTGGTCTCGTGTTTCCCGATGTTGCTTCAATATCCTATTCTTTTCAACATCCTTATCGTCCGTTGAAATCTTGTTGTTGATTTCCACTTCAGTTCTCTACCGGCGTCTAATCAAAACTTCCCCGATCATCTGCAGATGGATCTCAGGTTCTTCCCGCAGGTGGTTCGGATGACTCGTTGCGAGAGCACTGCCGGTTATCCGGAGATGCTGAGAGACATGGTCACTTATCTGGGGTTCCGTTGGGCACCAGAGTACCAGGTCTACGAGCAGCAGCGAGAGTTTGACCAGACCTACTACCAGGCTATCGTCTACATTCTGTCAGATGATGGCATGAGTGTAGCCCACCGCTACGAGGCAGTAGGTTCCACAGTGGATATGGCTGTGCAGCAGGCAGCTTATGTGAGTCTCACCGTCCTTCGTGCTGACTACTGGGGATTTGACGATTCTATCTATCGCCACATCCCCCGTGGTTACATCACTTCGGAGGGAGCTCACTTCACTCTCTACGACAACTTGGATGTCTACGAGCATGATAACTGTCGAGACATCGTAGTAGTTTTCATAGACTGGGGTGCCATGAGACTACGGTAGAGACGTGGGGTAACGGGATAGCGTAGTAAACACAGAACACGGGATTTACCCAGGTTCGGTACGTCGCGACAGTACGGCGTACCTACTCCTGCACTTCTTACTATGAGGGACTAAAGCCCGTATAATAAGGTTACAATGTAAGGGAATAGATCTAGCTACTCGACGAGGATGAACTTCCCGGCGAGTTGCGCAAGGCTTAAGCTAGAACCTAGAACCTTGGACTAAAGGAACTTATTGAACTTATGAAATCTATCTCCCGTCCGGCTTTATATAATAGCCAGATTAGGGCTTACAGAACCAGAAACATAGAAGACTACGTTTAACTTGTAACTTGGAAAGTAAGGAATCCGTCTTCTCCTCCAAGCCAGATCACGCGGGCCGTGATCCGGGTTCTTCTAGAATCCGGCTTCTACGCGTCGGACTACTGGGCCGCCCAATGGACCTAAGTCCATTACCTTGCAGGCCACCCTGGTAGTCCAGCTCTTTTGTCTACCATCTTCTATACCCCTATTCGGTATATATCCGACAGTAGCCCCCAGGAAGGATCAAAACTCTGAAACTCCGCCTTTCGTCAAATACATTTTGTCCGGGAAACTTGATTCAGCAGTCTTGATTCTTTCTTCTTTCCTTTCAAAGGGGATGGTAACATAAAACTCGGAACTATGAAAATCCGGCTTTTCTTCTCGCGATCCTTCGCGGAAAAGGAACACGTGACATCAGCGCTTTAATCATGCTGACGCAAGCGCCGCTTGGTTTCACGCGGGAAACCCTGCAACGTATCTCTGACAGATTCTCACGAGAAACGAGGAGATAGCCATCATTCCTCTGTCGTTCCGTTTCCCGGATTTTCCGGCGAGCGACACGCGTCAAACATCCAACGGTCAAAAGAGCCGTTGGCGCGTATCTAGAGGGTTTTCAGGCTATAAATAGCCGTCTTCGTCGTCTCCGAAAATCTTTCCTCACTCCTTCTGCCCACGCCATTGACGCAAACGCGAGCACGAGAGCTTAGAACGAATCCTTACCCCGACGAGCCCTTTGCACGCCGGAGCGCTCCGTCACCGCCGAAAACGATGGCCTCTCCGTCGTCCTCACCAGCCCGTGCCTCCATCAACGAGCCTTTGGGCGACCTGGGTCCACAGCTGGGGTCGCCCAAGCATGCCGGCGGCGGGCCGGAAAGAACCACGGCATCCGCGGCGGGCGGGGGAAACGCTTTCGCCGCCGCGGACGTATCGGGTCCAAGCACGACAACATCCCCGCCGTTCACACGGGAAACGGCGGAGGTCAAGACTCACTCTCGTGGCACTGAGCGCTTCTCCGCCGGATCTGACGAAGAAGCAGAATTTGTCGGAATTTGGAATCAGAGTGATACTTCACTCGTCCTCCTTCGTCGGATGTCAAGGGACAGATTAATAGTTAAAGGCAAATGGCGGATCTCGAAGAATGAGCCAGAGCCCAAGCCAAAGGAAGGTGAACGCGTCCTCCTCACTTCTCATATCACGAGAGGTATGGGTTTCCCTCCTTCCGCCTTTTTCCTAGACGTCCTCAATTTCTATGGTGTCCAACCCCATAATATCTCTCCAAATTCCATCCTCCAATTAGCTAGTTTCCAAGCTCTTTTCGAAGGGTATCTTGGAATAACTCCCAATTTAGACTTCTGGCATTATTGTTTCGAGGTAAAACACAATATCACAAACGGTGTCTCACCCATCTGCGGTACCATATCTTTTATCCTTAGAAACTTTAGGGAAGAATGGTACCCCAGGATAAGAATGCCGAAACCTGACCAATCTTGGCTAGGTTCTTTCTTTTATCATCAAGACATTCCGTTCCCCAACAAAGAAACCGGACTTCCTCCCTTCGTTAATTCTGCTGCCATTCCTCATGAAAATTGGACACTTGAAATAACAGAGGATTTGCCTGAAAGCCTGATGAAAATAAAGCGTCGCATTGCCAAACTTTCTTCTTCTCAACCACCTTTGGTTTGGAAGGATATCGTGTTATGCTGGTTTGGACGTCGCGTACAACCTTTATCCCTTCGTTCCCGACTTCTTTGTGAGTACACGGGACCGGAAGATAGCATGAGAGGCACTGATAGATCCTTTAGCAAGAAGGATTTTGTCGAACGCCTTCATCAGATAGTTGCCGCTAATAGCCAGGTTGAAGAGAGTCTAGCCATATATCATGCGGAAAATCTGGTTCCTAAGGTACTTCTCTTCCCTTGTTTCTGAGTTTCCTCAGATTATCTTCTCTCTTTATTTTTAACATACTGCTGATTCTTTCCTAGTTTGACGAACTTGGAGAAGATGATCTTGCTTCTGATGCTGAAATCAGCCAATTGTACGCCGAGTTTTACAACACCCAAAAGCGCAAGAGGCAAACTACCATCAAAGAAGAATTCCCTTCTGCAGCTGCAGGAAAAAAGGGGAAAACGAATATGCCAATGGGCGGAAATCTTCAATCACCCGTCAGAAACGAATCCATTCCTGCTCCAGATGATATCCGAGTGAAAGAAGAACTTTTCGACGAACTCGGATATATTCGTCCGGAAGCTAAGAAGTTTTTTGCTCCTGCGCCTCTGGTTCGCCCTTGGCCGCAAAATGGATTAGTTATCCGCAACAATATCGCATTCTCGCCCCGGCAGGTCATACACGATGGCCTTCACCACGTAGGAATTCTTTTCATGGAATATGCCCAAGAATTCAAGGAGACCTTAACTGATTTGCGAGAAATGAGCCAGGTAATACCTCTAGCCCCCAAGCATTAAGTTGAAAATCTAAATTCCTCTTAATGATTCTTTGTATGCTTGTTCAAACTTAAGCATCTGGCTTTCATTTCCATGTTTCAGCATTCCGCAGATGCCATAAACGTGGAAGTTTTGAAAAAACTTAGCCTCAAAAGCAAAGAAGTAAAAACAATTCAATCTGCTATTGAATCAAAGAGCAACGAACTGGCGTCGACTCAAAAGCAATTATCCAAAGCCACCGGTATTTTTCTTCGTGTTTGTTGACTTTTGCTGGAAAGTTTTTTCTAAACCTTGCCGTAATGTCGGATTATTTTGTCCCTGCTTTCCAGCTGCTTTAACCAAAGCCAAGAAGCTTACAGCGAACGCTGCTTATTTTTCTCAACTTCGTGAAGAAAACTCCAACCTTCAAAGAGAACTTTCAAAAGTTCGAGAAGAACTGGAAGCCAGTAATCTAGCCCTTGGGATTGCGCAATCCAAGGCTTCTTTGCAGGCAGCAGAGGATAAATCCATTATCAATGATTTAGAAAGTATGCTATTTCCTCGTATGAAAGAAAGCGATGAAATTGACGCGGTTCTTGGTAAGTTGACTTCTTTTACCAATACTTTCATGTCATATTCTTATATTATCTAATCTTTGCCTTTTGTCAAAAAGCAGGAAATTTTCCAGGGATTTCTCGGACGGAAAAGATCCGGGCCTTTGGGAAGATATGGAATTCAATCAGAAATGCAGGGACGCGTTTACTTAATAAATTCCTGCCTACCAGCAGTATACAATTCTCAGAAGTTTACCGACTTCCGGATGGCATTATGGAAGTAGCAAATTCAAAGGAATCTTTCCTTCGCTCTGCCGCACGGGGTGGTGCGCGAATGGCACTTGGCCTCATGCGCTTACACTACCCTGATGCAAAATCCCGGCGAGTAGCATCCGGTATTCCTCAAGAATGTTCAGAAGCACAAATGAATGCAATCTTTAAAGAAGTTGAAGGCCATGCCACGCAGATTGCTTCCATGGTAAATATCTCCATTACTTATCCGGAAGAAGAGGTGCCCGCAGCCCCCGAGAATGATGGCAGTGATGAAGACTTAGAAATTTAAAGGGGGCGCACTTTAACCTGGATGATGGATGCGTATAGTAGCTTTTTTACAATGTAACTCATATTGTAATACTTTTATGTCATTTGTCGAAACAAGAACTCCGCCTTTTGCGATTTCAAACTTCTTGCAAAGTTTTTCCGGGTTTGGCTGCTCCTTTATCTTCTAAGTAATCTGGTATACATGCTTTAACTGTTCTTAGTGTTTGAAATGGCTCAAATAGCACTATGAATCGTTATGCCGAGTAACTGGGGACGAACCAAGCAGTTTTGAAACTCGAAAACATGAATCATGCTAAAGGCATTTTTACTAACTAGTTCCAGTAACCCAGCATACGCACGATCAGATAAGACTTAGAGAAAATAAGGAACTGTTCTGAAACTTGGGCACGCAGGCACAATCCGAGTTTCCTTTAACCTTTAACAGGTCGAGTCATTCAGCTTTTAAACACCGAGCACGCAGGCACAATTCGGGTCAACATTGAGTATTTGTAAGATCATTGGGAAATAGAAAAAGCGGAAATATTTTGTACTTATAATGAATATGAATTCCGATAACTTTATTTCATGATCTCAAAAGATGTTTACATAGAAATTGAACTAAGTGTAGAAGGGACGTAATTGCTGGATACTCCAAGGCCTATTTGTCTCTCCTAGTTCAGCATCTATTTTTCTCTTTCTTTTGCGATTCGGCTTTTTGGGATCATCCTCCGTATCTCGAATGTCGACAAGATAATATGATCCATTCTTCATGGCTTTACTGATGACAAATGGTCCTTCCCATACTGGGGCCAATTTGTGCTTTCTTTGCTGCACCAATCTCAGCACCAAGTCGCCTTCTTTAAAAGAGCGATGCCTGATTTTCCGACTATGATAACGTCGTAAACCTTGCTGGTAGATGGCGGATCTTTGAAGCACAAGTTCTCTTTCCTCTTCTAGGAGATCGACAGCATCCTGTCGTGCTTCTTCGGCATCTGAGTCATCAAAATTTTGCACTCTTGGACTATCATGGATCATGTCCGTTGGAAGCATGGCTTCCGCACCATAAACTAGGAAGAACGGGGTTTGCTCGGTTGACCTGTTTGGCGTCGTTCGAATACTCCATAACACGGAAGGTAGTTCTTCTACCCATGCCCCGGCTGCTCTATGAAGAGGAGTTTCGAGTCTTGGGCGTATTCCTTGCAGGATTGAGCTGTTCATTCTTTCAACCTGTCCATTAGATTGCGGGTGCGCCACAGATGCAAGATCCAAGCGAATTCCCGTTTGTTGGCAGTATTTTGCCAACTCCCCAATGGAGAAATTTGTCCCGTTATCAGTTATTATGCTGTGTGGGACGCCATACCTCATTACTAAATCAATAATGAAATTTCTGGCAGTCACGCCATCCAGCTTTTTGATGGGTTTAGCCTCCACCCATTTTGTGTACTTATCTACTGCTACAAGTAGATGTGTAAGTCCACCTCTTGCAGTTTTGAACGGTCCCATCATATCTAGCCCCCAGACCGCAAACGGCCAAGTGATAGGGATAGTTTTTAATGCTTGGGCCGGCAAATTGGTCTGCTTAGCATAATATTGACATCCTTCGCATGTATTCACTATGCGTTCGGCGTCTGTCTTGGCTGTTAGCCAGAAAAACCCTGCGCGGAATGCTTTTTTGACTATGCTTTTTGATTGAGCATGATGTCCGCAATCACCGGCATGGATTTCTTGCAATATTTCTCTTCCTTCCTCTGGTGAAATACACCGCAGAAAAACTCCAGAAGTACTGCGTTTGTATAAGTGGTCGTTGATTACTACATATCCTTTGCATCGACGTTGTATTTGCCTTTGCAGGACTTCATCTGCTCCTTCCGGGTACTTCTGATTGACTAAGAAGTTTAGGTACGGGATTGTCCAATCCGGTTTAACGAACATGACTTCAATTGTTTCAGATGCTAAAGGGTAATCGACGTCTCCACCTTTGATGGATGGTTCGTGCAAATGCTGGACGAATACCCCTGGTGGTAAAGTTGTTACTCTCTCTGATCCCATGCGGGCTAACGCATCCGCGTTCCAGTTTTCCTCCCTTTTTATGTGAAGGACTTCGAACCCGAAGAAACAGATGGCAAACTCATCCACCGTTCTCCGATATTCGGCCATTATGGGGCTTTTCGCGTCCCAGGTTTGGTTGAGCTGATGCTGTACCAAATCCGAGTCTCCGTAACACAAGATGCGTTTTACCCCTATTTCTTTTGCAATATGCAAGCCATGAAGCAAGGCTTCGTATTCTGCTACATTATTACTGGCGTTGAAGTGTATTTGCAATACGTACTCCATTGTGTCTCCCTTGGGAGATTTTAGAACTACGCCGGCTCCAGCTCCTTCTTTCATCTTAGATCCGTCAAAGTGCATGATCCAGTACTCGGACTCTGGCATCGGTGTATTTTCCATTGCTTCTGTCCAGTCGGCGACGAAATCTGCCAAAACCTGGGATTTTATTGCCGTTCTTGGCTGATACTTAATGTCGAAGGCTGCCAGCTCGATGCCCCATTTGGCTACTCGGCCGGTTGCCTCCGCATTGTTTATAATATCTCCTAGTGGTGCTTTACATACCACTGTTATGGAATGTCCTTGGAAGTAATGGCGCAGCTTTCTGGATGCGAAAAATACGCCATATGCCAGTTTCTGATAGTGCGGGTATCTTTGTTTGGATTCGGAAAAAACTTCGCTTATGTAGTATACCGGATGTTGATCTGGTATGCTTTGCTCTTCTTTTGCCCGTTCCACAACGATTACCGCACTGATAACCCGACTAGTAGCCGTAAGGTATAACAACATGGGTTCTTCATCTTTGGGAGATGCCAAGATGGGGGCGTTCATCAAGGTTTCTTTTAACTGGGTTAACGCTGCGTCGGCCTCTTCTGTCCATTCAAACTTGTCGGATTTTTTTAACAGTTTGTATAGTGGCAAGGCTTTATCCCCCAGCCGACTAATGAATCTGCTGACGGCTGCAGCGGAACCCGTCAATCTTTGGACATCTTTTACACATGTAGGCTTTGAGATATTCAAGATTGCCTTGATCTTTTCCGGGTTCACTTCTATTCCTCTGTGAGAAACGATGAAACCTAGAAGTTTTCCTGAGGGGACCCCGAATACGCACTTAGATGGATTCAACTTCATCTTGTAAGTGCGCAAGTTTTCGAAGGTTTCTCGCAAGTCCTCAAGGAGTGTATCTTTTTCCTTGGTTACGACAGCAATATCGTCCACGTAAACATGGACGTTTTTTCCAATCTGACTATGCAAACAACGTTGCATGCAACGCTGGTATGTTGCACCTGCGTTCTTCAGGCCAAAAGGCATGGTTACGTAGTAATACGTCCCGTACGGGGTTATAAAAGAAGTCTTGATTTGATCTTCCTTTTTCATGCGTATTTGGTGGTACCCGGAGTATGCATCCAAAAAGCATAAAAGCTCAGAGCCTGCAGTGGCATCTATTATTTGATCGATTCGCGGCAGCGCAAACCTATCTTTCGGACATAACTTGTTCAATCCTGTGTAATCTATACACATTCTGAGTGCAGTTGTGTCTTTCTTCGGTACTAATACCGGATTTGCGGACCAGTCAGTATGGATTACCTCCTTGATGAAATCCGCTGCTAAAAGCCGGATAATTTCCTTGCCAATAGCCTTCCGTCTTCTTCCGTCAAATCGACGGAGACCTTGTTTGACGGGTTTTGATCCGGGAATAACCTTGAGTTGGTGCTCAGCAAGTTCCCTGGGTACGCCTGGCATGTCAGCTGGACACCAAGCAAAAATGTCCCAGTTCTCACGGAGGAACTTGATGAGCTCGCCTTCCTATTTATCGGTCATCCCAGTCCCTACAACGACGAATTTTGTCGGATCTTTGGGGTCTAGGATTACCTGTCTTGTATTCTCGGATGCCTTGAAGCTATCTGTTGGCTTCCGAGTTTCTTTTCCTGCCGGCATTTCTTTCGGCGATACCTCCTTGGCTAACTCCTTTAATTCTTCCTGAGCTATAACTCTTTGAGCGCAAAGGGCGTTTTGCTTCTCCAACTCGTTTGCCAGCTTGAAATCACCGGCAATGGTGATTACTCCTCCTTTGGGTCCTGGCATCTTCAGCTTGTTGTAGATATAGCAAGATCTTGCCATAAACTTGGCGAAAGCCGGACGTCCGAGTATTGCGTGATACACGCTCTCGAACGGCACAACTTCGAAGGATACTTTTTCCTGCCGGAAGTTATCTTTATCTCCGAAGGTGACATCTAGGGAAATTTCTCCTAGGGACCGTGCTTGCCTGCCAGGGACAATGCCATGGAAGCGTATATTGCTGTAATTGAGCTGGGACTCGGATATCTTCAAGTGCTTCAGTGTATCCAGGTACATTATATTGATGCTGGATCCTCCGTCCATCAGCACTCTTCTTAGCCTAGTGTTTTGAACAATAGGGCTTACAACAAGAGCTTGTGTGCCGGGTTCAGGGATATTTCCGGGATGATCAGACTGATCCCAGATTATCGGTGTGTTGGAATACTTCAAGAATTTTGGGGTTGCAGGAACAACCGCGTTTATTTCTCGAAGTGTCCTTTTGGCCACCTTTGCTGACGGGGTTGCTAGGAAAGTTAGCATTGCTTCTCCGTCAACTCTCGGAAATTTGGGTTCGCCTTTTCGCTGTTGTTCCTGGATTTTATCATCAGTGTCCGATTCACTGTCTTCTTTTTCAGCTTCTGGCTTTTGTTTGGCAGGTTTCCTCTTGGAGCCCTTCCCTTTATTTCCGGATCCTGCATTGCCTTTCATATGCTTGTTTAGCCGGCATTGCGCGTTCGTGTGGGTTGGCTTCCCAAATTGAGAGTGGTGGACGCAGGGTTCCGACTTAATTCTCTCCCATTCCTCAGGAGTGTAATTGATGGGATCCGGACTGCGGCCTTTCCACTTGTTCCCTTTTTCTCCTCCAAAGGCTAAGTTAACCTCCTTGGGCTTTGTTGTTGACTCCGGGGTTCCTTTTTTATCAGAACGAGGTGTTTTCTTGGCCAGTATCAGTGACTCAATATTGCCTCCTCTTGCTCTGATATCGTCTTCGGCTGCAGCATGCTCATTAGCGGTTGTAAGCATAGATCCGAGATCTTTGTGCTTTTTGGAGCCAACCATGAACGGTACAAGTCCGGGTTTTAGGCCATTGACGAAAGCATGCATTGCTTGTACGTCAGTTACCCCAGAGCAACTATTCTTCATTGTAGTCCATCTGGAGATGAAATCCACGTATGGTTCGTCTTCAAATTGGGTGCAACGGTTTAGCTGATTGATGCTATTTGGGCGTTTGTACGTTCCTCGAAAATGCTGAGTAAATACTCTCGCCATATCATCCCAACTGTCGACAGTTCTTGATGGTAAACCATTAATCCAATCTCTGGCTCCGTCTAGCAACATTAGGGGAAGAAACTTGACAGCTTCCAGGTCTGTCCCGTTGTTGATCTGGACGGCTGTGTAATAATCTGAAAGCCAGGTATCCGGGTTTGTACTGCCGGTATATTTTTGGTAGGTTGGACCAACTTTGGCAAAGCCAGAATGCAGGGTTATCCTTCGGATCCTGTCAGTGAAACACTTAGGACCAAAGTATAGATCATCCTTTTCTGCTCTGTCAATATGCGCAGAATATCTCCCGGCTGAATGGACAGAAGGGGATCTACTCCTTTCTTTCCCATTGTTACGCGGACGCGTTTTTCCGAGGTTATCTCTATCTCTTCCGTTGTCACGCCCTCTGGGATTAGGTGGAGTCCTGCTCCTGTATCTTTCCTTATCTTTGGGCGGTGTCCGAGATCTTTCACGCCTGTGAGGTGTATCGTATCTTCCAGCTTTTTCAGCTGGGTTTCTCGGAGGTGGCATTATTTTGCCGTCGTTCCGGTGTTTGTCTTCCCGATCGTGTGGTTTATATCCATCTTTCGGGAGATGAGGTCCGGTTCTAGACGCTGCGTCCCGGTTGTCGGGGTTTTTCTTGTCTTTTCTCGGATCCTCTTTTTTATCCGAATCTCCGGGTTCTTCCGGCCCAGGTGCTCCAGCAGCGCAAGTAACAGTTTTGCAGAGGGCGGAATTATCATGCAGCCTCCCAGATCGCTCTTGTCCTCGCTGTTGCTGCTGTAATGCTTTTCCTAGGAAGGCATACACCCCTTGGAGTTTTTCCCCGTTGGAGTACAGATCATTGTTCAAGATGGCGAACGCTGCTTCCGCATTTTCAGCTGCGGTTTTGTATATTGGTTCGCCCTTAGCATCTTTGCCGTTTAACTGCTTTTGCCAAGATGGGTTATAGAACCTTTCTTTCGGCGGCAGTTCTTCCGGTTTTGTAATTCCGGGTAACCTTGTAGGTTTTAAGACAGATCTGTGCTTTCTCTCGTACTCCTCAATTTCCTCCTTCATAATTTTGATGTCATTATGGGTTTGTTGGAGGTGTTGCCGAGATCTAAGCAGTTGTTGCTGTTGCCGTTGGAAAGCTTGTCTCCTGGCTTCCAGCATCTCAGGGGGTTCATTGGGTCCCACTGGAGTTTGTAATAGTTCCTGCTCTTCCAGTTCTGTCATTGGCGGAGCAGTGATTTCCTTAGATTTCTTTTCCGTAGGCTTTGTGCCACTAACATCTCCAACTTCCAGGTTTTCATCAGCGAGATCAGCTGACTTTTTCTTCCGGAGTTTGTACTGGAGTTTTTTAGAAGCACGGTGCTTTTTCTTGGAGGAGGGAGGTTTTTTGACAGGTTCATCCTCTGTCATCTCCTTGACATTAGGAAATATCGGAGAAGTTTCTCCGTCTTCCCTCTCCTCTGCTGGCGGAGGGGTTTTAGGGCTTTCCTGGCTATCGGCACCCGTTGTATCGGCTGGTTTTGCCATTAGCACTTCATGGAATCCCTCTTGAAAGGATTTAACTTTTCGTACGAAGGCATCGTCATCTTCGTCTTCGGAAAAGTTATCCGATCCGGTTTCCGACTCCAGTCTCGCCTCAATGGCGGCAAGCACGGACTCTGTTTCCGAGTTCATCGTCTGGTTGACAGATGTCGGATCTTCCGTCTCTGTGACGGGTATTGGTTCTTCCATCTCTGGGACGGGTGTATTGTTGTCTGCCTCTTGCACGGGATTTCCGTCATCCGTGTTTTCGGCGATCTCGGATTGCACCATGCCGATAAAGTGGGTATCACTGTTTTGTCGGCGATCTGAGCAAAATCCGGCATCATAGTCGTCTTCGACTGGGTATAGGGCGGGTGGGAGATAATTGCTTTCACCGCAAAACCCCATTGCTTCCGCGGTTAATCCGATAAAGATATTTGCGGATCCAATCGGTAAAACGCAGGCACTTACCAGATGGTTTTGCGCCGGGATGTAGGATCCGTTGTCGAGGAAGCGCCCGACGTCGTTGTCGAATTCCAAGCTTCCGACAGTGATCGATCTTCCGATTCCGCCTAAAATCCCAGATCGGAACTTCACGCCTGACGTCGTTTGCCCCACGGTGGGCGCCAACTGTCGAGACATCGTAGTAGTTTTCATAGACTGGGGTGCCATGAGACTACGGTAGAGACGTGGGGTAACGGGATAGCGTAGTAAACACAGAACACGGGATTTACCCAGGTTCGGTACGTCGCGACAGTACGGCGTACCTACTCCTGCACTTCTTACTATGAGGGACTAAAGCCCGTATAATAAGGTTACAATGTAAGGGAATAGATCTAGCTACTCGACGAGGATGAACTTCCCGGCGAGTTGCGCAAGGCTTAAGCTAGAACCTAGAACCTTGGACTAAAGGAACTTATTGAACTTATGAAATCTATCTCCCGTCCGGCTTTATATAATAGCCGGATTAGGGCTTACAGAACCAGAAACCTAGAAGACTACGTTTAACTTGTAACTTGGAAAGTAAGGAATCCGTCTTCTCCTCCAAGCCAGATCACGCGGGCCGTGATCCGGGTTCTTCTAGAATCCGGCTTCTACGCGTCGGACTACTGGGCCGCCCAATGGACCTAAGTCCATTACCTTGCAGGCCACCCTGGTAGTCCAGCTCTTTTGTCTACCATCTTCTATACCCCTATTCGGTATATATCCGACAATAACACCAGGCTGCACACCACCGCTCAGTTTGTGAGGCACAGTGACGCAGTTGCCACCACACTTTCTCAGGAGTTGGCCTCAGTCAGGGAGCAGCTCTACCTTGCTTTGACTCGTCTGGCGACGTACACCACAGACTTTGTTGGAGATGAGCGCTTTGCACGTTTCCATCAGACAGTTGGACGTAGTTTGCCAGGTGCTGGAGGTTACGAGCCGATCAGAGGTCCACTCCTCAACCTCGGAGCTGGTTACACTGGGATTCCACGCTTTGGAGCACAGGGAGACGACGCTTTCTACTTCACCACACCGAGAGTCGCTCTCAGAGCAGTCCCGATCTACATGGATCGTCGTTCTACCTACTTTCGTGGGATTCCTCCTCACCGTATCTCTCGTCGTACTACTCACCGCCGTCCTGCGTGATGAGCATGGGAGTACCGATGTATCCATTCCTAGCTATGTTTAGTTATCCTTTGGCTTTCGAACCATGTATTGGTGTGTTGGATATTCTGATGTGTTTGAACATGTGATGATGTACCTGTTGGTTATCTATTCATGCGTCGGAATAATCTCTGTTTCGGTTACCAAGTATATCCTTTTCTGTTGTTGTGCTAAAATGCATGTCTATTCAGGATGCCGCCAACAAGGAGCAACCCGCCCGAGCCACCTCCGATCACGGAGCTGTTGACTCAGATGACCCAGGTCATGGCACAGATGGCCCAGTTTCAGACTAACCAGCACAACAACCAGAATGCACCACGGGTCAGCATCAAGGAGTTCCTCAGTATGGGTCCGAGAGCTTTCGTGGCAACACGGTAGCCTCTGGATGCTGATGACTGGATCCGGGAGATGGCCAGGGCTCTGGACATTGCTCACGTTGCTGAGGAAGACAAAGTCAAGTATGCCACCTACCTACTGAAGGTTCAGGCAGCTACTTGGTGGGAGAACTACCAGACCATGAGAGCTGGCTATCCTATCACCTGGGGTTGTTTCAAGGATGCCTTCCTGAAGCACCACATCCCAGATGGTCTCATGGAAAGGATGCGTGAAGAGTTTTGCTCTCTTAAGCAAGGCAAGCTGGACGTCATCGGCTATCAGAACGAGTTCAATCATCTCGCTCGATACGCTGGTGATGAGGTGTCCACTGAGGCTAAGAAGATGGCAAGGTTCCGCCGAGGTTTTAACCCGGAACTCAAGTACGCACTCACCAACATCAAGTGCAAGGACTTCGAGGAGCTTGTGAACACCGCGCTCAATGAGGAAAATGGGCACAAGGCGTTCGAGGATTCTCGCAAGCACTCGCGTGAGGGTGGTTCCTCCTCCAACATGACCACCCCTCCGCAGAAGCGCCGCATCTGGGTGCCAAATGGTGCTGTCACTCGGGCCCCATATGCCCAAGCTTCTCCAGGCTTTGCTCCCCGCCCACCCAACCCATCTCAGATGCAGAGTCAGAGGGTTCCAATGGGGCAGCCAAGGCCAGATGCACCTCGTGTCGTCACTTGCTACAAATGCAAGCAGACAGGGCACTATGCTGATAAGTGCACTCAGAGGCAGCTACCTCCACCTCCTCGCCTGAACACCAACCAGGCAATGGTTCGTGCTCCCCCGGCTACAGCCTTCAACTCCAACAACAGGCCTGTCGGGAGAACCGCGAGGGTGAATCATATCAAGGCCGACAAAGCTGAGGAAGTTGCTGACGTCGTTCTCGGTATATTACCCGTAAACTCTTTTCCAGCTAAAGTGTTGTTTGATACCGGAGCATCGCATTCTTTTGTGTCAAAGATCTTTGCTACAACGTACAACCTAGTTCTGGTTCCACTAAGCACTCAAATCACTGTTCACTCTCCGGGATCTCAAATGTTGACTTCCAAGATAAGTATGGACAATCAAATCCTAATTGGAGGTCGCATATTCCTTGCTTCACTCATGTTGCTGGGAAATTCTGACATTGATGTCATTCAGGGCATGGATTGGTTGAAGACCAATGAAGCTAAAATTGACTGTGCTGAAAAGTCAATAACTCTCTCTCACCCTTCTGGCCAGATAGTCTATTCTCCATATGGATCAAGTTCTGTGGAGCTGTTCAACCTCGATGCAAAACCTCTTCCTGCAATTGAAAATGTTCCGGTGGTTTGTGAATTCCCTGACGTCTTCCCAGAAGAATTGCCGGGAATGCCTCCGGACAGAGCAGTTGAGTTCGTGATCGAGCTTGAGCCAGGTACTGCTCCAATCTCTAAGCATCCATACAAGATAGCTCCTCCTGAACTGAAATTGTTGAAGGAGCAAATCGATATGTACATGGAGAAAGGTTACATTCAGCCTAGTTCCTCCGCTTGGGGTTGCCCAACTCTGTTCGTTGCCAAGAAGGATCAAACAAAAAGACTCGTGGTTGACTATCGTCCTCTCAACGAGAAAACCATCAAAAACAAGTATCCAATTCCTCGTATCGATGATCTTTTTGATCAACTTGCTGGAGCCTCAATATTCTCAAAGTTGGATTTGAGGATGGGTTACCATCAAATAAAGATCAGAAAGGAAGATATTCCAAAAACAGCTTTCACCACTCGGTACGGTCTATATGAATACACCGTCATGTCCTTTGGTCTCACCAATGCACCGGCGACATTCCCTAGACTCATGAATTCTGTCTTCCATGAATACCTCGACAAGTTCGTTGTGGTATATCTCGATGACATTCTAGTCTACTCAAAATCTGAGAAAGAGCATGGAGAACACCTTCGTCTCACTCTCATGAAACTTCGCGAGCATCGTCTATATGCCAAGTTCTCCAAATGTGAGTTCTGGATTCCAGAAGTTGCTTACCTTGGTCATATCATCTCTGCCAAAGGCATAGCCATTGATCCAGAAAAGGTTAAAGCAATTGTTGATTGGAAACCTCCTAAGATGGTGAAGCAAGTCAGAAGTTTTCTTGGCTTGGCTAGCTATTGCCGTCGTTTCGTCCAAAACTTCTCCAAGATTGCCAAACCTCTCGCTGATCTCACAAAGAAGGACAAGAAGTTCGTTTGGACTCCACAATGTGATGAGAGTTTCAATCTTCTGAAGACTAAGCTCACTTCTACACCAGTTCTGGTTGGCCCAGATACTACCAAACCTTTCCAGATATACTGCGATGCATCTCTCCAAGGTCTAGGTGCAGTTCTTATGCAAGAACGTCAAGTTGTGGCTTATGCTTCACGTCAGTTGAATGCACATGAGCAAAACTACCCCACACATGATCTTGAACTTGCAGCAGTTGTGTTTGCCCTCAAGAAATGGAGACAGTACTTGTTGGGTAACCGCACTGAAATCTTTTCCGATCATAAGAGTTTGAAATACATCTTCACTCAACCAGATCTAAACCTCAGGCAAAGGAGATGGATTGAAAAGATTAAAGACTTTGATCTCACCATTTCTTACACTCCGGGCAATGCTAATGTTATGGCCGATGCTCTTAGTCGCAAGTCCTATTGCAATAATCTCATGATCATGGAAAGCCAACCTCCACTTCATGAAGAATTCCAGAAGCTGAACCTTGGTCTTGTTCCTCAAGGATATCTTGCTAGCTTGACAGCCAGTCCAACTCTCGAGGACAAGATTCGTTCTGAACAACTTCGTGATGCTGAAATCAAGAAGATTGTAGAGCACATCAAAGAAGGCAATGATAAATTCAAGTCCTTCTCAATTGATGACAAGGGGATTGTGTTCTTCGAAGGACGCATTGCAGTTCCTCAAATTCAAAGTCTCAAAGATATCAATCTCAAGGAGGCTCATGAAACTCCTCTCTCCATCCACCCTGGAAGTACAAAGATGTACCAGGATCTCAAGACTCTGTATTGGTGGCCTGGCATGAAATATGAAATTGCTCAATACGTTTCTGAATGCGACGTTTGTCAACGTGTTAAGGCAGTCCATCAGAAAACAGCCGGTCTTCTCCAACCTCTGAAAATTCCTGAGTGGAAGTGGGACATGATTGAAATGGACTTCGTTACTGGGTTTCCAAAGTCCAAGAAGGGCAACGATGCAATCTTCGTTGTTATTGATCGTCTCACTAAAGTAGCTCACTTCTTTGCTGTCAAGGAAACTATCTCAGCTAGCCAGTTAGCAGAACTCTACACATCAAAGATTGTTCCTCTTCATGGTGTTCCATTGGAAATAAGCTCAGACCGTGGAAGTATCTTCACTTCTCATTTCTGGAAGAGTTTTCAAGAAGCATTGGGCACCAAACTTCTGTTCAGCACAGCCTATCACCCTCAGTCTCAGGGGCAAGTCGAAAGAGTCAATCAGATTCTCGAGGATATGCTCAGAGCATGTGGTATCTCTTTTGGCATGAAATGGGAGGATTGCCTTCCATATGCTGAATTCTCCTACAACAACAGCTACCAGGCAAGCCTAGGCATGGCACCATTTGAAGCACTCTATGGCCGCAGATGCAGGAGTCCAATCAATTGGTCTGGAGCTGGTGAACGTTCACTCTTAGGCCCTGACATTGTTAAGGAAGCCTAAGAGAAAGTTCGTATCATTCGCGACAATCTCAAGATTGCTCAGTCTCGTCAGAAGAGCTACTATGACAGCAAGCACAGGGATATGATTTATGCACCTGGTGATAAGGCATATCTCCGTGTAACTCCCCTCAGAGGCACTCATCGTTTTGGTGTGAAAGGAAAGCTGGCACCGAGATACATTGGTCCTTTCAACATTCTCTCAAGACGTGCGGAAAATGCCTATCGTCTTGAACTTCCAGAAAAACTATCCAAGGTGCACGATGTGTTCCACGTGTCACAGCTCAAGAAGTGTTTCAAAGATCCAGATCGTGCAGTTGATCATGATTCCATTGAACTGCAAGATGATCTATCTTATGAGGAGCACCTTGTTCGTATTCTCGATGAGACCGAGCGTAAGACTCGCAACAAGAGCACCAAGTTCTTGAAAGTGCAGTGGTCTCATCATTCCGATAAAGAGGCAACGTGGGAGACCGAAGAAGATCTTCAAAAGAAGTATCCGGACCTTTTCCTTTCTCAGTAGGAATCTCGGGGCGCGATTCCTTCAAGGGGGGGGGGGGCGTTTTGTAACATCCCAAGTATGAAAATACCCCTAGAATGTTTGATTTCTTGTTTATTAAAGTATTGCATCATGTCATCATATTTATTTCTATGTTTGCATTTGTTTGCTTCTGTTTTTATTCTGTTTTCATATTGGAAATTCAAACAATTTCAAATGATGTGTTTCATACTTGTCATGTTACAATCTTGTTTTCAAATAACAGTTCAATTCAAACAACCTTTTTGTTTCCAATTATTCCATATTTGATCAACTAATAAAATGGTGGTTTTTATTTCAATTAATTAATTCCAAATTGCATTCAAATTCAAATCAAATCATCAAACATCACCTAATTGGAAATTAAGAAATAACCAAAACATTTGTGCTCATTTTGTTTCCAATTAAAGTTTTGGGTCACCCTATTTAAAATTTTGGTTTCAATAATCATTTTAATACTCAAATCATCCAAATATGAATTAATTCCAAACAGCACTTTAAATTTGAAAGATTTGGAAAAACAAAGTTGTCAATTAGTTGATATTATAAAAACTAACCTAACCATGAATTTTCCCAAATTTTTTGCAACTCAAAACCTACCAATTTCTTCCATTTTCCTTTGCTGCAAAAAAAAACAGAAAAATAAAAATAGAAAAGGAAAAACAGCGCGCGTCAGTTTACCTCCCGCGCGGCCCAGCCCAACTAATCTTACCCGCGTGGCCCGGTACCCCTTCGCGCGGACGCCCCCGTCGTCTTTCTGTACGGCGGACATCCCACCGGTGCCACGTCGCCGCCGCAGCCGAGCGACGGCCAGGAGCCGAGCCCTAGGGCTATAAAGCCAACCCTAGACCCCCCTGGCGCCGCCCTAGCCACCATCTCTCCCTCCTCCCTCGGGATTGCCGCCATTCTCCTCCACCTCGCCGCAATCTTTCCACCTCTGCCACTGCCACCGGAGAGCCGCCATCTGAATCTTCGATGGCCGCCGCCGCTGCCGTCCTTCTCCACCCCACCTAAGTACGGGGATCGAACCACCACCTCTCCAGCTTTCGTTTGGACACCGCAGCGAGCCCGTGAACGTCGTGGATCGCCGCCGCCATCCTCCGCGTCGTCGCCGGGTTCTCCACCGAGCCTCCGCCACGACTCCAGCCGCCGGTGAGGCCACCGTGCTCTCCCACCTCCCTCTTCTCTGCACGAGCGTAACACCAGCACGCACCAGGTCCTAGTAGCAGCAACGATCCCTCCGTCCACGACGCAGCAGTACCACGTTGATCGCCGCAGGTAGCTCTCTGACGAGTTCAGTCGCGTGCGTTCGTCAGTTAATTTCAGATCCGCGCGTTATTATACCTTATCCTGTCCGCGATGCGTATACTGACAACAAACGCCAAACACCGCACTGGTTCAGAGCACAACGCGCGCACGGGGAGATCCAGGGTTCGAGCCCCTGGCTCCGCGATTAAAACCCCAATTTTTTCGCCTGGCGCTGACAGGGTGGCCCCCCCTGTCAGCCACCCGTGTGGCCACGCAAGCACCCAGTGGCCCAGGGCCCACTGGCAGTGCCCTGGGTAGGGTTCCGTGCGGTAACAAAGGTTTTAAACCTTTTCTGTTTTTGAAAACAAGTCCTTTTATTTTCACAGATTGGTCCTCCAATTTAAATTGTTAATAACTTCTGTTTTATAATTCCAAATAACAAAAATAAAATATGTGCACTGCTCCAAATTAAATTATCTACCTATTGGTAGCATTTGTTTTCTGTTTTGAATTTTCCAAATGCAATTCAAATTTGAATTCAAATAATTCAATTGAAATTTGATAAAATCCATAACTAATTCATACTTAATCCAATTAATGCAAATAAAATATGTTTTCCATGCTATTTCAAATAACCTTTTCAAATATAAATTTTGTTTCATGTTTTGAATAATTTAAATTGCCTAAATAATTTAAACCTTGTTTAAATCATTTAAATTTGGTAAAATCATAACTTGCTCAAATTAAATTATTTTTGAACATGCAAAATATGTTTTCAAACCATCAAGGTATAAACTTTTCAAATATAAATTTGAATTTATGTTTTGAACAAATAAAATTCGAATAATATTCAAACTTGTTTTAAATTCATTTAAAACTTGTTTAAGTCATAATAAATTCATCTTAACTCCTTTTTCAATATTTGAAACATGTAATCCAACTAAAATTTTGTAAACTTTTCAAATATGAATTTTGTTATTTATTTTGCACAATTTAAATTGTTGAAAACAACAACTATTTGTGTAAGCCCTTTAAGGAACCAAAATTTCCAAACTTAATAAATAATTTCAAAACTTGTTAAATTCCTTTACCACTTGCATCTATTGTTGTTATTTTGTTGTTATCATCATGCCTGCATCATGGTAATAAATTCTCACATGGTAATTAAATTGTAGATCATTTGTTTCCACCTTAATTCATGGACCTCTTTCCTATGCAACTCAAAATTGCATATGGGTCCATTTAAATTGTGTTACCATGTTAACTAGTTTATTTTGATGCAACCATTAACTTGACATGCATCATCCCATGATTGTGCACTATGCCATGATATTGATTGTTTATATTTCTGTCTTGTTTGTTTGCTTCTTCTCGAATAGACGACGACGTTGAGACAGACGATCTTTACAGCACCCCTTCTGAGGATCTAGCTCAGTACCAGGCTGCTGAGTTTGCAGGCAAGTTATCACTCACATGAACCACCGTGTTCCTTTCAACATTGGTTACCGATACTTTCCGTTGTCTATTTTGCTAGCCCTATGTATAGCTGTTTCTGATACGAACCTATCACATGAATCCCTTAACCCTGATATTGCCTCACCTCCACTCCTACAACCCCATTGTTTGAGCCAGTGTCTTACTAGCATGCTTAGGTTGTTTTGCTCGAGTCTGTTACCCGTTACCTTCTGTTACTATTATTCTATTATGTCTGGGGGCTCGATGTTAATCAATCAACCTGTTAATAATAATATGCTGATAAGGCACCGGCAGGAGACCCTGTGTGGTTTTGAGGCCTGCTAGTGTCGACCCTAATAGGAAAAGGGTCTTGTCTATTGATCCATGATGAGCGCACTATCCGCATGTGGGAAGCGAGTATGGGCGCCCCCCTCAATTTGATTCGATTCGCATCTCGTCCAAATCGCCTCATTTATTTCGTGTTTTCCATTTGCCGCATGCATGTTTTTGCGAGCCCAGCGCAGGGTGGAACTTTTGTAGTCGGCATATAGGGGGACACGTTCTTAGAGTGCTATGAGGGTCCCCTTTCTTCGGGGCTCGATTAGCCGTGCGCCCAAGGTGCTTTGGGCTTGATGCGAAGAAGAGTTGAGTTGTGTTGAGTGCCCCGCTTGGTGGGAGGCATCCCATCTGGCGGGTTATTCTTACGTGTACGGCCAAATTGGTGCAACCCTGCAGGGATAAATCTTCTCGAGAAGCCGTGTTTTCCGCGGTTATGGTTGACTTGGTAAAAGTACTGGCTAACAAGTACTCAGAACAACTTACACCTAACTATTGATAACTTGACTAGTAATAGACTTATTGACATAACAACTTGATCCATTATTCATTAATCCAAATGCGTGAGTTATCCTCGGATTGCTTCTTTGGATAAGGGGCGAGATCCAGGATGGGTTTGTTTGAGGTTATCTTTCAGTTGGTTACTATACGCTATCTTATCCCTTTTCTGTTAACTGGAAGTGGTAGTGTTTCTGTAGTTGGTTAGCGCAGCCAGTTGCAGCATATCTTTACATCCCCTTTCTTCCGTTGAACCCAAGGCATCTGTGCTTGGTGTTGACGGGATACACTTTGGTGAACTGTGAGTCTTGCTTGCCGATACGTTTATGTACTGACCCCTTTGGGGCTGTGGTTTCCGCAGACTACGCTTACGAGGATCCCAGTGACGGCTACTACGTGGAGTTTGACGAGGCTGCTGACGAGTAGGTAGCGGACCCGGGCAGGATCCGAGACTACGTGGATGGGCTCCGTCTTTCTTTCAGTTCCCGGCTTCTTAAGCCTATTTGGATTTGTCTGTACTCAGACCCTTTGAATGCTTCCGCTGAGTTGTAATGATGTTATGTTGGGACATGTGTCCTCTGGATGATTGTATTTGCTATCTCTTCTCTAGTGAGAGCTATTTGCAACTTATTTCAATCTTTTGTGTCTGAGAGATATGTTGTGTTATCATCTTGTTCAACGCCGTTGACGTACCATGTGTGTATGGTATGAAGTACGTCAATGGTAGTGTCCTGATTTCTACGGGATAGTTTACATCGACGGTGAATAGTAAAGATTGGTTGTCACACATAAGTGTTGGCCTACTCGTAAGAGATGCGGGTGCCGGTAAGCCCCGTAATCCAATCAAAATACTGTTCAGTTCGTACGGTGAGTATCCTCTAGAAGTCCGGGTGCGACAGCAAGCCAGGGGGTCCGGGTGCTTTATAAGCCGGCCCCTAGGTCTAGTTTAGGGAGATCCAAGAGTTCGAGCAATATCGCTAGGTATCGAGTATCCAGTGTAACACGAGAGTTGAGATTAATATATCGAGATCGGAGACTCGGCGACTTGCTTGCCGGCTACCAGATCGCATATCATCATGTTTTCCTCTGAGCTAAACCCTCTCCCAAACACCAGTGTCGTCTTGCCCCAAGATAAGTTACCCCCGGTAACGTCTGCCGTGATTATCCCACGACAGTTGGCGCCCACCGTGGGGCCTGCGTCCAAAGGTGTTTACATCACGGGAGAAGCTCGGAAGAGCATGGAGAATCTTGTCATCGGCGAGATCTACACCGACCGCGAAGGAGAGAAGATGGTGGACGATTCCGGCTGGGGGCCAGAGTCGGATCACCTCGAATCCGGATCTATCGTGACAATCGGCCGGATCAGCGTCTTCATCGGCATGGTACGTACTTACGATTCAAGAGGACAATATCATGTGCATACTACAGGAACTTCTAACAGGGATAAAAAGATACTGAAACGAGCGGTAAACTCGGTTTCCTCGGTTGTTCCGGGATACCAGAGATGGTCAGAACAGGATGTAACATGGAGCAGAAGAGATCACCCGGAAAGGATAGAACACCCGGGAGTCTTGGCGTTGGTAGTCGCACCACAAGTTAATGGTTATGAGTTGAAAAAGGTCCTAATGGACGGTGGAAGTAGCATCAATATCTTATACTGGGAAGCCTTTTTACGCATGGGTCTCAAGGAGTCTCAGCTACAGAAAAGCTCAACAATTTTTCATGGGATAGTGCCGGGTCACTCAGCGTGCCCCGAGGGAAAAATCGCATTGGAGGTAGCTTTTGGAGAGTCAAAGGACAATTATCGAGTTGAGTGGCACACTTTCGAGGTGGTCAAGTTGCGCAGTCCTTATCACGCGCTGTTCGGAAGGCCGGCTTATGCTAAATTCATGGCTAGGCCGTGTTATGTGTATCTACAGCTAAAAATCCCGGGTCCTAAGCAGACCATCACCATACATGGAAGCCAGGATATAGCGGCTGAGTGCGATGAAGGAGATTCAGTAATGGCTGAGCAGGCTTGCAGAAAAGAGGAATTCAAGTATTACCAGTCTCAAGTAGACCCGGATGACAGAACAACATTGAAAAGGCCGAATACCGAGGATGAGAGAGCAAATTTCAAAGCAGCGCAGCACACCAAGATGATAGCTTTTGTTGAAGGTGATCCCTCTAAGCAGTTTGCTATAGGGTCTAACTTGGACAGCAAGCAGGAGAAGGCACTTGTGGAGTTTATCCGTTCAAATGCGGATGTGTTCGCCTGGACGCCTAGCGACATGCCGGGTATCCCCACAGAATTGGCAGAGCACAGTTTGCACGTAGATCCCAAGTCCAGGCCTGTGAAGCAGGGCTTGAGGAAGATGAACGAGGAAAGAAGGAAAGCAATAGGAGAAGAAATTGCTCGTGTGCTAACAGCCGGCTTTATCATGGAAGTATTTCACCCGGACTGGTTAGCGAATCCGGTTCTCGTAATGAAAAAGACCAATGAGTGGAGGATGTGCATTGATTACACGAGTCTTAACAAGCATTGCCCAAAGGATCCGTTCGCGCTACCGAGGATAGATCAGATCATAGACGCAGTGGCTGGAAGTGACCTATTATGCTTTCTGGACGCATATTCCGGGTATCATCAGATCAAGCTCAAGAGGGAGGATTGGGAGAAAACATCATTTATAACCCCTTTTGGGGCCTTCTGTTACAAAACCATGACATTTGGGTTGAAGAACGCTGGCGCAACTTATCAACGGTGTATTTAGAAGTGCTTCGAGGACCAAATTGGACGCAACGTCCACGCTTATGTGGATGATGTGGTTATCAAGACCAGGAAGGCGGAGACATTTATCGATGATCTAAAGGAAACGTTCAAGAACTTGAGGAGGTATCAGATGAAGCTTAACCCGACAAAGTGCGTGTTCGGAGTTCCAGCTGGGAAATTACTCGGCTTTATTGTTTCCGAGAGAGGAATTGAGGCAAACCCGGATAAAATCAAAGCTATCCAAAGTCTGAAAAAGCCGGAAAATTTGAAGCATGTTCAAAAGCTCACGGGCTGTGTAGCAGCTTTGAGCCGATTTATATCCAGACTCGGAGAAAAAGCAATACCCTTGTACCGGCTCTTGAAGAAGTCCGATAAATTCGTGTGGGATCAGGAGGCGGATGAGGCGTTCGAGGCATTAAAGAAGCAGTTATCTGAAGCACCAGTCCTAGCGGCCCCGGGTCCTAAAGAGCCTATGTTGCTATATGTAGCAGCTGGACCCCGAGCCGTTAGCGCGGTAGTTGTTGTGGAACGTAAAGAGGATGGGAAAGGTTACCTGGTTCAGAGACCGGTCTATTACGTCAGCGAGGTATTATCAGAGGCAAAGCAGTGCTATCCGCATTGGCAAAAGCTGGTTTTCGGGGTCTTTATGGCCAGCCGGAAACTGAAGCCGTATTTCCAGGAACACCCCATAACAGTGGTTAGTTCGATACCGATGTCGGATATCATCAGAAACTCGGATGCAACAGGAAGAATAGCCAAATGGGCGATAGAGATGGGGGATTATCACATCAACTACGAGCCCAGGTCAGCAATCAAATCTCAGGCTCTGGTCGATTTCGTTAACGATTGGACGCACACAGGCATGCCCACCATGGCTCCAAACTCCGAGTCTTGGATCATGCACTTTGATGGATCCAAGCAATACGAGGGATCAGGAGCTGGAGTGGTGCTAACATCACCCAAAGGAGACAAATTGAGTTACGTGCTACAGATTCACTTTGATTGTTCCAACAACGTGGCCGAGTATGAGGCCCTATTGCATGGCTTAAAGGTAGCCAAGGAGATGAACATTAAGAGGATACGATGCTTCGGAGATTCGGACCTTGTGGTACAGCAGGTCTCAGGTACATGGGATAGAAAAGATGCAACTATGGCAGCATACCGCAAAGAAGTTGATAGAGTTGCCGGATGTTTTTCCGGGTATGAGGTGGAGCACATAGACAGAAGAAAAAATGAGGCAGCAGATGCACTCGCCAGACTTGGCTCGCGCAGAGAGCCGGTTCCACCCAATGTTTTCCTGGATGAACTATGGCGACCATCAGTTAAAACCGAGTCTGAGGAAGAACTGGCAAATCAAGACCCGGATTTGGAGCTCGTGGGCACAGTGCGCGCTGTTCCCGAGTGGACAGAGCCGTTCTTGGCCTACCTATCACGGGGCGAGTTACCACAGCAGGAGGTATTAGCAAGACAAGTTTTGAGGCGAGCAAAAGGTTATTCTGTCATCAATGGGGAGTTATACAAGAGAAGTGCAGCAGGAGTGTTTTTGCGCTGTGTAGCACCAGAAGAAGGCCGACAGATTCTCAAGGAGATTCACGAAGGCGATTGTGGGCATCATACATCCACAAGATCCCTTGTGGCCAAAGCTTATCGACATGGATTCTTCTGGCTCACGGCCCTAGCAGATGCGGAGCGTTTGGTGGCAAGGTGTGACGGATGTCAAAGGTACGCTCGCCAAACCCACGTACCGGCTATGGAATTACGGACTATTCCGTTAACTTGGCCGTTCGCTGTTTGGGGTACGGATATGGTTGGCCCCTTTCACATGTCACCTTGCAAGAAGACACATCTTTTGGTGGCTATTGATAAGTTTACCAAGTGGGTTGAGGTTATGCCAGTTACCAATTGTGAAGCAGTTACAGCAGTTAAGTTCCTGAAAAGAATTATCTATCGGTTCGGGTATCCCCACAGCATAATTACCGACAATGGAACCAACATGTCCCTTGGTGAGATGGGGAAGTTCTGTGGTAACAATGGAATCCGGCTTGACGTAGCATCAGTGGCTCATCCACAGGCCAATGGACAAGTGGAGAGGGCAAATCAGGAGTTGCTTCGTGGACTAAAGCCACGACTGCGAGTCCCGTGCATCAGAGCTGCTGGTGCATGGGTTGAAGAACTACCTTCCGTGGTTTGGGGTATCAACACTACACCTAACAGATCTACTCAGATGACACCGTTCTTCATGGTTTATGGTGCGGAAGCGGTGTTGCCGAGTGATATTATTCATGATTCACCTCGAGTATCAGCTTACGTCGAGGTGGAGAACGAGAAGACCCGGCAGGACGCCGTAGATATGTTAGAAGAACAAAGGGAACAAGCACTGGAAAGATCAGCCATATATCAGCAAGATTTACGGAGGTATCATAGCCGGCGCGTGAAAACCCGGGTCTTTCAGAAAGGAGACCTGGTTCTACGCCTGGTACAGTCAAACGAAGGAAAACACAAGTTATCACCTCCATGGGAAGGACCATTTATCATAACTCGGAATCTGCACAACGGATCATATTACTTGATAGACGCAAGGGAAGAGTCGGCTACAGTTAACTACACCGCTCATACCACTTCATCTATGCAAGAAAGAGACAGACCATGGAACGTGGCTCAGCTACGTCCCTACTATACTTAGTATAGACTATATTGGCAAGTGGAATTGCACGATATAACAGGCAGCAGGTTTCAGACGCACTCTTTTCCTATCTAGGGTACCCTTGGGGACTGGATGGGTTTTTAATGAGGCGGCTTGCTCACTTAACTTTCTCATATCAAATAAAGAGGTGGTTATTCGTATGTTCTTCACTCTCAGTATGTTGCATATATTTGCGTCTTGGGGGCTGATTGCTCGAATAGCACAGTTACAAACTCAATGACCCGGCCTTGATGCCTATGAGTTATAAGGGCCGATTACTCGCAAACGAGTACGGCTGCAATCTTATAACCGAACAAAGGAGCCAAATTTTCTTGACTTTTCTTACTTGAGCTCGATGTGACTCGCACTAAAGTGGCATGATTTGCTCGCTTACGATTGCAATCAGCCATGAAGCCCAATGGGACTTGCCTGACCCTGTTTTCGTATAGACGTAACAACATGATATCCACACGAAAGCCGGCTTATAGTACAAGATAGTCAAAAGGGTTATCCAAACCACAAGTTATGCAGAGTACAGGGCTAATAGCCGGAAACTCAACGTTTATCAAGCATAACTTCAATACCTATGTGAAACGGATCTGGGTTTGGGCTTAGCAGCAAACAACTTGTTCTCTTGGAAAGACCACACATCCCAAACTCGGAATTTCGGGTCTTGGGGACTGAGGATTTTGAAAAAGAAAAAGTTGCTCAGTTGCTAAAACTCAAAAAACCCAAACATCCGAGTCTTGGGGACTTGGGGACTTAGAGAAAAGTCCGCTTGTCAAAACCCATGAAACTCGGAAACCGAGTCTCACAAAAGGAACCATAAAGAAAGTCGGATATCAAGAACAAGTGGGCTCAAAAGTAGATAAATTTAAAATCATCCAAACGTTCAGAAGAGGCACAAGGTGTATCAAGAACTTAAAGTGCATTACAAATTTCGGTACTAGTATCAAAGGTGCACAAGCGCATCATCAAAAAATGATTGTTTAAACGGCCCATTGGCCGATTGACGCATACAAAACGGCATCAGATAGCAGGTATCACTCGGCATTCGGGGCTGCGGCGTCCATCTTCTCCTTGCCCTTGCTATTATTCTTGGTAGCAGCAGCACCCGGATCAGCAGCAGTGCCGGCTCGCGCAGGAGGAGGGACGACTGGTGTGGAGGTAGCAGGCGCAGAATCGGATTCAGCCTTCTTTTTTGCGGCTTCCTCCCTCAGCTTGGCAGCTTCCTCCTTCCATCGGGCTAGCATATCGTACGGCTTGGGAAGATCCGACTTAACCGCTTCACCATCAGCATCATATGCAGGGACAATGGAACTGACATCCAAGCCGTCAGCAATCACGCTGGCCGGGTAACGGACTTCCTTCTGGATGGCCTTGAAATCCTTCGCGGAAAACTTGGACCCATCACGGTTGAATTCCGGAAACCCGATCATCAGCTTGGCCGGCTCAAGCTTAGGGAAGTAAGCTTTAGCCAGGGCAAGTCCCCGGGTTACGCCAACCCGGCAGGACGAACGCTTCCAATGCCAAATCCACTCGGGAATAGTGGAGCAGGCGTCCAGCATTCTTTTCAGGTCGACGTGCCCAACACCCGGCCACCGTAGTTCTTGAAGAATCCATTTGGTTCCGGCACATAGCTGCCGGATAACGCTCTTGATGGTCTTCAGCTTGGCAATATCATCTTCGTCCGGCATTACTTCATCCGGACCTGCAGAAAGAAATGAGAACACGAGTAAGGAAACCCGGCTATTTATCAGAAGGATAACTCGGATTATGAATATTATGCTAAGAATCATACCGAGCAAAGCGCGATACGTATCAGCAATCTGAACAGAAAGGTTCGTTAGATTATCTTCTGCTGCATGAGCCCTCCTCCTATACTTCCTCGTGATCTTCCCACTCCTCCTGGCTTCAGCTTCGGCCGCCTCACGTAGAGCCACCTCCTTCTCAATGAGCTTGGTGGCCTTTGCCAATTTCTTCTCAGATTGGGTCACGAAGGACTGCACGGACGCAAGGAAGGATTAGCCGGGTAAAAAGCAAGATATCAGTCGGTTATACCGTAAAGTTCCAAGCAAATTCTCAATCAATTCACTCGGAACTTGGGGACTAGATAAGGACACAAGCAATATTATTCGGGTTTACCTCGTGTTTGGCTATTAAAGCCTCCAAGATATTTTCTTCGTCAGCCCTCAAGGTGTGCAGGGCATCGAGCATCTGGGCAAACGTCATGTCTTCGGGCCGGACACCAGAAGAGCCGGCAGCTTGGTCGCTTGGCCGGTGAACTTTCCCCGACTTTGGGGTCGAGACCCGGACCGTCTGGGTATCCGGGTTTGGAGAACCCATCCTCGTGTCCAGGACCTCGATCTCCTCGTCCACGGCTTCGGATGACTCTAGAGACCCGGCGGCCTGGTGAACTGGGTCGCCCAAGGGGCCTTGTTCCTGGTTGTTTTCAGCCTCACCGCCAGTCGCGGCGTCCACATTATCAGTCGGCCCCTCCGTCCCCCGGTTATCTGTTTCCATGTTCTCCGGGTCACTAATTGTGACTTGGGCGCTAAGGAAAAAAGAGAGAAGCAGTTAGCAATAGTAGTTGAAAGTTATCAGGTATGTAAGGGTATCATGTAGTGAAGACTTACCCAGCATTCACAGCGTAATCTGGTGGAAGCTCGCTGCTGGAAGCGGACGAAACTGTTAAAGGAGCCGATAGTGGGACTCGGAACTGCCCGGCCAGAGGATGGTTGGGAGAAGGGTGGCGCCGAGGAGAAACTGGAAGGACGAGGCGGAGGAGTACTGGCACGATGGACTGGGGAGGTGGAGATGCCCGGGTTAAGGGGATCGTCACCCGGAGAACTCTGGGTCACCCTACGCTTGGCCGGAAGAGGAACCTTCAAGTGTGACGAGTGTGACAATTGTTGGTTAAGTTTACGCATGTTATCGAAGGAGTAAGGTTCAGAGGACATAGAAGAGAAGGGAACCTTGCATACCACCCCTCTGGCCTTCCTCTTGGCCCCAACTGTTACTTCTTGATCAGATTCGGTGGCCTCCGGGTCGTCCTCACCCTTCTCGTCTTCGTCCTCCAGCCCTACAAGCCGAGTATGTATCGATGGAAACAGTTAAATGAGTGAGGAAAATTATGCAAGTGAAGATGACACAAGATCCGGATAAATACCCTCATCATTGTCAGCCGGCTCGTCTTCTTCTTCCGGGTCTCCGGTAGTAGGAGAGGTCTCGATGCTCCAGAAAGGGTCGTCAGCATGAGATAAAAGCATGGACGCAAGAGTTAGTGGCTGAGTCAAGTTGAGCGTGAGAATAGGCCTACAAGTATTGGGTCTCACCGATGGAGCCGGATTCTCCCGGGTGAACGGCGGTAACCCGGCGATGTTCTTGATCACCTCCAACTTCTCCGTCAAGAATCCCTTGATGGTCTTGTTGGTGTCGCCGGCTGCGTAGTTCTTGGTGGAGTATCGGAGCGCGTCCGTGGTGTGCCCCGAGTAATCGCACATCAGCTTAGTGCGAATAGAGTTGGGCTGGATCCGGAAATCCACCCATGTCTTGACCAGATTGAGCCCAAGGAGACCTTGGGCGGATAAGACAGATACTTTCGAGAGAAGGGGCTGGATTTCCTCCCTGTCCGAGTCAGGGGCGAAAGCATTGAATTTCTCGGAAATGTCGAGGAGGCCCTCCGAGTAACCCGGCAGTTTCTTCTCGCCGGGTGGGGAGGTGTCGTGGCAGTAAAAGAAGGATAATTGCCAGTGTTTAACGTGGGAATTCAGATTAAGGGTTGGCATTGGTGAGTTCTTACGGCGCTGGATGGATACCCCGCCGCAAGCGAGAAGTGCTCCGTCACCGCTTTCGCGGCACGGCTTGCACTGGAAGAGTTCAATAAAGAGAGCCAAACTTGGCGGAGTGCACAAGTATGACTCGGACAGAACAATGAAATGGGTTATATTCAACATAGAGTTAGGCCCTATGTCGAATACCCGGAGGCCGTAATGGCTCAGGACTTCACGAAAGAAAGGGTGACCCGGGGGACGGAATCCCCGAGTCACGTGTTCGACGAAGCAAATTACCTCGTCGTCGGCAGGCGTGGGCCAGGTTTCGTCACCCGGCACCCTCCAATGGATATCTTTTTGAGAAGGGAGAACCCCTAACTCGGCCAGCTCTTCTAGCTTGGCCTTCGTGACCGTGGATCGCGCCCAGTTGGCGGATATGGAGTTGGAGGTCTTGGCCTTGGCTGACTGCTTCCCTTACTTCTTGGGAGCCATGGGATCAACCTGCAAAACACAAGGCAAAAAGGTACAAGAAGTAAGACTCGGAAACCATGAGCTATCCGAGTATTTGCGAGTGGTATCAAGAAAGCATGGAAGTTAAGAATTATCCGGGTATCACTCTACAAAGCAAGGTTACAAGTTATCCGGGTATCAAGCATCATTATAAAAACTATGGGGTACTTACGTATTGAAAGGTGTTTGAGGAAGACGGATGATTGCCCATGTATCTACTGCAAGCAAAAGAACCGGAAGAAGAGGATTTTCCGGGTGTCAATGACAGGCGCGGAAAATTTTGGCGAAATGGATCTAGATTGAAAAAGTTGCGGACGATTCTACGGAGAAATTGACGATTAGTGATGATAGGAGAGTGGAGTGTGACCATCAATCAAGCTATTGGAGGAATTAGCAAGCATCTAAGCGACCTAATCCGGCGCGACAAGAAAAATGGCCCGCGGGTTGACCTAGATCCAATCTAGAGTAAATCAAAAAATTGCGAGGTTGAATTGATGGATACAAGGAACTTACTGAAGGAGATTGGAGTAGCACGCGGCAGCGGCAAATAGCGCAGTCTGAATGTCCCTTCGCAACTCCCGGCGGGCTAGACGAGGGTGTGGCGGCGGAGCTTGGCGGCGGCGCGGAGCGGTTCGAAGATGAACGTAGCCGGTGGCGGTTTTGCTCCGGCGGTGAGCTTGAGGTTCCCGTGGTGGTGTTGCGCAAGCACGAGAGATGAGGAAAGAGGAGGAGCTGGAATGAACCGTTGGGGGTTAGGTTATCTCCTGGGCACCTATTTATAAGGTGCGGGCGGATAAACCTAGTCCAACGGACGGGAACCGGAAATTTCGGAATAACGGATACCTGCCTGGATTTGATGAGATATCCTTTAAGTGCTGGACGAGATATCCGGACAGAGATAAGGAGGAGATCTTCTCCGCAATATCAGGATCAGTTATCGAGTAAAGTAAGCCGGATCTTTGACATTCTTATCAGAGCGTTGACCCGGAAAGAGTAAAGAAGGACATAGAGAAAGCCGGGTTACTATATGGCCACCTTGGAGTTAGGCCTAGCTGTTTATCAAAGCACCTTAACCCGGCCTCTTTGGATTTGTACGTCTGATATTTTTACAGGGAATAGCAAGCGCTTCAAGGAGGATCCCGTGAAGCCCAGGCTATTCTGGGGACTACTGATGGAGGGATGATAACCCGGTAGGCCAACGCCAAGGTGTAACTCGGCCCAAAGGACACTGCGTGAGATCCGGCTAAGGATAAAGGAACTTTTAGAAGGCCCAAGTTTGTAGGCCTGGTAACCCGAATTGTGGGTTACGGTAAGGAAAGTTAGGGTTCTGTATGCGGTGTCCGGGTAGGATTCAGGGTGCGCCTTGGAGGGAAAGCCAGGGGGTCCGGGTGCTTTATAAGCCGGCCCCTAGGTCTAGTATAGGGAGATCCAAGAGTTCGAGCAATATCGCTAGGTATCGAGTATCCAGTGTAACACGAGAGTTGAGATTAATATATCGAGATCGGAGACTCGGCGACTTGCTTGCCGGCTACCAGATCGCATATCATCATGTTTTCCTCTGAGCTAAACCCTCTCCCAAACACCAGTGTCGTCTTGCCCCAAGATAAGTTACCCCCGGTAACGTCTGCCGTGATTATCCGACGACACGACGGTTCTCAGAACCCAAGCAGAAAGCGCTTGGAGAAGAAGTAAACAGATTACTAGCAGCAAAATTCATCCAGGAGATCAAGATATCCACTTGGTTAGCAAACCCAGTGCTGGTCCCAAAGAAGAACACCAACATCCTTCGAGTATGCAACGACTACACGTCGTTGAATAAGCATTGCCCCAAGGATAATTTTCCCCTCCCACGAATCGACCAGATCGTGGACTCCACCGCGGTCTGTCAACGTCTCTCCTTCCTGGACGCCTACTCAGGATATAATCAGATCCGAATGAAGCAGGAAGACGAGGAAAAGACAGCATTCATCACACCCCACGGTGTGTACTGCTACACGACAATGCCCTTCGGGCTAAAAAACACTGTTCCAAATATCATCCGATATGCCGATTTATCGGCCGATTTATCGCTTATCGGGTGGTGACCGATAAGATAAATGAATATCGATGGAGTTTACCATTCAGACCATTTTATCGGTCAATATGCCAATAAATCAGCTGATATATCGATTTTCCAGCACTGAAACATGTGATTAATGACATCCATCATATAGTTTTTAGTATTATTGAATACAATATATCTATGTATCATAATTTAGAGTTTTTAGTGCCGATATAATATATTTTTATGGCATATTTTAGATGTTTCAGTGCTACAATTTCGGATTTACAAGAAAAATGGCCGATAAATAGTCGACCGATAAAATCGATTTATCGGCCGATAAGCCGATATATCGCTTATCATGGGTCGAGCGATAAGTTAACGATAAGCGATATCCTGAACATTGCTAAAAAACGCAGGCGCAACATATCAGCGCTGCATGCAAAAATGCCTCGCCAAGCTCATTGGCAAGAACGTACAAGTGTACGTTGACGACATCGTCATCAAGACTCGAGTAGAGGATACACTCCTCGAGGACATTAGAGAAATATTTGACGCCCTAAACGCATACAGGATTAAGCTCAACCCGACAAAATGCGTCTTCGGCGTCCCAGCAGGACAACTTCTCGGGTACCTGGTATCCGCCAGAGGCATCAAAGCCAACCCAGAGAAGATACAAGCATTCTTGACAATGAAGGAGCCAACCAATCTGCGCGGAGTCCAACAGCTCGCAGGGCGACTAGCTGCCTTGAGCAGATTTATCGCACGATTGGGTGAGCAGGCGTTACCCTTCTATAAACTGCTGAAGAAGACGAACAAGTTCGAATGGACACCGGAAGCTAAGCAGGCATTCGCAGACCTGAAGCGATCCTTGCAGAGCAGGCGCATTCTGGCAACACCACAAGAGAGGGAGCCACTATACCTATACCTAGCCGCAACAAACCAGGTCATCAGCACGGCCATCGTGGTCGAACGACCTGAGGAAGGCAATGCATATGGAGTTCAAAGACCGATCTACTACATCAGCGAGGTGCTCTCACCGTGCAAACAACGATATCTCACTACCAGAAGCTCGCATATGGAGTTGTTCTCACTGCTCGAAAACTCAAGCACTACTTCCAGGAACATACCATAACAGTTGTTAATGATGCATCACTCGGTACAATCATGAACAACCCAATGGCATCTGGAAGAATAGCGAAATGGAGCATCGAGCTGGGCGCTTGGGACATCATCTATGCATGGCGTAATTCCGTGAAATCCCAGGTACTCGTGGAATTCCTGAGCGAGTGGACAGAACTACAAACGCCCGGGCCGCCGGAATACACGGGTAACTGGATCATGTACTTCGACGGATCCAAGAGAAACGAAGGAGAAGGAGCTGGGATCGTCCTAATATCACCCAGAGGAGACAAGCTGTAGTACGTCCTACGACTGGATTTTCCACCTGATGATCCAGCATCAAATAATGACGCAGAATACGAGGCCCTGTTGCATGGAATGAAGATGGCCGTCGCGTGCGGAGCTACCCGACGGATGGTCTATGGCGATTCCAATCTCATCGTGCAACAAACAATGAAGGAGTGCGACGCTATCGCTGAAAACATGGTTGCCTATCGTGACATGTACAACCTACTCGAAGGAAGTTTCAAAGGTTGCGAGCTGAAGCACATTGCGAGATCCAGCAATGAAGAAGCACACAGGCTGGCAAACATGGGTTCCACAAATACACCCATACCGCCAGGGATATATTTCGAGCAGATGACTAGGCGATCGGTGAAAGTCAAGAAAACTGCAGGAACACCCGCGGCATTGGAAACAGAGGTTAGCCCGCAAATTGCTATTATCGAGCTCATCCATAATATTTCGCGACAAGTTTTTCTAGTCGAGCCAGTCTGGACGCAGAAATACCTCGACTACTTGTCCACCAAACAGCTCCCAGCAGACCCTCGCGAGGCTCGACAGATAATCAGACGCAGCAAATCCTTTCGGGTGCTCAACGGCGAACTGTACAAACAGAGCATCTCAGGCATACTGCAACGATGCATAGCACCTGAAGATGACAAGGAATTACTGTGAGACATCCACCAAGGAGACTGTGGACATCATACTAGCTGGAAAGCAATCATGGGAAAAGCTTTCCGAGCAGGATTTTACTGGCTTACAGCAGCCAGAGACGCAAAGGAACTGGTCGACAGGTGCAACGCTTGTCAGCGATTCGCACCAAAACCACACGCACCCACTACGGAGCTGCATATGATACCCATCGACTGGCCCTTTGCACAATGGGGGCTAGACATGGTCGGACCATTACGCAAGTCCACACCAGAAATTCGCTTCAGTTGCCCATCCGCAAACCAACGGCCAAGTCGAAAGATCCAACGGATTAGGTTCGGCTGGCATCAAGAAACGTCTACTCGATCCCCTACACCCGGCAGCGGGACATTGGGCAGAAGAGCTACCCTCCGTGCTATGGAGCCTCCGCACAACTCCAAATCGATCCACAAACTATACACGATTTTTCATGATATACGGGGCCGAAGCAGTCCTTCCCGAGGACATCAAGTTCAGCGCCCCGCGGGTTGTTGCTTACAGCGAAGAAACCTCCAACAGGGCACTCGCGGATGATATGGATGCACTCGACGAAATGCGCGATATTGCACTCGCAAGATCGGCGGTATACCAGCAGTCGCTGCAAAACTATCACAGTCGCCGCATACGCCACAGAGCCTTCGCAGTAGGAGATCTGGTGCTACGGCTCAAGCAGAAGGAAGTACACAAGCTCGAGCCACCATGGGAAGGACCCTTCATAATACATGAAGTTATCCCAGGTGGCGCCTATCGACTGAAGAATCCGTCGACTGGAAGCATCTATTCCAACCCTTGGAATGTTGCACAACTCCGCAAATTTTATCCCTAGATCCATTTTTACTCATCATAATAAGGCTATATTAGCCATCTTGTAGCTCGAAAGAAAAACACATGACTTCTCAGTCATTGCAATAAAATACATGGTTTCTCAACCATAGATTCTCGAGTTCTCCATCCTTACATGCTAAAAGCAACAGGTATACACCACAAACACACGGGGGATACACCTAACACAGCATCACATGAATAATTTCGTATACAAGGTAAACACCTTACAAAAGTTTTTTACAACTACACAGCGCAACAGGATACATACATCCTACAATCACACATGGCGATGAGCATTCTCAGCCGCCAAAACCCGATCTACCTCAGCCGAGGTCAATCGAATGATTTCCTCTGCCGCAGGTCGAACAACCCTATAATGAGGAGAAATGTCGACGATTGGACCATCAGGAAGTCTAGCTACGGAGTTGAAATTCACCTCAGGATGCCACAACCGGACGAAAGAGAGGGCCACTACTGAGCCGCAAATCATCTGGTTGCGAACACACTCACGAATTTCTCCTTCTCGCCCGAACACCCTGAGAAGATGGCTCCAATCCTCAGGACCCCTCTCCAACGGATAGAAAGCAGCGTTCATTGCAATCAAAACCTCGTGAAAGGAACTCACGAGTATCTTCTCCTGGATGACCCGAAACTTCAAGGTAGCAAGCACAAAGCCTCGACTACGATCGGACCAAAAGTTACTCGCATGGGGCTTTGAGCTGCCAGCTTCCTGAAGGATGTGGTTCTCCACCCACTGTTTCTCACTCCTATCATCCGGCTGAACAACTGAAAAACAAAGGTATATGATCAAAGAAAGATACAGGACAAAGAAGACTAGGGGGCTGAACTACTTACAGAGCATATCCTGGGCAACAGACGCCAATTCATCCATCACAAACTGCTCGCGTTCAATCGCCAACTTTTGTTTGGACTTGGCTACATCCGCTACCCCACGCAATGCTTTTAGCTTGCGTTCACCATCCGCAACACGATCACGGAGGCCTGCAAAGGTCCCAACAGCGGCAACAAGAGGATTTGCTGGAGTAGCAAGTCCACCTGAAGACTCCGCAGCAACCCCGACTACCTGGAAGAATACATGGAAATTGAAGGAATAAGATGCCCCCATTAGAGATATAACAATCACCTATTCGACATGTGCTCGGGGGCTACTCCCATCGGGAGGAAACACACAGCAAATCAGTCACAGTAAGCATATCAGAAAAACATCTCGATTAAACGATGAAAATACGGGAATGCATTCCAAGGTTCATTACAATCGAAAGAGCAAAATACAAAGAAAATATACTAAGGAGCTGCAGATGTGCTGCCGCTCGCGACGGTGCCTCCCCTAGCACGGGCGAACAACTCGGATAACTTCCGAGCAAGGACTCCGGCTGGCTCGCCAAAACGACGAAGCCCTACCTTTTTGCCCGTAGAAGGATCGACGGGAAGGTCCGAGTACGCCTCTTCCAAACCGGTGACTCCCAGCGCGAACTGGATGGCGGTCTTCGCCCCAGACTCCGACTACGCGACCGCGTAGGCGCCAAGGAGATTGCTCTCCGAGAAAATCTTCAAAAGATCACCCAGCGCAGGTGGAGACACGGCGTTGACTAGGAGGCCACGGTGAAGCTGCGTCAGCACTCGAACGACATCGCCAATCAGGGTGCAAATCCCTTCGGCGTGCCTCCTGAGCTGGGCGCAGGAATCGGTCAGCGCATCCACCCGTTGGACCCCAGGAAGCTCCAGTGGGACGCCCAGAAGACCTGTAAAGGAAAATATTAAAATTCAAGGACCTATCAGACAACCAGAAGACGACAATAGACCAAAAGCGACTTACCCGCAAAACGTTCGGCGAGAGGACGAAGGAAGTCGACAAGGTCGGAGTCCACCTTGGTGCCAGCCTCCTCCAGATTCTTCAGAGCATCCTGGGCGGCCGCAAGCTTTCATTCGAGGTCAGCCAACAGCATGCGAGAGGACTCAAGTTCCTGTCGAGTAGCTGCCAACTGAGCCTCTTGAGCAATTGCCCGAGTGGAGGCATCCGCCGTCTCGGCCTTCATAAACTCAACTTGAGCTGTGCAGCAATGGTTATCAGAAACAAAGAAATTGGCAAAAATAAAGAGATAAAGATGAGGGAAGGCGATAAACTTACTTCGAAGGAGCTCATTTTCGCTGGCGAGTCGATCACGATCCGCCCGAAGGGTCCCGCATTCCGCTTCAGCAAGAATGACATGGCGACCAACGGCCGCAAGAGAATCGATGAGGGACTGCAAAGAACATGAAGATAGTAGAATCAGAAAAGAGAAATTTGAGCCTATACACGATTGAAAACATTCGAGTATAGCCTCGGGGGCTACTCCCATCGGGAGCACTGTCGTGCACCCGATAAAGCAAGAAGAAAAGACAAGGTCTACATCTTTGAGCCTGTAGCCAATCGCATGTGATCAACTACAGCCTCGGGGGCTACTCCCATCGGGAGCACTGCCGTGCACCCAATAAAAAACAGATCCAAACTGATAAAACACTGAAGAAGCAAGCAACAAAGTTTACCTGGCCTTGGGCGAAGGAAAGGGGGTCCGCTGAGCTACCCGACACCTCCTTCAGAGTCGAGGCCCCAGCAGCAAAACTAGGAATTCTGTATTTCGTAGTCGCTGCAGTGAGAGCTGCACTCGGCGAATTCTGCACGATGTTGGTGGTAGGGGTCCCACCCGCGGTTTCAACCTTCTTCCTCTTTTCGAGAGGAAGTGAAGAGACGAATCTACGAGGGCTGATAGCTTGCAGACTACAATGAAGACAGTATGTCAAAAGACGCGAAAGGAAAAACATTCGACTAAGAACAAAAAGAGAAACTTAATCGTCGTCATCTTCGGCGTCCAACATATCCGCATTCCAAGCGGTTTGGATATTTGGAAATGAAGGAGAAGGGGCGCGCGTGCGCAGCGGGGTCACGATGAGGGGCCCCTTCCCGGGCGATTCCTTGTCCAAAGAGTTGTCCTTGGAGGTAGCCTCATCGCCCTCCACTCGACGGCGTTTGCGGAGGAGGAGACCGCTACCCGATTCCTCCGCGCCATCCGAGGAGTCATGCTCGGAGCTCGAGGAGGCATTAGCAACACTGGTGTCGGCTGGGCCGTCCAAGTTACTCGCCAACAAATCCGAGGCATCCTCCCCGGACATTGGAGGGTAGCAGGTGGCCACGGTTAGCCTCTACCAAAGAAGACAGAAGAAAAGCAAGAGAAAAATTCAGTCGACCAAATTTCAGAACAAGGAAAGGAATGAAGATAGAAGGAAATACAAACTTACCTCGGGTGGCGGAGGCCTTGATGCCTCGAAAGCTGCGACCGTGCAGTCGGGGAAGGTTTCGCCCACCTTCAAGATGGTGATGGCCGCGATCTTCTTCTCGAACTCGACGTTCGAGAGCTCTTCGCGGCTCACGCGACTGGGGTCTTCAGTGCCTTGGTACTCAATCGTGGAAGGCCTGTGCTGCAGGGGTTGAATCCTGCGCTTGAGGAAGATGCTCGCGAGGTGCAGCCCGTTTAGCACGACTCCAACGGCTTGGTCCCTTAGGGCGGCCACCTTGGCGAGTAGCGGCATGACTACCTGGTTTTCTTCAACCGATAGCTTCTGCGCCCAGGACTTCCGCCTCTTCAGAACAGCGAATGGGTGGAATTCCTGAATTCCATCCGAGCTGTTGTCAGTGACGTAAAACCACTTCTTTCTCCACCCTTGAGCGGAGTCGATGAAGTGCATCCTGAAGTAGATGGTGTCCAATTTCGCCTGGATTCCGAAACCGCCGGTGCGCAGCGGCTCGCTAGGCTCGTTCTCTGCTCGCGATTTCTCGCGGAAGACTCGAACCTTGAAGAGGGCCTTCCAGAGGCCCTAATGTGGGCGAATGCCCAAGAAGCACTCGCAAAATACAATGAAGCACGAGAAGTGCTGCACTGCATTCGGAGGTAGATCGTGGAGCTGTATGCCATAGACATACAACAACGCCACGAGAAAGGGGTGAAGAGGAAAAGAAAGCCCGCGCGATACGTGGTCCGCGAAAACCACGCGTTCGTTCGCGCGGGGATTAGGTACCTCCTCCTTCTTGCCGAGGCGCACCCGCTTGTCGGCTTCCGGATGCAGCAACCCCTCCCTCTGCATCTCCCTAACGCTCTTCATCATGGTGTTGGGCGAGCGCCAGTCGCCCGAGCGCGGTGCGGGTGGCGCAGGAACATCCTCTGGCGCCTTCGATGAAGAAACGGCGGCGCCGCGCTTCTTGCTTCCTGCCATTGGCGCTGGTGCGAGCTCGCAGAGAGAAAGGTTGGAGAACGGGGAAGACGAAGGACGGAGAAGACGAAGGCTGCGAAATTTTTACCGTTTCACCTAAGGCCTACATTTATACACAGCGCCAGTCGATCCTGACCGTTCACTGAGCCGCGTGGCGTACATCGCGGCCGCCGCGTGCGAAGGCGAAACAAAAGGGCGGCGGATGTTGTTTCGTGCCATGATCCTAACAGTGGATCGTGCGCATTTACTGCGCGCAGTTCGCGTAAAAACCGGGAACGACGTCTCGTTTCCAGTAAAAAAGCGGACAAGGTGGGCCAGCATTTCTGCTCTGAGAAAGGGGTTCCCGCTGCCAGCTCTTCTATCATTTGGATAAGCGGATGAAGACACTAGTCTAGGTGTGTAAAGTCCAATCAACAAGTGAGATAAAGATTCTCTATTTGCGTCCTCATGAGGTAAAACAGGGACACAAAACAGGTGTAATTTTGAACGTTTTAAAGGTAGCACACAAGCAATTTACTTGGAGTGGCGTTTAAATACCATATATAGGTAGGTATGGTGGACACAAATGGCATGGTTTTGGGGATCAAGGTTTGGATGCACGAGAAGCATTCCCTCTCAGTACAGGTTTTTGGCTAGCAAGGCTTGGTAGCAAGCATAAGAGTTAAGGGAAAACAAAAAAATATACATATGATAAAATCAATCATGCAATCTTCCTTGGAGGTACAAACAATCTTACTTGAGAATACTAAGCTTATGACCTAACAAGAAAGAAAGATCATGGAATAATATATCTACACGCAACTCCCTCTTTTCTACTTAAGTCTCAATGTATTGTTGCTACTGACCAATGCTAAGTTTTCCAAAACCAACTATATTAACTTGATGCTCAAATATTGATACCAATACTAATAACAATATCAACCATATAACAAAAATTGCAAACTAAAATAAAGTGTAGAAAGTAAATGATGAAACTTCGCATTAATATTCCAACACGGCAACTCAAACCAAGGGATACAATGATAACCAACTAAAGAGTGATACCTCCATACTGCAAACCATCCTATATGATATTTTCTCTACTCATGATATGACTCTACTAAAAGGTAAAAAGGAGAAAGATAAAGGTGTGATACCGCGGCACTCCCCAAAGCTTGGAACAAGCCAAGGGGATGCCAATACCAATGACGAATTAATTATTCGGTGGTGGTGGTGAATCCTTCCCATCATCAGACTTCCAAGGTAAAGGCTCTCCATCAACAAATGATGACTTGGTCTCCAATATCCTGAAACTAGCAGCAGAGCTTATGCGTTTAAACATGTTCTCATAATCATAGTTATGATTCTGCACATTGTAAAGTTGTGCTTGTAATTTGTTGGTGGTCTCGGTGAGTGAGAAGATCTCCTCCCAAATCTTTAAAATCTCCTTCTGGTGCTCGGCGATCAGTTCTGTATTTATTCTATGTATGAGGTCCACTTCACGCTCTGCCATCTCCTTGTACCTAAAGACTTCTTGCTCCAGCTCTTCCATCCTAGCTTCCAGACTGCCTTCTCCTTTAGGGCCCCGAACATCTTCTTTCTGCACCACCCCATCCTTGAGCAGCAACTCCTTGGTATGCATTTTCAACTCGTTCATGTACGGGTTGATGACGTTCAGAAAGAATCTGTCTTTGGGAGGTCGGAGGAGGACATCGTGGCTCTAAATCTAAAGATGTAACATGGAAGAAACAGATTGAAACAAAAACACGACGAGAAAACGATATACGGACCTCGGGGGGTCCGGGGGGTCATATAACAGAAACATACGTATCGAAAGGAAAGTGCAAGCCGAAAACGAGTCGAAGAGGGGCTCCGGGGCACCCACACCATACGGTGGCGCGACCATGGGTGGGCCCGCGCCACCAGGTGGTGTGGTGCCCTCGGGCACCATCTCCTACCCTTCTTCGACTCGATATTTTTTATATTTTCCATATATGAATAATTTAAAAGTTGGAAAGTGATACGCAAACTTTTTCTTAACATAACTGTTACCTATTCGAAAACAGACTCTGTAGATTCTGGAATCTTCCCTCTAATAAACTTCTCTGGAGTCATTACTTGAATAATATCAACATCTTCATCATAAGAATCCCGGAAATATAATGTTTGAGTCTTTTCCCATTTACCACTTGTGTAGTGTTATCTTTGAGGGAAGAAATTTTGATTGCACCCGAACGATACACTTCTTCAATAACATAAGGTCCTTCCCATCTCGAGAGTAATTTTCCTGCAAAAAATCTAAGACGAGGCCTATACAATAGAACTTTCTCACCAACATGAAATTCTCTTTTAAGAATCCTCCTATCATGCCATTGTTTAACTTTCTCTTTAAAGAGTCTAGCATTTTTATAGGCTTCACATCTCCATTCATCTAGAGAACTCAAATCAAGCATTCTTTTGTTACCAGCAAGTTTAAAATCTTTATTAAGTTCTTTCACTGCCTAGTAAGCTTTGTGTTCTAATTCTAAAGGCAAGTGAAAAGATTTTCCATAAACCATTTTATAAGGATACATACCCATAGGATTTTTATAAGCAGTTCTATAAGCCCATAAATCATCATTCAACTTATCAGACCAATTTTTTCCTAGATTTATTAATAATCTTTTGCAAGATAGATTTAATTTATCTATTTGATAATTCTACTTGCCCACTGATTTCAGGATGATAAGCTGAGAAAATTCTATGATTAACATCATATTTAGCAAGGGTTTTTCTAAAACCACCATGAATAAAGTGAGAACCTCCATCAGTCATAAGATATCTAGGCACACCAAACCTAGGGAAAATAACATCTTTAAGCGTTTTTAAAGAGGTATCACCATGAGCACCTTTTGTAGGTATAGATTCTACCCATTTAGTAACAGAATCAACAATAACAAGAATATGAGTGTAACCATTTGAAGGAGGAAACATACCCATAAAGTCAAATCCCCAACAATCAAAAGGTTCAATAACAAGAGAATAACTCATAGGAATTTCATTACGTCTAGAAATATTACCAACTCTTTGACATTCATCACAAGATAAAACAAATTTACGTGCATCTTTAAAGAGAGTAGGCCAATAAAAACCTCATTGTAGAACCTTATGTGCGGTTCTATCTCCAACGTCATGTCCTCCATAAGCACTACCATGGCACTTTCTCAATATTTCACGTTGTTCATGATTTGGAACACATCTTTTCATAATACCATCTACTCCTTCTTTATATAAGTGTGGGTCATCCCAAAAATAATGCCTCAAATCATAAAAGAATTTTCTCCTTTGTTGAGCTGTAAATGTCGGAGGCAGATACTTGGAAACAATAAAGTTAGCATAATATGCATACCAAGGACTATCTTGGGAGTTTACCTTTATTGCAGCCAACTGTTCATTTGGAAAACTATCATTAATAGGAATATGGTCATAAGTAATGTTTTCCAATCTATACAAGTTATCAGCAACATGATTTTCAACACCCTTCCTATCCACAATATGCAAATCAAACTCCTGTAAAAGCAGCACCCATCTAATAAGCCTAGGCTTAGCATCCTTCTTTTCCATAAGGTATCTAGTAGCAGCATGATCAGTATGAATAACAACTTTTGAATCAACAATATAAGGTCTAAACTTATCACAAGCAAAAACTACAGCTAGAACTCTTTTTCAGTGGTAGCATAATTCTTTTGAGCAGCATCAAGAGTCTTACTAGCATAATGAATAACATTCAACTTCTTATCTACCCGCTGTCCAAGAACAACACCTACAACAAAATCACTAGCATCACGCATAATTTCAAAAGGTAAATTCCAATCGGGTGGTTGAACAATAGGAGCAGTAGTTAAAGCCTTCTTTAAAGTTTCAAAAGCTTCCTTACAATCATCATCAAAAACAAAAGGTACGTATTTTTGAAGAAGATTAGTAAGAGGCTTTGATATTTTAGAGAAATCTTTAATAAACCTCCTATAAAACCAGCATGACCAAGAATGTTACGAATACCTTTAACATCCCCGGGACATGGCATTTTCTCTATTGCTTCCACTTTAGCTCTATCAACTTCAATACCTCTTTCAGAAATTTTATGTCCAAGAACAATTCCTTCATTCACCATAAAGTGGCATTTCTACCAATTAAGAACAAGATTAGTTTCCTCACATCTCTGCAAAACATTATCAAGGTTGTGCAAGAAGTTATCAAAAGAAGTTCCATAAACGGAGAAATCGTCCATCAATACTTCCACAATTTCTTCACAAAAACCATGAAAAATAGCAGACATGCATCTTTGAAACGTAGCAGGAGCATTACACAAACCAAAAGGCATACGTATATAAGCATAAATACCATAAGGACAGGTAAAGGTTGTTTTCTCTTGATCTTGCTTCCTAACAGCAAACTGAGAAAACCCAGAATAACCATCAGGAAAGCAAAAAAGAGTTTTCTTAGACAACCTCTCTAGCATTTGATCAATAAAGGGTAAAGGATAATGATATTTCTTAGTAACTTTATTAACCTTTCTAAAATCAATGCACATTCTATAACCAACTACTACTCTTTGAGGAATAAGCTCATTATTTTCATTAGGCACAACAGTCATTCGTCCCTTCTTAGGAACACAATGCACATGGCTCACCCATCTACTATCAGCAATAGGAAAAATAATACCAGCATCAAGGAGTTTTAATACCTCATTTCTTACCACTTCCATCATCTTAGGAATTAAATAGCGTTGATGTTCAACTACTGGCTTTGCATCAGGTTCAATATTATTAACATGCTGACATATAGAGGGAGAAATCCCTTTCAAATCATCAAGAGTATATCCAATGGCTCCATGGTGATTCTTCAATATCCCAATAATCTTTCCTCTTCTTCACCTGAAAGTTTAGAACTAATAATAACAGGATATATTTTCTTATCATCAATATAAGCATATTTAAGATCATCAGGTAAAGGTTTTAAATCAAAGACATGATCCTCCTTGGGTGGTAATGTGGTACCCAAGTCCTCCACATGTAAATTATGTTTCAGTATCACCGATTGATGAAGAAGAATATCGTCAATCTTATTTCTTTCTTCCATAAAGACCTCACTTTTATGGTCCTCCATATATTGCTGCAAAGCATTGTTAGGAGCAAGAGCAATAGAGGCAAGCTGTTCAACTCTAAAATTTTCATTAGGAAATTCAGATTCATAAGGAGCTCTAGCAAATTTGGAGAAATTAAACTCATAAGATTTTCCATCAAATTTAGTCAATATTTTCTCCTTCTTACAATCTATAATAGCACCACAAGTGTTCAAGAAAGGTCTACCAAAAATAATAGGACAAGTTTTACTAGCAGCCTTACCCAGCACTAGAAAATCACTAGGATATTTAGTTTTACCACATAAAACTTCCACATCCCTAAGAATACCAATCAGAAAGATAGTTTCTCTATTAGCAAGCTGAATAACCACATCAATATATTCAAGTCCACAAGAACCAATTTCATGCATGATTTTTTTATAAAGCTCATAAGGAATAGCACTAGAACTTGCACCAATGTCACACAAACCATAATATCAATGATCACCAATCTTAACAGAAAGCACAAGAACACTAGTTTTCTTAGGTCTATTTGTATGTGAAACAATATTAGAAGCATCCTCACAAAATACAATGTGTTCATCCTATACATTTCCACAAACAAGGTCTTTCACTATTGCTACTCCAGGTTCAACAGTTATTTGTTCATCAAGTTCAATATATTTCTTTATACTTTTGTTAAACACACTAGCTACAATAGAGTGTTCTTTTACCTTAGCAGGGAAAGGGATTTTCTCATTATAAGGCTCAGGCACAACAGGATTAACAACATGCACTTCTATATTTCTAGCAGGAACAATATCTTTATAAGGTGCATGGTACTTTCTCAACTCTTTTTTAGGAATATCAAGATAGGAAGCAAAGGCTTTAAGACAGTTTTCAAATATTTGAGAATCAAGACCACAAACAACACTAACATTATAGAAATCATCAGTTCCCATAAAAGCTTTAATGAATTCATAATCATAATTTATACCTGACTTTCTACCTTTGTCTTTCTCACATCCTTCAGTGTTTTCTTAAATACGGTCAAGAAGATCCCATTTATCTTCTTCCTTCATATGTGTGAATGATCCAGAAAAAGAAGCACCCAATAAATCCTTATCATGAAGAGAAAGCCTTGCATAAAAATTATTGATAACAATATTACTCGGGAGCTCGTGAACGGGATATTTAAGAATTAATAACTTCATTCTCCCCTAAGCTTTGGCAATATTCTCTCCATCATGAGGCCAAAAATTATATATTTGATTCCGGTCTTTATGAATCTCACCGGGAGGATAAAATTTAGAATAAAAGATAGGTACAATTTCCTCCCATCCAATAGATTCACCATTCTTCAGCAGCTCTACCTTTCAGCGATAAAGAGAATGATTTCCTTTTAACTTGATCCATTGTAATACCTTCACACCTGAATAACTCGCATAATTCATGTATAAAGAGCAAATGATCACCGGGATGGATAGTTCCATCTCCATAATAGCAGCTATCCATAATACGTCCAACAATCTTCATAGGTATTTTATAAGGATCCAAATCAGTAGCTAATGGGTCACCTACTACCCTAGCAGTAACAGTAGTAGTACCCCTAAACAAAGAACCAAAATAATTCTCCATAATAAAATAAAACAAGAGACAGAAATAAAAACAACACTCATAGTAAAAGTTTCTCTTACCAATAGCGCTTCACTCCCTGGCAACACAGCCATAAAATAGTCTTGATGACCCACAAGTATAGGGGGTGTATCGTAGTACTTTCGATAAATAAGAGTATCGAACCCAACAAGGAGCAGAAGGTGTTGACAAGCAGGTTGGATAGCGAATTCACTTTTTTGGTGGTTTTTGATATAGCAAATAAATAAAGTGCGAGTAAATAAAAGACAGTAAATATAATTGTAGCGAGTGGCCCAATCCTTTTGCGAGCAAAGGAAAAGCCGGTTTTTCTACTTATGATTACCAAACGTTCTCGAGGACACATGGGAATTTTGTCAAATGCTTTCGTTTCATACAATTGATTAATATTTATTGTTTTGATAGGTGTTGTCTAGGTGAACCTATGCTAATGCACCGCCCAACTAGGAAAAATACATACTTGTGATTATACCCCTCGTAAGCATCCGCAATTACAAGAAAGTAATTAAGACAAATCTAACCACATCTTTAAACTATGGGATCCTACACTCTCTCGTGCATCGGTTTCCTAACGGGGGTTTAGGTTTCTGTCACTCCAACAACCCCATAATTATTAGCCAAATACACAATGCATCCTCCTAGGCCCATAAAGGTGAAGTGTCATGTAGTCGATGTTCACATGACACCACTAGAAGAATAACACCACAACTTAAATATAAAACCACTAGATATTACTTCAACATAATTCCACTACTAACATCAAGACTTCTCCCATGTCCGCAAGAACTAAACTAACTACTCACAAGACATCATATGGATCATAATAAGAGGTAATATAATGATGAATAACAATATGGTCATAAAGTTGTTTGCTAAGTTTACCCTGAAAGATTTGCCAGTAGGTAGTGGTTCTATACTTGGAAAGGATACCATTAAAGAATTCTTTCATCATGTTAGTAAGCATGATAATTTTGAGGAAAAATCCATAGTAGAACTTGCTCCAAATTATGAAACTGCTACAACTTCTTTAATTCACATGTTAGAAGCTAGGTTTGTTAACCCTCATCCCATACTACAACATATGTTCCTAAACTTGAATAATGTTGAAGATATTGGAAAAAATAAACTTTATCTTAGAAACCATGCTTAAAGAATTTGGCGATGTTGCTATAGAAGCTAGAAAAATCTTTGATCGTTTCAATATGCTAGAATCATGCGTAGATATTATTGGTTCCCTTGAAAAAAATGAATCTAATAATGAAAAGGAGGATAAAATACCAATCCCCTTTAAATTGGTCACTGCATGAAGCCCAAGAAAAGAATTTTGATTGGATTGTTCCTGAGAATTTATTTGATGATAATAGTAAGCCAAAAAGTTCTAAGAGAGGAGCATATGAAACTCACTTAGATAAAATACACTGCATTATTAAGGAATTTCCAAATCTTTATTTGAATGCCCCTCTACTTGAAAACACTTAATTCCACTTTTCTGGGCCTAGCTAAAAGGCGTTAAAGAAAAGCACTTCTTGGGAGATAACCCATGGTTTTATTTTTTGCTTTGTTTTCTCTGTTTTCTTGAGTCAAAGGGTTGTATAATTATTTATCAACTCCTTTTTATATTTGTTTTCATGTTTTAGTAGTGCCAAGTAAAGTTTCTGACGAGAGTTGGAGTTGGTTTTTGGATTTCTGCGCAGTAAACAGATTTCTGCTGTACACCGTAAAAACTCGTATAAATCATAGAAAAATTAGAATGCCCTGAAATTTCTTGTGCTTATTCCTCATCTAATTCCCCAACTGTTTTGTTCTTTAAGTTTTTCGATCTGAGCAACATAAGTTCCCCGAAAAAATTCGTCTTTACGAACTGTTCTGGTTTTCACAGATTCTGCCATTTTTTTTGCATTTGCTATTTTGCGATGCCAAGTGGATTTATTTGCTTCACGAAACATCAGTGGCTGTAGCTAATGTTTAGAAGTATCAATATCACTTGTGCCCATACAGAAACCATGGACTTTTTATTGTTGCACTAACCCTCTAATGCGAATTACTCTTTAAGTGTGGTGTGAATGAAGTTTTTAAGGGTCAAGAGAATAGGGTGATATATGTGATCAAGAAGAGTGCAAGGTCAAACCTTGGGGATGCCCCCGTGGTTCATCCAAGAATATTTTAATAAGACTCAAGCATCTAAGCTTGGGAATGCCCAAGGCATCCCCTTCTTCATCAACAATCTATCAGGTCACTTCTAGTGAAACTATATTTTTATTCGGTCACATCATATGAAGTTTATTTGGAGCGTGTGTTTGTTTTTCTTTTGTTTTCCTTTGTTTTATTTTGTTTTCGTTGCTGCAATAATATAATTTTTAACCTATTATTCCTTATTTGGGAGAGAGTCACACTCCACTTTTTCGTTTGAATACTTGTTATGCTAGCATTCTTAGTTTTTCTTCTAGTTACTGCGAAAATTCTTGTTTAGCTCTCGTTTTTATTGCATATTTTGTTCGGAGCTGTTAGTTTTAGTAGTTTTATGTGAGTACTTCATGTTTTCTTGCTTTAGCATTTAGAGAGTTTTTGTTAAAGCATGTTTTGTATGGTGCTTGTTGGGAAAGAAACTATTGCTTGAGGTAGAATTTATAACGGTGCAAGTAGAAGCTTGTATAGACTGTGGCTAGACTTTTTCATACCATGCTAGATGTTATTTTAATTCTAAAGCCTTGTGGTTATTTAGTAGAATGATTAGCCTCAAATATCTGAGAGTGTTTAATGTGCCATTGAAAGAATCATGTGTTGTTTCTGTCATATTGAAGCATAAATTTGTGGTGTTCTCCTTTGAATGTTTTATTTGGTTGACTTGGCGCGTGCTCACACAATGTTTCTGACTATGAACCAGTCACTTATAGCCTCCATGATCATTTAGATTTTGAACTTGTGGTACCACTTATGCTTTGATTAATGATGTTTATGTCGCTATGCATGATTATGGCTCTTATGCTCTCTTGATTTGTCGCTCACAGTCTTTTGCTAGCCTCCACCTGTACTGAGTATGAGCTCTACTCGCGCATCCAACTCCCAAAAACCAAAGTTTTCCCATTGTATCCACCATACCTACCTACATGTGGTATTTAACCGCCACTCCAAAGTAAATTGCTCATGTGTTACCTTTAAACATTCAAAATTACTCATGTTTTGTGCTCCTGTTTTAGCTCATGAGGACATAAATAGAGAATCTTTATTGCACTTGTTGACTGGACTTTCACACCCTGGACTAGTGGCTTCATCCGCTTATCCAATGATAGAAGAGCTGGCAGCCGGGTGCCCAGCCCCAAATTAATAACAACAAATTCTCTTCATTATTTTTGCCCCTGATTTATAAGTCAAAGCATAATTGTGTAAACAAAAGAGAAAGAGGGATGCCCTTCTACCCAGATGCGTCCTTCTATGGGAGCCACTCTTGTGAAGTCTAGTTGGCTTGTGACGTACTGTATTTTATGTTTACCATTCGTTGACATAAGCATACACCTCTCTAAAAAATAGACACTCATCCACGGTATGTGATTGTTGGCAGGCACCCAAGGATTCGGTTAGCCATGTTTTGTGTAAGATGGATGGGAGGAGTGTCAAGTTTTCAATACCTCTGTTTAATAAAATAAAAGCTCTATCACATGAGTTGATCTCTACGAAGGGACTTTGTTTTACTTTTATGTTGAGTCCCCATCTTCTAACTTTATGCACATTTGAGAGAGCATAGTTTCCATTCTGATTTTTATGTGCATTTGTCCCAGAAACATTATTAATTGATTCATGATGTGTTATTGCTTGTTCTCTAATTATTTGTTCTATTCTTCCTCATGAACTTTGAAGGTGTCCTGACATTTATGTTTTGCCCCACTCTTAAGGACTAGCGAAATATCACTTTGCCATGTTATCTCTATGCTTGAAACAAACATATATGTTTTGTTGCATTTTTATTCATGATCTTTTATTTGTGTTACTTCTCATGATGCAAGGTGATTTCTATGCTTTATTATTAAAATTCTATTTATCATGCTTGTGTTGAAGTTCTATGATCTCAGCTTACTTATGCTTTTACATTATTGATGATCAAGTTTATGTTGGTAGCATTTCACCAGAGAAATTTTGTATTTTTATCGTTTACCTACTCGAGGACGAGTAGGAACTAAGCTTGAGGATGTTGATACGTCATAAACGTATCCTTAATTTCTGATGTTCCATGTTGTTTTCTTGTTGTTTCCCACATGTTTGCTATACACTTTATGCCTTTTTTTTTATCGATTTTCCAGACTAACCTATTGACAAGATGCCACAACGCCAGTTCCATGTTTTCTGTTGTTTTTAGTTTCAAAAAAGTTGTTCTGGAAATATTCTCGGAATTGGAAAATTCAAAGTCCGGAGGTCCTAGAATCCCCAAAGGTTCCGCGGAGTCCCGAAGAGACCCGGAGGGGGGCCACAGTGGGCCCCCACCATAGGGCGGCGCGCCCCTGGCCGTGCCATGGGGTGGTGTGGGGCCCCCAGGCCTCCACCGCTTTTTCCCTTTCGCCTATTTATACCTCCCCGACATATTAACCCTAAAAATATACCACTTTGTCCCGATAAACACCCGAGGCCGTCGTCATCGTCATCTCGAGATTGGGAGGGTTCTGGAGCTCTCCCCGGCACCCTGTCGGGAGGGGAATTCATCACCGGAGGTGTCTACACCACCATGCCCTCTTCTGAAGTGATGCGTGAGTAGTTCATCCCTATACTACGGGTCCATAGAAGTAGCTAGATGGTTGTTCTCTCCACTTTGTACCTCATGTTTAGATCTTGTGAGCTGCCTCACACGACCGAGATCATATTTATGTAATGCTACATGTTGTCTTTGCTGGGATCTGATGTATGTTGAATGCTATGTCATCTGATTATCAATCTATCATGTTATCTTCATGCTTATGTTATTTATGATCTTACATGTTCTCCGTTATTAGTAGATGCTCTGGCCAAGTAGATGCTAGTAACTCCAATAGGGAGTATTTATGCTCGATAGTGGGTTCATGCCTCCTTTGCATATGTGCTCGAGTGACAGAAACGTGACGGATGGAGGATGTGCTATTTCCATTAGGGAGAAAACAACGGTGTTTACCTAGTTTACATTGTTTACAATACACACTTTGCTTACTGCGATAATCTGTGCTAGCAACTTAATACCCAAAGTTTGTTTGGATGATATTCGGAGGGTGGATTATTAGATATAGATGCAGTTGGATGACGGTCTATGTATTTTATTGTAATGCCCGCATGAATCACATAGTAATCTTTATGTCTTGCATATGCACTACGGTGCATCCTTCATTTCGGTCAATTGTCCAGCTGTAATTTGTTCACCACACATGTTATTTATCTTTCACGGAGAGACACCACTAGTGAACTATGGACCCCGGTCCATTTTCTCATACTGATAATACACACACTGCTTCTACTGTTTTTACACTGCTTCCACTGCTTTCATATTGTTTTTCACACCATACGTTTAACCTCTTTGTGTTCAGCAAAACCGGTGAGATTGACAACCTCACTGCTACGTTGGGACAAAGTGATTTGATTGTGTTGTGTAGGTTCCACGTTGCTGCTAAACCGGTAGTGCGCCCTGCCACCTCAGCTGCATCAACCTTCAGAGATTTCTTGTCCTCCTACCAGTCGATTCAACCTTGGTTTCTTTTCTGAGGGAAAACTTCCTGCTGCACTCTTCACAACCTTTCTCTTGGGGTTTACCAATGTTAGCCTCACGTCAAGGCACACATCAAGTTTTCTGGCATCGTTGCCGGGGATTTCAAAGTCATCAAGAAGCAACCACTCCCTCGCCAAGTCTGCCATCAGTCCTCGAGTAGGTAAACGATAAAAACAAATAATTTCTGAGGTGACATGCTACCAACATAATCTTGATCATCATATCTGTAAAAGCATTTATAAGCTGAGATCATAGTACTCTAAACATAGCATGATAGACATAATTCTAACAATGAAACTTAGTAATCATGTTGCAACATGAAAAGTAACACAAACAAAAGAACATGAATAATAATGCACTTGCAAGTTATATGTTTGTTTCGAGCATAAAGAAAACATAACAAAGTAGTATTCCACTTGTCCTTAAAAGTGGAACAAAACATAAATGGCAGGACACCTTCAAAGTTCAAGTGGTGACTAGAAACAAATAATTTGAGAATAGGTAATAACATATCATGAATCAATCAATAATAATCTTTGGGACTACTGCACATTATACTCAGAATGACAACTATGCTCTCTTAATTGTGCATAAAGTTAGAACATGAAGACTCAACATAAAAGTAAAAGAAAAACCCTTCGAAGTGGGAAGCATAGATTAAGTCATGTGCTAACTTTTTATTTTATTAAAACACATGTATTGAAAACAATTTTTTAGAGAGGTGTATGTTTATGTCAACGAATGACAAACATACAATACACTACGTCACAAGCCAACTAGACTTTACAAGAGCGACTCCCATTGAAGAACGTTCTTTTTACTGGGGTCGGTAGACCATCCCTCTTCTCTTTTGTTTACACAATTATGCTTTGGTTGATAAATCAGGGGCAAAAAGAGTGAAGAGAATTTATAATAACCACATTTTGGGGCTGGTCACCCCGTTTCCAGCTCTTATAGCATTCGGATAAGCGGATTTGCCACTAGTCGAGGTGTGTAAAGTCCAATCAACAAGACAGATAAATATCGTCTACCTACGTCCTCATGAGCTAAAACAGGGGCGCAAACAGGTATAAATTTGAAGGTTTTAAAGGTAGCACATGAGAAATTTACTTCGGAGTGGCGGTTAAATACCACATATAGGTAGTATGGTGGACACATTTGGCAAACTTTTGGTTTTGGGAGTTGTATGTACGAGTAGAGCTCATACTCAGTACAGATGGAGGCTAGCAAAAGACTGTGAGCAACAAATTAAGAGAGCAATAATGGCCATAATCATGCATAGCGACAAAAACATTATTAACCAAAGCATAAATGATATTACAAGTCAAAAACTAAAAGATCATAGAGGCTAAAGGTGACTGGTTTGTAGTCATAACATGGTGTAAGTATGCGCCAAGTCAACCAAATAAAACATTCGAAGGAGAATACTACAATATTATGCTTCGATGTGATAAAAACAACTCATGATTCTTTCAATGACACATTAAGCACTCTCAGATGTTTGATACAAGTCATGCTACATCAATAACTACTAATCATAGAATTAAAATAATATCCAACATGACATGATAAAGTCTAGCCACAGTCTAAACAAGCTTCTTTTTGCACCCTTATAAGCATGAAATATTTTATTGCTTTCCAACACCATCGCTTTATTTAAACAAAAACTCTCCAAATGATATATCAATGAAACAAGAGAGTAACACTAATCTATAAGAACTAACAACTATGAATAAGAGATGCATGAAAAACATGAGCTAAAAAGGAGGAGTTGTAGCAGCTAGAAGAAAAACGAAGAATACAAGTATGATAACTGCGTCTTCCGCAACCGTTGTCATCACCACCGTCTCCGTCGTTGTAGCTGTTCTCGTGCCCACGGTAGCTTGAAGTGCCGCCGCAGACGCATCTTTTGTTGGAGTAGTGGAGGCATGGACGTCGGGGTTCCCTCCATTAGCCATTAGACGAGAACGTGGAGGTTTTGAGCCCGCGCCACCAATCTTAGGTTGCCGAAGATGAGTTTCGGAGCTTGCGCGAGGAAACCCGATGAGGTCTTACGAACTTTGGAGGTTTTGTTCTCTCTCTCTCTCTCTCTCAGTTGAAATGAGCTCGAGGAAGAAGAAGAAAAGGAGAAGACAATGAGGCCAAGGGCTATTTATAGCCATGCGGTGAGATGTGTGCAACAACTAATTTAGCAGTTGGATGCGGGCCGCGTGGCTGGCGAAAATTACGGTGAGTAATACGGTAGAATTTACTCCGTCTCCTCGGTTCTCGTGAGAAAATCTCGCAATGATGCAACTTTTCAGATTTGGTTTGTTCAAAGCAACCATCATGTCACCAGGAATCAATCGCATGCGTCATCATTGACTGAACAATAAGTTTCCTTCTCTACGAAGATTATTCTTGGTTTTGGAAAATACGGATCGACATACTACTTTAAAGAAAGATTCAAGACGAAAATCCGACTCTTCTTCTTTTGGTGAAAAATGAAATGATAGAAAATCAAGTTCTTGATTCTTCCTGGGGGATACCGTTGGAGATATGCCAAATTAGGGTGATATCCGGCATTGGCCAAAAGCCGACCTGCCAGGATGGCCCATCATTGGTGAAGTAGGAGACTTCTCTGGGCGACTCAGCAGGCCGACGCGCAGAAAGACGGATTCTAGAAGACCCGGACATTGGTCCAATCCACAGTCCATCTTGGAGAAGAAGAAAAATTCCTTGATTTCTAAGATTAGCGATAGAGTTCTAATCTGAATAGTTTCCTTTTCTGTAAGCCCTAGTCCGTCTCTCTATATAAGGCCTCTCTATATAGGGCCGGACGGGAGCCACCCTAGAGGCAAGACAAAACACATCCATACTCACGTTGTACTTTGTATACTTCATACTTTAGCCCCAATTTAGTGAGATTGCAGGAGTAGGGCGCCGCCATTGCCACTATGTACCGAACCTGGTTAAACTGATTTTTCCGCCACCGTCAACTTCCCTACGTTCTATCCCCACCTTTTATCTCCGGCTTATGGCACCCCTGCCATTAACCTTACTACCAACACTCGACACCTCGGCTTCTTGGTCGTCCTCTCCGGCGACCACTTCCCGCACCTCCGGCTCGACGCCACACACTCCGCTCATCCCCGTGAAGCCGGAACCCGAGGCCGAGGCATAGAAGACGCCGCTCCGGCGGCACAGACGCGGCGACAACCACGTCATCAACGAGAGTGGACGCCGCGATCCCTCGCCTTCCCGGCGCGCCTGCCTGGTGAAGCCGAAGATGGCAGCGACGCCAATGGTCACGGTTGAAGGAGGAGCACGCCGCGCGGGCAGTTGAAAATATCGAGGCCAACCTTGTCAGGTCCCGTGAGGACTACGTGGCCAAGGATATGGAGCACCAGCGCCAAGACCGTGAAGAGGGCGACGTCGTCGTGGTAGACGACAACGATGACGAGGTCACCGCGCCGCCGAAGAAGTTGTTCCATGACGGCGACTCAAGGCAGGGCAATAGCTACGCCGCGTTCAAGGACGAGCCGCCGAGCGATGACGACGGCGACCACACCGGCGGCAGATGTATCGCACTCTAGGCATCAACTAGTTTTTTTTAAAGTTTAAATCGCCTACTATGCAACGAGTTCACCTATCATTCGCCCAATTTTTTTCCCATGATATTTATTTTTGGGGCGAAATCCTGTCTTCCAGTTTGCCATGGCCGTGCGCTCCGAATCGGCCGGCAGCTCACGACCCGAGTGGCGCAGGTCGCGGTGGCTAGGGGGCGCGGGCGGGGCGGCGAACGGCGGCCGGGCGCACCTGGGGGCCGCGACGCGGCTTCTCCCGCACCGGCGACGGCGGCCGACAGGTAAGCGGGCGGGGCGGAGCTCGATTCGGCGAGGAAAGGATGGGTGGAGTGACGGGGAAGCTCGAGGCACACGGTGGAGGCGGCGGCGCCCACCCTAGGCACCGCTATGTTCACTTCCCATGGCTGAAGAATACGGACTCCGCGGGGCAGCCTGACTCCTCCTCCCTTTCGAGTACAGCAACTCCGATTTGAGTACAAGGAGGAGACGACGATGCTATAAAGGTAAGCTAATCCCCTGGGCTTCCCCACATCGCACCACGCACAAGACCAGCCCTCCGGACGACAGAAATTTAGCGCCGCCCAATCGAATCGAATCGAGCGTCTCGAATCCGCCTCCCATGGCCGATCCGAGCGGGAAGAAGGACTACTCGACGGCGATCCTCGAGAGGAAGAAGTCGCCGAACCGGCTGGTGGTCGACGAGGCCGCCGCCGCCAATGACGACAACTCCCTGGTCGCGCTGCACCCAGACACCATAGACAGGCTGCAGCTCTTCCGCGGCGACACCGTCCTGCTCAAGGGCAAGAAGCGAAAAGACACGGTCTGCGTTCTGAATTCAGATGACACATGCGAGCAGACCAAGATCCGGATGAACAAGGTGGTGAGGAAGAACTTGAGGGTGCGGCTAGGTGACGTCGTCTCCGTTCATCCGTGTCCAGATGTCAAATATGGAAACCGTGTGCACGTACTCCCGATCGATGACACGGTCGAAGGACTCACCGGGAGCTTGTTTGACGCCTTCTTGAAACCGTACTTCCTTGAAGCCTATCGTCCTCTCAGGAAAGGAGACCTTTTCCTTGTGAGAGGTGGGATGAGAAGTGTGGAGTTCAAAGTTGTAGAGACCGACCCTGCAGAGTACTGTGTCGTCGCGCCCGATACAGAGGTATTCTGTGATGGCGAACCTATCAGGAGGGAGGACGAGGAGGAGAAGCTGGACGAGGTTGGCTATGATGATGTCGGTGGAGTCAGGAAGCAGATGGCCCAAATCAGAGAACTGGTTGAGCTGCCGCTGCGCCATCCCCAGCTGTTCAAGACCATCGGTGTGAAGCCTCCCAAGGGCATACTGTTGTATGGGCCACCCGGGACTGGCAAGACCCTTATCGCTAGAGCTGTAGCCAATGAAACAGGTGCCTTCTTTTTCCTGATTAATGGCCCGGAGATCATGTCGAAGCTGGCTGGAGAGAGCGAGAGCAATCTCAGGAAGGCGTTCGAAGAAGCTGAGAAGAATGCGCCGGCCATCATTTTCATTGATGAGATTGATTCCATAGCCCCAAAGAGAGAGAAGACCAACGGAGAAGTCGAAAGGCGTATTGTTTCACAGCTTCTGACTCTCATGGATGGGCTTAAATCCCGCGCACATGTTATTGTCATGGGTGCTACGAACCGCCCAAACAGCATTGATCCTGCTCTCAGAAGATTTGGTAGGTTCGACAGAGAGATTGATATTGGAGTCCCTGACGAAGTTGGACGGCTTGAGGTCCTCCGGATTCATACTAAGAACATGAAGCTAGCAGAAGATGTTGATTTGGAGCATATTTCCAAGAGCACTCATGGGTATGTCGGTGCTGATCTTGCTGCCCTCTGTACCGAGGCCGCTCTCCAGTGCATTCGTGAGAAGATGGATATCATAGACCTCGAGGATGACACCATTGATGCAGAGATACTGAATTCCATGGCCGTCACAAACGACCATCTCAAGACTGCACTGGGGACAAGCAACCCTTCTGCTCTTCGCGAAACTGTTGTTGAAGTTCCAAATGTCTCTTGGGAAGATATCGGTGGTCTCGAGAGCGTCAAAAGGGAGCTGCAGGAGACTGTTCAGTATCCAGTGGAGCATCCAGAGAAATTTGAGAAGTTTGGTATGTCCCCCTCCAAGGGTGTTCTGTTCTATGGTCCTCCAGGCTGTGGTAAGACCTTGTTGGCCAAGGCAATCGCTAATGAGTGCCAGGCTAACTTTATCAGCATTAAAGGACCGGAGCTGCTTACCATGTGGTTTGGTGAGAGTGAGGCCAATGTGCGTGAGATCTTTGACAAGGCTAGGGGCTCAGCACCATGTGTCCTCTTCTTTGATGAGCTTGACTCGATTGCCACGCAGAGAGGAAACAGTGTTGGCGATGCCGGAGGTGCCGCCGACAGAGTGCTGAATCAGCTTCTCACTGAGATGGATGGGATGAATGCAAAGAAAACGGTGTTCATCATCGGTGCTACCAACAGGCCAGACATCATAGACCCTGCCTTGCTTAGGCCAGGACGTCTTGATCAGCTTCTCTACATCCCTCTGCCTGATGTTGAATCTAGGCTCCAGATCTTCAGAGCCTGCCTCAGGAAGTCTCCTGTGGCCAAGGACGTTGACCTCAATGCTCTCGCCAAATACACACAAGGGTTCAGCGGTGCAGATATCACGGAAATCTGTCAGCGTGCATGCAAATATGCCATCAGAGAGAACATTGAAAAGGACATGGAAAAGGAGAGGCGGCAGAAGGAAAACCCTGAAGCCATGGAGCTGGAGGAAGACGAGGTCGCTGAGATCAACGCTGCTCACTTCGAGGAGAGCATGAGGTTTGCACGCAGGAGTGTCAGTGATGCTGATATTCGCAAGTACCAGGCCTTTGCTCAGACGCTGCAGCAGTCGCGTGGTTTCGGCAGTGAGTTCCGGTTCCCTGACCAGCCGGCGGCAACCACCGATCCTTTTGCATCAGCTTCCACGGCTGCTGAAGAAGATGATTTGTACAGTTAAATTGCCTGTGTTGTGCCATGAAATTACCGTAATTTCCTTGATGTACTTATTATATTGGGTCATTTATCGAATTGCCCATAGCGGACCACTTGTACTCAGTTTTACCCCTAGAGCTGAATCGACCTCAGTTTTGCCCCTAGTCTGTGCGCAACTACTATGGAGAGGCTGGAACGGTAAGTTTGGAGTCGACTCCGTTTCGCGAAGTGGGACCGAGGAGTCAGACCTCCGTTTCGCGAAGTGGGTCCGGGTGGGACTGCCAAGTTCGTTGAAACCATCCGGAGCTTACAGGTGGGACCGCGCAATTAGTTGACTGCGCTGAATAGTCCACACGAATTTTTTGTGGAAAAACCGTGGGCCCCCTGGTTGTTCAAAGTCTGCCGGAGTAACGGCACGCGCGTCGCAGTAAATGACCCGCCAGGGCTACAAAAGGCCCCTCGCCCTCACCGCACAAACTCGCCCTCACCGCACAAACTCTCATCGCCCTCGCCGCACTTCACCAGACACCCCGAGACGATGCCTCGCCGGCTCCGTGCATGGCGCAACTCGCCGTTGTACTGCCGACCCACGACCGCGACGCGGGGCCACAATGACGGCGAGGAGAACGCCACCGTCCACTCGTTCGAAACATGGCGGAACGAGGAGGCGTTCCACACGGTCCGCTCCTGGCTAAAGGAGGCGGCGGCAGCGGCCGAGGCTGCCGCTGTTCGTGCATCCCTGGAGACCCACCAGAGGGAGCAGGCGGAGCGCCAGGTCTACCGGGAGCTCGCCGCAACCGCGGCGTCGGATGAGCAGCAGGCGGTCGTCGCGCTGTACGAGAGAGACCGGCGCAAGGTTGCCCTGCAGAGCGAGAGGCGGGACCGCCGCCATCCCTCCGAGCAGGCGCAGCTGCACCGGCTGCGGATCCGAGGCAGAGCGGAGCGGCATGCGATCGCTACGCTGGCGAACCCATCGCCCTTAGCCAAGAACGACCACGAGGCGGGGCCCTCCAGCATGCTGGCCTACGACGACAGCGATGAGGACGACGAGGAAGAGGAGTAGAGGACGACTCGGGCAACCGTAGTTTTTTTTTTAAAGTTTTTTCAATGTTTTTAGTTAAATTATGCCGTCTAGCTTTCTGTAAAACTATCGTCGAATCTATGAATTTTAGCCTATTTCAACGAGTTCGCGTTTTTTAATTAATTTTGAGTATTTCTGAACGCAATCACGAGCCAGAATGTAGATTAAAAGCGAAAAGAATGTTTGAATAATGTTGTATATATGATGCATGTTGAACTAAGTCATTCCAAAATTTTGGGCAAATGTGCTTCAAATGAGGTCTGAAGCTAGGGTAAATCACATATAACAACGTTGTGCGTTGGATTCATGTCATTTTGAATTTTTTTGAATTTTTTATGCTCATTTGCAACCATCGCTCAATTCTCGTGAGAAATGTGCTTCAAATGAGGTCCGAAGCAAGGGTAAATACCCCCATTTATAATTTCATGAAAAATTCGACCTTGCCAAAATTAAGCAAATAAATTTGAGGATCAACTATATCACATATAACAACGTTGTGCGTTGGATTCATGTCATTTTGAATGTGTTTGAATTTTTTATGCTCATTTGCAACCATCGCTCAATTCTCGTGAGAAATGTGCTTCAAATGAGGTCCGAAGCTAGGGTAAATACCCCCGTTTATAATTTCATGAAAAATTCGACCTTGCCAAAATTATCCATAGAAATTTGAGGATCAACTATATCACATATAACAACGTTGTGTGTTGGATTCATGTCATTTTGATTTGTTTTGAATTTTTTATGCTCATTTGCAACCATCGCTCAATTCTCGTGAGAAATGTGCTTCAAATGAGGTCCGAAGCTAGGGTAAATACCCCCGTTTATAATTTCATGAAAAATTCAACCTTGCCAAAATTATCCATAGAAATTTGAGGATCAACTATATCACATATAACAACGTTGTGTGTTGGATTCATGTCATTTTGATTTGTTTTGAATTTTTTATGCTCATTTGCAACCATCGCTCAATTCTCGTGAGAAATGTGCTTCAAATGAGGTCCGAAGCTAGGGTAAATACCCCCGTAGTAAATCATCGCTCATTTGCAACCATCGCTCAATTCTACATGTATAGTGTAAATCTGAAGTTTCATTATGTTTTGAATAATTCTTCTATTTTCTATTTTTTATTTAAATAACATGGTCTAATAGAAAAATCATATGTAAAACTGATAAAAATCATCTCTGTAGTAAATCTGAAGTTTCATTATATTTTTATTTAAATAACATGGTTTATAACACTTAACAGCAAAGAAATCATATGTAGAACCATCGATCCCTGTGGCCAACGTACCAACCAATCAGAGCGCAGAACGAACGTCTCGCGGATCGCTGTGGCTGCGAGCGCATCCGTCCGATGCACGATTCCTTCTAGAAGGCGTCGATCCAACAGCCCAGGTCGAATCTCTGTGTTTCCTTCTAGAAGCTTTTCGGCTGGTCAAACAGAGGGTTGACCAAGCTTGAAATGAGCATAAATAATTCAAAAAAAATCGAAAAAATATATTGGCGACGCACATAGTAGTGTTATGTCATATAGTAACGAGAAAAAAATATAAACCTGTCTTATAAAGAATGGAACGAAAAAACCTTGTGTAACATATGATATCTTGAACAGTCTAGTAGAGAGTTCAAGATAATGAGATGAGTTTCAAACCTTTTGAACTCAAATAAGGTCAAAATCTCACCAAAGCTTCATTTTGATGTGACTAAGAAAGATCCAAAGTTATTTTTTCATTTTGATGTTTTAAACTTGTTTTATTTACGATTTTCGATTAAAACCATTATTATTCAAAAGAAAATAAATAATACGAATATTCATCCAATAAATTTTTGGGCTTCGGAATTGCATTATATAGGTCTAATACAAGTCTAGTAAAAATATAAATAGGATTTATAAACATTAGAACGAAATCCATCACTAAAATGAGATTCCTCGAATACAAGACTAGAGATTTCAAAGAATAAGAGGTGGAAACATTGTGAATCTTCCGAAGAGGTGGGTTCTACCTTTTTGTTTTGTGTTCCTATGGGCTATACTAGCACAACCAAGCAAATAGTTCCACATTGCTACCCCCTTTCGACGCTGTTACCGCGTGTTTCCGTATAAGTCCGGTATTTCTCCAGCGGGGCTAGGGTTTCACCGGGAGGCTACGGAGCGTCTGGATCCCAACACAAGCTAGGGGGTGCCATACCATGTTAGTATAGGTGTGTTGTGTGCTTTGTATGTCCAAGATTGCTCTCTGGGGTGTGACCGGGCTTCACCGGCATCCACTTCTCTCTCGTAGGCGATTACAGGGTGAAACTCCCGTACCGGACCAAACACCGTGAATCTTCCGAAGAGGTGGGTTCTACCTTTTTGTTTTGTGTTCCTATGGGCTATCCTAGCACAACAAAGCAAATAGTTCCACATTGCTACCCCCCTTTCGACGCAGTTACCGCGTGTTTCCGTATAAGTCCGGTATTTCTCCAGCGGGGCTAGGGTTTCACCGGGAGGGGGGCTACAGAGCGTCTGTATCCCAACACAAGCTAGGGGGTGCCATACCATGTTAGTATAAGTGTGTTGTGTGCTTTGTATGTCCAAGATTGCTCTCTGGGGTGTGACCCTGCTTCACCGGCATCCACTTCTCTCTCGTAGGCGATTACAGGGTGAAACTCCCGTATCGGACCAAACACCGTGAATCTTCCGAAGAGGTGGGTTCTACCTTTTTGTTTTGTGTTCCTATGGGCTATCCTAGCACAACAAATCAAATAGTTCCACATTGCTACCCCCTTTCGACGCTGTTACCGCGTGTTTCCGTATAAGTTCGGTATTTCTCCAGCGGGGCTAGGGTTTCACCGGGAGGGGGGCTACGGAGCGTCTGGATCCCAACACAAGCTAGGGGGTGCCATACCATGTTAGTATAAGTGTGTTGTGTGCTTTGTATGTCCAAGATTGCTCTCTGGGGTGTGACCCGGCTTCACCGGCATCCACTTCTCTCTCGTAGGCGATTACAGGGTGAAACTCCCGTATCGGACCAAACACCGTGAATCTTCCGAAGAGGTGGGTTCTACCTTTTTTGTTTTGTGTTCCTATGGGCTATCCTAGCACAACCAAGCAAATAGTTCCACATTGCTACCCCCCTTTCGACGCTGTTACCGCGTGTTTCCGTATAAGTCCGGTATTTCTCCACCGGGGCTAGGGTTTCACCGGGAGGGGGGCTACGGAGCGTCTGGATCCCAACACAAGCTAGGGGGTGCCATACCATGTTAGTATAGGTGTGTTGTGTGCTTTGTATGTCCAAGATTGCGCTCGTCTCAGCGTCTGCAGCCCGGCCGTTACCGCCGTAGTTTGCATGCATGGACTCGATCTGCACCGTTCCTTACGATCAAACGATCGAAAATGAAGCGGTGCATGGACTGGGTGTTTTGTCTCAATGTAACGGCCCCGTTCACCAGCCTGGTGCATGCACGCCTCGTTTTTCCAGAGTAAACAACGTGGCAGAAGAAGAAATTTCAAAAAAAAAAAAAACGTGGCAGAAGAAGAAAATAGTTAACGTCGCGTCGCATTTGCAGCAGCCCTGCACGCCTTGTTTCAGAAACACGAGTCGCGTCGCATTTGCAGCGACGCAGCCCTCCACGCCTAGTTTTCAGAAGATACGCATCAATGCATATGCAGCGTGGCAGGATTTGGCGTGAGACTTTGGACTTTCTTCTCTTCCCGTCTTTAATACACGCATGCAACGTCGAATCACTTCGACTGACGAATGCACACGCGCTCGTACTCCGTATCAATAGCTGTCCGGCCTACGCCTACGCCTATGCCTGTTCTACACCGCTTTGACCATGCATCTACTCTAATACACTGCGTCCAAGGTCTTCACACAGTTTGCTTCATCTACCCAAATAAATTCACGTCTAATCGTGTCTTTAAATATTCCTTCAGTCGTCCTCCATATTCTCATCCCTCTCCAGCCATTTGCCCTTCTCTCCCTTCAAGCCCTAACGCACAATGTCTTCCTACTCACTACCTTCAAGCCCGGAGTCGGTCTCCGACGAGGACAACCACCCCAAGGCTCTGCCTTGGTACGAGGCCGAGTGGCCCGAGGCGGAGTTGGACGTCCTGCCCATCGTGCTTCCCGTCGACGACTCTCCCAATCGGGAGCGATCGCCGACGCCGCCCTTCGTCCACCGCCCCGTCCCTTCCACCACCACCAAGACGTCGGACATCTCCCCCAAGACGAACTTCCGCCTCAAGAGACTGGAGCGGCTGGAGAAGAAGGAGTTGAAGGCGATGGAGAAGAAGGAGGCGAAGGAGGACGCGAAGGCTTTCCGGGCCAGCATCAAGCGGTCCCGTGAGAGGCAGGAGGAGAGGATGCGGGCGGAGAACCGCAGCGCCCGGATCAAGCAGGAGATGGAGATCCGGGCGGCGGAGTGGAGGAAGTAGGGCGGCGCCGGAGCGCGGGAAGGGCTCCCGCATGCATGCAGAGCGGGAGCAGTTAGGGCTAGCCCTTTTTTTTTTTAGTTAAATGTAATGTTTATCGGGCCCCACTGAATATATGTAAAGTGGGGCCAGTTATCCTTTCTAAGTATGTTTAATTATATATAAGCCCTCTATATAAAGTTATGTTCTTATATTTGTCCAAATGTACCCACTGTTTAGAAGTTTTATCCTTTCTAATCATCGCTTTAAAATCTGCACATTGTAAACAAAATTTATATATAATTGATGTGCTTTAACGAATAATATTTTCTAAAAGAGCTGCATTATGTTTTCTAAGATAACATAAAAAATTTGAGTTGAGCACAGTATATTTTATATTATTAATACGAATAATTTGATGGTTTAATAAATGGATAATGCGTAGTCTGCATGTAGTGATTAATAAATATAAATGGATAATGTGTAGTCTACATGTTGACATTGGGCCTCATGTGACATTGGGCCGCAAGGAAAGGTCAACAGGTGGGGCCCACATGCAGCGCCAACCGTAAACAGATGGGGCACACAAATCGCGCCAACGCTCAACTGCTGGGGCCCACAGGCCGCGCCAACGGTTGTATGATGGGTCCCACAGGTCAGGATCCTAACGGGGGGACGAAAATAACGGTGGGAGCAGCGAAAGGAGTCCTTGCGCACTGACTAGGGGCAAAACTGAGGTCGATTCGGCGCTAGGGGTAAAACTGAGGTCGTGGTGCCAACTGAGGGCACCTTGTTAATTATCCCTATTATATTACGTAAGACAGAAAGACTGTAATTATTTTTAGTTGCAAATTTTATATACTCCCTCCGATCCATATTAATAGGTGCTCAAGTGGATGTATCTAGCAATAAAACATGTCTAAATACATCCACTTCAGCACCTATTAATATGGATCGGAGGGAGTACTTATATATACTGAAGATTGAAAACATTTCCTATCGAATATATCCATTGTCCATTGGCTTGTAGAATAATTCGGTGATGACTTCTTTTTTTTCATTTAAATGTACTAGTTCAGTTCTTTTCCGGTATCCAATATATAGCATTGCTAATACCTTTATCCATACTGTACTTTTTTATTTTGCAAATAATTACCTCTACTGAATAATGACACGATCTCTCTGGAGAGTTGACAAATAAGTTTAGTATTAGCTTCTTTATTCTCTACAATGCACACCAATATCAAATTTTCGATTCTCCAACAAAGTAACTGAAATAATTTGCAAGGTGATTTTGTTGATTAGTTCATTGGCAGGCTATGATCCTTTGGCATCCGCTGCTGCGGCAGCTGAAGACGCAATGATTTATATTGTTAAACTGACTGTAGAGCCACAAACTTGTACTTGATTTCCTTCATGTGCTTTTCTTGTTTGCGGGAATTGTATTGAACTTATTCTATTATAAGTTTAAAAATAAAGGTTATTATTTTACCTTCATGTAGTACATTTGCTGCTCTAAGTGCCATTTTAAGGCACTGGTTGGTTGAGGAATGATCACACATATAGTATCTGAATGGGGAATATGAAATGGCATGCATAACCACAAATGGCATTTCCAGACTTTTTTTTTAGATTAGTCCCCTCTCCACCTGAACAACAAAATTGTGAAAACCCTAGTGGTAAATCCAATTCTAGGTGTTACACTCTTCATTAGCAACCTAATTTCTGAATCGCTCGTCATCTTAACTTTTTTTCTTTCAGTTTAGTTTGTGTACCATTGCCACTTCCAGATTGGGCGACTCGATGGAATATATCCATTGATGTCTATTTTCAGGTTGCAGATTTCGGTGTAATGAAACTTACCGAAGTCGGTGGTACATCTTTGCAAACACGTGGTGTTGGTACATTCAGTTACATGCCTCCAGAGTATGTCTCCTCAATATTTACCTGTTATTGTGCTAACTGCAAAGTACCCCCTGTTTGCGATGGATGTTGACATTTGTGGGAAATGGTGTTTGCAGATATGCTCGATACGGTGATGTTTCTCCTAAGGTTGATGTCTATGCCTTTGGTGTTGTCCTCTACGAACTTATTTCTGCAAAAGATGACATTGTCCGATCAGCTGAATCTGCTAGTGATTCGAAGGGATTGGTTTATCTGGTAATTGTACTGCTCAGCTAACTGGTTACTTTCTGCTCTTGGTGCTTTATAAAACTGCTAGTGTACCTTTCCCTGCGTGAATATGCTCGATTACTTCTAATGACATCAATTAGTTTCAGAAGGTTTGAATTATAGGATGTTGACCTCACCATGTGTTGTTGATACCCCCTGACGTCCACGCTGTCAAGACAATAGATAGTCAAGCATCTTCTGTTATCTGACACTTTTTTTTGAACCGAACCAGCAGGAGCTCTGCTTATTATCATTGAAGAAGGGGGAAAACAGCCCATGTCAATTTACAACGCTCATGGCCTAAAAATAGGAAAAGAAAGCCACAGAACGGCAACAGATGCCGCAACAGCACCCTAATTCGTGGGCTGTACACGCTTGGCCAACATCAACAACCGAAGGTCATCCTTGACAAACCCAGCCACCAACCCAGCCGGTTTGCTCTCCAGCTCAAAGATGCGCCGTCCTCGCTCCTTCCAGACGTGCCAAATGACATAGACGGCCGCCGAGATGTCAGTTAACTGCTGCTTGGTCTTCTTGCCAGAACGGACATGCTCCCACCAAGCCAGCAAGTTATCGTGATCCCTGACAGCGTGAAGAATGAGCTGGTCTGAAAAAACAGTCCTGTCCCAGACTTCCTTGGCGAAGGGGCACGAGATCGCCAGGTGAGAGGCAGTCTCGAAACTGTTGTTACACAGACAGCAGAGATCATCGTGAGGCAGACCCCTAGACCGCAACCTCTCCGCAGTCCAACTCCTGTTCTGGAGCGCGAGCCAGAAGAAGAACTGAACCTTTCCTTCGGCCTTAATCTTCCAAACCCTATCGAGCTCAGGTCTCATCACCCTGCCATGAAACTGCACCGCGTATGCCGATCTAGCAGAGTACTTTCCGTCCGCGGCAAGCTTCCAAACAATCGAATCAGTCTCAGTCGATAAGTGCACCTCCTGAACCGCAAGCCAGAGCCTCACAAACTCATCGAGATGGGCCTCAGACTCGATACGAACCATCCCCCGCATCCATCGTCCATCCCTGATCGCCTCTCTGACAGTCAGCTTTTTCCGCCGGGCCAGTGCATAACAGTGGGGGGCGATGTTTCTAGGAGCAGAGCCAAGAAGCCAGTGATCATCCCAGAAGGAAGCGATGCTGCCATCTCCAAGAGATATGCTGGTGCAAGCGGAAAACAGAGCCTTGTCGGCACTACTACAAGGTGTCTCCGTTCCAACCCAAGGCCTGTCCCTCTCCTTCCAACGGTACCATTCCCATCGCAGACGGAGAGCACGGCTATGTGCCTCCATGTCTTTGATGCCTAGGCCACCGTATCTCGTTGGCGTACTGATTTTATTCCACCCCACCAAGCATTTTCCACCGTTAGCCTCTTCATCCGGCGTCCACAGGAAGTTATCTAACACTTAGGCTTTCAAAGCCACATATACATGCTTTGGGTCCTTGCTGAAGTTCCCTTCTTGGCTATTTGATGGCTTAACAAGGTACCATACTGAAACCTGTTGAACAGTTCGTGATGAATTTTTTTTTTTCATTTAAATGTACTAGTTCAAATCCTTTCCGGTATCCATTAGCATTGCTAATACCTTTAGTCACACTGCACTTTCTCTTCCAAATAATTACCTCTACTGAACAATGCCACAACCTCTCTGGATTGTTTGTTGACAATTAAGTTCAGCATTAGCCGAATCTTTAGTCTCTACAATGCACCCATATCAATTTCTGGATTCTCCAACAAAGTAACTGAAATAATTTGCAAGGTTCTCCCTCCGTTAAAAAATACATGACTTCCATTTGTCTAGATATGGATGCATGCAAACACTATAACATCTCTAAATACATCCATATTTGAACAAATGGAAGTCATGTATTTTTGAACGGAGGGAGTAGTTGCTTATACATTATGATGTTGATTAGTTATTCATTGGCAGGCTATGATCCTTGGGCATCCGCTGCTGTAACAGCTGAAGACGCGATGATTGATAATGTTAAACTGACTTTAACGCCATAAACTTTGTCTTAATTCCCTTCATGTATTTTTCTTGTTTTCAGGGATTCTATTGAACTTATTCTATTCAGCTGTAATAAAGATTTGTACCATGTTAAGGCACTGGTTGGTTGAGGAATGGTCACACGTACAGTGTCTGAAGGGGGAATATGGAATGGCATGCAGGACCACAGATGGTATTTCCAGATTTTTTTTTTGATTAGTCACCTCTCCACCTGAACAACAAATTGTGAAAACCTCAGTGGTAAAATCCAAAACTAGGTGTTACACTCTCAACCGAATTTCTGAATCATCGTCTTAACTTTTTCCTTGAGTTCAGTTTGTGTACCATTGCTACCTCCAGATTGGGTGATTGGCCATCCTAAAAACTACAAATCAATTTCTCCAACCCTTCCAGCCTTGATCAAATCAGAAACATGATAATTTTTGCCAGGATGTCCTTTCCCATCTTGAGTTCATGTTGTCAAAGATTATCTTTTTTTACGATCCATTTGCTCATATCTGTCATGAATTTTTCTTTGCGTGGATTATACCTACCTGTTTCACCTTAGGTGGCTCATGATCTTATAATTATTTGTGTGATAGAGTTCATAGCAGCTCAACTAGGATCAACTAGCACCAACAGAGATATACCATAGCATATTAGCCGGTGACAAACACGCAAAGCTGTTCTACTACGCTAGCTGCAGCAAGGCGCTCTAGGAGAGTTGTATTATCACAAGATGACCGGAAAGTAGCATAAGATGTGCTCTGCGCATGATCGATCGGGCGCTCCTTCTTTCTGGCGGCTGGCATTGCCACGTCACACCGCTAGTGGTGCGCCGGCGCCGGGAGGGGCGATCCCCCGTGCGCCCTCGGGGGACACTGGTAGCATTTTGCGAAGAGCCCGAACGTGTCGATCTGCTTGATGAAGTTGGTGATGCTTGCCCAGCCGCCGAGCCCGAACCCGACCACCAGCACCCACACCACGATGAACACGTTCACCACGAACATCCCGCTCCAGCTCGGCAGGAACGCCGGCGGCTTCTCCGCCGCATTCTATCATATATATCAAGTCATTGCGCCAAGAAAATTAAACACAACGTCAAACATGAGCACAAGAATATCATCTGGAGCATCTGCACATATAAGTTAGATGATCACTTACCAATCTTGCGGAGGCGGAGCGGTAGGTGAGTATGTGGGCGACGGCGGGGATGATGTAGACGGTGAAGCTGACGAGGAGCGCGCCGACGGCGGAGTTGATGGGCCCGAAGAAGGGGAAGATGATGGCGAAGAACCAGATGGGCACGACGAGGGGGAGCCGCGCCAGCGCGCGCATGAAGACGCTGCCGGTGTGGTGCATGCCGATGGCCTTCTCCCAGACGAAGTAGAGCGGGGTGCAGGCGAAGCCGAAGGTGATGAACTGGTGGATGAGCATGAGGATCACCGCCACGTCGCGCCACCCGGACTTGGGCAGCAGCGAGAAGGCGTTGGAGTGCGTCAGCAGCGCGTCGCCGAACGCCCAGTACATGGTCGCCGCCGACGGCAGCGTCAGCGTGAACACGTACAGCGTCGCCACCAGGTAGATGTACTTGAACTTGCGCGGCTTCCACATCGCATGCATGATCTCGCTGCAATATGCGCACAGCAGTCGTCACACAACTCAGTCATGGTAGGAAAAAAAATGAAATCTGTGTTCAGTATTATTCAGTAACTTCGTTCAACAGCTTGTTTGGCATTGCTACACTGCATGAATAGTTTTGTGAAAACAACATATTAACTGATTAACTATTCCAAAAAGAAGGGAACTGAATCATCTTATCCCAACGCCAGCTAGATACAGAATGGGAATAAACCCTTTGGAATTAGCGTACTACGTACACGACCTTTCAGGCAGCACACATGCTGCCGATACTTTACGTTGATGGAATGTTAATCGAGCACGGGTAAAGTATAGTGCTTCTCCTAGTCAGGACATTTTAGAGCGATCGGGACATGAAGAATCTGCCCCCAACTGTCTCTACATGGTTCATCCACACATGCTGACATGCTTATCCGGTCAAGTACATATCGGGCTGACAAACAAGACCAAATGAAGCCAAGGTCCTAACACTCTAGTATTTGTATCATATAAGTTGGCAATTTCACCGAAGATTCAGTCATTTGGGTGGCTCAACTGAAAACTTCTTTATTTCAAAATACTTCCTCTGTATCACAATATAAGATGTTTTAGCATTTTCCAAACGAAACGTATCTAGACATGTTTTAGTGTATAGATTCATATGCATCTTACACTAAAACTTGTCTAGATTCGTTTTGTCTAGGAAATATGTTAAAACATTTTACATTTCGATACGAAGGGAGTAGTAAATACAAAGCCGCTGCACTTGAATCGAAGCCGGGCCTAGTGCCTTTCCTCTTAAACAACGTTGCACTTGAATTCAGGCTAGGCCATATAGTTTGTTCAACTTTCGATAGATTTGGTAGTCTAATGCTAATCAAGAAGCACATTGTCAAACCTGAGCGACTTTGGACGGAATACCCAAAGTAGGCATTTGTGCCTTTTGAGTCCACTAAGCAAAGGATGCCACTAATATAAAATCGAATCATGAACAAGCCATGGCCCCCATGAGGTGCAACTAGGGCGGATATTTGTTTAGTTGATGTGAGCTCCGCACTAGGGAGACGGAATGATGGAAACCAAACCGGTCCACATCGTCTAACCGCTGGAAATAGCATTTTTGTCACCACAAAAGAGCAGCCGATGGAATTATATTAAGACAAAGCTCCCCCCCTGATTAACAACTGGGAGTTTGAACACCCCACTGATGCTAATTACATATATTCCTCGCGTTGGATCTCATCATTAATCGCGGTGCGAGGATAATCATGGATGGCACACGATCGTAGATTAAGCGCAGAGAACGAAACGAACGATGGGAATAAACCCGTAAAGGCTAGCATAGCAGAGGACCTTGAGCATGCATAGCTCTAGTGCCTACGCACCATTTCGGTGCTACTGACGGTAAGAAGCTAGGACAGCTGGTTTCCACGAGCCGTGAACAATTTTTTACTCTCATCGTGATCGGTTTGACCTGATGTGGTAGCTAATTACAGCAAAAGTTCTCTACGGGATAGATATTACTACTGAATACTGAAATGTGCCATGTTGGCCCGGAGGCAGGGGGGACCAGAGATGGAATGGAAGCGACACTGGATTTTCAACTCTATCCAGGCACAGCACTAGGCAAAAGCTTCAGCAGGTGAAAGTGTAGGCGATATTGGTGCACTAGTAGTAAAAGCAATTGTATTCATTGCCCAGATATATACACTTGTGGTGTGAGTACTTACACGGTGACTGCGTGGCCGCCAAAAGTGTAGAGGATGTTGGTGGCGCCGGTGAAGTAGAGCATCAGGCTGGTCGGGCCCGAGTGCTTCACGCCGTCGACCTGCGATGTGATAGAAGCCATTGGTCAGCTAGTGGCGATCAATCGGATGTGACGACATTGGTGGCGAGCAGACTGACCTGGCCGTGGACGGCGGCGGCGATGGTGAGGTACCAGGCGGTGTAGGTGGTCATGCCGAGGCCGAGGAAGGACCAGATGCGGTAGTTGTGGAAGGAGGGGATGAAGACGGTGGTGGCGCAGCAGGCCCCGAATATGTAGGTCCAGGTCCGCTTGTCCAGCCGGTCGTTGATGTAGTAGATGTTGCTGCATGCCGGCCAGGACACGTACGCGTGGTTTCAGCAATCGATCGATGGATCGATCATCTCCGACAGATACTAGCATTTGCAGAGTTAAAAGAATTAAGAAAGGAAACAAGTGAGTGAACCTTGCACAGGCGATGAGCTGGATGACGGAGCCGAAGAGCAGGAAGGTGCAGTTGAAGGCGAGGCCGGCCACCTTCCAGTACGGGCCCAGCAGCCCATCCAGGACCTCGAACCACTGCCCAAAAGTAGCAAGAAAGAAAAACAGTTCAGTACTCCATATACATTCCTGCCTGTTTGTTTGATGCGTGTGTAACTAAACAGACAGATGCATGCTTATCGCGTTGCGGCGGTTTTGCTTCAGCGATAAGGAAGCGGTCAGTCCACGCAGCATGCGAAGGGAGGCCCTTTCGCCGGAACGATCACGATTCGCGGGAGGGGGATCATGCCAGTTCCGGCGCCGGGAGAAACCGTCGTGTGCAGGAAAGCCGGAAACGGACGGAACTGACTGGAAGAGTGAGAGAAGCAAGGCAGGCAGGGTGGAGTGAGTGGGCGACCTGGATGACGTGGTTCTTGAAGCTGACGCCTTCCTTCTCCTTGCGGGCGCGGTACTCGACGTAGAGGACGCTGATGAGGTAGGCGGTCCAGCTGCCCATCAGGCCGTAGAACACCTGCAGCACCAGCCCGGACGCCATCCCCAGCTGCGAGAAGGAGTAGGGCAGCGTCAGCGGGATATTTTATAATTTGCCACACTTTTCTCAAATCCTTTATAATTTGCCACACTGACCACCACCTGTCAGTGACACATGGTGTGGCAAATTATAAAAGTGAAAAGAAAAGTGTGGCAAATAATAAAATGCCCCGGCGTCAGCAGCACCTGCGCCACCTGCAAACACGGCCAAGACTGAATGCGCCGTCGAGTCGATGTTGATTCTCTTGCGTACTCCTGCGCGTGGAGGTGCCGATCGAGGTGCATGGCGCAGGGCGAAGATGTGCGTGCGTACCTGGTTGGAGGCGCAGCTGAACCAGGCGTCCCAGACGGACCCGCCGTGCCACAGCAGGCTCGTCACGCTGAACTTGCCGCCGCCCTGCTGCTGCTCGGAGTCCTCGCCGCCGTCCCACGCCGTGTCCATCGCGCGCACCTCCCCCTTGCCGTTGCCGCCGTCCGCCATGGGCACGATGGCCTCCTCCGCGTGATCGCCGGGCACCATCCTCACACCCCCGCTCTCTCTCCTTCTCTCTACGCACGCGACAGAAAGTCAGAAACCAAGAACCCGAGGACGCAATGGCTGCACAGAGTGACAGAACAGAGGAACACGCACGCAGGGCGCTGGCTATATATGCCCACGAGTAAATACGCCACCAACCTGTCGCGCGGGAGGGAAAGTAAATGAGTACGCCGGACAGTTGGCCGCTGCGGACGCGGCCAGCAGCACAAGCCGCCGACGGAATTTACTGTGCTATCGAAAGCCGGCTCGTACTTTTCTGCAGCCAAGCGCCGCCGAGTTCACAAACTACTGTACTCCACCAACAGAGGGGCCCAGGAGCGCACAGCAGTTACTGCTTCGCCGCGCGCTTTACGGGATCTCGCGGCGTCCTCTTCTCCCGGTCTCTCCGGCGCCCTTCTTCTCTTTACCGGGAGAGGAGGCCGATCGAGCCGACGTGGGACGGTGGGAGGGGGAGCGTGGAGTGCTTTCTGGTGATCTCGACGAGAGAGGGGAACCACATGCCGCTTTATATCGACCCGCTTTGACGTGCTGCAAAATTCTAGAGCAAAATGTAATCGGCGGTCATCATGCACATGAAGTAAAATTGGAGAATAATGAAGAGACAACAACAAATATAATTAACAGGCTACAATAATAGCCGTGATCATATCATTTGTATCCTAACCATTGAATGGATAAATATGAAGTTGGATTAATGCTTCCGGCTGATTTTTGCCATGCATATCTTAAAATAACTTTGGAGTTTAATAGAGGCCAATAGATGCTATTTCGGCCATTTATTTTTATAAGGCGTATTCATATTGTAGGAGTAGCTAAATTCCAAATTGTTAGGTGTATTTTTTTTATTAGGTGTATTCGTATTGTAGGAGGACAATAAATAGTATTATGACAATTTATTTTTATTAGCTATATTTATATTTTAGCTAAATTCAACCAAAACAGCATATGCTGTCAAAAGGTAAATAAACTCCGAACGGTATCTAGCACTAGAACATGATGTCCCCGCCCACGCTCTCGCGATCACCCACCCACGTGCTCACGCCATCGCCGCCGTTCCCGCGCTCACCCTCGTCGACGAGCAGGGGCCAGGCTCGTCAGGACCCGCCGTCCTTGGTGCACCGCTGGCTTGCGGTTTTCCATGCCCGATCACGCAAGAGGTCTCACGTGTTTCACGGTGAGTTGGTTTGGGATGGGCGTGAGCGGATTTCATTGTTAGATGTAGATGGCGTGGAGTTGGATGTTTGCTCACCGGCGGCGATCACCGGAATCGCCACGGGAGCTACCATTCGTTTCCGCAGATGGGTGGCCAGGGTTGGGCTATGTAGCACTGCTGAACTACCTTTTCGTGCGCATCCGACCGTGTCACGCCGTGCGCCGCCCTTGGTGCGTGTGTGCGGGGTGGCACGGCCACGTCCGAGCTTGGGGCCACCGTCAGCCATGGCGGAACAGATCACGGGCCCACTTAACAGCGCGACGGTGTTATCTATCTCAACCTGCGGAGAAGCCGAGGCAGATCCATTTCCTATCCCCCACTCGCGAGGAAGGGAGCGACGAGCAAACCCTAGAACCTGCGGGGTTGTCTTCGTTCTCCCGCCCCAATCCAATCGAGCGATTCACCCACAACCCATAGATCCAGTGCATTGGAGAGGGACTGAGTCAGGTGACACTAGATCGTTTGCTCAGGTAGTCGGAGAGCCCATGGACAGGAGGTTCAATCGTGGGAGAGGAGGAGGTTTTGGTGGGGGAGGCTATGGAGGTCCGCGTCGTTCTTTGCCCAGAAACAACTTCAGATCTGGGCCTTACGGGGGAGATCTAGGTTTGGAGATGACACAGCTCGGAGGGAAGAAGAGAGGAGGAGAGAATAGATCCGTAGAGGGGAAGAGGAGTGGAAACGTGAGGAGGCTCGCAGGAGAGAGGAGGACAGGCGCAGATCTGAGGAGAGGCTCAAGGAAGAAGAAGAAGCGCGCCGCTGTGAGGCAAGCATCCGCCAGGAGGAAGAGCAACGCAGAATCGAGAGATCTAGAGAAACAGAGAGGTTAGCCAGGGAGCGAGCTCTGATGGATCAACGAAGGAGAGATGAAGCGGTGGCCGTAGGCCGCGATCAATGGAACCACCGCCAAGAGATGCTTGGAACTGCGTCTGCATCGACATCCGCCAACACAAACATTGTCGCGTCAGTATCGCCGATTCCTTCAGGTGAGTTGCATAATCTCGACACTCGCACTGGTCATGATTTGGTCTTGCATCCTCTGATTGTGAGCCTGTCAGTCCATTCGAACGTTCCATTAGGTAATAATCTGCCTGTGAGTTCAGTACGTGCGCCTGTCAATCACAATTTTGTCGAGGGGGACGCTCCTGGGGTGAGGCAAATTAGAGCTCCGGCAGGGTCCTCTGCACCTGTGCTGGATGCTTCTAATCCTGTGAATGCTAACAATGCTATGGGAATTGAAGAGTGGGGTCCCCTTACGGGTGGCAGGTGCAGTGGCTGTGGTGGTATGCATAGTCTTGCAGTTTGTCAGAGCAGGGATCCGTGGGATTATGTTGCCCCTTTCTTTGGCTCTGCAGATTTTGATCAGGGGTTCTATTCCATTCCTGCTGTGGAGGTAGAAGTTAGGCCACAGGAGGTATTGCATCAAGCTAGCATTAGAATCATATCTGGTGAAGCTACAGGAAGAGAGATTGAACATGAATTCCAGGTATGGGCTGAGTCCATGCAGATCAACTGGAGATTTTATGCCAAAATGATTTCTGAGACTGAGTTTCAAATGAGATTTCCTAATGCTAAATGCTTGGAGGAGTTGTCACACTTTGGTAGGCTGTACATGAAAACTAAACCTGACGTTCTAATTGAGCTCAAGAAATGGTGCGGAGATATTGTCCCATTGGCCTCACTTGAGGAAGCATGGTTTAGGATTAAAGGGATTCCAATGAAATACAGAGGCAGATCAACAGTGTTCTATGTTGCAGGTCTTGTAGGCAAGCCCCTTGCCCTTGACAAGAATAGCTTGAGAAATTTCAATTTCGTAAGGGTAAAAATGGGTTGCAGAGATGTGTCTTTGGTCCCAAATATCAGAGAAGCAGAACTAAAAGGGGGCTTCTATGAATTCCAGTACATTCGTGAGCTGTTTGAACCTTCTGTAGATCCAAGTATCATGTATAGAAATGCTGTTGATGTGGCAAGCAATTCTGCTGGGACCCATGCTGATAATGCACAGGTTCAGGGAGGGGGGTGCCTCAAGATACAAATATTGTCACGAATTCTGGTACTAATACACAGACTGGGAGGGGGACACAGGGATGCAATGCTGATGTTAACAATATTGTTAGGCAGGACACATGCCCATCCAATGGACAATTAAATACTGACAAAGGCAAGAGCATTGCCTCTTCTGTGTTTGAAGCAGGTCAATCATCTGGGTCTAGCAGTGTTTCCTTTGGTACTAGGCTTAATCAGGTCTTTTATGGCAACAATTCTAGAGGAGGGGGTACCCAAGTTAACAATGGAGCAATCTACAAGGTATGAATGTTGTTAGTGCTCTACAAGCTTAGATAATTAGTGCTTTGTCAACAGAGAATGTGGAGAATGTTCTTTCAAGGGGTGATTCAGAGGGACTGAGTGGTTCTGCTACTGATGAAGATTGCTCACTCAAAAGGAAAAATGCTGGAGACAATAGCTTTGAGAGTTTTATTCAACAACTTGCAGGGAATGGTAGTGACAAGGTGGAACTGGTGCAGAAGGGCTACAAACACATCCTGGATACAATAGCAGAAGAAGCCAGGCCAGAGGAAGTCCAGTCGGAGGAAAGTGAAAATGAGAGTGTAGGAGAGGATTCCAGTTCTGAGGAGAGTTCACAATCATCTGAAATGGACACAGATGTTCCTTACCTGCCTAGGGGATCAGTGGTCTTTGCATTACCTGCTTCTGGTGCACCTACTGGTAGGGCTGAAGTGATTGCTCTTGATGGGTCACAACCAGAGATAGTCTTGACTCAGGAACATGAAAGTGTTGCAGAAGAGGGACATGAGATAGCTGTAGAAGAAAGTGGTAATAATGTCCTCCCTAGCAGATTCAGTTCTAGGCTTCTAGATAGAAACAACAACCAAGTCAGAGTGGAAGAGCAAGCTAGGAATGTTGCATCTAGGAGGAACCTGGAAGGTACTAATCTCACTTCTACTAATTCCTTTTCTGCTTTAGATGATGATGATATTGCTAGTAGGGTCTTGGAGATGGGTGTTAATCCTGCAGAATTTAATCTTGATAAGATTGATAATATTAGAGATCTTGAAATTGCTAGGCATAGTTTAGCTGAAAAACAGGTGGGGAGTAATTGTGAATATCATTCTGACAATGGGGGGTTTTACTGTTGGATTGGAAGGATGATGGTATGGATGCAGATGGTTTCACTCCTGTTATATCCAGGAGCTCCAGGAAAAAGCTTAAGATTCTGAGGAAGAGTAATGTGGAAGGAGCACAAGACAAATCAGGTGCTGCTTCTGGGAAAGTTGGCACTAATCACCCTATGAGTGAAGTGTTGACTGGTCCCAGGTTGAGAAAGAAAAATCCTAAGTATCTATGATAGGGGCCAATTGGAATTGCAGAAGTGTTGGGAAGAAAGGGATGGGGGATTGTCTTCAATATTTTATCAAAACTAATCATGTGGATTTTTTGGGTCTACAAGAGACAATGCAAAAAGATTTTTCTCCAACTTTCTTTAGGAAAATTGACCCTTTGTGTCAATTTACTTGGAACTGGTTGCCTTCTGCTGGTAAAGCTGGTGGCATTTTGGGGGGGGGGGGTGAAGAAAGATAAGTTTGATGTTAAAAAGATTTCTATGGGCAAATTTCATGTAAAAGTGGTGGTTTATGATATCAAGAAGAAGGTGGACTGGTGTTGGGTCATTGTTGATGGGGCAGCACATGACAAGGATAAGAATAATTTCTTGGTTGAATTGGCTGGGGTTTGTGCAGACCAATCTCTTCCTATGCTCATTGGTGGAGACTTTAATCTGCTTAGATGTTCTGCTGATAAAAACAAGAGTATCTCATCTATGAAGTGGGGAGATGTTTTTAATGCATCATCAACACATATGAGCTCAGGGAGATTGATATGACTGGAGGGGCTTACACTTGGTCTAATGATCATGATATTCCAACCCTGGAAAAATTAGATAGATTCCTCATGAACAGAGATTGGGAAAAATTGTTCCCTTTGGTTACAGTACACAAGATCTCCAGGGAAATGTCTGACCACAATCCAATCATTCTTGATACTATGGAAGGTGACTCTGGCAGGAAAAAGGAATTCAGGTTTGAAAAAAGTTGGCTCAAGGAAGAGGATTTCTTGTGCAGGGTTGAGAAGGCCTGGTCTAAACCTGTTAGGGCAAGATCTAGATTAGAACAATTTCAGTTGAAGTTAAAAAATGTCAAGAATCATCTTAAAGGCCGGGGGGATAATTTGAGAGGCAGTAATAAGAAACTTAAGATTTAAATGCTGAAACAGTTACCGGAACTTGAACTCTTAGAAGAAACATGTCCTTTGTCTAGTGATCAGCTAATCAGGAAGGGGCAGATTCAAAATAACCTGATGAAGATCCATGAAACTGAAGAGGCATATTGGCATCAGAGATCTAGTGAAATGTGGCTGTTAAAGGGTGATAGGAATACTGAGTTTTTTCACAGAGTAGCTAATGGTAGAAGGAGGAGGAAGGTAATTTTTTCTCTGAAAAAAGATCAAGAGATTATTCGGGGGACACCTAGCATCCTATAGCATGCTACTTCCTTTTATAAGGAACTCTTTGGCCCCTCTGTGGCAAAAGGGTTCAATCTTAGAAGTGATGTGTGGAATGTTGATGAGATCTTGTCAGAGGCTGATAGATTGGATTTGGATAGACAATTTACTGAGGATGAAATCAAAACGGTTATTGATGGCATGGAGAAAAAACAAGGCAGCAGGTCCTGATGGGATTCCTGCAGAATTTTATCAGGCTTGCTGGCCAGTTATCAAAAGTGATTTGATGGGTTTATTACATGAGTTTTCTTGCATAATATTGATTTATCTAGAATAAACTATGGGATTATGACTCTTCTTCCTAAGAGTGAGGATGCTGACAGGATTCAAAAATACAGACCCATCTGTCTGTTGCAGGTTTTGTTCAAAATTTTCACTAAGACCTTGACCAACAGGCTTGAGCCTTATATGGGGAAGTTAGTAAATAAATGCCAGTCTGCTTTCATCAAACAGAGACACATTCTTGATGGTGTGGAACTGCTACAGGAGATCATAGAAGAAGCTAAATATCAGAAGAAGCAGGGAGTGATCTTGAAAATTGATTTTGAAAAAGCATATGATAAGGTTAACTGGGACTTTCTCCCGGAGACTTGTAAACAGAAAGGTTTCAGTGGAAAATGGCTGGCTTGGTTGAAAAGCGTTATACATAATGGGACCTTGAGTGTTAAAGTGAATGATGTAGGTGGGCCTTATTTTTCCAGTTATAAAGGTGTTAGACAGGGAGACCCCTTGTCTCCTTTTCTTTTTAATGCTGCTGCTGAAAATCTAGCCAAGATGGTACACAGGGCACAAGATGCTGGACTGATAACTTGTTTGGCTGAACATCTAATCCATTGAGGTATTTGCCGTTTTACAGTATGCAGATGACACCATTTTCCTGATGAAAGATGATTTGGAGACTACCAGAAATCTGAAACTTCTCTTATATATTTTTGAAAGCATGTCTGGCCTGAAGATCAATTTTGAGAAGAGTGAAGTGCTAATGGTGCTTGAGGATGTTGAGAAACAACAAACATACATTGATATGTTTAATTGCCAGAAAGGGGATTGGCCCATTACTTATTTGGGAGTACCTGTCAACTCTAGGAGAAACACTGTCAGGGAAATGCAATTTTTAGGTGGGAAAGTTAGGAAAATGATGGATGGTTGGATGGGAGGGGCTATGTCTATTGGGGGCAGAGTCATTAGAACTGATGTGTGTTTGTCATCAGTTGCAGTCTACCACATGTCCTTATTCCTATTACATAAAACAACCTTGGAAGAATTAGATAAGCCAAGGAGGTCCTTCCTTTGGCAAAGTAGTGCAGCCAGAAGGAGATACCATTTGATTAGCTGGAAAATAATATGTAAGCCTAGAAAGAAGGGTGGCCTTGGGTTAAAAAATCTGGCAAAATTTAATATCATTCTTATGTGTAAATGGTGGTGGAAGCTTGAGATTGGGGATGGGCCCTGGCAGCAATTTGTTAGAGCTAAATATTTAGGTGAGAGAGGGATCACGATGATAAAACATAATGCTAGAGACTCTGCTTTCTGGTCTGATCTTTTGAAAGTTAGACATCATTACCTGGAAGGGAGAATCATGAGGGTAGGGAATGGGAGAAGAACTAGCTTCTGGAAAGATGCCTGGTGTGGACACACACCCCTGATGATCCTATTCCCCGGTTTGTTTGAAATCTGTAACGAACAGGAAGCTTCAGTAGCTGAGTTGGCTTGTAGAGGGTGGGCCCTTTCCTTTCGAAGGTGGCTGATAGGGGATCTCCAAAATAACTTGAGAAACCTGACTAATAAGCTGGCTTGTGTTGCCTTGAATGAAACTGAAGATATTCCTAGTTGGAAATGGACTAAATCAGGTACTTTTACTGTGAAATCGATGTACAATCACCTTTCGAATATGGGTGTTGATAGGTCCTTCAAGCATCTTTGGAAAGCAAAAATCCCTTTCAAGATTAAGGTTTGGCTCTGGCTTATTTGGCATAATGCAATCTCAACAAAGGATAATATAAAAAAAGGAAATGGGTTGGGAATTTTAGCTGTCAGTTCTGTGACAGTGATGAATCGATTCTGCATTTGTTCTTTCGTTGTGATGCGGCAAAATATGTCTGGAGTGTGGTGGGTGCTGCTGTGGGTGCCAAGGATCGCCCAGGCTCCTTCCTGCAATATTTATGGTGGATACCACAGTACCTGTCTGCCTCTCGTAACATTCAGATTACTGGGTTGGCTGCTATTTGCTGGGCCATCTGGAAGATGAGAAATCGGGCCTGTTTCGAGTCTAAGCTAATCAGCTCCCCGTTTGAACTAATTAGTTATTCGTGTGTTTTTTTTGAATTACTGGGCAGGTCTTCACCCACAGCAAGAACGTGATGATCTCAGGGAAGGTGCAAACATCTTGATCCGTGTGGCGACATCTACCGAAGCTGCTCGAGATCGTGCAAGTAATGTGGTGCCTCACCAAAACCTGTTGCTGGAAGACGACGTTGATGAAGTGATGGAGGATCTCAACTGATCGCTTCCTGGTCTTTGCTGCTTTTTTTCCAGCTACTATCTTAGTTTACCTTTCGTGCTCCCTGGTGCTATGTCCAGCACTTGTTTTCAGTAAGGGTCCCATCGGTTCCGTTAGTTTCTTCTGCTCTTTTGAGCTTTGCGATTGGACTGTTATTGTCTAGCTTGGAGACTGATGTAGGTGTACATAAACTGATCCTTTTGGTGGCTGGGGGCTGAGGGTTTGCGACCCTATGTACAAAAACGTTGTGTTGGACTGGTTGGTGGTTCCGTTATTTCAATAATAATGGAGCACGGGCCCTTCTCGGGGGGTGCCGTTTATGTTAATTTTAGCTAAATTCAAATTTTTGGGTGTATTCTCTTTTTATACTGGTTGATGCCGACTCTAATCACAATGTAACCATGGTGTTAATTCCCTTTTTATTTAGAAGGATCCTTCATTTAGCCCGTAGTTAATTACCTCTTGAATCATGATGTAACCATGATGTTTTTGGATCCAAATCATGTCAACTCAGTGTCTTGGTCACTGTGACCCGTTGCTCGATCTATAGCTACAACTACGTATCGATCTTCTTTGTGTTGGATGGATGCCACGAAACAATAATATACATCTCTTTATAATTAAACTGTTACCTTTTTATGCTAAAACTGCTCTGGTCATTGAATATGAGATTAAGTAGGAAACCCATACGCACGTGTAGAAACATAAACACACTATTACATCCTTTGTCCTGTCTCACAGACAAACTTGTTAATATTAAATGACCATGTTTTCCTGGTCATGGACAAATGTTTTGTCAATATTAACATGATCACTTTTGTTGTTTCAACAAAGTGTCTGAGTAGACCCAAGTAATTGAGATACTACGAGTTTTTTTTTTTGATAAATAGTATTGTCATGAGATGGTTGTTTTGTTTACTTCCTTAAACCATGAGAATATTCAATGATGTTTACTGTAAGAATCATTTTGCTATAGTCAAGTATCACACCGTAAACTGGGTGATCGAAAAGGCTAACACTGGATGGTCACGGAAGTATTCATTTCATTGTGATAGTTCAAGATTGGGAATCACTCCTCTAGTTAATAGAGAGATACATCCAGGATCCACTCGGTGAAATAGTATCGGTAAATAAGTCTATACAGACAAATACATGACACTAGTCATGGGGATACTATGTCACCATAACGAGTAAAAGGAATCATACCAGGTATCGGGAATAATGTGATAAGGTTATTAAAGAATTTAAATTCATGGTCTTATCATTCATCTCGTCCTGAGGTATTAATTGGTATCGCGAAGTGATAGGAACATACTCAACAAACCAACAGGTTCAGCAGTTTTCCTTCGTATAACTCGTATGAATCAATATGGACGTCTATGGTTCCGACATTGATTATTGATTATGAAATTGGTTTCCTAATCATGTCTACTTGTTATCGAACCTGTAGGGGCACACACTTAAGGCACCATAATCATTTGTTCACATTGGATGGCCCGCAGAAAGAGCGGGTGTCATCCGGATAGTTCCGACGTGATAGAATTAATATTTAAAGAGATTACGGGGGAGATTAGATGTCCCGGGATGTCAGGAATATGTTTCTAAAATTATTAGATAATATCGATGATTTTATCTACAGGGGTCACAGGGTTCCAGAAGAGTTTCAGGGAAAAATCGAGAAGAGGGGGAGTGCCGAGGGGGTAGATTTCATCATATAGCCGAACCCAATTTTTTGGGGCCGCCAGGTGGGGGTGGCCTCACAATGTGCAACACCATCCCTGGTATTTTCCCTGATTTATTTGATAAATAAACAAGGAGTAAAACTGGAAAAGGAAAGAAGGGGGAGGGGGATTGGACTCCATCTAGGAGTCCAATCCGAGTGTCCTAAGAGGGGTGGTGCGGCCACCTCCTCCTTGGTGCGGCCACCCCATTGGTTTGGGAGAATATCCCCCTCTCCTCCAACTATAAAAGGACCCCAAGACCTTGAGGCAATACACACAATTGGCTCTCAAGCCCTTATCTAGTTGATTAGAGGCTCTAATTAGGTTTTCTAATTAGAGGCCTTCTAATTGAATTAGAGCTTCCCCTAATTGGGTTTTGAGGTGTCTGATGACCCACAAGTATAGGATATCGCAACAGTCTTCGAGGGAAGTAAAACCCAAATTTATTGATTTGACACAAGGGGAGCCAAAGAATATTTATAAGCCTTAACATATGAGTTGTCAGTTCAGCTGCACCTGAAAGTAGACTTCCTCGCAACAGTCTATCAGTGGTAACAGTTTTATAACAGTAGTAAAATAACAGCAGGAATAAAATAGTAACAGCGGTAGCAATTGTGGAAAACAACATGATTACAGTATTGTAGGCATAGGGATGCATGAACAGGCGTTGCATGGATAAGATAGTTCATGTAATAATCAAAACATGGGCATTGCAGATAGATAATAATAAAGTATCCAAGTTTTAAGAAAATCATAGGCATGTGTTCCAATTTAGTCGTACGTGATCGCAATGAGAAACTTGCACAACATATTTTGTCCTACCAGCCCGTTGCAGCGGGGCCTCAAGGGAAACTACTGGTAACCAAGGTGCTCCTTTTAATAAATCACCAGAGCAAATAATTAACACTCCTTGAACACATGTGATCCTCACATCACAGCTATCCCCTCCGGTTGTCCCAATTTCTGCCACTTTGGGCCCTTGGGTTCTGGACAACAATGTGTGTAAACAACTTGCAGATATGATCAAGAAACATAATTATACTCATGAAACAATAGCATGTTCAGATCTGAGATCATGGCACTCGGGCCCTCGTGACAAGCATTAAGCATAACAAGAACAACGATATAAAGCACTAACAACAGATACTAGGCACCATGCCCTAATAATTTGGCATTATTACATGAACGATCTCATGAAATCCCTTCCATAACTCTCAGCCTATAGCGGGGATTACTCACACGTGGATGGGGGAATCATGGATGGTTGAAGGAGAAGTGGTGGCGATGACGATGGCGATGATCTCCTTCGAATCCCCGTCCCGACACGGTGCTAGAACAGGAACTTCTGATCCCCGAATTGGGTTTCGAGGTGGTGGCGGCGATGTGGTGTGTTTATCTGGAATATGATGAACCCCCCCTCGGTTTTTAGGTCATGGGGGTTAAGTAGACGAAAGGGGATCCTGAAGGGGTGCCTGGGGCAGCCACACCACCAGGCGACGCGACCAAGGGGGGCGCCAGCCTATGGGTGTGGGCCCCTCCTTGCCCTCCTCCGGCTCTTCTTCTGGATCCGGGGGTGTTGGGGTAAAATAAGGACTTCGGGATCTTTTCCGGGAAATTTCCTGAAAGTTAATTTTCTGCACAAAAACAAGACGCCAAGGTAATTCTGCTGAAAACTGCGTTAGTCCATGTTAGTTGTATCCAAAACTCACAAGTTTAGAGGTAAACAACAGCAAAAGTGTTCGGAAAAGGAGATACGTTTTGCACATATCAACTCCCCCCAAGCTTAGCTTATTGCTTGTCCTCAAGCAATTAAGTTGACAACTGAGTGCAATAGAAGAACTTTTACGAACACATTTGTTTCATATGATGTAAATATTCTCACTATATGATCAAGTGCTTAGGCAGTTCATAATAAGAAGTACACAAATAAAGTCACCTAATAGTATGCAAACCATGAAGAGATACCAACACACTAATAATAAACAACATGAAATATATCAATTTGTAGGATTGCAATGTTCATAATAAGATATGATAAAGTGGTATCTCGCTTGGCCTTAATAATGGAGCAAAACATAAATGCTACGGCACCTCTTAGGTTCAAGTGAAGACTAGAAGTAAATATATCAAAGATACAAGCATCATAGTTATACCACAATCAACCGTGTTCTGGGACACGCACATTATACTAAAAATGATAGCTATGCTCTAAAGAAGGTGCATAAAGTGAGAAGGTGAAGACTCAACGTAAAAGTAAAAGAAAGAACCTTCGCAGAGGGAAGCGTGGATTAACATGTGCTAGAGCTTTTTATTTTATTAAAAACAGAAGTAAAATGATTTTTGGGAGGTGATTGTTCATGTCAACGAATGGTAATAGAGTTCTTGTTATCTTCCATACTAAACAAGTTGAGAGCGGTTCCAAAATATTTATATTAAGCATTTATAGCATGATATTTATATAGTATGACACTCCTCCCCACCTTGCTTTCGCAAATCATGGCTAACCGAATCCTTGGGTGCCTGCCAACAATCTAATACCGTCGAGGAGTGCCTATTTATTTAGTTTTTTTATGTTATAATGGTCTAACCAGCTCTTTGCAAAATTAATGACAAACAGATGAAGCATGCAAGTCAGGGTACTCAATTAGTATGGAAGATAACAAACCCAACTACTACTTCCTCCTGAGCTAAAACAGTTTCACAAAATGAGAAGCATTTTGAAGGTTTTAAAGATAGCACATGAAAATTTAGTTGTAGTGGCGGTTAAATACCACATATAGGTAGGTATGGTGGACACATTTGGAAAAACTTTGGTTTTTGGGAGTTGGATGCACGCGTAGAGATCATACTCAGTATAGGTGAAGCCTAGCAATAGACTAGGAGTGACAATCAAGAGAGCAACAACTATCATAATCATACTTGCGACAGAACAAAATTAACAGGGGCATAAAAGTGATAAAAAATACTCTGAGGCAAAATAAATCATCGAGGTTTGATTGACTTTTTGTTTTCAATCTTATGCATGCGTGAGCATGTGCCAAGTCAATTCAAGTGAAATATTCAGAGGGAGATACCACAATTTCATACTCTTCTATGAATAAAATAATGGAAGCAAACATTTATACGACATGCTATCTAATATTAGTAAGATCGAATTACTCATGAGAGAGCACGAACTACTAAGCATCGATTAAATAACATACAACTTACATGAATAAACTAGGCATGTACATATGGATGAGTATATGTACAAAAATGAAAACAAATAGAGTTCATACCAGCCTCTCACCACAACTTGAATTGCCGTAAATCGTCATTATTGCTCTTCACTCGTGTGGATTGAATAATGTAAAATGATAACCGAGCTCCAATGGAGTCACAGAGGACTATTGAACTCTGCAAAAAACTTTACAAAACTAAAGAAGAACAACAAATATTTTTGGGGTTTTGAATTTAAAGCAAGAACAGAAGGAAACAAGCAAACAAAGCAAAATATTTTTGGATTTTTGAATATTAAACTGAAACTAGAAAGTAAAGCAAACCAACAAAAAAAACTAAAGAAGCAAATAAAGATAAAAAATAGGAATATTTTTGGTCTTTCTGCATTTTGGAAAGCAAAAATAAAAAAAGCGAAAGAAACAAAAACATGGATATACAAAGAACCGATAGAAACATGATATGTAGATGAGCGTGATGTCGGCATACCTCCACCAAAGCTTAGGCTTTTGGCCTATGTGGATATCAATAACGACGCGCGTAGTAAACCCCACGCTGGTGGGTCGTCCCTAGCATGGTCGTACTCAGGCGCCCACAAAGAAGATGAAGCAGCAGGCGCATAGTCATAACCGGGGTGCCGGTACGGAAACCCTGCAGTGTCAGAGGGCTTGACGAAATCATTTTCCTCCCCCTCTCCAGCATCCTCTACATTCTGGGGATGCTCCTCAATATATGCATCAAATTCACTCTCTGAGAGTGACCATCCTTCCCTGACATTAAGGTTAAACAAAAGAGGCGTAGGCAAATTGACTACTCTATCAAATTTAGTTACTCTCCACCTTGATTTCTGGGAGAAAGTTATTTCATAGGACAAATTGTTCAAGTTAGCAGAGGAGGAAACAAATTTATGTTGTATCATGGAATTAACATCAAGCCTCTCTACGGGAAACCGGAGGTCTAAATGGTGTGGCTCCACACCATGCAAAGCTATCAAATGAGAGGCAACGAGACCTCCACAAATTCCGCCCTTCTCGCGGTTAGCGGCGAGACGGAAAGAAATTAAAGCACCAAAATTGTAAGACCTATCATGCTTCAAAGCAGCTGAGATAAAAGCTAGATCAAACATAGATAACTTGTTTGCAGTTTTTCTAGCAAGTACACACTTGGCAATAAAATAGGCAAAATCTCGATTAGATGGGAGTTGAATATTTGAAATTTTACCACTCTCTTCTGAGAAGCTTCTTTCTTGGCAAATTTCTTCATATGGATCCATCAATGGTTTGGGCTGCCCTCTTATTTTATCACGTGATCCCCATTGTGGCACCTTAATAGTTGCACAAAAATCATTGAAAGTAAGTTGACAGTTTTATTATAAATTTTGTAATGAACCATGGGGTTAGGCGAGGACTAGCTGAAGCGAAAATCCTACACCACATACATAGTTAGTTTTATGTGTTGGGTAGGTTCGCCCTCAATGAAATGGTCCAATCTTGCATTGGTGACAAGAGTTTGGAAATCTTGCAAAATTCCTACGGCATGCATAAATTCATGGCATGGATAAATGGATGGGAATAATCCTTCTTATCAGTGTACTTGCATGACCTCATGCAACTCCAACTCATGCTGGTCAAGTTTGTGTACATTATACTCCATTTCTGAAATTTTGGACAAGCATCATAAAAATGGATTTCAAGCAACTATATGATAGAAACTATAATAAAGACTTGTATGAGGGCTAAACATGCATCAAAAATAAATTATTTTCACACAAATCAAGCATGCAAAATCACATAACCTGTCACCTACAGTACCAAAATACTCAAGAAATACTCCACTAAACAAAATTCTACTTGGATAATCGGAGGAGTCACATATCGAAGATCAAATGCTCCAAATTTCAGCAACAAAGATGGGTTGAGCAAGGAGATCGCGAAATTTGAGAAGAAAAACAGCAAGACCTCGGGTTCCAGGAATGTTTTCGAGTTTGGGAAAGAGAGTGGAGTATTTGGCAGGGAGGAGAGCAAGTGGAGGGCCAGGGGGCCCCACAGTATGTGTTGGCGCCCCTAGGGGCCTACCCGCGCCACCTGGTGGCGTGCCTCTTGTTGGGTCCCCCTGGGATTCCCCAGGTGCCTCTCTGCCTCATTTTTGACGTAGAAATTTAATATATTTTTTCTGGAACTTTTAGAGAAACTTCATTTTCGAGCAATTTCTAGAATCTAGTAAATGATTAAAAACCAGGAAATAAAATATGGAATGGTGGAAAACAAAACCAAAACCAAAGCTACAGAGGTTCTAAGACACTCCAGTAGGAAAATAACCAGTGAAAACATACTAAAAACATAAATGTGGGTGGTGAAAACATGAGTGACTTCAGTAAACAAGGTGAAAACATGATGAAAACATGATCGTGGATGGTGAAAACATAATTACACTAGAGTAGCATGGTGAAAATAGGGTGAAAACATAAAGGTAAAAGTGAAAACATAGTGAAAACATTGTTTTCTTCATTCAAAATCACTTTGTTAACAAGGTTGATCAAGTCTTGTTACCAAAACATAAATGGTGGTGCTACTCGTTTGCCTCGGACCTTTGTGACGCCATCTTGCCCCATAGTGGATGGCCATGAGACATTTGCGGTGGCGATTCTTGAACCACAGCCTTTGGAACACGAGCTTTTCCACTTTTTGCAACAGGTCCGTTTCTTCCTCAATGATCAGGATGTGGAGGTAGTGAATTCTTGGCCCTGGTTTCATGGTGTTGGTCTGTTTCAATTCAGAAATCCAGTTGTCAGGCAGGCTTTAGCTTCTCACCCCCCTTGGAATTTTGCTGGTCAGTATACTTTGCGTTTCATTAAGCATGATGAGGGTATTAACTTCAGGTCTCAGTCTGGGATTAGGACTGGCTGGCTTATGTTTATTGGCATACCAATGGATTATAGAAATACAGAGAGTATTCGTGAAGCGGTTAATACTTTCGGAGAGTTCCATTACTGGCAGCATAGAGACATCCAGAAGTGCAGAACGCTGGTTTACGCTTCTTTCACTGCTCCTTCTTTGGTACCTAGAGATGTCGTATTCAGACAGCCTCGAGTTGGGAGGTTCTCAGGCACTAGGAATTCCTGGACTGCTCCATGTTTCATTTTATCTAGTGAATTTGCGGATGTTCACCCTGCTGATGAGGATCCAATGCCCCTTGATGGAAACCCACACCCATTGCCTGGGAATTTGCATGATGATGGTCTTTGGCATGGCTTGCCGGAGTTCCCTGAAATTGGATGGAATTTACCATCCCCTCCTCATGGTAATGTTGGACCTGTCGATGATCACCAACCCCCCTCTCCACCTGATGCTCAACATCAACATCAGCAACCCCCTCCTGTATTGTCAGTTTCAGAGGATGGTCTCTCTGTAGATTCAGGTGGTTCTATACCTGTTGATGTCTTGTCTGCTGATCAGCATGGTGTGATGCCTTCAGAGATTTTGGATGGCTCTGCTGCTATCCAGGAGTCTCCTCTTTCTGCAAATGTTTTGGCTGGTCAAGTTCATTCTGTGACAGATGGCTTAGCTGATGCAGTCCCTAATGGTCTTGATACTCTGGTACAAGCTGCTACTGGTACAGTGTTAGACAATAGTCTGAGTGCAAAAGGAGCCGTGTTAGCCGTGGCAAGCTCTGTTGGTACGGGTGCTGGGCTGGACAATGCTGCAGTTACAGGTTTGGATAGAAGAGGAGATCTAGTGGATTACGTTGGCTTGGTGGATGGCTCACCTTCTGTTGATTTGAATCGATCGGTTGCTGAGTTTACTGTGGCCACGGATACAGTTTTTGGTTCAGCCTCTTTACTGAAATCTGACAACGATGCTGTTTTACAGCCTTTTACTGAATCTGTGGCTGAAACTGTCGTAGCAGGCACTCAATCGGCCTCACAGCCTACTGCTCTGCAGTTGAATTTGGCCCCACAAGCTCAAGCTCTCTCTTTTGTGCCAGCCCCAAACAGCTCGAGGTCCCACACTGTCCCTGTCATTGATGCCTCTGAGTTTTCGGCTGGCACGAAACGCTCAGCTGAAACTGCTTTTGCTGCTGACACGGGTGTTCTGACGGCTGTTGATCAAGCTGAAATACTGAAGCGTAAGATGGTTCTGACGTCTCGATCCTCGCAGGCAACAATTGACGAAGATAATGCTGCAATTTTTCAGTTCGTCGCCCCATCTGTCGAGGTCCCTCAGAAGAAACCTAGGTCCAAAGCCCCACTGGTAAACACTGCTGTACGCATGTGCACTCGCAGTCAGTCCAAGCTGGATGGGTTTAAGCCACCGATCACTCCGGGGGTAGTCAGACCTAAGAAGAGGGTGAGAAAAGGAGTGGATAATTTATCAGAACAACCAAGTGGCACTTTGCACACTAGACCACCACTCTCTGTCACCTCGATTCAGCAGATTGGGCAGCTCCTGGACATGAACCAATCAGACCTTACAGCAGAAAGGCTTATGGCAGTTTCTGCAACAGAGTCAAGCAAAGAGGAGGTTTCCAATGATAAGTGATCAATCAGCTTTGAGGGGTGGATGTACCCTATCTCACATCCTGTATCTTTTATTTTCTGCTCCTAGGGATATTGCTCAGTGTGCTTGTGTTCAAGTTTTGTTTGTTCTCTGTTTCCCTTCCTATAGTAGGTTGTGGTTTGATACTATCTCTTGGCTTGGTTTTTATGGATTATAATATTACCAATCTTGTCTGGAAGGTGTTGTGCTGGAATATTAGAGGCCTTAACTCACTTGATAAGCAACTTGCTCTTTATAACAAAATCATTGAAAGTGGTTGTGCTGTTGTCTGTGTTCAAGAGACTAAAAAAGAGGACTTTGACAGGGCTTTTATTAAGTCTTGCTGCCCAAAGCAATTTGATAGTTTTGCTTTCTCTCCATCAGTGGGTGCTTCGGGAGGAATTTTGGTGGTTTGGAAATCAGGCATTCTGATTGGAAATATGGTGCAAACACATAGATTTGGTGTTATTATTAATTTCCAATCAGCACACTCATTGCAAAAGTGGACTTTAGTTGTTGTTTATGGTCCTTGTCATGGTGAACAAAGGGATCTTTTTGTGCAATGGCTATTTAGTCTATCAATACCAGATGATGAACTTTGGTTATTCATGGGAGATTTTAATTTCATCAGGTCGGAAGAGGATAGGAATCGACCAGGGGGTGACATCAATGACATGTTTTTGTTCAATGAACTGATTGATCATCTAGGTATCCTTGAATTACCCATTAAGGGGAGATCCTACACTTGGTCAAACATGCAGGCTGATCCTCTTCTTGTGCAATTGGACTGGTTTTTCACTTCTTCTCATTGGATCTCAGTATACCCAAACACCACTGTCACTCCTATGGCTAAACCCACCTCAGATCATATACCTTGCATTGTTAATATTGGCACAGTGATTCCTAAGGTGCATCTATTTCGATTTGAGAATTACTGGGTTGATCAATTGGGTTTCTATGATTGTGTTACAGAGGTTTGGAGAAGGCCAACTCGGGCCACTACTTCATCTGGGATCCTTACCGAGAAGATGAAGGCACTACGAGCAGGCTTGAAAAAATGGAAGATGGGCTTCTCTCGGCTGAAACTTTTAATCCCTAGGTGCAATGTGGTTATCCTTTTCCTTGATGAACTTGAAGAGAATAGGACCTTGTTTTTGCATGAGGCCAATTTCAGGAAGTTAGTTAAATTACACCATGAGAACTTGCTTAAATGTCAGTATCAGTATTGGAAGAAACGGTGTTCCATCAGATGGATGAAGTTGGGGGAAGAAAACACAAAGTTTTTTCATGCTATGGCCACAGAAAGATATAGAAAAAATTCTATTGCTAGTCTTGTTGTTGCAGATGGTCATGTGGTCACAGATCATGATCAACTGGCTCATGTAGCCTGGGATTTCTATAAGAAGAGGATGGGAAATTCTGAAGGAATCAATATGATGTTTCAGCTGCAGGAGATGATACACAGAGTTACTGATTTAGAGGATCTCATTCAGCCCTTCTCTAATAAGGAAATGGATGATCTCATCAAGGTAATGCCTGTGGATAAAGCTCCTGGCCCAGATGGTTTTAATGGAATGTTCCTAAAGAAATGTTGGCATATCATAAAGGAGGATTTCTATGCCCTTGCCAGTGACTTCCATAATATGTCAATCTGCTTAGAAAATATTAACTCTTCTTTCATCACTCTAGTACCCAAGAAATCTTCCCCTGAGACCATCAATGACTACAGGCCAATATCTCTCACAAACACTTGCCTAAATTTTTTAACCAAGATGCTGGCAGATAGACTGCAGGTGAGGATCCTTGACTGTATTCACAAGAATCAATATGGTTTCATTAAAGGCAGAACAATTCATGACTGTCTGGCTTGGACTTTTGAGTATATTCACCAATGCAAAGCCTCAAAGAATCCAATTGTGATCCTCAAATTAGATTTTGAAAAGGCTTTTGACTCAGTGGAGCATGAGGCAATTTATCAGGTGTTAAGGCAGTTGGGCTTTCCAGAGAAATTCATATTTTGGGTAAAGATTCTATTGGAAACAGGCACTTCATCAGTTTTAGTAAATGGAGTCCCAGGTAGAAAATTCAAATGTAGAAGAGGAGTTAGACAGGGTGACCCTTTATCACCATTACTATTTGTGCTTGGGGCAGAGATTCTTCAATATGTGGTAAATGATCTGAAGGAGAGGGGTTTATTGAAATTACCTATTGAGGTTGGTGATCAGGACTTCCCAGTGGTACAATATGCAGATGACACGATAATGCTTGTACAGGCAGAGGCTTCTCAGCTGCTTATTCTGAAGAAAGCACTGCAAGATTTCAGTATCTCAACTGGATTACGTGTTAATTTCCATAAATCTTGCATGCTGCCCATTAACATTTCGGATGAGGAGGTAAATGATTTGGCTTTGGTTTTCGGGTGTGTGGTTGGCTCTTTCCCGTTTACTTATTTGGGTCTCCCCCTGGGTACCACTAGACCTCGAATAGTAGACCTTTTGCCTCTGGTTACTAAACTAGAACGCAGACTCACAGCGAGTTCTACTTTCTTAGCATATGGTGGCAGATTACAACTAATCAACTCATGCTTGTCCTCTATGCCAGTATACTTTCTGTGTTCATTGGAACTCCCAGCTGGTATACTAAAACAGATTTACAGAATCATCAGGCAATGTCTTTGGAGAGGGAATCATCCTGACTCTAAGAAGCAATCTTTAGCCTCGTTGGATATGGTTTGCAAACCTAAGAGTGCTGGTGGTTTAGGTATTGTGGACTTTCAGAAACAGAATCAAGGTCTGCTACTTAAACATCTACACAAGTTTTTCAATAAAGCGCAGCTACCTTGGGTGGATTTGGTGTGGAAGTATTACCCAAATGGTGTCCCGCAAGCAGCAACTCCATGCGGTTCCTTCTGGTGGAGAGACATTATCAAACTTGCCCCCCTATATTTCAAGGTCACTACAGTTTCGGTTGGAAGGGGAGACACTGCTCTTTTCTGGTCTGACAGATGGCATGGCAGTCGGTTCTGTGATATGTTTCCACGTCTCTTCTCCTTTGTCATTGATGAGAAACTTTCAGTTAGAGAAGTGGTCAATTCCATCGACAAGACTCACCTCTTTGAGTTACCTCTTTCACAGCTAGCTTATCAAGAATTTTTAAGCTGGGAGATAGCTTTGCAGCATGTGCAGCTAGATCATTCGATTGATGATCAGTGGACTACTATATGGAAGGGGGGGCATTATTCCTCTCATCGTTTTTATCATCACTGTTTTAAGGACCAAAAGGCTGCAAAGATATATACTTGGATTTGGAAAAGTAAGGTTCTACTCCGCATCAAAGTTTTTGCGTGGCTGTTGGTCAGTGATAGACTAAACACTAGGGATATGCTGAGACGACGTCATTGGAATGTGACAGATATCTTTCATTGTGCGCTTTGTCCCACACAGCAAACAGAGGACTGGTTGCATCTTTTCTTCAACTGTAACTTTAGTGCCCGCATTTGGTCTTACCTTCAGGTACATTGGGGAGATGGAGATAACTTTGATCAGATTTTCTATGAGGCTAGGAAGAGGTTTGATAGACCATTCTTTGCAGAGGTGGTCATTATTGCTCTGTGGCACATCTGGAAAGTACGCAATGAGGCTGTTTTCCAACACATCATGCCAACTTTCAGGGCTTGGAAGAGAAACTTTGTTCATGATATCACCATGCATTCACATAGGGTGAAGGACAAACATCTGCAACAGTTGCTCCACTGGATACAACACCTTGCTTGATCTGGTCTGGAGATGTATATATTTCTGTAATATCCTTCCTTTTGTAAATACTCTTTGGTTATTTTCAATAAAATGCTATGGGGTTTAACCCCATAGTTTAGGTTTCAAAAAAAAAAACAATTTTTATATGAAGCAAAACTTTGCTTTTCACTAAATGATTATGTTACCTCAACCTTGATAGACATAGTCTTAATCATAATAATTTCATATTCTTTTTGTGGCACCGGCATTGAAATAGGACAATAGAAATCTCCAATCTTGATGGTCTCAATATTTTCAATTGAATTTAGACCATATTTCCTATCAATCTTCTTGGGAAAATAAACTGTATGTTCTTTATCATTAAAATTAAAAGTTACTTTTCCTTGATTGCAATCAATAACAGCCCCTGCAGTGTTAAGAAAAGGTCTCCCAAGAATAATAGACATATTATCATCTTCAGGCATTTCCAACACAACAAAGTCAATTAATATCAAACAACTAGTAGCCACTTGAATAGGACATTCTCACATATACCAATAGGAATAGGAGTAGAGTTATCAGCCACTTGCAAAGATATATTAGTTGGTATCAATTTTTTTCCAGAGAGAGTCTCTTATAGAGAGAAAAAGTCATAACACTAACTCCCGCTCCCAAGTCACATAAAGCAGTTCTAACATAATTATTTTTAATAGAACAAGGAATAGTAGGAATGCCAGGATTTCCAAGCTTCTTTGGAATCTTGCCATTGAAAGAGTAATTAGCACGCATAGTGGAAATTTCCTCATTAGGAATCTTCCTTTTGTTAGATACAATATCTTTCATATATTTGGAATAAGGAGGCAATTTAATTGCATCAGTTAAAGGAATTAGCAAAAACAAAGGTTTCATCCAATCACATAACTTGTTATAATGTTCTTCCTCCTTTGATTTGTGTTTCTTGTTAGGAAAATGCATTGCTTTTTGTACCCAAGGTTCTCTTTCATTAACGTGTTTATTAGCAATGAAATCCTCTTTAGTATACTTTGCAGTTTTAGTTTGCTTTTCAGGTTCAACTTCAGTTTCTTCTTTATCAGAAGCATCACTTTTATCATTACCATTTCCAGTTTTAGCATTAGAGACATATATACTATTAGGATCTTTAGCAGGTTCAGGAGACCTACAACATTTTTATGTTTCTTGTTTTTCTTAGAAGAAGTACTATTGTTTTTAGGCTGTTAAGAATCTTGTTTAATTCTTTTAGGACGTCCTTCAGGATACAAGGGACCCTCAGCAGAAAAACCACTTCTAGTAATTATTTCATGAACATGTTTTTCTCTCGAAGCATTAGCTAGCAAATCTTTTTGCACTTTAGTGAGTTGATCAATTTGAGTTTGAACCATATGGAAATGTTTAACAAGCATTTTAACATCATTAGAGGTTCTCTCAATAATACCATGCAAATTATCAATAGCTCTAGAGTTTTCCATTAGATGATTTTGCATTCTCATATTAAAGTTGTCTTGCTTAACAACATAATTATCAAATTTGTCTAAGCATTGTTCAGGTGGGTTAGAATAGGGAATATCTCTATTAGTGAAATATTGGAGAGAGTGTACCTCAACTGTGGGTGGATGAGGAATTGGCTTACATAATTCTTCCATAGGTGGTAGATTCTTCACATCTTCAGATTTAATACCCCTCTCTTTAAGAGATTTCTTGGCTTCCCTCATCACTTCATCATTTAATTCAATCATTCCCCTCTTCTTGGGTGTTGGTATTGGTGTTGGTTCTGGTATTGGTGTTGGCTCAGGTATAGTCCAATCATCATGATTTTTGGCTATATTAGCCAATGATTCCTCAGCTTCCTCTAGAGTTCTTTTCCTGAAAACACAACTATCCAGGTATGTCCTAATTCAACTATTAGTCCATTATAAAATTTATCTAGGAGCTCATTTTTAGGTAATGGATGTCGAGGGCTAGCTCTTATTAAAGAGAAAAATCTTGAGCAAGATTCAGGCATTTTCTCTCCTTCAATTTGCTTAAAGTTAATGATACTCTGCAAAGCAGCATGTTGAGTACTAGCAGGATTTTTTTTGAAAGAAAGCATTAACCCAACCAATAGGACTATCAATATATCCAGGTGAAAAATTGTTAAACCAATTTTTAGCTTCATATGTCAATGAGAAAGGGAAGATCTTGGTAACAAAGTAAGTGTGTTTCTTAATATCATCAGAAAATAAACTACTCAAAGATGAAAGCTCATTCATATGTTCCGTAGCACTTTTATTTTCGGTACCACAAAAAGGTCTTTCTCAACAATAGATATATAAGATAAATATAGAGAGAAATCATAATCCTTATATTTAATGTGTATGGGAGATGTAGCAAACTTAGCATCAAGAGAAGGTTTATATTTAACAACACGTCTTGCAAGAAGACTCTTAATAGCACTTGCACTAGCAGTAGCTTGAACTTCTTCAATAAAGTCATCATTAAGTTCAATGTAAGTTTCCTCAAGATCATCACTAGGAATTTCTCTAGACTCAGGTGAATTAACAGGTGTACCAACATTTTTATCAAGAATTTCAGTGTTTTCAATTTGTTTAGATCTAGCAATTGTAGCATCTAGGAAAGGACCTAGTGAACCAGTATCATCAAGCAAAGTAGAAGCATCATCAAAAGTATCAGAAGCATTTCCAGACTCAGCAGAAGTAGCAGAGTGTGTAGCATGTGGTGGTGTAAAAAGCTTACGCATTACATATGGTGAATCAAGAACAACAGAGGTGTTCAAAGTTATACCTCTCCTTGTAGTGGATGGTAATATAGGGACTCTTCCATCACGAGTTTTACCCATGATGAAAGGCTTGCAGTGAAAAATATCACGTTAAAGTGAGCAAATACATAAAGCTATTTTCCTCGGTAACGGCGCCAAAAAATAGTCTTGATGACCCACAGGTATAGGGGATCGCAATAGTCTTCGAGGGAAGTAAAACCCAAATTTATTGATTCGACACAAGAGGAGCCAAATAATATTTATAAGCCTTAACAGATGAGTTGTTAGTTCAGCTGCACTTGAAAGTAGACTTGCTCGCAACAGTTTATCAGTGGTAACAGTTTTATAGCAGTAGCAGTAGTAAAATGATAGCAGGAATACAATAGTAACAGCGGTAGCAATTGTGGGAAACAACATGATTAAAGTACTGTAGGCATAGGGATGGATGAACGAGCGTTGCATGTATAAGATAGTTCATATAATAATCAAAACATGGGCACTGAAGATAGATAATAATAAAGCATCCAAGTTCTAGACAAACCATATGCATGTGTTCCAATTTAGTCGTACGTGCTCACAATGAGAAACTTGCACAATATCTTTTGTCCTACCAGCCCGTTGCAGCGGGGCCTCAAGGGAAACTACTGGTAATTAAGGTACTCCTTTTAATAAAGCACCGGAGAAAATCATTAACACTCCGTGAACACATGTGATCCTCACATCACATCCGTCCCCTTCGGTTGTCCCAATTTCTGTCACTTCGGGGCCTCGGGTTCTGGACAATAATGTGTGTAAACAACTTGCAGATATGATCAAGAAACATAATTATACTCATGAAACAATAACATGTTCAGATCTGAGATCATGGCACTCGGGCCCTAGTGACAAGCATTAAGCATAGCAAGTTGCAACAACGATATAAAACACTTACAACGGTTACTAGGCACCATGCCCTAACAATCTAGCATTATTACATGAACGACCTCATCCAATCCCTTTCATCCCTCTCAGCCTACAGCGGGGATTACTTACACATGGATGGGGGAATCATGGATGGTTGAAGGAGAAGTGGTGGTGATGACGATGGCGATGATCTCCTCTGAATCCCCATCCCGGCAGGGTGCCAGAACAGGAACTTCTGATCCCCGAAATGGGTTTCGAGGTGGCGGTGGCGCTGCGATGTGTTTCTTTGGAATATGATGACCCCCTCGGTTTTTAGGCCACGGGGGGTTAAGTAGTCGAAAGGGGAGCCCGAGGGGGTGCCTGGGGCAGCCAAACCACCAGGCGGTGCGGCCAAGGGGGGGTGGAGCCAGCCTATGGTGTGGGCCCCTCCTTGCCTCCTCCGGCTCTTCTTCTGGCTCCGGGGATCTTCGGGTAAAATAAGGACTTCGGGATCTTTTCCGGGCAATTTCCTGAAAGTTGATTTTCTGCACAAAAACAAGACACGATGGCAATTCTGCTGAAAACAACGTTAGTCTGTGTTAGTTGTATCCAAAACTCACAAGTTTAGAGGTAAACAACAACAAAAGTGTTCAGAAAAGGAGATATGTTTTGGACGTATCATCGTCCTCTCCCGATTAGATCTAGCTCTAATCTCTCTCTCTTTTTTCCATGTGTTGGGATCTCTCCACCTAAACTGTGAACCGATAACGATTAGCCCTAGACGGCGAAGCGCCGCCAGACTTTGACGGACATACGTATTCAACTCTCAATGGGGTAACATGTGATATCCTCACTCTGCTGGATCCAGAAGGCACGATACGGGGAGACAACGACAGTCCCAACGCTAGGCTTATTCGTGGGACTCTTCATCAGGCATCATCGACATCGTCATCGACACATGTTTCGCGCTCTGTGTTGGTAACGATCATATCTAACCTCGCCCGTAACTCAATAACATATCATGTGTGCTACGTAGATCGGAAATTTTTAAATTATGCTATGTACACCAATAGTGGTATCAGAGCGGTCTATGTGTAGGTATAGATACGATCTAGAACACTGGTGTGTGCGGGTATTGCATAAGTTTGTGCAAGTATATTAGAAAGTTCTCTAATATTCAGGATGTTTATGATTGCTTCCCAATATGTTATGTCGTTTTTATTCAATGGCATAGTGAGATTTGTACAAGGTTCTGGCAATCCTAGGACGTTCGAGTTTCCCCTGGCATATCTCGTCTAGTCCGAAGAAGTGCTTCTGTAGGTTTGGGTCTTGCTATAGCTGGATTCGTAGGCGGATGATGTCTATGCACGCTTCTATTCTTGTAGACAGTGTTGGGCCTCCAAGTGCAGAGGTTTGTAGAACAACAGCAAGTTTCCCTTAAGTGGATCACCCAAGGTTTATCAAACTTAGGGAGGTAGAGGTCAAAGATATCCCTCTTAAGCAACCCTGCAATTAAGATACAAGAAGTCTCTTGTGTCCCCAACACACCCAATATACTTGTCAGGTATATAGGTGCACTAGTTCGGCGAAGAGAGAGTAAAATGCAAGTAATATGGATGATAATAAGTGATAATAGCGATCTGAAATAAAAATGGCAGCAAGCAAATATGTAGCAGAACAGGCGGAAAAATGGTGTTTCAATGCTTGGAAATAAGGAAAAGGGATCCTACTTTCACTAGTGGACACTCTCAACAATGATCACATAATTGAATGCATAAATATCTCTCTTCACTATGCTACTCCGAACCACTCTCCGGTCGAATAAAAAACACCACTTCATTGTGTAGGGATGTAACAACACTCCTCAAGTTTGTATTCTCATGTCTACTTAACCCCACGCTGTCACTATGAACGCCCTAGAAGGTACTAAGCAAACTCCACAATTTCATAGGGTCATCCAACACAAGATATAAATATCATGCTAAACCACACGGTGCACACACTGTCACCTTTACACCGTGATCAAAGTGTTTACGGAGATCTCATAAAAAAACCACTTGAGTAGTAAAAGATGAAGAGTAACATGTACGAATTCAAATAGATTACAAATCTCATGAACACATATAGATCACACCATGGGAGAGAGAGATGAACCACATAGCTACCGGTAGATCCCTCATCCTCGGGGAGAACTACTCCCTCCTCATCATAGGAGACAGCAACGGCGATGGGGATGGCGGTGGAGTCGATGGAGATGGCTTCCGGGGGCACTTCCCGTCCCGGCAGGGTGCCAAAACAGAGACCCGTTCCCCAAAATTTGTCGGTGGCGGCGGCGGAGCTACGGATGTATTTTGTGGAAAAGGTCGATTCTCCTAGGGTTTATGCCTCGGGGAGTATATATGGGCGAAAGGGCGAGGCCGGGGAGTGTCCAGGGGGCCCACACCCCTAGGTGGAACGGCTAGGGGGGCCCGCGGCACCCCATGGTGTGGCCACCCTGTGGCCCCCCTCCGGGGCTCTTCGGGACTTCTGGATGCTTCCGGGACTTCTAAGACTTCTGGCTTTCGAATTTTCCAATTCCGAGAATATTTCCAGAACAACTTTTCTGAAACTAAAAACAGCAGAAAACAGGGAACTGGCTCTGTGGCATCTTGTTAATAGGTTAGTCCCGGAAAACGTAAGAAAACGTAGGAAAGCATACAGATGATATATAGCAATTGGCATAATATCAACATGGAACATCAGAAATTATAGATACGTTGGAGACGTATCAGCGGCATAATGGACGAGGCATGTGGATTGGATCCACACGAGAATGTCAATCTAGCATTGTGAACAATCATGTCTGATTTTGTTCGTAGGTAGTAAACGGTTTGCTACGTAGAACCTACAACCACGTAAAATATGCAAACATAAGCATTAGATGCGTCTAACTTTTTTTTGGAGAGAATATAGTGTGATGTGGTATAGTCCATTCAAGAGTTGCATGTGATGTTATCCACTGTATTTTTTTGACCTACTAGTCAACTTAAACCATGATGGTTGGAAGCCATGTAATTGTTATGTTTTGGTTGTCTTAGTATCTTATAGATAGGAGAAGCACATGGAGGTGGCGATCAATAATGATCCATGGAGCAAGGAAGGAGTTCCGAGCCCAGAAAAAGAAGAGGACTATACTACATCACTAATATAAACTGTCTGTGATGGTTAATCTTTTTATGCACTCTTTTGATTGCGCAGTAGTTGTGATTATTAGGGCGATTCCTCACTTGAAAATATCAAGGTGACCGTGCTATTCCAAATTTTGCACCGTCAAACTGGTTCAGGTTCGCGTTCACCATTTCTATCCAAGGGTCGACGTGTTCTTAAAACCTTATAGGCACGTATGGATTGATCACTTATATCCAAGGGTCAATACCATATAGGCAGAAACAATAGTTGGTTGTCTTGACGTTCGGGCATGATAGTCCTAAGCTCGGAGCACATACATTGAAAGATGAACGAGAGTCACATGGGATGTGATTGGCCAATAGAACTACCCTTTGGATTATGATTAGTCTCCGAGATGTATCCATCCTTCTGATCATAATTCCAATGTGGGTCTCGAGTAACTGAATATTGATTATGAGGAATATCAATTTCAATGGAAGGGCACTTGATAGGATAAAATAATTTCTTTTAACTTAGTGCAATTTATTCATGGACATGTCTAGGTGAATTTTGCTATCATTGTAGATAACGGTTGTCAACAATAACTTGATTTGTGGGATGAATTTTCTAACTGCTAGTGGAGAGAACATTGCGGATTGGATTTGCAATCTAAACAATGTACCCAGAAAAGCTAAGAAACTTTATATTCTAGATGGATCTACCTCAAGAATGCCATCTAGTGACATTTGTGAAAAGGATGATAGTTCTGTTAAGAACCTCATGCTAACTTACATGGATAGGTCACTGCACACTCGCTTTGTAGAAGCAAGTGCATATGATGTGCTCATAGAGCTGCAGAACCTATTTGGAGAGATAATTAAAAACGCTTGTCATGAGTTAACAAGTTCTCTTGTTAATTGTAAATTAGATGAGTGCGATTTGCTCATTAATTATTTGGCTAGCATGATTAAGTTTAATAAAATGTTGGAGGATTTAGATTCTCTAATGAATGCCCAAATAAATCAAATGATATTGCTAAATTCGTCCCGTCTGCCTCATAGCGAAGATATTCAAAATTCAAATTTTATTGGGGGAACGACTCACATAAGAGATCTTATCAAAAACTCAACACAGTGCAAGCTATAAACTCCGATAAAGTTGATTGGAACAATTGATGACTCCCAAGTGCAGGAGATCAATTGTAGTACCTTTCGATAAGTATTTGAGTGTCGAACCCACGAGGTGCTGAAGGTAAGCTATCTATTCTCTAAAGCCCTATAACCCTCTTATATGGCTGTTTATGCAAAGCAATAAGTTTGACTAAAAGGAACTAACTAATTAAAAGCAAGTGACATGGAGTGTGGTTTGTCTAGTAACTAGTGAAGCAAGTTTAAAATGCAAGTAATCCTAGAGCAAGTTTCTAAAGCAAGTTTCTAAGCAAGTTTCACAAGTAGCAAGCAGCAAATATCTCAAGTATCTTAAGGGAGCAAGTGTTCTAGCAATAGGTGTTTCGTTCGTGTGGTTGTCACAATTAGTGAAGCACATGTTTTAGTATTAGTTGTTTCTTCTAGGAAGGAGCCATGAATAGGTATAGTCAAGTAAATGATCTACAACCCCTTATGATGGATCATGTGGCCAAGTAAATGACTACACAAGATTGATTAAGACATAAAGTCCCACCATAGCCTTACGTTCTAAGGTCCCCTACATATATCCCCCAATAACTTAACTTTGTGGCTCGGTCTCAGGTTACTGTCACTCCCAAGTCACCACCACTCCATTATGCTACCGGTGATCACCTTACATGCATTCCCCAACATATGCGTGCACTCATATATTGTACATAAAGACAATCATAGAATATAACAAACTTGTATGCAACCAATCAACGAACTATTTCACCATTGCCAAGAACAATTCACTACTCAAACATAGACGAGGAGACACAATACATCAAGGGAATATAGTATTGCATCATACATCGTGTTTGCCAAGAGATTACAGTGGAGAGATGGAGCTGATCTTGCTGTAGATGTTGATGATGAACACGCCGGAGGGGGGTGGAGCCCTCTGGGGGTGATCCCGGCGGCGTTTCCCCCCTCCGATCTTCTCCGGCGGTAGCCTTCTGTCTCTCTGTTTTGTGGTTTCGTCTCTCGGCGCCGCCTCCTTCTCGAAAAGGCTAGGGGACCCTTTATATAGTCGTTTTTAGGTCACGAGACACTCGGGAGAAGAAAGATCGATGGCATCGGAGCCACGGGGGAAAAAAGGGGGCCCCACACGCGGCCAAGGAATCTGGCCGCGTGGAGGGTCCTCTTTTCCACCTGGTTGGCCTTTTGGCCCTCTACGTTGGCCCATGATCTTTGTCTCGAAAATTCTGAACCGTGCTCTTTGGCCTTGCCCTTTTTGGAGTCCCGAAGCTCCCGGAAAGTCTGAAACACTAAAAAGTACGTTTTCTGGTAAAACAGGGTTAGAACCAAAAGAAGGGGGATTGTTCAGAAAATCCCCCAAATCATTATAAAATATGAATATAAGTTGCTAATATGTAGGAAAAACAAGTAATAACATGCAAAGTTCATCTATGCATTTTACATGCATCAACATCCCCAAGCTTAACCCATACTCGTCCTCGAGTATGAAGGTGATAAAACTAACATGGACTTTGCATTTTAAAACAATCATAGAATATCAAAGAAGATTATTCATGCTACATATAATCAAATGATTCATAATGTAGATGAGTAGCAACATACAATTCATGTTATAAGAAATATCAAATATGCAAGCAAAGATGCTTCATGAAAGTTCACAAAGTGTATAATGAAATAAAAGCACTATGGACCAAATGCATACACAAAATGAAAAATAAAATCCTATATTGGTCAAATAATAGCATAATGGAAAATAGAAAATATGGTGGACACTTTGGAGAAAATTGAGTAGAGGTAAAACATGATCAAGTCTTATTTAGCCTCTAAATTATTCAACTAAAATTACTAATTGAAATGTGGTATCCATTGATCTAGGACTCTCATTTCCCCTTTATCACTATCATCTTAAAATTGTGAGTATTGAAGTAATGAGAATGACAAGGTGGTTGAAAGCCTCATGCCCCGTGAGTGTGAAAACCTACTCCATGATTACTCAACTTAAGATTCCTAATAAGCTTTGTACAATCATAATAAGTATTAATGACATCATAGAGAACCGCAAAGAGGTACCTCCATCCCCATGACATGGAAACAAGCCCATGTTACAATGACAAGATGAACAAACAGAGTAGACTCATCATCCTTTTTATTTTCATTCACTATTATGCATAGCTTCTTATTTTATTATAGGATGTGTTGTAGAGTCACTCAAGCTGTAAGTAAATTTCCACCATGATAAAGCATGGCTTGGGTTAGCGGCCCAATGTGTATCTCTAGTCATATAGATACTTACTCATCAAAACTTACTATTCCTCTATTTCATTTCGGCATGGCAGGAGTCCAAAAACAAAAGTACATGATATCAACCAAATGTAAATTTTTTCTGCGAAGCTTTCCGGTGATACACGTTTATAGCTAGCTCCAAACCACACACTTGTCAAACGCAAAACTTGTGGCTCCCATTATTTGGTCATGTTTATTAGATGCATAAAAAGTAAAGTGTGCCTTCAAAAGTTCGTGAGATTCCTATCCCAAGTTCAACCCATGACAATTAATAAAGTGAATATCTTAATTTAGACCATAAATAACACAATAACATGGTGAATATACTCGGAATAGCAATGAAGCTAATGGGAAGATATGGTGGACTCACTGGAAATACTTGGCTAAGGAGTGTTGGAAACAAGTTTTTACTTGTTGGAATTTTTAAATTTTTGGGCTAGCAAGAGGGAGATAGTTGACCAGATACTATGCATGCATATGTCCATAGAACTACTAATTTCATGACAAACTGAATAAACCAGCAATTAACATCAAGGACATGAATAAGAGATAGCTCAAGACAACATTATTGCAAATTTCTACACATAAAAAGCCTATAAATCATGCAAACATATGTAGCTCTTCAAATCACCATGGCATCCCTATTCCAAATCATAATACTAGCATACAATACATTCCAACCCCAAACTCCGGTAGCTCAATCTCATATAAAATGATTGTGGTGGTCTTATCAAAACAAAAATAAAAACAAAAACTAGACGCTTCAAGTCTCTACGATAAATGCTTTGCTTAGAAAAACAGAAAGTAGACGTGTGCTAACCAAAAGAGTGTAGCTCCAGTGGGGTGTTCATCACATCCCCAAGCTTATGGCTTTCACCATTCTTGGATGTCTTGAGGCGCAGCTCCTCTATTCCCTGTGAAAAAACTTCACAAAACATGTTTCTCTCATTCTTTTTCTGTGGGGTGAGATTAGCAAGGACAAACAAATCACATGCTTGCTGCGCAAAATTCCAAAACAAATGCTCCATAAGATAGACAATAAGGTTCATAATATTGTATGTTCACTCTCTAGCTCGAAAAGATCAAGGAAATTCAAGTCCCAAACCCAAAGAGTGCATCCAACAAAAGAAGGCAAAATCTGTCCAGAAAAGCAATAGCAGCAAAACGAACGTTTTCCCTAAGATAGACTCATCAAAAAATTAATCCAATTTTTGTTATTACAGAGTACGAAAAGTTGCAGAACATACTAAAAAATTAGCTCAATCCGATTTACAGATAAAAAATGAAAAATCGTACGGTGAGCAGAATCGTGCTGAAACAGAAATTCCAAGCACTAGGATAGCAACTTTTAAATCCAAATGGGTGAAACTTGACACTTTATTGAAAACTCCAGAAACCAAACTAAAGACTAAGTCTCTTGTTACATCAAGAGGACACTAGGAAAAACCAACTAAGAACAACCGGGTTGCCTCCCGTAAAGCGCTTTATTGATAGCCGTATAGCTAGGCTTTTCTTACTTAACATCATGATGGTTGGAGTGAGGTGGCTCAGCATCCCCAAGCTTGGATTCTTGTACTTATTTGATACATGTAGGGTGAGCCTAGGGGTACATCCCCAAGCTTTATTGGTTGTCCCTCTTGATCTTTGTTCATCCCACTCAACTCTTCCTCCTGAAAAATTCTTCTTACACAAATCTCAACATAAAACTTGATTAGAGGGGTTAGTGCCTCCATAAATAAAATCCACATAGGTACAGCAAAGACACATCATGAGTTGATTCTAAATATTAACTACTGTTACTACAGCTATGCATTTCTCCTTGATCAAAAGAACCATACAAAACACAAGTAATGAGAGCAATGCAAAATAAAGACATAATCTGCCAAAAACTGAACAGCCCGTAAAGAGTGAATTTTTAGAGGCACTTAAGTTGCTCAAATCAGAAAACTTAAAACTAATGAAATATGTAGTGATAACTATATATTTCTGTCGTAAATTACCAGGTCAAAATTCCACTTCTGTGATTTTAAATATTTTTCGCAGTGAAGTTCAGGAATCTGTTTTCTAGACAGCTAATTACTATTGTTTAATCCTATCTCTCATATAAGATTATTCTTGCCATATATGATGAGAAATAAGACAGAAATGTGATGTTACAGTAGTGAACTAATATTTTTTTTGTTTTTAGCTTTGGAAAAAGTTTTAATGATAGAGACTTTGCAATGGTTTCATTGGCATGAACAACACATGCTCAAGGTCGACCCCAACTTCTCCATTACTCATCCTTCTCATTTACTTTCCCAAAAAAATTATAAAATGAAAATCTTAAACTAAATGATAGATAACAGTAGGTAAAGGTTTTTTACATGTTGAAAAGACATAAATGTGTGCTCAAACCGAATAGGAAATTAAAGCATAAGGAACACACCAAAAAATATTAAACAATTTATTTTTAAGTCTAACCCCTTTCCTATGCATTGGCATTTTATAATGAAACAAATAAAAGAAGCACATAATAGCAATCATAGAAAGGTAGATCAAGTGCAACTTCAATAATTTCAGCATAAAGAGGGGAAACTTAATATTGTTGAAATATGTGTAACCATGTTTCCCTCTCTCATAATAATTTTCAGTAGCATCATGAATAGATTCAACAATATGAATATCACATAAAACATTCTTATCATGAGCCACATGCATAAAAGAATCACTACTCTCCACATAAGTAAAATCCTCATTAGTGATAGTGGGAGTCAAACATTCATAATTTTCATTGCAATCATCATATATAGGAGGCATAGTGTCAGACCCCGGACCCAGAGATATACATACTGTTATGTGCTCCTAGCCATGGAATCACAAGGGCTTCAGGGTTACCAGCCCCGGCCTCAACAAACAACGGCAGGCAGACCGGATTCATCGGCACGTAGTCCGGATCCCCGGTCTACTACTCCTTGTATCCATGCTAGTCATAACCAATTATGCATACCCAAGCGTCCACGAGTCGGATGAAACTGAAGGAACGGGACCAAAGTTATACAGAGCTGCTATGTGTCCAAAAAGTGCAACAACAATCGAGGGTTACTGGGGTTACCTCGCCCCAGGCCGATCTCATCGACAGGCGGGCTCGGACATGGATCATCGGCTCCACAACCCCTCGACTGCGACAACTATGCAGGCATAGCCAAAACTGTATAACAATGAGCTCGAAACCAACAACCGATCGAAGCAGTACTCTAAACATGAAGCTTTATTAAACAGGTGTTACTAGAGTATAGCTTACAAGCAGAGGTCACACGACCCAACATTACATCAGACAACGGAAGGCAAATTATGTTGCTAATCAACAAGAACCAAAAAGGCCTAAGAGGCCGCAACATAAGGCGACGTCCCAGCCCATAGATTCCAGGCTGCTACCTGGGAACCCCGAACTACTCGTCGATGTCCACGCTGACTCACCACCGAAGTGAGGAACTCCACCTGAACCAAATTAAGCAAACCTGAGTACGGGAGGTACTCAACAAGACTTAATTAACCTATTATATATCTGCTATCTTAAGAAAGGGTTTTATGAAGGCTGTTTTGCGTAAAGCAAGATTTGTTTTCCAAATCGAGGAGGAATAGCACGTCTCATAGAATGTTTTCAAAACAGATGAGAAACTCACTACTGTAATCATCTTATTTTGATTCCACCAACATCATTTCCCATCATCTCACATGCTACAAGGATCACCCCTCTCGGCATCTCCGAGGAGGCACCCTTGATCTACTGCCTCCATGCATTGTCAACATCTTTTACGTCACGTTCAAGTTATCTATGACCTCGTGGCATTCACCAAGTCGTCCTTAACCGTGGACACGGCTTTCCGAAAGATTTATCCCTGCAGGGTGGTACACTTTACCCACACGTACCATCCGACTCTTAACGCCACATGTACGCTCGTCCATGGAGCGCGGCAGAGGGTGGTTGGGCACGACCTTTACCTTGTCGAGCCCTATCCATGAGTCAACCCAAACAGGGCCACCCCGTCAACAGGGAGTTGGCCACCTCCTGACGGCACCTGTTCTGTGAGTTGGGAACAAGATCCGTGTACGTCCATCACTTGTCCCGGTCACGCCCTAAACACCTCCAAAAGTTTTTTCACTCACACGCAGATGGAAATCCCAAACTACGTGACTCACGGATAGAACCAAACAAGTTAGTTAGTCGAGCGCGGTCTGTTAGGCCCCGCGTGTGGTTGCACGCTCAGTCTTGGTTTCCACGGCGAGAACTTACTCCTAGGGTTGGCAAGTACAGAACAAAGAACCACTTACCAAGTGGCCTCCCGTCCAAGCCTTAGTCAAGTTAACCACACAGTGCTCATCTCACCACGTCATCATATCATACTAGGTTATCGCAGCTCTGATTCATCAACCGGATGGAGCAGAGGTAAACAAACATGTATGACTAAGCGAAGCAGATATGAGGCTTTGGCGATGCGCACAAGCAAATCTATAGCGGCTAGGAGCAGTGGATCAGGATATTGAGGCAATGCAGCATATAGGTGAACTATGTCTACTAGCATCAAATACTTTGGAATCGAATGCAAAGTACGAGATCAAATGTTGTTGGAAAACATATATGAGCAGATAAGAGGTTATGCTTGCCTTGGTTATAAGAAAACCAGATAGAGTCTTCAGGAATAAGTGCTTGATTTGTCGGTTAAGATCAAGTATTCACCATTGGATTGCTGGCCTTCTCTTCGGAGTCACGTTCTACCGAGGGGGAAACAACACCGAAAGAGAAATAACAATCAACACATGGCATCGATGCAATGCGCAATATGTATGCATGAGCAAGTTAATGCACTAAGATAAAGCCCTAGACAGGTTCGATGGGTTGCTAGGGTTTGGATGTTGGTTAAGCAATTTTACTGAATTTACCCCGAAAATAGACCCCGGAGGGGGTTTCGGCGATTCTGAAAGTGAGTACAAATTTAGTTGCTCAAATTGGTTTGAAAACATCATAAACAGGTTGCATTTGTCATTTTGAGCAAATTGGTATATAACTTTTAATTTTCTAATTTTTTTGTGAATAAAAACTTATTTTTCTATTTTAAATGAATTAACAATATTAAAATAAAGGCCAAAAATGAAGTGTGTCAAACATGTATGAAAGTGACATCTTTGGGTTCCAAATAATTTTCTGAACATTTTGATATCTTGAACACATTTTTCTGATTAATAATTTAGGAGATATTAAAGTTACCATTTTAAGTCATTTCTGGAATTTTCCTCAAATAGATAAAAAGGGAAATATGATGTCAGGATGACATCATCCCTGCATCACCAATGGCCACAGGAGCTATGTTGCGGAAACAATTGATCAAATTCGTGTGCCATTCGGAAATTAAGTTGTACCACGAGAGAGAGGAGGGTCTGGGGAGTTGAGGGGTGGTGGCGGAAGACCATTGTGACGCCCCGAGATCGGGCACTATGCAGATTTCAGCATCTCCGCCAAAATCCACATAATAACCGATTCCAGGTTGCCACTTGTGATAACATTACAACAGTTCATGAATATTCCGCAACAACAACAGAAAAGATAGATACAAGACGACTCAAACGAGCCAAGAATACAACTGATACAATACAAAGATCCAGATAACAGCGGAAGAAACAACATAGTGTCCGACTACGGACAAGATACAAATTGGACTAAGAGTCCTGAAGATAACCGATGCCGTCCAGTCCCTGCCCAGGCCAAGCCGGAGGGATTCCCAAGCTAACGTCGTCAGACTTCAAACCTGTTGACTGCAATGTTGAATATGCAGCCACGAAAGGGATTCATGGGTCAGTACGGTTAAGTACTGGCAAGTGGATAAACCATACTCACAAGATACCGGCGTAACTAATCATCACAAGATACAAATACTTTGGGTACAACGGAAAGGAAGGGATTATTGCAAAGAAGCGGCAGCGGGCTGCACTAACTAACTACAGAGACTCGCTACAACATCCGGCCAAAAGAGAGGGATAAGATAGCGTATCAGAACCAACTACAACTACTCACCAAACAATACCCATCCAATGTTACCCCCTACTAAGGAAGCAACCCAAGGAAACTCACACGGTTGATTAAGGTGACATTCATTTTGATGGTGGAAGTAATCTATATTACTAGTCAAGTTATTATCGTTAAGTGTAAATTGTCTGAGTACTTGTTAGCCAACACTTTCACCAAGTCATCCATAACCGCGGACAACACGGCTTCTCGAGAAGATTTAACCCTGCAGGGATGCACCAATTTGGCCGTACACATAAGAATAACCCGCCAGGAGGGGAGCAAACCCACCAAGCGAGGTACTCAACACAACCCAACTCTTCTTCGCATCAAGCCCAAAGAACCACATGCTGTGCGTGCGCGGCTAATCGAGCCCCCGCGAAGAAAAGGGGGACCCTCATAGCACTCTAAGACCACGCCGCCCTAAATGCCGACTACAAAAGTTCCACCCTGGCGCCAAGGGTTCGCACCTGCATATGCATGCATCAAATGGAAAGCCCGAACTAAGTGTGGCGATTTGGACGAGATGCGAATCGAATCAGAATTGCGGGGGGCGCCCATACTCGCTTCCCACATGCAGTTAGTGCGCTCATCATGGATCAATGGACAAGACCCTTTTCCAAATTAGGGTCGACACTAGCAGGCCTCAAAACCACGCCGGGCCTCCTGCCGGTGCCTTATCATCAAATTATTATTACCCAAAACATTAACATGTTGTTGATTGAATTGAAACCCAACTATCAAACTAAACAGGTGATAAGACGGATAACAAGACTTGAGCGCAAACAACACTAAGCAGGCAACTACGCCACGAGGGCCAACAAGGTAAACAAACAACAGTTAATAGGAAGTGGAAGGTAGGCTATATCATGGTTGCAAGGTAAACATATAATAGGATCGGGACACAAGCATCGAATCATAAGGCTAGCATAAGAACAACGGAAAGAATCGGTAACAAGTGATGAAAGGCAGCCATAGGCAGCAAGTGAGTATACTTGCCTGAGATCCAGCAAGTAGAGGTACATCCGAAGAACTTGTCGTTGCTCACATCATCTCAACGTCCTATTCGCGAAGAAGCAACGAACCTCGAACAAACACCGGATGCAACAATTACTACTACGGAAAAAGATCCAGCATGATCAAGATATGGATGCATGACAAGTTTAAAGATGCATCAAAGATAAACTAGTTGACAGGGTAAACATATTTAAATGGGTCCATATGCAATTTGGATTGCATATGGAAAAGCCCATGAATTAATGTTGATTAAATGATCTACAAATAACCATCATGTGAAAGTTGATTAGAATGATGCATGGATGAGGAAAACAATAAGAAAACAACAATAGCTTCAATTTGAAAAGGTGTTTACCAAGTTTGGAATTTTATTCATTAAGTTATGAAATTTGGCTTCTTAAGTGAGTTACACAAGCATTTGTTGTTTTCACCCATTTTAATTGTTCAAAACAGATAACAAAGATTATATTTGGAAAGAACACAAAATTTTAGATGGAATACATATTTCATTTGTTGAATTTGGATTTTAGATGAGCAAGTTATTAAATTGACAATTTCAAATGCATTAATTAAGAAACAATTGTTTTCAGCAATTTAAATTATTCAAAACAGAAAACAAAGTTGATATTTGGAAAACTTATTCAATTTTGCATGGAAAACATATTTTACATGTTGGAATTGGATTTGAATTGCCCAAGTTATGAATTTTGCAATTTAAAAGGGTTTAATTAAAGCATTGAATTATTGCACCACTTTTAATTAGGAAAAACAGTGAACAAATTGTATTGAAAAGGTTGAAAACATGTAGCAAATGTTTCACTGAACATTTTGAGCTATTAAACATAATTTTTGGGTTATTATTGAATTTATTATGCAATTTTTCATAAGTAGTCTTAATCTGCCCTTTTAAGTAAACAAAAGAAAACATGTTCAAAATTAATTCAATTGTGTCCAAATAAAATACCAATATGTAGAGTTTGTTAAGACAAATTTTTAGAGCCCAAGTTTGCTCAAATTGGATGAACGGAACTAAAGTTATGAAATTCCAAAGTTTCAACTTTTAATTGCATTTTCAGTAATTAATTATTTAGTGCAAAAATTATTACAGAAACATGTTGCAAACTTGACATTAACAGAAATAGCACGAAATTATGAATCCACAGAAACTTGAATCGTTCAAATTGGAGCAAAATTCAATTTGTTATTGATTTTAGAATTAAGGGTTCAGATCTGTTATTCTGGAATTCGAGAAAATAAAAGAAAAAAGGAGGAAAAGGGGTGGTTTTTGCTGCGGGAGGGGGGATTCGAACCCGCGATCTAGGGAGGCAGTGCGGGGCGCACAGCCACTGGGCTATTGCTCGGTTGGTGTTAGCGTATCGACCTGACGGAATATAGATGTAACAGAGCGCAGATAACTGAATTTTACGAACCGCACGGATCAGAGAGTTGGACGGGGAAATAACAGGACGAGGACGTGCTGCGACGCCCAGGCTCGATGGTGACGCTCCGAGTGGTGCGGGGTGCGTACGCGGGGGAGGGAGGAGGAAGGGAGGAGAGGTGCTCACCGAGGGCGCTCGGAGTCATCGTTGGCGTGGATCGGGGTCGAAGACGAGGCGAGGCCTGACGGAGTTCGCCGTGAACGGACAGGGACGCACCGAGAAGAAGACGGCGTCGGCGTGACGGCTCTGGTACGCCTCCGGCCCCGGGTTCTTCAGAGAAAAGAAGGAGGGGGGCACCGGGGTTCCATTCCCGGCCTCCGGGGATCGAGGTGACGACCACGGTGATGGCGAGCAGAGCTCCAAATCGCGGCCATGGAGGCCCTCTCCCGGTTCAGAACAACATACAGAGAAGGGAGAGCGCAACAGGGGAAGGGAGGAGGGTGGCGGCGGATGGTAGGAAGGGAGGAGGGGAGAAGGGTGAAGCCTAGGGTTGGAGGAGGAAGGGGATGCTTTAACGGAGGGGGGGCAGGTGGGGAGGGGAAGCACGTGATGGTGGACAGCGACAGGTGCCTCCTGCGTGCGTTCTCCGTACGGAGGAGGAAGATAACGGGTGGGGTGGGCTGGTTCGGATGGGGGGAGGCTTTGGTGATGGGCTCTGCTGGGCCGGTCGGCCTAGCAACCCCAAGATCTCTTTTTTTTTATTTTTTTTTATTTTACAAACCAGTTTAGTAATTGATTCAAAACACAATAAAATGTATTAGCAAATAAGTTTCATTTTAACAAAAGGAGTTATAAAACCAATTTTGAGATTTCAAATAAATGACATGCAATGCATGATGCCATGACGATGCAAAAAAAAGAAAAACAACAAAACAAATTGGGGAAAACCCCGGGTGTTACAACCATTTGGTCGCCGGAAAGCTCGCCGGCAGCGACCTTCCGCGGCGGCGGCGACACGGTCACGGTGAGGAACGGGCTATGGTGCATGGGAGGCTAAGGGAAGGGCATGGGGAAGCTCACCACGGCGAGGGGAAGCAAGTGGAGGGGTCGGGGAGGTCAGGGCCGGCCGGAGTCGTTGGAATCGAGCTCCTCCGCCGGCGGCCGGAGCTCGGGAAGATGGCCCCGATTCGGCCGTTCCGGGGCGTCCCCGCGAGCGCGAGTGAGCGAGGGAGTAGAGGAGAGCACGGCGGGGCTGGTGGTGTCTCCGGCTCGACCCGCCGTGGCCGGAGTCGATGGCGTTAGGCGGCGACCGACGGAAGCAGTAGGGTTAGGGTTCGTCCGCAGGGCAGAGAAACAGAGAGGAAGGACGTGCGGGGCCGAGTGAGAGCGAGAGGGAGGAAAAGCATCACGACGTCGACCTGGAGGCTTCCTGATCCGCGGCAATCACACAGGCATGAGGTGGCATCGGGTGGAGATGGACACGCAGCTGCCTTTGGATCGGAGGTAGAAGACAAAGAAGGTTTCCTCCATAACCCCCTGGAACTTTTGTGAAATTACAGAGAGGCCCCTCTTCCTTTAAAAACAGAAATGAAACACAAGTTTTGGGGCCATTTTTTTGAAAAGACAAAATTTGGCAAAAAATTATATTTGGAAAGCTTGTAAAATTTCCAACAACACCATGTGTTTCTTTGGTGTAATTGAAATATTTCCCAACACAAAATTTTGGGAACCAAAATAAGTACCATTTGTGGGATTTTCTCAAACCATTTAAATTCATAATTTAAATTGGTTAAATCATGATTTGAATTTTTGTTTCATGCATGTATGAGATGAACACAACACCACACACCCTAGTTTAGCAAAATTGGGATGTTACACATAGTATCATCAAAGTGAATTTTCTCCTCCAAGCTTGGGGAACTAGAAATATCATGCTCATCAAAACCAACTTCCCCAAGCTTAAAACTTTCCATAGAATCAGCAAGTATATCATTTTTATCCTCAATAGTAGGAGGACTAAAAATATCATATTCATCAAGACAAACTTCCCCAAGCTCAAGGTTTTCCTTAGCAATAAAGGTGTTCAAAGAATTAGTACTACCACAAATATGATTGTTGTGCAAATAATTTTTCAATTTCTCCTCAAACACTTCATGTCCTAATTCAAGGTAGATATTATACAGTTCTAAAATTGTTTGGTTGTTTTCCATTTTATAATTTTTTTTGTGTTTTAGGTTTACATGTTAGTATGCAATGCAAACAAGAATAAAAGCTTAGCACAACGCTCCCCGGCAACGGCGCCAGAAAAGTGCTTGATGACTCCCAAGTGCAGGAGATCAATTGTAGTACCTTTCGATAAGTATTTGAGTGTCGAACCCACGAGGAGCTGAAGGTAAGCTATCTATTCTCTAAAGCCCTATAACCCTCTTATATGGCTGTTTATGCAAAGCAATAAGTTTGACTAAAAGGAACTAACTAATTAAAAGCAAGTGACGTGGAGTGTGGTTTCTCTAGTAACTAGTGAAGCAAGTTTAAAATGCAAGTAATCCTAGAGCAAGTTTCTAAAGCAAGTTTCTAAGCAAGTTTCACAAGTAGCAAGCAGCAAATATCTCAAGTATCTCAAGGGAGCAAGTGTTCTAGCAATAGGTGTTTCGTTCGTGTGGTTGTCACAATTCGTGAAGCACATGTTTTAGTCTTAGTTGTTTCTTCTAGGAAGGAGCCATGAATAGGTATAGTCAAGTAAATGATCTACAACCCCTTATGATGGATCATGTGGCCAAGTAAATGACTGCACAAGATTGATTAAGACATAAAGTCCCACCATAGCCTTACGTTCTAAGGTCCCCTATATATATCCCCCAATAACTTAACTTTGTGGCTCGGTCTCAGGTTACTGTCACTCCCAAGTCACCACCACTCCATTATGCTACCGGTGATCACCTTACATGCATTCCCCAACATATGCGTGCACTCATATATTGTACATAAAGACAATCATAGAAAATAACAAACTTGTATGCAACCAATCAACGAACTATTTCACCATTGCCAAGAACAATTCACTACTCAAACATAGACGGGGAGACACAATACATCAAGGGAATATAGTATTGCATCATACATCGTGTTTGCCAAGAGATTACAGTGGAGAGATGGAGCTGATCTTGCTGTAGATGTTGATGATGAACACGCCGGAGGGGGGTGGAGCCCTCCGGGGGTGATCCCGGCGGCGTTTCCCCCTTCCGATCTTCTCCGTCGGCAGCCTTCTGTCTCTCTGTTTCGTGGTTTCGTCTCTCGGCGCCGCCTTCTTCTCGAAAAGGCCAGGGGACCCTTTATATAGTCGTTTTTAGGTCACGAGACACTCGGGAGAAGAAAGATCGACGGCATCGGAGCCACGGGGGCAAAAAGGGGGCCCCACACGCGGCCAAGGAATCTGGCCGCGTGGAGGGTACTCTTTTCCACCTGGTTGGCCTTTTGGCCCTCTACTTTGGCCCATGGTCTTCGTCTCAAAAATTCTGAACCGTGCTCTTTGGCCTTGCCCTTTTTGGAGTCCCGAAGCTCCCGGAAAGTCTGAAACACTAAAAAGTACGTTTTCTGGAAAAACAGGGTTAGAACCAAAAGAAGGGGGATTGTTCAGAAAATTCCCCAAATCATTATAAAACATGAATATAAGTTGCTAATATGTAGGAAAAACAAGTAATAACATGCAAAGTTCATCTATGCATTTTACATGCATCAACACCACATAATCACATAGGCTTAAGGTAGAAAACCTAAAATTAGTGGGAGGAAAAGGGAATAGAGATCCTAAAGTTATTCATGTATTGGACATCTACTTAACTGGTCCACACGGTGATTCATGGATTTTTTACACCGGATCAGTGGCTCGCATCCGCAACTGCAAGATGGGATTAAAGAATGTGAGAGAGTTAAGCTTTTGTTAAGTACCAATGAAGGTTGGTAACGGAGCACAACTTTATGTTCGTGTTGTCGGAATCATGGAAATTCACCTGCCTTCAATATTCATTCTGTAACTTAGTAAATGTTACTATGTCCTAGTTTTCACAAAGAATATTATTTCAGGGTCACTGCTCTTGCGTGACGATTATTATTTTAATTCAGAGAACAATTCATGTTAGATCTATTTTAAGAATGCATTTTATAGATTAGCCCACGTTGAGAATGGTCTGTTCAAAATGAATCTTGAAAAGGAAGTAGATGTTTTGCACATTAGTGCTAAAAGGCTAAAAGTGGTGAAAGATGATACTTACACCTGGCACTACCGTCTTGGGCACATCGGGAGGACTCGCATGAAACAACTACATACAAATGTGTTTTTGGAATCATTTGGTGATGAATCTTTTGACCAATGTGAAGCATGCTTGATGGAAAAATTGGCCAGGACACCTTTCAAAGGTATTGTTGAAAGGGCAACATAAGTCCTCAAAATCATACACTCTGATGTGTGTGGTCCTTTGAACATTGCTGCACATGGTGGCTATCTTTATTTTGTGAATTTTACTGACGTCTTGAGTAGATATGGATATATCTACTTAATGAAGCAAAAGTCGGAAACTTTTAAAAAATTCAAAAAGTTTCAAAATGAGGTATAAAATAAACATAACAAGATGATAAAATTCTTACGATCAGATCGTGGAGGAGAATATGTGATTCATGAGTTTAGCCAATACATGAAAGAACATGTAATTGTTCCACAACTCACGCCACCAGGAATTCCCCAGAGTAATGGAGTTTCAGTAAGACGTAACCGAACATTAATTTATTAAGTTAGCTCTATGACGACACTATCTGATCTACCACTATCTTTTGGGGGGTTCGGCACTAGAAACTGCATCTTACACTTTAAATAGATCATCATCGAAGTCTGTCCCATCCACACCATATGAGATATGGATGGGAAGAAAGCCAAACTTGAAACATCTCAAAGTCTTGGGTTGTAGTTCTTATGTTAAGCGCTTACAGGCCACTAAACTAGAGGCAAGGGCGGACAAATATCTCTTCATAGGGCATGCTCATAATACCGTAGAGCACACCTTTTACAATGGCACAGAGGGCAAAACTTTTGTTGCCAGGAATGGTGTGTTTCTTGAGAAAGATTATCTTTCAAAAAAAAAAACAGTGGGAGCATGATTATTCTTGAGGAGATTCTTGAATCTACCAAAGAGATTCTAAGGGATAATGTACAGGACCAAGCTCCAGTCATTGTCAATATAACATCTTAAAGGAAGTATCCACAACTCTTCTAGAGAATGAGGGAACTCCAGTCAGAATTGTTAATCAAAATGCAATAGTACCAACGCCTAGAGGAGGAACAAGGACTTGAGAACCACCCTAATCATTTGAGAGTGGATCCTATCTTACAGATAAGGATGTTCTACTGCTAGAAGATGGTGAACCTGCAAACTATGAAGAAGCGGTGAATGATATAAATTCCAATGAATGGCTTAAAGCCATGAAATCAGAAATGAAATCCATGCATGACAATCAAGTCTAGAAATTGGTCGCCGAGGGTATTAGACCAACTAAATGCAAATGGATCTTCAAGAGAAAGACTGCTGCAGATGGTAATATTACCATCCACAAAGCACGCCTTGTCACAAAGGATTTTCGACAAATTCAAGGTGTAGACTATGAGGATACATTCTCTCATGTAGCAATGATTAAGTTTGTTAGGATATTACTAGCTATAGCTGCCTATTATAAATATGAAATATAGCAGATGGATGTCAAAACGGTTTTCCTTAATAGAAATTTAACCGAGAATGTGTACATGGTACAACTTGAGGGTTTTGTCAATCCAAAGAAAGCTAGGAAGGTATGCAACCTAGAGAGATCTTGTGTAGTTTACAGAAAGCTAGTAATTTATGGTCTTGAGAAAGCATCCAGGAGTTGGAATTTATGATTTGATGAGGTAGTCAAAGGGTTTGTCTTCACTCAAAATTTCTAGGAAACTTGTGTATACAAGAAAGTAACGGGTACTTTATGTCGATGATATTTTGTTATTGGGAAATGATAAAGTAGTTTTTTGGAGAAGTCAAAATTTTATTGGAAAAGAGTTTTGCAATGGAAGACTTATGGGAGGAAGCCTATATATTAGTTATCAAGATCTATCGTGATAGATCAAGACGTCTAATAGGGATAAGTCAAGTAACATATGCAGAAAAGGTGTTGAATATATTCAACATGAACAATTCTGGAAAGGGTTACATTCTTATGGCACCCAACACAGTATTGAGCAAGAAGCATTGTTCTCAAACAGCCGCTGAGCGAAAAGAGATGGAGGATAAGCCTTATGATTTGGCAATAGGTTCCATCATGTATGTTATGACTTGTATAAGACTATATGTGTCTTATACCTTAAGTGTTACTAGCGGATATCAAGCTACACCTGCTAAAGTCCATTGGACAACAGTTAAGAATATTCTTAAATACCTTAGGAGAACTAAGGACATGTTCCTAGTCTATGGAGGAGATTAAGAGTTCGGGGTAAGAGGTTACACTTACTCAGAGTTTTAGTATGACCCACATGATTCCAAAGAACAATCAGTTTATGTGTTCATTCTCAATGATGGTGCGATTAGTTGGAGGAGCTCCAAGCAAGGCATTGTGGCAGACTCTATAATAGAGGCATGGTATGTGGCGGCGTCAAAAGTTGCAAAGGATGGCTATTGGATAAATAAGTTCATCACTGAACTAGGAGTGGTTCCTTCTGCATCAGACCCAGTTGAGCTGTGTTATGAAAACATCACTACAGTGGCCCTGACAAAGGATCCTAGATCTTACAGCAAATCCAAGCACATAGACTGCAATGATCATCTTATTAGAGATCATGTGTCAAAGGGGCACACAAAGATTTGCAAAATTCACACGGATATGAATGTCTCAGATCCGATGACAAAGTCCCTACCATGTATCAAGTTTGAGTCTCACGGATCAAGGATCGGGCTAAAAAGGACTTAATGTAATGGATAGATTATTGTATCTAGTGCAAGAGAGAGACTGTTGGATGTATGCCCAAGAGACAATAATAGACATATATTTCATGATGAAAGTATTTTGTTTTTATGTTATAACTGTTGTGATCACTGAATATGAGATTCAAAGGAAAACCCGTACACACGTGTAGAAAAATAAACACACTGTTATACCCTTTGTCATGTCTTATACGCAAACTTGTTAATATTAGATGACCATATTTTCTTGGTCATCGACAAATGTTTTGTCAATATTAAAAGGAGCACTTCTGTAGTTTCAACACAGTAGTTGGGTAGACCCAGGTAATTGAGATACTACGAGATTTATTGTGATAAATAGTATCATAATGAGATGGTTGTTTTGTTTGCTTTCTTAGACCACGAGAATATTTCAATGATATTTACTTTAAGAATCATTTTGATATAGTTAAGTATCACACCGTAAACTGGGTGATTGAAAAGGACAACACTAGGTGGTCTCGAAAGTATACATTTCATTGTGATAGTTCAAGATTGGGAATTAGTCCTCTAGTTAATAGAGAGATACATCCAGGATCCACTCGGTGAAATAGTATCGATAAATAAGTCTAGACAGACAAAGACATGAAACTAGTCATGGGGATACTATGTCACGGTAACAAGTAAAAGGAATCAGAACAGGTATCAGAAATAATGTGATAAGGTGATTAAAGATTTTAATAACAATCTTATCATTCATCTCATTCCGAGGTATTGATTGGTATCGCGGAGTAATAGGAACTTACTCAACAAACCAATAGGTTCAGCAGTTTTCCTTCGTATAACTCGTAGGAATCAATATGGACGTCTATGGTCCTGACATTGATGATTGATTAGGAAATTAGTTTCCTAATCTTGTCTACTTGTTATCTAACCTGTAGGGGCACACACTTAGGTCGTCATAATCATTTGTTCACATGGGATGGCCCGCATAAAGAGCGGGTGTCATCCGGATGGTTTTGGCATGATAGAATTAATATTCAGAAAGATTATGGGGGGACATAAGATGTCCCGAAATGTCGGGAATATGTTTCTGACATTGTTACATAAGTTTGATGATTTTATCTGTAGGTTCATAGGGTTCCGAAAGAGTTTCGTGGAAAACCCGAGAAGGGGGAGGGGCAGATTTCCTCCTATGGTTGAACCCAATTTTTGGGGGCTGCCAGGTGGGGCCCATGGACTCAAAATGCGAATCACGATCCCCTCATATTTTCCATAATTTATTTGAGAAATAAAATAGGAGGAAAATAGTAAAAAGGAGAAACGAAAGGGGGGTTGACTCCATCTAGGAGTCCAATCTGAGTTTCCCTAGGAGGGGTGGTGCACCCACCTCCTCCTTGGTGCAACCACCCCATTGGATTGGGAGTTGGATTTTCTCTCCCCAAGGAATGCCCCCTCTCCTCCAACTATAAAAAGGACCCCAAGGCCTTGAAGCAATACAAAAAATAAGCTTTCAAGCCTCTCTCTAGTTGATGAGAGGCTCTAATTAGGTTTTCTAATTAAAGGCCTTCTAATTGAATTTGAGATTCCTCTACTTGGGTTTTGAGGTGTCCTCTCCCGATTAGATCTAGCACTAATCTCTCTCTCTCTCTCTCTCTTTCCCATGTGTTGGGATCTCTCCACCTCAACTGTGAACTGGTGCCGATTAGCCCTAGATGGCGAAGCGCTACTAGACTTTGATGGAAAAACTATGCGAACTCTCAAAGGGGTAACACGTGATACCCTCACTCTGCTGGATCCAGAAGACACGATACATGGATACACCGATAGTCCCAATGCTAGGATTAGCCGTTGTACTCTTCATTAGGCACCACCGACATTGTTATCAATACATGTTCTGTGCTCCGTGTTGGTAACGATCAAATCTAATCTCGATGGTAGATCCTGTGTACTACGTAGGTCAGAAATTTTAATTCTGCTACATACACCAATACTTTGGTGTTTTAGCAAATTTAGTGAAAAATATAAGCAACAATTATCAAGCACATGTAAAAATGGAGGACGATAAATATAATTAACAAGCTACAAATATAGCCTGGCATTTCACTCTTAGCAATATAACAAATAATTATGAAGTTAGACTAATGATTTTAGACGATCTTTACCATGCAAATCAAATATATACGGTGTTTAAAAATAGTAATAGATGTTACAACATCATTCCATTTTTAGGTGCATTTTTTGGCACACTACTAATGCTTAAGTGTATTTTTAATCATAATAAATGTTGAGCCGATTGGGACGGGGAGGGGGTGCTTGGTGTGATTTTTGGCGATCTTGATAAGAGAACTTGGGTATGGCAGAGAGGAACCACATGCCACTTTATGTTGATTTGTTAACAAATTCTAGAGGAAAATATAAATAAGAATGATCATTCACATCATATAAATTGGGGGATAATCAATGGATTACAAATATAATTAACATGCTACAAGTACAGTCGTGATTATGGCATTTCTCTTCTAATCATGGAATGGGTAACTATAAATTTGGGATAATTATTTCGATAATTTTTTTTATCACGCTTATAGTTTTTTGGGTTTAGTTGAGTGAAATAAATACTCATTCACATGTTCCTCTTTATCAGATTATTCGTTTTATGGCACATTCCAAAGTGTTAGGTGTATTTTATTTTTTATTGCGATAGATGCATATTCTACACCCCCCGAATTGGAAGCATACTTAGCAGCCAATAATTGACTCTCTAATAAATGTTGTAATGAGGACCATCTTTGTCCCAAATTATAGTCCAATCAGTATCTTGGTCAGTAAACAAAAAATACACCTAATAAACTAGAACGAAGTAGGATCGGTGAATATTGAGAAATATATACCATATTGGATTAATGATTTTGATCGGCTCGTATTAAATGTGTAACTCCCTCCATTAAAAAAATGGCTTATAAATTCATTAGAAAAGGTTTAATAAGTTTGACAAAATATAGAGAATAAAATATCAAAATCTACGACATTAAAATAATATACAACTAAAATATATTTCATAGTTGACAGGGGTGGTTCGGTGGGGGCGAACTGTGCGTTGGAGCACCCACGTGGACCCAACCATATTTCACGTGACGGGGGTGGGGGTTCGTGTGTGAGGGAGGGGGTTTCGTTTTCCCGCCTAGATGTTTGTCGAGTGTCTTTCTAAGAATAACCAACATTTTTTTCAGGTTTGCATCTATATTTATTATATTTACTTGTCATATTTAATCCCAACCTATATACAATTAATATTAATTAATACCAAAACATCATATTTTTATACAAGAGTTAAATATTAGTCCTTTCTTTACATTTTCTTCACATTTTTGTTCACATTTTCAAAATAGTCAATATTTCCGGAGAAACTACTCAGAGCAAGGGGCATAAATATATCAACACCCTCTATGGCTATTGTGTAGAAGTATACTTGGTTATCTGAAAATTATTTTTTGCAATTTTTTTGTACCACACTTGTAATTAAATTTGAATTACTCGGAGAAAACCGGCTGAAGTTTATTTAAGTGAGCAAAACTAACAACAAATTAATAGAAAACTTAGTACTTTGAAATTCTCATCCAATATAGTCTAATTTGTGTGAAAAATAGAGAGGTTTCATTTTGCACCATATTATTTTATCATTTTTGCATAGAAAACTCATTTTTGGCATTTAGAAAACGAATGAACATTTTTTGTGACACAAAGCTGGAAATTTCTTATGGCACGATTTTTTTTCATGACAAGATGGACCTTTGTACCCAATATGACCACATAATCTTGAACTATGCCATGAATATGGGCATGGCCATGGTTAGTTGGCTTGAAAGTTAGGAATGTTCATACATGACAATTTATTTTGTGGGAAAAACTATAATTATGTCAAAATATATATTTATCATTTTTCCTAGAAAATAAATTAATACATGCCAAATGATTGGATTTTTAATACTTTATGTATTTTCTTAGATTTTTAAAAACTGTGTCAAAATTGTCGGCGAAACTATTCATGGCTAGGGACTAAATACTTCGAGACGTCTCTAGCTATTGAATATAAACATATTTGGTTAGCTTAAGTTATTTTTGGATTTTGTAGGAGCAAACTAGAGCATGATTGTAGAAATATAAATTACTTTCAAGAAATTATCCAGAACTCGTTTAAATGGGGAAAGTGGCTAGAATTTCAAAAAAAACTTAATACTTTGGAATTTCCCATCGAATATGTTCTAATTTCTGGGGAATTGAAAGGTTCCATTTTGCACCATATTTCATGCGCTAGTTTCACAATAAACTCATTTTTTTCCACATAGAAAATGAATAAACATTTTTTTACAAAAGGTTGGAAATTATTTTAGCACTTTTTCATGAAAACATGCACCTTTGTACCCAATATGATCACATTATCATGGACTACACCATGGATATGGTCATGACCAAGGTCGTTTGGCTCGAAAGGTATGAATGTTCATGCATGATACTCCATTTTGCAGATTGTTTTTACAAATATGTCAAAATCTAGGTTTATCATTTTTCCTAGCAACTAGTCACATAAAGACCTCCATGACAAAGGATTGCATTTTTGTACCTTTTTTATTTCCTTAGATTTTCAAAATAGGATCAAAAGCCTTTGCAAAAATAATCAAGGCTAGGGCCTAAATATTTCGAGATGTATGTGGCTAAACATAATGATAGTTGGGTAACTTAAAGTAATTTTTGGCAATTTATATGAGCAAACTAGAACACCCAATTATTTTAGGCAATTTTTAGGAGGTCTACTATGTGTGCAAATTGGAGAGGTGCCATTTTGCACTATATTGTTTTCACTTGCTTAATGAAAACCCCAATTTTGGCACTAAGAAAATAATGAAGAACATGTTTATGCCAGAAAGTCAGATACTCCTCTTTTTCATGGAAAGATGAACCTTTGCCCGATTTGGTCACATTATCATGAATTGTGCTACGGATATGGCCAAGACGATGTTCATTTGGATCGAAAACTATGCATTTCCACATCTGATGGTCCATCTTTTATGCTTTTTTTATAAACATGTAAAAATCATTATTTACCATTTTCTTATTAACGTGCACACATAAAAGGACTCCATGACAAATGAATGTATTTTTTTTATATATTTTCTTTAATTTTTAAAAATGAGGTAAAAAATGATCGACTAAACTATTTCTGTCTGGGGCATGAATCTTTTGACATATTCTATGGCTATTGCATAAAATCGTGCTTAGATAAGTTCAAATGAGTTAAGGAAATTTTTGGGACCAAAGTAGAACACACTTCTAGTTCAAATATGAATTACTTCCGAGAAATTGGATGAAATCCATTTATGGACAAAAGTAGTTAGAAATCGAGAAAAATCTTAATACTTCGAATTTGGCCATGCAATATGGTCTAGTTTGCGTGAAATTGGAGAGATGACATTTGGCACCATATTATTTGCACTTGCTTACAAAACACACATTTTTTACACTTAGAAAATAAATAAAAACATTTTTGTGATATTTTTTAAATCCTTTTATCACTATTTTTTCATGGTAGGATGAACCTATGTGCCCAACATGGTTACAATATGACGAACTATGCCATGGACATGGCAATGACCATTGTTATTTGAAAGAAAGCTATGAAGGTTCATGCATGATAGTCTATTTTATAAAGGTTTTTTATACAAAATAAGTCAAAATCCATGTTTAAAATTTTCCTAGCAACTTTTTTACCTAAAAGTAATCCAGTCCAAAGTATTGTATTTTTTGAAATTTTCTTTGTTTTTTCAAACAGGGTCAAAATTGTATGCAAAACTATCCATTGTTACGTCCTAAATCTTTCGACACCGTCTATGACTGTTGCATAGAATCATACTTAGGTTCCTTGAAATTATTTTATCAATTTTTAGGAATAAAATGGTACACACTCGTAATTCAAATTTGAATCACTTTCGTGAAATCATCTGAAATTAATTTGAATGGGTGAAAGTACCTAGAATTTGAGAAAATTATTAATAATTGGGAATTGGCCATCCAATATCGTCTAATTTGTGTGAAAAATTGAAATGTGTCATTTTGCACCATATTATTTAATTTTTTAACCCACTTATTTCGCTTAGACAATGAAAAATGGCATATTATTGTGAGGGAACATTTAAACTCGTGTATGACGTCATATTTAAATATAATGTTTAAACTATGCCTCCTTACCAAACCATTTGAAATTTCTCACAAAATTTAAATATAATGTTTATCCATTGAAGAAATTTAGAAAAGTGTAATAATTGTTTTAGTTGAAGAATATAAACTAAAATTTTGAAAGTTTGCACTTCAAAATTCAAATATATGTGTCCACGCTATTTTGTTTTACATGTTTTTTGAGTGTTCTACAAGACACTTAGAGCTGATCCCACCCTTCGTCTGCCGCTAACCGCGGTTAATGTAGACTTGCCGAGTGCCTTTCCCGAAAACGCTCGGCAACCCGTGTATACGCTCTTTGCCGAGTGTTTTATCGAGGCACTCTGCAACGTCTGTTGTTTGCCAAGTGCCCGGTAAAGATCACATAGCAATCCAGCCGTTTCCATTTTTTCTTGCGCGACACCACTTATACTTTTATGATACTGGAAATGTGAGAGGTGTAAGGTAGCCTATCTATCTTGATTGGGCATTAAACAGAAGCATGGTCGGAGAATTATTTCAATAAGCCACACATACATAGTAAGATGAGTGAATCTATATATAGAAATAAGTCTAGGTTTACTCATTTCAGAATGCACGTGGACAAAATTAAAATGACTTATAACGGAGGGAGTAGATAATTTGCTTCGGCTTAGCGCATCTCCAGCCGTGTCGCTCCCTCAGGGCCCAAAACGTCGCTGTTTTGGTGGCGCCGCGGCGCCAAACGGCGCTAATCTGGAACCTGGGGGGCACGGTTCCCAGTCGTCCCCCAGCCTAAGTCTTGGCCCAAATTAATTAAAAAAGGGCGAACTCGTTGAAATAGGCACAAATTCATAGATTCGACGATATTTTTACAGAAAGACGACATAATTTAACTAAAAACATTAAAAAAACTTAACAAACTACGGCAGGCCGAGGCTCGCCGCGATCGCCCGGCCTGGTCGTCGCCCTCCTCCTAGACGTCGTCCTCCTCGCAGTCGTCGTAGGCCGGCATGTTGGAGGGGTCACCCTCGTGGTCGTTCTCGGCGGAGGGCGATGGGTCGCTTGGCGATGGGTTTGCCACCGTACCGAGCCAGAGCCGCTCCGCTCTGTCTTGCATCTGTATCCGGTGCAACTGCGCCTGCTCGGAGTGATGGCGGTTGCGCCTCTCGCTCTGCAGGACAACCTTGCGCCGCTCGCTCTCGTACCGCGCGACGAGGGCCTGCTGCTCATCCGATGCCGCGTTCGCGGTGAGCTGCTGGTAGACCTGGCGCTCCGCCTCCTCCCGCTGATGGGTCTCCAAGGATGCCCGAACAGCGGCAGCCTCGGCCACTGCCGCCGCCTCCTCGAGGCCAGCGCGGACCCGGCGGAACGCCTCCTCGTTGCGCCATGTGTCGAACGAGTTGCACGCCGCGTGCTGCTCGGGCCAGATTGGCTGCGCCGGCTGCTGCTCGGGCGCCGCCTCCTCCTGCGCCGGCTGCTGCTCGGGCACCGCCTCCTCCTGCGCCGGCTGTTCGTCCTCCTCGTAGTGGAACTCGTTGTCGCTGCCGTCGTCACTATGGCCACGCGTCGCGGCCGCGGGTCGGTAGTATAAAGGCGAGTTGCGGCAGGCCCGGTGGCGACGCGGCATCGTCTCGGGGTGTCTAGGTGGAGTGCGGCGAGGGCGATGAGAGTGAGTACGGTGAGGACGAGGGGATGAACGTCGAGAATGGGGGAGAGTGGGCCGGCGGGGGCGCCTTTTGTAGCTCTGGCGGGGCCATTTACTGCGCTGCGTGCCCGTCCGCTCGCCACGCCATTACTCCGGCAACCTTTGACTGGGGCGCATGCACTGGCCACCCGCCACGCCATTACTCCGGCAATCTTTGACCGACGCGGGAGCCGAGAAGAAGCTCACGGGCGGGGGTTTCTGTTCCCGCGGTTTTTCCACGCGTCGCTGACAGCGCTGGCCTGCGTGGGCTGTCCCGCCTTTTCGCCCCCCAAGCCGAACCCAGCGGGTTGGGTTTCGTCTGGGTGCGGCGGCGCGAAATAACGCCGAAACGGCTCTATTTGAGCTTCTGGGGGGCCGAGTGGTGCCAAAACGGCGCTTTTTACTACCGCCGGCGCTAAAAATGCCGCTTGGGGGCTCTGGTGGGGTGGGGGTGGGGGGGACTGGAGATGCCCTTACCTGTGCTCAACCTTACTTAGGTCTCTGCTGGTTTATTTATTTTACGTGAGATACGTAGATATGGTAATTGGGACACATTTGGAATTAAACATCCGAGCGGCGCTACCTGATTGCCTGGTTGTCCTAACTCGTGTGACGTGACGGCCGGCTGTTGAGGACGTCGGTCAGCGGGGTCGCCCGTCATCTCGAAGACGTAAGACTTGCTGACGTCTAAACTCTGACGGTCACACCTTGTTTGTATAGTTACTGACGTGAGATGTATGTTGTCATCACACATCCATCTGTCTTGACTCTTGACCATGGAGCTCCTTGGTATCCTCCCGTACGTCGTAATGCTGGTCCACGTCAAACATTGTGACAAGTATACTACGAATTGGCAGACAGTCTTCACAAAATTAAATCGATATACATGACGATGTTCAATATTAAATTTGCACACAACGGTTTTGATGGTTGCCTTGTTTTATCTTATATTTTGCCTCACTTTTTAATCTTCACACGCCTTACACGTCCCTGGTACCCCAAATGACACCTAAAGTCTTAATGGGGTCAGTACATAAGAAAAACAGTTCATAGCGGAACCACCAAAGGTCGAGACCGAGTCCAAATATGTCTAGCACCCCCCCCTCTAAGCTTGGGGGTGGGGGGGGGGGGGCTGCTTGGTGGTGCCCTACATCATCGGGACATGCACTCCGACAGCGGGGCCCCTCATATTAAACACATAACAAACATATACCATAGTAATAGCGAGTTCAACTTCCTTATTCATATTGAATAGTTAAATATATATAGAGAGAACAAAAACTAAAACTAGACCTATAGACTACTCGTCGTCTTCGTCCGATGACAGTGGTGGAGTTGCTGACTCGTCCTCCTGCGGTGCGGGTGGTGGAGATCTCGGCTGCAACGAAGACGTCGTTTGAACTTCCCATGGTGATGCACACCACAAAGGTGTGCGCTAGCGAAACTTGACTCCCATGGGGACCAAGATGGTTGTGCGGGTGGCAGAGTTGCAAGCTCTTCCTCCTCCTACAGCGCCACTTCCTACTCCTGCTCCGGTAGCGCCCCTTATTCATTGTGTCCCGGCAGCACAGCTTCCTTGTCCTCCTGCTCCGGCAGAACGGTCATTTTCTCCGGCAATGCCATCACGATGGGAACTGAAGAGCTGGGGCGAAGGCACGGCAAAAAAAGTGTGTGAGGACAGATTTAAAAGGCGGAGGAGGAGACGATCTGGTTGTTTCTCTCCTCCGGACGCGACGCCTCATCTCCCGAGGCGACGTGGCGGCAGTAGGCGTCGTGACGCATCGTCTCCTGAGGTAAGGGGACAGCCTCGCGCCTCCCCAACGCGTAGCATTAACACGGCACAACTCCTAGGCCAACCCAGAGGTGCATAGAGAAGGCTTTCCCCTATTGATGGTCACCGGCACCTCCAACATTGTCCCTTCCTTCTCCGTGCACACACGCGCACCACGGCCATGGACGTCAACAAGCAGTGGCCCGATTGGCACGAAGACACGGACTGCGCCTAGTTTGGCATCCTCGCATTGTCGAAGGCAAGACTTCCAAAAGGCTTCGCCCTGAGCTTGGGCGGGGTGTCCGTGGCACCTGTCCCCAAAGCTAGATTGTCCATGAAGTGCACTATCCACGACCTCAAGAAGAAGATCCGGTTGTGGCTGGTCCCAAAGTACTACCTGGACAGCCCCAACTGGTCGACGTTCTTCTGTAAGGAGCAAGAGGTGGCGCTCCAGAGCTTCACCGGAGAGCATCCGCCTCCCAACAACAACGATGCCGAGTGGACAACGTACTGGTCCGTGCCCGGCCACACCATCAAGGGCGTCATCAAGGGAGCCCAGCAGAAGAGGCACGTCATCAAGCTGCCATGGATGCCCTCAGAGCCAGCATCGGGGGCATGACGTCTGACCCAATTCACAACTAGGTGCCGACAAAGAAAAGGAGGCACTTGATTTAGTGTAGTTTTCAATGAAATAGATTTAGTGTAGGTTTAAATTCCCTATTTACTGTTTGTATCCCAATTTTTTTGAATGAAATCGATCTTTCGCTTGCAATTGCTATTATTTCTTCTATTTTAGATTTGATTTGGAGGGGGAGGGGGTGCTGCTAGACATGTGCCGGCATCGCCCTCCTCCCAAAGCGAAGACAATTGGTGGGGGGAGGAGGGGGTGCCAGACACGATTTTAGGGGATGCCGGTGGAGATGCTCTCGTAAGGCCATCCCCAACGCGGCAACCCAAATGTGTCCGACTTTTGTGCGTTTAGGTCACGGGGCGGACACCAAATGTTCGTCCGTGTTCGCCTGGCCGCATCGTGCACGCAATGAAACATACCCTTTTTTCATTCATATACACTAGCATGCCATAAAAGGCCGTCTTTTATTAATAGATGATACGTCTCAAACGTACCAACAATTTTGATGATCCATGTTGTTATTACATCAATTGCCACATGTTTTGTTTACACTTCATAGCATTTTTATGCATTTCCTAGGACTAAATTATTAACAACATGCCACAGTGTTAGTTCCAGATTTCTGTTGTTTTTCTCTTTCGAAAAAGCTAGTCGCAAAATATTCTCGGAATTGGACGAAAATTGGCGTACGCAAATATTACAACAGAAGACTCCAGAACCCTGAGGGAAGGAGCAGCCAACCCAGGAGGCGGCCAGGCCACACCAGGGCGCGGCCCATCCCTGGTCGGCGCCCTCCTGTGGCGTGGGCCCCTCAGGTGTCCACCGACGCTTCCCTTTCGCCTATATATTCTTTCTGCCCCAAAAAATCTAAATACCCGATCGAGAAATAATGAAAAGTCTAGACACTGCCGCCGTCGTCAACCCTAGTTCGGGAGGGTTCTAAAGCTCTTCCCGGCACCCTGCCAGAGAGGGGAATCATCACCATAGGGCTCTACACCGCCATGCCTTCCTCCGGAGTGATGCGTGAGTAGTTCATCCTTGGACTACGGGTCCATATCAGTAGCTAGATGGTAGTCTCTCCACTTTGTGCTATCATGTTTAGATCTTATGAGCTGCACTATATGATCAAGATCATCGTTATGTAATGCTACATGTTGTGTTTGCTGGGATCCGATGAATATTGATACCATGAGCAAGTTGTTTATTTATCCATATGTCTATGTTGTTTATATCTTGCATGCTCTCCATTTCTAGTAGATGCGTGTGACTCTAACGAGTTTCGTGATCAGGTTTCCCGGAAGGGGGAGCCATCTCTTAGGGAAGAACCGCGGGGAAGGCTGGCGTGGGGGAGCGCTTGTAGGGCGACAACACGCTATTTTACCCAGGTTCAAGTTAGCCGGAGGCTCCCTAATTCCCGCAAACAACTATGACGGTGATTGTTGGGGGAATAGGTAAGGGGGAGCCTTACCGGCCCCTGACATGAACCGGGAATCACCTCATCCGGTTCATGGTGAGTAACCCGGGTTATGCTAGGCAGAGCCGGTTTAAGCTGGGAAGAGCGTGACCCGGCAGAGTGAAGAACCAGCCCAAGGCCCAGGTTAGGTGACGCGGAAGCCCGGGATCCCGAAGAACAGTTCTTTGCCGGCCCAGGAGTAGCCGGATCATAAGAAGACCCGGACCAAGGTGATCAGGAACCGGAAGGCGATAGGACTCCGAAGACGGTCGTGACCCGGACTTCCTTGTAACCGGGAGATCTCGTCCACTATATAAGGCGAGACCCCGGGACGTAGAAAGACAGGTTATAGATCGATAGCAAAGTAACTCGAGACATCGAGAGCCGGAATCGCCCTTTGTAATCGATACTTGATTCCCTGATAGTAAGAAAGCAGGAATAGATTTTACCCTCAATAGAGGGGCCGAACCTGGGTAAACTCGCGTCTCTCGTTTCCACCTTAACCCTTTCGAAGTTTCGCTTAGTAGCAATGGCCTCGCAATCTAGTTCTTGTATGAGGACACTTGCCTTGACAATACCACGACAGTTGGCGCCCACCGTGGGGCCTGCTCGTGGAAGCGTCGTCTTTTCGGAAGGAGCGCTACCTGGGATCGAGAAGCTCGCGATAGGCCGACTCAGGAGGAGCCGGCGCGGAAACTACTATAATCATGCCACATGGGGCCCCGAGTTCGCCTCCGTGGATTCTGGGCTTCACGTCCCCTTCGGCAAGATCCATGTCTTCATTGGATACGTTGGGACAGCAGCTCCAGAACCGGACCAACTTTCAGATTCGGTGTCTGAGAAAACTATGGAGGTGGACTCCGATGGCGAGTCCTCTGTTGGGAATAATGACGATCACGATGACACAGGCTCGATCCACCAGCTCTTCGGAGACCGGTTAGGAGGAGACCTGAAATTGGACGCGCCAGGTTTCGATGAGACAACTCACCACGTTGCCGTTTATATGGCTGGTCCTACGCGGCCAACCGAGCCCAGGTATGACTCGGAAGGAAACTTAATTACTAACGAGGCTTCGACCTCAAATCCGGTTCTTGGACCACCAGGTGTTACAGTCATAGCACCAACTGGACCATCGGCTACCCCAGAAGTACCAGCAATGACACCCTCGACAGGTCCTGGAGCAACAAGACCAGGGGAAGCCGTGATTGACTTGACCGGGCCTGCGTCATACAATCCGAGACCGGATCTGATGGCTGCAATGGATTCTTTAAACGAAATCCTGGCAACACCGATCACCCCGGAGAACCTGACCAACGTAACGCAGAGATAGCAAGACTCCGACAGGAAATAACTCACGCTCGTCAGGAGATTGAGAAAGAAGCCACTTCCATAAACAAAGCCCGGTTAGAAGTTCTGGAAGAGGCCACACGTCTGGAGAGGGAAGGAATTCACCTGACTTTCAGGCAAAGAGAACTAGCGTCAATACAGAACATACGTCATCATACTCGCCTGAATAATGACTTCGTGGTAGGACTCGAGCCTACTAATCTACACAATTTGTTTACATCTCCGACAGGAAACCCCGCAGCTCATAACCCGGCAGGTCCAGGTTATAATACGAACCCGCCGGTTATCCCTACTCCAGTCCTTCCAGCACGTTTCCAGCCACCCGTTCAACTGTTTGGGAGCTCAAATCCAGGACCAGCCCCAGCACAGCCTGTGCAAGAAAGGTTTCATACGCCGTCAGGTCACTTCAATAATCCGATGGATAACATTTGGGCAGCAACCACCAGTCTGGCACAGATTCCGGTTGACCCTAATAACCCTATGACAGTTGAAGCTCGAAGAGCCATTGAGATGCTACAAACAGCGGTGGTTCAGCAGTTAAACTATAGTAGCCAGGACAGGATACACTCAACATATTATCACAGCAGGACAACTTTGCCCCGGAGTCATCATGAAAATTCTCCAGCCCCAGCAGGATCCAGCAACGCTAACCGACATCCCAACCCACCCAGGCAAGCAGTATCATATGCACCTGGAGTTTTAAATACATGACATAGAACCGCAGAACCTGAAAACAGGAATCTAGGTCATGTCCAGAACCCAGTGCAAGCCATGGTCTCAAACCCAGCTCAAGCCGGGTCTCGTAGAATTGGAATCCAGTGCCTCGGTCCCGCAATTAGGAACGAGAGAATACCAGCTGATTTTAAAGGACCTCGCAGAGTTGTGAATTATACGCTTGACATGGAGCGTGCAGACTGGATAGAGGGCTATGAGATGGCCATGGAAATATTGGAAGTAAGTGACGCGGTCTGCGCACGCTACTTAAGCGTGATGTTAGAAGGACCAGCAAAGTCTTGGTTAAAGAACTTACCAGCCAATTCAATCAACAGCTGGTAGGAGTTGAAGGACAAATTTACCAAAAAAAAATTCAGGCCACATGTAAACGGCCAACGACGATCTCAGACCTTGAAAACTGTGTCCAGAAAGAAGGGGAGTCCGCTCAACATTGGTCTCGGCGGGTGGCAGAGATCATCCACTCGTCTGTCGGACTCACCGCACAACAAGTCCTGATAGGACTGGAAAGAAATTGCAGGTTTGACCCTTTGAAGCATAAGCTGGGACGCATTAAGCGGTACGTAAGTGACATGAGCGAGCTGATGGATGCCATGACCAAGTATGCGGAGTCTGACAAAACCAAAGATGCAGACTCAGATGACGAGAAGTCCGCCAAAGGAAAGAAAACTGGAACTAAGGGTAGTCAGAACCCGAGTCACAGCAACAACAATCCTCAGAACCATAACAATAACAAACGGAAAAACGGAGAGGGGACCTCAGATTTGGTGGCTAACACAAATACAGGTTACAGAAGCCAACGTCAGGGCAACAACTTCAGAGGAAATCAAAATTTCAGGCCAAACAACTTTGCACAAGCTCAGCAAGCCCTGAAAGGTCCGTGCCCCCGACATAGCAAAAACGGAAAGGTAGTAAATCATTCTTGGGAAAATTGCTTCATCATGCAGGGCTTCAGACCCAGTGGAAATAATAATTATGGACCAAGAAATGGTGGAGGCGGCAACCCAGGAAATATGGGAGGTGGACATCCGGGACCTAACAATCATAATCCGGGTGATCCCAATCAGAGTCACCAGGGAACTAACCCGGGCAATAGTCACCAAGAAGGAAATTCCGGTTTTCAAACAAATCCGAAGCAGTTAAGTTCAGGTCAATATCATGTATTCACCACTAGTTCATGCAGGAGAGAACGCAAGGTTCAGAAGCGCGCTGTCAACGCCGTGTCTCCTGCTGTTCCTAAATGGCTTAACTGGTCAGAACAACCCATAACCTGGAGTAGGGCTGATCATCCTCCACGAGTTGATAATCCAGGGGGAGTGGCTCTGGTCGTGGCTCCACAAGTTGGAGGATATAAGTTAGATAAAGTATTGATGAATGGAGGAAGCAACATAAACATACTATACTACGACACGTTCAAAAGGATGAACCTGCAAGAGAAACAGCTTCAGCCATCCTCAATTGTGTTTCCTGGCATCGTACCCGGTAAGTCTGCACAACCTATCGGAAAAATATTCCTTGAAGTTGCTTTTGGAGTATTTGAAAATTACAGGACAGAGATGCTAGCTTTTGAAGTGGTCAAATTCAAAAGTCCGTACCATGCCCTGTTCGGACGGCCAGCTTATGCCAAATTCATGGCCAGACCTTACTACGTTTACCTCAAACTAAAGATGCCAGGTCCAAATGGAAACATTACTGTTAATGGAGACAGAGACATAGCTCTAGAATGTGAGGAAGGTGATGCAACTTACGCAGAGACAACTTGCGCTAAAGAGGAGCTGAAATTGTATAAACTGCAAGTTGATCCTGAAGATATGACCTCGCTTAAAAAACCATCAGCTGAGTCCAAGATAAAATTTAAGTCTGCTCAAGACACCAAACTGGTGGACTTCACCCCCGGTGACTCATCTAAGCAGTTCAGCGTGGGGGCTCACATGACAGAGAAATAGGAAAGCGCGCTCAGCAAGTTCCTCCGTGAGAATTGGGATATCTTTGCATGGAAACCTTCTGACATGCCAGGTGTACCAAGGGAACTTGGTGAGCACAGCTTAAATGTGAATCCTGATTTGAAACCTATTCGCCAGTTCCTCCGTCGTTTCAATGATGAGAGAAGAAAAGCAATAGGAGAAGAGATTGCTAGGTTACTTGCAGCAGGGTTTATCGTAGAAGTGTTTCACCCGAAGTGGTTAGCTAATCCAGTTCTCGTTCTCAAGAATACGGAACCTGGAGAATGTGCATAGACTACACAGATCTGAATAAACCATGTCCTAAAGACCCGTTCACGTTACCCCGTATTGACCAGATTATAGACTCTACGGCCGGTTGTGAATTGCTATGTTTCCTGGATGCTTATTCAAGTTATCACCAAATCAAAATGAAGGAAGAGGATCAAGAGAAGACATCATTCATTACTCCATTTGGAGCATTTTGTTATACGACAATGCCTTTTGGTTTGAAAAACGCAGGGGCCACTTATCAAAGGTGTATCCAGAAGTGCTTGGAAAGTCAAATTGGGCGGAATGTGCACGCTTATATGGATGATATAGTAATCAAATCACAGAAAGGTGACAATTTGATCTCAGACTTAGAAGAGACGTTCGCCAATCTGCGAAAGTACCAAATGAAACTTAATCCAACAAAGTGTGTCTTTGGTGTGCCGGCTGGGAAGTTACTGGGTTTCATTATTTCCGAAAGAGGCATCGAAGCAAACCCGGAAAAAATTCAGGCCATACATAACCTGAAAAAGCCGGTTTGCCTGAAGGATGTTCAGAAGTTGACAGGTTGTGTTGCCGCCCTGAGCCGGTTTATAAGCAGGCTAGGCGAAAAGGCCATACCCTTGTACCGATTGCTGAAGAAAACAGACACCTTTGTATGGAATCAGGAGGCTAATGAGGCATTGGAGGCCTTGAAAAAACAACTTTCCAATGCACCTATATTAGCTGCGCCTGAGGAAAAAGAGCCCATGTGGCTATACATAGCAGCAAATAACAGGGCTGTGAGTGCGGTGGTTGTTGTGGAGCGTAAGATGGAGGACAAGGAAGGTCTTGTTCAGCGGCCAATTTACTACGTCAGCGAGGTCCTGACAGAGTCTAAACAACGTTACCCTCATTGGCAGAAGCTTGTCTTTGTAGTATTCATGGCTAGTCGCAAACTGAAACATTACTTTCAGGAACATCCTATCACAGTGGTTAGTTCAGCGCCTCTGTCTGACATTATTCAAAATAGAGAAGCAACAGGAAGAGTTTCCAAGTGGGCCATCGAGATGGGACCTTATCATATCAAATACGAGCCAAGGACTGCAATAAAATCCCAAGCTTTGATCGAGTTTAGAAATGACTGGACACAGTTACAGGTTCCACCGGATAAACTAGATACTAACTATTGGACTATGCACTTTGATGAGTCTCGACAACTGCAAGGCTCGGGAGTTGGTGTGGTTTTAACATTCCCACGAGGAGATAAGTTCCGCTATGTCTTGCAAATCTCATTCAGATGCACTAATAATGCAGCAGAGTATGAAGCTTTGCTCCATGGGCTTCGCATTGTGAAAGAAAAGAGCATAACCCGGATTTGATGTCTGGGTGATTCTGATCTGGTATCTCAACAAGTTACAGGAACATGGGATTCTAAAGACCCGGTCATGACAGCTTATAGACGGGCAGTTACCCAGCTGGCTAGACATTTTCAGGGATATCAGGTGGATCATATCGATCGACGTCACAACAAAGCAGCTGATGCACTGGCACGTCTAGGTTCTCAGAAAAAGCAGGTTCCACCAAACGTTTTTCTGGATGAAATTCATAGTCCGTCTGTTAAAATCCCAACAGAAGAAGACTTAGCAAATCCAGACCCAGAATCAGAATTAGCAGTTGCTCTGCATATACTATCACAGTGGACTGAGCCATATTTGGCATACCTTACGAGAGGCGAGCTCCCACAGGAAGAGGTTATAGCTCGCCAGGTTACCAGAAGATCCAAGTCATATACAATTATAAATTATGAGTTACATAAGAGAAGCGCGACTGGATTTTTCAAAGATGTGTTTCTCCAGAAGAAGGATGTCAAATTCTCTGAGAAATTCATTCAGGAGATTGTGGCCATCATGCAAGCTCTAGATCTTTAGTTAATAAAGCTTTCAGACATGGATTCTTTTGGTTAACCGCGAATGCTGATGCAGAACATATCATGAAAACATGTGAAGGCTGTCAAAGATATGCAAGACAGGATCATGTGTCAGCTCAAGACTTGCGTATGATTCCCATAACCTGGCCTTTTGCAGTTTGGGGACTTGACATGGTAGGACCTTTCAAAAGGTCAACTGATAAAAAGACTCATCTACTGGTGTCAGTAGATAAGTTTACAAAGTGGGTAGAAGCGGAACCAATCAGTAAATGTGATGCGGTTACATCAGTCAAGTTCTTAAAAAAAACTGATTTTCAGGTTTGGGTACCCACATAACATTATTACAGATAATGGGACGAATTTATCAGAAGGAGCAATGCAGAAGTTGTGTGAACAAAACCATATAAGGCTAGACCTTGCTTCCGTGGCACATCCACAGTCTAACGGACAGGCAGAGAGGGCCAACCAGGAATTACTCAAAGGTATAAAACCCAGACTTCAGGTTCCATTAGAGAAAACTGGTTGTTGCTGGGTCGATGAATTGCCTGCTGTTTTTTGGAGCATACGAACTACTCCAAATAGATCAACAGGTTATACCCCTTTCTTTCTAGTCTATGGAGCAGAGGCAGTTTTGCCAAGTGATATTCGTCACGATTCACCACGAGTGACTGCTTATGTGGAAACCAATAATGAGTTAGCTCGTCAAGACTCATTAGATGCTTTAGAAGAAGCACGTGACCTCGCAGCATCTCGGTCAGCTATATATCAGCAGGACCTGCGTCGCTATCATAGCCGCAGAGTCAAGACTCGGAGTTTCCAAGAAGGAGATTTGGTTTTAAGACTAATTCAGAAGAAAGATGGGATGCATAAGCTAAGTCCTCCATGGGAAGGACCCTCCTTTGTAGTAAGTAAAAAGCTACACAATGGGTCCTATTACCTCATTGATATGCGTGATGCTGATAAATCTCGCACATCTGAGGAAGAAACTGGAAGACCATGGAACATAGCCCAGTTGAGGTCATATTATACATAGGATCATTGTAATCACTATATTATCTTTTGACAATAAAAGGCAATGTTAGAAACATCTGAGTTATTGAAATTTGTTGACATGTCCCTATCAAATTGAGCTATAATGTTATTTCTATATGATTACTTGGGGGCTGATGCTAGAGCACAGTTTATATCTCAAGAATCTGGCATATGCCAAAATATATTGGTTATACTTGCATGTCAGTCAGTGGTTACACGTGTTTTTATGACCTAGATGTTTAAGCCTGGTTGAGTCAATCATGATATAACCCGGCAGTACCGGTTTATTATAACCCGGCAATCCAGGTTACTATGACCCTGAACTCCCAGAGTTGTACACACTAGAATAAGTCATGCGAAAAACCGGCTGAGCTAGAAAGCAAAGAAAAACCAAGTCAAGGAAAATTTTATCTTCAAGCAAAAGGAAACCCGAATATGATTTCCATAACCTCAAAGGAAATCCGGTTTACTACACGCCAAATTGTAGCATAGGTGCACAGGCGCACCTTCAAAAAATAGGACTAGAAATAAAACAGTTTATCTAGCCTATTACAGACCCAACAAGGTCGAATTATTTTGTTTGCAAAAAGTCACATGATCAAACTGCAGCGGATTTGCCCTTCTGCTGTGCAGGGTCCTGATCTGTCGGGTCTTGGGGAGCTAGTTCTTCAGTCTCCGGGTCAGCTGGGGCCTGGATTGCTCCTTCAACTTCATCCGCAGGGACATACTTCCACTCTAGCTGAGCCAGAGCATCGGTAACATTCTCCGGTTCATATAACGGGCGTTGTGGAGCAGAAACAGAAGGAGTAACTGACTGAGGCGCACCAGATGAGGAGGCTATGGAGAGCCGGCTCTTGGAAGGGACTTGTCGAACAGGAACCATATGCAGAGGAGTAAAAGGCATTTTTTGTTCACCAGAAGAATTATAACCCGAGCACATGTCCTTCAGTTTTAGCTTCTCAGCAATGGTGCAAGCATAGAACCGGCACTCTTTTTCAATCCTGGCGAAGTCTTTCTTCTCATACTTTGACATATCCGCTTTATATTCTGGGAAACCTCCCACAAGAAGATCCGGCTTCAGTTCTGGATGATATGCTTTCGCCAGTGACATAACCTTGATGGCTCCACGGCGACAGGATGATAGCTTATGCTCCTCTATCCACTGAGGGACATGAGTTAGCTCCACAAGCATTTCTCTAAGACTTCTAGGTGGAGCATCCTAGTTCCGAACATCTTTGATACATTCTCCACCTCCAATGTATAGCTGCCGGATCAGGGTGAACAAGGCCTTGAGTTTCAGGTGTGGGAGTTTCAGGTTATTCCCTTGCATCCTCCCTACAGGTTACAAAAAATTGTGATCTAAGTCAAGTTGATTGATAAAAAGGCAAAAGGGAATACATCATTGTACATACAATAAGTTAAGGGGAAGATAAGGTAGATAAACTCACCAAAAACACTGCAAGTGATATCCCTCAGCAAATCTATGACCTTGGTGAAACGGGTCTGGGTCTCCTCTAGTTCCTTTTCCGCAGTTTCTGCCCTCGTTATGAGATTTTTCTCCCGGGTTTCAAAATCCCGCTGCAGATCAGATCAAGTCTTGGCTGCCTCAGTGATTTGTTCTTCTAGTTCTTTCTGCCGGGTCCTGGCTTCCTCAGTCTTCTTGGCCTCTTGTGCAAGTAGGTTCTTCAAATTAGAAACCTCTTTTTGAGACGAGGATTCCAGACTCTGCAAAAAGATTCAAGTTATTCAAAGGTTAAGTTGTACATTGACAATTATCCGGATTGTGCAACTACAACCCGGATACTGGTGAACTTATTACAGTTTCTAAGGAAAAGTTAAGTCCCAGGTAGCTACAGGTTCGCAACCCGGCACTTGGGGGCTACAGTATTTCAAATTCAAGAGTTGGGCTATAACCTATGATTAAAGTCCCGGCTAGCTGCATGCTCGCAACCCGGCACTTGGGGGCTACAGTGTTTTAATTTTACTTAAAAACAATTCAGAACAAAAGCATATCAAGTCCCGGCTTATAATGCCATTATAAACCGGCCCTTGGGGGCTACAACTATCCAGGTTAGAGCTATCTAGGTTACAGCTATCTAGGTTACAACTATTCAGGTTACAGTTATTCAGATTACAAGCTATTCAGTCTACGACTATTCGGTATCAAATCTCCAAGTATATATTACGAATATAAACTAGAAGATTGAGGGCTACAGGTTATGAATATCGAGGTTACCTCATATTTCTATTTCAGAAATTCTATGATGCCATCAGTACGGCGCCGGTTCTCAAAGAGCTCTTGAACAAGTGTGTCAAAGCCCTGGCCTTCAATGTTTAGGCTAGGAGTAGATATTTTGTGTTTCGGCTTTACTTTTGGGTCTTCAATGACTTTGGAGAGAACAGTGGATGGTCTCGTAACCTCAACAGCCTGAGATCCGGTTGTGACCACATCCGGGTCCTGAACATTTACCTCCTCAACCGGAGGATCACTACCCGGGATATCATCAACCGGGTTCACCTCTTCATGATCTTCAGCCATAACATCCAAATGACCCGGCGAGGGAGCGGCCGGTTCATCATTTTTTCCTCAACTATTTTCTCCTCAACGTTTATGGAGGGAGCATCGGACGAAACAGGGTTCACTTTTAGTACAACTTGAGTTCTGTTGCAAAAGGAAAAAAGCTCTGAGTTACATTGCAAGATTAAGGTATTAGCAAATTTGGAAAGGAAAGTTAGCTTACCCAGAGTTAATGGAGAATGAGCAAGCCCCGCTGAAATGGGACGAGTCTGAGTTCGGGAAATCTGAATGAAAAGGACGACTCAGTTCTGGCCTCATTTGTCCGGCTAAGGGGTGTGAAGCAGTAGGCGAAACCCGGATTTTGGAGACACGGCGAGTGGGAGTTTTCTCAGGCAAACCTGTTTCTAACTCGCTGGAGCCAGAGCTCCGGGTCTTTCTTCTCTTGCTGCCCTCCTCATCCTCCTGCGTTTTCTATGTGTGTGAGGATGTTTTCAAAGGATTGTTTGACAGTCTAGAGATAGGCACCTTTGTGACAGCGTGCCGGGTCCTCTTTTGGCCTGGGGGGTTTTCGGCCACCAGGTTGGAACCAGTAATGGGAGTAGAGGGGTCGACATCCGGCATGACTTGATCCGGAACTTCATGACCCGGTTCTTCGACAACAGCTTGGCCACCGCCTAACCCGGCAACCTGTTCCTCTTGCTCATCCTGCGAGTAATCAGCGTCAGCAAATTGGTTGTGCAACTGGCCGAGGGAGTCAAATTCAGAAACTTCTTGCTCGTCGTCGCTTGGTTCTTCAGATTCTTCATCTTCAGGTGGCAAAGCCGGTTCTTCGGTAGTAGTCCAGAAAGGATCGTTAACCTGAGAACCGGAATAACGACGAGGTTAGAACCTATGCAGTTAAAAGGAATAATGGAAGAGGCAAAAATACAAAGATATGAAAACTTACGGGAGGAGCCGGGTTAGAGGAGCTAAAGGGTTCCAGACCCACTTCAAAGAATTTGTCTTGCTTCACTCCAACCAGGAGTTTCAGGGAGGTTATCATCTCAGACTTAGAAACTATGGACTCAGAATATCACATGGAATCTAATGAACCGGAATACTCATGGAATAACCGGCTCCTGATACTAAGGGGTTGAATTCACCAGTCTACCCAGGTTTTTGTCAAATCTAAATCTGTAAGCCCGTGAACTATCAACGAGGTTACACGTTTTATGAGAGGCCGGATCTTGATTCGATCGGCAGGTTTGGCATAGGAGTTCATCATGCTAGTATAAACTAAGCATTCAGGACGGTAACCCGGAAGAGTCGGTTCACCTTCAGGAGTGGTACTCTTGATGTAAAAATAGGATTTCTTTCACAACTTGGGATGGCTTGCAACAGGAATACCTAGGTAGGCGATGTATTTTCGTCTCTGGAATGAGATCCCCCATAGTGTATAAGTTCACCCCCAGCTACCTCAGGGTGTTTGTTACAGTAAAAATATTCGAAGAAAAGGTCTAGGCTTGGCTCTACTTGGAGGTAGTCCTCACAAAGGACTACGAAGTTGCTAACGTTTAAATTGGAATTTGGGGGGAGGTCCTGAGGATGAAGGCCATAGTAAGCCAAGAGCCGACGAAAAAAGAGAGAACCGCGTGGACGAAACCCACGGAGGATATGGGCTTCAAAAATTATTACCTCACCCGGCCCAGATTCAGGACGGATCTCATTTCCCGGAGGTTACCAAGATAAACCGGAAGGTAGGAGCCCGGATCCCTCCATCTCCGTGAGCCGGCCTTGGGTCATCTCAGATTTGCACCAATTTACTTGCTTTTTGTTCCTCCCAGAACCGGCAGCGCCAGAACCGGAAGCCCCTTCGGACTTTTTCTTCTTTCCCGCTCCGCCAGCTTTGGACGCCAAAGTTTTCTATTTTCCCATCTTGAGGCGGATGCCGGTGAAGCTCCGGTCGCGGCGGCGCTGGAAGAAAAGTGGAGCTTTGGAGCTCAGAACGGAGGAGGAAGATGAAGTCGGGAGAGTAGGGTGCAAATGAGCCATGGGGGCCGTACGTCTGCTACTTATATGCGGGGTCAAAACCCTAGGGTTAAGCGGTAACTTTTGCACAAAAACCCCTCGATACTACATTATTTATGGAAAAATACAGCAAGATCGGATCACAGAAAAAGATCTTTTCCAAAGAAATGGAACGATTGCGTGGAGAAGAATCTGGGCTAGGTCAAGATCCTTTTTGTTCCGAAGATTTGGGAGATGAAAACATGAGAGTTATCTTTACAAGAAACGGAAAGATATGATCATGGAGATAAAGAGCTCGACCCGCAAAATCCGGAAGAGATATCTTGGGAGGTTATTTTCCTTGGATTGAAAGATTGGTATTCAAGGTCTCTCGATAAAGCTTAACGTGAACTTATTAAGTTTGAGGCTTAAAACGTTCATGTTAACCTGGGGGCTAATGTTGGGGGAATAGGTAAGGGGGAGCCTTACCGGCCCCTGACATGAACCGGGAATCACTTCATCCAGTTCATGGTGAGTAACCCGGGTTATTCTAGGCAGAGCCGGTTTAAGCCAGGAAGAGCCGGGTTAAGCTGGGAAGAGCGTGACCCAGCAGAGTGAAGAACCGGCCCAAGGCCCAGGTTAGGCGACACGGAAGCCGAGGAGCCCGAAGAACAGTTCTTGGCCGGCTCAGGAGTAGCCGGATCATAAGAAGACCCGGACCAAGGTGATCAGGAACCGAAAGGCGATAGGACTCTGACGACGGGCGTGACCCCGACTTCCTTGTAACCCGGAGATCTCGTCCACTATATAAGGCGAGACCCCGGGACGTAGAAAGACATGTTCTAGATCGATAGCAAAGTAACGCGAGACATCGAGAGCCGGAATCGCCCTTTGTAATCGAGACTTGATTCCCTGATAGTAAGAAAGTAGGAGTAGGTTTTACCCTCAATAGAGGGGCCGAACCTGGGTAAACTCGCGTCTCTCGTTTCCACCTTAACCCTTTCGAAGTTTCGCTTAATAGCAATGGCCTCGCAATCTAGTTCCCGTATGAGGACACTTGCCGTGACAATACCACGACAGTGATCGCCAGACATAGGTTACAAGTACCTAGGCAGATTGAGTGTAAGGCTAAATGTGCCCTAGGGTTTATCCTGTACGGCTTTATAGATAGCCGGATCGGGTTATACAGGAACATCAACCGTACATTAGACTAAACCTGCAATCTACGGTCATCCGGGTCGTTACAGCTGAACGGGCTTGTGGTCGTCTCTTCGGATGCATCCCTGCGCTTCGTCCCTCGTGGGCCTTCAGGCTTTGGGCCTGCTCCCTCGGTCCGGCTTCTGGATGTCGGCAGATACCCCTTTCCGGATAGCTTTGACAGTAGCCCCCGAGAAGACTTAGGAACTTTTCTCCATCATTTATTTCCGTTAAAGCTTATCGGTGGAAGCTGGTTCCTGAATCTTCCCCCTTCATTAAACTCGAACGTGGGCAGTCATCCAGTAGAAAAGACGGATCTTCTCCCTTAAGCTTTCCTCGTGCTGGCATTTCCATTCTGTGCGGAAAGAACTAACAACCCGTGCATAATTATAGGAGCATTAACATTGTTAGAAACGACAGAAAATGATGGCTCCGCCAATCTTGGTGCAGTAATCGAGGAGGCTCTCTGAGTAGTAACGGTCATAAGCGTGACACACGGTCAAACCGTGCCACGCGGCACATATCTAGGCATGCGACCGTTAGGGCCGAGGTAGCCAGCCAGGGCTATAAAACCTTCACAGCCGCCCCCTCTTTCTTCTTCTTCCCCACTTGCTTTATGTCACCTCCATTCTCCTCGCACTCAAGCTCCCTTCCTCACACAGAGAACGCACAACGCACCTCAAGCAACCAAGAAAAAACTCCGGCGACCTACCCGTACAGAGCAATGGACTCCAGAGATCTCCCTTCCGGCGACAATATGACAGCTGTGGAGGATGGTGATGGCCCACAAGTATAGGGGGTGTATCGTAGTACTTTCGATAAATAAGAGTGTCGAACCCAACGAGAAGCTGAAGGTGTTGACAAGCAGGTTGGATAGAGAATTCACCGTAAACACTAGCAAACAGGTTTTTGGTGGTTTTTGATATAGCAGATAAATAAAGTGTGAGTAAATAAATAACAATAAATATAATTGCAGCGAGTGGCCTAATTATTTTGAGAGCAAAGGACAAGCCGGTTGTAATACTTATGATTACCAAACGTTCTCGAGGACACATGGGAATATTGTCAAGCGCTTTTGTTTCGTACGGTTGATTTAATATTTATTGTTTTGATAGGTGTTGTGTGGATGAACCTATGCTAATACACCGCCCAACTAGGACTAATACATACTTGTTATTATACCCCTCGTAAGGATCCGTAAATACAAGAAAGTAATTAATATAAATCTAACCACAGCTTTAAACTCTAGGATCCTACACTCCCTCGTGCATTGGTTTCCTAACGGGGGTTTAGGTTTCCGTCACTCCGGCAACCCCACAATTAGTAGCCAAATACACAATGCATCCTGCTAGGCCTATAAAGGTCAAGTATCATGTAGTCGACGTTCACATGACACCACTAAAAGAATAACACCACAACTTAAATATCAAACCACTAGATATTACTTCAACATAATTCCACTACTAACATCATGACTTCTCCCATGTCCTCAAGAACTAAACAAACTACTCACAAGACATCATACGGATCATAATCAGAGGTGATATAATGATGAATAACAATCTGGTCATAAAGTGTAAACACCGATAAATCTCACAAGCATCAACTACTAACAAGTAATCCACACCGGGAGAGAGATCTAGTGAAGAACAACGATAAAGACCCCTAATTGTTACAGAGGGATGAAGGTGGACGGTGAGGATGATGGTGCTGGTGGTGATGATGATGACAATGACGATCTTGATGATGTCTGGAGCGATAACGGTGACGATGGCGATGATTTCCCCTCTCCGGGGAGGAATTTCCCCGACAGATTTCTCCCTGCCGGAGAGTTTTTCTCTCTCTGTTGTTTTCCGCCCCGAGGCAGCGGCGCAATATTTCCTCGATGATGTTATGGGGCTTAGGGTTTCCTGGGGGTCAAGTATGCGAAAGGGGGCGACTAGAGGTGGGCCAGGGTGGCCACACCGCCACCCCGGAATATTTCCTTGATGATGTTCTAGGGCTTAGGGTTCCCTGGGGTCAAGTACGCGAAAGGGGGCGACCATAGGTGGGCCAGGGTGGCCACACCACCTGGCGGCGCGACCAGGGGGCGTGTCACCCCATGGTGTGGCCCCCCCGTGGCCCCTCTCCGGGTCCCCTCGTGGCTAGCTCCCTCTTTTGGACTTCTAAGACATCCCCGATGCCCCCTTCTTCTTCCGATCTTCCGAAATAGGGTAACTTGATGGTATTTTTCCATCAGATTTCTGGTCCCGGTGATTATTCTCCAAAAATTATGAAACATGCAAAATAAGATAAAAAGAACATAAGTAATGCATCATAACATGAAATATATCGATGAATAACAGAAAATAACAATATAAAATAGTGATGCAAAATGGACGTATCAACTCCCCCCAAGCTTAGACCTCGCTTGTCCCCAAGCGAAACTGAACTCAGTAAACATGACAACAGGTTTATGGAGTCTTGTGTCGATGAATAAAATACGGACAAGAGACATCACATCTATCAAAGCACAAGTCATTTTATACAACAACTTCTCTCATATAATTAAACTTGAAATAAGTAGAGGAAATCACAATAAAGGTGCAAAAAGGAAATCATAATTGGTGAGGGCAAACTTTGTTCTTGGTCAGAGAACAATGAACAATGTACTTATCTTTCTATCAGAGTCTTTATATTAGAGCTTATATTGTAGAGTTTATCATGATCAATCATAAAAGTCTCTTTGCAGTCATTGGTAACTTTCAAAGTGTTATTCAATCAGATAAAAGCACTTGTACTACACAAGGAAGAATAAAGGACACGATTGAGTAAATCAACATATAGATGGATGGATCACAACAACTCAAATGCTTGCTTAAGACAGAAAGGAGTAGGTTTACTGACTCAACATAAAAGTAAAAGATAGGCCCTTCGTAGAGCGAAGCGGGGATTAACTCATGTGCTAGAGCCTTTTATTTGATAAACAGAATCATTGAAAACAATTTTGAGAGTGGTGTATGTTTATCTCAACGAATGGCAAACAAAAAATACAGTACGTCACAAGCCAACTAGATTTCACAAGAGCGGCTAGCATTGAAGGACGCAACTGGTATAGAAGGTCATCCCTCTTTCTCTTTTGGTTACACAATTATGCTTTGACCGATAAATCAGGGGCAAAAAGAGTGAAGAGAAATTGTATTATTAAGTTTGGGGCTGGGCACCCCACTGCCAGCTCTTCTATCATCTGGATAAGCGGATAAAGCCACTAGTCTAGGTGTGTAAAGTCCAATCAACAAGTGAGATAAAGGTTCTCTATTTGCGTCCTCATGAGCTAAAACAGGGGCACAAAACAGGTGTAATTTTGAAGGTTTTAAAGGTAGTACACAAGCAATTTACTTGGAGTGGCGGTTAAATACCACATATAGGTAGGTATGGTGGACATAAATGGCATGGTTTTGGGTCTCAAGGTTTGGATGCACGAGAAGCATTCCCTCTCAGTACAGGTTTTTGGCTAGCAAGGCTGGGTAGAAAGCATAAGAGTTGAGGGAAAACAAACAAATATACATATGATAAAACCAATCATGCAATCTTCCTTGGAGTTACAAACAATCTTACTTGAGAATACTAAGCTTATGAGCCAACAAGAAAGAAAGATCATGGAATAATATATCTACATGCAACTCCCTCTTTTCTACTTAAGTTTCAACGTATTGTTGCTACTGACCAATGCTAAGTTTGCCAAAACCAACTAGATTAACTTGATGCTCCAATATTGATACCAATACAAATAACAAGATCAACCATATAACAAAAATTACAGACTAAAATGAAGTCTAGAAAGTAGATGATGAAACTTCTCATTAAAATTCCATTACGGCAACTCAAACCGAGGGATACAACGATAACCAACTAAAGAGTGATACTTCCATATTGAAACCATCCTATATGATATTTTCTGTACTCATGATATGACTCTACTAAAAGGTAAAAAGGGTGAAAGATAAAGGTGTGATACCACGGCACTCCCCCAAGCTTGGAACAAGCCAAGAGGATGCCAATACCAATGAAGAATTAATTCTTAGGTGGTGGTGGTGAGTCCTCTCAATAAGCTTATCAATTGTTTTCTTAAAATCTTCAATTGCGAACATAAGCATACGCATCATCTCTGTATTGCGATCAATACGGTTCGCGTGCTTGTCAGACGGTGAATCCCAGCCATCAAGATTTTCCCCCACACTTCCTTAGATCTTGAGCTTTCTTCATCTCCACGGTTAGAACGATCCATATCCCAGCAAGAAGCCAACTTGGCCTTGGGTAACCTCCTAGATTGATACGCATGAATTAAGGTATGGAAAGGTTTCTTAATGCCTGAAAGTGGTGTCGTTGAAGCTAAGCAGTGACGTGGGCCTTCCATCCAGTACTCATCCTCGCTGTTTGCTTGGAAGGTTTTACAACCACTCTGATGCTTGCGACGGTGGCGCGTGGGTGCACTCAAGGGTTTTCTTCTACATCTCCTTCAGCTCCACTCTCGATCTCTTCCTCCGGCTTGAGATCATCTTTCATCGGTCCCTTGCCCTTGTTGTTCTTGGCGGTGACCATGGTGCTTCTAAAACTGAAAACAAATCCTGGCAGAAACAAGTCAAAACAGAAACACGACGAGAAAATGATATATGGACCTCGGGGGGTCCGGGGGGTTATATAGCAGAAACATACGTATCGAAAGGAAAGTGCAAGTCGAAAACGAGTTGGAGAGGGGTGATACGTCATAAACGTATCCCTAATTTCTGATGCTCCATGATGATATTATGCCAATTGCTACATGTTTTCTCCCTTCTTTATGTCAGTTTTATCGAGTTTCCGGACTAACCTATTAACGAGATGCCACAGAGCCAGTTCCCTGTTTTCTGCTCTTTTTTAGTTTCAGAAAAGTTGTTCTAGAAATATTCTCGGAATTGGAAAATTCGAAGCCCGGAAGTCCTATTTTCCCCGGAAGCATCCAGAAGACCGAAGAGGAGCCGAAGAGGGGTAGCACGGGGAGCCACACCATAGAGTTGCGCGGCCCCCTGGCCGCGCCAGCTATGGGTGTGGGGCCCCCCGGCCTCCACCGCCTTTGCCCTTTCGCCTATTTAAGCCCCCCGGATGGAAAACCCTAAGCACCTGATCAAAATCCCCGAAAAAGTTCCGAAGCCGCCGTCACCGTCAACCCCAGATCAGGGGGTTCTGAAGCTATTTCTGGCACCCTACCGGAGAGGAGATCATCACCGGAGGCTTCTACATCACCATGCCTGCCTCCGGAGTGATGCGTGAGTAGTTCATCCTCGGACTACGGGTTCGTGGCTGTAGCTAGATGGTTTTCTTCTCCTCATATGCCTCCATGTTTAGATCTCATGAGCTGCCTATCATGATCGAGATTGATCTTATGCAATTCTCTGTGCTGTGTTTGCTGGGATCCTATGAATATTGACCTTATGCCAAGTTGATTATAGTCTTTATTTGCATATGTTATTTGTGATCTTGCATGATCTCCGTTGCTAGTGGTTATACTGGCCAAGTAGTTGCTAGTGATTCCAAGAGGGAGTATTTATGCTCGATAGTGGGTTCATGTCTCCTTGTTGCCTTGCTCGAGTGACAGAAACGTGAAGGGGGGATGTATTGTTGCCATTAGGGAGGAAACAGTGGTGAGAGTGCCCGCGTGCATAATCATTGCTTACATTACACACTTTGTTGAATGCAATTATCTGTTGCTTGCAACTTAATACCTAAGGGGGTTCGGATGATAACCTGAGGGTGGATTATTAGTCATAGATGCAGATGGATGTCGGTCTATGTATCTTGTTGTAATGCCCGCACTAAATAGCATAGTAATCTTCATGTCATATTGTGCACTATGGTGCAACCTCTATTTGTCAATTGCCCAGCTGTAATTTGTTCACCCAGCATGCTATCTTTTATGGAGAGACAATAGTAGTGAAACTATGAACCCCGGTCCATTTTTCCACACTGTTAAACAAACCACAACAATTTCCTGATTTCTTTACTTTCTGCAAGCATACATTGTTTTCCACACTATACGTCTAATCTTTGTTTTCAGCAAGACCGGTGAGATTGACAACCTCACTGTTCCGTTGGGGCAAAGTATTTTGGTTGTGTTGTGTGCAGGTTCCACGTTGTTGTCGAAACCGGTGAAGCGCCAGCACCACCGTCAGTGGCATCAACCTTCCGAAGATTCTCTTTCTCCTACTGGATTTATGACCCTGGTTCTTAACTAACGGGAAAACTCCTACCGCTGTGCTCATCACACCCTTCTCTTGGGGTTCCCAACAAAGTGCATCAAGCATTTTTCTAGCGCCGTTGCCGGGGAGAAGGAAGTCTTCTTGAAAGGGGAGTCTCTCACTCTCAATCTCTTTATTTTATTTTTGTCTTGTTCTTATTTCTCTATATCAAAAACACAAAAAAAATTAGTTTACTTCATAGCTCTTATTTACTTGCTTGCTTTTATTCTGGTAAAATGAGTATTCCTGAAGTAGAGGTTCGTTCTTTTAAGCAACAAGGGGGAGAAAGTTTAAAAGATGCTTGGTATAGACTAAATAATGCTCATAAGAGGTGCACAAAAAAATATTCTACCTTGATACTCCTGAGAAAAATTTATGTTGGTATTTCTGGCTGGTATAGGAATGTGTTAGGTACTCTTACGGGTGGAAATTTTCTAGGAACTCCAGCTTTGGAAGCCTGCAATTTGATTGAAAGTTTAGTAGGAGCACCTCCCATTACAACTGTTAAAACTGAGATCACTTTGGAGGATGTTATTTATAAACTAAACTCTTTGGAAATGAACTTATCAGTCTTCCTTGATAATGCTAGCAAAGTTAATGAATTACTAGTTACTATTGATAAAATAATCACTACTCTAGAAGCTAGCAACACTCATGATAATCAAAGTTTTAGGATTGGTAAACTCGAGGATGTCATGGGAACTTTAATATCAACCTTTTCATCTCTTAAATTCAAAAATGATAAAGCCTTTGTGGGAAAGGAGCAAAGATTTATGTATGCTCCTAAGATGGCTAAACCCAAATCTCAATATGTGCTGAAAATTGCTAAAACATTTAATGAGACTAAGAGTGACCTTCATGTTGAATCTTCAAAAACATCTAAAGTATCTATTGCTTAAAATAATGGTTTAGAGGTTGGTATAGGTGATTCTTCTTTACTTGAAAATACTTGAGCTGATTTTACTATGCCTAGCTGAAAGGCTTTAAAGAAAAGCGCTACCGGGAGACAACCCGTTTTATTTCTCTGTTTTCTTTCAGTTTTCCTTTGTTTTCTTTGGTGTGCTTTGCACCTGTGTGTTGTCTATTTTCTTAGAAACCCCTCTGTATCTTTTCTTTTGAGTTTTTTGTTGAGCCAAGTAAAGCCACTAGTGGAAAGTTGAGCCTATATTTCGGATTTCTGCGCAGGAAACAGATTTCTGCTGTCCACTGTAAATTCCGTTAAATAGCACAGAAAATTAAAAATGACCTGAGATTTTTTTTGCTTAATCCTGAGTTATATACACAACTTTTCTTAGAAGACAACTTTTTTATTTGAGCAACATAACATTTTTGAAAAAATCTATCTTTACCTGCTGTTCTGTTTTTTACAGATTTCTGCCATTTGTCGCATTTGCATCTTAATCTCTTTCTTCTGGTGTTCTTTTGAGAAAAATAGTTTTGAAAGAAGTTGTGACAGTAGCTAATGTGTTTTTAAGTGTTATAATTGTGTTGAAACTGAATCATGTTAATTTATTATTTCAATTGCACTAACGTGTCTAATGAAGATTGTGAGAATTTTGATGTGAAGGAAGTTTTCAAGGGTCAAGAGAAGAGGATGATATGATGTGATCAAGAAGAGTGAAAAGCCTAAGATTGGGGATTCCCCGGTGGTACATACAACCAAATTCCAAGAATACTCAAGCTTATAAGCTTGGGGATGCCCAAGGCATCCCTTCTTCATCAACAAATTATCAGGTCACTTCTAGTGAAACTATATTTTTATTCGGTCACATCTTATGTGCTTTACTTGGAGCGTCTTTTATTTTTGTTTTCAGTTTGCTTTTGCTTTTGCTTTTGCTTTTGCTTTTATTTCTTTTACTTTCATAATAATCTTGGTTGTACCCCGGCATTCTTTTATTGGAGAGTGACACGCTCCGTTTTTTCTTGAGAATACGTTGTATTCTTAGTCTCTGTTTGGCTGTTGCATTTATTCAGCTCCTATTTTGCATGAATATCTTATTAGAGCTGTTAGTTTTAGTAGTATTATTTGATTACTCTCATGTTTTCTTTCTGTGTCATAAAGATTATTTTTGTTAAAGCATGTTTTGTATGGTGCTTGTTGGGAGAAACAAAAGAAAACTGCTGCTTGAAGTAGAATTTATAACTGTACTAGTAGAAGCTTGTATAGACTATGGCTAGGACTTTTTCATGCCATGCTAAATGTTATTTTAGTTTTAAAGCCTTGTGGTTATTGATTAGAATGATTAGCCTCAAATAGACGAGAGTGTTTAATATGTATTGAAAGATTCATGAGTTGTTCTTGTCATAGTAAAGCATCAATATATGGTATTCTCTTTCGAATGTTTTATTTGGTTGAATTGGCGCATACTCACACCATGTTTATGACTAAAAACAAGTCACTAATAGCCTCCATGACCACTTAGTTTTTGAACTTATGATACTGTTTATGTTTTAATTAATGATGCTTACGTCGCTATGCATGATTATGGCTCTTATGCTCTCTTAATTTGTCGCTCCAAGTCTTTTGCTAGCCTCCACCTGTACTGAGTATGATCTCTAATCGTGCATCCAAACTCCCTTAAACCAAAGTTTTTCCCATTGTGTCCACCATACCTACCTACATGTGGTATTTAACTGCCATTCCAAAGTAAATTGCTCATGTGTTACCTTTAAAACCTTCAAAATTACTCCTGCTTTATGTTCCTGTTTTTGCTCATGAGGACGTAAATAGAGAATATTTATCTCACTTGTTGATTGGATTTCACACCCTGGACTAGTGGCTTCATCCGCTTATCCAAATGATAGAAGAGCTGGCAGCTGGGTGCCCAGCCCCAAATTAATGCATACAAATTCTCTTCACTATTTTTGCCCCTGATTTATCAGTCAAAGCATAATTGTGTAAACAAAAGAGAAAGAGGGATGGCCTTCTACACCAGTTGCGTCCTTCACCATGGGAGACGCTCTTGTGAATCCAGTGGACTTGTGACGTACTGTATTTTCTGTTTACCATTCGTTGACATTAGCATATATCTCCCAAAATATAGACACTCCTCCACGGTATGTGATTGTTGGCAGGCACCCGAGGATTTGGTTAGCCATGGTTTGTGAAGGATGGATGGGAGGAGTGTCAAACTTTTAATACCTCTGTTTAATAAAATAAAAGCTCTAGCACATGAGTGATCCCTGCTTCCCTCTGCGAAGGGCCTTTCTTTTAATTTTATGTTGAGTCTCCATCTTCTAACTTTATGCACAGTTGAGAGAGCATTTTTGCCATTCTGAGTTCTATGTGCATTTGTCCCATAAGCATCAATAATTACTTCATGATGTGATATTATTTGTTCTAGTCTTCCTTTTGAACTTTGAAGGTGTCCTGGCATTTATGTTTTGCCCCACTCTTAAGGACTATCGAAATATCACTTTGCCATGCTTTATCTATACTTGAAACAAACGTCTACCTTTCTTTGCATTATTATTCATGATCTTTTATTTGAGTTACTCTTCGTGATGCAAAGTAATTGTTATTATTTATTATTAAAGTTTTATTTATCATGCCTGTGTTTAAAGTTTTATGATCTCAGTGTGCATATGCTTTTACATTATATTGATCAAGTTTGTGTTAGTAGCCTGTCACCTCAGAAATTATTGTTTTATGGTTTACCTAATCGAGGATGAGTAGGAACTAAGATTGGTGATGCTTGATACGTCATAAACGTATCCCTAATTTCTGATGCTCCATTATGATATTATGCCAATTGCTACATATTTTCTCCCTTCTTTATGTCATTTTTATCGATTTCCAGACTAACCTATTAACAAGATGCCACAGAGCCAGCTCCCTGTTTTCTGTTGTTTGTTAGTTTCAGAAAAGTTGTTCTGGAAATATTCTCAGAATTGGAAAATTCGAAGCCCGGAAGTCCTATTTTCCCCGGAAGCATCCAGAAGACCAAAGAGGAGCCAAAGTGGGGCAACAGGGGGCCACACCATAGGGTGGCTATGGGTGTGGGGCCCCCGGCCTCCACCTCCTTTGCACTTTCGCCTATTTAAGCCCCCCGGATGGAAAACCCTAAGCACCTGATCAAAATCCCCGAAAAAGTTCCACAGCCGCTGTCACCGTCAACCCCAGATCAGGGGGGTTCTGAAGCTGTTTCCGGCACCCTTCTGGAGAGGAGATCATCACCGGAGGCTTCTACATCACCATGCCTGCCTCCGGAGTGATGCGTGAGTAGTTCAACCTTGGACTACGGGTTCGTAGTTGTAGCTAGATGGTTGTCTTCTCCTCATATGCCTCCATGTTTAGATCTCGTGAGCTTCCTATCATGATCGAGATTGATCTTATGTAATTCTCTGTGATGTGTTTGCTGGGATCCTATGAATATTGACCTTATGCCAAGTTGATTATAGTCTTTATTTGCATATGTTATTTGTGATCTTGCATGATCTCCGTTGCTAGTGGTTATACTGGCCAAGTAGTTGCTAGTGACTCCAAGAGGGAGCATTTATGCTCGATAGTGGGTTCATGCCTCCTTGTAGCCTTGCTCGAGTGACAGAAACGTGAAGGGGGAGGATGTGATGTTGCCATTAGGGAGAAAAAGCGGTGAGAGTGCCCGCGTGCATAATCATTGCTTACATTACACACTTTGTTTAATGCAATTATCTGTTGCTTGCAACTTAATACCTAAGGGGGTTCGGATGATAACCTGAGGGTGGATTATTAGTCATAGATGCAGATGGATGTCGGTCTATGTATCTTGTTGTAATCCCGCACTAAATAGCAATCTTCATGTCATATTGTGCACTACGGTGCAACCTCTATTTTTCAATTGCCCAGCTATAATTTGTGCACCCAGCATGCTATCTTTTATGGAGAGACACCACTAGTGAAACTATGAACCCCAGTCCATTTTTCCACATTGTTAAACAAACCACAACAATTTCCTACTTTCTTTATTTTCTGCAAGCATACACTGTTTTCCACACTATACGTCTAATCTTTGTTTTCAGCAAGACGGGTGAGATTGACAACCTCACTGTACCGTTGGGGCAAAGTATTTTGGTTGTGTTGTGTGCAGGTTCCACGTTGTTGCTGACACCGGTGAAGCGCCAGCACCACCGTCAGTGGCATCAACCTTCCGAAGATTCTCTTTCTCCTACTGGATTGATAACCCAGGTTCTTAACTCAGGGGAAAACTCCTACCGCTGTGCTCATCACACCCTCCTCTTGGGGTTCCCAACAAAGTGCATCAAGGGGCTCCAGGGCACCCACACCATAGGGTGACTGGGCCAGGGGTGTGCCCGCGCCACCAGGTAGCGTGGTGCCCTCGGGCACCATCTCCTACCCTTCTTTGGCTCGATACTTTTTATATTTTCCATATATGAATAATTTAAAAGTTGAAAAGCGATAAGCAAACTTTTTCTTAACTGAACTGTTACCTATTCGAAAAAGGACTCTAGAGATTCTGGAATATTCCCTCTAATGAACTTCTCCGGAGTCATTACTTGAATGATATCAACATCTTCATCATAAGAGTCCCCGAAATATAATGTTTGAGTCTTTTCCCATTTACCACTTGTGTAGTGTTAATTTTGAGGGAAGCAATTTTGATTGCACCCGAACGATACACTTCTTCAATAACATAAGGTCCTTCCCATCTTGAGAGTAATTTTCCTGCAATAAATCTGAGACGAGACCTATACAATAGAACTTTCTCACCAACATGAAACTCTCTTTTAAGAATTCTCCTATCACGCCATTGTTTAACTTTCTCTTCAAAGAGTCTAGCATTTTCATAGGCTTCACATCTCCATTCATCCAGAGAACTCAAATCAAGCATTCTTTTCTTAGCAGCAAGTTTAAAATCTTTGTTAAGTTCTTTCACTGCCCAATAAGCTTTGTGTTCTAATTCTAAAGGCAGGTGAACAGATTTTCCATAAACCATTTTATAAGGAGACATAACCATCAGATTTTTATAAGCAGTTCTATAAGCCCATAAAGCATCATTCAACTTATCATACCATTTTTTTCTAGATTTATTAACAGTCTTTTGCAAGATAGATTTAATTTCTCTATTTGATAATTCTACTTGCCCACTGGTTTGAGGATGATAAGCTCAGGCAATTTTATGATTAACATCATATTTAGCAAGGGTTTTTCTAAAACCACCATGAATAAAGTGAGAACCTCCATCAGTCATAAGATATCTAGGCATACCAAACCTAGGGAAAATAACATCTTTAAGCATTTTTAAAGAGGTCTCACCATCAACACTTTTTGTAGGTATAGCTTCTACCCATTTAATAACATAATCAAGAACGACAAGAATATGAGTGTAACCATTCAAAGGAGGAAACAGACCCAGCAAGTCAAATCCCCAACAATCAAAAGTTTCAATAACAAGAGAATAACTCATAGGCATTTCATTACGTTTAGAAATATTACCAACTTGTTGACATTCATCACAAGATAAAACAGATTTACGTGCATCTTTAAAGAGAGTAGACCAATAGAAACCTGATTGTAGAACCTTCTGTGCGGTTCTATCTCCATCATGATGTCCTCCATAAGCACTACCATGGCACTTTCTCAATATTTCACGTTGTTCATGATCTGGAACACATATTATCATAATACCATCTACTTCTTTATATAAGTGTGGGTCATCGCAAAAATAATGCCTCAAATCATAAAAGAATTTTCTTCTTTGTTGAGCTGTAAATGTTGGAGGCAAATACTTGGAAACAATAAAGTTAGCATAATTTGCATACCATGGACTATCTTGGGGGTTTACCTTTATTGAAGCCAACAGTTCATTTGGAAAACTATCATTAACATGAATAGAGTCATAAGGAATGTTTTCCAATCTAGACAAGTTATCAGCAACAGGATTTTCAGCACCCTTTCTAGCCACAATATGCAAATCAAACTCTTGTAAAAGCAGCACCCATCCAATAAGCCTAGGCTTAGCATCTTTATTTTCCATAAGGTATCTAATAGCAGCATGATCAGTATGAATAGTAACTTTTGAATCAACAATATAAGGTCTAAACTTATCACAAGCAAAAACTATAGCTAAGAACTCTTTTTTAGTAGTAGCATAATTCTTTTGAGTAGCATCAAGAGTCTTACTAGCATAATGAATAACATTCAACTTCTTATCTACTCGCTGTCCAAGAACAACACCTACAGCAAAATCACTAGCATCGCACATAATTTCAAAGGGTAAATTCCAATCAGGTGGTTGAACAATAGGAGCAGTAGTTAAAGCCTTCATTAAAGTTTCAAAAGCTTCCTTACAATCATCATAAAAGGTACGCCTTTTTGAAGAAGATTAGTAAGAGGCTTAGATATTTTAGAGAAATCTTTAATAAACCTCCTATAAAGACCAGCATGACCAAGAACACTACGAATACCTGTAACATCCCTGGGACAGGACATTTTCTCTATTGCTTCCACTTTAGCTCTGTCAACTTCAATACCTCTTTCAGAAATTTTATGTCCAAGAACAATTCATTCATTCACCATAAAGTGGCTTTTCTCCCAATTAAGAACAAGATTAGTTTCCTCACATCTCTGCAAACATTATCAAGGTTGTGCAAGCAGTTATCAAAAGAAGTTCCATAGACGGAGAAATCGTCCATGAATACTTCCACAATTTCTTCGCAAAAACCATGAAAAATAGCAGACATGCATCTTTGAAACGTGGCAGGAGCATTACACGAACCAAAAGGCATACGTACCATAAGGACAAGTAAAAGTTTTTTCTCTTGATCTTGCTTCCTAACAACAATTTAGGAAAACCCAGAATAATCATCAAGAAAACAAAAATGAGTTTACTTAGACAACATCTCTAGCATTTGATCAATAAATGGCAAAGGATAATGATCTTTCTTAGTAACCTTGTTAACTTTCCTAAAATCAAGGCATATCCTATAACCACCTACTACTCTTTGAAGAATAAGCTCATTATTTTCATTAGGCACAACAGTCATTCCTCCCTTATTAGGAAGACAATGCGCAGGGCTTACCCATCTACTATCAGCAATAGGAAAAATGATACCAGCATCAAGGAGTTTTAATACATCATTTCTTACCACTTGCTTCATCTTAGGAATTAAACGGTGTTGATGTTCAGCTACTGGCTTTGCATCAGGTTCAATATTAATAACATGCTCACATATAGAGGGAGAAATCCCTTTCAAACCATCAAGAGTATATCCAACAGCTCCACAGGTGTTTTTTCAATATTCCCAATAATCTTTCCTCTTCTTCACCTGAAAGTTTAGAACTAACAATAACATGATATATTTTCTTATCATCAATATAAGCATATTTAAGATCATCAGACAAAGGTTTTAAATCAAAAATAGGATCCTCCTTGGGTGGTAATGTGGTACCCAAGTCTTCCACAGGTAAATTATGTTTCAGTATCACCGGTTGATGAACAAGGATATCGTTAATCTCATTTCTATCTTCCATAAAGACTTCACTTTCATGGTCCTCCATATATTGCTGCAAAGCATTGTTAGGAGCAAGAGCAATAGAGGCAAGCTGTTCAACTCTGAAATTTTCATTAGGCAATTCAAATTCATAAGGAGCTCTAGCAATTTTGGAGAAAAACTAAACTCATAAGATTTTCCATCAAACTTAGTCAATATTTTCTCCTCTTACAATCTATAATAGAACAACAAGTGTTCAAGAAAGGTCTACCAAATATAATAGGACAAGTTTTACTAGCAGCCTTACCTAGCACTATAAAATCAGTAGGATATTTAGTTTTACCACATAAAACTTCCACATCCCTAACAATACCAATCGTAAAGATAGTTTCTCTATTAGCAAGCTGAATAACCACATCAATATCTTCAAGCTCACAAGAACCAATTTCATGCATGATTTCTTTATAAAGATCGTAAGGAATAGCACTAGAACTTGCACCAATGTCACACAAACCATAATAGCAATGATCACCAATCTTAACAGAAAGCACAGGAACACTAGTTTTCTTAGGTCTATTTGGATGCGAGACAATATTAGAAGCATCCTCACATAAGACAATATGTTCATCATCTACATTTCCATAAACAAGGTCTTTCACTATTGCTACTGCAGGTTCAACAATTATTTGTTCATCAGGTTCAATAGATTTCTTTATACTTTTGTTAACCACACTAGCTACAATAGAGTGTTCTTTTACCTTAGCAGGGAAAGGCATTTTCTCAATATAAGGCTCAGGCACAGCAGGATTAACAGCATGCACTTCTATGTTTCTAGCACGAACAATATCTTTATACGGTGCATGGTACTTGCTCAACTCTTTTTTAGGAATATCAAGATAGGAAGCAAAGGCTTTAAGACAGTTTGCAAAGATTTGAGAATCAAGACCACAAACAACACTAATATTAAAGAAATCATCAGTTCCCATAAAATCTTTAATGCATTCATAATCATAATTTATACCTGACTTTCTACCTTTGTCATTCTCCCATCCTTCAGTGTTTTCTTGAATATGGTCAAGAGATCCCATTTAGCTTCTTACTTCATTCTTCATACGTGTGAATGATCCAGAACAAGAAGCATCCAATAAATCCTTATCATGAAGAGAAAGCCTTGCATAAAAATTATTGATAACAATATTACTGGGGAGCTTATGAACGAGACATTTAAGCATTAATAACTTCATTCTCCCCCAAGGCTTGGGAAATACTCTCTCCATCATGAGGTCAGAAATTATATATTTGATTCCAGTCTTTATGAATCTCTCTGGGAGGATAGAATTTATAATAAAAGAGAGGTACAATTTCCTCCCATCCAATAGATTCACCATTCTTCAGTAATTTAAACCATTCAACAACTCTACCTTTCAGCGATAAAGAGAATAATTTCCTTTTAAGTTGATCCATTTTAATACCTGCACACCGGAATAACTCGCATAATTCATGTATAAAGAGCAAATGATCACCGGGATGGACAGTTCCATCTCCATAATAGCAGTTATCCATAAGACGTCCAACAATTTTCATAGGTATGTTATAAGGATCCAAATCAGCAGATAATGGGTCACCTACTACCCTAGTAGTAACACTAGTAGTACCCCTAAACAGAGAACTAAAAGAATTCTCCATAATGCAATAAAACAGCAGACATAAATAAAAATAGCACTCACAGTAAAAGTTTCTCTTACCAATTCCACTTACCAATAGCGCATCACTCCCCGTCAATGGCGCCAAAAAATAGTCTTGATGACCCACAAGTATATGGGGTGTATCGTAGTTCTTTCGATAAATAAGAGTGTCGAACCCAACGAGAAGCTGAAGGTGTTGACAAGCAGGTTGGATAGAGAATTCACTAAACACTAGCAAATAGGTTTTTGGTGGTTTTTGATATAGCAGATAAATAAAGTGCGAGTAAATAAATAACAGTAAATATAATTGCAGCGAGTGTCCCAATCCTTTTGAGAGCAAAGGACAAGCCGGTTGTTCTACTTATGACTACCAAACGTTCTCGAGGACACATGGGAATATCGTCAAGTGCTTTCGTTTCACACGGTTGATTAATATTTATTGTTTTGATATGTGTTGTGTGGGTGAACCTATGCTAATGCACCGCCCAACTAGGACTAATGCATACTTGTGATTATACCCTTCGTAAGCATCCGCGAATAAAAAATAGTAATTAAGATAAATCTAACCATATTTTTAAACTATGGGATCCTACACACCCTCGTGCAATGGTTTCTAATGGGGGTTTAGGTTTCTGTCACTCCGAAAACCTCACAATTAGTAGCCAAATACACAATGCATCCTCCTAGGCCCATAAAGGTGAAGTATCATATAGTCGATGTTCACATGACACCACTAAAAGAATAACACCACAACTTAAATATAAAACCACTAGATATTACTTCAACATAGTTCCACTACTAACATCATGACTTCTCCCATGTCCTCAAGAACTAAACGAACTACTCACAAGACATCATGTGGATCATAATCAGTGGTGATATAATGATGAATAACAATCTGGTCATAAAGTGTAAACACCGATAAATCTCACAAGCATCAAATACTAACAAGTAATCCACATCGGGAGAGAGATCTAGTGAAGAACAACGATAAAGACCCCTAATTGTTACAGAGGGATGAAGGTGGACGGTGAGGATGATGGTGCTGGTGGTGATGATGATGACGATGACGATCTTGATGATGGCCGTAGCGATGACGGTGACGATGGCGATGATTTCCCCTCTCCGGGGAGGAATTTCCCCGACAGATTTCTCTCTGTCGGAGATCTTTTATCTCTCTATTGTTTTCCGCCCCGAGGCGGTGGGGAAAAATTTCCTTGATGATGTTTAGGGCTTAGGGTTTCCTGGGGGTCAAGTACGCGAAAGGGGGCGACCAGTGGTGGGCCAGCGCGGCCACACCACATGGTGTGGCCCCTGTGGCCCCCCTCCGGATCCCCTCGTGGCTAGCTCCCTCTTCTGGACTTCTAAGACATCCCCGATTCCCCACTACTTCTTCTGATCTTCTGAAGTAAGGTAATTTGACGGTGCTTTTTCCACCAGATTTCTGGTCCCGGTGTTTATTCTGCAATAATTATGAAACATGCAAAATAAGATAAAATAACGTAAGTAATGCATCATAACATGAAATATATCGATGAATAACAGAAAATAACAGTATAAAATAGTGATGCAAAATGGACGTATCAGATGGATCCTCCATGGCGGTCCCGGCGGCGGCGACGGCTTCTGGCGAGGCACACTCCTCGCCTTCTACATCGCCCATGGCCTATCCCTTGGCTGGAGGCGCCTCGGACTCCACCTCAGCCCCTGATGCGTCTGCTACCATAAAGGGGAAAGCGAAGGCGGCGTATGATGCTGCCGCCACGGAGCTCGACGCCGATGGTGAAGAAGACGACGGGGCCGAGAAAGATAGTGCCACCGGGTACTGGCTTCCAAGCTCTGTCACGACGGCGGAACTCCAATGGTACAAACAGAACGACTTCCTTCCGAGGAAGAAATGGCGGAGCGTGGAAGGCGACTCCGAGCCCAAGCAACGGGATGGCGACCGCGTCGTCCTGTTATCTCATATTCAACGCGGGTTAGGCTTCCCGCCATCAGCCTTTTTTCCTTTTCTCTCTTAGAGTACTACGACGTTCAGCCTCATAACCTGACGCCGAACACCATTCTGTACATTTCCGCCTTTCAGACCCTCTTTGAGGGCTAGTTAGGAATAACCCCTAGCTTGGATTTTTTTAACTACTGCTTCTATGTGAGGAGAGAGCCAGACGACGAAGGGGGGTTGAAGGTTGGTGGGACCATCAACCTTAACCTTCGCCAGAAGAGGGAACTTTGGTTCCCCAAAGTTCCCCAATCTGAATCTGTAAACCACGTTTTTCTACGTGCAAAACGTGCCCTTTCCGAATAGGACAACGGGGCTTCTGCCCTTCGTGAACGGCGCGGCTTCCCCCGAAAGATAGCTGGAAGGAGGACGCCGTCCGGACGCTTCCGGCTAATTTGGAGAAAATCAAGCGACAGCTCACAATGATGGAACCCGAACTCGGCGGGGTGTACACAGTCCTTTCCTGGTTCCGTCGTAGGATCGAGCCCCTCGCGCATCTGGAAGCCAAGATGATGTGCGAGTACGCGGGGACGTCGAATCCTCTTCATTGCACCCCGCTGCAGCTGGAGTTTTCGGATCTTAAATCATCCGTCAATCTCCTCATCAGCGTCCGGGGCCAGTATAGCGAGCCGGTGCCCATGTATTAAGTGGGGAATCCGCCCCTGCCGTAAGTGTTTCCTCTTTTCATTTTTTGTCTTTGCAGCTGATTTGTCCATGGGTCGTGATTTAACATGTGTTTTCCAAATTCGTTTGCAGTTTGCCAAACTTCTAGATGGACACCTTTCCTCTCCAGGGGGTCTGGTGGCAAAGAGGAAGCGGAAGGAGAAAGCGTCATCCGACATCCTAGAGCCCCCCCAGAGATACCCGCAAATGGTCGCGCACCATCCCGGAAGGTGCCCAGGTTATAAACCTGGAAGGGACCAACGTCGGGTCTTCCAAGTAAGCTTTGCCTTTTGTCTGGCCTTCTGCTTTTTCGCAATTTGGCTTTTCCTTATTTGCTCCTTTGCTCATTGTTCACCTTACACCTTCTTTCCTTTCTTTCTAGGCTTCATCCCGTTTCTCTGAAAGGGCGGAAGAAGGTATTGTCTGGCCGGAAGAAGAAATCTTCCGAGCAGGTCCCTGTTATCTTGGAACAGGGGCCTTATGTCGATGCGATGGAGGCGGAGCCCAGCCAGCCGGAGGCCTCTACTACAGAGGACTTGGAAAGGGCAGAGGCATCCGGGAGGAGCCCCGTTCGTCAAAGAGAGAGGACGATGGGTCTTCCGACTTCTGGGGAACTCCCACGCCGGAAGATCAAGGAAGAGGTCTTCGACAAGAATGATAGGGTCATTCCGGGGTTTGAGCACCTGTTTGTCCCTGCTCCTCTTCCAAAGGCCAGCAAGGTGCCAACCAGCTCATACATCTATCGGGAGGGATTCGCTTTCCACCCGAAGGAAGTGATGGACGAGGGGTTTGGCTTCCTGGAAACCCAGTTCGAGCGCTACAGCAAGGATTTCCTTGAAGTGCTGGGACGCGTCCGTCATATGAACACGGTAATATCCTTATCCCTAGCCCTCGAGTAATTTTTCGATCTTTTTGTCGGATAATTACTCCTAGTTGCTCAAGGATGTTGATTTTTTTTCTTGCTTTGTGTCCTAGAAGACGACGGAGCAAGCAAACACGGAGGTGTTTTCCGGCTTGACGGAAAGCAACAAAAAGATGCATAAGCTGGTTGGCCTGGTAAAGGACAAGAACCAGTAGTACGCCGATATTCAGGCGGAGATGGCAAACGACCAAGGTTAGTTTTTTGTATTTCCGCGTTTGTTTTTCGTCATTCGGCTTTTCTTTAAATCCGGGTTTTTTCATGCGGTTTCTCTCTGATTCTGAGTTTTTCTCTTTCTTCTACTGCTTTGCCATTATTGAGTCTGCCAAGGAGGCTCTTGCAAGCGCTAGCAATGCCCAAGGGTGTCTCGATGAAAACCTTCGTCTTGCGAAGGATTTGGAGAAATCAAATAAGGATCTTTTACTTTGCCAAAAATCCCTTCGCGAGGCGAAAAGCAAGATGGCACAGCAGGCGTCTCAGGCTACCAAGGACGCGGAAGCCATCCGGGACCTCCAGAAGAACTTTGGGGAAGCTCTAGATGATCTCAAGGTCCTGGACACTGAGCTGCTTGGTAATCTCTCCTTGGAACTTCTTTTTTGTGGCTTTGCACCTCTTTTCCTTTTGCTCTTTTGGCTAACAGCAAGGTTCTTTTTTCCAAAGAGGAGGAGGATAAGACCAAGCCCAGGATAGATAACATCCGGGCTTTTGGTGCGTACCTCGGAGGAATCCGGGCAACCGGGGAGAGGTTTGTTGCCAAGTTTCCGGATGCTCTGAACATCGCCGTTGAGGCGCAGGACGGCCTCCTGTGTTCTGTTGCCCATGGTGGGGCGAATATGGCACTTGGCCTTCTTTGCTGTCATTACGTGGACGCCGAATGTTGGCACTTGGCAACCGGTGTTCCTGCATCCCTCTCCTCTAAGCGTATCGAGGAGCAGTTCGATTCCGTCAAAGGGTATGTCACCAAGATTGCTGGAGTGGTGTCTATTGGGACTTTCTTCCTGGAAGAGGAAGTTCCGAAGACACCAGAAGACACGAGCGTGTCCGATGATGACGAAGATGATGACAAGGATAGCTAGGAGTAGGCCCTGCGAGGCAAAAATAGGATAAAACTCGCATTGTCTTGTACCTTGAATGTTTTTGTAATGGCAAACATATTTGGTGTTCTTTTTAAGATATAGGCATAGTTTGTGCTTTTGCCTTTTGTTTAAACATTTTTTTATATTGCTTTTTGTGAATGCTCGCTTTCGCCCTTCGAGCGATCTGGCAACAATGATTTTTAGCTTTTCAGCATTGGGCGATCCTGAAAGACGGAATCATCACGCCAGTCAACAGGGTATTGTACCAATCTATCTAAACCCGGATCTATGAGCCATTCTTTAGGGCCCTTAATGCCTAATCAGAGATCCAAAGTATTTTTGCAATCAGATGATTACTCATTCAAGGCGAAGAAGAAAACTTAAGCATCAAGACATTTTTCGGCAAACTAAATATCAGATTTTTTACGACGAGCACGCAGGAAAAATTTGTGTTAACACTGATATTTATATGAAAAATTGGGACTATTGGGAAATAAAAAAGGATTCAGGTTAATGCACAAACATCAAGTTGGCAAAAATCCATATGTCTTATTTCATGATCACAAATGGTGTTTACAGAAGGATTTTGACTAAGAATAAAAGGGACGTAACTGATGGATTCTCCAGGGTCTTTTTATCTCTTCTAGTTTGTCGACCAGATGTCTCTTCCTTTTGTGACCTTTTTGGGTATCCCGGATGTCAACCAGGTAATATGATCCGTTCTTCATAGCTTTGCAAACGACAAATGGTCCTTCCCAAACTGGGGCTAGTTTGTGCTTCTTTTGCTGTACCAGTCTTAACACTAAGTCGCCTTCCCGGAAAGCTCTTGATTTAACTTCAGGCTGTGATATCTTCGCAACTTTTGCTACTAAACAGAAGATTTCTATAGCACAATATCTCTTTCCTCTTCCAGGAGATCTAACGCGTTCTGTCGCGCTTCTTCTGCATCTTCTTCTATGTAAGCTTGCACTCGTGGAGAGTCATGCAGGATATCGGTAGGTAATACTGCTTCTGCCCCATATACTAAGAAAAACGGCGTCTGGCCTGTTGATCTGTTTGGCGTTGTTCTTATGCTCCATAAGATGGATGACAGTTCTTCTACCCATGCTACATCTGCTTTGTGCAAGGGCGCTTCTAGCCTTGGCTTTATGCCTTGGAGAATTGATTTGTTCATTTGCTCCACTTATCCATTTGACTGTGGATGTGCGATGGAGGCTAAATCTAGCCGGATTCCGCCACCTTCACAGTACTTGGCTAGCTAACCTATGGCAAAGTTAGTCTCCTTGTCTGTGATTATACTATGCGGGACGCCGAATCGCATGACTATGTCAATGATGAAATTCCTGGCTGTTACGCCGTCAAGTTTTTTGATGGGTTTTGCTTCTACCCACTTGATGTATTTATCCCCGCTACTAGGAGGTGCGTTAGTTCTCCTCGTGCTGTCTTAAATGGCCCCATCATATCTAGTCCCAGACCGCGAATGGCCATGTTATGGGTATGGTTTTTAGAGCCTGGGCTGGCAAATTCGTCTGCTTGGCGAATAGTTGGCATCCCATATAGTGTTTCACCAGTTCTTCGGCGTCTGCCTTAGCAGTGAGCCAGAAATATCCTAGGCGGAAAGCTTTGTGCACCAGGCTTTTAGAACGGGCATGGTGCCCACAGTCCCCTCCGTGTATTTACTCTAGGATTTCCTTTCCTTCATCCGGGGTTATGCAGCGCGGGAATATGCCGGATGCGCTCCGTTTATGCAGTTTTCCATCAATGACGTAGTATCCCTTGCAGCATCGGATGAGTTGCCTTTGCTCGACTTCTGTGCTGCCATCTGAGAACTTCTGATCCACTAAGTACCCTAGATATGGCTTTGTCCTTTCCAGGTTTACGGTAATAACATCCACCAATGTTGATACTAGCGGGTAGTCCAAGTCTCCACCTTTGATGGACGGTGCTCTTAGGTGCTCCAGAAAAATGTCAGGGGGCAGCTCCTTATATTCGGAGCCCATTCTTGCTAACGCGTCTGCAGCCCAGTTTTCTTCGTTTTAATATGCTTAACCTCAAATCCGAGGAAGCAGATGGCGAACTCGTCCAGCGTTCTTATGTATTCTGCCATAATGGGGCTTTTGGCGTCCCATGTTTGGTCTAATTGGTGTTGCACTAGGGCTGAATCACCGTAACAGAGTATTCTCTGGGCACCAATGTCTTTTGCTATGTGCAAACCATGTAGCAGATCTTCGTATTCTGACACATTGTTTGAGGCATTAAAATGGATTTGCAATATATAGCTCATAGTCTCTTCCGTTGGGGATTTTAGGACTATTCCAGCCCCCGAGCCCTCTTTCATTTTGGATCCGTCAAAGTGCAAGATCCAACATGGGGGTTCTGGGACAGCTGTTTTGTCCATATCTTCCGTCCAATCTGCGGCAAAATTCGCCAACACCTGGGATTTTATCGCTGTCTGGGGTTGATAGTAATGTCGAATGCAGCTAGCTCGATGCCCCATTTTGCTACTCGTCGTGTAGCGATTGCATTATTGACTATATCCCATAGTGGTGCTTTACTTACCACCGTTATTGAGTGCCCTTGGAAATAATGGTGGAGCTTCCTTGATGCAAAGAATATGTCGTACACCAGTTTCTGGTAGTGGGGGTATCTTTGCTTTGATTCTGAAAATACGTGACTTATGAAATATACCGGACGCTGGTCCGGGATTTCTTTTTCATCTTTTTTCTTTCCACCACTACAACCGCATTGATTGCCCTGTCAGTTGCTGCCAAATATAGCAGCATGGGTTCGCCTTCCCGTGGGGATGCCAGAACTGGTGCCTCCATCAGGGTTTTCTTGAGCTGCCCTAAGGCGGCATCTCCTTCCGGCGTCCAGACAAATTTGTCGGATGTTTTAAGCAATTTGTATAGTGTAAGCACTTTGTCGCCTAGCCTGCTTATAAAACGGCTAACGGCGGCAGCTGAGCATGTTAATCGATGAACATCTTTTAGGCATGTGGGCTGTTTGATATCCAAGAGGGAGTACTTATGCTCGATAGTGGGTTCATGCCTCCAGAAATCAGCGTTCGAGTGAGTGAAACGTGCACAGTTGTGGATGTGTTGTTGCCACTAGGGATAAAATACGGATGCTTATTCTATGTGTCTTTTGGATTGTTTACATTACACACAATAGTTCACGCAATAATCTATTGTTTGCAACTTAATACCGGAAGTGATGCGGATGCTGACCCGAAGGTGAATTATTTAGGCATATATGCGCTGGATAGTAAGTCTATGTACTTTGTTGTAATGCCCTGTTAAATCTCATAGTGAATATCTTGTCATATATTTCATTGTCCTGCCCTCATTATTTGTCAATTGCCTAGCTGTAATTTGTTACCCAACATGCTAGACATATTTATGGAGAGACACCACTAGTGAACTGTGGACCCCGGTCCATTTTCCTCACACTGTTAAACCACCTACTGCAGTTATACCGTTCTTTACTGTTTCCTGCAATCATCACTGTTTTCTGCACCATACGTTTAATCCCTTTGTTTTTAGCAAGACCAGAGAGATTGACAACCTATCTGTTTCGTTGAGAGGTTTCATTGGGGCAAAATAGTGTGTTTGTTTGCGTGCAGGTTCCATGTCAGTTGCGCCGTTGACAATCTTCTGAAGAACCTCCGTGTCCTCTGGATTCGATAACCTTGGAAAGCTTCCCATTGTTCTACATCAAACTTTATGCTTGGAGTAATCTAACAAACAACACGCCCCCAAGGCATCAATAGATAGGGGGCGGGACACAAAAGAACTTTCTTACATTAACTAAAAAGAAATATAACATCCTCCTCTAGGTTGATGTACTACGACGCTTTCCAGAGATGGGCCGGTGGAAACTCCTCGTAGCGTAAGGGGGACCGGGAGTCTAGAACAACTGCTACCCCTTAGTGCTCAGTAGGAAGAGGGGGAGCCTGCTCCCGCTCTTGCTACATCGCCGTCCACCATGGCTGATCGGGCTCCTTCTTGGCCTCCATGGAGGTGTTGTGGAGCAGCGAGCGAGGCCATCCGAGCGCCCAATCTCGTTGAGGGCGGCGGTTTTGATGGAATACGCGAGGACCTGACGAACCATGTGGTCGTTCTCCGGGTCGAAGTCCTCCTCCTCCTTCACCACGGGGTACGGAGGTAGCGGTGAAGCACGGGGTGCCTTCTATGGAGCTTGAGCGTGCAAGTATTACGATAGAGCCCGTGCGCGAGGCGGCTCTAGCGATGGTGGTTGTGCTCATTGTGGAACCACGTGTCCTAGTAGGGAAAATTCTCGACGAACGCGGGGTTGCGCATCGGCGCTGGAGTTCCTGCTCGGTCGGAAGCGGGCACGACTGGCACCGGAATCCTTTGTGGATTCAGATGCCAGTTGTTCGAGAGTCTGCCCTCCCCCTCCCCTAATGGCACTCACACGACATGCTCCCTGTACCACCTGCATTTGTCGACAAGGACGTACTTGCGGTCTTTCGGAGAAAACACGGTCCTGGCGGTGCGATGATGAACTAGGCTGGATTAGGCGCGGCCGCGCGTCGCCGCCCGAGGACGATTCATCGTGGCCGTTCTTTCCCTTGCCCGTCCACTTGAGCCCCATTACACCGATGGTGGTGGCTAGGCTTTGGTTATTTTTGGCAGTGGGGGAGCACGGTGGGGTTGGAGAGTGGGCGATGGGGAGTGAAGTGTTCGTCCCTATCCGCACACGCGCATTTGAATTGACCACGAGGGAGGCGTGGGGGCAGTTGGGTCGGTCTCGGGGAGAACACCGGTCAGACTTAACGGATGCTTGTCTCCTGTCTATGGGTCACAAACCCATCCCAAATATGGGTCAGGAATGGGTGTTGACGGACCCCGAATGGTCGTGAACAGACACGGGACCAAGATGAGTCGCCATGTTGGGCGTGTTTTCTGCCCGACTGGACGAAATGGGTCAGCGCTGAGATGGCCTAACACTATTCTACACTATATGATTTCACAATGAGAAGTTTGTAGTACCAAATGTATACATATTTTTTTTCCGTTTAGAGGTGAAAATATATATAAAAAAACGTTGAGTATGTCTACATTGATATACACTCTACATTTTTTTGGAATATGCTATTATGAGTATGACACATAGCAAATTGAGGCATGAGCACGGGCCGCCATCCGTGGTGTGTGCCTCAAGGTTGTGTTTGGTTGATGTCATGAAGTGGAATATAATGGAACGGTTCCGCACCTAGAACTAGTTCCAGTGTTTGGTAGAGAAATAGAATAGAATGAGGTGGTTTCTCAAAAGGAAATATTCCCCACATATCTAGAATGCTTCCTCCAAATTGGTGGAGTCACCTGGTTCCTCTATGCTAAACCCACCCAACGCTCGCGCACCTACTCTATTCTCTTTCCCATCTTTCTACTAAATGCAGCCCCATGCTTTTTCACCTATGCCAATTGATTGATCGATGCCAAATCTAGCCTTACGCATTTCATTTTAAGAATCTACCCCATTCTCCTCTCTAACCAAACATAGGAATGGAACCAACCCATTCTATTTTTTTCCCTCAAAACAAACAAAATAATAGAACCAACCCGTTACTCTAGAATGGAACCATGATATCACATTCTACTTGATTCCAAACCAAACACACCCAAGAAGCTAGAGCGCTCGAACTTGCCTAAGGATTCGAATTTCAAAAAAGCTATATAGGTAGCTCTTTAGTTTTCAGAGGGAAATGAGGATAATAATTCCTGATTAGATGGGCGGCCAAGATATGTCCTTTTGAAGTGACAAACACAATCACTTTTTAAATTTAAATAATTAAACAAAAAAAATCTTGGTACATGCATGTCAAGCCGCATGCAACATTGTATAGTAGCAAAATACTTCCAACTCATACAATAATACGTAGATAAAGGTTAAATGAACCATTGTTTTTTCAATAAAATGGATCATAAAAAAAATAAAGGGTTTGAAATTACCTGGTTACAAACTTAGGTCATATTTGATTTCATGATTCTAGAAGGAGTGATTAAAAAAAGTGTAATTGCAATACCATGACCACTCAGATTCAATAGGCTTGTATTTGAAACAAAACTTTGTTTGATTGCAATGGTTTAAGTAAGTCTGAAGAAACCAGCTTCTAGGACATGTCAAGTAATATGAAGTCTTTTCGGAGCATATCATGACATGGAAGCACTGAAAAAGTGTTCACTTTCTCGAAAAAAGAGTTTCCAATTTTTTGGAGCTTCCATGTGGGTCTACTTATGTGAATTGTTTGATGAAATGTGAGAATTTTGATTGTGCAATACATTCTGCCTAAGAAAATTATAGATGCACAACAGAAGTTTTAGATTAGGGTTTAGTGTAACTAGTGCTCCAAAGGCTGGAGTTCCTAGACATTTACTCTTTCTTTTATGGAAGCAGACAGATCATAGCCGACTAAGCATTAAGTTGATTTTTATTTTGTAAGGGCATTTTTTTTTTGCCTCACGATAAATATCTTGTTCTATGTTAAAACAAATATTACCGCGTGAACATTTTTTTTCTTCAGTTGCACGCAGTCGTAACTCATGTGCGACTCTCAAACTAGCACGAATGATAATGCAAATGTAATTAACAAGAAACTGATATTAGACTTTTAACTTAATTCTTCATTCGATCAAGAATTAGCAAAACTGTTTTTATTACATATGGGCGAATCATGCCTAATTCCACTCAGACTCTGCGCAACTTTTGTTGGGAATCGGTTCCTATGGATGTAGCAGCGTAGATAGAAACACTTTCTGCAGCCCCCTGAAGGAAAGGGACCTGCATCATCATGGCCATTAATTCTGCTCTAAATGCACGTAGCTTGCACGATTGAGGGTATGCTGTATGCATCTATCCATGGACCTCGAATATTATCCCCATAATAAAAGTTTTCCTGTAAAAGATAATATCCCATAGTAGGATAATGGATCGACTAAAGGCTAGCCTATGTGTAAATTGATATAGGAAAGCTGAGGATCCTTATTCTAACCCGCTTTAGTTTAGGTATAAACATATGTTGCCCATAGAATCATTCACGAGGTTATCCAGTAGCGGAAGCCTGACTATACTAACCATTGTCCGTCGCATGGTACTCAAAGATTAGCCGTTGATCTGCGGCGCAATGTAAAATTATTCTGTCCCAAAAACATGACGAGACAGCCGATTGTGACCACGAACATATTCTAATCGACCTGTCATGTGAATAATACAATCAAATTAAGCCTTAGATACCCCAAAACCAACAACACTTGAATCTTGGTGAAAGCCGTTGGGTTATATCCTGAAGGCATTGATTACGTACGTGCTTTTAGCCGGTCTTTGTTGAGTAAATGAAATAAAGCTGGCCATATGCAGGTATTTCCCCTTTTCAGAAAAATGTTTATTTTCCATGCATGTGTTTGTGATTTGTGTCCTAAATAACATTGTAAAAATTGGTTGATGAAAATGTAATTCTCCTGTAAACCCAGTTTAAATGAATACGAGTGTTATTCTATATAGATTCCTCGTCGAAAAATATATGTCAACACCACATACGTAGAGACTACATACATATCCATTGAGACCGTGTTCCTCGATCATAAATGTAGAGATCAAGCTGATATTGTGAACGTCAGTTAACCGAACTAGGTTTGGAAGCATTAAAAAATATATGACATTAATAGATCCCGCATGCATTAGGGTCATTTATCGAATTGCCCACAGCGGACCACTTCTACTCAGTTTTACCCCTAGCGCCGAATCGACCTCAGTTTTGCCCCTAGTCTGTGCGCAACTACTATGGAGAGGCTGGAACGGTAAGTTTGGAGTCGAATCCGTTCCGCGAAGTGGGTCCGAGGAGTCAGACTCCGTTTCGCGAAGTGGGTCCGGGTGGGACTGCCAAGTTCTTTGAAACCGTCCGGAGCTTACAGGTGGGACCGCGCAGTTTGAATAGTCCACACCCAAGCTTCCCGCTGGGTTCAGCGACGCGTGGGAAAACCGCGGGCCCCGCGTCGGTCAAAGACTGCCGGAGTAACGTCATGCGCTACAAAAGGCCCCTCGCCGCTCGCCGCTCTCCCCATTCTAGCCGTTAATCTCGCCCTCACCGCACTCGCTCTCATCGCTGCATTTCCACCTAGACACCCCGAGACGATGCCTCGCCGGCTCCGTGCAAACCGCAACTCGCCGTTGTACTGCCGCCCCGCGGCCGCGATGCGGGGCCACAGTGACGCCGATAGCGACAACGAGTTCTTCTACGAGGAGAACGAGCAGCAGCCGCAGGAGGAGGCTGCGCCCGAGCAGGAGCCGCCGCAGGAGGCGCGGCGCTGGAGGAGGCTTAGGAGGAGTCAGCCTATCTGGCCCGAGCAGCACGCCGCCGTCTACTCGTTCGAAACATGGCGGAACGAGGAGGCGTTCCACACGGTCCGCTCCTGGCTCAAGGAGGCGGCGGCAGCGGCCGAGGCTGCCGCTGTTCGTGCATCCCTGGAGACCCACCAGAGGGAGCAGGCGGAGCGCCAGGTGTACCGGCAGCTCGCCGCAACCGCGGCGTCGGATGAGCAGCAGGCGGTCGTCGCGCTGTACGAGAGCGACCGGCGCAAGGCTGCCCTGCAGAGCGAGAGGCGGGACCGCCGCCATCCCTCCGAGCAGGCGCAGCTGCACCGGCTGCGGATCCGAGGCAGAGCGGAGCGGCATGCGATCGCTACGCTGGCGAACCCATCGCCCTTAGCCAAGAACGACCACGAGGCGGGGCCCTCCAACATGCTGGCCTACGACGACAGCGATGAGAACGACGAGGAAGAGGAGTAGAGGACGACGTCTAGGAGGAGGGCGACGACCAGGCCGGGTGATCGCGGCGAGCCTCGGCCAACCGTAGTTTCTTTTCAAGTTTTTTCAATGTTTTTAGTTAAATTATGCTGTCTAGCTTTCTGTAAAACTATCGTCGAATCTATGAATTTGAGCCTATTTCAACGAGTTCGCGTTTTTTAATTAATTTTGAGTATTTCTGAACAAAATCTCGAGCCAGAATGTAGATTAAAAGCGAAAAGAATGTTTGAATAATGTTGTATTTAGTTGAACTAAGTCATTCCAAAATTTTGGGCAAATGTGCTTCAAATGAGGTCTGAGGCTAGAGTACACACCCCCGTTTCAAATTTCATGAAAGATTCGACCTTGCCAAAATTATCCAAATAAATTTGAGAAGCAACTATATCACATATAACAACATTGTGTGTTGGATTCATGTCATTTTGATTTTTTTTTAATAATTTATGCTCATTTGAAACCATCGCTCTATTCTCATGAGAAATGTGCTTCAAATGAGGTCTGAATCTAGGGTAAATACCCCCGTTTGGAATTTCATGAAAAAATCGACCTTGTAAAATTATCCGATCCAATTCAATTTGAGGAGCAACTATATCACATATAACAGCATTGTGCGTTGGATTCATGTCATTTTGATATTTTTATGAATTATTTATGCTCATTTGAAACCATCGCTCAATTCTCGTGAGAAATGTGCTTCAAATGAGGTCCGAAGATAGGGTAAATACCCCCGTTTATAATTTCATAAAAAATTCGACCTTGCCAAAATTAACCAAACAAATTTGAGGAGCAACTATATCACATATAACAGCATTGTGCGTTGGATTCATGTCATTTTGAATTTTTTTGAATTATTTATGCTCATTTGCAACCATCGCTCAATTCTCGTGAGAAATGTGCTTCAAATGAGGTCTGAGGCTAGGGTAAATACCCCCGTTTATAATTTCATGAAAAATTCGACCTTGCCAAAATTAACCAAACAAATTTGAGGAGCAACTATATCACATATAACAACATTGTGCGTTGGATTCATGTCATTTTGAATTTTTTTGAATTATTTATGCTCATTTGCAACCATCGCTCAATTCTCGTGAGAAATGTGCTTCAAATGAGGTCCGAAGCTAGGGTAAATACCCCCGTTTATAATTTCATGAAAAAATAGACCTTGCCAAAATTATCCAAACAAATTTGAGGAGCAACTATATCACATATAACAACATTGTGCGTTGGATTTATGTCATTTTGAATTTTTTTGAATTATTTATACTCATTTGCAACCATCGCTCAATTCTCGTGAGAAATATGCTTCAAATTAGGTCCGAAGCTAGGGTAAACACCCCCGTTTATAATTTCATGAAAAATTCGACCTTGCCAAAATTATCCATAGAAATTTGAGGAGCAACTATATCACATATAACAACGTTGTGCGTTGGATTCATGTCATTTTGATTTGTTTTGAATTATTTAAATAACATGGTTTAATAGAAAAATCATATGTAAAACTGATAAAACTCATCGCTGTAGTAAATCTGAAGTTTCATTATATTTTTTTATTTAAATAACATGGTTTAATACTTAACAGCAAAGGAATCATATGTAGAACCATCGATCCCTGTGGCCAACGTACCAACCAATCAGAGCGCAGAACGAGCGTCTCGTGGATCGCTGTGGCTGCGAGCGCATCCGTCCGATGCACGATTCCTTCTATAAGGCGTCGATCCAACAGCCTAGGTCGAATCTCTGTGTTTCCTTCTAGAAGCTTTTCGGGTGGTCAAACAGAGGGTTGACCAAACTTGAAATGAGCATACATAATTCAAAAAAAATCGAGAAAATATATTGCCGACGCACGTAGTAGTGTTATGTCATATAGTAACGAGAAAAAAAATATAAACCTGTCTTATAATGAATGGAACGAAAAAGCCTTGTGTAACATGTGATATCTTGAACAGTCTAGTAGAGAGTTCAAGATAATGAGATGAGTTTCAAACCTTTGGAACTCAAATAAGGTCAAAATCTCACCAAAGCTTCATTTTGGTGTGACTAAGAAAGATCCAAAGTTATTTTTTAATTTTGAAGTTTTAAACTTGTTTTATTTACGATTTACGATTAAAACCATTATTATTCAAAAGAAAATAAATAATACGAATATTCATCCAATAAATTTTCAGGCTTCGGAATTGCATTATATAGGTCTAATACAAGTCTAGGAAAAATATAAATAGGATTTATAAACATTAGAACGAAAGCCATCACTAAAATGAGATTCCTCGAATACAGGAGTAGAGATTTCAAAGAATATGAGGTGGAAACATCCTGAATCTTCCGAAGAGGTGGGTTCTACCTTTTTGTTTTGTGTTCCTATGGGCTATCCTAGCACAAGCAAGCAAATAGTTCCACATTGCTACCCCCTTTCGACGCAGTTACCGCGTGTTTCCGTATAAGTCCGGTATTTCTCCAGCGGGGATAGGGTTTCACCGGGAGGGGGGCTACGGAGCGTCTGGATCCCAACACAAGCTAGGGGGTTCCATACCATGATAGTACAGGTGTGTTGTGTGCTTTGGATGTCAAAGATTGCTCTCCGGGGTGTGACCCGCTTCACCGGCATCCATTTCTCTCTCGTGAGAGCTTACAGGGTGAAACTCCTGTATCGGACCAAACATCCTCAATCTTCCGAAGAGGTGGGTTCTACCTCTTTGTTTTGTGTTCCTATGGGCTATCCTAGCACAAGCAAGCAAATAGTTCCACATTGCTACCCCCTTTCGACGCATTTACCGCGTGTTTCCGTATAAGTCCGGTATTTCTCCAACAGGGCTAGGGTTTCACCGGGAGGGGGGTTACGGAGCGTCTGGATCCCAACACAAGCTAGGGGGTTCCATACCATGATAGTATAGGTGTGTTGTGTGCTTTGGATGTCAAAGATTGCTCTCCGGGGTGTGACCCGCTTCACCGGCATCCACTTCTCTCTCGTTAGAGCTTACAGGGTGAAACTCCTGTATCGGACCAACATCCTAAATCTTCCGAAGAGGTGGGTTCTACCTCTTTGTTTTGTGTTCCTATGGGCTATCCTAGCACAACCAAGCAAATAGTCCACATTGCTACCCCCTTTCGACGCAGTTACTGCGTGTTTCCGTATAAGTCAGGTATTTCTCCAGCGGGGCTAGGGTTTCACCGGGAGGGGGGCTACGGAGTCTCTGAATCACAACAAAATCTAGGGGGTGCCATACCATGTTAGTATAGGTGTGTTGTGTGCTTTGGATGTCAAAGATTGCTCTCCGGGGTGTGACCCGCTTCACCGGCATCCATTTCTCTCTCGTGAGCGCTTATAGGGTGGAACTCCTGTATCGGACCAAACATCCTGAATCTTCCGAAGAGGTGGGTTCTACCTTTTTGTTTTGTGTGCCTATGGGCTATCCTAGCACAAACAAGCAAATAGTTCCACATTGCTACCCCCTTTCGACGCAGTTACCGCGTGTTTCCGTATAAGTCAGGTATTTCTCCAGCGGGGCTAGGGTTTCACCGGGAGGGGGGCTACGGAGTGTCTGGATCCCAACATAAGCTAGGGGGTGCCATACCATGTTAGTATAGGTGTGTTTGTGTGCTTTGGATGTCAAAGATTTCTCTCCGGGGTGTGACCCGTTTCACCGGCATCCACTTCTCTCTCGTGAGCGCTTAGGGTGAAACTCCTGTATCGGACCAAACATCGTGAATCTTCGGAAGAGGTGGGTTCTACCTTTTTGTTCTGTGTTCCTATGGGCTATCCTAGCACAACCAAGCAAATATCTCTAAAAATGTCTAGAAATGACATGGCCGAGTAGTGCAGACATCACCCGTCTACACTATTGTACATGCCTTAAAAACAGAGGGAACCTGATCCTCTTACTTTGCCCACCTTACGTTCTCTGACTTTCTCCCATGACACGTGGGTCCGGTGTGTGATGGGCTCCATTTGTCAGGGACCTAAAGTCAGAGGATCGCGTTCCCGCCCAGAGAATCGCTCGTCTCAGCGTCTGCAGGCCGTTGCCGCCGTAGTTTGTATGCATGGACTCGATCTGCACCGTTCCTTACGATCAAACGATCGAAAATGAAGCGGTGCATGGACTGGGTGTTTTGTCTCAATGTAACGGCATGTAACAACGGACACTGTCTAGTGGGGCCCCGTTCACCAGCCCGGTGCATGCACGCCTCGTTTTTTCAGAGTAAACAACGTGGCAGAAGAAGAAAATAGTTAACGTCGCGTCGCATTTGCAGCAGCCCTCCACGCCTGGTTTCAGAAACACGAGTCGCGTCGCATTTGCAGCGACGCAGCCCTCCACGCCTAGTTTTCAGAAGATACGCATCAATGCATATGCAGCAAGGCAGGATTTGGCGTGAGGCTTTGGACTTTCTTCTCTTCACCTCTTTAATACACGCATGCAACGTCGAATCAGTTGACTGCCTAATGCACACGCGCTCGTACTCCGTATCACTAGCTGTCCTAGGCCTACGCCTATGCCTGTTCTACACCGCTTTGACCATGCATCGACTCTTCTACACTGCACCCAATGTTTTCACACTGTTTGCTTCATCTACCCCAATTAATTCACGTCTAATCGTGCCTTTAAATAGACCGTTTCACTCGTCCTCCATCTTCTCATCCCTCTCCATCCCTTTGCCCTTCTCTCCCTAGCTTCAAGCCCTAACATGTCTTCCTACTCTCTACCATCTAGCCCCGAGTCGGTCTCCGACGAGGACAACCGCCCAAAAGATCGGCCTTGGTACGAGGCTGATTATACGTCGGAGGAAGTCGAATCTTCCAAACGGGAGAGATCGCCATCGCCGCGCTTCGTCCACAACCCCAAGCCCTCCCTCACCGCCCACAACGACCTCTCCCCCAAGACGATCCGCCGCCTCAAGGAACTGGAGCGGCTGGAGAAGAAGGAGTTGAAGGCCGAGGAGAAGAAGCAGGCGAAGGAGGACGTGAAGGCAATGCGGGCCAGCATCAAGCGGGTCCGTGAGCGAGAGGAGGAGAGGATGCGGGCGGAGAACCGCCGCGTCCGCGTCAACAAGGAAATGGAGTACAGGGCGGCGGAATGGAAGTAGGGCGCCGGAGGGCGGCAAGGGCTCCCGCATGCAGCGCGGGAGCAGTTAGGCTCCCGCATGCAGAGCGGGAGCAGTTAGTTTTTTTTTAAATTAGATGTAATGTCCCTAGGGCCCCACTGATTATATGTAAAGTGGGGCCAGTTATCGAATTATAAGTATGTTTAATTATATATAAAGTTATGTCCTTATATTTGTCCAAATATGTACCCACTGTTTAGAAGTTTTATCCTTTCTAATTATCGCTTTTTTAAAAAATATTTCTAATTATCGCTTTAAAATATGCACATTGTAAACAAAATTTATATATAAGAGATGTGATGCATTATGTTTTCTAAGATAATCTACAAATTTCAGTTGATCACAGTATATATTTTATATTATTAATACGAATAATTTGATGGTTTAATAAATGGATAATGTGTAGTCTGCATGTAGGGATTAATAAATATAAATAGATAATGCGTAGTCTGCATGTTGACATTGGGCCTCGTCAACAGCTGGGGCCCACATGCAGCGCCAGCCGTCAACAGTTGGGGCACACAAGCCGCGCCAACGCGCAACAACTGGGGCCCATATGTCGCGCCAACGGTTCTATGATGGGTCCCACAGGTCAGCATCCTAACGGGGGCAGAAAATAACGGTGGGAGCAGCGAAAGGAGTCCTTGGCACAAATTAGGGTCAAAACTGAGGTCGATTCGGCGCTAGGGGTAAAACTGAGGTCGTGGTGCCAACTGAGGGCACCCTGTTAATTATCCCCATGCATTATGCATGTCTACATCATTATACTTGTGATCGTAAAAAACACTTAGGATGTGCGACAATATACTTAGTGATCGAAAAAAGTTACTCTGTAACCAGATAATTAGGTGATTTTCAGGCTTACTAGAAAGCATGCCATGGGCCGTGGATCGATTAAGATGGGATTTCCCCCTCCAACCATGGGCATGTCTCTCTGGGCTCTCTAGTGATCAGTTTCCGGATATGCATGGACATGCTTATGTTTAAAGAATAAAATATATTTCGAAGATTCCAATGCACGGTGAGAAAGAGGTCGAGCTAGAAACAAGGATGACTATCGGGCTAGAAACAAGGATGACGATATCGTGAGGCAAAAGGACATAAAACATTTGCTAAAAGGTTCATCTGATATGATTCTTTATATATGCAAGAACCAGTATGATCTGTCAGGGTCCATTGTCGATTATTCATCAAGAAAGGGTTAATATTGGGCATGATTGCATACTGCAATGGCATTGATCAATCATCTTGTACTTGGCCTCTGTACTCGATCGTGGGTTATTCCCGGGAATTCCAAGCAACCAGGTTTCCTCCAAAGAATGTAGCATGCCCTCTTGTAGAGCGTCGATCATCATGTCATCCATACCAGTTGGCACTGGGGAAGGCACCTAGAATCTTCGAGGAAAATCGATGAAGGAGTCCATACATCGTCATACCCTAAAGGTACCGAGTAATTGGTTTCACAACCCGCCAGTGCAAATATGACGATAAGTGGAAGGACGACTATCGGACTTTGTAGAAAGGACTTATCATCCCTAAAGATGTTTGTGTCAATTGCAACATGATTATTCTACTAACCATGTGTTTGATCATAATAGACATATTTGAAGATGGCATCAAGATGCTCCGCACCAAAATCCTAGTGGTTGCCTCCTATATAAACGACAAGGGGGAGGACACCCTTGGATAATCCTGCGCGGCCCCTCCCATGTACCACATCCCATAGGGTAACAGGGACACTAGGGTGCCAAACTCTCCAGAGATTGATTTGCAGGGTGCGTACGTCTTTTTCGACCCACTGTTGTCCGAGGTTAGAAGAGCCACTCTAAGCTCCAAGTTCTCGATCTTTTACGACATATATTGATGTGCTAGGACAATCCGCTAAAAGGGGAGATCAACTGAAGTATGTGACTATAGTTGAGAGACGGGCTACACTGAATTTACTTCCGCTATGGTCGATCTTTTACAGATATAATGTCATGACCCATGACATGTATCTTGCCTTTCTCCTACGTGGTTTGCGGTAAAATTTCAATCTATAGTTACCATAGCTACCGCGTTTCCTAACTACAATAATTCGAACGAGTGGCAATGAAGGCTCAGTATTGCAATGAACCTTCACCAGTGACCATAGCAATATGTGGCTATAATTTGCCTATAAATTTGGTTAAATCACTACAGGAATCGGCCTATATGCCGACGGCCAAATTCTATGCCGACGGCAATTTGTCGGGGCCGTCCGCATAGGTCGAGTGAGAAAATCTCAAACTGCGAAAAAAAAATTGCTATGCCGACGGCAATGCCGTCGGCCTTTTGTTTTTTGTTTTTTTTTTTGAGCTACGCCGACGGCTGCCGTCGGCATAGACCCTAAGAGGGAATCCTGGATTGCGAAAAAAAAAATTTGAGCTACGCCGACGGCAAAGCCGTAGGCATAGCCAAGCTCAAATTTTTTTTTTTGACTTAATCACCGTTTTGGTCATAACTTTTGCATTCCAACTCGGATTTTGACGTTCTTTAGCTCGTTTCGAAGAGGAGAAATATATCTAAATTATCATGCATATTGTTAAAACTAAATAATTAGAAAAAAATCATGAGAAATAACGCAACTAACAATAATGGGTTAACAGTTTCGTCTGAGAGGGTTGTGGGGCGTCTGAATCCAACCAAAATCTAGGTGGATCTAAAAATCATGAGAAATAGGTAGTTGTGTACCTAAAAATGATTTTTTCCAAAAATCATGAGCAAACTAGGAGGCACATGTAGTTCAAATTTGCCCCGTTTCCAGCTGAATCGGCAGAAACTTGTGTTCTTCAAAAGAGGTGGATGAAAACCTTTTTAGAGGAAAATAATTGGTTATTTGTGAATATAACATGGTCTAGTATATTCAAAAAATGCATCTCCCGGGTTTTGCAACATATTTGTGGTTGATGCTTCACAAAAAAAGCCATTTTTCACAGTCGGAGAATAGAAAATGGTTTTTTTTATTCAACGAAAAGCAAAACTTTCTTCGGGAACATTGTCCGTGCTTCCAATATGCATGTTTGTGTGGAATATGGGCATATTTAAAAATACTATGCCATGGATTTGGCCATTACACCCGTCATTTGGCCCGAAACCCTAGAATGTTCGTAGGAGATAGCTCATTTATGTGAACATATTTTCAACACAACCGTCGTATTCCAAGTTTATTATTTTTGGTGGATACTAGGACATGTATAATGACACCATGCGAAGGTATTGCATCATTTTGGGGTTTTTTTAAATTTTCTGCAATTTTCTAAGTCGGTTTCGGGAAAAAGTCAAGACGACGGGCATGACCGTTCGTATCTAGGGCTTGAATATTGAGAAACTCTTAGTGTATCTCTGATGAAATAGGTAGTTGTGTACCTAAAAATGATTTTTTCCAAAAATCATGAGCAAACTAGGAGGCACATGTAGTTCAAATTTGCCCCGTTTCCAGCTGAATCGGCAGAAACTTGTGTTCTTCAAAAGAGGTGGATGAAAACCTTTTTAGAGGAAAATAATTGGTTATTTGTGAATATAACATGGTCTAGTATATTCAAAAAATGCATCTCTCAGGTTTTGCAACATATTTGTGGTTGATGCTTCACAAAAAAAGCCATTTTTCACAGTCGGAGAATAGAAAATGGTTTTTTTATTCAACGAAAAGCAAAACTTTCTTCGGGAACATTGTCCGTGCTTCCAATATGCATGTTTATGTGGAATATGAGCATATTTAAAAAAACTATGCCATGGATTTGGCCATTACACCCGTCATTTGGCCCGAAACCCTAGAATGTTCGTAGGAGATAGCTCATTTATGTGAACATATTTTCAACACAACCGTCGTATTCCAAGTTTATTATTTTTGGTGGATACTAGGACATATATAATGACACCACGCGAAGGTCTTGCATCATTTTGGGGTTTTTTAAATTTTCTGGAATTTTCTAAGTCGGTTTCGCGAAAAAGTCAAGACGGCGGGCATGACCGTTCGTATCTAGGGCTTGAGTATTGAGAAACTCTTGGTGTATCTCTGATGAAATAGGTAGTTGTGTACCTAAAAATGATTTTTTCCAAAAATCATGAGCAAACTAGGAGGCACCTGTAGTTCAAATTTGCCCCGTTTCCAGCTGAATCGGCAGAAACTTGTGTTCTTCAAAAGAGGTGGATGAAAACCTTTTTAGAGGAAAATAATTGGTTATTTGTGTATATAACATGGTCTAGTATATTCAAAAAATGCAGCTCCTAGGTTTTGCAACATATTTGTGGTTGATGCTTCACAAAAAAAGCCATTTTTCACACTCGGAGAATAGAAAATGGTTTTTTTATTCAACGAAAAGCAAAACTTTCTTCGGGAACATTGTCCGTGCTTCCAATATGCATGTTTGTGTGGAATATGAGCATATTTAAAAAAACTATGCCATGGATTTGGCCATTACACCCGTCATTTGGCCCGAAACCCTAGAATGTTCGTAGGAGATAGCTCATTTATGTGAACATATTTTCAACACAATCGTCGTATTCCAAGTTTATTATTTTTGGTGGATACTAGGACATATATAATGACACCACGCGAAGGTCTTGCATCATTTTGGGGTTTTTTAAATTTTCTGGAATTTTCTAAGTCGGTTTCGGGAAAAAGTCAAGACGGCGGGCATGACCGTTCGTATCTAGGGCTTGAGTATTGAGAAACTCTTGGTGTATCTATGATGAAATAGGTAGTTGTGTACCTAAAAATGATTTTTTCCAAAAATCATGAGCAAACTAGGAGGCACCTGTAGTTCAAATTTGACCCGTTTCCAGCTGAATCGGCAGAAACTTGTGTTCTTCATAAGAGGTGGATGAAAACCTTTTCAAAGGAAAATAATTGGTTATTTGTGCATATAACATGGTCTAGTATATTCAAAAAATGCAGCTCCTAGGTTTTGCAACATATTTGTGGTTGATGCTTCACAAAAAAAGCCATTTTTCACACTCGGAGGATGGAAAATGGTTTTTTTATTCAATGAAAAGGAAAACTTTCTTCGGGAACATTGTCCGTGCTTCCAATATGCATGTTTGTGTGGAATATGGGCATATTTGAACAAACTATGCCATGGATTTGGCCATTACACCCGTCATTTGGCCTGTTTCCACCTTAATCGGCAGAAACTGTCAAAATGGCCACCATGGCTATTTATCAAAAGAGATTAATTTTTTTAAAACTATCGATGTTTTTATGATATGGATGTCATATTTGAATTTCTCTAATTTTTCTAATCGATTTAGACATTTTATTTGTCAAATTTCGATTTACGGATTTAAAGATATAAATTATTGTATATTAAATAATTTATTCACAAAATAAAGTAATTTATAACATTATATTGTTATTTAGTCAATAAAGATAATTATAAAAATCATTGTTATTTGTTCAAATACTGTTTTAAATTTATACAATAGAAAAGTTTAACATCATTCCCCACAGGTTAATATGATTGATATGATAGTAATATCAGTAAGTTCTAACATCTCATATGGAATCTAGTTTGGAAGGAACTCAAAGGTTAAGCGTGCTTGGGCTGGAGCAATTTCAGGATGGGTGACCGAACGGGAAGTTTGACTAAGTTAAGTATGTTGACTAGATTAATTGGGTAATTAGAGATTAGAGATTAAATATGTGGCTAAGTGAAAAATTCTCGAATAGAAATTCAAAAAAGTTCAAAAAAAAAAATCCAAAATTCGAATTTTGGAAATATTACGCCGACGGTTTTTTATGTGCCGACGGCCATTTGACCATGTGCCGACGCCGGATAGGCCGACGGCAAGGTGCCGACGGCGGCCGTCGGCACAGCCTGTGCCGACGGCTTTTTAGCCTGTGCCGACGGCTTATGGCCGTCGGCATATGGAGCGTTTCCTGTAGTGAATTTTAAAGTTCAGCTAAGTATAAAAGTAGATGCACACTTATTCGTGGACAGAGTGAGTACATGACATCAAATTCATATACTCCCTCCGTCCCAAAATAGGATGCCTATAGTTTTTTGTTAAAGTCAAACTTATTAAAGTTTGACTAACTATATAGAAAAATATATCAACTTGTACAATACCAAATACACATGATATGAAAATACATTTCATTGCGGTTCTAACTATATTAATTTGAAATTATAAATGTCGACTAGTTTCTCTATATAGTTGGTCAAACTATGAAAAGTTTGACTTTCAATAAAAACTATACGCGTCCTATTTTGGGACAGAGGGAATATTTTAAAACTTTATGTCAAAACCAATCTAGTGACACTAATTTAATGCCATAAATGCAAGTATTTTTTTCTATAAAGTTGATCAATGTTTGACTTACTAAAAAGGTGGGCGAATGGAGGGAGTAAATGGGTACGACAATATACGAAGAAAACAACGGTTTGCACGGGAGACATGACTCGAATGATTAATCAAGTTCAGTCGTGTCGTTATACAGTTGCAGGGTCCTTTTAAATACAATGGATTAATTAGGACCTCGGTCCTGTGAGGTGCGAGGAGTCTAATCGAACGATTTGTAATGATTAAGCGCCGGATTTGGCTGCCAAACTTGAAGTGACTAGGCGCCTTTCCTGAAAGCGCAGGTCTAATCACGACTTTGTATGTAAAAACCACTAGCTAAGACAATTTGCAACTTGTGATACTACTAGGTGGTAGTCTAATTGCCTGTGAATGGGCCATTCGGGTTCGCCCTTGTGATATTTTGTTGTCCACTATCCTAAGCTAGCTGCTCATGACTGGTTGGCTATGCTAGGTAGCTTTGGTCAGGGTAGCCACACTCATGATTTGTCTAGATGGTTGCTGATAAACGCATGACGTAAGATAAGAAAGAACAAGTTGAGCTCACACAATTAGAGCATGGCTAACAAGAGAGCTAGCTGGTAGCTATATGTCATCTACAGTCAATCTAAAAGCCCATCAACATAATAGTTAGTGGCTCTATACACTATGTCATTAATGTTCTAACTCACTTTCTTTTCGGACAAAGAATGTTGGAACCCATGTTGTAAGTATATAGCCTCATCGTATTCTCTTTCCTCTCTTCCCTCTTCCAACTCATCAACTCATCAAAATCTAACGTGGAAAACTTTAAGCCCGCATATGGCATCCTATTATACTTGCTCCCTTATGGTAAGATGTTCAATCAATGTGAATAAGGTGGCGATTATTTATTATCTTTCTAAGAAAAAGGAGGCGCAAAAGGAATCTCTTCAAGGGCTCCTTTGATTTGTAGCATAGGAAAAATATAGGAATGGAAATCGTATAGGATTGGGATGGCATGTCAACTTGAATCCTATAGAAAGAGTGATTCTCTTTGATTGTGGAAAGGAATTTTTCCAGGAGGTTGGACTTCATGTTAGTTTCCTATAGGATTTGCACTACAAAATTCCTATGGAAATATTTCCTATAGGATTCAATCCTATGAATCAAACAAGATTTAAAGGAAAACTTCCTATAAGATTCTATCCTACAGAAATCCTATGTTATTCCTTTGATTCAAAGGAGCCCCGGTGGTGTTGGCTTTATGTAAAGCTGGCGAATACGAGGATGTTAGCGTGTGTCGCCGCAACCGGAAGTAATAGCCACATCGCATTTTTGGTGGCAGTTAGGCCTTTGGCTTGCCAACGACAATCCTATCATGGTCCGCGGGGGCGAAGGGAAAGCCGAGAAGCCATGCTCCCTCTGTCCATAATGACATGGTGTGCATTTCTCAGGTTCAATTTTGATCATTAATTCAGCCAATAAAACGTATGTTATGTGATGTAAAAAAGATATAATGTTGAATTCGTATTCGAACATAGTTTTCAATGGTGTAACTATTATAATATTTATCTCGTTTATTTTTTATTAAATTGATAATCAAAGTTAGAGGACATAAACCCGATGGTATTTGATCGTGGATGGAGTGAGTACTCACTACGGAGGTAGTTGTTGTGAGGAAAAACCATGAATGGATACGCCATAGGCGGTAAGTGGTGCGCGTGCCTACTAGGTTATTAAGGCATTATGTTTTTCTTTATTGATGCTTATGTAATTGGGATTGTTAAGTCCACGACATGTGTAATATGTGTAACATATTGGTCCCACCAACATCCTCGAGTTTAACACAAACCAACGGAATTTGCCAGAAAAAAGGAGTACGAGAGGGAGAAATCACAAAAATGATCAGCCGGTGGCCCTCAACAGTTTAGGTAGAGGGCATATGAGAGTTCAAACTCCTTTTAAGGATCCAAAAAATAAGAGGTTTTCTTAGAGGGCGTGAATCTAGTCACTTATGTTAGGTTCTCACACTTATGAGGACTTACTATGTCTGTATGAGTAGGGGAAAAAAGAAAATTGGTGGTGTGGTAGCGACCAAAGAGGTAAGGTGACATCCTCGTAAAAACTTCCAATAAATTCTCATATGGAGTCAAGCAATGCTAGAGGTTTCTTCTCATCTTAATCTAGCTAAAATATGCTCTATGTGAGTTGAACAGTAGAGATGATGGTTAGAGTCATTGAGAGTTTTGACATCAACTAAGCATTTTCTTCGTGTGAAGTCTCATGATGTAACATTCTAGCTATATCAAGCAACATCGATATTTATATATTATTTGCTTGTTGAAGACGTGAATGTGTTGCCTAGGAGCCTCGACTTGGGGGTGATAACCCCATGTTTGACCATTGGTTGAACTCAACAACGTATATGAAAGTTGATTATTTTTTGAAGGTGTTGTCTTTGGATCGTTGTGCTCATTGTTAAGTCTCATACTACTTTGTAAGTGTACTATGATCTACCTGCTATGTTTGCGGTTGGTTGGGAGATGTTTCAAGGCCAATCCACGATGGATGGCCTCGGGTCTTTCTTTCTTCTTTGTAAACTGGTTTTTTTGGGTATTGAGGTTTGACATCTTTTAATGATATTATGGTTGCGTGCCTGTGAGGATGCAAAAGAGTTTGTAGACTTTCCTTTCTTTTCTCAAAAACATTTAATAAACTATAGAGTATATTTCAGCAGTGAACAATTCAGACTTTTTTGTAATATATTGTAAATACTTTCTATTCTACATTAGTTTGTTAAAAAAATTAGTTTCAATTATTTGCATTGTTCTTCGGAAAACAAGTCAGAAAAATAAATATGTGGGCCCACTGGACCTACCTAGTAGCATGTCTTCAAAACATGACGCTTTGCTTGTGGAAAGGGTCCATATTCCTATTTCCCTTACGTGTTCGCATTTTGCTAGATAAATGCCCCTAATTATAAGGAACTAGATGATACCCCGCGCGTTGCTGCGGGGATATGTTAAAAAAAATTATGATTAAATTTGAGGGAATCCAATTAGTGGAAATACTTCAATGAATAATACTATATTATAACAATTATGATTAAATTTGAGGAGATTTAAGTTAGTGGAAATACATGCATGAATCATATAATGTGATCATTGCATTGATATCCTTTTAGATGTTACCAACCAAGATCACACATATTTTGCAATCACCAAATCAAATAGATTAGTCCGATAAGTTTAGGAATCAATTAATGACCTTCAAACAACAATTGGTTTGGTGTGAGAAAGACTAAATAAGACATTGAAGGTGTCTTCATTAATCATGCGTACAATGTTGCAAAATTACAATGGTGGGGGGTTAGCCATAGATCAAAAGAAATCCAAATTATGTTTCAAACTGTTATCATATTATATGTTCCTATCGCAGAATAAGTGTAAAATATTGACATGGATTCTGTAGAGGACAAACATGAATAATTTTTCCATGCAGGAAACTTCTCCTTATCTAGGTTTTTATTCGTGTATAAAATAATTTAAAATTTAGTACTACCTTACAAAAATATAAACGTGGGCTGGATCACTCGACGCCCGGTTACTTTTTCCGATCTTTGCTGGATGTTGCGTATGTTACATCCTTTTTTTTTTCACTGATATTTGCTCGATCCATGCAGTATTATGGCAAGGCTAATAAAACTTTTTTCAGGATAAACATAGTAGAAGATTATGTCAGTCCACTAAAAATGCAATGATATGAAGATCATTTGTACAATTTCTCAGATTACCAAATAAGTTCGGTGACATAATGTTGTTTTTGCCTTAATGTGCTGACCGTCTATGATCACTTTGCAATTCTAGAGATACAACATGAATCCCTATGCATGTACAGTCAGACTCAACCTTATCAACCTGTACCTTTTTTATGATTCAGGCAGTTAGTCTGATGAAGTCACGACATCAGGGACAAATAAAGGAAATCTAAGAAAAGTGAGAAATCGCGATGAACACAAAAATGGATCTGCCTTGCTCCATTTACTTCATTTCTTCCCTGCCAAAAATTGTCCATTATACTATAATCAAAATGATAACATGAAAAGGTAATAACAAAATACAGAATAATACCAAATTAAATACTCGGAATTTGAGACCAATTTTTTGTATGACCAACAAAGACCCAGGAATGCCATGAAACCAGGAAGAAAGGTTACAATATACTGACGACTTGACATCTGAAAAAGGAGAGGGATGGAACATATGGTATAATTCGAACAATTCATTCTATTCTCCGCCTACATAAACATACGTTTGAAGATAGAATACTTCCATGGATATACAGTACACACATTATCCGTCAGAGTTCCAACTAAAATTAAATGAAAGAAAGTGATTTTGTGCATCACGAACACTAATGTGTTAGGTAAAGTGAGTAACAAATAGAAAGGGTCATGGACATGGGTTCATAGAGTGGGTAGCACCTGTGCCCGTGTGTCGTCAACTCGACACTGGAGAACGACATCCATGATCCATGTTGCAGTCATGTGTGAGCAATCAGAAGAAAATCCAACCAACTGAAAGCCAGTACACGTGAGACGCTAATCTGACTTGCAACCAAGAAAAACAACATGGGCATTACAGGGTGAAGCGAGATATGTGAAGACACGATGGAAATAATTCTTCTCGTCAGTACGTGGAGCGAACAGTAGGGAAGACCTTGTGAGTCGAGGCAGGCTGATACAGACATACAGTGACGTCATTGACGGAAACGGAGCATCTCCAGGTATTGAAGGTCATAACACCTGTTTGAGAGCTTGTGCGGTTTAGCTTTACTTTTGTGTGGAGAAGATGAGAGATGAGACAGTCCCTCGATCCCTTCTAATATGTTGCATGTATGGAATCCGAGAAGATGCAAAGGAACTGTATTAATTAATGGAGAAGTTGAAGAGTGAGAAGATGAATCGATGTGTGGAAGATTGTAGTAGGAGACGAACGCTGTGGAAAATAAATTTTGTGGTAGAGAGCCGGAGAGGAAGCGGCTGAGGAAAATGGTTCGACAGGGAGTACTAATAACCGTAGCGTTTCTATCAAAAAAAAAATTAACCGTAGCGCGTATGGACGGTTCACTTTAAATGTCAGAACTGGTTAAACCAGTAGTTGCGGTGGATGTCAAAACAATTGTAGTGACGTGGATATTTAGTGGACAAAGGTTGACATGGACCAATTAGATGACAGCTGATGTGTATACCTTGCATGTTGAGAGAAATAGCAATAGTGGGTTGCTCCCATTTAGATATTATAGATGAGGGGGAACAACCAAACATAACCGCGTCTCTCTCGCCCCCCGCGTGGGCGACGGAGACGCAAACCCTAGCTGCAGCCAGTCTCCACCTCCCCCCATCCTTCCTCCCCGCCGTCGCCGACGAGCGCCGCAGGGCTCTGCCCGCGCGGGGCCGGCGGCAGCGGGCCCTTCTTCTCCCCCTGGCGGCGAGGCGTGGGCCTCGGTGGTCTCGGCGGGCGGCGTTCTTCACGAGGGAAGCGCCGGCATGGCCCTCAGGCGGTGTGGTGGCGTGTCCGGCGCGGCTTGCTCTGCCTCCATGGCTGAGGTGGTCTCCCTGGACGGCGCAACGACCTCAGGTTGGTGGTCCTCCGGCGGCGTCCCATGGCGGCAGGGATCGAAGGAGGTGGTGCTGCGGGGGTGATGTGAGTCTGCAGGTGCAGGTGGATGGCGCCGGTGGCCACGACGCTCCAGCGTGGCGGTGGGAACTATCGGGCCTGATCTGGGCTGTCGTGGGCCGGATCCGGGCCTGATCTGGGCCTGACGGGACCTACTGCCGCGTCCGGTCGGCGACCGGCACGGTGGAGGGTGGATCCCCTCCTGTTGGCTGCGGTTGTTCACCATGCACCTGGATCGGTCATCGTTCCTTCTCGCCCGACCCGCGGTCTTGCGGTGGGTTTTAAGGCGCGACATGGGCTTGAGGTCATGGATGCCGGGGCGGCGGCCCTGGAAGGAGAGGCTGCACGTGTGTCTCTACGGCGGGCGACGTGACGGCGGTGATGGCCTCGCTTTTTGGTCGTGCGGATGGCGAGAAGCGGGCGGTTGGGCTCCTGGCGTTCGTGGCAGCAACGTCCAGATTGTGGTTCGGAGACCATTCTCGAGGGTGGCGGGCGGTCTGACTTTGCGAACGTTGCGTGAAGATTTTTCCGAGCGAAAGCTCTGCGCTCCGGCGCCAATGGCGGTGATATCTATGGGTATCACTACCCTCTTGGGGGCGCTGTTGAGGTTACCTTCGCAATGTTAGGGCTCCGGGTGAAAATCCTAGACTATCTTGGTCTCGATGGTGGCGGCGTGCTACGTCGTTACCCTCTTGGGGGCGCTGTCGTGGAGTCTCGTAACTCGGGATCGTTCTCGCGGCCTCGGTGGCAAGTTTGGTTGTCCGTGGTTTTCTTTTTTCTATCTTTTGTTCTGCTTTGTAAGAGGTGCCCTCATCACTTTGTATCGGTTCGGCCGTTGTGCTTTATTTATCAAGCGGGGCGAAAGCCTGTTTCGTGTAATTATAAGAAATGAATGTTCCATTTTCTAATCTCCTAGCACGACATGATTCAAACCATGAAATCTCGGAGCATATGGCGTAATTTTTGGAATGCTGAAATCACATGCCATGTGGCAAATTTTCGCCTAATAATATGGTTAGTCTTTTCGGCGGGGTTTTTTAGACAACATTTTTGTCCACTACGAGTTGTCGATGGTGACTTTACCGGTCGATTTGTCGGATTAGTATCTTGAAGATGCTCGTAGGCTTAGATGTACATGTGTTTATTGAAATGAATGAACGTCTATATATATGTTACTGTTGTGATTTTTAACTGTATTTTTAACAGCAGGAGCTCCCCTACCCCTACGGAAAAAAGGATGAACCGACGGCGAGTACACCCTAACAAATCGTTCGGCCCATGCGCGAGCAACCCCTTGTCTTATCCGCTCTCGGCTGGCCGTCGCCAGGGAAATCCGCGAGCACTATTGGTCGCTTATTGTCGGGCTACGCCACCATTCGTGTCTAGGTTCTCCTTTTTGGCTTTTTACTCTCTCGTTTTTTCCATTTTCTTTTCTATTTCTGTTTTTTATTTCTGTTTATTTCTTTCTTTCCTGTTTTCTTTTTTCTATTTTATTATTTGTTTTTAGTTTTATTTTCCTTTTTATTCAAAAATATTTGTTTTGAAATATGTTCTAATTTTAAAATGTTCAAACTTTAAATATTCAAATTAAAAAATTGTTCGGATAAAAAATGTTCAAATATAAAATTTGTTCAAATAAAAAAAACGTTCATATTAAAAATTGTTCAAAATTGAGTATTGTTTGTATGTAAAAAAATTATGTTTAAAATCGTTTATATTTGAAAATCGTTCAAAATTAAAAATCGTTCATATTTTTTACAAGAATGCAAAAAATGTTTGTTTCAAAAAATTATTTACAACTTTGAAAAATTGTTCATCATTTTAAAAAATTGATCATTTAAAATTTGTTCATCGCTTTTATAAAATTGTCCTTTTAAAAAAATCATCATTTTTTAAAATTGTACATTTTCAGAAATTGTTCATATATATTTCTTTTGGAAAGTGAATGGATTTTAAAATCTAAACACTTTTCATATTTGAACATTTAAGAAATGTATTTCTATTTTTTTAGAAATAAAGGATAAACTAAAATGTAAAAAAAAAACGCGGAAGAAAAAAAACATGTACAATGGTGTGAGTGGGTCTCTTTTGGCTGGCTCCGTGCAATGGGCTAGGCCCATTTACCGAGGCTGAACGAGAGCGCTCGCGAGCTGAGCGAGGCGAAAGGGGTTACCCTATGTAGCGCTTGCTGCGTGTCATAATAAGACTCGCCCACACGCGGACGCCTCATGGGCCAGCCCATTTAGATAAGAGAAAATTGGTAGAAAAGAAATTTCGGATCGCAGGGGATCGAACCTGTGACCTCCGGCCTGGTGTCCTTACGCGAAACCACCAGGCTACCTTGTTGCGTGTTTGACATGCTCTGTTTACACCTCTTATTATCTCTTTATGTTTTCTCTTTTTTTATTAGAAAAAATTCACATAACTTAAAATGAATATTTTCTTAAATGTTGAACAAATTTTAAGTTTGAACGATTCCGAAAATGAACAAAAATACAATATGAACAAATCACAAATTTGAACATTTTTTAATCCGAATATTTTTTATTTGAACAAAATTCGAATATGAACAAAATTTGAATTTGAACAAATTTAAATTTTGAACAAAATTCGAATATGAACAAAATTTGAATTTTGAACAAAATTCGAATTTAAAAAGAAAACAGAAAAGAAATAAATAAAAATGGATATAAGAAAACAGAAATGGTAAAAAGAAAATGGAAAAAGCGAAACTATAAAAAGCTAAAAAAGAAAACTATGCACAAAGACGTAACGTAGCTTAGTGGCTTCGCCCCGTCGGATGGAAGCAGAGGGCGTAGGTTCGAACCCCCTCCCCGCACGCTGCGCCTCTATTTTTCGCGAAATAAATTCGTTTAATGGGCCGGCCCAGCTAAGAATTTTACATGGACGTGCTGTATTACGTAGTGCTATGAGCGCTATATAGTGTTTCCGGGCGAAAGCTCAGCCCTTGCTAAGAGGAGACATAGGGCCTCCCGGGAAATCGGCAGCATAGGTCCATAAGCAAAAGCATAACCAAGGTATCTGGGCATAGGCCCACCTCATCTTGCTGGACTGGGCTAGTGGATATTAGAATTGACTTGAGACTACTGATCTAACACTAGTTTCAGCTCCACGAGGTTCTCCAAAAAAAAGTTCTAGCTCCATGATTGGACGGGCCTCGCATTCTAGGACGGAGTTGCTGTAGAAAAATGATGACCGAGCTGCTGTAAGAAAAGTGACAGCGGAGCTTTCCATGAATAAAAATAATGCGAGCTAAATCATCTGGTTTTCTTCCACTTATTGTAGTTCTTTGAGCATGCATGGAAGCACAACAATGAAAGCATGGAAGCTTATGAACAACAATAAAAACATTAAATTTGTATTGATTACACATAGATTTTTTTTTTTTGAACAAAGGATGGCCCGAGGGCCTAGCTGCTTATATTTCGTCGGTGGGGGTACATGATACAGAGGACCAACAGAAAGATAGAAATTACAACAGAGTCCTCGAGAAATGCAAGGAACACCCTAGAATGCGTCTGGAAAACGCGATCATGCCCTTGGCCTCCACCACCGTGATCTGGACTCCAAGTCCGGCCATCTCGAGCGCCGCCGGGGATGAAACCACTTGGGGCCTTCAAGATGTTGATCGCCAGCTCGAATCCAGCGAGAGACCTCCCGTCTGGAGGAAGAAGAAGCGTCATCGTGGACGCCAGGAGAGACTGCCCTTGCAGCCATGGTTCACGGTGGCAACACCGGCCCGCCGTGTGATGATCTCCCAACTGCAGCAGCTGTGCGCTTCGATACGGCGGCCAGCTTGACGATGATGCAGCAGCAACCTTCACTGCTCGCCCGTTGACTCGACGCCAACCAGGAAGAAGAAGAAAGCTGTCGCCCGCATCAGCTACATCCATGGCTTCCGCATCTGAAGCTTCGAGCACTCCCACTGGGGTAGCCCTTTGGCCCCCTCCCGCTTCTCGTTGCCACCAAGACGACCAGACCGCAGACGAGGACGCAATTCCCCAGTTTAGATGACCGGAATTATTGAAGAAAGAGCCGGTAGCCGTACCTTCAGCGAGCAGCTCCCGCCATGAGAGCCTGCCTGAAGAGCACCCCCACCTCCATCCCGCACCGCACCCCAACGGGAAGATGGAAAGGCTCAAGAAGACAAGGGCAGCCTTATTGACGGAGATCTCCACGACCACCTCGCTCCGCAGCAGCAGATCTTGCTACCAGACCTGCAGAACAAAGAGAAGCAGCCATGGCATACACCAGATCCGGCCGCATGGATCTAGCGCTCTACTCCCACTCGCCACATCGGGCCAAAGCAAAAACGTAAAACAGCGAAGTATAAACAGGGGGTGGCGGAACCAAACACCTAACCCAACTCGCCGCCGAGCAGCATCGCTGCCGGAAACCGAGAGGGAGAGGGGCGGAAACTCAGAGCGCAAAGCGACTCTCAACGGGGGCTCGGGGGGGGGAAAGACCAACACTCTCCAAATGGCAGTTGCCTGCAAAGTTGTGGAGGCTGCTATTACACATAGATGAAAAAGGATAATATTTTCAATAGAACCCAAGGAAACCCACATTGGGTTTTGACTTTGCTACGGTGTGGGGCTAGCAGGGTACAGCCTAGGCTATGTAGGAAGCCGCTCCTAATCTAGTGGAGCGTAGAGGAGGAAGACGATGCGTCGTCGGCTTGCAGATCACCCTTCCCTTTCATCCCTTGCTGCCATCTTTGTTCCATGGAATGACGACAATGGTCAAAAGTGGCGAGGCGCTACTAACCCAATACTCGGAGAGATCATGAACATAGAGTGTGGGACCTAGAAATTTTAGAAAATACGGGCAAACAAGATTAATATCCTAAATTTAGGACAAAATCATTCTAGTAAATCATAAAATGTAAGTGTTGCGCCATCGGCATGCCTGGGCTGCTGTCCAGACTCGAGGGACGCTAGCTCTACCTATGTGAACACATAATAGGCTAAGGGGTAGGGCAATGGAAGGGATAACGACTAACGGGTTCGGTTCATCGAGCAAACACATGACACCCTATTCGGTCGGCGTAGTAGCTGCCCATAGTTACCATTATATTGGCTGAAGAATTGGGTATCGGATCACCTAGTTGGTCTGATACCTTTTTTTTTAAGGAAAACAGCAGGACGCTGATATGTATATTTCATGGATTTTTAAAATGAAAGGTACAAGACTTAAAAAAATAAAAAATTTGCTATACAACAAAGAGAACATTAGATTCAAATGAAGCTATCTACCCAAGAGGAGTGTGTTTTGGCTCCCTGGTACATATGACCCTTTATGTAAAATACATTTTAAACATATTTCAAAATGTCAAAAAATTTAAAGAAAAAAGTTTGCACATAGATTTTAACATCCTATGTATCCTCAAACGTCGTTTCACAGAAAACCAACATTATTTGTGCCTTGTGTAAAAAAAAAATGTTGCTAAAATAAGGCTTTTCACGAGATTTTTTTTTTTATCTTTTTACATTGTCCACACAAATTATTGTTTTTCACGGTGCCACTTTGTAACCACATATAATGTAAATATGCATCCGTGAAATTTTATTTTCAGATTGTTTCATCTTCTCGAAACATGATTTTTTTTAAAAAAAACAATTACTGGGTGCATAAAGTGAATTTCACTCTACCGAAGCAGCAAAAGACAGATATTTATTTGTTGCTGCTCCGATGCCTTGAAATTCTTGATTTGGGCATCATCTCACAACGTGAGCGCACCGGCTGTCGGGGCCAAAAAAAATACTCCCTCCGATTCGCAAAATGTGTCGTGAGCACAGCTATTGATTGTGCGTGATTAGCATGACTGCAGTGACACTTATATTGGACCGGGCACCGTGGTTTTGCAACGTTTAGGGATGCTCCCGTTTCTTTTTTTTTAGATAAAAGGCATAGAAATACCCTACTTTAAATTAATAAAGCAAAGTAGTTTGGGATTACAACGACGGACAGAACACATGGTGAGGGCGTACAGCTTTGCCCAAACGAAAAGCAGCGAAAGAAGGGGGCCGGCCTCCCCAGGACAGACCGGAAAGAGCAACTACGAAAGCAGTAAAGTAGGCGGGGGTGGAAGCAGGTCGCGGCAGATGGCCTTGAGCGTAGTAGCGAACTGAAGCAGCGCCGTCTTGTCAGGCTCCTTTGCGAGATTTGCCCAAACCTGCAGAAACAGTGACATTTTGAAAATGACGTCAGCCGGACGTTTCGGGGCGATGGCTTCAATGGCAAGTTTATTACGAGTGAGCCAGAGAGCCCAACTAAGCGCCGCAAACAGCACCCAGCTGGTGCGGCGTTGAGTGCCAAGTAGCGATTGTTGAATGGCGAAGAACTGGGGGAAAGTGGCCGGGCTCCAACTACACCCGAGTAGCTGCCGGATCACGCTCCAACCCAGCTTGGCCAGAGAGCACTGGAAAAATATGTGTGCCGAGTCCTCGGTTTCGCCACAGAGGGCGCAAACCTGTCGCGCCGGGTCGGAGTGTCCAAAGATTCTAAGTCGACTCGGTTGTCTGTCTAGGGCGAGCTGCCAGGAGAAGATCTTAACTTTGAGGGGGAGATGAGCAGACCACAGCTCCTGGCACAAGACGATAGATGCCCCTTGCGCCAGTTTCTGGTACATCGAGGCCACCGAGAAATGGCCCGAGGGCTCAAGGGCCCAAGATACTGAGTCCGCTCCGGTAGTCATGCCCACCTCGGCCAGCTCGTCCTTTAACTCCCTCCATTGAGCGGAGTAGAGTGGAGAAAGGTTACGGCGGAAACGAAGACCCTCGGGGGCGAAAGCCGCCGCGACCGAAATGGCAGGGAGGTCGCAGATCTCGAAGAGTAACGGATACCTATCCCTGAGAGGGCCCACCCCCGTCCACCAATCAGTCCAGAATTGTGTCCTCCTTCCATCCCGGACACCAAACTTAGCCCCGAGCTTAAAGAGGTGTTTAATCTTGTGTATGCTGGTCCAGAACTGGGATCCCCCCCTAGGTTCCGCAGCGAAGATGTTAGACGCTTCCGGGTACTTTGCTCGCACAATACACTTCCAAAGAGAGGCGTCCTCCTGAAAAAGCTTCCATACCCACTTTAGGAGCAGTGCCTTGTTCATCAGTTTGGTATTGGTCAGCCCTAGACCCCCGCAGTTTTTGGGCCGACAGACCGCAGGCCAGTTAAGCATGTGGCATTTTCTTTTGGGGCCCGCGCCCTCCCAGAAGAATCTAGCCCGGAGGGAGTCAAACTTCTCGTGCACCCCGTCTTGCAGCAAGAAGAGACCCATGACGTAAGTTGGGAGCGCCTCAAGACACGCGTTGGACAAGATCCATCTTCCTCCCGAGGAAAGTAATCTGCCCATCCACCCGTCGATCCTAGCGTTAAGCTTATTAACCAGGTAGCTCCATTGTTCGATAGTAATCTTTCTATCAGAGATAGGAAGGCCGAGATAGAGGAAAGGGAAGGAACCGAGTTTACAGTTAAGCATGTTCCTGGTTCTCACCCAGAACGAAGACTTCGGATTTATGGAAGTTGATCCGTAAGCCCGACATTTCCTCAAAGCAGAGGAGCAGGAATTTCAGGTTTGCGATATCGAGGTCTTTATTTTGGATCAAGATAATGGTGTCGTCGGCATACTGGAGATGTGTGAGTCCCCCGGGTATCAAGTGGGGAACTAGCCCACTGATGTGGCCCGCAGCCCCTGCTGCGGACAAAAGGGCCGAGAGGGCTTCGGCGACGAAGTTAAAAAGAAGAGGAGAAAGGGGGTCCCCCTGTCGCACCCCTCTCTTGTTTCTAAAGTAAGGGCCAACCTGCCCATTGATAGAGATCGCCGTTTGCCCCCCGGCGATTAGTTGCTCAATTCTATGGATGAATCCCTGGTCGAACCCTTTCCGACGCAGGACCTCCAGAAGGAAGGACCAGTTGACGCGGTCGTAGGCCTTTTCAAAGTCAAGCTTGAGCAGGATGCCTCCCATCCTTTTAACCCTGAGTTCGTGGACCACCTCGTGTAAGACAAGTGCGCCATCAAGGATGAACCGACCCTTGATGAACGCGGTTTGGTTTGGGCTGATCACTCGGTTGGCGATTGGATCGAGGCGTGATGCAATTGCTTTCGCAATGATTTTGAAAATGACGTTGATTAGGGCGATGGGGCGGAACTGCGAAATCTGGTCGGCGCCTTGGATTTTCGGGACCAGCGAGATGACCCCGAAGTTCAGGCGGGAGACGTCGACCCGTCCTAGCATGAAGTCGTTGAGCGTATGTAGTACCCCTAACTTACATAGAGGCCAGCAGCGCTTGAAAAAACCCACTGGAAACCCATCTGGTCCGGGCGCCGTGTTCTCCTTCATGTCCCAGACTATCGCTTCCAGTTCGGTCTCTGAGAAAGTGAGGAGAAGGCCGGCGTTCTCGTCCCTCGAGACGCGTCTCTCCAGACTCCAGATGTTATGTGCTAGGCCGAGGCGACGAGGGGCGTCCGTACCCAGAAGCTCGCGGTAGAAGTTGTAGATGTGTTCTTGGATTTGGAGCGGGTTGCTAATGGTGCCCTCAGCCGAGCGGAGAGAAGTGATGACACACTTTCTACGTCTCCCATTGGCCACGGCGTGAAAATAGGCCGTGTTGGCGTCCCCAAGCAGAGCCCACTTAACGCGGCCCCGCTAGCGCCAGTAATCTTCCTCCTGTTGGTAGATCGCGAGGAGCTGGTCCTCAAGGTGGTAACGAAGGGCCCATTCCTCCTCATCGATGCCCACCGAGTCCGCTTGCTCATCCAGGGATTTAATTTGGGCGAGGAGATGAAGTTTGCGAGAGCGCGTCTCTCTGCCTTGATTGCGGCTCCACCCCCTTAAGTAACGACGCAGCCCGCCAGACATGTGTTTCCACCAATCTATAATGTCGCGGCCCCCTGCCCGCGACATTAAACTGGTCCACTGATTGTGGAGGAGTTCTTTGAAGTCCGGAAGCTCGAACCACCCGAGTTCGAAGGAGAAGCGGTTAGATCGGAGAGGTGGGCCCTCGCCCGAGTCCCAGAACAGGGGGGAGTGGTCAGACCCAAGTATTGGGTCCGCGGAAAGCGTAGACAGAGGGAAGTGGGCGTCTAGGGTCGGGTCGATCAGCACTCTATCCAGGACGCACCGCACCGGGTCGCGTTGGCGATTTGTCCAGGTATATCTGGCCCCAGAGCGCGGGACTTCGGAGAGCGCCCACTGCGCGATGTGGTTGTTGAATAGCTCAATGCGCTGCCAGTTGAGGTTGCTATTATTCTTGTCCTCCGCCCCTCTAAGTAAGTTAAAGTCTCCTCCCATGAAGACCGGGAACCGGGCCGCCTCCACCTTGGCTGTGAGCTCGGCCAGGAAGGCCGGGGAGTCAGCGTGTCTGGCAGGCCCGTAGACACCTACGAATGTCATGAATTTGTTCTCCTTTCGGATGAGGCAATTGACGCTAATGAAAGAGTGACCCCTGTCAATGCTTTCGACATCGAATGCGCTATCGCGGAGGCCCAACAGAATACCTCCTGAGCGCCCCGAAGAAGGAAGCCAGCACCAGAAGAATTTCTCGTCGATCTCTAAGCCCTGGAGTTCGGCGTCGGAGAAGTCCTGTTTCATGGTTTCCTGGAGGACTAAGATATCTATTTTATGCAGACGGAGCAGATCCCTAATGAGAGTTCGGCGCCCCTTGCGGCCGAAACCTCGGATGTTCCAAAATAGGATACGCATTAAAACGGAATTCCTTCGGCCCGTGCTTGGCGGGTCACTGGGCGCCGACCAAGCGGCGCCGCAGATTTGGAACGCTTCCTAGAGGGTAGGGGGGTGGAGCAGGGACATCCTCCGACACGGAGTCCCCCAGACCTGGGGCATCAGCTAACGTTAGGGGATCGGTCGCCCCCTCCCTCGGGACGGCCTCAGACGGGACTAACGCCGCAGCTATAGCCGCCATCGTCATGTCTAAATCTGGGCTCATTCCTGGCGGCACCGAACGGAGAGCCGAACCGGAGGCGCCCCTGGCCCCTCCCAAGGGGCTAGAAGCGGCAGCTCCTGTGTCCGCCGGCGCCAAGGATGAATCCGCTTCCACACGGATCCTGGCGAGGTTGGCTTGAGCTAGTTCGTTAGCGCGGATAATCGAAAGATTCTCGGCAGGCGGACCAGCCGCTGACTGGAACATGATCCCACATTCTGAAGAGACCGTAAGCAAGTGTCCATCGGACAGGTTATGGAGGATCGAGAAGATGGAGTCAGTGGGCGTACCTGAGGGCAGCGAAGCAGGGGGCGTCGCCTCCTTGTCAGCCGCGCGGCGTACTGCCTTGGCCAGCACCTCGTCCGCCGCGGCGCTGCGCGAGCGCTCGCTCTGCTTGGTGGACTCCACCACGGAAGCCTTAGACCTGAGCCCCCGAGCCACCGGCGCTGACAGGGCCAGCACCAAACCGCGTAGAGGGCCCAACATCTCGGTCGGTGGCGGCGCCGAACGAGCAGCATCTGGTGACTCCTCCACCACGGCCACACTGTCCACAGGAGCGACGCGAGAGGGGCGGTCGTGGTTGGCTTTACTGCGGCGCTCCTTGACAATGGCCTCCCGTGGCGCTGCGACCTCCGCCGGCGGAGGGGAGAGGTCGAGGCGACGGATCTTGGACTATGCGCGGTCCGCCCGGTCCCTCTTGGCCGAAGAGACGTCGCAAGTGGCCGACGGGGAGAGGAGGGTGGCGTCGCTGGCCAGAGAGAAGGCGGGGGCTTAGGACGAATGCTCAAGCTGGGCCGCGGAAATGATAGCGCCAAGCGACTTGAAGATGTCGCCGTCATCCGTCAAATTGGAGCCGTACTGTGAAAAAGTCGTCTTTGGGAGGGAAGGGAGCGGAGGTTTGGGCTGGGAGGCGATCGTGGCGCCCCCGGCCGGGAGGTCGCATCCCACCCCCTCCTTGGCTCCCGTCTTGGAGTGCTTCGTGGGCAGCGAGGCCGCCCTGGCCCGCTCCCGCTCGCGGGATTTACGACTGTCCCAGTCGTCGCCCTCTTCTTCGGAGGACTGGGAATCCTCGGCGGAGTGGTCGTCGTCATCGTCTCTGGGGCGGCGGGGCGGCGGGGAGGGTGGCGCCGCTGGTTTGTCCTTGACCACGTCGGGCTCGATGGGGATGCGATATCCCTGGAGGTTGACGAAGATGGTGATGGCTGCGGGGAGCGCCACCGGCTCGCGGTAGGCAAACCGCATCCGGATAGGAGCGCGGTCGCCGGCCAGGGTGGGGCGGTCCACCTCCAAGGGAACGCCTATCTCCAAAGTGGCTCCCATCAGGTAAGCTTCATCGCGGAAAGGAGGTGGGACGTCCATCAGCCGCACCCAGAGAGGAGTCAGCGTTTCCGAGGCCCTCGGGTCCCCCACGGCCTCCGAGACCACCGCGCGGAAGTCCGTGATCGGCAGGGTCAGCCCGCCCCCGCGGATGGCCATGTGCAGAAACTCGCGAGACGGAAACACTAGAGAGAACTCGGTCTGGCTTACTTGGCGCACTTGCCAGTTCCAGTGCTCGTCGGCTACCTCCTTGAACTCGTCCTCTACTTCTTCGACAGAGAAATTCCCCTTCTCGATCACGACCATGGCTGCATTCGGCGTCGCCTTAGGGATCTTGTCCGCTGGCACGTCGAGGTGGAAGAAACCCCGACCTCCCAGGCCGGTGCCCACCCAGCGCAGATTGCCCTGCGTCACCCCAGGGCACAAGGCGGACCAAAGGCCCTTGACGTCACACTTGACGCAGAAGGGGTCCCCTTGACAAGCAGCTTGGAAGTGCCCGGGTTGACCGCATTTGAAGCAGACAGACTTCGATGCATCGCGATCTGGCGGCGGCTGGGCCCCCCCTCCAACCGGCGTGGAGTTCGAACCAGAAAGACGCGGCGGAAGTCGAGCCCCCATCCGACCCCCGTCACGGCCCCGCGCCGGAGGGATCGGGATCTGGGCGCGCAGCCGCTCCTCCTCCTGCCGGTCCGCATCCAGGCGCCGGCGAGCGTCCTCCCTTTCTGCCTGGCCGCGGCGGGACTGATCCCGGTCGCGCTCCCGGTCAAGGCGTTGCCTCAGGTCCTCCTCCTGGCCGCGGTTCCCCCCGCGACCAAGGTCTCGATCCTCCAAGGAGCGCTTGCCCCTCCGCTCGCTCGATCTACGATCCATGGCCACCAACTGGTAGGTGGTAACGCCCGAGGGGGAGAGGACAGGGATGAGGCGCTTCGGTCTGGAGAAGTGGCGGCTCGAACTGGAAGTGGATGGGAATCTGAGAAGTGCGCGGTTTAGGGTTTCGGGACACAGCCAGCGCCAGTTATATCCCTTGGAGCCAGTGGGCTGGGCCCCCGACGCGCACACGGCCGCGCTGTCTTCAGAAGGCCCATGAAGCGGTAACAGCATGGACCCCACCTGTATGGCAGAGGGGCTCTGGCAGGGGGCCACAGCTGGGTCCGGCCCACCTGCGCGCCCCGCGCGCGCCCGCCGGTTGGGCCGCGGCCCAACCACCTGCCAGCCTTCGTCCTCCTCCGACCCCGTGTCAGCCGACGTCGCCCTAGACGGCCGCCGCCCCTCCGGCGAACGCCCCGAAGAGAGCACGGAGGTGACGCCACCCCCCGCGGGCGACCCCCTCGAAGCCACCGGACCCAAGAAGCACGGCTCCAAGCATGAAGCCCCTCCCGATCCCGGCGCCGAGAGCGGCACCTCGAGCACGCCAAACCTCACCGTCCTCGACGGCGATCCCCCCGCCACGCCGCAGACCAGCCTCCCCGGCGAGGCCAAAGGCGGAAAGTCCGCGGAGCCAAACAGCTCGGCGCGAGCATCGCCCTACAGACCCTCCGCGCCCGACAGATCTGGCGCCAGATCGCGCTCCCCCGCGCGCACCTTCGCCGCCCTCCCTCCGGCGACCCCAGCAGGCACCGCCGGTTGAGCAACCGCCGTGGGCAGATCTCCCTGATCCCCACGCGCCGCGTCGCTCCCTTCCTTGCTAGCGTTGGTCGCCCCGCCGACATCCATCACGAGGGCATCTCCCAGATCTCCCTGTGTTCCTCCTGCAGAGCCGTCTGCGGCGGCCGCCCCGGCCAGCGCGCGGTCCTCCGCGAGGTCAGCCAGAAGCTCCCAGCTCCGGCGTCCTCGCCTTGAACGCTCCCTGGAGCCTGCCCGCGAAGAGGAGCGGAGGCGAGGCCTGTCGCCCCGCGCGTCGCCGAGCGCTACGGGAACGCGTCGCGTGAGACACATCCAGTCCTGGCAGTTTTGGTTCAGAGTTTGTTTCCGTTTCATGCTCCCGTTTCTTGTTTGTGGATGTGATTCGGGTAAATACTCCCTCCGTTTAACAATAGATGACTTTCCTTTATCTATATATGGATGTATCTAGACATGTTTTAGTGTCTAGATACATCCATATATAGACAAATGAAAATCATCTATTGTTGAGCGGAGGGAGTAAGTGTGTACTTCCATGTGAAGTGATTAAGCGGTCCTCAATGTCGTCAGACCATATTCAGCTCCCATTTTGCAGGTTCAGGGCACGCAAATACTATTATGGGATGCCCTTTTCTCCAATGTTGGGGTGTTGCCTTTGGCATCTTCCCTCGCTTACACAGTAAACAAACCAGCCAGGTGGATTATTCTTCTTGGAGAGCACCCGAAATCACGAACCTTGGCTCGGTAATGCAGCACACCGGCCGGATCAATTGACACGGGCATGCTCAACGAAATCACGGTTATCCTCCGATGCGTACGGTCGGGATGTGCCGGCGCCCTCCGCAGGCCAGAACAAATCGACTCGACTAGGATTGATCTTAATTTTTTTTTGTACAAGGGATTGATCTTAATTGAATCGGCCATATCAAAGAGAAACAGGCACATGCCACCGTGCCGGCTTTGGACGTTCGTACTTGGTGCATTAGCCGGGATACGATCAGCGTGTGTGATTGACGACAGGATAACCCATCATGGAGCGCACACTGTACACGTCGCGAGGAAGGTCTTGCACGTTAAGTTCCGCCTCGTACTCTTTCTAGCGTTCTGAAGCTGGGGCAGCGAATAGGCGCCGGTGATCAGGTCGGTCCAAGAGCGCGATAGTTCAGGCCTCTTGCTAAAACGCCGGCCTCCGTCCATGTGTCCGGTGAAGAAGACCGCCGGTGTCTTGGCACCGAACTGCAGCATCATGCCTGGATCTGACAGACGAGATGCCGAGAGATCGATGGAAACGGCTTCGTATGGGGGCAATTTGCCTGCACTGCATCGCTGTGTCCGACTGTAGCTGGCTCCCGTCTAGGAGGACTTTCCTGGGCACGATTCGCATTCGGTGACACTTGCGGCACGGCGTATGGGGTTTAGGCTCGCAGGCCACGTTGCGCGGGCGCTCGAAACAGTGCTTCGCCCTCCCCGGACCGTATGCGTACTGACCTGCCCGCCTGCATCAGCAGCTTCCGTGCATCCCTGCTCTACCGCGCCTAGTGGTGGTCCTGCAATTGCATATGATCGTCGTAGCCAAGCCATGTGCAGCACAGGTGTTTTCACTCTTCGCTCGCTCCGGTGATCCCCAGTTCATCCACCGTTGGTCGTCATGGCGAAGCATGTGATGTGCAGCAGTTACTTCCTAGGCGGCGACATGCTGTGTGCCAACCGATATAACCTCCTACACAACCGACCCGATGATCCCCAGTTCAACCACCGTACGTCTGGCATAATTTGCATAAGTATTAATCGAAACTGTTTACAGTCTGAGAGCTTCCCGACTTGGACGAAATTCAGTTAGAAAGCCGAAACTACGCGACAGAAATAAGAATTCCCAATGCAGAGTTTTCGTTGATATAATCGACTAGGAACATGGTGCTTGCCACGAAGCAAATGCACTTTCAGAGAAGGCAACCCGTCTTAATTTGTTCGACATTATTCAGTTCGATCGGTGCTTCCACTCGCCAAAATCACGGCCGCACGCACGAAGATCATCATCGACAGGAGTTTAACGCTAACCGATGCACGCCTAAACTTGCGACTCGCTACAGAACACGATTTCTGCCCGCAAGACGTTCTCACCTACACACTGGCCATTCTCAATCCCTAGAGCACAGTAGTAGAAATAGTATGCAAGATCCAAGGAAGATTGCACGGAGAGTACCATCATCGTCGTCTTCATCACTTATTCTTTTGCTCATATACATAGTTAACGGATTCAAGTTGCTGTTATACACAACCTATACCCACCACTCGCCCTTCTTCCTCGCCACGGTGCCACGACAAACAACTACACAGGCTACAGCCATACAGCGCATTGCCAGGGAGATGGCCGACAAGCTCATCGGGACTTCGCCCTCGCGTCTGCACGTCCATCATCCCCGTTCGGCCGTTCCCGGCCAAAACCTCCAATTGCCGTACGACCGTATTCCCGGATGGGAGGGGGAGACACCACGCCACAGAATCCTCCGCCGGATCACCACTCACTCCACCGCCCATTGAGCACTTCTACTCAATCTAACTTGGTAATCAGAAAGAGATCATCCGTTACTGTTAGCTCAGCTACCCTGGCTTGGCCACGGTGCCGCCCTTGCTCTAGGCGATTCACCTATCGCCGGTCACCGCGGCTGCAGCAAAGAACACTTCCGTCCGTCAGTCCAGCGGGTAGCATGTGTCGTCGCCGCCGGTGTTCCAGAGGAAATGCGCGTAGGCAGCGGCGTAGTGCGCGTTGCCGGGGTCGGCCGCGATGGCTTCTTGGTACGTGTCCTCTGCCGCCGCGACATCGTCCCGAGCCTTCCACAGGAATGTCGCGTACCGGTTCAGCGCCTCCGCGTCCGTCGGCTCCGCCTGCACCGCCCTCTCGAAGTAGTGCTCCGCCCTGCGATTATTAACACACATAAACGATCAATGACCGCGGTAAAGAATGAACAAGTAGCTTCTCCGTTGATTCGTCGAACAGTTGGTGGGCATACCGCTTGTGATCGTTCCGCGTGAGGTAGAGGAACTGGGCGAAGTTGGCGAGGATGAGCGAGTTGTTGGGCTCCTCTGACACGGCCAGCTCGTATCTCTGCTCCGTCCGCGCGTACTCGGAGACGTCCTCTGTCTCCATCTCTGCCACGACCGGGGCGACGAGGTTACCCAGCACGGCCGGGTCCGTCAGCTCCACGGCGCGCGCGTCGGCCTGCATGCTCCAAGCCTCCGCGACCATCTTTTCCCATATGGCCTGCTCATCAGGCACGACCTTCTCAGCGCCCATCCCGGCCAGCGGCACCAGCTGCTGCGGTGCTGCGCGACTCAGGATGTAGCGCAACTCGTCCCACCGGTCATCGCCGGGAGCGCCCGCGACGGGCCGAGCATCGCCACCGCCCCCGCTGCCCCCACCAATCGAGGCCGTCCGACCGACAGAAAACGTCTTGACCGAAGCCGCGTCGAACCGCGAGTTGGACGGCACGGTTTGCTGGGCATCGGCCACTGCGGCAACCGCGGTGGTGGGCGGGGTCGGTGGGACGACGGCGGCGGCGATGCTGTGGCTCATGGAGTGGACGGTGAAGTTGGCGAGGAGGAGCATGAGGGAGAGCATGAGCGCCGGGGTGCCAGCGAAGATGTGCTGAAAGAGCCAGACGAAGGAGTCGTGCATCTCGCCGTGTGCGCGCGCCAGCACGGCCTGCAGGTCGTCGCCGCAGAGCATGGCCTCCTGCATCTGCTGCAGCGCGAAGCTCTGCAGCTCCCGCACGATGAGCACCATGGACGAGAAGGCGCGCCCCACCGACTCGCCCAGCAGCCGCTCGTCCCACCGCGACTGGGGCGCCACCCGCCGCTGCTTCTTCCGCTTCAGCATTCGAAGGGACAGCGGCAGCCCGACGGTGCTCGCGCTCCGCTGCAAGCTCGGCGGCCACCCGCATCCCGCCGTCTGCACCCCCGCCGACGCCGCGAGCTCCTCGATCCTCCTCAAGAACTCCGTGTCCCCGCCGCCCATGCCATCTATGCTGGCACTCAGCGCGCACCCCGCGGGCCGCACCTCGCTTCCACGCCGGCGCGCCATGCCCGAACTAGCGGGCGTGCAGGATCTCGCGAGCCTGGAGCCGAGGAATGGGGACCGGGAGGATGTCGAGGGCGCCGACGAGGATGAGGAGCGCCCGCACGGCGGTGGCACGGCGGCGGCGACCTGGAAGCCCATGGATTTTCTAGTCTTCTTCCCTGCGTGCGGCGAGAACCCCCTGGCCTTTGGTTGGGCCCCGAGATCAGCACCGCGAGCGCGAGGGTGGTGTGGAAAGTGGAAACCGCGCACAGCCGTGGAAGCAGGCGGCTCGATAAATGCGAGCAGAGCAAGGGGACGCGTTAGGGGGTTTTAACCAAAGACCCCAAGGGGCGTGCTCGTCCTGCCGTCTTCGTCGGCCTCCCGTGAAGCGGTCTAGTGGCGGTGACACCGTCTAGTGGAGTGTAGCGCAAGGATGAAAAAAAAACTAAATAAAAAAGGAATATTTAAAATTCTTTGCTGTTTTTTATGACAACTGCCCTTGTAACTTTTTGTCCCTCTTCCTATTTTAGTTTTGAAGGTTTTTTTTTTCTAATTGTATATTTATACTCAGTAAAGGCTTTCATGCCAATTTTATAGGAATTGGCTCCTTTGTTTTTGTGCTTTTATTTAGTTTATTCTCACTTGAACGTTTAGCCCTCACTAACTTACAGCGTGTAGTATCTTGTTAGTTAAAATTGAATTGCTTCACGCCGTTTAATGTAGTACGACGATTGCCTGACACCATGATCAAGCCGTCGAAATCAAATGTGTATCGAGCAGCCAACGACGTACAAATGCATCAGGCGTACGAAAAATTCATCGTATGCATAGCAGGGTTTTAGTTGAAATTCTTCGATCTCAAATAGTTATGATGTTAATTTGCGGTTGTATTATGTTGTTCGATTTTTTTAAGAACAACGAGTGCAATATTGAGGCACACCAACACCAGACATTGTAAGTATTGACATATCGTCTACTTAAGCGCGGGAGAGACGACGGATCTATAATTTTTGCAGGTAGGCAAGATAATTGTTTAAGTAAATAGTCATAGATACCTCACTAGCAAAGTCGTCCCCTCACAAAGATAAATCGACAAGTGGAAAATGTTATAGTGATGTAGTGAGAAATGTTGACAAATTAGGCATAGTAAGTGGCACCCTTGGTAAAACAATGTAATCAACGACAGGCAACCAACATCCCCAAAGCAAAGAAGAAGGCTGTTATCAGCGAGAATCATGTGATTAGGAGGTCCAAACTTGTAGATCTATCTAATTCACGTGATCTACTACAAAAGTGCCAAGCTAACAGAGTCCAGGTGCATCAAAACCGTCCATAAATCGACCTTTTTTTTAATCCTTGCACACAACAACTACTACTGTATGTTAACGGCTCGGGCTAACAAGAGTTCAAAAAAGAGAAACAGCTGGTGCATGCTAACCGAAGTCCAAAGCCAAAAAAGGATGCGGGTGCGCACCATCTAGAGTCTGGAGACTTGAGTGAGTGACCCGCACGGGGGCTCCACTGTGGAAAGTTAGGACATCTCCAGCGGGGCTGCTCATTTGGCCCGGACCGGCCTGATTTGAGCAGGCTGGGCCAAAACCAGGCCCCAGCGGCGCTGCTCATACGGACCGCGGTCCGTTTTTTTGTCCGCGGATGCTCAAATCTGACCCAAATTTGGTCCAGTTTTGAGCAGCCTCCGGACACGTTGGGACAACAATTTGTGTCCCGAACCCCCCGTCGTGGCCCACACAAAAGCTGAGAACATTTGCCCTTTCCCCTCCCACCCCTCATCCACTCCCGCTGCCCTAGCCATGGCCGACGAAGAAGGAGCCGCCGCCGCCACCGCCACCGCCACCGCCACCTACACCTCCGTGACCCTGGACCAGCTGGTCCCGGCCCGAACCAGGCCCGCGCTGCCGCCGCAGAAGCCGAAGGTGAAGAAGACGAAGGACGCGGCCGAGCTGGCGCGGACGGCGGAGCAATCGGCGAAGAGAGCGGACCGGAGGAGGAGGGCGAAGGAGGCGCCGCCGCACCCGATGGAGGACGAGCAGAAAAAGCTCGCCCAGATGGCGGCGCAGGCGGCCATAATCATGCTGGGCCTGCAGCCGGCACCCACCATGAACGCGACTCCGGCGCAAGCCTGCAGCTCGAATGCATCGGCGGCCCGGCCGCGGAGCAGCCTCCAGAGCGAGCGGCCGACGACGGGATCGCCCGCGCCGGCATACGGCTTCTTGCCAGGCCGTGACCCGACGCCGCCTCCCTTCTTCTCGGTGGACATGGAGGACTCCTCGCCGGCCAGGGTCTCCATCGACCTGAACACGGCGCCCATGTCCTGCTTGTCGACTGCCCCGTCGAGCAAAGCCGCTGGGCGCCCCCCGCCGTCCGTTCGCCCGGTGCCCCGCAACCTGTTCGAGGAAATGCAGGACATGGAGACGCAGCCCACGGAGATGACAACGGAGGAGGTCGAGGGGCTCATGTCGAACATGATAGGCGAGGACGGCCAGGCGAGGTACGTCCACCCCGGGGACGAGCTGTACGAGGAAGAGGAGGTCCCCGTCGACGACGTGCCCCACATCGACGACATGCCCATGTTCATGGACGAGCTGACCCAGCAGGCCAAGGCCGCCAAGAGGACCGTGAAGCGGGGCATTGGGTTCACGGAGGCGGAGGACGAGTGCCTTTGCGACACATGGATGGAGGTGGGGCAGAACACCATTACCGGGGCCGAGATGAAGGGCAACGCCTATTGGAGGAGGATGCACCGGAACTACCAAGAGCGGGCCGTCCTGCCACCGTACTCCATGGTCACCACCCGGAGCGAGCTATCCATCCAAAAGAGGTTCGGGCTCATCTCGTCCGAGTGCAGCAAGTTCACCGGCTCCTTCGAGCACGCCATGGCCCGGCCTCAAAGCGGCGCCACCCTCGGCGACCTGGTGAGTGGCCACACGTCCCTGTCCTTCATATGCATTGCCCCCGTGTCCAACCGTCGAGTGTGCGCAGGTCTTCCAAGCGCTGACCTTGTACAAGGCCGAGCATGGTGGCAAGTCCTTCAACTTCGCCCATTGCTACAAGAAGATGAAGGACAACCAAAAGTGGAAGGAGCTCCACAACGCCATCAAGAAAGGCCAGGTCATGCCGGACGGGGTGCCGCCAATGGCCACGGGCCAGCCGGCCGAAGGCGCGACAACTGAACGACCAAGGGGCCGGAGCAACTCCAAGCTGGACAACAAGCGCGACGCCACGACCATCGCGTTGCAAGAGACCCTCCAAGGGTTCATCTCGCAGAAGGACAAGGTGAGCGACAAGAAGGACGAGAGGGAGGAGAAGAAGCGGCGGGAGCGCGAGGAGATCACGAAGAACTACTTCATCGTGCAAACGAAGAAACTCGAGATCGAGGAGGAGAACGCCAAGACCAGGGCCATGGAGGCCTCGACCAGGGCCATGGAGGCCGAGAACAAGAGGAAGGAGGTCGAGATCGCTCTGGCCGCCCAGGAGGCGCAGATCATGGCCATGGACCTGAGCTGCCTGACCCCGAGGAAGAAGGCCTACTTCGAGAAGAAGCAGCAGCGGTACATGCAGGGCGAGGAGTGATCGCGCCACGCCCCGATCGTGCCCGGCGACGGCCTGAACACGCGGCCGGCGTCGCTTTTGTACAATCTGGCCCTGGGCTGGCATGGCCTCACCTGGCCGCCTGAACCTTGCCCGAACCGTGGCCGGCATGGCCTGAACGTGGCCGGCATGGCCTGACGTGGCCCTTTTTGCATGCGCCGATATTATTTGTTATTATCTAGGGCATTTTGGTACTTTTTTTCGAACCGTGGCCAGCAAATGAGCAGCCCCGCTGGGTGCACGGCCCAAATCCGCGCGGACACGGCCCCGGACGGCTGCTCAAACAGACAAAATGCGGACCAAATTGGTCCGCATTTGAGCAGCCCCGCTGGAGATGTCCTTAGCGACAGGGACGTCGTTTTCCGCTCGTCCGCACGCGGTACAGTACAAGAAATTTCGAGGCGAACGGACGGCTGTGGCCTTGCCAGAGGCTCGGACAAACGGCCAGTGGGCCGCATGGCGGTTCGGCGCCGGTGCTCCCCAGGGCCTCCGATCGAGCGGCCGACGAGAGTGCCCCACTGGACGTGGACGGGCGCCCTGGACGCCTCTGTTTCGTCCACGATTGACACGTGGGAAATGCGTACTACTCCCTCCGTTCCATATTAGATGACTCTCAAATAGATGTATCTAGTACTAAAATATGTCTAGATACATCTATGTAGGAGTCGTCTAATTTGGAACGGAGGGAGTACTGTGCAGAGTGCAGTGATGGAATGGAGCCGTGTCAGTCACGTGTGTCGTGCGTGCGTTGGTGAGTAATGCTACATCTACGGGAAGATCTTACGCACGAAATTTACGGGACTAGGAGGAGAAATTCAGGAGGTGGGCCACCCAGTAAAAATCATGCGGGTTAGTTAGGAAAGGGACTAATTGGATGTTGACACGTAATTCTGTAGATCCAGTCCGTGAGTTATTCCTCCGTAAGTCTAGAATTTCCGTGCGTTGGGCGGGTGACGGAACGCAAAGGGCAAAACGCCAACGCGGCCGCGGTGGTTCCAGTGAAAAGGCTAAACTGGATCTTGTTCATGTTCACCGGGAATGGGGGAGGAATGGGGACTAGGGAGTAAGTAAAGTTGGAGTTGCTCTTCCCGTTTATTCTTCAGGAGGAATTTTTTGGTCCAGGCAGCACAAATATCTCGGAGATATACTCCTAGGCACGCTGGCGGGGGTAGAATGGTCTTTCTAAAAAAAAGGGCGATATTACCTTATTTTTACTACCTCCGATCCATATTAATAGGTGGTAAAGTGGATGTATCTAGACATGTTTTATTGCTAGATACATCCACTACACCACCTATTAATATGGATCGGAGGGAGTATTTAAAAAAGAAGAAGAGAGTCGGCTTGCTAATTAGCGGGAAATCAATCGATCTAAAATTGATACAAACATCCCCGCAAATCATCATGTAACATGACCTATTCAAGGGCACACAGACATCGTGATTACCAACACAAACTATACACACGTAGGGGTGGAATTGAGCCGGCCATCCCCACCGCATCGGCATACTCTTTCGAGTTCTCATGGTTCCCCTGGTCCCCCTACCCACTGCCCCCTGCTCCTCCCGTTCCCGTGGCGTATGCGCGTGTGCGTCCGTCGGCAGCGGCGGCCACCGGCCCTCCGGCAGCAGCAGGAGCTCCACCAGAGATCTAGACCACCACCATCTCCCCTCCACGATCTAGACCACCACCATCGCCACTGGTTGCTCTTGGTGTACTGCTCACCTAATCTTATTTGTCTATCGACAATTGACTAAATTTGTTCAGAGTTAAGACTTGCTTTGTTAGGTTCGGTTTCAGTTAGCTGAATAATCGTTAGCACAAGTTTGTTTGTGTCTTGCCCTTTAGGTAGCACGATCAAAAGCATAGATGGCGGCATCTTCTAGTCATGACGTTGTGGGATGGCATGGCTGTAGGACTCGGTCTGTTACCTTTTTTCTCGTTTCCAGCTAAGTCTCAGCAGCTCGTTAGAGCTTGTTAGAGAGAAGAGATAAAAAGTAAGAAACAGGAAAGCTGCATTACTCTGGATTTCTTCATTGAGATGAGCTCAACACATGTTGATCAATGGAATACAGCGCGTTGCAATATTGGTCTATTTAATTAGGCATGTAAACTGTTGATCTGACGTAAACAAGCATGAATCACAAGTTTATGGCTGCTGCCTAATTCCGTATGTAAGTTCAACGAGGAAATCTGGCAAAATATTGTTGCTTGTCAAATACCATTGTATAGCTGCTGCCTGATTGTGTAGGTAAGTTGAGCAAGTAAATTTGACATACTACTCCTGTCTGATTCACAAGATTATAATTTGAGTAGTTGATCAAAGATTCCAATATTTCAGTTTCTTGTATAGACATCCAAAAGACAACCTATTTTATGAAGTGTCAACATTGGTGTCCACAAATTAGATGGATGAATGGAGACTATGTTATGCATTAGAACATGCAAATTTCATGTTAGTTCTCATAATGAATTCTAGTTAATAGCAAAGATCACGACGATATTTTGTTTGCATCGAGGCTTCGAGCCGGCTTGTGAGCTTCATCGAGCCGGCTTGTCGAGATTTCGAGATTGGTATGAAGGCTTAGGCTTGGCTTGTTCGTCCTTCGAGCCGGGCCGAGCCCGAGCCGAGCCTTGTCGAGCCCGAGCCGAGCCTCGAGCTTCGAGCTTTGTGTCCACCCCTATACACACGGCCAAAACGAGGATCATCGTCGAGGTTACCCGTAAGTGGCATCGTCATCACTCCTCCTCGAGCAAACGACTCTAATTTCACCGAAGAACGGCCAAATAAGAATAGCCTCGCCGTACAACCTCGTGAAGCCCATGTTGGCCTATGCCACTAAGAGTTAAAGAGTCAATCTATCGTAGTAAAGGCGCTCGCTCTGCCACAAAGTAAAAGAGGGGAACATGCAAAATCTAAAAAGAAAAGAGATGTTCCTAGTTAAACCATGGGTGTCCACTTCATACTTAGAGTATTCTATTCCGGCTTGTTTGGGGTTCATTCAAGGCATCGAGACTTGCCATTGTCGTATTTCGAAAGCGAACTCTTATCGGGTTTCGCTCGGATTCTCCTATCGATGGGAAGTGCTCGGTTCGGACAACTACTGTTTCCGTACTGGGATCAGCCGCTCAAGACGTTCAATACAACTTTAACATCTGTTGGCTTTGTTGTTAATGAAGCTGACAAATGTGTATACTATCGCCATGGTGGGGGCGAAGAAGTTATTTTGTGTTTGTATGTTGATGACATACTGATATTTGGGACCAACCTCAAAGTAATCAATGAGGTTAAGTCATTTCTATCCCAGAACTTTGAGATGAAAGATCTTGGTGTGGCTGATGTTATCTTGAACATCAAGCTATTGAGAAACAATGAGGGTGGGATTACACTTCTGCAATCCCATTATGTTGAGAAGGTTTTGAGTCGTTTTGGATATTCGGACTGCAAAACTTCTCCAACGCCATATGATCCTAGTGTGCGGATTCGAAAGTTCGAAGGCACAGCTAAGGATCAGCTGAGGTATTCTCAAGTAATTGGTTCACTCATGTATCTAGCGAGCGCTACGAGACCTGACATCATGTTTGCTGTGTGCAAACTAAGCCGGTTTGTTTCCAATCCGGGTGATGTGCATTGGCATGCTGTAGAAAAAATTATGCGCTATCTGAAAGGTACCGTGAACCATGGACTTCACTACAGTGGATATCCTTCGGTACTTGAAGGGTATTGTGATGCGAATTGGATCTCTGATGCTGATGAGATGAAAGCCACAACGGGGTTTGTGTTTACCCTTGGAGGTGGTGCTGTTTCCTGGGAGTCTTGCAAGCAAACGATGTTAACGAGATCGACAATGGAAGCAGAATTAACAGCATTAGACACGTCTAGTGTCGAAGCAGGATGGCTTCGAGATGTTTTGATGGACTTGCCTGTGGTTGAAAAGCCAGTACCGGCTATCCTTATGAACTGTGACAATCAAACAGTGATTGTCAAGGTGAAGAGTTCAAAGGACAATGCACAGTCCACAAAGCACATAAAAATGAGATTAAAAGCTGTCAGACATTTAAGAAACTCCGGAGTGATAGCGGTGGATTATATCCAGTCGGCTAAAAATCTGGCAGATCCCTTTACTAAAGGGCTATCACGTGTTGTGATAGAAAGTGCATCGAGGGAGATGGGTATGAGACCCACATGAGTTGCCATGGCAGTAACCCAGCCTATGTGATCGGAGATCCCGTGAAGTGGGACCTGGGAAAACAAGTTAGTGGTTAACTGAGGAGAGTAATTTTTACTAACCCACTCCACTGGAGATGCAGTACTCTCAAAAACTGTATGTCAGGTTGACTTTTGTCTTAATGTGTTCCAAGGCTTGTATAAGCAAGATGTTATCCTACAGAGCGATCTTTGAAGGAACACACCTATATGATACTGACTGCTGGTCACAGTCTATGAGATTGAGTGATCTCTAATAAGTTCGTGAATAGGACAGGAGTATGACTAATATGCTCCACCCGAGGGGTCAGCCTTCGGCAGCCTAGTACTGGCAAGACATTTAGTGAAACTATTTTACGCCAAATTGACAATTCAAGGCATAGTCCATTGTTCAGTTGTGATGTAGTGTAGCTACTTGTTCTAGGTGGATGTTCAACCTTAATGGGTCTCCACTGAAAATGCCGGTATATAAAAACAGTGAATGGAACAGAGGACAACACCATGGGTCTTCGGGATCTGGTGGGGGATTGCTGAAATTCGAATGGGCTAGCAGGCCCATTAGGCAATTTCCATTTAATCCCTAAGGCCCATGCTGCCATAGCAAATGGTGGGAGTTTAGTCCCATATTGCTAGTTGGGAGAGTTTTGCACCAGTTTATAAGGTGAGCTCTCTCCCCACTAGTGTGAGTTGGTATGAAGAGAGAGGAGTAGTGGAGGTGTTCCACACGCGCGCTCCTCCTCCTCCGCCGCCCGCCTCGCCACGCCTCGCCTCGCCTCGTCACGACGCGCCGCGGGTTGCGAGAATGAGCCGAGCCGATGCCTTTATTTTGGCAGTTGAAAACGGAGTCAACAGACACGCCAATAATATGAGACGTCATATTGATTGCTGTCTATTGCGTCATATTTATTTTGGTAACAGCCGCGCGCAGTAAAACGCCGCATTGATCACGTGTTAACCGAGCGCAGTAAAACAGCGCATTGATTACGTGGTAACGGCTGTAGTAAATGCCAAATTGATTTGTGAGCTGACCGTTCTCCTTCTGTGCCTATATATTGAGGTCGCAGGGGCGGACACAAACACACAACTCATACGCTCTGCACCCACTGTCGTTCCTCTCTCTGTTACTGCCTCCGGTGATCCCATCCCGTCTACCGCGTATATGGCCGACGGGAGAGCAGGCCTCCGAAACCCCGCCTCTCCAGATCCTGTACGGGAGAGGGGCGATTAGGTTTTTGGGGAGCGTCTCCTACGCGACTGCTCGCTGTCGTACATCTATTTCGACTACTACCTCATCGTCAACATGGCCTCCGAAGCCGAACGAGCTGCTGCTGCCACCGAGGCCGCTGCTGCTGCTGAGGCCGCCAACGCTGATGCTGCCACCGCGGTCGCCGCCTCTGCTACGGCTACTGCCAATTGGCCAACTGCAGGGTATAGCACGTTTATCCCTGTCATTATTATTTCCATGTGTGCAACACTAGTAGTTCGCGTAGATTTATCTACTATAAATCTAGTATGCACGAACATGGTTAAATATCAGTATGTTTACGTCATGCTCATGATTTATACTTGGATTGATTTAATCTGTAAATTGCCTAAATTCTTAACATCAGTATCACTGATGACATATCGTCTGGCCAAACACTGTGTGATCTAATCACAGGGTTGTCGGGATTATATGAATGAGAAAAGAGATTGATATCGGTAAACGAGTTATACGTATTATGATCCAACAGTTTGGTCAGACGTGATCATATAGTCTCACCTCGTGATATCATTGGTACCGTGAAGTTAAGGAAATATGTGCAATGATTAACTTATAACGTTCTCTCGTACATCGGGAACACATAGGAGCCCATCATAGACGTCCACGGTCCGATGTTGGTTATTGTTCGGTAAGTGCCGAACATGTCTCTGTGTTATCGAGCGTCTACGGGTCACATGCTTAAGCCGTGCCGACCTTTTATTGTGATATATGTTTTGTTGGTGTTATAAATGTTTGATGCCGTTACGGGTCACATGGTTAAGCCGTGCCAACCATCTGCTAGGTCGAGCTCCGTCTCTGTCCTCCTCGCCTCCGGCCTCCTCGTCGGTGTGAAAAAAGGTTAACTGCCCAAATTGAATCCCTGAGGTTGCTGCATACCGGGTATGAAATTGTTACAACAAACACATATCCAGTCCCTCTCTGTTTAATCGTAGCGGCCAGTCTTACAGGAGAATTTCAACGGAGAAACTAGAAATTAGAGGAGGGCTTTTTTTTTACAAAACTAGCACGCGTCGGGCCTGCCCTCTCTTTTATACGGTGGATGGTGACATGTGTCGTCTTGTAAGCAATCCTTTATGAACCTGCACATATAGTCAAAGGTTTTATACCACCGCAAGTTGCAACTTTTGTACTCCCTCCGATCCATATTAATAGGTGCTGAAGTGAATGTATTTAGACATATTTTATTGCTAGATACATCCACTTCAGGACCTATTAATATGGATCGGAGGGAGTACTATGATTTTGCACATAGTGGAGAAGTAGTTGCACTAGTCAGTGCAATTACCTCCTGAAAATAAAAATACTGGTGTCTGCTCTTAATAGGAACGTCGTACAACTAACACATGCTCAGGAGCTTCGTGTATATACAAGACAGGGCCGAGATGGCGCGCTAGGTGTCAGCACGAATTATCAAGCGCTAGCTAGGCTGCTAGTGCTAGCTAGTTCTCCGCTGAGCTTGGCGGCGTACGTGATGAGTGTCAGTGTCAGCGCAACAAACTCTGTTGGAAAATGAAACGGAGAGTAGCGAACATTGAATGAGCGCGGGCCGGCTTCCAACCGCTCGCACTGCGTTCTCCGTTTGGGGACAAATGGTCGATGCTGATGTGTTCCATTTGTAGGACGCGATGAGTGTGCGTGTGCCACACCTTTGGAGCATTTCATATGGGGGTAGGAACGTGTGTAATTGCCCAACACCTACCGCTACCGTGCGAGATATTTTTCCCTGCTCGCCAAGCTCCAAACCGGCACGGTTCACAGGAATTTTATCTTCTTAGACGATCGGTGCAGTATGTGGACAAGTATCACTGCACAGTGGTACGCTGAGATATTTTTACGCGCAAGGCAAAAGGCGTTTCGCCTACGATCTTCTGGACCTCAGTTCCTTCGGATTTTCTATCTTCTCCGGTCATGCCTTATCTCCTGGAGCAGCGACGGCGACGATATTGCACTCCAGTCCAGCCGTGTCCAGGGCCATGGCGGCGGAGGAGGTCAGGCGCCAACGATCCGGCGACACCGGGCCTTGTCCTCCGCTCCGTTTTCTCAGTGTGCTCGACCAGATCGATGCAAAGTATGCAGCATACCCCATTTTCCCACTCCACCCAACTGATGCAATACCTTTATCCGGCACTACAGTAGTACGCTGCGATGAATTACCGTTTGGCAAACGATCGAGCTCGATCGGATCATTGGGTGAATAATCACCATAGCTGTAGCATTCCTGGGGTACCCGTTCCTTCTCTCGTTGCAAACTCGTCGTGGCCACTGAGGGATCACTCGACAGCTCGATCGCCGACTCGGCGTTTTCCGCGAAAAGCATGTGCCGTCGCCGTCCTTTCCGGTCAGCAGGACGAGGTCGCGGAGAGCTACACCCGGACCCGGGCACCTTTTCCGTGAGGTTTGCCACTGTCTTCTGCTGATCTAATCTAACAGGCGCCGTGTGCCGAGCACGTAGTAGATATTCCTGTTTAATGGGCAGGCCGTATCGATCAACGTATCTATCACTGAAATCATCAAATCACGTACGTAGTAGAAGCTAGGTTAATTTGGTTTGAACGAACTGAAACTCGAATCGGTTTCCGTGGCGGATTGCTGGCCAGACCGGCCGGGGAGGAGGGTGAACAATCTGCAGAATATCTACTGTATCTATCTCTCCTTCGCGCACGTGTGGCGTACGTGCTCCACATTATCTACTCTTGACTTGAGTAGCAAAATAGAACTGAAAAGATATCGCGAGTACAGGTTTTTACACGTCGACAGGCTAGTTCATGTTCCTGATCTTCCGCGTCAGCGTTAGGATGCCAATCCTGCTTCTGTGGCGCTGGCTGTGGCAAATATCTCCAAAGAGAGAGAGAGAGCGAGAGATAGTGGGGATTTGTATCTTCCCAAATTTTGGGTTACCGTCGTGCAAAAGTTCGATGAACGGAAAGCGAAGCACGCCAGCTTGTGCCGAAAGTTCCTCGACTGTCTTGTCTTCCTAGTAAGCTCCCCCACATTGATTTCCTTATTTTCAGGCATATTTGAAGTATTTTAACGCAGTGTAAAGTGAGCCTAAAGGCTAATAATATTGCTAGGACTGCAAGAGTGCAAGTGTTCGTAAAGTGATACACAATCTAGCCAAAAGTTTTGGCTTTTAAAAGCTTTTGTTTTATTAGAAAATAGGGGTTGCCCCCCGTTCCATTTCTCATTCAAATGAAACAGCGCAAGAGCACAGTAGGTCAATTACAGAAACCCAGGAAAACAGAGAGAAATCTCTGAAACTTGAAAAGTGTCAGACCAGAAGCTCTAAAGGTTTTTGGGACAGAGACACAGTGCCCAGACAGAGCTAACCAGCACTAAAAGAAAAAACCTGAACACTACAGCTTCAAGGCGAGAGCGCCCAGGCAGCGCGCATTTGAAGATAGGGAGGGGGAGAGAGTGGTTGAGTCCAGGCAATCCGTAGGACCTCCCCCGGGTTCGCTCCAGCAGTCTTGTACATCTGTCCAGCCAGGTGGAGTTCTTGCACAACGGCCGCCGGTGCTCCAGGTACTTGAGAGCAAGCACCCGCACCTGCTTGATGATGTGCCATGTAGCTTCCTGAAAACAGAGAGAATTTCGTAGGTTCCACAAGCTCCAAAGAACAGCAGATGAAAGTATATTCACAAACGCATGTTTGTTCGAAAGCCACATGTTGCAAGTAGATTCTAGGTCCCCTCCAATATTCAGGTGGCATATGTCTGAAATAATTTGCCAACAAGTTCGAGCCACCACACAGTCAAAGAACAGATAAGTAGTTTCATTTTCCGCACAGAAGAGGCAAGACTTATCTGAAACAAAACGACGTTTCAAGAGGTTATCCCGAGTAAGGAGCTTATTATTGATCAAAAGCCAAAGAAAAATATGAATTCGGGCTGGAATTGGAATCTCCCAGAGTTTGTGAGAATGTTTGGGAGCAATCCCACCAAAATTGACAATGGAGTAGAAAGAAGCAGATGAATAGATCCCACTTGCTGTATGTTTCCAAACAGGGATATCTGGAGAGTCGCCCTCAAGAGAGATCCACTGCATAATACTAATTAAATCATGCCATCTATTCATAGTCCCTTGATTAACACATAGCTTGAAAGTGAATTTAAGGTTCACTCCATCCCAAGCCTGTGAGATGGTAACATCTGTCTCGTTAATAATTTCGAAAATATCATAGAAGGACACTGCTAGACAACAATTACCACACCAATGATCGAGCCAAAATTTGATATGGGTACCATTACCCACTTTCCAAAAACTTCTAGCAAGGCTATTAGGACGGGCGATAGTACTATACTATGATAATTGGAGAGGTCATGGAAAACAGTGCACAAAAACAAGTTGCATTTCATACTTATCTTGAATTGATCTGTACCGATTGATTTACGTAACATGCGATTTGCGCTAATTGACCTTTACTCATCAACGAATAAACAAAGTGGCACGCGTAACACTTGTTGAGTGAATCTGTTTGCAACAGCTTGGCATACTCGGCCCGGGCTAGTGAGAGCACAAAAGTCCGCAAGCCCAAAATTTCAGGAGTTAAATACACCGTGGGTACTTGAACTTAAGGCGAAAGCACGATACGGTACTCGTAGTTAGAAATACTAACGACACGGTACTTAAACTTGATGGGACGTGAAAGTACGGTCACTGTTCGCCGTATGGAGCGCGTACACGCGTCGAAAGTGCAAACGTGGCATCGTTTCCTTGACCCTGCAGCGCTGGAGGGACACATTTATTGAAAACCCCCTGAGGCTCAGGTCATTTCTGTCTGCACCCGTGCTGTCTGTTCGTCTCCAGTCGTCGCTCGCAGGAGGGAAACAGGGGAGCCCCCGCGTCGGCGTCTCCGCCGTAACCATCGCCGCCGATTCGGGGCAGGTATGACCTAGTTTTCGCGACGGATTCGTTGCGGCGCCTCCGGGGATCAGTCTCGTGTGCTCGATTAAGGTCAACATGGCTCCAGTTCGTCGGCCAGAAGGAGACCCACCCCCTGTTTACGGTGAGTTCGGTGGCACCCCCTAAATCTTCATGCTTTCTGATCAAAGTTGGCTAATTTGAGCGATTCGTACCTTATTATCGGTGTTTATTGTCCGTAGCATGATTATTGTTTCGATTAAGGGTTACTGATCTTGCGGGCTGTGGGTTGGGTTTAGGGTTTTTGAGATGAATTTGCATACTTGGGTTCAGTTTTATAATTTTGTTCGTTTAATTGTGGGCCAGGTCGTCGCAGTAGCCATTTCTCTGCGCGCATACACCATGGTGGATTTTTTACTGGTCATGGTAGCAACCTTAGCTATGTTATGGCAGGTCTGTTTGGTTTGATCAGTTGGATACAGTCATATGGTCAGCTATAATGCTTGAGAACATTGTGGAGGATATAGGCTGGGAGATGGCAGGGAGAGTTAAGGCTTATTACTGCATTCCTATATTATCAATTGCAAGAAATGGTTTGAGGCCACTTAGAACTGATGAAGATGTGGATCAAATGTTGAAGTTTCAGGGTATTGGAAACCATTTCTTTGATATATACTTGGATCATGATGACAGTCTTCATCAGAAGGACAGTGACAGTGATGATGATGTTTTGTACAATCCCATGTCTCATTTGCCACCAATTGTTAGTCCTATCAAGCATGTTGTATCATCAGCAGTAGTTCCTGAAGTAGAACCAGAGGTCGTTGACAGAATTTGCAGTGAAGCAGAGCATGTCCCTATCCAAGTTGTGTACCCTGAAGTGGATACAAGTCAGTTTGCATTTGCAAGGAGGGCAGGAACTTTCAGTGATCATGAGATTTTACAGGCAGGTGATGAACCAGAGGAAACAATAATTGTTGAACCAGAACAAGCAACAGAGCCAGCATTGAGAAGGTCAAAAAGGAGGTGCAGCAGTGTTTTCATGGTGGAGGACAGTATATCTGATGAAACTGAAGATTCTGACTATGAGCCTATACTAATAATTGACAGTGAGAATGATGTGCAAGATTCAGATGATGATCTACATGTGGATGAAGTCAGTGAAGATGAGGATGACAGAACAACAGGAAAGAAGTCAACTTGGACTTGGACTGCAGGCACTACAAGAAGAAACCCCCTACAGCTATACATATTTGGCAACGCTACAAACATTCGTTGCGAACATTTGTGGTAGATACACATGTGTGTGTTGCAGGCCACATCCGTTCTCCATTTATTTTTGAGGGAGGAAAAAAAGAGAAAAAAAATCCCAGCCCACTAAGCACGATCATGCCTTCTTTAACCCACAAGCCACGAACGCACGCCCACCACGGTACCCTATTGCCTCATCTACCACTCATCGCCTCGCCAATTCCCTAAACCTAGTCGCCTCCCTCCGCCTCCGGTGCCTAACTTGTGGCCGCCGGTGATGCGACTTACCAAGAAGCGCCAGCCAACCTTCTCTTCATCCATGTTCGTCGTCATGTTACGTTGCGCCCTTCCCTACTACATCATCATGAACCCTCTCTCCAACCTTCTCTCGCTCGTACACCGGGCCGGTGCCGCGTGATAGATGCTGGTGCAGGACGATGTGCTGTAAAATTTGATATAGGAACGGATCCCTCGAAGCTTTCTCCTTCTAGGCGTCACTGCAAGATCTCCCGGCCGCACACGACAAAGACGCCGCCGGCCGTTTCCGCCAGCTTCCTGCCACCACGGCCCTTCCTGTGACGGGACTGCCCTGCACCAACGCTGCTCTCTCTGCCCAACCTTCTCTGTATGGAGTCCTCTGCTCCATATTCTTCCAAGGTATTCTCTCTCCGTGCTTGATTAAATTGCATCTTGTGGTTCAGATCTTAAGTAAGATGAGATTCTGTGTCAAGGCACAAGTGTCAGATTTTGATTGATTGGTAAAATGGTTGGAATATTTCAATCTAGTTATGCAATAAAATGGCGAATCCCTGAAACCCCATATGCATATTTTGATGTATGTTTTATGCTAGTGCAAACAGATCTGTAATTCGAACAATTTTATTTTTCCATGTCGTAGCAATTAAGTTAAAGTATGAATGACATACATATTAGTCTTCAATTTTACACTTGACAACGTCTATTTGTTACAATATACATAATGTCTTAAATATGAGTTAAGATCTGCAGTGTTCCCCTGCTAAACATGAATTTAGCACTGATTTATATGTGTTGACACAGATTTAGAATCAGACTAACCTAATTATTCTTGATTGTGGACTAATATTTTTATGGAGTTAAAAGTGTGGGCTAGTTGCTTTAAAATTTATCCTCTTCTTTCGCATAGCAGTGACATGTGAACCTAAAAGTACAGCTTTGTTACTTGCCTACAAATTATGATTTATTTGAAGCGACTACCTAACTTTATTGTACACACACTGACATTTTAGACGACGAGGGTTAATATATGCTTACAGAACAGAAACTTGCAGCTGATGAATTTTGCCAAACTGTGGTAACTTTACTTAGTTGGCTTACGAGTTAAAGTTCTTATGTTTCCTTTTTACTTGTTCTGCTTCATCTGTTGTGCGTGTTGTGCTCCGTCTCCTGCTCGCTGTATTCCTTCTGTATGAGTTGGTAGCAGACTAGAAACCTTGCTTTACCATATTTTTCATTTCCTTGAGGAGTGCTTTTCTCATAAATAAATATACATGTATTTTAAGATGGTTTCTCATCTCAATTCGCAGAACCAAACAATGATCATTCTAGAGGAAAACCAGTCCTTGGAGAATGCTGCCTGATTTTTGCTGGAGGAACTTCTCGTAAGCTTCTTCATCAGTGATGTACCTACATTAATATTTGTTGTGAGGTGGTGTGCACTATTTCCCAGGCTACTGCCTCACTGTTGGAACTTAACACATTGGAATATTTCTCTTCCAGTCAATACATTCCACAAAATCTTTCTATATATTGATCGGTAACTGGCTGTAAATTGCTTTAATAAGATGGCTGAGGAACTGATACACGTTTTTATATCATGAAGTCCTACAAACTAATATTTGTTTCTGATATGTTTCATATTATACTGTAGTCTCATCCGCAGTTCAGTCGGGTAAGATCCTCCCCTCCACTGTTTTGTTATGTGCTAATTCTCCCATATGTGTTGTTTCTTCCATAAGTTTCCATTTAAAGTCTGGATTCTTTTTTGGTTTCAGATTGACTACTGAAAGTTCAGTACCGTATAGTTCAGTTACCAAATGGAGAGAAATAATACTACTATCTTGAAAGCAATGAAACCACCGAATCTAGAAAATAACACTTATTTGAAATACAATTTATTCCACTGTTTTCTCTTTGCCAAATGGCCTCAATTGTACTGTACTAGTACACATTAGTCAATACTCAAGAGTCCAGGATATCTTCATAAGTGTGCATATTGACTCTCCTTTTGTAAAGCGAACTAGTTTCTTATTTATTGATGATTGATTAGCATGTAATTATCGTATATGTAAATGCCCTCACGTGTTTTACTAATTTTTCCTATTCATAGTACATAATTGTAGGCTACGAGTGCTACTATAGCGTTTGTAGATGTTACCTATTTCTGAAGAACTTAGTTAGCTATTTTCTAAATGTCAAAAGATGCCTAAGTGGTTACTTCCTATGGCTCCTCAAATTGTGAATTTTCTTTAATAAAATTGGATAGTTTCCGCCTAGTTGATGGCCTATTTTATTCTGGTTTTTGTTCCTATATATAATTGTATTGCTGTTCACAAAACTATTCTAAAGTTAGCAATGAAATTTGGTTTTTCCACATCGACTATAATATTGGAACTTTCTCTTTGCAGGCCAAAGGATCAGCAAGGACAACTATATCCGGATATCAACTCTCTAGATTAGAATGCACAACATTAGAAGGAATATGTATAGATATATGGTTAGTTGTATTATCATATTGTGAATCGAGATTGTAAGGTGTGTACTGTTTTGATGTATGAAATGGTGATTGGAATAATTAATATTACATTATCATGCAATGCATTCACATTCCATGATTTGTGAAAAGATTTGTGCATTGTTGCTGTAAGTATTTACTGAAATATATATTCTCCCAATGGAGAGAAAGAATACTACTCTCTTGAAAAGAAATCAGGACACTGAATCTAGAAAATAATATTTATTTGAAATCAAATTATTCAATCCATGGACGTTTACACAACACCGGATACAATTGTTGCTAGACACATGTTGCTGTTCTGCAACGCTTTACCTAATGGTTACCAACGCAGATATAAGCGTTGCGCCATATCCTTGCAACGCCCTCTAAGGCAACGCATAATAAATCGTTGGTAATTGTGCTGGCAACGCATATATGGGCCTTTAGATACAGATCCATGCGTTGCTGTAGGGTGGTTCTTGTTGTAGTGAGGAGAGAAAGGAAAGGAAAAAGAAGTTGTCAAAGATGAAGATGGTTACAACACTGAACCTGAAGATTTGTGGGCACCAGACTCTGATGATGAAGAAGGGAAGTTCAGGTTTAAAACATTCAGAGAAAGTGATTTGTGTTGTCCACAATCTTTGTAGGTCAGGTGTTTGAAAATATAAGCATGGTCAGACAAGCTATAAAAGAGTATTCTTGTCAGAATAGAGTTGATCTGAAGATGCCCATAAATGATAAAAAAAGAGTGAAGGCAATATGCTATGAGGATTGCAGCTGGTTTCTGTGGGTCTCATATGACAGCAGGACAAAGTGTTTTATGGTGAAGAGACATGTAGCTGAGCATACTTGCAGCAAGCTATTTCAGCTTAGGGCTTTCACAGCAAAATTCTTAGCAGAGAAGTATGTTGAGGGGTTTAGGGCAGATCAAGGGATGAATTTGCAAAAATTTTCTAGAATTGTACAGAAGGAATGTCACATGACACCTGGAAGAATGAAATTGCAAAGGGCTAGAAGAATAGCAATGGACACAATCCATGGTGATGAGGTAGGGCAATACAACCTACTGTGGGATTATGCAAATGAAGTTAGAAGGAGCAATCCTGGATCATCTTTCTATGTCTCCCTAGATGAAGCAGGAAGGTTTAACAAGATGTACATGTGCCTTGATGCATGCAAGAGAGGATTCCTCCAAGGTTGCAGGCCAGTTATCTTCCTAGATGGCTGTCATATCAAGACCAGGTACAGAGGACAGTTGCTTGCAGCTGTGGGAATGGATCCCAATGATTGTATTTTTCCAATTGCTATTGCTGTTGTTGAAGTGGAAGATACAATTAACTGGAAGTGGTTTCTTGATACTCTCAAGAGTGATCTAAACATTATAAACACTGAACCTTGGACCATAATGTCAGATAAGCAGAAGGTACAAATTGTAATAATCGGTGTTTGCAATTCTTTTCTGTTAACTTGCTCATCTATTTTGTTAGTAACCAATATCATTGACAATGCAGGGTCTCATAAATGCTGTGAGTGATCTATTCCCTGATGCAGAACATAGGTTTTGTGTAAGGCACATGTGGCAAAACTTCCAACAATTATTTAAAGGTGATGTACTGAAGAATCAGCTTTGGAAGATAGCTAGAAGTAGCACAGTCATCAAATATGAGCAGTACATGAGTCAGATGGAGGCAATTGACATAAATGCTTACAGGTGGCTTAATGCTTTGGATCCCAATACTTGGGTTAGGGCATTCCAAAGTGATCTTCCTAAATGTGACATACTACTAAACAATAACTGTGAGGTTTTCAACAAGTAAGACATTTGTGCTCACTTGTACTTATTTCTACTCATTTCTACTCATTTGTACTCATTTCTACTCCATGGTTGTGTAGGTACATTTTGGAAAGTAGAGAACTTCCCATACTATCCATGGTTGATAGGATCAAAGGGCAGATTATGGCTAGGCATTATAGTAAGCTAAATGAATCGGAGAAATGGCCTACTCAAATCTGTCCCAAGATCAAGAAAAAGGTTGAAAAGGCAGCAAAACTTGCTAATCTTGCACATGTTCAGGGAGCTGGTGATGGCTTATTTCATGTTGCAGACAGAGGGACTGACTATATTGTTGATTTGCACAAGAAGACATGCAGTTGCTGCAGGTTCCAGAAATCAGGAATTCCATGCTTGCATGTCATTGCTTGCTGCAGGGCAGAGAGATTAGACCCCCTAACCTTTGTTGATCCTTGTTACTCCAAGGCTATGTTCCAGAAAGCCTATGGAAATATTATTTACCCTTCCAAGGATAAGACAGAGTGGGAAAAAATGTTTGGGCCTAACATACTACCTCCAGTATATCAAAAAAATGTTGGAAGACCTACAAAGGCTAGAAGGAAGGCACCAGGAGAATTACCTCATTCTAGTGGTGGGAAAATCATGTCAAGGCATGGAGTGATCATGCACTGTTCTTACTGCAAGGAGCCTGACCACAATAAAGCAGGGTGGAAGTATTTAAAGGCTGGACTGCCTCCACCAAGCCATGTAGGAGCTCAACCAGATGTGGCCCCTCCAAACCAACCTGGGAATACCTTCAGCACTCCTGATCTGAATGTGCCCCCTCCAAACCAACCTGTGATAGAAGATTTAATGGTTGATACCATGGTTCAACAGGTAATTCATTTCTCATTCATCACTACTGCTTTAATGGTTGTACCTAGTTTGCATTTTCCTCAAATGGTTGATCTCACTTGTGTAGGTTCCATAGCCTAGAGTTGTTCAGGCTCAGCCAGTACCTGACTCCTCATTCATCACAGCTGCTCAGAGAATGGTTGAGCAAACTCAAGAGAGCCAAGGTAGCACAAGCACCATTAGGCAAGGAGAACTTGCCCAAAAACTACTAGCTTTGAAGAACCAGAGGGATAGAGAGCTAGAAGAGAAGAAGAAGGCCATGCTTGATGCTAGGAAGGAAAAAGAGTTGAACAAAGCTGCAGATGCAGCCAGGAAGAAACAAGAAGAGGCCCAGAAGAGAGCACTACTTGCAGAGCTAAGGAAACAACAGAAAGCAGAACAAGATGCTAAGAGGAAGGAAGATGCAGCAGTCAGGAAGCTAGCTAAAGCTTAGACTAGAGCTTTTGTAGCTGAGTGCAACAGAGAAGCAGCTGCAAGGAAGAAAGCTCAGAAGGATTTGGAAAAACAACAAGCAAAAGAAGAGGCCAAGAAGAGAGCTGCTCTGCAAAAGGAAGAAGAGAGGGCAAGAATAGATGCACATAGAGCAGAGGAGCAAAGAATTGCTGCTCTAGAAATTGCATATGAGAGGAGGATGGCTGCTGAAGCAAGAGAAGAAGAGCAGAGGCAATGTGAAGCAAGAAAACATAAGGACAAGCAACTGGAAGCTACAGCTGAACAGATGCAACCTCCAGGAAAGAAAACATCAATGTTTGACGTGTTCAGATGATTTCCCTTGTGTAATAATGAAGCTATGGTTCCAGTTCATATGAAACTGTGTAATAAGCTAAGACATATATGTATTTTGGTACTGCACAAGATGGTTTGATGTTATGTGAATCCTGTGATCATATAACAGAATGCTATGTCAACTCTGTTATCATTTTTGTACACAATGCAGTTTCAGGTTATCAGTCTTTTGGTATTGCATAAGTTACACATTGCAGTTTCAGGTTATCAGTCTCTGTAATCATATATGTCAACTCTGTCAAAGAAAAATAAGGCCAACAACAGATACACATTGCACATTCATAGATATATTACTAAGATGACAACAGGTACTTAAAACTTAAATAGGGACACATAGGTTCCACACCATTACATTCAGTCTGATGCACATCTTTAAACTTAAACAGGGACACATAACAGCATGGTGAACATTTCATCCCTAATCACTACCACAACACCACACATCTAGTTCTTCTCCAGCCACTTTCTAGTTCTTCACATAAAACAAGACTGACATTATTGCCTTCAGAACCACAACAACAACCAGTAGCTTCATCAGAAACACTAGTTGGCGCCCTAGTTGAATCAAGTCATAAGCTTGCTGCCTGGTCATTGCATTCCTTCCCCTAGCCATGCTGTTAGAAGCAATTCTTCCATCTCCTTCTCCAATCGCATTGAGCATCTCCCTCCTTTCCTCTGCACCACCAATGGCCTCCACTGCTAAATCATCAGAAAGAAAATTGTGCTCCACAATGAAATTGACGTACTCCAATTCCCAGTGCCAGAAATCACATCTGCTCTACAAAGCAACACATACATTTTATCACTTCAACCACATCACAAGCACGAACAAGCACAGACAGAAGAAGCACGGACAGAAGAAGCACGAAGATGCAGAGCGGTAGAAGATCAAGCACGAAAGATGAATCAACTTACACCATGAGTCACGCAGCGGTAGAAGATCCATCCATTGTGCATCTGCGTCGTCGATTCATACCACCTCACCCTCCTGCCGCAGTCCGGGCAAGGAATGCAGGGGACGAAGGGCAGCGGCGTCGCGCCGCGGCGAGCTCCAGAGCGGGCATTGCTTGCGGACGACATTGCTTGTGGATTAGGGCGCGGCGAGCTCCAGAGCGCGACTGAGATTTGGGCGTGGCGGCGACGGAGATATGAAGGAGAAATTTTAGGGATTTCACCGCCGGCAGGTACGATTTGGGGATATGAAGCCAGGGACCTATTTCAGTGTCTCAACTATTATATTTTTACAAAGAAGCCCCCCATGCAGTCCGACGTGGACAGAACACAGCTCCCCGTCTGCTTTTTCGACGCGTGTACGCGCTCCATACGGCGAACAGTGACCGTACTTTCACGTCCCATCAAGTTTAAGTACCGTATCGTGCTTTCGCCTTAAGTTCAAGTACCCAGAGTGTATTTAACTCAATTTCACGGCGTAGTTCAAGAAAAAGAATCCTCAGATCAGCATACAAGAGTTTGTGGTGTCCAGGAGACGGTTATGGTACAGGATGAGGTATTAGCACTGGAAGTACATAAACTTGCACAAAATGGACACTTTCATACAAGAACTTGCAAAAGTGGAAAAAGTAGTACAACAACTTGTCCTAGAGGAGCAAAGAGGTCCAAAACGAATCAGAACGGGACACTTGGCGTGCACGCTGGCTGCCTGCGTCGGACGTACTTTTTGCGGAAAACCCCCTGGATTTTTTTAAGTCAGACGCGCAGGTCCACGTTTCCCAGGTGCTGCGCAATTAATTTTCAGGTCCCTGGAGTTGACGCATTTAACGTGTCCGGACGGGGTACATAGCCACGATCGCTCTCCTTCTCAGTTTTCGCTCCAGCGAGGCAGGCGAGGCAGGCGACGCAGGCGAGGACGCCACATCGCCGGTGGCCACCATGGCTGACGAGCCCGTACTGCGCAATCACGGCGTGTCCCCTCCGTATTACGGTGTGTACTCCCTCCTGTCCCTCCCTCCCATCTGTATGTACTCGCCATGGTCGAGTTCAACTGCCGCCATGGCCGGGTTAGGGTAGGGTTCGAGCAGTGGTTGGTTGAACTTCTATTTAGTTGCGGGAATAGGCATAGTAGGTTGGCAGGAAGCGAATGCCTAGTCTTAGTACTTCAATTTTGGATGATTTGTGGATGAACTGAACCTCGTCGCCGATTTGATGTGCGCTCTTATTTGAGTGATTGGATGGTTATTAGCTCTGTTGAGTAGTGTTTTCGTGTTGTACATGGACTAATTATGGTTACTGAAGTGGTCTAACTTGAATCGGACCATGCCCTGTTTTTGATAGTTTGTGGTGCAATTGCAGACAAATTCATAAATTTTGCACCTTTTTGATGATTTATGGCTTGATTGTACTTTGCAATGTTGTATTGATGTATATTAGATGTACTATGTTGTACTGCAAACATTGCAAATTGTTTTTTGTTATGTATCACTCTGAAGATGGCTATCTTAATTGAGTCTGTCCTGCAAGTTTAGATATTAGCTCTGCATTTAGGTGGTTAGCAGTCAAGATTTTTATTTTTGTGTGTTGCCAATGCAGGTGATGATCCAGATAGGTTCAGTATTGCTATTGCGCATAATGGGTTTTTCACAGGGTTGAGGGATGATATTGAGTACACTGATGGCAGTTTGGCTGTTTTTGACAATTGCAACTGTGACACATGGTCTTTGCTTTGGATTCATGATCTTATCAGACAGCTAAATCATGAAGTTGATGCAATATTGCATGTCTACTGGTGTCTTCCAGGAAAAGGCATCAATGATGGGCTTGTGTGCATTCAGAAAGATTCAGACATTGTGGCAATGATTGAAGCAGTCAAGCATAACAAGGCACTGTCAATTCTTGTGGATCACACTGATTTTCTGCATTTTTTCAGACCTGATTGCATTATCAAGCTTGGTGAAGATATTTCAACTGAGAACTCAAGGCCACAGATGGTTGAGGACAGTCCAATCAGGCTTAAAAAAGGAGGAAATGGTAGATCAGAGCAACAGGGGAGTACTGGAATGCATCTTGTTGAATATGCACCAGATGGGGAAACAGACAGTGAGTTCTATGACAGTGATTATGATGCACATGATGGCAATGATGACATGTTTGATGCAAACATTGACAAGGAAGTCAATGATCACAATGAAAGGGTAGAATTAATTGAAGAAGAGGATGATGCAGGGCTTGATTATGAGGATTTGCAGCTGACCAGAGAGCAAGCACTTGAGTTGAAATACAAATTCAGTGAATTTAATCCTCAAATAGACATGCAAAAGCCAGATTTCAAAGTTGGCATGGTGTTTTCATGCATGAAGGACTTGAGAGATGCAGTTAAAACATATAGCATCAGGGAGAGAGTGAAGGTTAGCAAAACAAGAAATGATTCCAAAAGGTTAGAGGCTGTGTGTGATGGAGATTGTGAATATGGTTGCACATGGTATTTAAAGGCTTCAGAGGATAGCAGGACAAATGCAATTGTGGTCAGACAATATTATGGTGTCCACAGATGTGTGAGAGTGTGGGAGTCAAAATCATTGACAGCTCCTTTCTTGTGCACCTTTTTCCTAAATGAGTTTAGGGACAGCCAGAAAATGGATTTGGGAACTTTCAAGACTAAGATTCAGAGAGAGTTTAACATGACTCCAAATACTTGGAAGCTGAGAAGAGCAAGGAAACAAGCACTGACCATAATCCATGGTGATGAGACACAACAGTTCAACCTGCTGTGGGATTATGGTGCAGAGCTTAGGAAAAAAAAACCTAGCTCCACATTTTTCCTGTCCACAAATTTGTCAAAGGAGAAGGGGGATGTTGTTCCAAAACACCACTTGGCTACATTGTATTGGTCTTATGATGCCAGCAAAAGAGGGTTTCTTGAAGGATGCAGGCCAATCATATGCATAGATGCAGGCCAATCTTTCCTTTTCCTTTTGCTGCAATCATTGAACCTTTCATAGTGCATACATACAAAGGGATCCGGCGGTGGCGGGGAAGTGCACGCCGGAGAACGGGGACAGAGGAGATTGTGCGCGGCGGCGGAGCTGCCCAGCGAGAGCGTGCGTGTGAAGCAGGGAACCGTGTACCCCGTCCGGACACGTTAAATGCGTCAACTCCAGGGACCTCGAAATTAATTGCACAGCACCTGAGAGGTTAGGACCCGTGCGTCTGACTTAAAAAAATCCAGGGGGTTTTCCGCATAATGTACGTCCGACGCAGGCAGCCAGCGTGTATGCCAAGTGTCGCGTTCTGATTCGTTTTGGACCTCTTTGCTCCTCCAGGACAAGTTGTTGTACTACTTTTTCCACTTTTGCAAGTTCTTGTATGAAAGTGTCCATTTTGTGCAAGTTTATGTACTTGGGGTGCTAATACCTCGTACAGGATAGTTGGTAAGCACGGCCCACAAATGTGTCACTAGCAAATGCCCTGCATGATGGCCTCACCCACTTCATCACAAAATCGAGCCCAATCTAGGCGTGCGCTTGAAATTCTGGAAGAGGTATTAGCACCTGAAGTACATAAACTTGCACCAAATTGACACTTTCATACAAGAACTTGCAAAAGTGGAAAAAGTAGTACAAGAACTTGTCCTGGAGGAGCAAAAAGGTCCAAAACGAATCAGGACGCGACACTTGGCCTCCACGCTGGCTGCCTGCGTCGGACGTACAGTTTGCGGAAAACCCCATGGATTATTTTAAGTCAGACGCGCGGGTCCTAACCGCTCAGGTGCTGTGCAATTAATTTCGAGGTCCCTGGAGTTGACGCATTTAATGTGTCCGGACGGGGTGCACGGTTCCCTGCTCACACGCACGCTCTCGTTGGGCAGCTCCGCCGCCGCGCACAATCTCCTCTGTCCCCGTTCTCCGGCGTGCACTTCCCCGCCACCGCCGCGACGCCATGCCGTCGTGGAATGACGGCGAGAGCGGCAGCGAGGAGAATCTGTTCGTGGGCGACAGCGACTCGTCGGAAGGCGGCGTCGAGGTGAGCTCTCTGCCACCGGCGTAGACTAGGGTTAGGATTTGGGGATTTTTCGGCTAGGATGGAATTGGTCGATTAACTGGCTCGTTGTGATGATATAGGTTCCATCTAGCCTGCACGACCCTGATTTCTGTGGCACTGACATGCTCACCGAAGCTAAGTGTGAGCATTTTGATAAATTGGGGAAATTCGTTGCTTTTGAAGGAGAAAACACAGGAAGGAGATTTCTGGGTTGTGCTAGACTGGTATGTTTCCTATAATGCTCATACTTTTCTTATAATGTTGTCCATGTATGTTCATCTGTTAGAGAAATGCAAATTCAGAGAAATGTTCATCTGTTGTAATCTGTCAGAGAAATGAATTTTTTTCCTATAATGTTGTTATGTATTCATCTGTGATAAAAAATGCTAGTTTGGAAAATATGGCAACTCATTCAGAGAAATGATTGTTCATCCTGTATTGCAATTTGTCATAGCTATGATTGGTAGCTCATTTAATTATGTATTTTGGTAGGATGGTGGAGTTTGTTCAACTGTGATCTGGATTGATCCAGAGTGGCCACCAGCTCTTAAGAAGTGTCTTGTTAGGATCTGGGATTTGTATGATGAAGAATGCAGTGTAAGAACCAGGGGAGCTGTGGAGCAAGCTGAAGAATATTACAAGCTCAATCAGGTGAGGAAGCAGCTGGAAGAAAATGTGAAAGAGTTGCAGATAGACTTGGGGAAGGCACTAATTTCTCAGCAAGTGCCAAAAAAGATTGAATTGGATTTACATGTTGAAGAAAAACAACAGGCAGAGAGTCAGATAAAACATCTTCTTGCAGAAAACAAGGGACTCCAGGAAATGAAGGAGGAGGCAGAGAAGCACAGGGATGTTCTAAAAGCTGAGAAGAAGAAGCTCGAGTACTACATTGCTGACCTGCTGAAAGTTGCCCATGTCAACAAGGATAAGTTCAAGAAGATCAAGATAATAGATGAATAAGTCATCTTTCTTGTATTGAATTTGCATTGTGTTTTAGGGCAAGCTGAAGTATGTTTGTTTCATGTTTCTATTGGATTGGATGTCATTATTGTGTGGTACATTGAAACAAGATCTTTGTTTCTGTGAATTTCCATATGGCATTGTGTCATTGTGCCCTTGTGTATTGTTTCATGCATGGTTAATTATGGCATATGTCATTGTGCCATTGTGCCATTGTGCCATTGTGACATTGTGTATGGTTGATGCATTGTGGTATTGAAACAAGATCTATTTTCTGTTTAGTTTAAAATAATACTCCCTCCAATCCATATTAATAGGTGCTGAAGTGGATGTATTTAGACATGTTTTATTGCTAGATACATCCACTTCAGTACCTATTAATATGGATCGGAGGGAGTACTAGATAATTAGAACACACCATTTTAATTATTGGTGAGCCATTTATGTTGCACTGATAAGTAATGCCAGTTCCCAACAATGGTAGAAACGTAGGCAATCCTGGCCCACCTGTCAGCTGGTAGTAGGTAGCACTCTCTGTATTATTGTCATTAATTCATGCATCCTTACCTCTCTCTCTCTATTTAAGACAGCAGCAGGGGGAGACAACATTTCTGTTCGCCCCTTTCCTCTTCTCTTCTAGGCTCATCTACTCCCTGGTCATCTCCGGCGACTTGGATCCTCTCCGGCGCATCCAGGTGAGTACAATATCCCAATGCTGCACCTTAGAAACTATTCCTCTTTTTCTACCCTACCTCATCTAGTCCTCTTCTATGTGCTCTGTTAGGCCTATTTTAGGGATTTGCATGTCCAATCTAGGGTTTTTACCTTCTGTTTTTCGTGGCTGTTAGAAATAGTTTTAACTCTAGATCTTTTTTTATTGTGATATTGTTAGATGGCAGACTGGGTTGAGGTTGTTGACATTTCTTCTGAAAGTTCTGAAGAATCATGTGAGGAATGTCAGATGGAGAAGAACATGCATATGACAATCAAGGGTATGGCCCATATGTTCTTGTTTCAGATTTGTACTTGTTAGGCCAGATTTGGAATTATTTCTCCATGTAGGCCACACTATTTATGATGGTCCTAACTGAACTAATTTGGTCATGCAGGTCCAACAAGGGCCAATGAGGAAAGCTATGATGCCTTCTGTGTGTACCCCAACAGGGTTGCCCTATTTCCTGAACAAGTTTTCATTCTGAAGACCATATGTGAAGAAAAGGAACCAAGGATCCCTTTGTATGTATGAACTATGAAAGGTTCAATGATTGCAGCAAAAGGAAAAGGAAAGATGGTATGTGCTCAATTTTTTTGATTTATGTGTTGTACAATACCTAGTTGTGTACATTATTAATGTTAATTCATTATGGTTTCAGTACTTCAACAAAGACTACACCGGCAGCTACTTGAAGTCCTACATGTCCAAGACTGGATATTTCATGAGGGTGTACTACAGCAAGGCCAAAAAGATGGAAGAAGTGAAGATAAAGATGGACAAGGCCAACAAGCAAACCATAATGACAACTAATTGGATGTCTATTGTGGATGACCAGGTGTATGGGGAGGGAGATGTTCTGATGTTCCGGTTCAGGACGACAGAGGATAGCAGCTTGAAGCTCATTGTGGACAGGATTGAGCCTGGTGCTTTTTCACTTGGAACCCAGAAACATCTGTTGCTCCTTCAACAAAATGGCCTCTGCGGCTGCAAGCTTTAATTTACTGTCTATGCCAGTGTTATAAGTGTTTTACCACTATGGCTATGTAATGGACCAGTATGTCTATGTAATGGATCACTAGTACTATGTGATGAACCACTATATCTATGTAAAGTGCTGAGCCAAGTATGGCTATGTAATGAAGCAAGTATCTGTCTACCTTAATTTTTTTCCTCCAATAGTACATGCTTGTCATGAATTACATGAATTACTCAGTATGCATCCCTTACATGTAGTTCACATGTGAACTCAAAATGGCTACACAAGCCATGAACAAGTTCAGTTTGAACTAAATTGATAAAGTGCATGCAGGAAACATCTAAACATCAGGTGCATTTTGTGTAAGCTGAATCTCTTCAGGGTCTTCAGGAAGCAGGGTTTGGTTCAAATCTAGCAATGATGCCCCAGGTGCTGGTGCCCATCTCCCACCACCAAATAGCCACCAATGAAGTGATCCTGGAGCTGTGCTGTAATCTAGGTTTCTTGCACTACTGCTTGCATTTTCAGTACCACTTGTATCTGGGAGTACATTTGAATTGCCCATCTCCCATCTCCCACTTGCATCATCTGCATTGCCTGCTAGTACATTTGAATTGCTTCTTGGTGCTTTGAAAGCATTTGCACTGCATCTCCTACCTGCATTGCTAGATGTAGGTGCAGGGACATTTCCAGATGTTGGTGATTTCCTTTTGTTCATGGGTTCTCTTGTTCCACCTCTACCTCTTCCTCTGTTAGAGTTTGGTCCAGAGTTTGCATCACATCTGCCTGTTGCATCACCTCTCCCTGTTGCATCACCTCTCCCTGTTCCAACTGCTCTTCCTATCTCTGATGCACCACCTCTCCATGTTCCAACTGCTCTTCCTATCTCTGATGCATCACCTCTCCCTGTTCCAACTGCTCTTCCTCTTCCCCTAGCAGCTAATCTTCCCCTTAGGTTAGCAGTTGTCAATCTCCCACCTTCAAGAGGAATAGACTCTCTGGCCTGAACCACAAAAGTACTCTCCTGAGGCAGCGGAACATTTGGTGTTGCCATGGGTGCTCTTACCTGTTATTATTCAGAATTAAGGTAGAAAACAGCATTTAGTTTACAAGCATAACATTTAGGTAGAAAAATTCAGTATAATACATGAATTGTACCTCTTGGTTCATAATGTGAACCATCATGTTAGGTTGATTGCTTGGATCAAGTTCAGGCCTTGTGGGCTGATGGATGATGTGCTAAAGTATTGTTGGGTTATCTACATTTCCATCAACATCTGGAGCTTGGGTTATGCCATTTGCTACATTTTCCATGTACTTGGCATGTCCTTTCTTGTTGTGATCTGCCATTTTGCACACTGAACAATGCATTTGTACTCCAGCTTTTGTGAGACTTTGACCAAGATTTAAGTCCTTCTCTTCTGGTGTTTTCCTCCTGTTTTTCTTAGGCCTCCCCATGACCTTGGTGCACAAAGGGGGTGGACAGGCACTCCATTTTGCTTTTCCAAGAAACATCTTGCTCTGAGTGGAGCCAAGTTGTAAGCATATGCCTTTTTGTAAGTTTCAATGGAGTAGCACTTCTGCACCATTCTTTCAGGTGCTATTCTTTCATGTCTACAACATGCAATGACATGGTGGCAGGGAATCCCTGTGAGTTGCCATATCTTGCAGTCACAAACCTTAGCATTGAGGTCCACTATGTAACCTGTTTCAAATTCTCTAGAGGTAACTTTAAATTTTCCAGCACCTGATGCTTCCACACCACAGTTCTTTGCAAATTCAGTGTATTTGTCCAATTTCTTCTTGATTTTGGGACAAATACTTCCATCCCACTCAGCAGCTTCCAGGGTTTTGCCAACTATCCTATGCATCATCTTGTAGAAAATATTCTCTAGCATGGATAACATTGGCATTTCCCTTGCCTCATTAATGTAGCTGCATAAATCATTGCAATATATAAGTGACAACAATAAAATGACCCCATAGAAACTAAATTTTTTAGCAGCATGTCACAATACTCACCTATTAAACACTTCTGAATGATTGTTTAGGAGCATGTCACATTTGGAGAATTCACTGAAAAAGGCCTTGATCCAGGTGTGTGGTGGCATTTCTTCTACCCAAGCATAAGCCTCAGCACTGTCCACTTTAAGTTTCTCCATGTTTCTCTGATAAGTTGGCAGACTGGTTGACCTTGCAACAACCCATAGATCATTCTTCAGTGTCTCTCCTTTGTGTTTCTTGTGAAAATTATGATAAATATGCCTGACACAATGTCTGTGCTCTGCTTCAGGAAACACAGTAGTAACAGCCTTAATGAGCCCCTATTGGAAGCAACACAAAAATGAGTCCAAAAGCATGCAGATTATAAAGCAGAAAAAATTCAAACACAACTAGGGATAGTACCTTCTGCCTGTCACTCATGATGGTGAAATGAGCACTGTTAGTTATATTCAAATCTTCCTTCAATGTGGTTAGAAACCATTCCCATGAACTTGTGCACTCAACCTCAACTAGTCCATATGCAATAGGGAATATACAGTCATTTGGATCAATGCCAACTGCAGTAAGCAAATTCCCCTTGTATCTGGTCTTAATGTGGCACCCATCTATGCATATGATTGGCCTGCATCCTTCAAGAAACCCTCTTTTGCTGGCATCATAAGACCAATACAATGTAGCCAAGCGGTGTTTTGGAACAACATCCCCCTTCTCCTTTGACAAATTTGTGGACAGGAAAAATGTGGAGCCAGGTTTTTTTCCTAAGCTCTGCACCATAATCCCATAGCAGGCTAAACTGTTGTGTCTCATCACCATGGATTATGGTCAGTGCTTGTTTCCTTGCTCTTCTCAGCTTCCAAGTATTTGGAGTCATGTTAAACTCCCTCTGAATTTTAGTCTTGAAAGTTCCCAAATCCATTTTCTGGTTGTCCCTAAACTCATTTAGGAAAAAGGTGCACAAGAAAGGAGTTGTCAATGATTTTGACTCCCACACTCTCACACATTTGTGGACACCATAATATTGTATGACCACAATTGCATTTGTCCTGCTATCCTCTGAAGCCTTTAAATACCATGTGCAACCATATTCACAATCTCCATCACACACATCCTCTAACCTTTTGGACTTATTTCTTGTTTTGCTAACCTTCACTCTCTCCCTTATGCTATATGTTTTAACTGCATCTCTCAACTCCTTCATACATGAAAACACCATGCCAACCTTGAAGTCTGGCTTGTTCATTTCTATTTGAGCATTAAATTCACTGAATTTGTATTTCAACTCAAGTGCTTGCTCTCTGGTCAGCTGCAAATCCTCATGCTCAAGCCCTGCATCATCCTATTCTTCAATTAAGTCTACCCTTTCATTGTGATCATTGACTTCCTTGTCAATATTTGCATCAAACATGTCATCATCTCCATCATTTGCATCATAATCACTGTCATAGAACTCACTGTTTGTTTCCCCATCTGGTGCATATTCAACAAGTTCCATTCCAGTACTCCCCTGTTGCTCTGATCTAGCATTTCCTACTTTTTTAAGCCTGATTGGACTGTCCTCAACCATCTCTGGCCTTGAGTTCTCAGATGAAATATCTTCACCAAGCTTGATAATGCAATCAGGTCTGAAAAAATGCAGAAAATCAGTGTGATCCACAAGAACTGACAGTGCCTTGTTCTGCTTGACTGCTTCAATCATTATCACAATGTCTGAATCTTTCTGAATGCACACAAGCCCATCATTGATGCCTTTTCCTGGAAGACACCAGTACACATGCAATCTTGCATCAACTTCATGATTTAGCTGTCTGATAAGATCATGGATCCAAAGCAAAGACCATGTGTCACAGTTGCAATTGTCAAAAACAGCCAAACTGCCATCAGTGTACTCAATATCATCCCTCAACCCTGTGAAAAACCCATTATGCGCAATAGCAATACTGTACCTATCTGGATCATCACCTGCATTGGCAACACACAAAAATAAAAATCATGACTGCTAACCACCTAAATGCAGAGCTAATATCTAAACTTGCAGGACAAACTAAATTAAGATAGCCATCTTCAGAGTGATACATAGGAAAAACAATTTGCTATGTTTGCAGTACAACATAGTACATCTAATATACATCAATACAACATTGCAAAGTACAATCAAGCCATAAATCATCAAAAAGGTGCAAAATTTATGAATTTGTCTGCAATTGCACCACAAACTATCAAAAACAGGGCATGGTACGATTCAAGTTAGACCACTTCAGTAACCATAATTAGTACATGTACAACACGTAAACACTACTCAACAGATGAAATAACCATCCAATCACTCAAATAAGAGCACATCAAATCGGCGACGAGGTTCAGTTCATCCACAAATCATCCAAAATTGAACTACTACGACTAGGCATTCGCTTCCTGCTAACCTACAATGACTATTCCCGCAACTTATTAGAAGGTCAACCAACCACTGCTCGAACCCTAGGCTAACCCGGCCATGGCGGCAGTTGAACTCGACTATGGCGAGTACAGAGAGAGGGGATGGAGGGACAGAAGGGAGTACACACCGTAATACGGAGGGGACACGCCGTGATTGCGCAGTACGGGCTCGTCAGCCATGGTGGCCACCGGCGATGTGGCGTCCTCGCCTGCGTCGCCGCTCTCGCCTGCCTCGCTGGAGCGAACACAGAGAAGGAGAGCGATCGTGGCTGTGTACACCCCGTCCGGACACGTTAAATGCGTCAACTCCAGGGACCTCGAAACTAATTGCACAGCACCTGAGCGGTTAGGACCCGTGCGTCTGACTTAAAATAATCCAGGGGGTTTTCCGCAAAATGTACGTCCGACGCAGACAGCCAGCGTGTAGGCCAAGTGTCGCGTTCTGATTCGTTTTGGACCTCTTTGCTCCTCCAAGACAAGTTCTTGTACTACTTTTTCCACTTTTGCAAGTTCTTGTATGAAAGTGTTCATTTCGTGCAAGTTTATGTACTTCTGGTGCTAATACCTCTTTCTGGAAGCCTTTCCTCACAGGGAAAGCGATGGCCTGCATGTGAGTGTGGAGAATACCCCTCAAAAAAATGTGAGTGTGGAGAATTTTTGGTGGGTTTTCTGTTTCACACGGACAGTGGAGTAGACGGGTGGCCACGCATTTTTTTTCTAGATCCGTTTTTTCGAAACGAAATATCTTCAGAACCATAATTCGGAATTATGATCCGTTTTTTAATTTGAACTCCTCACGTCGAGATCTTCAAAACTAGATCTCATGTTGATAGGTTTCGAGAAACTTTTTTTTTCAGACTTTGTACACACTGTTGCTTTTATACTTTCGGTAGCACGCGCGTGTGTGTACACCTTGTATATCTAGTAGCACGATGCTCGGTTTCGTCTCGATAATCATTTATAGAGATTTTGAAGGGGTACATAGGTCGTTGCACGCATTGGTCGAAACGTGCATTGGTCGTAGTGCGTGCTACGGCTCGTTGTCTCGTACTATCGCTCGGCTTCGCCTCGAACAAAACGCCTATGGCATACGCACGTGTTGTATCTGAAAAGTATAAAGAAGTAGTTAGTAAAAGTATACAAACGTTGTTTCTAAATGTATACATGTTGTATGTGAAAGTATAAAAAAAATTGCTACTAAAAGTATACAAACTTTGTTTTGAAAGTATACATGTTATATGTGAAAATATAAAAAAAATAATACTGAAAGTATACAAAAACTGATCTAGAAAGTATACGCACGGTGTACCTAGGTGTACATCCGTCCGGGTGTACATCGGCCCTTCACTAGGTGTACACCCGTCTGGGTGTACGTCGGCCCTTCACCCATGGTGCACGTGGGTGTACGTCAGCACATGCACTTGGGACGTACTTCGTTCACTGCAGCTGGACGTACATCTGTGTGTAACTGAACGTACATCCATGTTGATTCTGAGTGTAAAAAAAAGTTTCTCGAAACCTATCAACATGGGATCTAGTTTTGAAGATCTCGACGCGAGGATCTCAAATATGAAAACGGTTCGTAATTTCGAAATACGATTCAAGAGATATTTCTGTTAAAAAAGAGAATCACGAAATAAATGCGTTCACACCTCACCTCCGGTTCGTGCGTGGCAAAAAGGAAAACCCACCAAAACTCTTTGGTGACGACACTTGTCACGCATGCAAACACCCTGTGGAATCTAGTACGAAGGAGAGCGCGCCACTTGTCGCACCCATAGCGCGCGCGAGGTGACCTTCCGGAAGAGAGCCCCTTTTCTAGTTATTTCGTCCCAAACTGCACAAACCCAAAAGAAGTGTCCGGCTCCTGCCTGGCTTCTCTCCACCGCAAAACTCGACCGCAGTGCAATCTCAGAAACTGCTGGCGACCAGTTTCGCGAGCTTCTCCCGTGGGAGTCGAACCGGTATTTCGTGGTGCCCCTCCTTTCACAGATATTTACAAGCAAATGCCACCTCCACAAGTAACACTTGGCTGGGCAAAAAAAAAATGGATCGCGACCCTGAGCCCAACCATCCATGCGAGTCGCGATGCTGCCTAGCTAGGATAGGTACTCGAACTGCGTGGTGTACATGACGGATTATAGTGTACTAAAAAATTTCTGAATTTGAATTTGACCAAGTTCAGGATATGTACGGAACAAAAACATCATTTGCATATCTGAATTTGGCACATTTAAAATTATAGAACAAGGGCAGTACAGACTTTTCATGGTTCAACATATACCATAAGCCCCAAAGAAGGGGAATATCAGTTTATAGGAATTTCTCCCCACCGGAGCTTATTCCTGCCAAAATCTATAAGCTTGCTTCTACATGAGCATAAGCATAAAAGAAGTGTCCCTAAACTCACATTCGTACAGTCTCAATCGTTTTGACCAGTCAGATAGTAGAACTGAAAATCCTAAAAAAAAATGGGATAGTAGAATTGAAGGTCTGCTAAAAAAATATAGTGTAGAACTTTTTTTTTGTTATAAAGAGTTTTTTATTACTTAAAATATTTAAGCATTACATCCGGCATCTGCATAACATAAAATAGCAAATAAGGCATAGTCTCAAACAATCATGTAGACACTAAAGTACTCGCCTAAGGAGGAGGACCAATCCACAGATGAAGCTGCCATCCATGTGGGATAAAAATATCACTCACCACTCGCTTCAGTCGTGCACATGCCTCCGTAAAAAGGTCTCGAAACTCCGCTCGTTTTAATATGTACCACGAACGGAGAATACATATGCATCTCTAATAGAACCTGCAAACGCGAGAAATTTTATCAGAAAAAATCTTGTTATTTCTACTTAGCTTGAGCAACCATATAACGTCTAACGCTACTACCCTTAAAACTGTTTTAAACCATTCCCATTTAACCAATTGCATGGATGTGGTGGAAACATGTTCGAAGCCATTCAGATAGCAGACCAAATAGAGCACGCAAATTTACACTCGAGAATAAGTGTTTTATTGTCTCATCCAAGGCACAAGAGACACAATTCTTACTTTCATGCCAATTTCGTTTAACAAAATTATCTTTAGTTAATATGACACCCTTACGAAGATATCATGCGAAAATCTTCAGCTTTAATGGTACCTTCATATGCTATTTTTTTTATTATCGACTGGAATCTCAGAATGGACCATGGCCTTATACATGAATTCAACCGAAAACTTCCCGTTGCCGGTTAAGCTCCAACGATAATCATCAATGCCTTGTGATAGTTGGATCGAAGCCAATCTATCAACTAAAGCATTCCAAGACTAAAGTCTTGGTCCAATGAGATCTCTCCTGGACGCCACATCAGGAGGAAACATTTGCAAAACATGAGGTAACGTTCCCCTTTGTGACGTACAAAATTGTATAAGTACGGATACTGTTCGCAGAGCGTGGTATTTCCTAACCATTTTTCCTCCCATAACCTTATGTCCGATCAATCCTTAATCATAAATACCCCATAGCGAAAGAAATATTTCTTAGTCGTCATTAGGCCAAGCCCAAAAGTGAGAATCACCTGGTTTCCAAATATTTTGTGAGACTTTCGTTCCAATGTATTTACGTCTAAGGAGCGTTTGCCAAACACCATCCTTAGTAAGCAGCTTAAAAAGCCATTTATCAAGTAGAGTTGAGTTCTTGACACTAAGGTCATGAATCCCCAACCCACTATGGTCTTTTGGTCGGCAAACAACATCTCACCTAGCCAATTGATAATTCTTTTTCTCATTATCCCCTTGTCAAAAGAATCTCGAACATAAATAATCCAATTTCTTTAAGACTCCTTTCGATAATTGGAAGAAGGACATCATATACAATACCATGTTGGTTAATACTGAGTTTATGAGAACCAATCTTTCACCAAGGGATAATAATTTTCCTTTCTAGCTCGCCGGCCTTTTTGCAAACGATTTCCGACAGGTTTCCGTTCTGCATTAGTCAATCTCCTGTAATGTATTGGTATACCCAAATACTTAATAGGAAACTGCCCTTGCTCACATCCGAATAATTCGGTATACTGAGCCACTGAAGTCCGGGCCTCGCCAAAGGAAAATAATTCGCTCTTATGGAAATTAATTTTTAACCCAGATAATTGCTCGAATGCTAATAAAATCAATTTCAGATTCGTAAGTTTCTCCAGATCATGATCCATGAAGAGAATCGTGTCATCCACGTATTGAAGGATTGAAATCCCTCATCCACCAAATGAGGAACCACACCTTCAATCTGGTCACTTTCTTTTGCCCGTTCAATCATGATCGCTAACATATCAGCCATAATATTAAATAATATGGGTGATAAGGGATCAGCTTGCCTTAATCCATTTTGTGTATGGAAGTAACAACCAACGCCATCATTAGTTTTGACAGCGACACTATCCCCTGACACAAAACTATGAATCAAAACACACCACACCTCTTAGACACCTTTAATTCTCAGAGTCTGTTGGAGGAACGGCCTATTTACTTTATCATAAGTCTTCTAAATTAAAGATTACACCATCTAGTTTTTTTTAGTATGCATCTCATAGAAGGTTTCACCACAACCCATCTAGTATGTTCCTACCCTGCATAAAAGCACTATGCGTAGGTTTTACTACATGATTTGCTACCGAATTTAACCGGATTGTAGCAAACTTCGTAAAGATTTTGAAGCTAGAATTTAGGAGGCTGATAGGTCTATATTTTTGCATCGTCTCTGATTCCAAAATCTTAGGCAACAAAGCAATTTCCCCAAAATTAAGACGAAAAAGATCCAATTGACCTGCATGCAGACGTTCAAAAATATCTAGGAGGTATGTCTTAATGACATCCCAAAAATGTTGGTAGAATTCTGCGGGACAACCATCTGGACCTGGTGCCTTATTATGCTCCATCAAGAAAACAACCTTTCTAATCTCCTCTTCAGGAAAAGGAGATGTAGGAAAGGTGTTCTTCTCGTTAGAGACTTGAGAAATATCATCTGTTCCGGACTCATCCATGGTAAGTGACGAAGACATGGATCCTGGACCCTGCGGGTAAGGACACCCCATCTCAGGCCCAAGGTTAAGGCCCAAGAAGAGGAGCCCTTGGAGTATTCTAGAAGACCCACGTGAAGCCCACCCGCGCTAACTTGCGGGTTAAGTTTAGAAATATGTAACCGACTTAAGGTTAGAATTTGAGTCCTCTCCGAGTAGGGTTTGAGACCTGGCCACCTATATAGGCCAGGAGAGCCACCGGAGGAGGACCAAGCAACACCGCAACACCAAAGCCTTGAACTCGAGATCATACTCTCGATTCGAGCAACCACCATTGTAACCGATCTACTCATCAATACAGATCGACAGAGGTAGGAGTAAGGGTTTTACCTCTACGAGGGTCCCGAACCTGGGTAAATCTCGCCCCCTGTCTAGCCGACGATTCCACCAGCGCTCATGAGTTCTCCTAGTCGAAACCCGATAGGGTCACCTAAGGGATTTGTAGAGTCAGAGATTCGACAATTGGCGTCGTCCGTGGGGACGACGGGCGCTGGATCACCGGCATCTTCGGCTTCATCGACAACCAACTCCCGTTGAAAACCATCGACTACGGCTCCGAACAATCCTATACGGATCGGATCTGTCGTGGTCACACCTCACTCGCCGGAATCACGCCCGGTATTCGAGGATCTGGAGAAGAGCGTCACCTTGACGTTCGGGAGCCTGAAATTCGTGACCAACAGGGACGGGATCCTCCACTTCTCGGATGAATCAGAAACTGAATCTGGAGCTGTCGACTCGCGCCGTCATCTGGAGAAAAGCGGCGAATCCATCCGCTTCAACGCCAACGACTACCATACCCTCTCGACAGAGGAACCATCAAGAGTTCAAAGGAACTTTCGATCTACGCCTAGGACGCACGAGCCTCGACTGGCTCAAGTCTGCATGGCAGGATCGGAACAAGCCTCGGAAACGGAACATAGCGCAGCAGAGCGCAACATAATCGGCGTCTCACGGGAATCTTGGAACCGAGCGAAGGAGGCTATGCGAACGAGCAAGCCACCCGCAGCCGGGGCCTCACACGAAGACATGGTTGCCTACCACTATCACCTAGTGAGAGCAGCCACGACCATCAAAGACGCTCGGATAGATCTAGCCCGCCGAAGAAGAGCGGCGGATGAGTCGAGCCAAAGGCGAGCCGGGCTGTCCATAACACCCTCGGTCGGAACCCGACCCGCGAGGAAGGGGCACACATCTACATCCAGGAACAATGAATCCCTAGCCGGGACCAGCAGATCGATCACTCCTTCTCTCATGCGAGTCGATGACGACGGCAACGTCTACCCGCAAACTCCCGCTGCCGCGGTTCTAGCCGCAGCAACTTACATGCAGATGAATCAACCGACGGAAAGTGACCCTCGGGCGGAGCAGTATAAACAAGTACGCAAGGGACTAGGACTGGCAGCCGCAAGGCTCGCCGCCTATGACCGAAGGAAAGCCGCAGAGCAGCTGGAGAAGGAACAGGAGAAAGAGAAAGAGAAGGAGAGAGAAGCATCCCGCAAACATAGGAGCACTTCGCCAAGAAGGGACAGATCGCCACGTCGTGGCCGAGGAAAAGAAGCACGGCGCCGTGATGACAGTCGAAGCAGCAGCGAAGGCAGTCCGAGAGACAAAAGCTCGCGACATCACAGCAGCCGCTCGCGAAAGCGAAGCAAGGAGCCAAGGAAGGACGCCGACCGCGACCGGCCAGGACATGACGCGCGATCGGACATCGCACAAAATAAGGTAGATAAGGCAAGGGCTTCGCGATATCGCGGGCGCTCTTCGTCCAGCTCCTCGGATGATGAAACCTGCGGTGCGCTCTGCTTTGCCCGCAGCATCCGCGAAGCACCTTTACCCAGAAGATTCAAGCTCAGCACGGAAGTGACAAAGTACGACGGCTCACTCGAGCCTTCTCAATGGCTAAGCGATTACCTCACGGCAGTAAAATGCCAACGTGGGAACAAGAATACAGCTATGCAATATCTCAATTTGCATCTCGTTGGCGCGGCCCGCAGCTGGCTGGAAAGAAGACCAAGATCTTGTTACGCATCATGGGATGACTTACACCGCGACTTTTGCAAAAATTTCCAGTCGACTTACAAGAGGCCGGCCACCATTGAAGAACTGCGAGCATGCAAGCAGAAAAGCGGTGAGTCTACCCGCGAATATATCCAGCGGTGGACCACGCTCAGGAACACTGCGGGAACCATCTCGGAAGAAGTGGCGATTGAGGCCTTTGCGAAAGGCGCCCGAAGAACTGCTTTCAGAGAAGAGCTAGGCAGGGCTGCACCCAAAACTATTGGGGAGCTAATGATCATAGCCGAAAAGTGGGCTAACGGAGAAGACGCAGTGCGCAACGAGAGAGCATCATCACCTGCGCACGATGAAGACCGCCATGGCCGAAGGAAAAGGAGGAAATATTATGATCACGAGGATCGAGAGGAGCTGGTAGCGGCGGAATTCACACGAAGCCGCGACTCCGGTCGCCGTGGGAATCGCGAGTGGAGACCGAAGGCTGAAGAAAAATCTCCCGAGGAAGACCTCGATGGATACTGCTCGCTACATCTATTTACAGATAAGCGCACGGGCAAAACTAAGGCAACACACCTTCTTAAGGATTGCCGAAAGTTTATTGATATCTCGGAAGCCCTCGCAAGAAAAAGATCCGCAGCCACTCAAAATTACCCACCGCTTCCAGGAGGAGGCCACCAAGGATTCCAGCCGCCACAACCCCTACCTCCACCAGCAAATCCAAACATGGCATTGGCTGCACTACCCGCACCACCTGCACAAAACTCCGGGGCCAATGCATACCCGAATCCAGCAGGGCAACTCGCGATGATCCAGAAGGTATGTCCATCCCGCAGAGCTCAAAAGACTAACACAAGGCAATTGTGCATGGCTGTGCAGACTCCGCCAACAAAGCCCGAGTACTTGAAGATGGCGGATCAACCGATCACATTTTCGATGAAAGACCACCCGCCACGAGTCCATCGACCAGGACACGCCGCCCTCGTCATCCAAGCACAGATTGGCAACTACGACTTGGCCCGCGTATTCATGGATGGTGGCAGTGGCATCAACATTATTTACGCGGATACACTCCGTCGGATGAACAGGAATCTGGACGGCCTTGCGGAATCAGAAACATCCTTCCACGGGATAGTTCCGGGAAAGGCAATCCGTCCACTTGGAACAATCAACTTAGAAGTTGTGCTGGGCACTAAAAGCAACTACAGAAGAGAATTCCTCGACTTCGAAGTCGTCGACTGGCCTTCACAGTACCACGCCATTCTTGGTCGAACAGCGTTCGCCAGATTCATGGCAGTACCACATTACGCCTACCTGAAGCTCAAGTTACCTGGAGAATATGGTGTGATCACAATCGATGGAGACTTTCAGAAATCCAACAAGTGCGACATTGAATTCAACGAGATCGCAAAATCTTTCGGGATGCAAGAAGAACTTCAAGAGCTGGCAAAAACCACGGATCACTCCGTGATGCCCCTCACGAAGAAAAACGCGCCTGAGCTGGAGTTCAGCGCCAACAGTGATACCCGAAAGCATCAAGTGCACCCGACAGATTCTGCGAAGACAGCGATGGTCTCAACCACCCTCTCGCAAGCATAGGAAAGCGCGCTCGTCAAACTCCTCCGTGAGTACTGGGAAATTTTCGCCTGGCAGCCCTCAGATATGCCAGGAATACCCAGGGAGTTTGCCGAGCACTCACTCGAAGTCTTTCCAGATGCCAAACCCATCAAACAGACTACTCGACGATTTTCAGAACCCAAGCAGAAGGCGCTCGGAGAAGAAGTAAACAGGTTGCTAGCAGCAAATTTCATCAGGGAGATCAAGATATCCACCTGGTTAGCAAATCCAGTGCTGGTCCCCAAGAAAAACACGGACATCCTTCGAGTATGCATCGACTACACGTCGTTAAACAAGCACTGCCCCAAGGATAACTTCCCCCTCCCGCGAATCGACCAGATCGTGGATTCTACGGCAGGCTGTCAACGCCTCTCTTTCCTGGACGCCTATTCAGGCTACAATCAGATCCGGATGAAACGGGAGGACGAAGAAAAGACAACATTTATCACGCCACACGGCGTATATTGCTACACGACAATGCCCTTCGGGCTCAAGAACGCAGGCGCAACATACCAGCGCTGCATGCAAAAATGCCTCGCCAAGCTCATTGGCAAGAACGTACAAGTGTACGTTGACGACATCGTCATCAAGACTCGAGTTGAGGACACACTCCTCGAAGACGTTAGAGAAACATTCGACGCCCTCAACGCATACAGGATCAAGCTCAACCCGACGAAATGCGTCTTCGGCGTCCCAGCAGGAAAACTTCTCGGGTACCTGGTATCCGCCAGAGGCATCGAAGCCAACCCAGAGAAAATACAAGCAATCTTGACTATGAAGGAGCCAACCAATCTACGCGGAGTCCAGCAGCTCGCAGGGCGACTAGCCGCTCTGAGCAGGTTCATCGCCCGATTGGGAGAACAAGCGCTACCCTTCTACAAGCTGTTGAAGAAGACGGACAAATTCGAGTGGACACCAGAAGCTAAACAAGCGTTCGCAGACTTGAAGCGATCATTGCAAAGCAGGCGCGTCCTTGCAACACCGCAAGAAAGGGAGCCACTCTACTTATACCTAGCCGCCACAAACCAGGTCATCAGCACAGCAATCGTAGTCGAACGACCTGAGGAGGGCAAGGCATACGGAGTCCAACGACCAATCTATTACATCAGTGAAGTGCTCTCGCCATGCAAGCAACGATATCCTCATTACCAGAAGCTCGCATATGGAGTTGTTCTTACAGCCCGAAAGCTCAAGCACTATTTCCAGGAACACGCCATCACAGTGGTTAATGATGCGTCACTCGGGACAATCATGAACAACCCTATGGCATCCGGAAGAATAGCCAAATGGAGCATCGAGCTGGGCGCTTGGGACATCACTTATGCAGGACGCAACGCAATCAAATCCCAGGTACTCGTGGAATTCTTAAGCGAGTGGACAGAGTTACAGACGCCCGGACCGCCTGAGTACACGAGCAACTGGATAATGTACTTTGACGGATCCAAAAGAAACGAAGGAGCAGGAGCTGGAATCGTCCTCATATCGCCTAGGGGAGATAAGCTGCAATACGTCCTACGATTGGACTTCCCACCCGACGATCCAGCATCGAACAACGACGCAGAATATGAAGCCCTGTTGCACGGGATGAAGATGGCAGTCGCCTGTGGAGCTACCCGATTAATGATCTACGGCGACTCCAATCTCATCGTGCAGCAAACAATGAAGGAATGTGATGCAATTGCTGAAAACATGATCGCATATCGCGACATGTACAACCTACTCGAAGGGAGCTTCAAAGGATGCGAGCTGAAACACATTGCGAGATCCAGCAACGAAGAAGCAGATAGACTGGCAAACATGGGTTCCACAAACACACCCATACCGCCAGGAATATATTTCGAACGGATGATCAAGCGCTCAGTCAAAGTCAAAAAAGCTGCAGGAGCACCCGCAGCACCAGAAACAGAGGTCAGCCCGCAAGTTGCCATCATCGAGCTTATTCATAACATTTCACGACAGGTTTTTCTGGTCGAGCCAGTCTGGACGCAGAAATACCTCGACTACCTGTCCTCCAGACAGCTCCCGGCCGATCCTCGCGAGGCTCGACAGATAATCAGGCGCAGTAAATCCTTTCGGGTAATCAACGGAGAATTATACAAGCAAAGCATCTCGGGTATACTTCAGCGCTGCATCGCACCCAAAGATGGCAAAGAATTACTCCAGGACATCCACCAAGGAGACTGTGGGCATCACGCTAGTTGGAAAACAATCATGGGAAAAGCCTTCCGAGCAGGATTCTATTGGCTCACGGCAGCCAAGGATGCGAAGGAGCTAGTCGAACGATGCAACGCTTGCCAGCGATTCGCACCAAGACCACATGCACCTGCTACGGAATTGCATATGATACCCATCGCCTGGCCTTTTGCACAGTGGGGGCTAGACATGGTAGGACCGCTACGCAAGTCCACGCCGGGTGGATATACACACTTGCTGGTCGCAGTCGACAAGTTTACCAAATGGATTGAGGCCATGCCAGTAACTTCGGCTAGCGCCCAATGCGCCGTCAAGTTTCTTGATTCCATCGTATGCAGATTTGGGGTACCACACGATATCATTACAGACAATGGCACAAACTTCACGGCAAAGGAAACACAACAGTTCTGCGAGGAAAAGGGCATCAACTTCAAGTTTGCTTCAGTTGCCCACCCGCAAACGAACGGACAAGTCGAAAGATCCAACGGCTTAGTTTCAGCTGGCATCAAGAAACGTCTACTCGATCGTCTACAACCAGCAGCAGGACATTGGGCCGAAGAGCTACACTCCGTACTATGGAGCCACCGCACAACTCCAAATCGATCCACAAACTACACGCCATTTTTCATGGTATACGGGGCAGAAGCGGTCCTTCCCGAGGATGTCAGGTTCAGCGCCCCAAGAGTCGTGGCTTACAGCGAAGAAACCTCTAACAGGGCACTCGCGGAAGATATGGATGCACTCGATGAGATGCGCGATATAGCGCTCGCAAGATCAGCAGTATATCAACAATCACTGCGAAACTATCACAGTCGCCCCATACGCCACAGAGCATTCGCGGTAGGAGACCTAGTGCTGCGGCTCAAACAGAAGGAGGGACACAAGCTCGAGCCACCATGGGAAGGACCCTTCGTCATACACGAAGTTATTCCAGGTGGAGCCTACAGGCTGAAGAACCCATCGACTGGAGGAATCTATTCCAATCCTTGGAATATCGCACACCTCCGAAAATTTTATCCCTAGATTTACTTGTTCTCAAAAACAAATAAGGCTATACTAGCCACTCTTGCAGCTCGAATACATGACTTCTCAGTCATCGCAATAAAATACATGGTTTCTCAACCATATTTACTCGAAGATTATTCATTCTTATATGCTAAAATAGTTACATGTACACACCTCATAAACACACGGGGGTTACGCCTACAACTAAGCATAACAGAAAAATTTATACATACAAGGTCATACACCTTACAACAGTTTTTGCAAACTATACAACATCACAGGATGTACACATCCAACAATCAATCATGGCGAAAAGCATTCTCAGTCGCCAACACTCTATCTACTTCCTCAGAGGTCAGCCGAATGATTTTTTCCGCTGCTGGACGAACAGCATCATAGTGCGGCGAAATATCATCGATTGGACCGTCTGGAAGCCTAGCTACGGAGTTAAAATTTATCTCAGGATGCCATATCTGGACGAAGGAGAGGGCCACCACCGCGCCGCAAGTCATTTGATTACGCACGCACTCGCGAATCACTCCCTCTTGCCCGAACAGCCTGAGGAGATGGCTCCAGTCTTCAGGACCCCTTTCCAGCGGATAGAACGCAGCGTTTATCGCGATCAAGACCTCGTGAAAAGAACTCACGAGAACTTTTACCTGGGTGATACGGAACTTCAAAGTAGCCAGCACAAAACCTCGACTGCGATCAGACCAAAAGTTATTCGCATGAGGCCTCGAGCTGCCAGCTTCTTGAAGAATGTGGTTTTCTACCCACTGTTTTTCCTCCCTATCATCCGGCTTAACAACTGAAGAGCAAATATGCACGATTAGTCAAGGAAACAAGACAAAGAAGACTCGGGGGCTGTATTACTTACACAGCGAGTCCCTAGTGACGGAGGCCAACTCGTCCATCAGAAATTGTTCGCGTTCAGTCGCCAGTCTTTGCTTGGACTTCGCCACATCGGCTACCACGAGCAACGCTTTCAACCTGCGCTCACCGTCAGCTACACGATCACGAAGACCTGCCAAAGACCCCACAGCGGCGACAAGCGGATTTGTTGGGGCAGCAGGTCCACCTGAAGGTTCTGCGGCCACCCCGGATACCTGAAAAGCACAAAGAAGATTAAAAGGAATAAGGTGCCCCACTCGAGATTTATTTACCGCCTATTCGACAGGTGCTCGGGGGCTACTCCCATCGGGAGCATACGATCAATCGCGGGAAACATTTCAGCAAAAGCATTCTCGATTAAAATATTGAGGAAACGGGAGCACATCCCAGGGTTCATTACAATCAAAGTTGCAAGATACAAACGAACTAAACTAAGAAGCTACAGTGGTACTCCCACTCGCGGCAGTCGCCCCTCCCTTAAGTCGAGCAAACAGCTCAGATAACTTCCGAGCAAGGACAGCGGCTGGCTCGCCAAAACGACGAAGCCCTACCTTTTTGCCCGTGGAAGGATCGACTGGGAGATCCGAGTAGGCCTCCACCAGGCCGCTAACTCCATGCGCCAGCGCAAACTGGATGGCCGTCTTCGCCCCAGACTCCGACTGAGCGACCGCGTAGGCATCAAGGAGATTGCTCTCCGAGAAGATCTTCAGCAGGTCACCTAGCGCGGGTGGAGATGAAGCATTGACGAGAAGGCGACCATGCAGCTGCGTCAACACTTCAGTAGCATTGCCGACTAAGGAGCAAACCCCTGCATCATGCCTCCTAAGCTGGGCGCAACAATCTGTCAATGCGTCCACTCGAGGAGTCCCAGCAAGCTCCAGGGGGACACCCAGAAGACCTAAGAACAAAAAAGGGTGTTAATCCGAAAGATCTACCAAGACAAAAAGAGGAGCGTAGAAAAGTACAAACTTACCCGCAAAGCGCTCAGCAAGGGGACGAATAAAGTTGACAAGATTGGCATCCGCCTTGGCGCTAGCATCCTCCAAGTTCTTGAGGGCATCCTGGGCAGCCGCAAGTTTTCCCTCGTAATCGGCATTTAACATGCGGGAAGACTCGAGCTCCTGCCGGGCAGTCGCCAGTTCTGCCTCTAGAGTTGCTGCCTGGGCGGAGGCTTTGTCTTTCTCGGTCTTCGAAAACTCAAGTTGAGCTGCACGACAACATTTATTAGAATCGAAGAACGGATGGGAAAAATACAAACAGAAGAAGAAGGCCGAGCTTACCTCGAAGAAGTTCGTTTTTAGAGGTGAGTCGACTGCGGTCCGCTCGAAGGAACGCGCAGTCGGACTCAGCAAGAACAACACGGCGCCCAATCGCCGTGAGGGAGTCGATAAGTGTCTGCGGGCAACACGAAAGTGGAAATCAGAAGAGTAAAATTTGAGCCTATACTCGATTGTAAACATTCGAGTATAGCCTCGGGGGCTACTCCCATCGGGAGCACTGTCGTGCACCCGATAAAATCAAGAAGAAGCAAAAGGCAGACTTTGAGCCTGTAGCCGATCGCATGCGATCAACTACAGCCTCGGGGGCTACTCCCATCGGGAGCACTATCGTGCACCCGATAACAAACTAAAGGCAAGTAACAGAATTTACCCGGCCCTTGGCACGGGAAATAGGATCTGCTGAGCTACCCGTCGCCTCTTTTGAAGCCGAAGCTCCGACAGCAGAACTAGGAACTCCATGCTCCGTAGTCGCATTTTTGGGGGCTATGCTGGGCGAATTTTGGACAGTGCCAGCAGTAGGAATCTCATCCGCAGCTCCTGCCTTACTCTTCCTTTCGGGAGGAAGGGAAGAGGCGTACCTGCAAGGACTAATGGTTTGCAGGCTGCAACAAAAGACAAAGCGTTAACATAGATGCAAGGGAAAACGTTTGACTAAGAACGAGGAGAAAGAAACTTACTCATCTTCGTCGTCCTCCTCATCCAGCATATCCGCATTCCAGGCGGTCTGGATAACTGGGAATGAGGAGGAAGGAGGGCGCGTTCGCAAAGGGGTAGCGTTGATGGGCTCCTTCCCGGGTGATTCTTCCAAGGAGTTGTCCTTGGAGGTGGCCTCATCACCTTCCACCCGACGGCGCTTCTGATAATCTCCACCCGAATCCCCGACGTCATCCGAAGAATCTTGGTCAGAGCTCGAAGAAGCGTCCGCGACACTGGTGTTGGCCGGGGCATCCAGATTACTCGCCAATAACTCTGAGGCCTCCGCCCCGGATACAGGAGGGTAGCAGGTGGCCATGGATAAACTCTATGGAAGACAGAAGAAAGCAAGAGAAAATTCAATCGACTGAAACTCAGAACAAACAAGAAAGCAAAAGAAAAGAAGAATAAACTCACCGCGGCTGACGGAGGCTTCGACGCGTCGAAGGCTGCGACTACGCAGTCGGGGAATTTCTGTCCCACCTTCAGGCTAGTGATAGCCGCGATCTTCTTCTCGAACTCGACGTTCGAGAGCTCCTCGCGACTCACTCGGCTAGGATCCTCAGAGCCTTGGTACTCCCACATCGTGGAAGGTCTGTGCTGCAGAGGTTGGATCCTGCGCTTCAGAAAGATACGCGCTAGATGCAGCCCGTTGAGTACAACTCCAGCTGTTTGATCGCGGAGAGCTGTCACCCTTGCGAGTAGAGGTGCGACGACCTGGGTTTCTTCAGTCGACAACTTGTGCGCCCAGGATTTCCGCCTCTTCAAAACAGCGAACGGGTGGAATTCCACGATCCCACCCGAGCTGTTGTCGATGACGTAGAACCATTTTTTCCTCCAGCCCTGCGCGGAGTCGATGAAGTACATGCTGAAGTAGCTGGTCTCCGATTTCGCTTGGATCCCAAAGCCACCCATGCGCAGCGGCTCGCCGGGCTTGGAGTCTACCCGCGATTTCTCGCGGAAGATCCGAACTTTGAAGAGGGCCTTCCAGAGCGCCCAATGTGGGCGAATGCCAAGGAAGCATTCGCAGAACACGATGAAGCACGATATGTGCTGCACCGCGTTCGGAGGAAGGTCGTGAAGCTGTATGCCATAGACATATAGCAACCCGAGAAGAAACGGATGGAGGGGAAAGGAAAGACCGCGAGACACGTGGTCCGCGAAGACCACGCGCTCATTCGCTTGCGGGTTGGGTACCTCTTCCTTCTTTCCGAGGCGCACCCGCTTCTCGGACTCCGCCGGCAGCAGCCCCTCCCGCTGCATCTCCTTGATGCTCTTGGTGGTGGTGTTGGGCGAACGCCAGTCGCCTGAGCGCGGCGCAGGTTGCACGGAAGCTTCCCCGGATGCGGAAATGGCAGCGCTGCATCTTTTTTCCCCCGCAATCGCTGATGCGCACGAGCTTGGAGGAAGAAAGAAGATGAGCGCAAGGAGGAAGACGGATTGGAAGACGAAGGCTGGGAAAGTTTTACCGCACAGCACAGACCCGTACTTATACACGGAACGAATCGATGCTGGCCACTCGATGCGCCACGTGGCGCCCATCGCCGCCACCACGTGTGAAGACGAAACGAGGAGGCGGTGAGCGCTGTTTCCTGCCACGATCTTAACAGAAGACCGTGCGCATTTACTGCACGATTTGCGAAAAAACCGGGAACGACGTCTCGTTTCCCGGTCAAAAAGCTGACTATGTGGGCCAGGCTCTCTGCTGTCACTCCGTCACGTCCCATCGGGAGGAGAAAGGTGCGCCATGACGTCATAGCGTGCATCATCAAATTGAAGAAAGCTTCGAATGGAAAGTTCAAACGCGAAAATAACTTCGTATGAACAAATTTCCTTCGAATAGAAGCAACTTTTTCATGAACAAGTCATGAGGCAAGACTCCTTTAAAAACGAAGGAAAAAACCTTGCACACGAAAACTCTTCCGTACGGGCACGATCTCCCAGACATGAAAACTCTTTCATATGGGCATAAAACTCCTAAACACGAAAACTCTTTCGTATGTATAGAAGAACTACTCGGTAAAAAATTACACGAGTAGGAAGAACTTATCCTTTATCACTCGCATGATATTTAACATCATAAAAGCCTGGATCGTTCGGCCGACTAGGCACATCCGGGTGCCATATTCTTCGAATATGAAGGTAAGACCCGACAGATCTCTCTTAAGGGCCTGGAATCGCACTCAAAGCTGCGTCCTCCGGTATGATTCCGTGTCAACAACACGAAGAAAAATCCCAGCGGACGCGCCGGGTACCCCCATAGGTTAAGTTCGACTCGGTAAGACCACAACGGCCCAGTCGCAACAATCACCTTATCGGGTTCGAGTCGGAGGTCTCGAATCTGTGTAGGCCAGAAATGTTTTTGCCCTAGTCGCAGTTAATTGGCCCTGATCTCTCGGGAGAGCCAAGCTACTGTGCCACATCCTTCTGCGATAAAAAGCCATAAAAATGAGCACTTGCATTGCTCGATACTCGAGTACGAAAACTCTTTATACATGGTACACGCCCTCTTAACAGGAAACAGCCAAACTGGTTACCCACAAGAAAGAAAAACCAAGAAAGATTTGACCGTCTACTCGACTGGAGAAATCCCACTCGAGCAAACGCTCGGGGGCTACTGACGAAGACATGGATCCTGGACCCTGCGGGTAAGGACACCCCATCTCAGGCCCAAGGTTAAGGCCCAAGAAGAGGAGCCCTTGGAGTATTCTAGAAGACCCACGCGAAGCCCACCCGCGCTAACTTGCGGGTTAAGTTTAGAAATATGTAACCGACTTAAGGTTAGAATTTGAGTCCTCTCCGGGTAGGGTTTGAGACCTGGCCACCTATATAAGGCCAGGAGAGCCACCGGAGGAGTACCAAGCAACACCGCAACACCAAAGCCCATAACTCGAGATCATACTCTCGATTCGAGCAACCACCATTGTAACCGATCTAATCATCAATACAGATCGACAGAGGCAGGAGTAAGGGTTTTACCTCTACGAGGGCCCCGAACCTGGGTAAATCTCGCCCCCTGTCTAGCCGACGATTCCACCAGCGCTCATGAGTTCTCCTAGTCGAAACCCGATAGGGTCACCTAAGGGATTTGTAGAGTCAGAGATTCGACAGTAAGATTACTTTCTTCCGAAGCCCCGAACAAACCTTTACCCCCTGTTTGGAGGTAGGAAAAAGTGGCCTGGAATCGGTATTTGGAATTGCCTCCACCGAATTCAGCTGTTTGGATGGCAAAAGAATTCGCGTGCGGAAACTCAACCCAATTCCAAGCAGCCCCCGCGCGTGTACGTCAGGCCCAAAAAATTTCCATGCCCCTTCACTCGGAAAGGCAAGAAATTGCGCTCTCCTCGCGAACCGTTCACTTCCGTGCCCCTTCGAACAGAGCTTGCGTGCGACCACCGCTGCCGAGCAACACGACGGCCGCCACCGTCCGGTAAGTCTTCCCCTCCCTCTCCCCGTCCTTCTTCTACCTTCCTCCTTCCCCGCCCTCTGCCGGTGCCCCTCCTGTTGGTGAATCGTTGTCGCCCATCCCTCAAACCCTAGATCAAACTGGCGGGATGGGAACGGCGGCGGTAGTGGGTACATCGGCGGGAGGGTGACGGCGGATACTCTCTAAGACCTGCCCGAGCCGGCCACTGCCCTGTTCTATGGCCAAGCCGGACTTCAACTGGCCTATGCAGAAGCCGACCCTTCCCTTTCTGTTAAAGTCCAATCCAAACAGGAATTGAAATTAGGTGACACACGTTGATTCCATCTATAAATTCCATGGACAACCAAACAACAAAATTGGAATTTGAGCTCATTTCTTTTCTATCTCGGATTTGGAATTCACATGCCAATTCAATTCCATGTAGTATTTCCTACATCCAAACAGGGGGTTATAATACTTTGTGATGAAAGCTTTGAGTTGCTCATGTCCTTCAACCATACCTTCATCCTGTATAAGAGAGTGTATACGCTTTTTCCTATGTCGTCCATTGGCAACCGTATGGAAATATCTCGTATTAGCATCTCCTTTCAGAATGAATTTGGCCTTAGATCGTTGGTACCATTTGAGCTCCTCCTCTCGCGGCATATTGGCTACCTGCGCATTGGGATAGCTTTATAGCTCAATCTGTTGCGGTGTTAATAGCCGTATCTCTGCAATCTGGTCAAGCTCATCAATAATGGCACACATGGGCTCTTTTTTTTTAACAAACCGACAATGTGTCTAGCCCAGCCCCGAAGATATAGTGTAGAACTAAATCCCACCCTCTCTTTCTAAAAAAAGGAGTGAAAAATGAAGGGAGAATCATTTTGAAGTTTTTTTAGATTGAAAGGGGTAGGAAACCTCCGGTTCTATTAAAATGAAACTAGATAGAGCTAAGTTCACAGAGAAAGGTTCAAGCTTCGAAAGCGTAACCACTTTGGTGAAAAAGAGAAACTAAACCAAAGAACTAAGTTCGAGCTACATGGTATGCTGGGTTAGCATGACCAGAGACACCTCATGCAGGAGGGGGGATATATTCCAAAAGGAGTCTAAAACCCGATACATTGCATAGATCAAGCTACTTACACAACATGTATCAGCAGCAACTCCGAAAGAGAAGATTTAGGCCTCTTCAGTGATGATGGCTCCAGAGGTGTTGACAACTCCAAATGAGTGATTGGGCTGAGGAAGGAGAGCTTATCGCCAGGGAGAGCTGGCCTTAGCGGTGATAAGTTTCTCTCGATAGAAATTAACCCCACTCGCGCAAATGATGTTTCGAGGTTAATTTTGAGATCTTTGATTTGAAATTTGCTAGCTTGCTAAGAGCAGGTACCTTTGAAAGGATTGACTCAACTCTTGAGGGTTTGAGGACCATCCACATTACCATCTTAAGATTAGTCCAATGTCGATTATAAAAGAGCATAACATTCCTAATTTTCCAAATGCACCTCCAAAACACAAACACACACATATGGAGTTTAAACCTGACTTTTTGGTTTAAGAAACCCAAAACCTGCTCATAGATTCTAAATTTACCCCTATGGAAGTGCCAAAGTAATTAGAAACTACTTTGCAAATTTCCTTGGCAACAACAAAGTCACGGAAAAGGTGTCCACTAGTTTCATCTACAGAGCAGGAAACACCACTTGAAGGAAATGCCCTTACAGGGGACCAAGCATCAGTGTGATTTTGATTAAACATGCCACTCGTAATAGTGGTGTACTTTATTGTCGTGCCACCGCTAATCGTGCACCAGCGGCATGCATACGAGATTTACGCCACTGGATCGTGGGACACATAATATCTTTTGGCCAAAACATGTACGTGGCATTTTATACTTTCGGGACGCCACTAATACTTCGTATCTACGGTGCAGTGCACACCACTTGACGCGTGCTCTATTGCTGGCATGCGTTGGTCGCCGCATGCCACTGAGTCATCGTGCATTTTAATAAAGCTGACCGCTAGCGTCTCATCGCGCCGAGGCGTGGCTGTACATGGAGGGTTTGTCCACCCACCAGCCTCTCATTGCGCCAGAGACCGAGGAGACTCCCCCGACCTTGTGCCACTTCCCCTCACTTCCCCACACGGGTGTCCACACCGACGTTAATGGCCAAGTGCTATAAAATCCCTCTCGCCCCACAATTTCTTCCAACTTATCTCTAAATTTGAAAGAGCACAACTCCTACTTTTACCAACAAATCTAAACAATGATGAGAGCTTCAAGGGGCAGCGCACACGGTCGGGGAACAAACATTCCCTGGCCAACACTGCGGAGGCTTCGAGCAACGCCTGAGCTCTTCGTGCAGCTATACCATTCATTAGGGAAGCGACTAAAGCTGCTGGAGAGAATAGCAGAGGTGCTCGTAGGACATGAATCCCGCTGCTTCACGCTACGAACAAAGGATTGTCCTAATGGTCTCGTTGAGGTGGACGTGCTCAGTGAAGACGCGGACCTGTTCCTCGGGAGCAGGTGGAAGCAATTCGCCTGTATGCACAAGATGCAACATGGCTACCTTCTATCCTTCAGATACATGGGGGAAGGCGTGCTCTCCATCAAGATGTTTGACGGCACCATGTGACGACTGTCATGCTGCGAGTATAGCAACGATGAGGAGCTCGCTGAAGCGGCGACCAATAACGAGGAGCTCGACGAAGCGACGACCGACGATGATAGCAGCGTAGATTATCTCCTATATATCTGAATGAATTAATGGTTAAGTTAAAATTTCGAGTTTAAACTGTTTAAATTTGACTAAATTCGAGAACAAAATAATAATCCCAGTTTTATTTGCCAAATTTACCTAGTGGCGTTCGTTGCACACCACATCTAACTCTGACTGGTGGCGTCTCGACGGAACGCCACCAGTGTGTAATTAACACCGGCATGCCAGTTTGCATAATCAGCAGCGTGCCGATAGAATGCCGCTAAGGGCCGTTTTATCACGCCACTACAACTCCTTTTTCTACTAGTGCACCGTCCACACAGTCCATGGGTTTATCCAGGTTTATTGTTTCATGTTATCTCTAGTTATCATTTTATTATGCAACATGAACCATAAGAATATATGGATTTTTCATCGGACTAGCAAAGATCACACCGAGGAATGAAGACAAGAAGCACACCTCTAAAGTTAATGATACTATATAATGAACTAGTGGAGTATACCCCTTTACTTTTATGTTGCCAGATCAAAGCATCCACTTAATTTGAAAATGCCACACTAAGCAAAATCTACTATAGCTCATACCATGATTCCATCGTCTTGTGAGTAAAAACTCTCCTAAAAGTAAGTTTGATCGACTTGTTCTCAACTATATCAGGTAGAGTGGAATTTTGTGTTGGATGTATGCCCAAAAGGTAATAATATTTATACATATGTTTCATAATTATGATTCATATTACTATACTATTACTGACTTGGCTCCTGAATATGAGATTCAGAGGAAAATTCACGCTCACGTGTAGTAACATAAACACAGTATCAAACCACAGTCTTGCCTTTTATGACTAATTCATTAGATGGTTGATGACTGTGTTTTCGTGGTCATGGACATTGTTTATGTCAATATCAATGAATAGCATATTGTTCGAAGGGAACAATATAGCTGGGTACCCTAAGTAGATTGATACGCTAAGAGATTTCATTAAGATATCTTTGTCCTTAGTGTCATATCACAACACGATCATATTACAATATGTTCTTTTACCATGAGGTTATTGGAGTAATATATTACGAAGGTTTTACTTTAGTGATATGAAGAGTCACATCGTAAACTGGGTGAACATAAGGTAACCACTGGATAATTCTAAACGAGAGTATTACCTTGATATTCTAAGATGGGAATTACTCCTCCGTAAAAAGAGAGATACATGCCTGGGCCCACACGGTATTCTTGATATTCATAAATTCTGCAGACAATGCATGATGATGATTGATGCATGTAAAATGCATAGATGAATTTTGCATATTTTCACATGGTTTTCTATTACATATTGCATCATATAAGGGTATAATTCAATGTTTTATAGTATTTTGGGGTTAAATTACAAAGTCCTCCAACTTTTATGGAATTAACCCTGCCTGTCAAAAACCCTGTTTTCTATATTTTTGACGTTTCAGGGGGCAAACTTCCGCGAAATCACCTGAAAATCTGCGGGGGTCATTTTCTTGGAAGGAGAAGACTTGCGGGCGAAGGATCCAAGAGAATTGGGCAAGGAGGCCCAAAAGAGAACCCTCCACGCGGCCAGATTCCTTGGCCGCGTGAGAGGCCCCTGTGGCCCCAATTCGTTCCATCTTCGACTTACCGACTCCGTCTTGACCTAAAACCGACTATAAAAAGGTCCCCCGTACCCTTACGGAAGAGAGCGCCGCAGAAACACCGAAACACCGAAACAGAGACCTGGAGTTCCAGATTGGAGGGGGAAAACTCCGGCGGGGCGCCGCCGGTGTGATCTCCTACCCCTCCAACGTCATCTCCATCGACATCTCCATGAAGAGGGAGTAGTCCACCCCAGGGCTATGGGTTTGTGGAAGTAGCACTTGTATCTCTCTCTATGTGCTTCACTAATTAGATCCGTATGAGCTGCCTCACATGATTACGGGCACCGTTGTAATTCCTATGTGGTGGATCTTTTCTATGAGTTATTGAATCTGAGATTGCAATTGTTTCTCTTGAGTTATTTGAGTAGATGTATCTTATTTACCCCGTTCTTATTTGCTAGCTTTGATCAATCTAGTTCTTGAGAGCGTGTGTGGGGTGATGGGTGCATTAGTTGGAGTAACGGGGGTGGCTAGTGCTGTGAAAGTGACAGAAGTTCAGCGATCCACTTAGGTTTTGTTAAACCTTTCTTAGTTACCTCACTAGGGATAAAAAGGAGTACCTTGTTACCGGGTATTTGAAGTGACACTAATCAATCTCCATGACTAGATCTAGCAAGTTCTTACTTCAACTTCATGTCATATTGCTTAAAGCTATACTCTGGTTTTTCCTTAATTATCGAGGTGTTATGATTTATTTCTCATCTTGGTGGAGTATAAGAGGGATCAATATGACCGTAGAGATCTCTATGCTAGGACGTGATGCCCATAAGAAAGTACTCAATGTTAAACATGTTATTGTAATATCACATGTAATTCTTTATGTCCACCGTCTACTACTTTATTTGAGAGAATGCAAGTGTGAAACCATGAACCCCGGTCCTATTTTAATTATAAGAAAACACTCTAGTTACTTTGCTGCAATTTACTTTACTTGCACTTTATTTTACTTGCATCTCCAATTCGAATTTACATTATCTCCATCACCACTTGCATCACAAAAATACAAAAACAATCCATTGCATATTTATTTTCTCATTTCCATTTAGTAGTAGATTTAATTATTGCACATTTACTTTCAGTTTTGCATTGCAATTTATAAGTCTCACACCTTGTGCTTGACAACCACTTGGTGAGGTTGAGGGCACAAAATTCTCTACTTGTTTGCAGGATCCTAGAGGAAGCTTGGAAGACAACTGCTGAAATACTGGCTCCCCAAGAGTTCGATATAAACCCTCGAGTCACCCTCGTGTTGAAGAAGGCTTGCCACTAGCTACACACTCTGCACTTGGAGTCTCAACCTAGCCATCAATGATACATCATGTGGCATATCATAATACAATAGCGAGCAAAAGGAAACTTACCGTTTAACAAGACAAGACAAATGTATAGTGAACTAGAGATTGTTTCACGGCAATACCGGAATTCATAGTCTCGGTTAAATTCGTTATCGTGAGTAATGGGAAATTGTATAATGACCAACATGTTCAACATATTATTTGTACACTATGTAGGAGTAAATATGGGAGTCCATGTCCATGCTATTGATTATTGTAAAGGAAAGAGTTTCCAGTTTCATGTCCACACAATATCGAACCTGTAGGGCAAACACACTTAAATTAGGGATGATTTTTGTGTATATCAGTAGGTCCAGATCAATTAGGAATATCATTAGAATGGTGTTTCCGCATGATAGATATATTCTATATATCGGAGAGATTTTTTGTCGAGGGCATTGAATATACCAGAGTAATAGAAACAATTTCTATTACTACCGGTATTTATTCCAGAGTTGTTATGAGAGAGAAATTGAGGCTGCACGCTTTACCGAGCTAGTGCAAGGGGGTATGAGATGTCCCGGGGTGTCGAAAATATATTGCTGATATAGTTAGATAATATCGATGATTTTATCTAAATGAGTCATAGGGTTCCAGAAGAGTTTTAGGCAAAACCCGAGAAGTGGGGAGTGCCGGAGGGGGGGAGGAATGCCCCTCATGGACGCACCTAATTTTAGGGTATGCCAAGTAGGCCCCGGGGCACCACATATTGGTACTTGAGATCCAAATATTTTTCCTGAATTTTATTGGAGATAAAAAGGAGAAAAGAAAAGGGAAAAAGGAAAAACGAAGGTGGACTTGGACTCCATATGGAGTCCAAACCGATCTGGGCAAGGAGAGGGGTGCGGCCACCTTCTTGGTGCGGCTAGCACCTCCTCCTAGCCCAACAAGGAATCCTTCCCCTTTGGTATGTCTCTTTGTCCTCCAACTATAAAAGGACCCCAAGACTAAAGCCAAATCATAATTTTGAGAGCAATCTTCTCCCTCTCGCTCTTGTGGAGTTAGAAGGTCTAATTAGACCCCTCTAATTGAACCATAGCTTCTTCGAATTGGATTTTTGAGGTGTCCTCTCCCATTGATATCTAACTTATAATTTCTCTCTCTCTCTCTCATGTGTTGAGAACTCTACCTTCATATACAGCTGCGGTGTAACAGCCCTACTTTTGTGTAATAAAGTGAGGTGTTGTGTACATGGCATGCATGCATGAAAATTGGACAAAATTTTTGCTTTTAAAGTTCAACCAGAGTTTTACCAGAAGATCACTTAAACTTGTTTCAAATAAAATTGTTCTACAAAGTTTTTCAAATGGAGCCAACTTTATGCTAGAAAGGTAGCAAATTTAAAGAGCTTTTCAACGACTATTTTTGTGTAATTTTTGGTTCACAAAAAGGCCCTCAAATTTCTGTTTTGGGTTCTGTTTTAAAAATTCCAGGGACTTCTTTGCAATTATAATTTTCTCTCCAGGGGGTTTTTCTGAAAACTCCTGTCGTCTTCCTCCTGTCGCCGGACAGGAGGGCAGCCGCCGCCGCGCGCCACCTCCTGCTCCTCTCCTTGTCGACGTGGAGCCGCTGAGACCCTCTAGGGTGCCGTCCCCATCGAGCTCATCTCGCAGAACGCCCCCTCTCTCTTTCGCAGTTCCTCTCCTCCCTCTGTCTCTCTCGTCCGCCGAAACCGGCCGTCGCCGTCGATCCGTCACCGACGTTGCTCCGCTCCCTCCCCGGCCCTCTCGTTGGGCTCATTGGATCCGCGACGAGCCCCTCCCCGCCCTCGAGAAGACGCAGCAGCCGGGATGCCGTAGGCGCCGCGAATCGCGCCGCCTCCTCCTTCCTCTCCGGTCGCCGGAAGCTTCACCGCGCCGCCGTTCTAGCTCCCCTCCAGCCCCGTCGTCAGCTCCGTTGAGCTCGTGGTGAGCTCCTTCGTCTTCCCATCCCCTCCGTTCGTCCTCTCCGGCTCGGGTTCGACGAGTTCGCCGGAACCCGATAGCCCCGCCGCCGCCCGCCATCGATTCCTCGCCGCCGATCATCCCTAGCCAGCGGCGCCGCCCCTGTTGGGTTCCCCGCGACGAGGAGCACCCGAGGAGCCATCCAGCGCTTCCCGGGATGCCCTCCTCCGCCGCCAGCGCCCGTTTCCGGCCACCGGCCGGCCACCGTGAGGTCACGGTGACGTCACCGTGACGTCACCTGCTCACGTGGCATGCCAAGTGGCATCTTTTGTCCTCTTTTGAACTGAACAGTGGACCCCATCTGTTAAATAGAAAACAGAAAATAAAATGGTTTTGGAAATTAAATAACTTGTAATTTATAGCTCCAAAAATTATGAAAAAAATATGTGTGTGTTCAGAAAAATGAGAGCTATTTATCCATGTCATTTTCATACATGTTCAACTAAGTTTAAAATGAGGTCACTTTTGTACTTAACTTTTAATTCAATTAAATATTGAAAATAAAGTTTTTATTCAATAAAAATAGAAAATTAAGTGTAATATGCCATTTTGATCAGTGAAACAAATGCAATCCAACTATGAGGTTTACAAAGTCATTTGAGCATGTTAGCTTGGTCACATCTTCAGTTTAGGGTTTCTCCCCCTCCTCCGGTGTTCGTCGTTCCCAGCGCGAAACCCTAGCTTCCTGCTCCATCTTTTAAGCTTCATTTCAATTGCATTGTTTTAATCATGCATACATATTGTGCATTGCACTGTCGTAAAGTATTGATTGTTTGCCTTCTTTCCGGTGTTGTTCGTTATCGGTAGACCGAGATCCGGAGGTTGACCCGGCGTTCTACGACAACCCAAGCTCTACTTTCGACGAGCAAGGCAAGCACAACCTCATGGCTTCACCCATGTTTTGAGTCTTTCAACCTCTTACTCATGCATTCGGTTCAACTTGGTTTTTGAGTCTGTTAGAGTAACCTACCCATTGCATGACCCCTCCCTTCACATGTCACCTTCATACCTGTTTACCCTCCTAGTATGACTAGGTTTGTTTGAGTAACGTAGAGCCTTGTGTGTTCAATGCTTAGACATGCTTAGTCTTATGATCTGCTTCATCCGGTTGATGAAATGCCGATAATGCGTGAACCTAGTATGAAAGGTGTTTATGCTTTGTTATGGTTGGTTAACATGATTAACATGGCATGGATGTTGAGGCCACTGTGGGTTGTGGTGTTTGTCTCGTTCATGCCCCTAGGTGCGAGTTCTCGCCTTCGAAGCCAAGACTGAACGTACAACCACGCGCGGGCCAATGAACCCCGCTCGGCTAACTAACTTGTTTAGTCACTTCCATGGGTCACATAGATTGAAGTTTCCATTTGCGGGTGTGTCATAAAACGTTTTGGAGAAAACTAGGACGTGACCGGGACCAGTGATGGACGTACACGGATCTTGTCCCGACTCACAGAACAGGTGCCGTCAGGAGGTGGCCAACTCCCTGTTGACGGGGTGGCCCTGTTTGGGTTGACTCATGGATAGGGCTAAGCAAGGTAAAGGCCGTGGTCGACCACACTCTGCCGCGCTCTTAGAGAGGAGCGTTACCGCGTGGCATTAAGAGTCGGTTGATACGTGTGGGTAAAGTGTACCCCCTGCAGGGATAAATCTTTCGGAAAGCCGTGTCCACGGTTATGGACGACTTGGCAACGGATTCTGTGATCATAGACAACTCTAACGGAATGACTAAAACTTGCTGGCAATGAATGAATGATGCCTCCTCGACTACGTCGAGAGGGGTGATTCTTGTAGCATAAGGTAATCTGGGGTTGAGAAAGTATTTGGTGGACTAAAGAACATAATGATCTCAGTAGTTGAGTAGATTCCTCCTCTGTTTTATAAATGCTCTATTACACGTGCTTTTTCTTCCTCAACTTCGGAAAACAAAATTGGCTTTATGCAAAGAACCTTAAAAGCCAAGTCTTGCTGAGTACCTTTTGTACCCAACCTTGCCTCGTTGTTGTTTTGTTTCAGACTTCGGTGATGCAGCTGAAGAGGGGTTCTACCTCGACGTCGACGAGTAGTTAGGAGTTCCCAGGCAGCAGCTTGGTATCTGTAGTATGGGTTTGGCTACGTTGCTTATGTTTCGGACTCTTAGTCCTTTTGCTCTTGTTGTATAGCAACATATTTGCTTTCGCTGCTTGTTGTAATGTTGGGTTGCTGGACCTATGTTGGTCTTGTAACCTCTTTGTGTAAACTACTCTAGTATGCCTTGTTTAATACAACTTTCATGTCTAGAGTACTGCTTTGATCGATTGTTGGTCTCGAGCCCGTTGTTATACAGTTTTGGCTATGCCTGCATAGTTGTCGCAGTCGAGGGGTTGTGGAGCCGATGATCCATGTCCGAGCCCGCCTGCCGGAGATATCCGGCCTGGGGCGAGGTAACCCCAGTAACCCTCGATTGTTGTTGCACTTTCTGGACACATAGCATCTCTGTATAACTCTGGTCCCGTTCCTTCAGTTTCATCCGACTCGTGGATGCTTGGGTATACCTATCTGGTTATGACTAGCATGGACACAAGGAGTAGTAGACCGGGGAGCCGGACTACGTGCCGATGAATCCGGTCTGCCTGCCGTTGTTTGTTGCGGCCGGGGCTGGTAACCCTGAAGCCCTTGTGGGTCCACTGCTAGGAGCACATGACAGTTCGTATATCTCGGGGTCCGGGGTCCGACAGGTCTTGGTATCAGAGCAGGACTGCCTGTAGGAAACCCTTGCCGTTGGTCGATGTTGAGTCTAGAACTTGTGAAAACTACTTTTAAGAGACAAAATGAGTTACGAAAACCCTCTTAGGATTCTTTTTGCTCCTTACCTGGTATCGCTCTAACTCTGAGTCACCGTATCTCATTTGTTTTTGTGTGTTGTTTCCTTGGTGTTGTTTCAAAAGTTAGGAGTAAAACCGTTGGGTGTTTTTCTTCTGAGTACTTTGTCTCAGGTTGCTATAGTTCCAAATTCAACTCATTTCTCCATGCCTTTTGACATCTTGAAAATGTCTTTGTTTCAGATGCCTTCTGGTCAGGTTGTTCGACATACTCTATGCCTTGGAGTTCCAGGTTTTCCTCATTTCCTAGCCTCAGCCTGTGCAAACATAGGAGCCCCTTGGTATCCTGTGTACACCGTGTATGAGGAGTACCGTGACTTCCACCAGACCCAGTACTTGTGTGGTGTCCGTCTTCCACAGCTAGATGGCACCATCTTCCCTGCTGAGCACTATGCCGAGGGTATTGGTTTCACCGTTGAGATGGCTGTGCAGGATGCTGCACGGCACTGTCTCAATGAGCTTCGTTACCACTATCCAGATCACGAGCATAGCTCCTTCCGTTACTGCCCTGGTTCTGATGCTACTCTTGAGGGGTGTTATACCCACACCTTTGCAGATTCCTCCCAGGAGGAAGATCTTATACTTAGGTGCACCGCTGATCTCCTTGCTTCTTATGCTCGTCGCGAGCGTGAGCTTAGTGCACTAGTTATCACCCTTGCAGCTAGTCTCAGGACTGTGACAGCCAGAGTGAGGCCATTCGTTGAGAGTGGTATTGTTCAGGCCTCTGAGATAGAGCTTCCAGCTGTACTTGTGCCTTCCTCGGTTTCATCTCCAGATGTTGGAGGTGATGTTCCCCCTCGTGGACGCCTCAGGAGGCCTAGCATGGTGCGTGGTGTACCACAGTCTCTCCACGGACCGCAGGACGAGTCTGTTCGTCGCTACCCTGGTGCTCCGGTTCCACTTCCTTTCGACTTCGGAGGATACTGAGACCGTTGTCGGTTGCAGCTAGAGTAATGTTTGCTTTTATGTACTCGAAACCCGAAGTTGTAGAAAAATAATGTATAGGAGCAGAACTTCGGTGATGTGTATCTACCGTACTTTCTTTCAGTGTTGTATGTACTTAAGCTTGTGAGCTTGTACCGCCACTATGTATGGTTTGTACTTCGACTGGTTTCAATAAATGTTGTAATATGTTGTCTCCATGTTGATGAAATGATACACTTCATGTTCATTCATTCTGTTCCACTACATTTTGGCATGTATCTTGTTGTTCCGTTGGAATTATTACATGTCGATCCATTGAATCCTTTTTCTATGGATGTGTTATTCATGATTCCTCTTCCTTTTACTCAGGATGTCGGGTGGTACTCGTGGCCGTAACAACCCTCCCCCTGAGCCAACACCTCCGCCGCCACCCACAATGGCGCAGGTGCTGCAAAGCATTGAGAACAATCGTCTGAGGAACGAACAACTTCTGGAGCGTGTGGCCCAGAACACTGAACGCCGTGCTGCCGGCGTTACTCTCGTGGACTTCCTCAAGGCTCAGCCACCTTACTTTGCTGACTCCACTGAGCCTCTCGATGCCGATGACTGGCTTCGCACAATGGAGCGCAAGTTCGTTGCTCTCCGTGTCCAGGAACGTGACCGTGTGAACTTCGCCACCTATAAGCTTGAAGGTGCTGCTGGTGCTTGGTGGGAAGGCTTTCTGGCGTTGCAGGCGCCCGATCATGAGGTCACTTGGGCAGAGTTCCGTACTGCTTTCCGTGAGGCTTATATTCCGAAGGCAGTCATGGACGGTAAAAGAAAGGAGTTCCTTGATCTTACTCAGGGCAGTATGGGTATTGAGGCCTACGGTCGTGTGTTCACTCGTCTGGCTCGCTATGCTCCTCGTGATGTCACTAATGACGAGGACAAGCAGGATCTGTTCCGCAAGGGCCTGAACCCAACTGTTCGTTATGAGATGCTGCCCTTCAAGTTCCAGAGCTTCCAGGAACTTTACAACCAGGCCATCACTCTTGAACGTGGCAAAAAGGAGATGGATACTGCTATCAAAAAGAGTGCTGGAGATTCCCGTGCTTCACCCTCTGGTCAGAAGAGAAAGCGCCGTGTGTTCATTCCATACAGCGCTGTTCCTAGGGCTCCGTTCCAGCCAAGGCCATCTGGATATGCTCCTCGTCCACCTGCCCCACCTGCTACATCAACCTACGGTGGTGGACAAGGTTCTCGTCCTCCAGTTGCCGCTCCTCCCAGCAATGTGTGCTATCGCTGTGGCCAGTCTGGTCACTTCTCGAGGGAGTGCCCTCAGAATCATGCTGGACGTGCACCTCCTCCTCCCCCTAAGAAAATGGCAAAGCCTGCTGGTGCTGGACGTGGTCGTCTGAACTATGTGACTGCCGAGGATGCTCAGGATGATCCAAGCGTCTTACTGGGTACGATTCGTGTCAACTCAATTTCGGCTTTAGCCTTATTTGATTCTGGAGCATCGCATACATTCATGTCAGAAGGGTTTGCTAAAATGCATGGGATACCTTTCGAAAAGTTGCAAAAACCGTTAATGGTAAATTCCCCTGGTTGCAACTGGCAAACCACCATGGTTACGCCAGAGCTCATGGTTGAGGTGGGATCCTTACAATTCCCTGCAACCTTCATTGCCCTAAAATCCACTGACCTTGATGTCATACTGGGCATGGATTGGCTTGCTAAATATGGAGCTGTTTTGGATTGTGCAACAAAATGCCTCACCTTGAAACATCCTTCTGGTGCCATCATCGACTATTGGTCTGAGTTCACCATTCCTCCTTCAGCACGCACACGACTTTCTCCTGAACTGCAGCTGTACTTCATGCAAGGTGATTACCCTCCTGAAATTCATGAGTTACCTGTAGTCAGTGATTTCCCTGATGTGTTTCCTGAAGAGTTACCTGGCATGCCACCTGATCGAAGTGTGGAGTTTGTCATTGAGTTAGTCCCTGGTACCGCTCCTATGTCAAAAAGACCTTACCGTATGGCCCCAGAGGAGTTGGTTGAATTGAAACGCCAAATTGAGGAGTTAGAAGAAAAGGGTTTCATCCAACCTAGCACATCTTCATGGGGTTGTCCCACCATCTTTGTCAAGAAGCGGGATACCAATGTTCCACGTTTGGTTGTTGACTATCGGCCGCTGAATGCAGTAACCATCAAAAACAAGTATCCTCTTCCAAGAATCAACGACCTCTTTGATCAATTAGCTGGTGCAACTGTCTTTTCTAAGATGGACCTGCGATCAGGATACCATCAAATAAAGATCAGAAAGGAGGACATTCCTAAAACGGCGTTCACTACTCGTTATGGTCTTTACGAGTACACCGTCATGTCTTTTGGTCTTACTAATGCTCCAGCTACCTTCATGAGGCTTATGAACTCGGTATTCATGGAGTATCTTGATAAGTTCGTCGTGGTCTACATCGACGACATCCTGGTCTATTCCAAAACCGAAGATGATCATTCTGAACACCTGCGTTTGGTGTTATCCAAACTTCGTGAGCACAAGCTTTATGCCAAATTCTCCAAGTGTGAGTTCTGGTTGAAAGAACTCATCTATCTCGGACACGTAGTGTCTGCCGAAGGTGTTGCCGTTATTCCAGACAAGATCCAAACCATTCTGGACTGGGAAACACCTAAATCAGTCAAGGATGTTCGGAGTTTTCTCGGACTGGCAGGTTATTACCGACGTTTCATCGAGAACTTCTCCAAAATTGCAAAACCTATGACTGAACTTCTTAAGAAAGGCAAAAAGTTCGAGTGGTCAGAAAAAGCAGAGGAAAGTTTCCAAACTCTGAAAACCAAACTGACTACCGCTCCTGTGCTTGTTCTTCCTGATACGAGCAAGGAATTTGTCATCTTCTGTGATGCCTCTCAACAAGGACTCGGTTGTGTGTTAATGCAAGAAGGTCATGTAGTGGCTTATGGTTCTCGTCAACTGAAACCACATGAGCACAACTACCCAACCCATGATCTTGAGCTAGCAGCCGTGGTCCATGCTCTCAAGCAATGGCGTCATTATCTTCTTGGCAATCGATGTGAGTTATACTCAGATCATCAGAGTCTGAAATATCTGTTCACCCAACCGGATCTGAATCTCAGACAGAGAAGATGGTTGGAGGTAATCAAGGACTTTGACTTGGGTCTCAATTATCAACCCGGCAAAGCAAATGTCGTTGCTGACGCGCTAAGCCGGAAGTCTTATTGCAACAATCTGATGATACAACAGGCCCAACCTCCTCTTCATGAGGAGTTCTCCAAACTCAACCTGGAAATCGTTTCTTCTGGTTATTTGGCCAATCTGGAGGTAAAACCTTCCCTTGAGGACCAGATCAAGAAAGCTCAGAAGCGGGATCTGGGAATCGCCAACATCAAGAAGAACATTGCTAGTGGTGCAGCTAAATGTTTCTCCATCGATGATCAAGGTGTCGTATATTTTGGCAACCGTCTGGTAGTGCCGAAGATACGGAATCTGAGAAAGCTAATTCTCCAAGAGGCTCATGATACACCTCTTTCTATTCATCCTGGTAGCACCAAAATGTATCAGGATCTACGTCAAAGATTCTGGTGGTCCCGTATGAAGCGGGAGATCGCTCAGTATGTTGCTGAATGCGACGTATGTCGTCGCGTGAAAGCAGAACATCAAAGACCAGCCGGTGTTCTTCAACCCCTACCTATTCCTGAATGGAAGTGGGATGAAGTGGGTATGGATTTCATCACCGGTCTTCCCAAGACAAAGAAAGGCCATAATGCTATCTGGGTGGTGGTTGACCGCCTATCCAAGGTTGCTCACTTCCTTCCTATCCGAGAAGATATCACTGCTATCCAGCTGGCGGATCTGTATGTATCCAGAATAGTCAGCCTTCACGGTGTTCCAAAGAGGATCATCTCTGATCGTGGAAGTTTGTTCACCTCCAAATTCTGGGCAAGTTTCCAGCAAGCTATGGGAACCCGTCTATCTTTCAGCACCGCTTTCCATCCACAAACCGGTGGTCAAACTGAGAGAGTTAATCAGATTCTTGAGGACATGCTCCGAGCTTGTGTTATATCGTTTGGTAAGGATTGGGAGAAGTTTCTTCCATTTGCCGAGTTCACTTATAACAACAGTTATCAATCTAGCTTGGGCAAGGCTCCTTTCGAAGTTCTTTACGGCCGCAAATGCCGAACTCCGCTGAATTGGTCTGAAACCGGTGAAAGATCGTTCTTTAGTCCGGATGTAATCAAGGAAGCGGAAGAAATCGTTCGTGTTATTCGTGAACGACTGAAAACAGCTCAGTCTCGCCAGAAAAGCTATTATGATCGTCATCACCAAGATGTTCATTATGAGATTGGCGAGAAAGCTTATCTTCGAGTCACACCTCTGAAAGGTGGAAAACGGTTCGGAATCAAAGGCAAACTGGCTCCTCGTTATATCGGTCCTTTCCCTATCATTGGAAAACGAGGTCAAGTTTCATATCAACTGCAGTTGCCTCCAGGATTTCCGGATGTCCATGATGTATTCCATGTCTCGCAACTCAAACGTTGCTTCAAAGATCCTGTCCGTGGTGTGGACCATGAAACTATCAAACTCAAGGATGATCTCTCTTACAAGGAGGTTCCTGTCCATATCCTCGATGAGGCCGAACGAAGAACTCGTAGTCAGACTATCAAGTTCCTCAAAGTTCAGTGGTCGCATCATTCCGAGAACGAAGCAACCTGGGAACGAGAAGATCGTTTGCGATCTAAGTACCCCGATTTCTTTTCTAAAACCTAGGAATCTCGGGACGAGATTCTTGTAAGGGGGGTAGACTTGTAACAGCCCTACTTTTGTGTAATAAAGTGAGGTGTTGTGTACATGGCATGCATGCATGAAAATTGGACAAAATTTTTGCTTTTAAAGTTCAACCAGAGTTTTACCAGAAGATCACTTAAACTTGTTTCAAATAAAATTGTTCTACAAAGTTTTTCAAATGGAGCCAACTTTATGCTAGAAAGGTAGCAAATTTAAAGAGCTTTTCAACGACTATTTTTGTGTAATTTTTGGTTCACAAAAAGACCCTCAAATTTCTGTTTTGGGTTCTGTTTTAAAAATTCCAGGGACTTCTTTGCAATTATAATTTTCTCTCCAGGGGGTTTTTCTGAAAACTCCTGTCGTCTTCCTCCTGTCGCCGGACAGGAGGGCAGCCGCCGCCGCGCGCCACCTCCTGCTCCTCTCCTTGTCGACGTGGAGCCGCTGAGACCCTCTAGGGTGCCGTCCCCATCGAGCTCATCTCGCAGAACGCCCCCTCTCTCTTTCGCAGTTCCTCTCCTCCCTCTGTCTCTCTCATCCGCCGAAACCGGCCGTCGCCGTCGATCCGTCACCGACGTTGCTCCGCTCCCTCCCCGGCCCTCTCGTTGGGCTCATTGGATCCGCGACGAGCCCCTCCCCGCCCTCGAGAAGACGCAGCAGCCGGGATGCCGTAGGCGCCGCGAATCGCGCCGCCTCCTCCTTCCTCTCCGGTCGCCGGAAGCTTCACCGCGCCGCCGTTCTAGCTCCCCTCCAGCCCCGTCGTCAGCTCCGTTTAGCTCGTGGTGAGCTCCTTCGTCTTCCCATCCCCTCCGTTCGTCCTCTCCGGCTCGGGTTCGACGAGTTCGCCGGAACCCGATAGCCCCGCCGCCGCCCGCCATCGATTCCTCGCCGCCGATCATCCCTAGCCAGCGGCGCCGCCCCTGTTGGGTTCCCCGCGACGAGGAGCACCCGAGGAGCCATCCAGCGCTTCCCGGGATGCCCTCCTCCGCCGCCAGCGCCCGTTTCCGGCCACCGGCCGGCCACCGTGAGGTCACGGTGACGTCACCGTGACGTCACCTGCTCACGTGGCATGCCAAGTGGCATCTTTTGTCCTCTTTTGAACTGAACAGTGGACCCCATCTGTTAAATAGAAAACAGAAAATAAAATGGTTTTGGAAATTAAATAACTTGTAATTTATAGCTCCAAAAATTATGAAAAAAATATGTGTGTGTTCAGAAAAATGAGAGCTATTTATCCATGTCATTTTCATACATGTTCAACTAAGTTTAAAATGAGGTCACTTTTGTACTTAACTTTTAATTCAATTAAATATTGAAAATAAAGTTTTTATTCAATAAAAATAGAAAATTAAGTGTAATATGCCATTTTGATCAGTGAAACAAATGCAATCCAACTATGAGGTTTACAAAGTCATTTGAGCATGTTAGCTTGGTCACATCTTCAGTTTAGGGTTTCTCCCCCTCCTCCGGTGTTCGTCGTTCCCAGCGCGAAACCCTAGCTTCCTGCTCCATCTTTTAAGCTTCATTTCAATTGCATTGTTTTAATCATGCATACATATTGTGCATTGCACTGTCGTAAAGTATTGATTGTTTGCCTTCTTTCCGGTGTTGTTCGTTATCGGTAGACCGAGATCCGGAGGTTGACCCGGCGTTCTACGACAACCCAAGCTCTACTTTCGACGAGCAAGGCAAGCACAACCTCATGGCTTCACCCATGTTTTGAGTCTTTCAACCTCTTACTCATGCATTCGGTTCAACTTGGTTTTTGAGTCTGTTAGAGTAACCTACCCATTGCATGACCCCTCCCTTCACATGTCACCTTCATACCTGTTTACCCTCCTAGTATGACTAGGTTTGTTTGAGTAACGTAGAGCCTTGTGTGTTCAATGCTTAGACATGCTTAGTCTTATGATCTGCTTCATCCGGTTGATGAAATGCCGATAATGCGTGAACCTAGTATGAAAGGTGTTTATGCTTTGTTATGGTTGGTTAACATGATTAACATGGCATGGATGTTGAGGCCACTGTGGGTTGTGGTGTTTGTCTCGTTCATGCCCCTAGGTGCGAGTTCTCGCCTTCGAAGCCAAGACTGAACGTACAACCACGCGCGGGCCAATGAACCCCGCTCGGCTAACTAACTTGTTTAGTCACTTCCATGGGTCACATAGATTGAAGTTTCCATTTGCGGGTGTGTCATAAAACGTTTTGGAGAAAACTAGGACGTGACCGGGACCAGTGATGGACGTACACGGATCTTGTCCCGACTCACAGAACAGGTGCCGTCAGGAGGTGGCCAACTCCCTGTTGACGGGGTGGCCCTGTTTGGGTTGACTCATGGATAGGGCTAAGCAAGGTAAAGGCCGTGGTCGACCACACTCTGCCGCGCTCTTAGAGAGGAGCGTTACCGCGTGGCATTAAGAGTCGGTTGATACGTGTGGGTAAAGTGTACCCCCTGCAGGGATAAATCTTTCGGAAAGCCGTGTCCACGGTTATGGACGACTTGGCAACGGATTCTGTGATCATAGACAACTCTAACGGGATGACTAAAACTTGCTGGCAATGAATGAATGATGCCTCCTCGACTACGTCGAGAGGGGTGATTCTTGTAGCATAAGGTAATCTGGGGTTGAGAAAGTATTTGGTGGACTAAAGAACATAATGATCTCAGTAGTTGAGTAGATTCCTCCTCTGTTTTATAAATGCTCTATTACACGTGCTTTTTCTTCCTCAACTTCGGAAAACAAAATTGGCTTTATGCAAAGAACCTTAAAAGCCAAGTCTTGCTGAGTACCTTTTGTACCCAACCTTGCCTCGTTGTTGTTTTGTTTCAGACTTCGGTGATGCAGCTGAAGAGGGGTTCTACCTCGACGTCGACGAGTAGTTAGGAGTTCCCAGGCAGCAGCTTGGTATCTGTAGTATGGGTTTGGCTACGTTGCTTATGTTTCGGACTCTTAGTCCTTTTGCTCTTGTTGTATAGCAACATATTTGCTTTCGCTGCTTGTTGTAATGTTGGGTTGCTGGACCTATGTTGGTCTTGTAACCTCTTTGTGTAAACTACTCTAGTATGCCTTGTTTAATACAACTTTCATGTCTAGAGTACTGCTTTGATCGATTGTTGGTCTCGAGCCCGTTGTTATACAGTTTTGGCTATGCCTGCATAGTTGTCGCAGTCGAGGGGTTGTGGAGCCGATGATCCATGTCCGAGCCCGCCTGCCGGAGATATCCGGCCTGGGGCGAGGTAACCCCAGTAACCCTCGATTGTTGTTGCACTTTCTGGACACATAGCATCTCTGTATAACTCTGGTCCCGTTCCTTCAGTTTCATCCGACTCGTGGATGCTTGGGTATACATATCTGGTTATGACTAGCATGGACACAAGGAGTAGTTGACCGGGGAGCCGGACTACGTGCCGATGAATCCGGTCTGCCTGCCGTTGTTTGTTGCGGCCGGGGCTGGTAACCCTGAAGCCCTTGTGGGTCCACTGCTAGGAGCACATGACAGTTCGTATATCTCGGGGTCCGGGGTCCGACATGCGGCGTCTAGTACTGAATGACTAAGCACTGCAAAATTGGCTATGCCGTATGTGTGCATACTCTCAGAGGGGTAACACGTGAGACCTGCACTCTCCTGGATCAAGGTGCCGAATAGAGGGAATCAGCAACATCCTCACCCATAGGTTTGTGCGTGAGGATCTTCTACAGGCTTCATCGCCATCGCCATCAACACCTCTTCCACTTCTACAGTGTTTGGTACTATATCTCGAGAACTAGATCTTGGAATTATGATTCGGTTGTATCTGCATAGCTAGATCTTTTCATTTGCGTAGAATGCATGGTGAAATTTTAAAATTCCTGTACACGCAACCCAATATTTTGCTAGTAACAAATTTCATACAAAGGGTGGAGTTGGATAGCTAGAGGGGAGGACCCAGACCATGTCCCCAAACTATAATGTTCTTTCCATCACCCACACTCCATCTATATATTGTTTTCACTACCTTAGCTACCCACAAAACTGCGTTCCTTAATTTGGATGGCGCGTTTGACTTTGATGCAAAAAAAATGTCTCGGGGCATTTCTAAAGTATGTTTAATCTACAATGTTTTTTCATATTTTCTTCTCTCCTTAGAGGTATCTTTTGATCCAAAAACTAAGAAGACACATGTTAACATCTCTAATTATGCGGATCCCAAGTCCTCCAAACTATTTCTTCATGCATACTAGATGCCAGTTATAAAATGTAGCTTTCTATGCCCTTCGAAATCGTTCCAAAAGTTGTGTGTCATTTAGGAATTAATCATGTCTAGGGACAATTTAAGGAATTTGAAAACAAATATAAAATAAAATGGGATACTTGCTAAGCAAGCCTTAATGAAGTAAGCCATGCTGCATAGGAAAGCAGCTTGCCTCTCCAACCTGTTATCCTCTTAAGAATTTTGTCTATCAGAAGTTGTATGTCCTCTCTCCTTAGTTTGCCAAAATGCAGAGGTCTATTTAGGTACTTTACGGGGAGAGGGTTTACAATGCAACCAAAGACATTGCTTAGGATTGCAGCCATATCAAAATCTATACATAGAGGAATAAGCTCGCTTTTTTGCATCATTGATTCTCATTTTAGAGACACTTTCAAAGCAGGCGAGAATACTTTTCAGGTTAGTAGCTTTCTCCAGATTTTCCGCTACCAAGCGGATGGTGTCATCTTCATATTGCGAGCAGATGACATCTCCATCATACAAGTCATAGTATAAACCACTAATTAGACCATTACTAGAATCTTTATAAAGTATAGGGGACATGGGGTCTACCTGTCCCAGGCCTTTTCAAGCAGTAAAATCAAACCTTCATGACACAAACGAAACCTCCACGAGTAATGTGACGAAACAATTTTATCCAAATGGGACCAAAGCCTGTTTTTATTAAAATTTCCTTTTACAAATCTAAATCTACTTTGTCAAAAGTTTACTCGTAATCTAATTTAAGAACTAATCCAGGTTTTTTGTGTGGTATGCGCGGAGTGTAAGAATTCATGCACATTGGCCGTACTCTCTAGTATGTACCTCCCTTTGATGAATGCAGTTTGATTGTTAGATATAATTTGGTCCATAATTTAAGCTAATCTATTTGTCAATGCTTTAGTAAAACAATAAATCTACAGTCAGGAAGACTAATTGGTCTAAACTTCCTAACTGAAGTTGCATATTCTTTCATTGGGATGAGAGAAACGATAACAACATTAATCCTATATATGTCCAGCTCCCCCTTATGGAAATCATCAAACAAGATCATGAGATCTTTTTTTTATCATGGGCCAAATTTTCTGATAGAACATAAAGACAATCCGTTAGGCCTGGAGCCCAACCTGAATAAGGCCAAAGATGGTAGTTGCCACTCCCTCTTGAGTGAAAGGTGCGTTGAGCATACCATTATGTAGACTAGTAACCTTTTCTCAAGAGAGAAAAAGTTAACAACTAAGGAAAAACCTTTCCTATCCTCTTTCTTAAGGATATCTTTGTAGAAAGTAGTAGCAACATTGAGCATGTCTCTAATATAGGAGACAGGCCCATCCACACTATCTAGGGAATGAATGGAAGTTTTACTCCTGCGCTGATTAGCCACTGCATGAAAATATGTAGTGTTCGCGCCCCCCTCTAACATGTAGACCATTGTCTAGCTTTAGTTTCTTCCTTAAGCAAGATTTTCTCCATTTCAATATTAATACTATGCATTTTCCTCTTCTCTTCCTCAGCCAATTCACTAGTTTCAGATTTTAAGTCCAGTCATACTTAGCCATCATGTTACTTTTAAGTTTTCTAAGCTCTGCATCTATGTTAAGGCTCCAACCTTTAGTAAGTTTCCTAAATTTTCTCACTTTCTCTTGCCAAACCTCTATAGGGGTTTTGCTTCTCACGCTAGAGTTCCAAGGATTTTTTTACAACAGGCTGAAACTTCTTTAAGAAGCCACCATTTTTCAAATTTATAACTTGAAGCTTTTGATCTCAGCCCAATGCCAGAATCGCAGAGGAGAGGAGTGTGGTCAATGCCAAGTCTAGCCATAACTTGGTCTTCTTGGTTATTGGACCAAATATATTGGCTACTGGCCATCTTAATTTTTAGAAGTCTCCACATTTTTATCCATTTGTTAAACTTGTCACTCCATCTGTGATTCACGTTACCGTAGTTTTTATGCTTGGTATGATTAGCTGAGTAGATCACTTGATAAGCAGTAAAAGTGCATCCCTACGAGCGGGGGACCTTCTTCACGTGCATCATCCAACCTTGCCTTTGTATTAAGCTTTGGTCAGGACCATCTCCTCTTTGTATTGAATCCTGCCAGCCGGCCACAGATCTGTTCCGATCTCCCTGAACTACAGGATCCACTCTGTCCACTGAAAAGCTTGCGGTCCGTGGATACCACAACTGTCGTCAGTAGAACATTTTCAAGGTCACTGGGATTTTACTAGGCTATTACCCTAAGTTACAGTCCGTGTGTATGGGCCGGATGACTGGATTTGGACGACGTCCAAAAACATTTTGCCACATCAATGCTCATACAAAGGGACTCATTGATCTTACAACTAACATCGCGTCTGAGCTTGCACACCATAATCAGAACGACAAGAGACAGTGGAAACTTGCTGGTTTGCAATTTAATGAGTTAACGGCCCCGGACACTATGCATGTCTGCCGAAATCATTGAAGAACCCAGAGCACAAGGCATCTCGATCATATATCCCCTGCGCTTGCTTGTCAGTCCTCCTCCTTCCTTCACATCCCACTGGCCACCTTCGATCCAAAGCATCATACACGTCCACAAGTCCATATCGCTTCCTGGATGAGAAGCAGCTAGCATGGTGGCTCCAAGGTTCAAGCCGGTCCAGCAGTGCGCCGCGGACGGGCGGTCGCAGCAGACGGTCGCCGCCGACCTCGACGGCACGCTGCTCCTGTCGCGGAGCGCGTTCCCCTACTATATCCTCATCGCGTTCGAGGCCGGCAGCCTCCTCCGCGCGGTGGCGCTCCTCCTGTCCGTGCCGTTCGTGTACCTCACCTACATCTCCGTGTCCGAGTCGCTAGCCGTGCGCACGTTCGTGTACATCGCCGTCGCCGGGCTGAGGGTGAGGGACATCGAGGAGGTGGCCCGGTCCGTGCTCCCCAGGTTCTACGCCGGCGACGTGCACCCGGAGGGGTGGCGAGTGTTCCGCTCGTTTGGCAGGAGGTACATCATCACGGCGAGCCCCCGGGTGATGGTGGAGCCGTTCGCCAGGGCGTTCCTCGGTGCCGATAAGGTCATCGGGACGGAGCTGGAGGTGGACAGGTTTGGGAAGGCGACGGGCTTGGTGGCCAAGCCGGGCGTGCTCGTCCACGAGCACAAGAGGCAGGCGGTGGTGAGGGAGTTCGGCGACGCGTTGCCGGACGTCGGCATGGGAGACAGGGAGAGCGACTTCGACTTCATGTCCATCTGCAAGGTATGATCTATGTTTGGTTAATCAAGTAATCAACCCCCTCAAAGGAGGAGTAACAAATACGGAGTACTATGCAAAATGTACGCTTTATAACGAGTGAGGGAGATGACGAGAGTCGAAGGATCTACCACTTGCGAACACATCGTACACACTAGAATTCTCTCTTTAATTGCACCTAAGCTAGTTTCAGAATAGTAATTTTTTTTGCGGAAATCCTACATCTATGGGTGATTTCTACGGACCCAGACTTACGGATTGAATTCACATGCTATGATTGGCTGAATCCATCCCACCTCCCGTGATTTCCGCGCCGCTGACCCTCTGCATTTCCTCCATGTCTGTCCGTAGGTTGATTCCGTAGAAATCTGTCCGTAGCTGTAGCATAACTCTTTTTTTTTGTGAGCAAAATATTCAGAATATATACTCTATAATCTCCGTTAAGATATTTGATAAGACTTTTACTCTCTAATAAAGCCCTCTGGCAACATATGTAAGATAATAAAGTGAACACAACCACATGTAACTCATTGAAGCCACACAAATATATTTGTGGGGGAACATGCATGTCTCTTATTTGTTTGTCAGATCTGGAAGGAAACTAAATATAGACAAGGAATTTTTCTAATGCGAAACCAAACAAAAATAAATGTACATTCAAAATACCATTTTAATTTGAAAGTTATCTCACATAAATATGGCCTATATTTTAATATTTATCAATTTGGCAGTACAATAGAAATTTGGCAGTACAATAAATTCAAAATGTAAAAAAGTTAAGTACAAAGGGAAAACTTGTTTGCTCATCCCCTCTAGACTAAATAAAAATAATAGAAACAATCATTACAACTCAAATTGTTGCAAATGGTTGAATAATAAGTAGAATCTAACGTAAATAATTTGAGACACATTGTGTTTTATTATTTTTTCTGTATAAATAACATTACAATGTGTACTCTCTGAGTTTTAATACAAAAAGTTATATTGTTTCCAACAGGAAAACGTGACTTCTTCTCAGACTTATAAAACTCTAAAATTAACATACATAAGTGATTTAATCTGACTATCCTGATATATTTTATAAACGATGACATGGTTACTATGAATCAAACTCTTACTTCATTGATCCATCCAATTTTATGATCTACCACAGACAAGATTGATCGTAACAAAATCTTTAGTGGGTAAATAAAAAATCATAATAAAATAAAATAAATGTTTAATATTTGATCACCATCGACTATCTTCGTGCCTTGTCAATTTTCCTTGTAGTGCGCATCGTCACAAAAACCATCTAGGTCCAAAAGAGAGTCAAATCCCTTGTGCCTACAACTACAAACATCATGATCAGGTGAGTAAATATTGTATTCCAAAACCATAACTGATGTGATACCTACATAACTTAACCACACATCTTTTGTTATCCATATAAACCACTCTAGGAGCCAAGTGCATCAGAAACCCCAAACCATACCCTTGGTGGCTCGTAACGGACAAATGATTTGACGTGTGGGATTCACTTGCAAGGGCCTACATTGCAGTGACATGATTTTTTTTTGTGAAACTTACATGTTCATATCTTCTTCTTACTCTTACTCATCCACTCAATACCGAGGCCTCCCCTCTTGTATTTATCCTTCTAACTTTAGTTGAGATAAGAGATATAAAAGAGATAGGAGGTTTTGGGTTGCGAATACCACCAATTCAAGGGGTTTTGCTTAATTTATATGGTGAAATAGAGAGGTCGTTTCTCAGCTCGTGGAGCGGTGAATCCACCCAACAATACAGTCGTATATGAAAACATGAATTTTGATATTTGTGTTAATTAAACACTCTAGGTTTACAGATTTTGCTAGTGCAAAAGAGTGGTTATTATGTGACTGGCTGCAATTATTTAAGAGTGAAAAATGCTTTGAAAGAGAGAGGCAAAAAAAGAGTCCATGGTTCACTCAGGCACCGGGTTATGCATTCAAAAGATGAATAGTGAGTGCCGTTGCTTACAAGATTATCCCCGAAAAGAAATTTAACGGCCGAGAAGAATGGATCCTTGGCTCACTTTATATAGTATATCTGATGTGAAATATGTTTAACTTGTTCATAAGTGAAAAAATGCCTTAAGACCCTATCTGTTTTAGGTAATACTGAAAAGCGTCTACAAATTACATACGTTTCGGGGGTTTCAATCAAAATTTCCTAGAAAAAAGGCGATTTGAGCATTTTCTGAAAACTAGGAGAGCGGTGGTGGATCTAGGATTTAATTATTTGGATGTAGAAGTGAACAAAACACCGAATTCGAGCACAAAAACCGAACTTGCCAAATCCAATTCGAAGTTGAATAAACCGGAGCTAATTTTGGTGGCTAATTATTATAAACCAAATTTAATCATGTGAATCCATTTTTTAGTCTTCTATTAACTAAAACAACTGGCCAAGACGTTGGAAAGCGAGCATGCATGATTGACAGCTTACGGGGACAAGGGCACCGACTAGCTCTCGACCGTGGCCTCTGCCTCCAACCTATCCCCCATCCTTGGCAACATTCGGCCAAGCTAAGCACACATCTTGAAAACTCCCGGCGTCCTCTCTCCATCCACCCCGAAGAGATTGACTCCCGGGTTACCCCTTACAAGGGCAACTCCGGAGTACCCCCGATCCGATTTAGAAGGATGACACCCGATCTTCCCCCATCGCCCGCTGACGCCGCCGGAGCCGGTGGCCATGCCATGGCTGTCGAAAAAGGCAGGCAGGGCTAGCGTACCCTGCCAGATTTCCTTCGTGCGGGGGGTTCGGTTCCTTGGCGGCGCGGGTGGAGGTCGAGCAGCGAAGTGGAGGGTGCTTTCCCATGTGCGTCATTTGTCGGAACGCTGCAGGGAGGCATGGATGAGGCTGGGAGTGTCAGGCATGCGGTGATGGTCGGGGGTACGACGTGTAACCTACGGCGATGGCACTCCTGCGCATGCCTAGACTGCACAACAATCTTCCTCCTGTCGCTGTCACGTGTGTCTGATCTGCTCGATCTGTTAGCCGGAACCTAGCCAACTGCATATATAGGGGCCCTACCGGTGTGCTCGAATAAACCTGGCGACCCTAGGGTTCCTCTTGCCTCAAGACAAAGATCTGCATGATGCATGTCCTTTCTGATATGGCCGGAATGACGTGTTCCAGAAGGCTCCGTCGTCGAACTCCCATGAGCATGTTATGTCTGAAGATTGTTGGATCAGATGGAAGTCGGTCACATCCATTGGTTCTATGTTAAGGAGGGAGCGGCGGGAAGCTCTGCTATCTGTTGCATATACTTTACTCCATGGTGAAGTCGGAGACGGAGAATGTCATGGAACCCGGTATTGAAGGACTAGTAATGGTGATTGAAGTCTCCAAGGTTAAGGAACTTGTTTGGAGTTTTGGATTTCGTATCGGCTATATGTAAGTGGGGACGACAACACATGGTAAGTTCAATATCTTACTTTGCAAGGTGAAAATTCAAGGTCTGAATTTAATTGGTTGTGTCTGGTAATTGACTTGTTGAATGCATTATTTAGAACCGAAAACTCAACAGTTACCGAATAACAAAAATTGGTGTAATTTTGGTTGTCATTTCTCATTAGCCGAATTGTAAAAGCCAAATAAACCAAACATAATTTCCTTTTAAAACTGAATGCCCAGGCCTAGTTGGGGTGCCATGATTTGAGAACACAATATATCTCAAATGCGACACACGGACTATTTTTCGTTTCAAAATTACTATGCATTAACAAGAAAATAGGGGCGTGTAACAGTAAACATTGAACCATTCCCATAAGGTGTTTTACTGTGCGATTATGTGTCCTGCATACACGAAGCAGCATTCTCTTGGATATCTATGTCATTGACTAATAATAACGCATAGTGTCCTATTTGTGCATGCGTGCTTGCAGGAATCCTACATCGTGACTCGCAGCAAGTACACCGCGGTGCCCAGAAACCAGCTGCAGAGCCCCGTCATCCTCCATGACGGCCGCCTCGTCCGGCGCCCGACAGACATCAACACGCTGCTGACCTTCTTGTGGTTGCCTATCGGGTTCAGCCTTGCGCTCCTCAGAGTGCACGTGAACCGGCTCCTCCCTTACTGCCTCGTCTTCTACGCCTACAAGCTCACGGGCATCAAGCTTGCCGTGCGCGGTCACCCGCCGCCGCCGCCCACAAAGCGCCGCCCGGGCGTTGTCTTCGTGTGCAACCACCGCACCATGATCGACCCGGTAATGGTTGCCGCCGCTCTGGGACGCAAGGTGACATGCATCACGCTGACCGGGGAGCACGACGGGAACGAGGCCCGCGTCCGGCGTCTGGTCGAGGATGGCGACGTCGTCGTCTTCCCCGAGGGCACCACCTGCCGCGAGCCCTTCCTGCTGTGTTTCAGCGCGCTGTTCGCGACTCTCACGGACCGCATCGTGCCGGTGGCCATCGCCACCAAGGAGAGCATGTTCCATGGGTCGACGGTGCGCGGGTTAAAAGTCATGGACCCCTACTTCTTCTTCATGAACCCGTGCCCGACGTACAAAATCACATTTCTCGAGCAGCTGCCGAGGAAGCTCACCTGCGGCGGTGGCAAGTCGCCGGTCGAGGTAGCGACCTACGTGCAAAAGGTGCTGGCTAGGGAGCTCGGGTTCGAGTGCACGAGCATCACGTGCAAGGTGAAGTACGGGATGGTTACCTGCACCGACGGTCGCGTGCCGTCAAAGGACGAAGCACTAGGAGAAGGCAATAACACAACCACTGGTTAAGCGAGGGCGCTGAGAATTTTTCATGTGTTGATAATGGCCATCCATGTTTCCCATTCTGATTTGTTCTAAGAAAATTATCATTTTCTGTTGTTTTATGGTGATCCAAATTCATATATGAAGATAAAGGAAAGTTCGGCCTCCGCTACGCTTCGGCCCGTGAGTTGATACCGAGTCGGAGTTGGATACACAGTTACCGACCTAGTTAGGTCAGGACCGCCTTTATATACCTCTTGTAAGCCGCCGCACGGGATAAGCCACATATTGTAAATCCCGGCGCGATTGTAACCTCACCCCGAAATAGTGAAGTATTGCTGGCTGGCGCCCGTGGTTTTTTCTCTTCCTTGTTGGAAGGGTTTTCCACGTTAAAATCTCGTGTCCCCGTTGGTTTGATCTTGCTTAATTTCATCGTTGATTTGCTATTGCGTGTAACATTTTCCACAGAAAAAGGTACAATTTGCAGCTATTTTTTAATTAAAACAATACATTTTTTTAGGTATTCCAGAAATAATATGGGTTTTCAAGAAATTTCAAAAATAATACGGCTTCGGGTTAACCCATGCCGACAAGGTCCTATCGGGCGTGGCGACGTCCACTCGGCCACGTGGAAGCTGATTAGTGGCTGGACCACGTCGATATCGGCCAGTCGGTCACGTGTGGCCTGCAATTGGCCACGTCGATGCCGATAGCGGTATCGGCTTTGCCGAAGCCGATATGTGGCTCGCAAATATCCCGCCCTGCTCTTTCCTTCTTCTCTTCTTCTTCGTGTTACAAATCCGAGGCGCTTAGTCGATCTACCGAGGACAAACAATCACAGCAAAACACGACACCGAGATTTGTTAACGCAGTTCGACGCTCAACGCCTACATCTGCGGGGCATGACTACGGGCGCTCCTCTCCATGTACTAGTCAAAGTACCACCGACGACAAGCCCGCCGAGGCAATACAGACGCACCAGATCTCAACGCCACGCCGGTCCGGCCGCCCCTGCCACGGGCGCCGGACCGTCCCCTCGTGATCTTGTGTCTAGTCTACCAGCTTTCGTCTAGTCTATTTGGGTTACCCCTGGTGCCTTTATATATTAGGTCAGGTTACACGTGTCCGACTCAAACACCTAACCTTCTGTTTAATTACAAGTCTTAGCGTAGCCCTACTCGTACACATATTCGACATATATTCCAACAAACTCCACCTTGGCGAATATGTCATTCGCCATCTTGAAGCCGTCATGCCGAATCTCTGCATACCTGGACTTGAACCATTTATCATGACCTCCGCTGCTACTCCGTTGACTCCATATGACTCCACCTGCAACCGTAGTCCCTTCCTTGTTTCACCACAGTCAATGCTCCCACGAAAATTAAGTTCTTCCCCACTCTTGTCTTGTGCTCCCAAATCTCCGGAGTATCCGTCCACCGCAACCACACAACGATCATAAAGTCACCACATCGACAACGCCGTTGCATCGTCGCTTTGGTAGCCTCGTCCTTGATCTATGTGAAGGTGAAAAACTCACATATTAGGTGTCACAAAAAAAAGAGTTACCTGAACTCATCATTCTCGCTATTGTTGACTGCATCTCTGAAAGATTGAAGAAATTTCGCCGTTGCCTTAAGTCATCTCTAGTCAAATTCACAACTGTCTCATCACCGCTTTCGCAGATCCTCCATGGCCAACAATAATCCATCTCCATGGTCTTGATAGATAGTTACCATCATGAACCCGTTACTCGCCAACACTGCTTCAGCACCCATTGCACTCATGTCTGACCACATGTCTGACCGTCAGTGCCTTGGTCTGTCGCTGTGTCCCGTGCTTACCGCACGCCTCGCTGCTATTACCGCGTCGAGCATCCACAATCTTGGCCAAGATCTCAAGGGTCGATAACCCACACCATCTCAGGCCCCACTGCAGATAACCATCGGTCATACCTGACCAATGCCGAGTTCCACGCATCTCTCCGAACCATGAGCTCTAGTCCGAACCACGTGCTTCTCGCCTTCCTGCTGAATAGGCTTCGACTCTCTGTACTTACGCCGTAGCCCCTCCATCAGCCGAGTGGAATCGTTAGACTCCAGCTCCACCTTCAACATGCTTTCATGGTAGACGATCAGTCCACCCCCGCGCCCGTTGACTCCAAGCTCTCCGGTGTGCTCACCGCCTTGAGTTAACTCCGCGCCGTCGCATGTCGAAGCACGCATAACCATGCGCCGCGTGTTGCCACGCCACAGAATTCGGACACCATCAGCCGTCACGCTCCTAAGTCGTCGTCGCCGATCTTTACCGTCTTCTGTCCCGTCAGACTGTTCAGTCCAACCCAGTCGAACATATCCGACTGCAATCATGCTCCACCTTGCGCCTCGTGCACCCGCCAAATTGCCATGTACCGTATGACGCCCCATATATGCATGATCCTCCACGGCGTACTCCAAACTCCACGAGTCTTATACGCACATCGTCCGTCCCACCATAGATTTTCCGGTACATATTTCTCGTGAACAATTATAGCTTCAACCACAATTATCTGGACCCACGTAGCCTTTTTCGTGCACGTCTAGCGAAAACCCGATCAAAATTTGATCTCAAGCAGACCACACCTTTGCTCACGCCATACACCAGATGCTCTTTGTTGTGCTACTATCCAATTCACGAAAAAACCTTCCTGGTTTTGCACCACCGTGCCATCATCTTATAGGACCTTTTTTTTTTCTTTTCACCAAACAAATCTCATGTGCTCATTGCTCCAACCGATGCATGCAAGTTGGTCTTGGCCTTGATGCACCGCATGGAAGATTCCTTCTGGACTAAGCGTCCTAGGCCTTCTTCATGTGCACGTTGACCCTAGACTCACAACCCCGTGTCCGTACGCGCCAATGGTCGAGGACTCCTGCCGCTGCATGTCGCGGTCCCATCGAGAGCACCTTGAGCACGCGTCTTGCACGCATCCGAGCAAATCGAGTCCAATTGTGCCGCCAACTCGACAAGATAGAACCGATCCATATCGTGAATTTCAGCTGCCCACCCGGACTCCGTACACACTGCTGATGCTGTTTCCGATCGCTTCTTCAAGTTCAGACGTACCCAGATCGCCATCTCGCCCGCACGTCCCTCAACGACACGTGACGACGCCCGATCACAACATCTGTCCTCCTTCCTCTAGACCAATCTTTTGCGACCTCCGAACCTGACGCTCTGATACCACTTGTTACAAATCCGAGGCGCTTAGTCGATCTACCGAGGACAAACAATCACAGCAAAACACGACACCGAGATTTGGTAACGCAGTTCGGCGCTCAACGCCTACATCTGCGGGGCATGACTACGGGCGCTCCTCCCCATGTACTAGTCAAAGTACCACCGACGACAAGCCCGCAGAGGCAATACAGACGCACCAGATCTCAACGCCACGCCGGTCCGGCCGCCCCTGCCACGGGCGCCGGACCGTCCCCTCGTGATCTTGTGTCTAGCCTACCAGCTTTCGTCTAGTCTATTTGGGCTACCCCCGGTGCCTTTATATATTAGGCCAGGTTACACGTGTCCGACTCAAACACCTAACCTTCCGTTTAATTACAAGTCTTAGCGTAGCCCTACTCGTACACATATTCGACATATATTCCAACACTTCGTCCTCTCTCTCTTCTTCTTCGTCCCCTCTCTCTCTCTCTCTCGTTTATCTCTCTTCTCTCTCTCAACTCGAAACCAGCACCATGCCAACACGATTCTGAGCCAATTTCGGTCGTTGTTCCACAAAAGATTCACCCTAGATCTAGTAGGGAGCAAGGGAACCCGATCTACTGATGGATAGCTCGTGGAGGCGATTTGGTGGTGCTATTTGGGAGCAATGGTGGTGCTGCGGTAGAGCTTGGTGTTGGGGTAGCCTAGGCTGCGTGGTGGTGGTGGTGCTGCTGCTCCGGTGGCTCAAGGCCGCTGGACGGAGGGGTTTCGCACGCTTCAAGAGTATGATTCAACTAGGTCTTTCTCTGTCAAATATTTAGGTGTGTGCGAACATTCAGGTATATATTTAGGTCTCAAATATTTAGATGTGCGCGAATATTTTAGTTATATATTTAGCTGTCAAATATTTGCCACGATCTTCTAAGATGGGAATCACTCCTCCGTACAAAGAGAGATACAAGACTGGGCGCACTCGGTATTCTTGATATCATTAAGTTTTGTAGACAATGCATGATAATGATACATCACGTGGGAATGTTCAAGATATCGCTTATCGAGACCGATGATAAAGGGTAAATCGGCCTATTTATCGGAATATCGGACGAAATATCGGAATATCTGCCGAAATATTGGAATATCGGCAAAAATATCGGCCGATTTATCCTATCGGCCAGACATCGGTAAGCGATAAATCGGCCGATTTATCGGAATATCGGCCGATATCTATAACAGAGTATCACAATACGGTGACTCAATAACGAGTAAAAAAAATCTTACCGGTTAACGAGACAGATAAAGTTATAGTGACCAAAGATTAATTCACGGCAATACCGGAATCCATAGTTTCGGGTAAGTTCAGTATCATGAGTAATGGGAAAATTATATAATAGCCATCAGATTCAACAGTTTATTCGTATAGTACGTGGGAGTCAATATGGGCGTATGTGGCCTCGCTATTGATTATTAGAAAGGAAAGAGTTTCCAATTTCATGTTCAGACACTATCGAACAAATAGGGGAAACACACTTAAATTAGGTCTGGTTCATGTGTATATCGGTAGGTCCAGATCACACAAGGAGTATCATCGGAACGGTATTTATGCGTAATAGATATATTTTATATACCAGACAGAATTTATATTAGGGCATTAAATGTCCCAGAGTAATAGAAATTGTTTCTATTACTACCGGAATTTATTCCGGAGATGTGATGAGATGTTCCGGGGCATGAGATGTCCCGGGGTGTCAGAAATTTATTCCTGACATCGTTAGATAAGATCGATGATTTTATCTAAAGGGGTCACAGGGTTCCGGAAGAGTTTCGGGCAAAAACCGAGAAGGGGGGTGCCGGAGGAGGGCAGGACTGCCCCTCCTGGACGCACCGAAATTTTGGGGGCTGCCAGGTGAACCCCATGACACCACGCATTGGCACATGTCAGCACTGCATTTTCCCAGATTTAATTGGAGATAAAGGGAGAAAATAAAAAGGGGGAACAAAAAGGGAAATAGAGGTGGGGTTGGACTCCACTAGGAGAGTCCAACCCGAGTTGAGCAAGGAGAGGGGATGCATCCACCTTCTTGGTGCGGCTAGACCCCCTCCTAGCTCAACTTGGACTCTTCCTCCCCTTTGGTATGTCTCCCCCCTCCAACTATAAAAGGACCCCCAAGGCTTGAGGCAAAACATAATTTTCTGAGCAATTGTCTCTCAAGTCTCTCTCTCCCTCTAATAGAATTAGAGCGTCTAATTAGAGATTCTAATTTGAGCCCCTCTAATTGAATTAGAGCTTCTTCTATTCAGGGTTTTGAGGTTTGCTCTCCCAATTAGATATAGGATTTTAATTTCTCTCTCTCTCTCTCTCTCTCTCATGCGTTGAGAACTCCACTTACATATACACCTGTGGCGTTTAGTCCTGGACCGCGAAGCGCTGCAGAACTGGTCCCGACAGAGGGTTAACACGCGAGACCCTCACTCTGCCGGATGAAGGTGCTGGATATGGGGAGTCGGCAATATCCTCACCCACAGGCTTGTGCGCGAGGATCTTCTACAGGCTTCATTGCCATCAAGACCTCTTCCACTTCTATGGTGATTGGTACACGATCTCGAGAACTAGATCTTAGAATTGTTATCCACTTGTATCTTCATAGATGGATCTTGGCAGTTGTGTAGCATGCATGGCGAATTATTTTAAATTTCATGTGCACACAACCTAGCAGTGATATCAAAGACATCTATGCGTAGGTACAAGATTTGATCTAGAGCATCGGTGAATGAGGGCATTGCATAAATTTATGCAAGTACGTTGGAAAATTCTCCAACATTCATATTATCTATGATTGCTTCCCAATAAACTTTTTTGTTTTATTTCCCACAGCATATCGAGATTTTTATAAACTTCTAGAAATCCTAGAACGTTCTAGTTGCCCCTACATATGTCGTCTAGTCCGACCAAGTGCTTCAATAGTTTTAGGTCTCTTTATAATTGGTCTCTTTAATAGCATTATGGAAAGGGCATGTAGATTGGATCCACACAGGGGTCATGGTTATGAGTAAGTTTAGATTGAGGCTCTAGATGTTTTCGTAATGTCTGTGTTTCAATCACCCTGCAATGTCGATATAGCGACGTGAATAATCATGCCTTATGGAAGTGTAAGTTACTTAGCGGTTTGTTTTGTAGATCCTACAACCATGCTAAAAGTTGCAAACGAACCTTAGAGGCATCTAACTCTGTTTTGCAGGAAACGTGATGTGGTGTAGTCTCAAAGTTTAGAATTTTGAGATGCTTTACCTAACATTGTTTTGTAGGCAGTAAACCATCCTAAACCCGATCATGGCAATGATGGGGAAAATAAGGATTGCACCTGTCGTGAATCTCGACATGGCACCACCAATGCAGGATCCATTGGAGATGAAGGAAGACTATACTACACCACTAGTTATTTTACTCGTGCATGTTATATATGTTTTCTTTATGTCCTTTGGTTGCGCAGTAGACGTGATTATTAGGGTGATTCCTCATAAAAATATCATGGTAGTTCGTGCTCTCCCAACTATAGCACCATCAAGCTGATTGGGGTGTGCGTTCATCATATGGATACAAAGGTCAACATGTTCTTATGATCGGAAGGTGGGCATTAAGATGGTCCATGTTCATCACCTGGATACAGGGGTCAACATGTCATCACTTGTTGCAGCATGATGAGTTGGTTTTCTTGTTGTTTAGGCATGAAAGTCATGAGCTCGAAGAACATACACCGAAAGGTGTAGCAGAAGTCACGGTGGGAGTGATTGGCAATTTTTCCTACTCGCTGTAAGCTTGTAAGAATTGAGGTGGACACATCCTTTGGTTAAGAGTTGAGCGTAGATTCTGTAATACACTAAATTCCGATCACGAGGAATATCAGATTTAGTGGGACCACATAGTTATTTTATTTTAACCAGTGGTTGGTAAATAATTATGAACATGTCTAAGTGAACTATTAAATTGTTGTAGATCAATAGTTCGCAAAGCACCTGCTATTAACCTTGGTCCACTACTTGAGAATAAACCACGTGTTGCCAATGGATGTAACTATGCGGATTGGGTCCGTTCCCTGAGAATTGTTCTAAGGGGTATCAAGAAAGAGTATGTCCTCGATGCTCCTCTTCCAGAGGATCTCGATGACAGTGCTTCTGATGCTAAAAAGGATGATCACACCTTGATGACGGATGATTCAATAGTCGTTCAACGTCTTATGTTGACATGTAAGGATCCTGAGTTGCAGAAACAATTTGACCGTACGCCTGCGTATGACATGATCGTTACACTCACGGCCATGTGCCGGACACAAGAAAAGACTGAACGTTATGAGATAACAAAGTTTTTGTGGTCATGTCACATGGTAGTAGGAAGCTCAGTGAGCGAGCATGTAATAAAGATGTTTGGTTACGGAACTAGACTTCTGACTTTGGGGTTTCCAAACCTAGCTGAGATAAGTACATATTGGGGGGGGGGGGGTACAATGGTTTCATCATGAATTACAATATGAATGGGATGGATAAAACACCAAATGAGCTCATTGCTATGCTAAAAACTACCGACGCTGGTGTGAGGAGGGAAAAAATTCACATTTTATTGTTTCCCAAACCACACATTCAATAAGAAAAGGAACAGAAAGGCAAAATGTATTAAGGCACATAATAAGTCCAAGTTTTCTGCACAGAACAAGTATGAGTGTTTTTTATGTAAAAAATAAAGGGCATTGGAAGAGGAACTGTAAAAGCTTCCTCAAGAAAAAGAAGAAATTAACCAAAGGTGATAAAGGTATAAGAGTTATACCCAAATGATATATGTAATTCTTACTAGTATCTCTAGTGTATCGATTACTAAAATTATTTTATGCATTCGATAAAGGAGCTGCGAAATGTAAGGAGGAGTAAGAATAAAAGATGTTGATGAGCGTCAAGTTTGGCACATAAAGAATCATCCAAGGATTTCTGGGTTGAGCAACGGGAATTTATAAGTTCCACCAAACTACTACGCAACTGCTAAGATCTTTCTATATAGATACAAGTGAATATAAATTTCAGGATCTACTTTCAAGATCGTGTACCAAACACTGTTGAAGAAGAAGAGGTGTCGATGGCGATGTCAATGAAGCCTATAGAAGATCCTCATGCACAAGCCTGTGGGTGAGGATGTTGCCGACTCTCCATATCCAACACAGTAATCCAGCAGACTTAGGGTCTCATGTGTTACCCCTCTAAGAGTATGCACACATACGTGGAGGAAAATTCCGCGGCGCTTCTCCGTCCAGGACTTGACATTGCAGGTGTATATGAAGGTAGAGTTCTCAATACATGAGAGAGAGAAGAATTAGAAGCTAGGTCTAATTGGGAGAGGCTGAACTTAGCCCAATTAGAAAAAGCTCTAATTCTATTAGAGGAATCTCTAATTTAATTAGAGGAGACTCTAATCCTGATTAGAAGATCTCTAAACCAATTAGAAGGGCTCTAATTAGATTTCTATAATTAGTCATTCTAATTACTAGAGAGGTTCTAATACTATTAGAAGTGATCTATTTTGTTCTTCTAATTATTAGAGAGATCTCTAATCAATTCGAAGTGCTCTAATTAGAAGCTCCAATTAGTCCTCTAATTCTTCTAGAGAAAGAGAGAGACCAAGAGGATCAATTGTTATGTCTCCAAAGAGGAGGAGGGTGGGGATTATATAGTGGGACAAGGAGGGCACCTTCCATAGGAGAGGAGGTCGGTTTCTCTCTCCTTGGCTTGGCCGCATCCTAGACTCCAAGTGGAGTCCAATCCCACCTCCTTTTTTCCTTTTCCTTTTTCCCTCTCATTTATTTCTCATGAGATTAGGTTTTCCCCCACCATGGACCCCACCTGGCATTCCTTAAAATTACGTTTTGCCCCGGGGTGGGGAGAGGGGAATTCCCCTCCCCCCTCCGACACTACTTCCATATAAGGAGAGTCCCCCGGAACTTTTCCGGAAACCCGTTACCACAATAAATAAAATCATCGATATTATCTAACAATGTAAAAAACATTTCTATCAGCCCGGGATATCTCATACCCCCCTGCATTTTGTCTGTAAAGCATGCAACCTTTATTTCTCTTTCATAATGTCTCGAGAATAAATTTCGGTAGTAACATAAACTGTTTCCGTCACTCTAGGACATATCATACCCTTGTTATTAGTTCTCTCTGATATATAAATTATATTTATCACGTAGAAACAACATTCTGATGATACTCCTAGTTGATCCCGATCTACCAATATACACAAAAAATAATCCCAAACTTAAGTGTGTTTCCCCTACAGGTTCGATAGTGTGTGGACATGAAATTGGAAACTCTTTCCTTTTCAATAATCAATAAAGGGGCCGTGGACACCCATATTGAATCCCACAGATTATACGAATGAATTGCTGAACCAGTTGGTTATTATACAAATCTCCCATTACTCACGATACCGAACTTACCCGAGATTATTGATTTTGGTATTGCCTGTGAAACAATCTTCAGTTCACAAATACCTTTGTTTCGTCTCGTTATACGGTAAGTTTCCTCTTTCTCGTTATTGTATTATGATATCTCACATGATGTGTCATCATCATGCATTGTCTGCATAACTTTTGGATATCATACCGAGTGGGCCTAGGTATGTATCTCTGTTTTTACGGAGGAGTAATTCCCATCTCAGAATATCGAGATAACATACTCCTTTAGAATTAACCAATAATTACCTTTATGTTCATGCAGTTTACAGTGTGACCCTCAATAGCACCAAAGTAAAACCTCTGGAATATATTATCAATATAACCTCATGGTAAAAGGATGCATTGTGAAATAACCGTGTTGTGGTATGATTCTAAGGGCAAAGATGTCTTAGTGTAATCTGTTAGCGTATCAATCTACTTAGGGAATACCCAAACATATTGTTCCCTTCCAACAATATGATATTCATTGATGTTGACAAAAAACAATATTATAGTCCATGACCAAAAAACATAATCATCGAACATCCATGAATTAGTCGTAAAAGGAAAGACTATGTTTTTTTCTGTGTTCATGTTACTACACGTGAGCATGAGTTTTCCTCTGAATCTCATATTCAGGAACCACGTCACTAATAGCAAAGTAATATGAATCATAATTATGAAACAGATGTATAAATATTATTACCTTTTCGGCACACATCCAACAGTCTCCCACTTGCACAATTGGCAAAATCCGTTTCCATAAGTCCATCAAACATCTAGAAGGTGTGGGTGAACACTCATGTAAACAATGTGTTAGAGAGATTTGTCATCGAACCCTTCTAAAGTTGTATGAACCATATGTATTATGAAGAAACTCTTTCTTTCATAATACCCTTTGATCATAAGATCAACTGCAGTCTAGGCTATTCTAGGTGAAACCTTGGTGAGTCAACTAAGAATACAATTTCGATGTTTATCACGGATCATCCTGCATCTTTCATGAAATACCACACCTACTCCATATAATGAACCGATAGCCAAAATATTAGAAGTATTTCAACTTCTACCCTTTACTACTAATTGTTGTAGTGTTCGTAAACCCATGCTTAAGTCAATTAAGCAAATCTAAGTCCTTCTATTCATATAATCAGAAGATTATATCTTAATCCTTGGTTAATACTTATCACATAAGTACTATGTAGTTATCTCATAAGTTATTTCTTATAATGTAACTATTACATTATAATCCTATTCTACGACCCTTTTGAAGAAACATCTTCAAAACTATTTTCAGGAGAATACTTAAAATAATCTTGGAGCTGAATGAACTTTTACCGAATTCAATTCTCCAATAATTATTATTTTAGAGGTTTTGATAGAATGCATTTTCTTAGGAACTTTGCATTATTATCATAAATGTTAAATCATTTGATTGTTGCTCACTGATGTTTTCCAACATTAGATCTTGCATTCGAAATTTCAATCTCTCGAGAGAACCTAGTTCTCACAAGTTTCAAACTTTCATTCAAAACTTCTTGCATTAATATATCTCATAAAACTTTGTATATTAATAACTTTGCTATAAAATGTATCTTAGAAATAATATTTTCAATGAAACATCTTTTCTGTCAAAAAAAATCTTCTAATGATTTCCAATAATTTAGATATCATTAAAATAACTCCCACTGACTTAAAAGAAAACATGACTTGTATAATTTCCTATGAAGTCTAAACAACTCTTGTTTTACTTCATAAATTATATTGTCACCCCAAAATTTTATACCAACTGGCTTTTATTTGTACATACAATTTTTTTTGCCCTTGTATAATAAACTATGTATTTAACAAAAACCCACGAGTTGTACTTAGTCCACAAACTCGATCAATTTTCCTTTAAGGAATATGTTTTTGTTATTCTCATACATATCTATTATACTGATCAACAAAGCTTTGCAACATATCACCAGATCTTTTATAGCCAACTCTTAATTTTGTCATAAAAATATTTAGGACAAACAAGCTTTATGGTCCCTTTATTCCAACAGGAATATCTTCAAGTATCTCAACTTTAACTTAACAGTATAAATTACTTTTTGACTCTATGTCATTCGGATATTTTAGCCCTTCTATTATCTTTACTAATTACATGCACATATTTGTTCAAGCCGCCTTGAAACTTTTATGTGCTGTCATGGTTAAGTATTTTCTTGATAATCAGCCATGCCTTAAACTGCAATGGCTCTCGGTTTTAGTCTAAAAGAATTATCAATTGGAAATGCTTCCGCTTGCACAACTCCAATAACTATTTCCGGAGATTCATCAATCCCTTCAAGAAATACTATCCTTGATGGAGGGGTAATAACCCGGTAGGCCAACTCCAAGGTATAACCCGGCCCAAAGGACGCTGCGCAAGATCCGGCTAAGGATAAAGAAACTTCTGGAAGGCCCAAGTTTGTAGGCCTCGTAACCCGGATTGTGGGTTACGGTAAAGGAAAGTTAGAGTTTGTATGCGGTGTACGGGTAGGATTCAGGGTGCGCCTTGGAGAGTAAGCCAGGGGGTACGGGTGTTTTATAAACCGACCCCTAGGTCTAGTTGAGAGAGATCTAAGAACCCTAGCAGTATCGCTTGGTATCGAGCATCCAGTGTATACGAGAGATCGAGTTAATATATTAAGATCGGAGACTCGGCGACTTGATTGCCGGCTACCAGATCGAGTTCCATCATGTTTTCCTCTGAGCTAAACCCTCTCCCAAACGCCTGTGTCGTCTTGCCCCAAGATCAGTTACCCCCGGTAACGTCTGCCGTGATTATCCCACGACAGTTGGCGCCACCGTGGGGCCTGCGTCCAAAGGTGTTTACATCACGGGAGAAGCTCGGAAGAACATGGAGAATCTTGTCGTCGGCGAGATCTACATCGACCACAAAGGAGAAAAGATGGTGGACGATTCCGGCTGGGGGCCAGAGTCGGATCACCTCGAATCCGGATCCGTCGTGACAATTGGGCGGATCAGCGTCTTTATCGGTATGGTACGTACGCCTGATTTAAAAGGACAATATCATGTGCATACTACAGGAACTTCTAACAGGGACAAAAAGATACTCAAGCAAGCTGTGAACTCGGTTTCCTCGGCTGTTCCGGGACACCTGAGATGGGCGGAACAAGAGATAACATGGAGCAGAAGAGATCACCCGGAAAGAATAGAGCACCCGGGAGTCTTAGCATTGGTAGTCGCACCACAGGTTAATGGTTACGAGTTAAAAAGGGTCCTGATGGACGGTGGAAGTAGCATCAATATCTTGTACTGGGAAACTTTTTCACGCATGGGTCTCAAGGAGTCCCAGCTGCAGAAAAGCTCAACAATTTTTCATGGCATAGTGCCGGGTCACTCGGCATGTCCCGAGGGGAAAATCGCATTGGAGGTAGCTTTCGGAGAATCAACGGATAATTATCGAGTTGAGTGGCTCACGTTCGAGGTGGTCAAATTGCGCAGTCCTTATCACGCACTATTTGGAAGACCGGCTTAGCCAAATTCATGGCCAGACCGTGTTATGTGTATCTGCAACTGAAGATTCCAGGTCCTAAGCAAACCATCACCATACATGGAAGCCGGGATATAGCGGCCGAGTGCGACAAAGGAGATTCGGTAATGGCCGAGCAGGCTTGCAGAAAAGAGGAACTCAAGTATTATCGGTCTCAAGTAGACCCGGAGGACAGGACCACATTGAAAAGGCCGAATACTGAGGACGAAAGAGCAAAATTCAAGGCAGCACAGGACACCAAGATGATAGATTTTGTCGAAGGTGATCCCACTAAGCAATTTACCATAGGGTCTAACTTGGACAGCGAGCAGGAGAAAGCACTTGTGGAGTTTATTCGTTCTAATGCGGACGTATTCGCCTGGATGCCTAGCGATATGCCGGGTATCCCTACAGAGTTGGCAGAGCACAGTTTGCATGTAGATCCCAAGTCCAGACCTGTGAAGCAGGGCTTGAGAAAGATGAACGAGGAAAGAAGGAAAGCTATAGGTGAAGAAATTGCTCGGTTATTGACAGCCGGCTTCATCATGGAAGTATTTCACCCGGATTGGTTGGCAAATCCGGTGCTAGTGATGAAAAAGACCAATGAGTGGAGGATGTGCATTGATTTTACGAGTCTCAACAAGCATTGCCCAAATGATCCGTTCGCACTACCAAGGATAGATCAAATCATAGATGCAGTGGCTGGGAGTGACCTATTATGCTTTCTGGACGCTTATTCCGGATATCATCAGATTAAACTCAAGAGGGAGGATTGGGAGAAAACATCGTTTATAACTCCTTTTGGGGCCTTTTGTTACAAAACCATGACGTTTGGGTTGAAGAACGCTGGCGCAACTTATCAACGGTGTATTCAGAAGTGCTTCGAGGACCAAATTGGACGCAACGTCCATGCTTATGTGGATGATGTGGTTATCAAGACCAGGAAGGCAGAAACATTTATCGATGATCTAAAGGAGACGTTCAAGAACTTAAGGAGGTATCAGATGAAGCTTAACCCGACAAAGTGCGTATTCGGAGTTCCAGCCGGGAAATTACTTGGCTTTATTGTTTCCGAGAGAGGAATTGAAGCAAACCCGGACAAAATCAAAGCTATCCAAAGTCTGAAAAAGCCGGAAAATTTGAAGCATGTTCAAAAGCTCACGGGTTGCGTAGCAGCCTTGAGCCGATTTATATCAAGACTCAGAGAAAAGGCAATACCCTTGTACCGGCTCTTGAGGAAATCCGACAAGTTTGTATGGGATCAAGAGGCGGATGAGGCGTTCGAGGCACTAAAGAAGCAGCTATCTGAAGCACCAGTGCTAGCGGCCCCGGGTCCTAAAGAGCCTATGTTGCTATACGTGGCAGCTGGCCCCCGAGCCGTCAGTGCAGTAGTGGTTGTGGAGCGTAAAGAGGATGGTAAAGGTTATCCAGTCCAGAGACCGGTTTATTATGTCAGTGAAGTATTATCAGAGGCAAAGCAGCGCTATCCGCATTGGCAAAAGCTGGTTTTCGGGGGTTTTATGGCCAGCCGGAAACTGAAGCCGTATTTCCAGGAACACCCCATAACAGTGGTTAGCTCAATACCAATGTCGGATATCATTAGAAACTCGGATGCAACCGGAAGAATAGCCAAATGGGCGATAGAAATGGGGGATTATCACATCAGCTACGAGCCCAGGTCAGCAATCAAATCTCAGGCTTTGGTTGATTTCGTTAATGATTGGAAACACACAGGCATGACTACCACGGTTCCAAACTCCGAGTCATGGATCATGCACTTCGATGGACCAAAGCAGTATGAGGGATCAGGAGCTGGGGTGGTGCTAACATCACCCAAAGGAGACAAACTGAGTTACGTACTACAAATTCACTTTGACTGTTCCAATAACGTGGCCGAGTATGAGGCCCTATTGCATGGCTTAAAGGTAGCCAAGGAGATGAACATCAAGAGGATACGATGCTTCGGAGATTCAGACCTTGTGGTACAGCAGGTGTCAGGAACTTGGGATAGAAAGGACGCAACTATGGCAGCATACCGCAGGGAAGTTGATAGGGTTGCGGGATGTTTTTTCGGGTATGAGGTGGAGCATATAGATAGAAGAAAGAATGAGGCAGCCGACGCCCTCGCTAGACTCGGCTCGCGCAGAGAGACGGTCCCACCCAACATTTTCCTGGACGAATTATGGCGACCATCAGTTAAAACCGAGTCAGAGGAGGAATTGGCAAGTCAAGACCCGGATTTAGGACTCGTGGCCACTGTACGCGCTATTCCAGAGTGGACAGAACCATTTTTGGCCTACCTATCACGAGGCGAGTTACCACAGCAAGAAGTGTTAGCAAGGCAAATTTTGCGGCGAGCAAAGGGATATTCTATCATCAACGGGGAGTTATACAAGAGAAGCACCGCGGGGGTCTTTTTGCGTTGCGTGGCACCAGAAGAAGGCCGGCAGATTCTCAAGGAAATCCATGAAGGCGATTGCGGGCATCATGCATCCACAAGATCCCTTGTGGCCAAGGCTTATCGACACGGATTTTTCTGGCTCACGGCTCTAGCAGATGCGGAACGATTAGTAGCAAGGTGTGACGGATGTCAAAGGTACGCTCGCCAAACCCATGTGCCGGCTATGGAATTACGGACCATCCCGTTAACTTGGCCGTTCGCTGTCTGGGGGATGGACATGGTTGGCCCCTTTCATATGCCACCTTGCAAGAAGACACATCTTTTAGTGGCTATTGATAAGTTTACCAAGTGGGTTGAGGTTATGCCAGTTACTAATTGCAAAGCAGCTACAGCAGTCAAGTTCCTGAAAAGAATTATCTACCGGTTTGGGTATCCCCACAGCATAATTACCGACAATGGAACCAACATGTCCCTTGGTGAGATGGAAAAGTTCTGTGGCAACAATGGAATCCGGCTTGATGTAGCATCAGTGGCTCATCCACAGGCCAACGGACAAGTGGAGAGGGCAAACCAAGAATTGCTTCGCGGGTTGAAACCACGATTGCGAGTCCCCTGTATCAGGGCTGCTGGCGCATGGGTCGAAGAACTTCCTTCCGTGGTTTGGGGTATCAACACTACACCTAACAGATCCACTCAGATGACACCCTTCTTCATGGTCTATGGTGCGGAAGCAGTGTTACCGAGTGACATTATCCATGATTCACCGCGAGTATCAGCTTACGTTGAAGTGGAGAACGAAAAAACCCGGCAGGACGCCGTAGATATGTTAGAAGAACAAAGGGAACAAGCCCTGGAGATATCAGCCATTTATCAGCAAGGTTTACGGAGGTATCATAGCCGGCGCGTGAAAACCCGGGTCTTCCAGGAAGGAGACCTGGTTCTGCGCTTGGTACAGTCAAACGAAGGAAAACACAAATTATCACCACCATGGGAAGGACCGTTTATCATAAGCCGGAATCTGCATAATGGATCGTATTACTTGGTAGATGCAAGGGAGGAGTCGGCTACAGTTAATGACACCGCTCATACCATTTCATCTATGCAAGAAAGAGACAGGCCATGGAACGTGGCTCAGCTACGTCCATATTATACTTAGTAAAGACTATATTGGCAAGAGGAATTGCACGATGTAACAGGCAGCAGGTTTCAGACGTACTCTTTTCCTATCCAGGGTACCCTTGGGGACTGGATGGGTTTTTAATGAGGCGGCTTGCTGACCTAACTTTTTCATATCAAGTAAAGAGATGGTTATTCTTATGTTCTTCAGTCTCAGTACGTTGCATATATTCAGGTCTTGGGGGCTGATTGCTTGAATAGCACAGTTGCAAACTCAAAGACCCGGCCTTGACGCCTATGAGTTATGAGGGCCGATTACTCGCAAACAAGTACGGCTGCAATCTTTTAACCGGACAAAGGAGCCAAATTTTCTTGACTTTTCTTACTTAAGCTCGATGTGACTCGCACTAAAATGGCATGATTTGCTCGCTTACGATTACAATCAGCCATGAAGCCCAATGGGACTTGGTTGACCCTGTCTTCGTACAGATGTAACAACATGATATCCATGCGAAAGCCGGCTTATAGTACAAGATAGTCAAAAGGGTCATCTAAACCACAAGTTATGCAGAGTACAGGGCTAATAGCCGGACACTCAACGATTATTAAGCATAACTTCAGAAACCTATGTGAAACGGCTCTGGGCTTTTTGGATTTAGCAGCAAACAATGCGTTCTCCTTGAAAAATCACGTATCCCCAACTCAGAAATCCGGGTCTTGGGGACTCGGGATCTTGAGAAAGAGAAAAATTGCTTAGTTGTTAAAGCTCAAAAAGTCCAAACATCCGAGTCTTGGGGGCTTGAGGACTTCGAAGCAAGTCCTCTTGTCAACACCCATGAAACCCGGAAAACGAGTCTCACAAAAGGAACAATAAAGAAAGTCGGATATCTAGAGCAAATGAGTTCAAAAGTGAATAAATTTAAAAGCTCAGAAGAGGCATAGAGTATATCAAGACCTTAGCGTGCATTACAAAATCCCGGTAAATGATATCAAAGGTGCACAGGCGCACCATCCAAAAAATAATTGTTTAAACGGCACATCGGCCGACTGACGCATGAGAAGTGGCATGAAGGAGCAGGTATCACTTGGCATTCTAAGCCGCGGCGTCCATCTTCGCCTTACCCTTGCCATCACTTGGGGTAGCAGCAGCACCCGGATCAGCAGTGCCGGCTCGCGCAGGAGGAGGAACGACTGGTGTGGAGGTAGCGGGCGCAGAGTCGGCTTCAGCCTTCTTTTTGGCAGCTTCCTCCCTCAACTTAGCAGCTTCCTCCTTCCATCGGGCAAGCATGTCATACGGCTCGGGAAGATCCGATTTAACAGCTTCACCAGCAGCATCATAAGCAGGAACGAGGGAATCGACATCTAAGCCGTCAGCAATCACGCTGGCCGGGTAACGGACCTCCTTCTGGACGGCCTGGAAATCCTTCACGGAGAACTTGGACCCATCAAGCTTGTATTCCGGGAAACCGCCCATAAGCTTGGCTAGCTCGAGCTTAGGGAAGTAAGCCTTGGCAAACGCAAGACCCCGGGTTACTCCAACCTGGCAGGACGAGCGTTTCGAGTGCCAAATCCACTCGGGGATAGTGGAGCAAGCGTCTAGCATTCTCTTCAGGTCGCCATGCCCTTTACTCGGCCACCGTATTTCTTGAAGGATCCATTTGGTTCCGGCGCATAGCTGCCGGATAACACTTTTGATAGTTTTCAGCCGGGCAATGTCACCCTCGTCCGGCATCACTTCATCCGGACCTGCAGAAATGGAAACATGAGTCAGGAAACTCCGGCTATTTATCAAAAGGATAACCCGGATGAAGAAACGTACCAAGCAAAGCACGATACGTATCAGCAATTTGAACAGAAAGGCTCGTTAGATCATCTTCTGCTGTGTGAGCCCTCCTCCTGTACTTCTTCATTATCGTCCTACTCCTACTGGCCTCAGCCTCGGCCGCCTCACGAAGAGCCACCTCCTTTTCAATGAGCTTGGTGGCCTCTGCCAGTTTCTCCTCAGATTGAGTCACGAAGTACTGCATGGATGCAAGGAAGGATTAGCCGGGTAAAGGGGCAAGTTATCAGTCGCCTATATCGTAAAGCTCCAAGCAAATTGTGAATCAATTCACTCGGAACTTGGGGACTGGATAAGGACACAAGCAATATTAGTCAGGTTTACCTCGTGTTTGGCTATTAAAGCCTCCAAGATGTTTTCTTCATTAGCCCTCAAAGCGCGCAGGGTTTCGAGCATCTGGGCAAACGTCAGGTCCTCGGGTCGGACACCGGAAGAGCCGGCAGCCTGGTCGCCTGATGGGGGAGCTCTCCCCGCCCTTGGGATCGAGACCCGGACAGTCTGAGTATCCGGGTTGGGAGAACCCATCCTCGTGTCCGGAACCTCGATCTCCTCGTCCACTGGTTCGGATGAAGCAGGAGACCCGGCGGCTTGATGAGGTGGATCCCCCAAGGGGCCTTGTTCCTGGTTGTTCTCAATATCACCGCTAGTCGCGGCATCCACGTTCTCAGTCGGCTCCTCTGTCGGACGGTTGTCCGTCGCCACATTCTCCGGGTCACTAACGGTGGCTTGAGCGCTAAAAGGAAGATGAGAGGAGGCAGTTAGCAATGGTGATTGAAAATTGTCAGGCATCAAAAGATGTCATATAGCAAAAACTTACCCGGTATTCACTGCGTAATCCGGCGGGAGCTCGCTGCTGGAAGCAGACGAAGATGTCAAAGGGACTGGCAGCGGAACCCGGAGTTGCCCGGCACGTGGATGGTTAGGAGAAGGGCGGCGCTGAGGAGAACTGGAAGGACGGGGCGGAGGAGCACTGGCACGATGGACGGGGGAGGTGGAGATACCCGGGTTAAGAGGATCCTCACCCGGGGAACTCCGAGTCACTCTGCGCTTGGCTGGAAGAGAATCCTTCAAGTACGACGAGTTCGATAATTGATGATTAAGTTGTCGCATGGTATCGAAGGAGTAAGGTTCAGAGGATATAGAAGAGAAAGGAACCTTGGACACTACCCCTCTGGCCTTCCTCTTAGCCCCAACTGTTGTTTCTTGATTAGATTCGGTAGCTTCCGGGTCATCTTCGTCCTTCTCATCTTCGTCCTCCAGCCCTGCGAACCGAGTATGTATCCGTGGAAAGGTTAAATGGGAGGAAAATGGTGCAAGTAAAGATAATACAAGATCCGGTGAATACCTTCATCACCGTCAACCGGCTCGTCTTCGTCTTCCGGGTCTCTGGAAGGGGGGGAGGTCTCAACTGTCCAGAAAGGGTCACCGGCCTGAGACAGAAAGATGAAAATAAGAGTTGGGAGCAGTATCGAGTCAAGATGAAGAAATAAACTTATGAGTATCGGGTCTTACCGCTGGGGCCGGGTTTTCCCGAGTAAACGGAGGTAACCCGGTGATTTTTTTTATCACCTCCAGTTTCTCCGTCAAGAAACCCTTGATGGTTTTGTTGGTATCCCCGGCTGCAAAGCTCTTGGTGGAATATCGGAGTGCGTCTGTGGTGTGCCCCGAGTATTCGCACATCAATTTAGTGCGGATAGAGTTAGGTTGGATCCGGAAGTCAACCCAAGTTTTCACTAAGTTGAGCCCAATAAGGCAAGGGCAGAGAGAACGGCTATCTTAGCTATCAAAGGTATGATTGCCTCCCTGTCCGAGTCAGGGGCGAAAGCATTGAAATTCTCGGAAGTGTTGAGGAGGCCCTCCGAGTAACCCGGCAATTTCTTCTCGCCGGGTGGAGAAGTGTCGTGACAGTAGAAGAAGGATAATTTCCAGTGTTTAACATGGGAGTTCAGATTAAGGGTTGGCATTGGGGAGTTTTTGCGGCGTTGGATGGATACACCGCCGCATGTGAGAAGTGCTCCGTCGCCGCTTTCGCGGCACGGCTTGCACTGGAAAAGTTCAATAAAAAGAGCCAAACTTGGCGGAGTGCACAAGTACGACTCGGATAGGACTATAAAGTGAGTAATATTCAACATAGAGTTAGGCCCTATGTCAAATATCCTGAGGCCATAATGGCTCAGGACCTCACGGAAGAAAGGGTGACCCGGAGGACGGAATCCCCGGGTCACGTGCTCCACGAAACAGATTACCTCGCCGTCGGTGGGTGTGGGCCGGGTTTCGTCACCCGGCGCCCTCCAGCGAATGTCCTTCTGAGGGGGGAGAACCTCCAACTCGGCCAGCTCTTCCAGCTTGGCCTTTGTGACTATGGATCGCCCCCAATTGGCGGATATGGATTGGGTTGCTTTCGCCTGGGCCGGCTGTTTCCCTTGCCTTTTGGGAGCCATGGGATCAACCTGCAAACACAAGGAAGAAAGATACAGGAAATAAGACTCGGGAATATTAGGTTATCCGAGCATGCACCTGGAGTATCAAGAAAGTATGAAAACTAAGAATTATCCGGGTATCACATCACGGAGTGGGGGTTGCGAGTTATCCGGGTATTAAGTACAACTCTAGAAATTATTGTTCACTTACGTATTGAAAAGTGTCTGAGGAAGACGGATGGTTGCCCATGTATCTACTGCAAGCAAAAGAGCCGGAAAAGGGGGATTTTCCGGGTGTCAATGATATGCGCGGAAAGTTGGGATGAAATGGATCTAGATTGGAAAACTTGCGAGCGATTCTACGAAGAAATTGGTGATTAATAATGGTAGGAGGGTGGTGTGTGATCATCAAATAGGTTATTAAAGGAGCTGGCAAGCATCTAAGCCATCTAATCCGGTGTGGCGGAAGAAGCGGCCCGCGGGTTGACCAAGATCCAATCCAGGATGGATCATAAAATTGCGGGGCTAAATTAACAAGTACAAGGAACTTACGGGGAGATACTGGAAGCCTAATGCGATGGCTGCGGGCGGCGTGGTCTGAATGCCCCTTTGCGATTCTTGGAGAGCAGGACGAGGGCGCGGGGATGGAGCTTTGTGGCGGCGTGGATGGCTTGAGAACGAACACGGCCGATGGTGGCTTTGTTCTGGTGGTGAGCCCTAGATTCTTGCGGTGGCGTTGCGAGAGCGCAAGGTGTGAGGAAGGAAGGGATAAGTTGGAGTGAGGCGTCGGATTCTAGGTTACCCTTTGAGCGCTATTTATAAGGTGAGGATGAACCTATTCTAACGGCCAGAAGCCAGAAATTATGGGGTAATGGCTATCCATGCGGATTTTGCGAGATATGCTTCAGGTATTGAGCGAGGTATCCGGGAAAAAAAGAGAAAGAGATCCACTCCGTGAAATCAGGGTCAATTATCGAGTAAAAGTATAGAATCTTGACGTTTTTATCAGGGTTTTGACCCGGAAATCTGAGCAATGTTCTTGGAGGAAAGCCGGGTTACTATATGGCCACCATGGAGTTAGGCCTAGCTATCTATCAAAGCACCTTAACCCGGCCTCCATACACTTGTGCGTTTGATATCTTTGCAGGGAATAGCAAGCGCTTCAAGGAAGGATCCGTGAAGCCCAAGCTATTCTGGGGACTACTGATGGAGGGGTAATAAACCGGTAGGCCAACTCCAAGGTATAACCCGGCCCAAAGGACGCCGCGCAAGATCCGGCTAAGGATAAAGAAACTTCTGGAAGGCCCAAGTTTGTAGGCCTCGTAACCCGGATTGTGGGTTACGGTAAAGGAAAGTTAGAGTTTGTATGCGGTGTCCGGGTAGGATTCAGGGTGCGCCTTGGAGAGTAAGCCAGGGGGTACGGGTGTTTTATAAACCGACCCCTAGGTCTAGTTGAGAGAGATCTAAGAACCCTAGCAGTATCGCTTGGTATCGAGCACTGGCAGTGTATACGAGAGATCGAGTTAATATATTAAGATCGGAGACTCGGCGACTTGATTGCCGGCTACCAGATCGAGTTCCATCATGTTTTCCTCTGAGCTAAACCCTCTCCCAAACGCCTGTGTCGTCTTGCCCCAAAATCAGTTACCCCCGGTAACGTCTGCCGTGATTATCCCACGACAATCCTCCCACTGAATTCAACAAGGAATTAATTCCTTAAGAATCACATATTCCTAGTAACAAAATTTTGTTACTTATGTGGTGGTTTCATATGAGGATTTTCAGTAACATTGGAACAACCAACAAAGTATAACTTTGTTTTCTTAGTCTTAGGATAAAGTTTCAATATTTCATAAACTTCTAGATTATAAGACTAATGTGTCTCTTTATAGTTTGTCTTTCAAAACTATGACTCAAAGTAAAGATAATAAATTAATGCTAAAAAAAACTTAAGTTCCTATACTATTCCATGGGTAACATTAAGAACTTATTTGCAAAGGAATCCTTCTTAATATTTGACTTTGTCTCACTTAGTCAAATATGACTTGAAAGCTTTCAAGACATCACTAAGATATAACTTCTGAAATTTTTTGAAGTCCCTTTTTCTTGTTGACTTTTAATCGCAAAATAATTCAGAAATAAATGATATTTCATTAATTCAAAATATTTTTAGCTTGATCATCCACGAAGGGATTGATCCATAATATTCTCATAAAATAACCAGGACTTTGTTCTATCAATCCACATGAGTATTACATCGCCAAGCATGTGACCTTATTACAATAACTTGAGCCAAAGCTTATAAATATTTTGAATTTTAAAAATAAAAGTGGAGATGTCTTCATCCTTAGATGATCCTTTATGCGCCCAGCTTGATGCTCATCAACACATTTTATTCTTGTGTCTCCTTACTTTCTGCAGCTCCTATGTCAAATATGTAAAACAATTTGGGAAACAATTTTAGCAATCGATACACACGAGATACTAGTAAGAATGACAAATATCATTCAGGTATAAATTTTATACCTTTATCACCTTTTGTGAATTTTTCCTTTTGCCTAAGATAGCTTTTGCAGTTCCTCTTCCAATGAGCTTTCTTTTTACAGAAAAGACATTCAGACTTGCTCTGTGTAGAAATTTGGGCTTATTCTGAGTCTTGGAATTTTTTGCCCTTTTTGTTCTTTTTCTTCCTGAATGGTGTAGTTTGGGAAACCATCAATACTTGATTGTTATCCCTCCTCACACCATCCTCAACAGTTTCCAGCATTGCAATGAGCTCATTTGGTGTTTTTCCACCCCATTCATGTTGTAATTTATGATGAAACCGTTGTAAGACGGGGGAAGTGAAGTTAACACCAAATCCATACTTAGCTAATCCGGGATTGGAAATCCCAAAGCCTGGAGCCTCGTCCCGTAACCAAACATATTGATTACATGCTCGCTCACTGAGCTTCCTTCTGCCATGTGACATGACCATAAAGTCTTCGTTATTTTATAACGCTCGGTCTTTGCTTGTGTCTAGTACATCGCCGTGAGTGAAACGATCATGTCATACGTGGACGTACTATCAAATTGTTTCTGCAACTCAGGATCCATACATGTCAGCATGAGACATTGAACAACTATTGCATCATCACTCATCAAGGTGTGTGCATCCTTTTCTTCATAAGAAGTATCATCATCGAGATCCTCTGGAAGAGGAGCATCAAGGACATACTCTTTCTTGATAACCCTGAAAACATTTCTCAGGGCATGGATCCAATCCGCATAGTTACTTCCGTTGGCAGCAAGCGGTTTCTTCTCAAGTAGTGGACTAAGGTTAATAGCCGGTGCATTATGAGCCATGGATCTACAAAAATTTAGTAGTTCACTTAGACATGTTCATAGTTATTTTCCAAGCACTTGTTATAAATAATTAACTACATGATCCCACTAAATCTGACATTGCTCGTGATCAGAATTTAAGATATTACGAAATCCACGCTCAACTTATAACCAAGGATGGATACATCTCAACATTATAAGCTCAAAAAGTATGCCGACTTGTTAATCACTACCACCGTGATTTCCGCTTCACCTTTCGGTATACGTGCTCCGAGCTCATGACTATCATGCATGAACGTCAAGTCGACCAACTGATCCTGCTGCATGAAGTGATGTCATGCTGGCCCTTGGATACAAGTCATAAACATGAATCAGCCTGATCCCCACCTCCCAATCATAAGAACACGTTGACCCTTGGATATAAGTTATGAACGCGAACCCCAATTGGTTTGACGGTGCTACAATTGGAAGACCATGTTCTACCTTGATATTTCATGATGAATCACCCTAATAATCACGTCTACTGTGTAATCAAAGGGACAAAAAGAAAACATAATAGAACATGCACAAGTAAAACTTGTGATGTAGTAAGTCCTCCTTCATATCCAACGGATTCTGCGTTGGCGGTGCCATGTTGAGGTTCACGACAAGTGCAATCCTTCTCCTTTCCCATCATCGCCATAATCGGGTTTAGGATGATTTGCTAGCTACAAAATACTGGTAGGTAAATCATCTCAAAATTCTAAAATTCGAGACTATACCACATCATGTTTCCTGCAAAATAGAGTTAGACGTCCCTAATGTTTGTTTTGCATCTTTTAGCGTGGCTGTAGTGAAAGTGCATTTGCATTTTTGATCTCTCTTAGGTTTTCGAGTTGATAACAACACTAGTGAGAATCTAACAGTGCGTCAAAGTATATAAGAAAATATCATCTAGACGCAAAAAGGTGAAGAGTATTCCAAGACAAAGCCACCAAAATCAACTTGATCCAGCGGTAGTACCGCTCTGCTCAGCAAGCGGTAGTACCGCGCCCAGTACCACCAGAAGTACCGCCAGAGTAAAAATGGCTAATGCATCCAGCGGTACTTCAGCGGTATTGGTTCGGTAGTACCGCTATGTTCAATTTGGTCGAGGAGCAAATCCTTGCTCGACGGTAGTACCGCTACTGTCAAGCGGTAGTACCGCTGCTTCCAGGAAGCGGTAGTACTGGCCAAAGTACCGCCAGCGAGAATTTGCTCGCAGTAACGTTTACGGTACTAGAGCGGTAGTGCCCTAGTACTACCGCCAACCACTTCGATTTATTTCGAAGAAGTGGCCAGCGGTAGTACCGGTGGGCACTCGCGGTAGTACCGCTGCTGGAGTACCACGGTACTTCTGCGGTGGTACCGCTCGCGCCCCGTCTCTGGGTCGCTTCAGTACCGCTCACGTTGGCAGGTAGCGGTAGTACCGCTAGGCACGAAAAAGGGTCAAACGGCTAGATTGGGGAGGGGGCTATAAATACCAGCATTGAAGACAAGCATTTATTGAGCCTCCAAAAGCTAGATTTCTCCCAATCCCTCCACCCAAACTCGTTGATACTTGGAGTATTGAAGGAGAAGACCCCGATCTACATCTTCACCGAGCCGATCTTCATTTCCCCCTCATATTCTAGAGGGATATAGTCTAGGGTTTCCTTGTGGAAAACCTAGACTCCATTGCTACACTTGTTGGTGATTTGAGATTGTTGGGAGCCCCCAATTTGGTTGTGGGTTTGTGCCCCAAGCTTTTTTGTAAAGGATTCGATTCCCGCCTCAAAGGGGGTCAATAGTGGAAGGTGGACTAGGCCTTTATGGCGGGGTTCATCGGAGAATAGGGTGAGACCTTTGTGGCGTTGAGTAGGCCTTCGTGGTGAGCTCACACCCCTCCAACGAGACCTACTCCCTTAACAAGGAGGAACTCGGGAATACATCGTGTCTCCGTGTGCTTCATATCGGTTACCTCGTTCCCTTCATCCTTTACTCGTGCTTGTATTGTTATTGTGCTTGTTCTTTTCATATAGGTAAATTCACCGTAGTTGCATCATCTAGAGTATTTACCTTTGTGTCAAGCTTAATTGTGAAAGAAAAATTAAAATTGGTCGTAGCACCTATTCACCCCCCTCTAGGTGCCCATACTATACTTTCAATTGGTATCAGAGCCTCGGCTCTTCTATCGGGCTTAACCGCCTAAGAGTTTTAGTATGGTCGATGAGACAGAGACCGTCGGGTCCGTGGCGCCGGTCTCTATGAATGATCTCAGTGAGTTGAAAAATTCATTGACCTCATCCATGGAGACCAAAATCGATGAGTTATGTCAAGTCTTGATGCAACTCTTCAAAGCCAAAGGACCGGAGGTCACCGGGTCATCTCCTCCGTATGACAATCCAGAGGGCGCCAAGAAAGGGGAGGATGGTGATCCATCTAAAAATGATTCCGCCAAAAACTCCACCGATAAGGGTACGGAAGGAGAGGAAGAATATCACTCCATCAAAGGATGTTATTCTCCCGATCCTCCCGTCCCACATCCTCATATAATTCCTTGGGGAGATCCACCTAAAATTGATGCATTTTATTTTCGTGAATGGCAATATTACATGGAGACTCACTTGAACTCTTCTTGTATAGATCTTTGGAGGGTCACTCGTGATGGATACAAGCCTCATGACCCCAAGAACCTCACAAGAAGAGAAGCCGTAGATTGTCAACTCAACTACACCGCCTTGTCAATTCTTCAACAAGCCGTGGGTCCTAACCACATGTCGCATCTTCAACAATATTCCACCGCCAAGGAAACATGGGACACTCTTGTCGTCGTGTTTGTGGGTAATGAGAGCATGCAAAGGAATAGGTATGATGCCTTGAGAAATGAGGCTAAAGGGTTCTATATGCATGATGGAGAGAACCATGAAGACATGTACCGAAGGCTCAAGACTCTTGCCACCGCATTCTCCAATGGTGGTGCCAAATACATTGATGATGCTTGGATCAAAAGGAAGTACATGATTGCTCTCATGTCATTTGAGCCCGCGGACTTGAAGAGCATTCAAGGAAGACATGACTTTGCTTCTTTGACCTCAACCCAAGTTATCCAAGAGATGTGCTCCTATCAAGTGCAAACCAAGAATTCTCTTGACAACCGTGCTAGGGCTATAAGAATGCATAAAGGGGCATCGGTTTCCTTGAAGACCATGAGGAATTGGCTCCATTGAAGGATCAAAAATATGATCCCATGCTCAAGGATATCATTGCTCTCACCGTGCAAAAGTTTTGGAGGAATCCTCCCAAGGCCAAGAAATATGTTGAGGAGAAGACCAAGTCTCGCTATGGCAATGATGGGACTCAACGAGTGAGGTCTTGCTTAAATTGTCAAGATAAGCACCATTTCATTGCGGAGTGTCCCTATGAAAATAGAGAGCTCCATAGTGGCAAGCTCATTCGCAAGGACAAGTCCAAGGTTGACTACAAGAAACCTCACTTCAAGAAGAAACCATTCAACAAGAAGTCTCCCACAAAGTTTGTGCTAGTGGCTCAAGAGGAATATGATTCCGTAAGTGATGAAGAAGAAGAAACCAAAAGTGAAGTGGTTGCTCTTGCTATTGCTTCTACTCCATCATCTTGATCTCTATTTGAATCCCCCAATGAGAATCATCCTCACCCAAATGCCAAGTGCTTCATGGCTAAGGCCTTGGAGGTATCACCTTCTCCCATCTCTAAGACCCCAAGTGAACTTGAAAATCTTGCTAGTCTTAGAGTAGACGATGAAATTCTCTCTTTAGAACGTTTTATGTCTAATATACAAGGGGAGACCAAGAAGTACTTTGAACATCTCATGAGTCAATTGGGAGAGGCCCATGAAGCTCTTTAGAAGAAAGGTGAGATCGAAAGAAGGGATGCGGATGAGATAGCATCCCTCTCTATGACTCTTGAAGAAGAGAATGATGGTAGAGTTTCTCTTGAGGAGGAACTAGAATCTATTGAATAGTCACATAATGAACTTGTTTCTAAGATCACTAAGGAACGTGACCTTGCAATTGCTAAATATAAAAGGCTAAAAAGGATAAGGTTGAGTTTGGTGTTGGTCATGGTAAACTAACCGAGGAGTTTGAAAAACTTACCAAGGCTCACAAAGCTTTGGAGAGTCAACATTCTTCCCTCAAAGAGTTGCATGAACAACTTCAAACTCAACTTAATCAACTTAACAACCCTAGCACCTCTACTTCTTCTTGTGATCATGCAAATATTATTGAGGAAAATGCTAGGTTAAAGGATGAGCTTGCAAGGATCAATGGCAAAGGCCCTCAAGTTGAGAAGGTTGTGGTATCTACCCCACAAGTGGTGGCCCCTAGCCCTCATGTGGTTGTTGCTAGACCACAATTGAGTGATCGAAGGCCAAAAGTTGGCAAGCAAGGTCTTGGCTATGTTGCCAAGAAGAAGAAGAGCAAGAATAAGGCCAACAATGGTGCCTCGGGTGGTTTTGTCATTAGGGATAACACTAGTCGTAGCACACCCGCACAAGATAACAATGTTGCTTCAAGTAGTGGTGTCATGAGGGACAACACTACTCGTAGCATTTCCGCGGGAACTAACAATCCACACCATTTATTATATGTTGATTATTATGGTGTTGTGCAAGCTAAATATGTTGGTCCTATTGAGGGTTACATTGACTATACCATTTGGGTTCCAATGACCCTTGTTGCTAACATGAAGGGACCCTCCTCGGATCCTAACTCTAGTCAATGATCTCTTGCAGGACTATGCTTCTGGTGGGTCTAAATTGATAATTGATCGTGGATGCACTAGTCATATGACCGGAAGCAAAGAACTTGTGACGGAGTTGCGCCCAAATGACATTCAAGCAACCGTCACTTATGGAGACTCATCCTCGTCTAAGGTATCGGGGTTTGGCAAGGTTGTGATTGCTCCCGATATCACTATCGTGAACGTCATTCTTGTCAAATCCCTTGGTTTCAATTTACTTTCGGTCCGCTCTCTTGGAAAGATGGTTTCTCCGTCTTTTTTGATGAAGATATTGTGGTCCTTTTGAGGAGCAAGACTCTTGACGTCGCATACGTGGGACATGTTGAAAATGAGTTGTTCGTGGTGGACTTTCAAAGTCTACCAACTCTCAATCAATGTGTCTTTTCGGAAAGGCGGACGTGGGATGGTTGTGGCATTGTCGCTTATCCCATGTCAACATGAGAACTTTGCAAAGTCTTCACAAAGGTGGTCTTATTGTTGGACTAAAGGAAAATGTTTCCTTTTCCAAAGATCGTGTTTGTAGGTCGTGTGTTGAAGAAAAGATGCATGATATCTTGCACAAGGCCATGACTATTATTTCATCAAACAGGATCTTGGAGCTTCTCCATGTTGATCTCTTTGGTGTCGTGCCCGAGGCAAGTCTTGGTGGCAAGAAGTATTGCTTTGTGATTGTCGATGATTATTCAAGATACACTTGAGTTTATTTCTTCAAGTGCAAGAGTGAGACTCAACAAACCATCATCGACTTCTCCAACCAAGTGCAACGTCAACACAATGTGAAAATGATGGATATTAGGAGTGACAATGGTTCGGAGTTCAAGAACTACACTTTGAATGAATTCCTTAGTGAAGAGGGCATTCGTCATCAATACTCCGCCACTTACACCCCTCAACAAAAGGGTGTTGCCGAAAATAAGAATCGCACTCTCTTGGATATGGAAAGGACCATGTTGGCGGAGTATTCTTCTCCCCAATATTTATGGGCCGAGGCCATATCCACCGCATGCCACTCCTCCAACCGCCTCTACATCCGCAAGGGCTTGGACAAGACTCCGTATGAGATCCTCACCGGCAACAAGCCCAACGTCTCCTACTTCCGTGTATTCGATTGTAAGTGCTTTTATTTGATCAAGGGTGTTAGGTTGTCTAAATTTCAATCCAAAACTATTGAGGGTATATTTGTTGGTTACGGTGCCGAATCCCACACTTATAGAATCTTTGACAAAGACTCACAGATTGTCATAGAAGCTTGTAGTGTGGTTTTTGAGGAAAATGATGGCTCCCAAGTGGCGCAATTTCATGTTTCTAATGTAGATGTTGAAATGCCTCAAGAAGCCATAGGAAGGATGGGTGTGGGATTTTTCCGCCCCATCGAGGGACACCTTATGGCGACTCGAGAAGGACTATGCTCTACCCAAGTGGAACCCTCCTCTACAATAGAAGAACAAGCCAAGGAGCCAAGTGATGCACCCACCCAAGAACATGTTGAAGACCCTCCTCTTATTGACCAAGTTACTACACAAGATGCAACCACTCCTATAATTCATGCTAGTCAAGGTCAAGGCCAAGATCAACCATCCACATCCTCCTCTCCTCAAGGTTAAGCTAGTGTTGAAGAAGTTGTTGATGATGATCATGATGATGATCAAGGCCAAGTTGGTCAAGACGGGGACCCAAATGATCAAGTGATCCTTCCTAGCAATAATAAGGAGATCGGAGCCCGTCGTGCTAGAAGGATAAGAAGATCTTTGAAGCTAATTGATGCCCAAGACGACAAGGTCTTGGAAGATGTTCAAACTAGAAAATCCACAAGAAGGCAATTGGCACATTTTAGTGAGCATCAAGCTCACATATCTATGGTGGAACCAAAGAAAGTGTTTGAAGCTCTTGAGGACTCCAATTGGGTTGAAGCTATGCATGATGAGCTCAATAACTTTGAGCGCAACAAGGTTTGGAGATTAGTTGAGAAGCCCAAAGATTGCCACAATGTTATTGGCACTAAGTGGATATTCAAGAACAAGCAATATGAGAATGGCATTTTTATAAGTAACAAGGCAAGATTGGTAGCTCAAGGTTACACCCAAGTTGAAGGAATTGACTTTGATGAAACTTATGCTCCCGTGGCTTGCCTTGAATCCATACGTATCCTTCTTTCTTATGCATCTTTGCATAATTTCAAATTGCAATAAATGGATGTTAAAAGTGATTTCTTGAATGATCCACTCAAAGAGGATGTATATGTTAAGCAACCTCCGGGGTTCGAGAATCTCAACTTTCCTAACCATGTCTACAAGCTCGATAAGGCGCTCTATGGACTTAAACAAGCACCACGTGCGTGGTAGAGAACCTTAGAGAGTTGTTGGATGACCGTGGTTTTGAAGGTGGGAAGATCGACCCCGCTCTCTTCACAAAGAGAGTATAGGGAGAGATTTTCATATGCCAACTCTATGTGGACGATATCATCTTTGGCTCAACTAACCAAGCTTTCAATAATGAGTTCTCAAAGCTTATGACTGACAGGTTCGAGATTTCTATGATGGGAGAGCTTAAATTCTTCCTTGGCTTTGAGATCAAGCAATTGGCTCGTGGCACTTTCATCTATCAAGCCAAGTATACCCAAGACATGATCAAGAGGTTTAACTTCCAAAATTCAAAGATCAAGCCATCTCCTATGCAAGTCAAGTGCCACCTCGAGCGTAACCCGGATGGTAAAGATGTGGACCAAAAGTTGTATCGTTCTATGATTGGTTCTTTGCTTTACCTTTGTGCATCTAGGCCCGATATCGTTTTGAGTGTAGGTGTGTGTGCAAGGTATCGAGCGGCTCCTAAGGAAAGCCACTTAGTGGCGGTCCATAGGATCTTTCGGTATTTGGTCCATACCTCATGGTTTGGTTTGTGGTACCCAAAGGGGGCACAATTCTCTCTCAAGGGTTACACGGATTCCGATTGGGCGGGTGATCAAGATGATAGGAAGTCCACTTTTGGGGCTTGCCAATTCTTGGTAGGTCCTTGGTGAGTTGGTCTTCCAAGAATCAAAATTGCATATCTCTCTCCATCGCCGAAGCCGAGTACGTGGCCGCCGCAAGTGCTTGCACCCAATTGCTGTGGATGAGGCAAACTCTCAAGGAATATGATGTTCATTCGGATAAGGTGCCTCTCTTGTGTGACAATGAAAGTGCCATCAAGATCGCCTACAACCCCGTGCAACACACAAGAACGAAGCACATTTAGTTTCGTCATCATTTCATCCGTAACCATGTGGCAATAGGTGATATTGCTCTCGCATATGTGCCCACCAAAGACAATCTTGCAGATATCTTAACGAAGCCACTCGATGATGCAAGATTCATGTTCTTTAGGAATGAACTAAACATCATTGATTCTAGGAGTTTGATTTGAGGATCTTGCACACATCCCTATAGTTGAACCGTGTTTGGGTTTAGGTGTAGGCATGGACATAGGGGGATTGTTATCCTAACACATTGGGTTTTCCCTCCCTCCATTATGCCAAAGAAAATATTCATTGTTATCTCTCTTTTTCTAATGTTGAATTGTGAGCTTCAACGTCGAGAATTGGCAATGTACCCAAGATATATCTTCGCGGTAACATGCCATAATCTCTTACATGGTGGCTTAGGCCACAAACCTCTTCTCTTGAAGAGTTGGTTCTTGTTTGGTTCTTATGTGGTGTTTTTGTTGTGTTTTTTCCTCTCTCTTTGTGTTTTGTGTGTCGTTGTTGTTTGGGAAGCACACTCTCTCTTTTCCTTATTCGAATATTTGTCTTCTTTGCAAAAGTTGGAGTGTGTAGTACCATCTCAGTTTGAGTTCTAATTCCAAGCCCAAACATTTCTTCTCTTAGACATTTTCTCTTCCGAAAACTTTAATCTCTTTGATCTCTTGGTGGAAGGAAGACCCGGCTAGCGGTACTACCGCCAGTTGCAGCAATACTACCGCTGTAACTGGTAGTAGTACCCAACGCACGGTACTACCGGTGGCTTTGCACGGTATGACCTGTCGCGACCCCGGACCCAGAGATATACATACTGTTATGTTCTCCTAAACATGGACTCACAAGGGCTTCAGAATTACCAGCCCCGGCCGCAACAAACAACGGCAGGCAGACTGGATTCATCCGCACGTAGTCCGGATCCCCAGTCTACTACTCCTTGTATCCATGCTAGTCATAACCAACTATGCATATCAAAGCGTCCACGAAGCAAATGAAACTGAAGGAAACGGGACCAAAGCTATACAGAGATGCTATGTGTCCAGAAAGTGCAACAACAATCGAGGGTTACTGGGGTTACCTCGCCCCAGGCCGATCACATCGACAGGCGGGCTCGGACATGGATCATCGGCTCCACAACCCCTCGACTGCGACAACCATGCAGGCATAGCTAAAACTGTATAACAATGAGCTCGAAACCAGCAACCGATCAAAGCGGTACTCTAAACATGAAGGTTCATTAAATAGGTGTTACTAGAGTATAGCTTACAAGCAGAGGTCACACGACCCAACATTACATCAGACAACCGAAGGCAAATTATGTTGCTAAACAACAAGAACCAAAAAGGCCTAAGAGGCCGCAACATAAGGCGACGTCCCATCCCATAGATTCCAGGCTGCTACCTGGAAACCCCAAACTACTCGTCGATGTTCACGTTGAACCACCGCTGAAGTGAGATCTTCACCTGAACCAAATTAAGCAAACCTGAGTACGGGAGGTACTCAACAAGACATAATTAACCTATTATATATCTGCTAACTTCAGGAAGGGTTTTATGAAGGCTGATTTGCGTAAAGCAAACTTTGTTTTCCAAATCGAGGAAGAATAGCACGTCTCATAGAATGTTTTTCAAAACAGATGAGAAAGCTACTCAACTACTGAGATCATCATATTCTTGTATTCCACCAAGTCCTTCTCTTTCCCAAACTATCTCATGCTACAAGGATCACACCTCTCGGTATCTCCGAGGAGGCACCCTTCAAACATTGCCAACATCTTTTACGTCACGTTAAAGTTATCTATGGCCACGTGACATTCACCAAGTCGTCCTTAACCGTGGACACAGCTTTCCGAAAGATTTATCCCTGCAGGGTGGTACACTTTACCCACACGTACCCTCCGACTCTTAGCGCCACATGTACGCTCTTCCATGGAGCGCGGCAGAGGGTGGATGGCTCCGACCTTTACCTTGCTCGACCCTATCCATGAGTCAACCCAAACAGGGCCACCCCGTCAACAGGGAGTTGGCCACCTCCTGACGGCACATGTTCTGTGAGTCGGGATCAAGATCCGTGTACGTCCATCACTTGTCTCGGTCACGCCCTAGTTTTTCTCCAAATCGTTTTCTGACTCACACGCAGATGGAAAAAGCAAACTACGTGACTCATGGATGTGGCCAAACAAGTTAGTTAGTCGAGCGAGGTTCATTGGCTCGCGCGTGTGGTTGCACGCTCAGTCTTGGTTTCCGCGGCGAGACCTTAATCCTAGGGTTGGCAAGTACAGGACAAAGAACCACTTCCCAAGTGGCCTCCCGTCCTCGCCTTAGTCAGGTTAACCACACAATGCTCATCTCACCATGTAATCATATCATACTAGATTATCGCAGCTCTGATTCATCAACCGGATGGAGCAAAGGTAAACAAACATGTATGACTAAGTGTCGAATCTCTGACTCTACAAATCCCTTAGGTGACCCTATCGGGTTTCGACTAGGAGAAATCATGAGCGCTGGTGGAATCGTCGGCTAGACATGGGGCAAGATTTACCCAGGTTCGGGGCCCTCGTAGAGGTAAAGCCCTTACTCCTGCCTCTTGTCGATCTGTATTAACGGAAAGATCGGTTACAATGGTGGTGCCCTAATCGAGAGTAAGATCTCGAGTTCAAGGTTTCGATGGTGTTGTGTTGCTTGGTCCTCTCCCTGGAGGGCTCTCCTGGCCTTATATAGATGGCCAGGTCTCGAATCCTACCCGGAGAGGACTCGAATTCTAACTAGGTCGGTTACATGTTTCCTATCTTAACCCGCAAGTTAGTGCGGGTGGGCTTCACGTGGGCCTTCTAGAGTATTCCAAGGGCTCCTCTTCTTGGGCCTTTAACCTTGGGCCTGAGAGGGGGTGTCCTTATTCGCAGGGTCCAGGATCCATATATTCGTCAGTAGCCTCCGAGCGTTTTCTCGAGTGGGATTTTCCCAGTCGAGTAGACGGTCAAACCTTTCTTGGTCTGCCTTTCTTATGGATAACTAGCTTGGTTGTTTCCTGTTTAAAGGGTGTGTTCCCTGTGTAACGAGTCTTCATGCTCGAGCGTCGAGCAGCATAGGTGCCTGTTTTGCGGCTTTTGTCGCACAAGGATGCGGCACAGTAGCTTGGCTCTCCCGAGAGATCAGGGCCAATTAATTGCGACTAGGGCAAAAACATTCCTGGCCTACACAGATTCGAGACCTCCGACTCGAACCCGATAAGGTGATTGTTGCGACTGAGCCGTTGTGGACTTATCGAGTCGAACTTAACCTATGGGGGTACCCGGCGCGTCCGCTAGGATTTTTCTTCTTGTTGTTGACACGGAATCATACCGGAGGACGCAACTTTCGAGTGCGATTCCAGGCGCTTAAGAAAGATCTTTTTGGGTCTTACCTTCATATTCGAAGAATATGGCATCCGGATGTGCCTAGTCGGCTGAACAATCCAGGTTTTTATGATGTAAAAATATCATGTGTGAATGGAGGTAGGTTCTTCCTACCCGAGTGATTGTTTGAGCTTCAATCGAAAGAATTTTCGTACTGAGGAAAGTTATGCCCATATGAAAGAGTTTTCATGTTTGGAATGTTGTGCCCGTACAAAAGAGTTTTCGTGTATAGGTTAGTTCTCTCTTGTTTTAAAGAGGTCTTGCTCCATGATTTGTTCGCAAAAGAATTGCCTTTAATCGAAGGAGTTTTCATACGAAGCTGTTTTCGTGTTTGAATTTTCCATTCGAAGGTTCTTGAGTTTGATGATGCGTGCCATGACGTCATGGTGCACTTTTCTCCTCCCGATGGGACGTGACGGAGTGGTAGCAGATGGGCTGGCCCACCTAGTCAGCTTTTTGACCGGGAAACGAGACGCCGCTCCCGGTTTTTACGCGAACGGTGCAGTAAATGCGCACGATCTTCTGTTAAGATCGTGGCACGGAACAGCGTTCACCGTCTCTTCGTTTCATCTTCACACGTGGTGGCCGCGATAAGCGCCACGTAGCGCATCGAATGGCTGGGACTGATTCGCTCCGTGTATAAGTACGAGACTTAGCGCTGCGGTAAAACTTTCCCAGCCTTCGTCTTCAATCCATCTCCTTCCTCGCGCCCATCTTCTTCCTCGTGCTCAAGCTCGCGCTGTCAACCATGGATGGAGGCAAAAGACGTGGCGCTGCCACCTCCGCAACCGGAGAAATCTCCACGCAACCTGCGCCCCGAGCTGGCGACTGGCGTTCGTCCAACACCACCGCGAAGAGCATCAAAGAGATGCAGCGGGAGGGGCTGCTGCCGGCGGAAGCTGAGAAGCGGGTGCGCCTCGGGAAGAAAGAAGAGGTACCAAACCCGCAGTCGAACGAGTGCGTGGTCTTCGTGGACCACGTGTCTCGGGGTCTCTCCTTCCCTCTCCATCCTTTCCTTCTCGGGTTGCTGTATGTCTATGGCATACAGCTTCACGATCTTCCTCCGAACGCGGTGCAGCACATATCGTGCTTCATCGTGTTCTGCGAATGCTTCCTTGGCATTCGCCCATATTGGGCGCTCTGGAAGGCCCTCTTTAAAGTTCGGATCTTCCGCGAGAAATCGCGGGTGGACTCTGAGCCTGGCGAGCCGCTACGCACAGGTGGCTTCGGGATCCAAGCGCGACTGGAGAGCAGCTACTTTAGTATGCGCTTCATCGACTCCGCCCAAGGCTGGCGGAAAAAGTGGTTTTACGTCATCAACAACAGCTCGGGTGGGATCGTAGAATTCCACCCGTTCGCTGTTTTGAAGAGGCGGAAGTCCTGGGCGCACAAGCTGTCAGCCGAACAAACTCAGGTCGTTACGCCCCTACTCGCAAGGGTGTCCGCTCTTCGGGATCAAACTGCTGGAGTTGTTCTCAACGGGCTGCACCTGGCGAGTATTTTTCTGAAGCGCAGGATCCAACCTCTGCAGCAAAGGCCTTCCACCATGTGGGAATACCAAGGCTCTGAGGATCCTAGCCGAGTGAGCCGCGAGGAGCTTTCGAATGTTGAGTTCGAGAAGAAAATTGCGGCTATCACTAGCTTGAAGGTGGGGGAGAAGTTCCCCGACTGCACAGTCGAAGCCTTCGACGCTTCGAAACCTCCACCAGCTGCGGTTAGTTTACCCTTCCTGTCTTCTATTATTTTCTTCTTTGCTTTGAGCTTTAGTCGATTGAATTTTTTTCTTTCCTTCTTCTGCCTTCTTTGTAGAGCCTAGCAGTGGCGAACTGCTACCCGCCAGTTGCGGGAGAGGACGCCTCGGAGTTATTGGCGAGTCACCTGGACGGCTTAGCCGATACCAGTGTCGCCGATGCTTCTTCGAGCTCGGAGGACGATTCTTCGGATGGTGCGGAGGGCTCGAATGGCGGCCTCCATCACCACAAGCGTCGTCGGGTGGATGACAACGAGGCTACTTCCAAGGATAACTCCTTGGAAGAATCGCCTGGGAAGGCTCCTATCTCCGCAACTCCACTTCGCTCACTCGCCCCTTCCCCTTCATTCCCAGTAATCGCGCCCGCTTGGAACGCGGATTTGCTGGATGAAGATGAAGACGATGAGTAAGTTCTTATCCTTGTCCTTAGTCGAACTTTTTTCTTTGCACCTATGTTGATGTTTATTTGTTGCAGTATGCAAACCATCAGTCCTCGCAAGTACGCTTCTTTCGTTCGTCCCGAAAAGAGGAATAGAGCAGGAGCTGCGGGTGAGACTCCCACCGCTGGCGTCGTCCAGAATTCTCCCAGCGCAGCCCCCCATGCGGCGACTGTGCAACGTGAAGCTCCTAGTTTTGCCGCCAGGACTTCAGCTTCGAAAGAGGTGACGGACAGTTCCGCAGATCCCCTCTCCCGCGCCACGGGCCAGGTAAACTTTGTCATTTGTCATAATATTTTTATCGGGTGCACGACAGTGCTCCCGATGGGAGTAGCCCCCGAGGCTGTAGTCGATCGCGTGCGGTCGGCTACAGGCTCAAAGTCTTGTCTTTTTCTTCTTCTTGATTTTATCGGGTGCACGGCAGTGCTCCCGATGGGAGTAGCCCCCGAGGCTGTAGTCGATTGAATTTAATCGGGTACAGGCTCCAGTTTATATCTTCTAATTCTTCTACCTCTGTATTTTTTGTAGTCGCTTGTTGACTCTCTTGCGGCGATTGGTCGCCGAGTTGTTCTTGCCGAGTCGGAATGTGAGTCGCTTCGATCGGACCGCAATCGACTCTGCACCGAGAACGAGCTTCTTAAGAGTAAGTCTTATCATCTTTTCTTGTTCCTATTCTTTCTTCAATTCTTGATTTCTGACAAGTGTCACTATGCAGCTCGACTCGAATTTGCGGAATCCGAGAAGGGCAGTCTCTCTGAGCGGGTAACCACTCAGGGGGCTGATCTGGCAGCCATCCGACAAGAACTAGAGACCTCCCGCATGCGATCGGAGGATCTTGAAAGGCAACTCGCGGATGCGCGGAAAGCTCTAAAGGATCAAGAGGATGCTGGCAATAAGGCCGATGCTGACCTTGTCACATTCCTCTGTCCCCTTGCTGAGCGTCTCGCGGGTAAGTAATTTAAGCTCTCGCGATTTCATCTTTTATCCCGCTGAACTTGCCAAGTATTGACATTCTTTTCTTTTGCAGGTCTTCTGGATGTTCCTCTGGAGATCCCTGGGATCCAACGGGTAGACGTGCTAACCGACACTCTTGCTCAACTCAAGAGTCACGCCGAAGGAGTTTGCTCCTTAATTGGCGATGCCACTCATGTGTTGACGCAACTGCACGGTCGCTTCCTCGCCAACGTTGCACCTCCATCTGCGCTAGACGACTTGCTGAAGATCTTTTCGAAGAGTAATCTCTTGGATGCCTACGCGGTCGCCCAGTCGGAGTCTGGCGCAAAGACTGCGATCCAGTTCGCGCTGGCGCATGGAGTCACCGGTTTGGAGGAAGCCTACTCGGCTCTTCCAGTCGACCCCTCCACGGGCAAAAAGATACGGCTCTCTCGTTTTGGCGAGCAAGCCGCCATCCTTGCTCGGAAGCTGTCTGAGCTATTTGCTCGACTCACAGGAGGGGCGACTGCCGCTAGCGGGAGTACCACTGTAGCTTCGTAGTTTTGTATTCCTTTTCCGTCTTGAATGTAATGAACCTTGGGATGTATTCCCGTATTATCTTTAATCGAAATGTTTGCCTGGAAATTACTTCTGGTAGTTTGTGTATTCTCTCCCGATGGGAGTAGCCCCTGAGCATTCGTCAAATGTGCGACTAGAGATACTGCGAATAGGGCGTCTTACTTCTTTCCTTGTACTCTTCCAGGCTACTGGATTTGTCGCAGAATCCTCAGGTGGACTTGCTGCCCGAGCTGATCCACTTGTTGCAGCTGTTGGGACTTTGGCGGGTCTCCGTGATCGTGTAGCCGATGGCGAGCGCAAGCTGAAAGTGTTGCGTGGGGTAGCCGATGTGGCAATGTCCAAGCAAAAACTAGCGACTGAACGCGAACAGTTTGTGATGGACGAGCTGGCTTCCCTTGCTAGGGAACTGTTGTGTAAGTAATACAGCCCCCAAGTCTTCTTTGTCTTGCTTGCTTATCTGATCACGCATACTTTTCTTCAGTTGTTAAGCCGGATGATAGGGAGGAAAAACAGTGGGTGGAAAACCACATTCTTCAAGAAGCTGGCAGCTCAAGGCCTCATGCGAATAATTTTTTGTCTGATCGCAGCCGAGGTTTTGTGTTAGCTACTTTGAAGTTCCGTGTCTCCCAGGTAAAAGTTCTCGTGAGTTCCTTTCACGAGGTCTTGATCGCGATAAACGCTGCATTCTACCCACTTGAAAGGGGTCCTGAAGATTGGAGGTATCTCCTTGGGCTCTTCGGGCAAGAGGGAGAAATTCGCGAGTGCGTGCGCAACCAGATGATTTGCGGCGCGATGGTGGCTCTCTCCTTTGTCCGAATATGGCATCCTGAAGTAAATTTTAACTCCGTAGCTAGGCTCCCAGATGGACCAATCGATGATATTTCTCCGCATTACGATGTTGTTCGTCCTGCAGCGGAGAAAATCATTCGACTGACCTCTGAGGAAGTAGATAGAGTGTTGGCGACTGAGAATGCTTATCGCCATGACTGATTGTTTAATGTGTACATTCTGTCATACTGTATAGCTTGTAAAAACTGTTTATAAGGTGTGTAACCTTGTGTGTATAAAATTTCTTGTGATGCTTAGTTGTAGGCTTAGCCCCCGTGTGTTTATGGGGTGTGTACCTGTAACTATTTAGCATGTAAGAAGAGATAATCTTCGAGTAAATATGGTTGAGAAACCATGTATTTTATTGTTATGACTGAGAAGTCATGTATTCGGGCTACAAGAGTGGCTAGTATAGCCTTATTTGTTGTGATAATAAGTAAACCTAGGGATAAAATTTGCGGAGGTGTGCGATATTCCAAGGACTGGAATAGATTCCTCCAGTCGACGGATTCTTTAGCCTGTAGGCTCCGCCTGGGATGACTTTGTGTATGATGAAGGGTCCTTCCCAGGGTGGCTCGAGCTTGTGTCCTTCCTTCTGCTTGAGCCGCAACACTAGATCTCCAACCGCGAATGCTCTGTGGCGCATGCGGCGACTGTGATAATTTCGCAGTGATTGCTGATATACTGCTGATCTTGCGAGCGCGATGTCATGCGTCTCGTCGAGTGCATCCATATCTTCCGCGAGTGCCTTGTTGGAGGTTTCTTCGCTGTAAGCCACAACTCGTGGGGCGCTGAATCTAACATCCTCGGGAAAGACTGCTTCTGCCCCGTATACCATGAAAAATGGTGTGTATTTTGTGGATCGGTTTGGAGTTGTGCGGAGGCTCCATACTACGGAGGGTAGCTCTTCTGCCCAATGTCCTGCGGCGGGGTGTAGACGATCGAGTAGGCGTTTCTTGATGCCGGCCGAAACTAAGCCGTTTGATCTTTCGACTTGACCGTTCGTTTGCGGGTGGGCAACTGAAACAAACTTGAAGTTGATGCCCTTTTCCTCGCAGAACTGTTGCGTTTCCTTTGCTGTGAAGTTTGTACCATTGTCTGTAATGATGTCGTGTGGCACACCAAATCTGCATACAATGGAGTCGAGGAACTTGACGGCGCACTGGGCGCTAGCCGAAGTTACTGGCATGGCCTCGATCCATTTGGTGAACTTGTCGACTACGACCAGCAAGTGTGTATACCCACCCGGTGTGGACTTGCGTAGTGGTCCAACCATGTCCAGCCCCCATTGTGCGAAGGGCCAGGCAATGGGTATCATGTGCAATTCCGTAGCAGGTGCATGTGGTCTTGGTGCGAATCGCTGACAAGCATCGCATCGTTTGACCAGGTCTTTTGCGTCGGTAGCTGCTGTTAGCCAGTAGAATCCCGCTCGGAAAGCCTTTCCCATGATTGTTTTCCAGCTAGCATGATGTCCGCAGTCTCCTTGGTGGATGTCCTGGAGTAATTCTTTGCCATCTTCGGGTGCGATGCAGCGCTGAAGTATAACCGAGATGCTTTGCTTGTATAATTCTCCGTTGACTACCCGAAAGGATTTGCTGCGTCTCACTATTTGTCGAGCCTCGCGTGGATCGGCCGGGAGCTGTCTGTTGATCAGGTAGTCGAGATATTTCTGCGTCCAGACTGGCTCGACCAGAAAAACCTGTCGTGATATATTATGGGTAAGCTCGATAATGGCGACTTGCGGACTGACATTTGTTTCTGGCGTTGCGGGTGTTCCTGCAGCTTTCTTGACTTTGACCGATCGCTTGATCATTCGTTCGAAATATATTCCTGGTGGTATGGGTGTATTTGTGGAACCCATGTTTGCCAGCCTATCTGCTTCTTCATTGCTTGATCTTGCAATGTGCTTCAGCTCGCACCCTTTGAAACTTCCTTCGAGTAGATTGTACATGTCGCGGTACGCGACCATGTTTTCAGCAATTGCATCACATTCTTTCATTGTCTGCTGCACAATGAGATTGGAGTCGCCGTAAATCATTAATCGGGTAGCTCCACAGGCGACTGCCATCTTCATCCCATGCAGCAGGGCTTCATATTCTGCGTCGTTGTTCGATGCTGGATCATCTGGTGGAAAGTCTAATCGTAGGACGTATTGCAGCTTGTCTCCCTGAGACGATATGAGGACAATTCGAGCTCCTGCTCCTTCGTTTCTTTTGGACCCGTCAAAGTACATTATCCAATTGCTCGTGTACTCAGGTGGTCTGGGCGTTTGTAGTTCTGTCCATTCGCTTAGGAATTCCACGAGTACCTGAGATTTGACTGCGTTGCGCCCTGCATAGGTGATGTCCCAGGCGCCCAACTCGATGCTCCATTTGGATATTCTTCCGAATGCCATGGGGTTGTTCATGATTGTCCCGAGTGACGCATCATTAACCACTGTGATGGCGTGCTCCTGGAAGTAGTGCTTGAGTTTTCGGGCTGTAAGAAAAACTCCGTATGCGAGCTTCTGGTAATGAGGATATCGTTGCTTGCATGGCGAGAGTACTTCGCTAATGTAATAGATTGGTCGCTGAACTCCGTACGCTTTGCCTTCCTCATGTCGTTCGACTACGATTGCTGTGCTGATGACCTAGTTTGTGGCGGCTAGGTACAAGTAGAGTGGCTCCCTTTCTTGCGGCGTTGCAAGAACTCGCCTACTTTGCAACGATCGCTTTAAGTCTGCGAATGCTTGCTTAGCTTCTGGTGTCCACTCGAATTTGTCTGTCTTCTTCAGCAGCTTGTAGAAGGGTAACACTTGCTCTCCCAATCGTGCGATGAACCTGCTCAGGGCGGCCAATCGCCCTGCAAGCTGTTGGACTCCGCGTAGATTAGTTGGCTCCTTCATTGTCAAGATTTCTTGTATTTTCTCTGGGTTGGCTTCGATGCCTCTGGCGGATACCAGGTACCCGAGAAGTTTCCCTGCTGGAACGCCGAAGACGCATTTTGTTGGATTGAGCTTGATCCTGTATGCGTTGAGGGCATCGAATGTTTCTCTAATATCCTCGAGGAGTGTGCTCTCAACTCGAGTCTTGATGACTATGTCGTCAACGTACACTTGTACGTTCTTGCCAATGAGCTTGGCGAGGCATTTTTGCATGCAGCGCTGGTATGTTGCGCCTGCGTTCTTGAGCCCGAAGGGCATTGTCGTGTAGCAGTAGACACCGTGAGGTGTGATGAATGCTGTCTTTTCTTCATCTTCCTTTTTCATCCGGATCTGATTATATCCCGAATAGGCGTCCAGGAAAGAGAGGCGTTGGCAGCCTGCCGTAGAGTCCACGATCTGGTCGATTCGCGGGAGGGGAAAGTTGTCCTTGGGGCAGTGCTTGTTTAACGACGTGTAGTCGATGCATACCCGAAGGATGTCCGTGTTCTTTTTGGGGACCAGCACCGGGTTTGCTAACCAAGTGGATATCTTGATCTCCCTGATGAATTTTGCTGCTAGCAATCTGTTTACTTCTTCTCCAAGTGCCTTCTGCTTGGGTTCTGAAAATCGTCGAGTAGTTTGTTTGATGGGTTTGGCATCTGGAAAGACTTCGAGTGAGTGCTCGGCAAACTCCCTGGGTATTCCTACCATATCTAATGGCTGCCAGGCAAAAATTTCCCAGTACTCACGGAGGAGTTCGACGAGCGCGCTTTCCTATGCTTGCGGAAGGGTGGTGGAAACCAGCGCTGTCTTCGCAGAATCTGTCGGGTGCACTTGATGCTTTCGAGTGTCGCTGTTAGCGCTGAACTCCAGTTCAGGCGCGTTTTTCTTCGTGGGGGTATCACAGAGTGATCCGTGGTTTTTGCCAGCTCTTGAAGTTCTTCTTGCATCCCAAAAGATTTTGCGATCTCATTGAATTCAATGTCATATTTGTTGGATTTCTGAAAGTCTTCGTCGATGGTGATTACGCCATGTTCTCCAGGTAATTTGAGCTTCAGGTAGGCGTAATGCGGTACTGCCATGAATCTGGCGAACGCTGTTCGACCAAGAATGGCGTGGTACTGCGAAGGCCAATCGACAACTTCGAAGTCGAGGAATTCTCTTCTGTAGTTGCTCTTGGTGCCCAGCACAACTTCTAGGTTGATTGTTCTGAGTGGACGGATTGCTTTTCCTGGAACTATCCCGTGGAAGGATGTTTCTGATTCCTGGAGGCCGTCCAAGTTCCTGTTCATCCGATGTAGTGTATCCGCGTAGATAATGTTGATGCCACTGCCACCATCCATGAATACGCGGGCCAAGTCATAATTGCCAATTTGTGCTTGGATGACAAGGGCGGCGTGTCCTGGTCGATAGACTCGTGGCGGGTGGTCTTTCATCGAGAATGTTATTGGCTGGTCTGCCATCTTCAAGTATTCTGTTTTTGTTGGCTGTGTCTGCGCGGCCATGCATAATTGTCTTGTGTTAGTCTTTTGAGCTCTGCGGGATGGACATACCTTCTGGATCATCGCGAGTTGCCCTGCTGGATTCGGGTACGCGTTGGCTCCGGAGTTTTGAGCTGGCGGTGCAGGTAGCGCGGCAAATGCCATGTTTGGATTTGCTGGTGGAGGTGGGGGTTGTGGCGGCTGGAATCCTTGGTGGCCTCCTCCTGGAAGCGGTGGGTAATTTTGCGTGTGTGTAGCTCTTTTCCTGGCGAGTGCTTCTGAGATATCAATAAACTTTCCGCAATCCTTAAGAAGGTGCGTTGCCTTAGTTTTGCCCGTGCGTTTATCTGTAAATAGATGTAGCGAGCAGTATCCATCGAGGTCTTCCTCGGGTGATTTTTCTTCAGCTTTTGGTCTCCACTCGCGATTCCCACGGCGACCGGAGTCGCGGCCTCGCATGAATTCCGCTGCGACCAACTCCTCTCTGTCTTCGTGATCGTAATATTTTCTCCTCTTCCTCCGACTATGACGGTCTTCATCATGCGCAGGTGATGATGCCCTCTCATTGCGCACCGCATCTTCTCCGTTAGCCCATTTTTCGGCTATGTTCATCAGCTCCCCAATAGTCTTGGGTGCGGCTCTGCCCAGTTCTTCTCTGAAAGCCGTTCTTCGGGCGCCTTTTGCAAAGGCTTCAATCGCTACTTCTTCTGAAATGGTTCCTGCGGTATTCCTGAGCGTAGTCCATCGCTGGATGTACTCGCGGGTGGATTCGCCACTTTTCTGCTTGTAAGTCGACTGGAATGCGTAGCAACATTTTGGTCGTCTCTCCAGCCAACTGCGAGCCGCGCCGGCGAGATGCAAATTGAGGTATTGCATAGCCGTGTTTTTATTCCCACGTTGGCATTTTACTGCCGTGAGGTAATCGCTTAGCCATTGAGAGGGCTCGAGTGAGCCGTCGTACTTCATTACTTCCGTGCTAAGCTTGAATCTTTTGGGTAGGGGCGCCTCGCGGATACTGCGGGCAAAGCAGAGAGCGCCGCAGGTTTCGTCATCCGAGGAGCCAGACGAGGAGTGATGGGGGGATAGTAACCCGGTATGCCAACTCCAAGGTGTAACCCGGCCCAAAGGACGCCGCGCGGGATCCGGCTAAGGATAAAGAAACTTCTGGAAGGCCCAAAGTTTGTAGGCCTCGTAACCCGGATTGTGGGTTGCGGTAAGGAAAGCTAGGGTTTGTAAGCAGAGTTCGGATAGGACTCAAGCTGCGCCTTGGAGGGCAAGCCAGGGGGGTACGGGTACTTTATAAACCGGCCCCAGGGCTTAGCTTGACAGAGATTCACGAAATAATCATATCACCTATTATCGAGTATCCAGTATAACCCGAGAGCCATATTCGAGACTCGGCGAGTTGAGAGCCGATTCCTAGATCGCTTATCATCATCATGTTCTCTTTCGAGCTAAACCCTCTCCCAAATACCTGTGTCGACTTACCCCAAGATCAGTTACCTCTGGTAACATCTGCCGTGATCATCCCACGACAGTTGGCGCCCACCGTGGGGCCTGCGTCCAAAGGTGTTTACATCACGGGAGAAGCTCGGAAAAGCATGAGGAACCTCATCGTTGGAGAGATCTACGACGACCACAAAGGAGAGAAGATGGTGGACGACTCCGGATGGGGGCCAGAATCGGATCGCCTCGAATCCGGACCTGTCGTTACAATCGGCCGGATCAGCGTCTTCATCGGTATGGTATGTTCCTCTGGCTCGGCTCCTGACTATGTTGGATCTGATTCTGTGTCAGGGGAGGATGCTTGCGCCCAGTCAGGTAGAGAAGAATCAGTTGGAGCGACAGACCAGATAGAAGAATCCATCGCGCAGTGGGAACAGCCGGAGGAGCCGGCATGGGCCCCGCATGAACCGGACAATGGAAAAGATGATACTGAATCTATCAGGGACCTGCTGGAAGACCGTTACGGAGAAGACAACAGCGGAGAAGAACAGTATGAACTCACAGCAGGCGTAATACGCCGAGCGGCGGTCTACACGGCTCCAGCAGCCAACCTCAATCAAGGAAACATGACCACGGCTCCGGTCGGGGCGGCTCAGACATTGGCACAGCGACAGGACGCGGCTAGCGGAAACCCGATCCTGGCCCGGGTCGACGGAGAGTCGGCATCAGTGACTAGCCGCGCGGCAGATGAGGAGTTGCACGCGAATACATTCGGATTCCTGGGAAACCGGACACCAGGGGCGGGTCCGTCAAACCCGCGCCACCCGGACTTGTTCGACAATAATCTGATCCTAGACCCCACGGTCCTCGCTACGGTTATCACTCCAGAAAACGCAGCTGAACGTGTCAGGGACCTGGATGTGGCTCGCCGCGCGTTGGAACAGCAAAGAAGGCAAGTGGAAGCAGAGAAACAAGGGATGGCTACGCGTCAGCGCGAGCTGGATGCATTGGAAACCCGGCTCCGAGAGGAAACATCTAGAGTACACCAGAGAACTCAAACTAGACTACCGGCCACGGGTGGGGTCCTTAACCCGGCGGCTTTGTTTATTACGCCTCAGGACCAACCGATCCCAGCTGTAAACCAGGGAACTGCGCCTCAGCCGGCGACAGCGGAAGCCCGCGCGGCAAACGTGCAGGCCGGGTTACCCCCACCACGAACCGGAGTCACAACCGGCATCGAGTTGCCACCGCATCCGCCGTCACGGTTTCGCACACCAGCAGGCCACTACAACAATCCTATGGACAACGTGTATGCAGCAACACTTGCATTGAACCAAATCCCGGTAGGAGAATCGCCCCATGCAGAAAGGACCCGGCAAGCGATCGATCTACTGCACACTGCGGTGGCACATCAGGCCAATTACCCGGACCACAGAAGCGGGATGCATGGGACGCCATACGCCAGTCAACTCCAAGGGAATATTCAAGCAAACTCGGCACGGCGGAGGGAAGAGCAGCAGCAAATGCCGCCTCCTCCCCGGGTTCCAGCAGCATCGGTAGCGCAGGCCGTTGTGGATAACTCCAGGGCTCGGAGAGCAGGGGCCGGGTCTGCTGCACATGGGTTGCCTGCAGCACCGCGCCCCGCTACACCCCCGGCTGGATCGCATACTCCCCGAGTAAGGCCAGCCTCAACCATCCTCGCAGGGCCCAAGTGTCTCTCGGATGACATTAGAGCTGAACCTTACCCGGAAAAGTTCAAAGAGCCGGGAAAAGTAGTGAACTATGAACCGACCATGGATCCGGAAACCTGGTTGAGTAGTTATGAGATGGCAATGTCAATCCGCAATGCATCCGAGAATCTTCAAGCCAAGTTCATGTACTTGATGATGTCAGAAGGAGCAGCAAAGTTATGGTTTACCAACCTGCCAGAAAGATCGATCAAGTCCTGGGAAGAACTAAAGACCGCGTTCGTCAATCACTTTCACGGAACGTGCAGAAAGCTATTCACTATTGATGATTTAGAGCGATGCGTTCAGAAAAAGGGAGAATCAGCACGCAGTTGGGTACGCCGGGTTATGGAGATACTTCACTCATCCACAGAAATTCAGCCCAAAGATGCGCTACAAGCTATGGCAAAAACATGCAAGTATGTTCCTTTAGTACAAAAGTTAACTCGCATGAAGTCCAGTAGGAATGCATCGGAGGTTACAATGGGAGAATTAATGGATGCCTGCAACAAACACGCTGCAACAGACACTACAGAGGAAGAAGTTGACGACAAGAAAGCGAAGGTGAACACCAGTAATAGCGGAAGAACCGGCAATGGATCAGCACCGAGCAATAATGGAAATAGTCAGAACAAGCGCCCATTTGAAGGAGGATCCGAGTTTGTAGCTAATACTGAAGCCGGGTCTTCGAGACCCAGATCTGAAGGGAATTTTAACACCGGAAATCATAATGGGGGACATTATCAGGGACCTCCGAGGCCGGGCAACAGTTGGGATATATTCAGGATGGCGTGCCCGAAGCACAGCAGGAACGGCAAGCCGGCTAATCACTCCTTGGAGCAATGCGCCGACTTACAGAGATGGAAGAATGAGGAAGTAAACAGAGCCATGCGAGGAGCGGGTCGGGGAGGAGGCCCGGGTCCAGGTGGAAATTTGGGCAACGGTCCACCCCCAGCCGGTAACCCGGCAGCAGGAAATCCGGGCAACAATCAAGGGGGAGCGGGAGGTTTTCAGGCTAACCCCAAACAGTTGGGTCAATATCATGTGCACACTACCGGAGGCTCTAACAAGGATAAAAAGATACTGAAACAAGCGGTCAATTCAGTCTCTTCAGCTGTTCCGAGGTATTTGAGGTGGTCAGAACAGGAGGTAACTTGGAGCAGAAGGGATCATCCGGACAGAGTTGATCACCCGGGAGTTTTAGCCTTGGTAGTGGCACCACAGGTCAATGGGTATGAACTGAAAAAAGTCTTGATGGATGGAGGAAGTAGCATCAATATCCTGTACTGGGAAACTTTTCTGCGCATGGGCCTCAAAGAATCTCAACTGCAAAAGAGTACAACAGTTTTTCATGGGATAGTGACGGGTCATTCAGCATGCCCTGAAGGAAAAATGGCGTTGGAGGTAGCTTTTGGGGAATCAAAGGACAACTATCGGGTCGAGTGGCTTACCTTTGAGGTGGTTAAGTTGCGCAGTCCCTATCACGCATTGTTTGGAAGGCCGGCTTATGCCAAGTTCATGGCAAGGCCGTGTTATGTGTATCTACAGCTGAAAATCCCGGGTCCTAAGAAGACCATTACCATACACGGAAATCGAGATATAGCAGCTGAATGCGACGAAGGAGATGCAGCAATGGCTGAGAAGGCATGTAGGAAAGAGGATCTCAAGCATTACCGATCGCAGGCAAACCCGGAGGAAAAGGCAATGTCAAAAAGGCCAACCTCTGAAGGGGATAAAGCAAAAACTAGGACAGAACAAGATCACAAGATGGTGGCCTTCGTCAGGAGCGGTCCTTCCAAGCTCCCTGGCGTAGAAGAGGAAAGCACATCTACAACCAGCCGCGCTACAAGAACGACATACCCGGATTGGCTAACAAACCCGGTACTCATTATGAAAGGGACTAACGAATGGAGAATGTGCATCGGCCGTGCCAGCCTGGGGCCGATTCTCGAGAAGAACTAAAGCAGTGTAACGGCCAGCAGGTTTCATACGCGCTCTTTTCCTACCCAGGGTACCTAAGGGGACTGGGAGGTTTTTAATGAGGCGGCCTGCAGGCACAAACTTTTTCATATCAATAAAAGAGATGGTTTTCAAGTCTTATCATGGTCTTTGCTCTAAGTACAAGTAAGTGATATTTGTTATTATCAATGCATCAGTATCATCAAAATACGTTGCACGTACATGAGTTTTTGGGAATTGAACTGCTTAAGTAGTTGTCACAAACCCAGAGACCTGGCCTTGATGCCTATGAGTTATGAGGGCCGATTACTTGCAAGACGAGTACGGCTGCAATCTTATAACCGGACGAAGGAGCCAAATTTCTTGGTTATTCTTACTTAAGCTCGATATGAATCGCACCAAAGTGGCATGATCTGTTCGCTTACGATTACAATCAAACCATGCAGCCCAATGGGACTTGCTTGACCCTGTTTTTCGTATAGATGTAACAACATGGTATCCACGCGAAAGCCGGCTTACAGTATAAGATAATCAAAAGGGTCATCTAAACCACAAGTCTATGCAGAGTACAAGGCTAAATAGCCGGAAACTCAACAAGTATCAAGCATGACTTCAGTATTTACGTGAATGGCTATTGGTTTTCGGATTAGTAGAGAGCAGCTTGTCATCTGAAAAAGGCCACACCCCCCTGGCTCGTACTTTGGGTCATGGGGACTGGGGACTTCGAAACAGAAACAAGCTGTTTATCTACTAAAGCTCGAAAAAACCTTGGCTTCCGAGTCTTGGGGACTTAAAGAAAAGTCCGCTTATCAAAGCCCGCGATACTCGGTTAACCGAGCCTCGAAAAGGGAATCAAAAGCAACCGGGTATCGAGAATAAGCCTAAGAGTAAAACAAGGGTCGAGATTATCAAAAGCCGGGAAAGGCACAAAGTTATCATGAGCAAAAGTACAAAGTGACAGCACCAGTATCAATGGCGCAACAAGCGCATCATCAAAATCATACCAGTTTTTAAAATACAGAATACAAGACATCATCCTACTCGGCATCCTGGGAATGATCGTCCGGGTCTTGTTCTTGGACCTGCTCCTTAGCCTTTCCAGCAGCATTACCCGGACTTTCCACATCAGGACGGACAGGCGGAGGAACAGCTGGCGTAGAGGTAGAAGGCCTTAGGCCTAACTCGGCCTCTCTCTTGGCAGCTTCTTCTTTCCTCCTGGCCAGGTCAGTCGTCCATTTTTCCAGCATATCAAGGGGAGGGGGTGCCTCCACCAAAATGGTTTTGCCTTCAGTGTCGTACGAGCTCATGATTGTGTCCAGTTCCATTTTATCGGCCAAGGCAGTAGCCGAGTGGCGTACGGCGGATTGTATAACTTTGAAATCCTTGGGCGTAAACTTGGAGCCGTCCGCCTTGAATTCTGGGAACCCGGATATTACCTTTGCCGGGTCAAGCTTAGGAAAATAAGCTTTCGCCAGCGTAAAGGCCCGGGTCATACCGACTCGGCAAGATGAGCGCTTCCATATATCAATCCATCCAGGCACCGTTGAAAACGCTTGCATAAGTTTTTCTTCGCCTGGGTATACCTCGGAAGGCCATTTCACGGCATCCAATAAAAGCTTTGTGCCGGCGAAAAATGTTCGGAGCACAGTCTTTAGCGTTTTAGTCATGGCAACGGCATCGTCCTCTGGAGCATCAAGGTTAGCACCTATAATTGAAATAAAAGAAAGCATATCAGTAATCTTGATTATTATAACGATAAGATAGAGGCATGTAAGTTAATCGCGAACAAAAACTTACTTAGCAAGATGCGATAAGTGTCCGCAACCTGGTTCGACAAGTTTTTCAATGTAGATTGGGCAGCATTGTATTTCTTCTTGTATCTGGAGGCATCTTTTTTCAAAGTCTTCACCTCCGCCTCAAGGGTTTCTCTGCGCTTTACTTCAGCAAGCAGGAGCTGCTCGGTCTTGAGTAATACCTCGTCGGACCGAGTAATTTCCGCCTGCAAGGAACGAGTAAAACTGTAAGTCGGATATCATGACAAGCCGAGTATCATATGAAGTACCGAGCACAACTTCAGCAAGTTATGCTCCGAACTTGGGGACTGGGTGTGTAGTAAGGAATATCAAATAATGTTACCTGATGTGCTGCAGCCATACGCTCCAAGATATTTCCCTCTGAAACCTTCATTGACAGGAGAGCACTCATCAACTGGTTAAAATCATTGTTATCCGGGTTAGAAGGCTCGGGGGCGCGGAAATTTGGAGAAGTTTTCTTCGTAACAGGAGACGGCACCCGGGTCATCCGAATGTCGGAGTTTGGCCCTCCTCCCGCGCCCGCAGCTGCGCCTTTTTTCTTCTCGCTTGCGTGCGAGGCTATTGGATACCCGGCTTCTTGCCTAGCCGGGTTCGTTGGTGATGCTTGCTCATCACCAGCTGTGGTGAATGCATCGTCAGTCGGTTTATTTTTACCCCGGTCCTCAACTTCCATGTCTTCCTGGTCGCTAACAACGACCGTGGCTCTATAGAAAGTGCAAAGGTGCGGTTAGCGCATAAGTCATGAAAAGGGCGATAAAAGTTTGGTATAACATCAGGAAAAGAACTTTACCCGGGGTTCACCGCGAAGTCCGAGGGGAAGCCGCTGCTGGACCCGGAAGATACTGAGAAATACCAAGCAAGGTGTGAGATTACTTTGTGAGGGAATGTTTGGGAAAGATTCTTGTGTATGGTGAATACCAGTATGTCGAACTGGAGGCGATGAAGTACCCGGGTTAAGGGTCTCGTTACCCGGATTGTTCCGGGTAACTCTACGTTTGGGCGCAGGTGGCTCCTTCAGTTATGACCCAAGGGATGATGACAGGGTTAGCTCGTGAATGATATCATGGAAACGCAAGTTGAGCACAAGGAAATGAAATGAAACCTGGAAAACGATTCCTTGGGGTTTTCTTTTGGATCCGGCTTTAATTGCTGGCTCCGGTTCATCTTCATCACTAGCAGACTCCACCTTGCCGTCCGTTTCTTCCTCCTCGTCTTGGTCTTCTTGTCCTGAAAGTAATCAAGATTATAGTGTGGAAATGAGAAGTAGGGCATGACGTATTCAAGGGGACTAAGTATGTGCATTCGTCCGAGTTAACGGCATCCCCTTCTTCTTCCGGGTCTCCGGAGTTAGGAGGAGTACTTGCCTTCCAGAAGTCACTGTCGGCCTGAGGTGGAGACGCCAGAGCAAGGATTAACAGTTGTATCAAGAGGAACGAATAAAATTAAAACTTGTTAGAATTAGGTCCTTACCGCGGGGGCCGGGTTCTCGAGGGTGAAAGGTTCTAATCCGGCTATGTTCCGGATCACCTCGAGCTTTTCCGTCAGAAAGCCCTTGATTGTTTTGTTGGCATCGCTAGGAGCGAAATTGCTGGTGGAGTATCGGATCGGGTCCGTGGTTTGCCCCGAGTATTCGCACATCAGTTTTGTGCGAATGGAGTTGGGTTGGATGCGGAAATCGACCCAAGTCTTCACCAGGTTAAGCCCGATGAGGCCTTGGGCAGAAAGGATGGAGATTCTGGATAATAGAGGTAGAATTTCTTCTCTTTCCGGGTCAGGGGCAAACCCATTGAAGGCTTCGGAAATATCAAGTTGACCCTCCGAGTAACCCGGCAACTTCTTTTCGCCGGGTGGGGAGGTGTCCTGGCAGTAAAAGTATGAGAGCTGCCAGTGCTTTACGTGGGAGTTGAGGGTGAGAGGAGGCATTAAGGAGTTCTTGCGGCGTTGGATGGAAACCCCGCCGCAAGTAAGAAGTGCACCGTCGCCGCTTTCGCGGCACGGTTTGCACTGGAAGAGTTCGACGAAGAGGGCCAGACTTGGCGGAGTGCACAAGTAAGACTCGGAAAGAACGATAAAATGAGTGATGTTTAAAACGGAGTTGGGTCCTATGTCGAAGATGCGAAGGCCATAATGGCTTAAAACGTCGCGAAAGAAAGGATGACCCGGAGGCCGGAAGCCCCGGGTCACATGTTCAACAAAGCATATTACCTCGTTTTCTGCCGGAGTGGGCCGAGTTTCGTTACCCGGCACCCTCCAGTGGATAATTTCTTGAGGGGGGAGAACCCCTAGCTCGACCAATTCTTCTAATTTGGCCTTGGTGACCGAAGATCGCGCCCAGTTGGCGGATATGGAGTTTGTGGTCTTGGCTTTGAATGGATGCTTTCCCTGCTTCTTGGGTGCCATGGGGTTAACCTGTAAAACATCAGGTAGAAAAACATGAGAAACGAGACTCGGAAACTGTCAGTTGGCCGAGTAATGATAAGAGGTATTGAGGCAACTTGGAAGATAAATGTTATCCGGGTATCATGCGTCCTTATAAAAAATTATGGAGGCCAATGTATGGATAAGTGTTTAGGAGAAATAGATGGTTGTCCGTGCATCTATCGCGAGTAAATGAACTGGAAAGGGAGGATTTTCCGGGTGACAGAAGCAAGGGCGGAAATTTTAGGCGGCTCGAGCCTAGATTGGGAATTCCATTTCTAGATTTACGGCGAAATTAATGATTACTGGTGGAAGAGGAGTGAACTGAAGTCTACATCCTATCTATTGGATGGGTTAGGACGAATGCTAGCAACCTAATTCGATGCGCCCCGAGAAATCGCCGGCGGGTCGATTCAGATCCAATGTGAGGCAAAACCAAGGAATTGCAAGGGTAGATTAATGAGTACCGGAGACTTACTGGAGGAGGTTGAAATGAAGCCTTGCGGAGGCAAATAGCGCAGGCCTGGTGCCCTTTCGCGACTCTTGGCGGGCAGGTCGGGTGTCTGGCGGCGGATCTCGGCGGCGGGGCTGAGCGCGCTGTGGCGGAGCGCAGCCGGCGACAAATGGGCTCCGGTGATGTGCGCGGGGTTCCCGTAATGGCGCTCTGCGGGTTTGGGTACGGAGGAAGAGGAATGAGGAAAGATGAGACGTTGGGATTAGGGTTACCCCTAAGGACCTATTTATAATGGTTCGGGTGGAAAAACTAAGTCCAACGGGCGGGACCCGGTAATTGCGGGGTAACGGCTATCAATTCAAAGTTTACGGGAGGTGCATCGAGTGTTGAGCAAGAGATCCTGGCAAAAAAGAGAAAGGGATACTTTCCGTGATATCATGATTAATTATCGAGAAAAGTGTAGAGTTGTGGAGTTTTTATTAAGGCTTAGACCTGGAAAATTAGGAGAAGCATTTGGAGGAGAGCCGGGTTATTGCATGGTCACCATGGAGTTGGACCCAGTCATTTATCAAAGCATTGTAACCCGGCCTCCATACGCTTGAGCGTTTGATATTTTTGCAGGGGATAGCCAGCGCTTCAAGGAAGAATCCAGGAAGCCCAAGCTATCCTGGGGACTACTGATGGGGGGATAGTAACCCGGTATGCCAACTCCAAGGTGTAACCCGGCCCAAAGGACGCCGCGCGGGATCCGGCTAAGGATAAAGAAACTTCTGGAAGGCCCAAAGTTTGTAGGCCTCGTAACCCGGATTGTGGGTTGCGGTAAGGAAAGCTAGGGTTTGTAAGCAGAGTTCGGATAGGACTCAAGCTGCGCCTTAGAGGGCAAGCCAGGGGGGTACGGGTACTTTATAAACCAGCCCCAGGGCTTAGCTTGACACAGATTCACGAAATAATCATATCACCTATTATCGAGTATCCAGTATAACCCGAGAGCCATATTCGAGACTCGGCGAGTTGAGAGCCGATTCCTAGATCGCTTATCATCATCATGTTCTCTTTCGAGCTAAACCCTCTCCCAAATACCTGTGTCGACTTACCCCAAGATCAGTTACCTCTGGTAACATCTGCCGTGATCATCCCACGACAAGGAGCGCTCGCGATATCGCGAAGCCCTCGCCTTATCCACCCTTTTTTGCGCGAGATCTGATCGCGCGTCGTACTCTGGCCGGTCGCGGTCAGTATCCTTCCTTGGCTCCTTGCTTCGCTTTCGCGAACGGCTGCTATGATACCGCGAGCTCTTGTCTCTCGGACTGCCTTCGCTGCTACTTCGACTGTCATCACGGCGCCGTGCTTCTTTTCCTCGACCACGACGCGGTGACCTGTCCCTTCTTGGCGAAGAACTCCTGCGTTTGCGGGATGCTTCCCTATCCTTGTCCTTCTCCTTCTCCTGTTCCTTCTCCAGTTGCTCTGCGGCCTTCTTTCGATCATAAGCGGCAAGCCTTGCGGCCGCCAGCCCTAATCCCTTGCGCACTTGTTTATATTGTTCCGCCCGAGGATCACTTTACGTCGGTTGGTTCATCTGCATGTAAGTTGCTGCGGCTAGAACCGCGGCAGCAGGAGTTTGCGGGTAGACATTGCCATCGTCATCGACTCGCATGAGAGAAGGAGTGATTGATCTGCTGGTTCCGGCTAGGGACTCATTGTTCCTGGATGTAGATGCGTGTCCCTTCCTCGCGGGTCGGGTTCCAACCGAGGGTGTTATGGACAGCCGGGCTCGCCTTTGGCTCGACTCGTCTGCCGCTCTTCTTCGGCGGGCCAGATCTATCCGAGCGTCCTTGATAGTCGTGGCTGCTCTTACTAGGTGATAGTGGTAGGCAACCATGTCTTCGTGTGAGGCCCCGGATGCGGGTGGCTTGCTCGTTCGCATAGCCTCCTTTGCTCGATTCCAGGATTCCCGTGAGACGCCGATTATGTTGCGCTCTGCCGCGCTGTGCTCTGCTTCCGAGGCTTGTTCCGATCCTGCCATGCAGACTTGAGCCAGTCGAGGCTCGTGCGTCCTAGGCGTAGGTCGGAAGTTTCTTCGAATTCTTGATGGTTCCTCTGTCGAGAGGGTATGGTAGTCGTTGGCGTTGAAGAGGATGGACTCGCCGCTTTTCTCCAGATGACGGCGTGAGTCGACAGCTCCAGATTCAGTTTCCGATTCATCCGAGAAGTGGAGGATTCCGTCCCTGTTGGTCACGAATTTTAGGCTCCCGAACGTCAAGGTGACGCTTTTCTCCAGATCCTCGAATACCGGGCGTGATTCCGGCGAGTGAGGTGTGACCACGACGGATCCGATCCGTATAGGATTGTTCGGAGCCGTAGTCGATGGTTTCCAACGAGAGTGCGTTGTCGATGAAGCCGAAGATGCCGGTGATCGAGCGCCCGTCTTCCCCACGGTCGGCGCCAATTGTCGAATCTCTGACTCTACAAATCCCTTAGGTGACCCTATCGGGTTTCGACTAGAAGAAATCATGAGCGCTGGTGGAATCGTCGGCTAGACAGGGGGCGAGATTTACCCAGGTTCGAGGCCCTCGTAGAGGTAAAACCCTTACTCCTGCCTCTTGTCGATCTGTATTAACGGAAAGATCGGTTACAATGGTGGTGCCCGAATCGAGAGTAAGATCTCGAGTTCAAGGTTTCGATGGTGCTGTGTTGGTTGGTACTCTCCCTGGGGGGCTCTCCTGGCCTTATATAGATGGCCAGGTCTCGAATCCTACCCGGAGAGGACTCGAATTCTAACTAGGTCGGTTACATGTTTCCTATCTTAACCCGCAAGTTAGTGCGGGTGGGCTTCACGTGGGCCTTCTGGAGTATTCCAAGGGCTCCTCTTCTTGGGCCTTTAACCTTGGGCCTGAGAGGGGGTGTCCTTATTCGCAGGGTCCAGGATCCATATATTCGTCACTAAGCGAAGCATACACGAGGCTCTGGCGATGCGCACAAGCAAATCTATGGCGGCTAGGAGCAGTGGATCAGGATATTGAGGCAATGCAATATATAGGTGAACTATGTCTACTAGCATCAAATACTTTGGATTCGAATGCAAAATACGAGATTCAAATGTTGTTCGAAAGCATATATGAGCAGATAAGAGGTTATGATTTCCTTGGTTATAAGAAAACCAGATAAAGTCTTCAGGAATAAGTGCTTGACTTGTCGGTTAGGATCAAGTATTCACCATTGGATTGCTGGCCTTCTCTTCGGAGTCACGTTCTACCGAGGGGGAAACAACACCGAAAGAGAAAAATAACAATCAACACATGGCATCGATGCAATGCACAACATGTATTCATGATCAAGTTAATGCACTAAGGTAAATCCCTAAACATGAAGATAGGGTTGCTAGGGTTCGTATGTCAGTTATGCATTTTTACTGAAATTATCCCGAAATAGACCCCGGAGGGGCAATTCGGGCAATTATGAAAGTAAGTACTATTTTAAAAGCTCAAATGGGTTTGAAAACACCATAACTAGATTCTAATTGTCATTTTGAGAAATTTGGTATATGACTTTTATTTTTCTAATTTTAGTGAATAAAAACTTATTTTTCTATTTTTAAATGAATTAAACAGCATTAAATAAAGGCCATTTTTGGACTTTCTCAAACATGTGTGAAAAAGACATATTTGGATAGAGAATATTTTTATGATCATTTTGGTACCTCACTTTTATTTTTCTGAGATATAAAACAAAAGTTATTAAGATCTCAAATTTATTCCTTTTTCTGGAATTAAATGGAATTAAAAAAAGAGGGAGTTACGACATCACCATGATGTCGCTGTGACATCACCCATGGATGAATCCTCTCTGTTCTCACAGCTAGGATCAAATTCGAATGCCTTGATGGATAAACTGTGAAATTGATTCGTGGCCTAGGTAGAGGGGCTTGAGGGCGGCCACTAGGTGGCGGCGGCTCGCCGGATGACCACCGGAATGACCGGCGGCGACCACCGGAGCAGCAGCGGGCGGCGGTGGCAGGGTAAACCGGAGGGGGAGGAGGCAAGCTGAGAACACCCACGGATGAAGGGACTCACCGGGATGCTTGTGGTGCGGTCAGAGGGGCCGGAGGAGCGGCGAATACGCCGGAATCGGAGAAGGCTCATCGGTCGGAGGCGGGGAAGACGGGTTCGATCCCGAGGATTTGCGCTATCCCTGCCCTTGTGCTTCTTTGTGGAGGGAGAGGGAAGTATGGATGGTCTTCTTGGAGCCTAGGTTGGGCTTGAGGACGCCGGGGACGACGGCAACCGGCGGCGGCCGGACATGGTTCGGGTTGGGGCTTCCCGCGAAACAGAGATACAGGGAGGGAGCAATGGTTGAGAGGATAGGGAGAGGGAGGAGGGCACGGGTTCTTCCTGATATCCTCGGCCACGCAAGCAGACGGGCAAGTAGGAGGTGGCAGCGGCGCGGTCGAGCTGCCACGCAACTCTCTTCTGTCCCAACGAAGAAGACAAAGTTATATTTCCGATAACCCCCTGAAAAGTTTTGGAAACTATAAAACGACCCTTCTGTCCTTTAAAACGGCAACAAAAACCATGTTTTCCGGGCCTTTTTGTGAACAGAAAATTTGGCAAAAATAACTTTTGAAAATCTTATGAAATTTCCAACAAAACCATGTGTTTCTTTGGTGTACTTGAAATATTTTCCAACACAAAATTTTGGGAACCAAAATAGTTACTATTTGTGGGATTTTCCCAAACCATTTAAATTCATAATTTAAATTGTTTCAACATGGTTTAAAATTTTGTTTTCATGCATGTATGAGATGAACACAACACCACACACCCTATTGTAGCAAAATTTGGGATGTTACAAATCTACGCCCTTACAAGAATCTCGTCTCGAGATTCCCGAAGGAGAAGAAAGAAGGAACACCGGTTTTGAACGATCTTTTTGAACCTTACAGTTCTTTTCTCGAAGAGGTTGATCCGTAGCATCTTGAAGCATTGAACGGATACACCTTAGGTAAGAGGGAAACTCCTAGGATTTGATCCTCACGAAGATCGAGTATCTCATGGATAACTCATGACAGGAATGTTCGGAAAGAACTGTTGAGTTATCATGCATGAAACACATCAAGGTAACGGAGTGAGTAGAAGATGGTTTCAAGTTTGCGGACGATGGTTCTTGAAAGGATTTATAATATGAGCTTTGCACAAGACTTTAAATCCTTTTTGAAAAGAAAGGTTGGACAACTTGTGACATCAAGGTTTCTTCAAAATAGATTACCAAGATGGAAAGGATTGTCTTGGATACCAAAACATAATATCCACAGACGAGGGAAAACACGATAAAACACTGTAATTCGTGCGTCCGAGAAAAATTTGATACATAATCATGTTCACTCTTCGGAGTGGACACGGGAGATAACGGAACTTCCATTCCGTTAAAGTTTGTCGAAAACTTTGTCAAAGGTAGGAATGTTACTTCGCGATAGAAGATGAGTAACCAAAGGATGTTGAAACACCGTAATTAAGGAGGAACGCTTGGTCACACCATAAGGATGGTTAACCAACGGGGATTAGAATACCGGAAGGAATAAGGAATCTTTTTCCTATTGTGGATTGTACGTAGCAATACGTTTACCACATGGTTAAGATCCCATGGCTGAAGTAACTGACAAATTCACACAATGTGTGAGATGAACAGAACTTCAAGTATAACCAACTTGAAAAGGGAACTTGATCATTGGCGACTACAAAACATCAAGAGATGTTCTCCTGATGAACTTATTTCCACAGGAACAAAGGTTTTGGAGGTTCAACAGAGAGATATTGGAAATATCAACTTCCAGGTTGTCCTTGATGTTTTAGATACCGATATCAGGCTTATGACAAGCCTTCTATAGGTCATCAAGTGAAAATTAAACTTCGGTCAAAAGAACGGTGAGGAAAACTTCCAGAATAAGCCGCACACGATTTCTCACGGAGGGTGGTTGTTCTTACGGATTCAAAGAGATATGACATTAGGCCTTCCGGCTAATTAGGTCAACCACAACATCAACCTTGCCGGATTTTCAAATGAACCTAATTCCATATTCTTGAGGAAACACCAACCGTCGTTGCTGCTTGAGATTCAGCTCTAGTTAGTGGATAAATGATTCAGAATCAACACGTTTGATCACAGAGGTTGCACCGGTTACCAACAAGGTACATATGCTAGATTCTCAAGATATAGACTACGATGCCAAGCTCGAAAAGATGAGCGAGATTGCAGGACTCATGTATTAGCAACTTGCGAAAAACGGTTGCACCTACATGGACTACTTGCAAAGAAACACATCAGAGTCCTTGTTGGGAAGATGATTGCGAAGATAACGAAGTTCTTACACTTCTTCTCTTTCACGAACGATCAGTCAGCGGCTTAGTGTGGATGCAAACTTCTTCAAGGAATGGAGGCAACAACCAACCATCTCAAGAATAGTCCACACATACATGACCGACTTTGGGATTATTCCCGAGGGAACAAGAAAACTTTACTCGAATCCATGACGACAGCTTTCACCATAATCACATGAACCGGAGAAAGCCACTTCGAACATCCAGAACACGAACTTCATGATGACACAAAGATGGTTCTCGAAAGTTTCCAACAGTAGTGGCAATTGTTCAACATGAACCTCTTTCAACTTGGAGAGGGTAGGAATGTCATCGATGGGATCGAAAACACACTTGTCAAAACACTCCAAGAAGAAGGATTCATATGATATAGGAACAAGGCAGAATATTGGTCAGACCAAAGGACATGAAGGTGTACTCGGGAAAAACACCATGAGTGAAAACACCATCAAGGTAATCCTTGGATCTTTTCTCAATTTGACGATAGCCCGAATCAAATCAAGAGGTAGAGTGATAGCATTTACGAAAAATAGATACTATCATGCTTCAACACAGAAGGAACTAGACATCCCTTAACTGAGGATCAAGTTAGGCGGAGCTTTTGCCTTTCAACTCTCCAAGTTGTTGTTAAGCTCAACCAACTAGTCCGGGATATCCAGCAGAGTTTCCTGGAGAAAGGAGCAATTAAATTACCCCTTGTTTAGACGTTACGGTCAGGTAACAACCTGGTGATACTTCTAGAAAGACAACCAGAATATCACGAACCACCGGTATGTCTTGGAGTTCGGAAGGGAGGTTTGCTTTTCAAAGCAACTGATATGGTCTTGAGAGCTTTGGTACGAACCTATCTCTCTGACAAAAAGTGTGCACCGGATTGAACGGATTTGGTGACTCAGTCAACTTCAAACAGAGGCTGGGTGACCAGTAGTGCTAAGAAGGATACAGATGTTTCTTAGGTTTCCAAAGCAATAAGAATTGCTAGGAATAGCAGATACACATGTCGATGAACAGACCCATCATTCTCAAGCATTCAAGCTTGGAGGAAGGGGGAGTGAAGACGGTAAGAGCATCACTTCATCAATAAGGCCATGAAACTTAACACAGTCTCGTGATATAAAAGAGTGTGATACTCGAAGGTAGAACAGAACAGAAGCTGATAAAAGTTCTTTAATCCGTGGATTAAAAAACTTTGACCTGGTCCTTAAGATGAACGAGGTACTGGAGTTTGTTTCTCCTGACATTCCAAAGTGGAACGTTCTGACCGAAAATAGGAGCAATTGCATTGGAAGAATCCAACACTCATATGTAACTTGGTTTCAAACATTAGATGAGGTTTGGAAGCAAGCAAAGAATAGGAACGTGCTCTTGGAAAATCCTGAGATCACGTTGGATGCACAAAGTCGTACTCATTTGTATAACCCATGCTAAGACGATAGGTATAGTATAGTAAAGAACAAGGATATGGGAATCATAAATAACACTCTTGTTGTGATCCCTTTTTGGTTCCTAGAGAAAGCCTATGGCTATGAGAGTTGGAATTTCCTAGCCATCCTGAGGTGGAACAGATTTCTCATGATCCAAAGAAACGGAACTTGGGTTAAAGGTCAACATCCTGTACTGATAGCGTGAGCATCACATGGTTATGAAACCACATGACTCAAATCACCGCAATTCAGCACATTCCGGGACCTTCGGTTCAAGTCCAAGGTTGAAAACTCAACGAAAGGAGTAACTACTATTCAAGTGCCGTAGGACACTACCAGTAGCAATCACGAGGTGATTTTCAAAAGCCAAACATAACTCCGGAAGAATTGGAGTGGAGGATAAAGGGTACATTCGAGATGGAAGGAAATCTCGAGGTTCAGGATTTGAAACTCTAGAACATGATGATGTGGAAGCCATACAACTTTGAGAGATTATGAATGCAAGGAAATCTCCCAGTTTAAGAGATAACGGAACATGGAACACACACGACTCTAGAAACTGAACACTAGGTCAACTTGGATAGAAAACGTCTTGCCAGAGAAGGCACCTAGGTTTTGAATGACTAGAAGAGATAGCAAAACCTTTTCAAACCAAAACAGGTAAGATGACCCAGAGTTTAGAGCGATACCAGATACGGAGTAAAACGAATCCTAAGAAGGTTTTCACAACTCATTTGAGGTTTCAAAGTAGTTTTCACAAACACTAGACTCGACATCGACCAAGCAATAAGGTTTTCCTACAGGCAGTCCTGCTCTGATACCATGACCTGTCGCGACCCCGGACCCAGAGATATACATACTGTTATGTGCTCCTAGACATGGACTCACAAGGGCTTCAGGGTTACTAGCCCCGGCCGCAACAAACAACGGCAGGCAGACTGGATTCATCGGCACGTAGTCCGGATCCCCAGTCTACTACTCCTTGTATCCATGCTAGTCATAACCAACTATGCATATCAAAGCGTCCACGAATCGAATGAAACTGAAGGAAACAGGACCAAAGCTATACAGAGATGCTATGTGTCCAGAAAGTGCAACAACAATTGAGGGTTACTGGGGTTACCTCGCCCCGGGCCGATCACATCGACAGGCGGGCTCGGACATGGATCATGGGCTCCACAACCCCTCGACTACGACAACCATGCAGGCATAGCCAAAACTGTATAACAATGAGCTCGAAACCAACAACCGATCAAAGCAGTACTCTAAACATGAAGCTTCATTAAATAGGTGTTACTAGAGTATAGCTTACAAGCAGAGGTCACACGACCCAACATTACATCAGACAACAGAAGGCAAATTATGTTGCTAAACAACAAGAACCAAAAAGGCCTAAGAGGCCGCAACATAAGGCGATGTCCCATCCCATAGATTCCAGGCTGCTACCTGGGAACCCCAAACTACTCGTCGATGTCCACGTTGAACCACCACTGAAGTGAGATCTTAACCTGAACCAAATTAAGCAAACCTGAGTACGGGAGGTACTCAACAAGACTTAATTAACGTATTATATATCTGCTAACTTCAGGAAGGGTTTTATGAAGGCTGATTTGCGTAAAGCAATCTTTGTTTTCCAAATCGAGGAAGAATAGCACGTCTCATAGAATGTTTTTGAAAACAGAGGTACTCAACAAGACTTAATTAACCTATTATATATCTGCTAACTTCAGGAAGGGTTTTATGAAGGCTGATTTGCGTAAAGCAATCTTTGTTTTCAAAATCGAGGAAGAATAGCACGTCTCATAGAATTTTTTTCAAAACAGATGAGAAAGCTACTCAACTACTGAGATCACCCACGGATGAAGGGACTCACCGGGATGCTTGTGGTGCGGTCAGAGGGGCCGGAGGAGCGGCGGATACGCCGGAATTGGAGAAGGCTCATCGGCCGGAGGCGGGGAAGACGGGTTCGATCCCGAGGATTCACGCTATCCCTGCCCTTGTGCTTCTTCATGGAGGGAGAGGGAAGTATGGCCGGTCTTCTTGGAGCCTAGGTTGGGCTTGAGGACGCCGGGGACGATGGAAACCGGCGGCGGCCGGCCAGGGTTCGGGTTGGGGCTTCCCGCAAACAGAGATACATGGAGGGAGCAACGGTTGAGCGGATAGGTCGAGGGAGGAGGGCACGGGTTCTTCCTGATCTCCTCGGCCACGCAAGCAGACGGGCGAGTAGGAGGTGGCAGCGGCGCGGTCGAGCTGCCACGCAGCTCTTTCTGTCCCAACGAAGAAGACAAAGTTACATTTCCGATAACCCCCTGGAAAGTTTTGGAAACTATAAAACAGCCCTTCTGTCCTTTAAAACGGCAACAAAAACCATGTTTTCCGGGCCTTTTTGTGAACAGAAAATTTGGCAAAAATAACTTTTGAAAAGCTTATGAAATTTCCAACAAAACCATGTGTTTCTTTGGTGTACTTGAAATATTTTCCAACACAAAATTTTGGGAACCAAAATAGGTACTATTTGTGGGAATTTCTCAAACCATTTAAATTCATAATTTAAATTGTTTCAACATGGTTTAAATTTTTGTTTTCATGCATGTATGAGATGAACACAACACCACACACCCTATTGTAGCAAAATTTGGGATGTTACACTACCGCTGCAGGGGCTCGTGCCCAACACATACCCAGCAGCGGTACTACCTCATGGCTCCAGTAGTCCCAGGTGGGCGGTACTACCGCTGGGTGAAAATCCGCGGGGATTAAAACGGATCTGGGAGGAGGGGTTACCCACTTGACCTCTTTCTTTCCCTCATCCTCTCCCCACTTTGGATCTCCCACCGCCAAGCCTTCCGTCCGCTGGGGAGGGCTCCCTCCGGTGATTGAGTGCTCCAATCACACCGGAGAACGCCCGGGGATCGCACCCAACTCCTTCTCCACGACGATGAGCTCCGGTAACCCTTTCTATCTATCTCCCTCGATTCAATCTTGTGAGATGATGATGTTTAGTATTCTAGAGATCTCCTAGTCTAGGACTAGTTTGTGGTGATCCCTTGTTGAGTAAATTCCATACGAACCTTTGGTGCATTTTCCTCTAGATGGATTCGGTTGATCCTTTGGGTGCCATGGCAGAATCCGCCAGCAGCGGTACTACCGCTGGCAACAGCGGTACTACCGCTATGGCTGGAACTGCTGGCAGCAACGGTACTACCGTGGCCCCCAGCGGTATTACCGCTTCCTGGAGGTTGTGCACTTCTAGTTCTTATGTGAATTTTCTCGTAGATCAATTTGATTGAAGTTAACCTTACCCCTTTGCAACCCCCTATGCTTTCTTAGGAGCAGGTGCTAGTGGCTATAAGGGTGGAGGTCGCAAGCGTGCAGCTAAGAGGACTCAAAAGAATCCCGAGGAAGATCAGACTCCAGAGGTCATGCCACAGGGTAATTTGACACGGAGGCAGAGGTCTGTGCTTATGAAATTGCATGCATCCCGAGACAAATCAGTTGCCAACATGCCCGATGATCAGTTCCGCAGAGAAAGGAGGACCAACCCCTACAAGAAGCCAAGGTAATCTAGGGCAAACGAGTGCTTCTGGACTCGTTTTCAGGAGAGGATTTTCTATGAGGAGTATCCACTCAACAAGAACAAGGTAGTAACTCAACACTCCGCAAATGTTCCGTTCATGAGGTCAAAGATGGACTATTTTGGTGAGGCATTGGAGATCTGTGAGGAGTTTGGTCTTCTGGACTTCATTGAGATCAATGAAGATTATGATGAGCACCTCGTGGGCCAATTCTATGCCACGCTTTATTTCCATACAGAGGAGAGGAGGATCACCTTGATGACCAAGAATCAGAAGTTTTCTGCTTCATGGACTGAGTTTGCTACTGTGCTGGGTTTGCAGGACTTTGGGTTGATTCCAGATGCTGCTTCTCGCTCCACCTTCTTCCGAGTTCCTTATCCGGAGAAGTGTATGGACCCACTGAGATGTATGATATCTATATCCCTGGCCGTGTTGTAGTTGGTCAGTCCAAGAACTTGCTGCCCGTATATGACATCGTCCACATGATCTTCAGGAACACATTGGCTCCACGTGTTGGCAACTTTGATCAAATCCATGGATCACTCACTGACTTGATGGTTTACACTCATAGGCGTCGTGGTGATGGCCTAAGGCTTGATGTGATGGACATTATCTGGAATGAGATGTATAACTGTGTGATGAGGAGGAGAGTTCCAGTGTTTGTTGCTTTGGTCTTCAAGCTCATTGCCACCACTTGGCGCAATGCCAAGCTTTCTGATGCTCTCTTGGATAATGACCAAGAACTCACTACTCACCCTATCAAGCAACTTCGAGTCAAGAAGCATGCCACTCCCTTGCTAGGCCTGGAGGATATTGGTCCGAACACTGATGGCTCGAGTGACTCGGATTTCAGGATGGAGGGGAGAGCTCACAAGAATAGCTTTCGCAAGTGGATGTCCTCAACTTTGAAGAAAGTGTGATGTCGCCAGATTGATATGGAGAACAAGGCATATCTTGCTCATGTGCGTAGCAAGAAGGAGCGTCATCTTACTCGTGACAGGTTTTCCCATCCTGGGGTGCCTGTTCGTCCAGGGTCTGAGGACAGGATCACCTCTTCCAAGGAGTGGAAGTCAAAGCAAGGCAACGTGTGGATTGATCCAGATCTTCTAGATGATGCTACTACTTCTCATGAGCCTTGGACTCGTGGTGAGACTGGCGATGAGGTCGAAGATGTCAACTCTGAAGATGATCGTGGACTCGGCAGCCCTGCTAGTGCCTCTAGCCACAGCCAGTGACCTCCAAGGACGTTAGCATCGCCTATTCCCTTTTTGGTGTCTTGATGCCAAAGGGGGAGAGAGTTATATTTAGGATCGCTTCATTTGCTTGGGTTGTGTTTGTGTTGTCAAACTTTGTGTGTGGTGTTTGCTTGTGGTGTTGAACTATTTGGTGTTATGGTGTTGAACCATTTGGTGCTATTTGGTGTAATGGTGTTGAACCATTTGGTTTTAGGGTTGTTATCGTTATATCTTATTAGCAAGTATTCGTATTGTTATATTATTATATCCTTTCTAGGTCTCTAAGAGTTAGGGGGAGCACACATTCTAAAAGAGAACAAAGTTTGCCTCATTAAGAAAATTTTCTTGATGCATCACTCTCTCAAGACGTGCTGGTCCAAACTTTTTAGACCTCTCTTAGTGGTGTTGTCATCAATCTCCAAAAAGTGGGAGATTGAAAGTGCATTTGCATTTTTGATCTCTCTTAGGTTTTGGAGTTGATAACAACACTAGTGAGAATCTAACAGTGCGTCAAAGTATTTCAGGAAATATCATCTAGACGCAAAAAGGTGAAGAGTATTCCAAGACAAAGCCATCAAGATCAACTTGATCCAGCGGTAGTACCGGGCGCCCATCAGCCCGGCAATTCGACCCATGGGTCTGTCCGCCCATGGGCACCCGACCCATGGGTAGGGTATGGGTCGACACTTTCGCCCATGGGTCTTACCCATGGGCAACCCGATTAGTCGTGGGTAGGGTATGGGTGACGATCTTCGCTCATGGGTAGGCCATGAGTAACCCGATTAATATTAATGATTATTTAATATATACAAGTTTTCTTGTGTGTCGTGATAATATGTCTGTTATCATCTAATACAACATATACACTACCATCTTAGATTTTTTTAGTGAAACTACTATATTATATTTAACTAATAATATTTAAAATACTGTAGGTATCCTATGTGTACATGTACCACGTTCCAGCCCACATAAATAAGGCTGAAAGCAGCTCGTCCATTCAAGAAAATCGATTAAAAAGGGAAGCCCATCAGATAAATGCTTAGCCCATGAGAAACGACCAATGAGAAACAGCCCATGATTGATTATTTATTAGGGCCTTCGGTGCAACAGATGGCAGGCATCGTTTGTCAGCCATCGAACACAACGTTAAATTTTAGTATCATCTCGTTAGCTGAGCAAGTTCGGGCCGGAGGAGCGCCTATAAAGAGAGGCTCGCGGAAGCAGTATTGGTCGTGCAGTTCTGAGATGCTGGGATTTAAATTGGCCAGAATAAGTAAATAAAATATTTGATTTGATTACGCCGATGGGAACCTGAATGTGTTTTCCATAAAATTTGATGTGCTGTCTGCAGACCCGATGGGTCTCTTGTCTGGTCGGGTGACCCGTCGGGTTTGGTCATGGGTCTGATATTAGACCCATGGGCAGGGTCGTGGGCAGAAATTCTTGCCCATTTGTTAATTGGGCATGGGTCTGGAAGAGGTCGACCTGGTCAAACCCGCCTCGATTACTGGGCTACTACATCCAGCGGTACTGGTTCGGTACTACCGCTATGTTCAATTTGGTCGAGGAGCAACTCCTTGCTCGACGGTAGTACCGCTACTGTCAAGCGGTAGTACCGCTGCTTCCAGGAAGCAGTAGTACCGCAGGCAGTACCGGCCAAAGTACCGCCAGCGAGAATTTGCTCGCAGAAACGTTTACGGTACTAGAGCGGTAGTGCCCTAGTACTACCGCCAGCCACTTCGATTTATTTCGAAGAAGTGGCCAGTGGTAGTACCGGTGGGCACTCGCGGTAGTACCACTGCTGGAGTACCACGGTACTTCTGCGGTGGTACCGCTCACGCCCTGTCCTTGCTCGACGGTAGTACCGCTACTGTCAAGCGGTAGTACCGCAGGCAGTACCGGCCAAAGTACCGCCCGCGAGAATTTGCTCGCATAAACGTTTACGGTACTAGAGGGGTAGTGCACTAGTACTACCGCCAGCCACTTCGGTTTATTTCGAAGATGTGGCCAGCGGTAGTACTGGTGGGCACTCGCGGTAGTACCGCTGCTGGAGTACCACGGTACTTGTTCGGTGGTACCGCTCGCGCCCTGTCTCTGGGTCGCTTCAGTACCGCTCACGTTGCCAGGTAGCGGTAGTACCGCTGACCCCAGCGGTAGTACCGCTAGGCACGAAAAAGGGTCAAACGGCTAGTTTGGGGAGGGGGCTATAAATACCCCCATCCCCTTCTTCTCCAAAGGGTTGCTCGAACCAGCATTCAAGACAAGCATTTATTGAGCCTCCAAAAGCTTGATTTCTCCTAATCCCTCCACCCAAACTCGTTGATACTTGGAGGATTGAAGGAGAAGACCCCGATCTACATCTTCACCGAGCCGATCTTCATTCCCCCTCATATTCTAGAGGGATCTAGTCTAGAGTTTCCTTGTGGAAAACCTAGACTCCATTGCTACACTTGTTGGTGATTTGAGATTGTTGGGAGCCCCCAATTTGGTTGTGGGTGTGTGCCCGAAGCTTGTTTGTAAAGGATTCGATTCCCGCCTCAAAGGGGATCAATAGTGGAAGGTGGACTAGGCCTTTGTGGCGGGGTTCATCGGAGAATAGGGTGAGGCCTTTGTGGTGTTGAGTAGGCCTTTGTGGCGAGCTCACACCCCTCCAACGAGACGTACTCCCTTAATAAGGAGGAACTCGGGAATACATCGTGTCTCCGTGTGCTTCATATTGGCTACCTCGTTCCCTTCCTCCTTTACTCGTGCTTGTATTGTTATTGTGCTTGTTCTTGTCATATAGGTAAATCCACCGTAGTTGCATCATCTAGAGAATTTACCTTTGTGTCAAGCCTAATTGTGAAAGAAAAAATAATATTGGTCGTAGCACATATTCACCCCCCTCTAGGTGCCCATACTATACTTTCATGTAGGATCTACGAAACAAATCGTTAAGTAACATATGCTTCCATAAGGTATGATTATTCACATTGATAGATTGACATTACAGGGTGATTATAGAGACACTACAAAAACGTCTACAACCCAATCTAAAATTATTCATGACCATGAACCCCGTGTGGATCTAGTCCACATGCTCCTTCCACAATGATGTTTTCGAGACCAACTGTAAAGAGACCTAAAGCTACTGAAACACTTCTTCGGATCAAGAGAGATATGCTAGGGGAAACTCGAGCGTCCTAGGATTGACAGAATTTTGTAGAAAATCTCAATATGCCATTGGAAACAAAACAACAAAGCTTATTGGGAAGAAATTATAAATAATCTGAACGTTGGAGAACTTTCCAACGTACTTCCACAAACTTATGCAATACCCGCACACTCCGGTGCTCTAGATAAAATCTTGTACCTGCGCATAGACAACTCTGATACCCCTACTGGGTTGCGTAACGGATTTTTTTTTTTGCCAAATTACTATGCAACTGCCAAGATCTTGCTATGCAGATACGAGTGAATATAAATTTCAAGATTATGTACCAAACACCGTTGAAGCGGAAGAGATGTCGATGAAGCATGTTAAAGATTCTCACGCACAAGCCTATGGGTGAGGATGTTGCCGACTTGCCGTATCCAGCACCGCGATCCAGCAGACTTTGGGTCTCACGTGTTACCCCTCTGAGAGTATGCAGACATACGTCGGGGTAAATTCTGCAGCGCTTCGCCGTTCAGAACTTGACGTTCCATGTGTATATGAAGGTGGAGTTCTCAACACACGAGAGAGAGAGAATAATTAGAAGCTAGGTCTAATTGGGAGAGGATCAACTCACCCCAATTAGAAGAAGTTTTAATTATATTAAAGAAAGCTCTAATTAATTATAGAAAGTTCTAATCCAATTAAGGGAGACTCTAATCCTGATTAGAAAATCTCTAAACCAATTGGAAGGGCTCTACTAAGATTGCTCTAATTAGTCTTTCTAATTACTAGAGAGGTTCGAATCCTCTTAGAAGTGCTCTAACTAGTTCTTCAAAAATCTACAATAAAAATAATTCAATTATTATTATAACACAAAAAATATACACAACAATACAAACAATAGTTCATCAAGAATACAACAAATTATTTATCAAGTAGCTCTCAAATAAACGTACAAACGTAGAAACTAGTGATTTTGTTGTCCATTTCATTTCCACCACTCTTCGATGATATCTTTCTGAAGATTATCACACACATCGTACTCACGAATGGAATGGGTAGGATGTAATAAAGCGGGCAACTCTCTCTTCTCTTCTTCTCACTCGCACGGGCTAGCACATCAATTAGTAAAAGGAATAGTCTAAATTTTGCCCAAGCTCGTTCTCGATGACCATGTTATGCATGATCACACAATAGATTATAATATACCAAAGGGTTTTTTATCCCAAATTCTAGCCGGCTCTCTCATAATAGCAATTTGGGTTTCCAAATTCCAAATGCTTTCTCCAAAAAATTTCTAAACTTGCGGTTTCTTCACCGGCTTCACAAATGTTTGCCAACTTGGATAGATGTCGTCCGCGAGATAGTAGTCGTAGTTGTATGTGTAGCCATTCGCTTCAAACTACACCGGTGACATTTCACCGTTAGCAATCTGGTTCTTCACTTGTGGCCGGTGAAGAACATTGATCTCATTGCAAGATCCCGGTATTCCAAAAAAAAAGCCAGATCCAAATCTCATAATCTACCACGAATTCAAGAATTATAGTGGAATATTTTTTTCTGCCATTTGAATTTTTCATGCCATGCCGCCGGAATTTTTTTCCAGGTCCAATTAATGCAATCAATCGAGCCAAGCTTACCTGGAAATCCGTGAGCTTTGTTGAACTCCAAGAGTCTATCCGTGTCTTAAGCATTAGGTGGTCTCAAGTATTCGTCACCGAACACTTCCACAATCGCTACCACAAAGCGCTTGACACACTTGATAGCTTGACTCACTCATTGCCAAATGATCATCAACTAGATCCGTCGGAATACCGTATGCCAACATACGCAAGACGGTGGTAACCTTCGGATAAGTACTATGGCCAAGTTCTCCGGCGGCATTCCTTCTTTGCTGGAAAAACTGGTCATGCTTCATCACCTCCACCGAGATCTTCTTGAAAAATTCGGTGCTCATCTTAAAAGAATGGCTAAGCCCTTTTCGTCTTGAAGATCACACTCTTCATCGGACAAATCATAAGACAAAATCATCTACAAAAATAAAATGGCGCTTATTCTACAAACTACAAAGAACAATCAAGAAATACATGAAAATGATAAATTCGGCGGCAGAATTGTGTCGAACACCTTGCACGCGGCGGGTCGCTGCGGTGCCGCCGGGAGCCAGTGCGCACACGTGCACGACGGTCAAATTGGCAGTGGAGGAGATTCTCCGGGAGCGACGCGCAGTTGCGGCGGCGGATAGGAGCTTAGGGGAGTGTCGGTGTCCGAGGTGCGTTTTACCGCGGCGGCGCCTCACGGGCGGCCATGTGAGCGGCTGACAGGAGCTATGCGTGGCGGGGAACTTGGGGCGACGTTGTTGCGTGGTTCCGAGAGGATTTCAGTGACGGAGGAGGAGAGGGAAAAGGAAAGCGCACGCGGAAATTTCACAGCGGTGGTTTCCTTTTCACGCGCGAGCTCGTCGGTCCAACGCGTGGGAGTGGAAGCGCAAGATTCTGTACACCGGATGGAGCATTTCTCCACGCGCTGGACAAATTTTAACGGGCGCCCATATTTAGATTGGTTGCTAGAGCGCCGTATTTGCCCCGCACATGCTAAAACAGCGTTTTTTTTGCAACACGGCGCTGTCTTGGCACCTCTGTTGAAGATGCTCCTAGTAGTTAACGTTGATTAGAGCATCTCCACCGGCGCCCCCAATAGCGACCCCAATAGGCCTATTGGACGCGTCGACACCCCCCCCCCCCCCCGGGCCACCCAATAACGCCAAAGTTGTTGGATGGTCCCAACTCCGCGTCCGGCAACCGCGCTTTGGCCCCCATTTGTTGGTCTCTATCGGGAGTGCTGGCAACAGCGGCAACGCGTGCCACGTCGGATGGTGACGGGCGGGCCTTCCGGGAAGCGACAAGGACGCGTTCAACGCGAGTTAGTGCGGCAACGAAGGGACGGTATGCACGGATTTAATGGTGCGCCGGTTCCCTTTGACGGGCGCAAGGCGAAGCGACACATCGTCGGCGTTAATGGCAGGCAGGGGAACCGATGCTCGGCATTAATGGCGTCCACCGAACCCCGATCCTCGTCGCCTATAAAATCGACGCGAACTCATCTCTCTCCACACCACACCGGTGCAACCCCGCTACCTCTCCACACTACACTGACGCAACCTAGTCTCCCCCGATCTCTCTGTTGATGACTCATGTCGACAAATCCTTCGGGTGAACAAGTAGAGTTTCGAGTAGAGGAACAATATAGGCGCTGGTGGATACGACGGCTAACAGGGGCACAATTTACCTAGGTTTGGGCCCCTCGTAGAGGTAATACCTTTACTCCTGCTTGTCTATCTTTGTATTATGGTGATTTCTTACAATGGTGGATGCACAGGTCGAGAGATTGGATCTTGAGTTGCGGCTGCAATGGTGAAAACCTAGATTGGATGTCCCCCCTCGAGTGGCTCTTCAGCCCTTAAATAGGTAGACGGGTCTCAAGCCGTATCTGGAGGGGTTACAAGCCCGAGTTCTAGTCGGTCGAAACTTTCCTTCTTGATCTACAAGTCTTGCGGGTGGTCCGTTGCTGGACCTTCTAGAACCACGAGGTAGCCCTTTGTACTGGGCTTAGTGTTGGGACTTAGGCCGAGTAGGCTCATCCGATAGGCCCGGGAGTCATCCCCACGTTAGTAGCCCCCGAGTGTTTGTTCGACTGAGAATGGTCGAGTAAACACTCAAAGACTTGCTTCTGGATCTTGCGACTGGCCAGTCAAGCCTTGGGCTTAAAGGGCATGTACCCTGTATAGAGTATAATCGAATGTCGAGCGGTAAATGCGCATTGCGTCGTCTTTTTTCACAGAAGGGTGTGGCTCAGCCGCTTGGCTCTCCCGAGAGATCAGGGTCAATTAATTGCTTCTCGGGCAAAAAATAGTTCTGGCCTACATGGACTCGAGACCTCCGACTCGAATATGGCGAGGTGATCATTGAGACTGGGCCGTGGAGGAATTATCGAGTCTAATTTAACCTTAAATGGGTACCATACGCGTCCGCTAGGATTTTTCTTCGTATCGTTGGCACGGAAAGTTTACTGGAGGACGCAGCTCGAGTGTGATTCCAGGCCCACAGGATAGATCCTTGGGTTTTACCTTCGTATTCGAAGAATATGACATCCGGATGTGCCTTGACGGTCGAACGACCCGGGATTTGTTTGGTGATGTGTTCATACATCATAATGTGGAGTTGCGTTATTTGTGGGAGCCGCGTACTCGCGATTTTCTCCTAGCTGCGTGGCGAGTGCTGCCTTTTGTCCTTGATAATGGCGAGTGCCAATGTTTCCATTTTACAATCCTCGAGTGAGGCGAGCTTTTCTTCTGGGATCATACGAAAGAAATTTTGTGTTATGAGGTGCGCAATGACGTCACTGCGCACTCGCCTGCTCCCAATGGGACGTGACACAGTGGGGCGGGGCGTGCAGGGCTCATTTTCTCAGCTTTTGACCGGAGATGTGCCGTCGTGCGCAGGTTTTTCCGCTGGACGTGCAGTAATTACGCACGATCTTGTGTTAAAGATCATGCAGGGTAACCGCCCTCCGTCTCTTTGTTTCAGTTCAGCGCGTAGCAGCCGGGATGCGCGCCACGTATGCAGATCAACGGCTCACAGTGACCCGGTGTCAGTATAAATAGTGGGCCTTATGGGAAAAGTTACTTTCCCCGGATCTTATTCACCTTCTTCCTCCTCTAGCGCGCCCACCTTCCTCTGCGGGAGAAGAGCTCCATTGGCGCCAGGGAAGAGAAATCGCGCCGCGACCGCGACCTCCAGCAAGGAAGTGGCCAGCGCTTCCGCGACCGCTCCGGTGAAGAGGACGGGCGAGTGGCGCCCGTCAAATGTGACGAGGAAGAGCATCTCCGCGATGCAGAGGGAGGGACAGCTTCCTCCGGAAGACTCCGGGCGCATGCAAGTGCCGACAAAGGTAGAGGAGGTGCCCAGCCTACGCGCCAAGGAGCGCGTTGCCTTCTTGGAGCACGTCGTCCGAGGTTTGTCGTTTCCCTCCACCCGTTCCTTCTCGTGTTGTTGTATGTCTATGGCATACAGCTGCACGATCTTCCCCCAACACGGTGCAACACATTTCGTGCTTCATCGTGTTGTGCGAATGCTTCCTTGGCATTCTCCCACGTTGGGGGTTGTGGAAGGCTATCTTCCAGGTGAAGATTCACCGGGAGAAACCTCTAGCGGGTGAGAAAGTCGGGGAGATGTTGGCGACTGGAGGCTTCAGGATTCAGGCGACCCACGAGTTCTGTACCTGCAGATGACTTCGTCGAATCAGCGCAAGGATGGCGCCGGAAGTGGTGCTACGTCCAAGACAATGACGCGGGTGGCGTCCTGGAATTCAAGCCATTCGCGATCTTGAAGCGAAGAAAATCCTGGGCGCACAAACTGACACCCGAAGAATCCAAGGTGACGTCTCTTCTGCTTGCACAAATCACGCGACTCCGACGGAAGAATCAGGGGCCCCTACTGAACGAGGTACACTTGGCGAGTGTTTTCCTGTGCGAGAGGGTTCAGCCGCTACAAGACAGGCCTACCACCCTGTGGGAATTCTCGGGTGTCAACGACCCGAGCCGGACGTGCGACGTCATTCTCTCGAACATTGAGTTCGAGAAGAAGATTACTGCCATCACCAGCCTGAAGAAGGGAGAGGACTACTCGCCGTGTCCTTTCGTACCTTTCAATGCTGAGCATCTCCCGACTTATGTAAGCTTCTTTTTCTTCTCGTCTCATATTTTTCAATTTTTGATTTTTTGTCGATTGAGTTAGTTTCTTCCTCTCTTCCTTCCCTTTGTAGAACCAAGACGTGGTGAGGTGCTACCCGCCACATTCCGCAGACGACGGGGGCTCAGACCTTCTCACGAGCAATTTCGAAGCCCCTCCCGACCTAGCGTCGTGAATGCGGAGTCGAGTGAAGAGCAGGAAGACGTGGAGGAGGAGGAAGAAGAGGACGACCCTCAACTTTGCCACCACAAGGGCCGCAGGGTGGAGGACGATGAGGTGACCTCCAAAGAAAAATCCTTGAGCGAGGACACTGTCTAGGAGATCGAACCTCAGCCTATTCTGGCGACTCCCATAAACGTGCTTCCACCCGCGATCCAGCAGTCGAAGAATCCCACTGCGTGGGACTTGGCTAACCTCGACAAGGAAGACGAGGATTAGTAAGTTCGTACTCTTTAGAGATGAAATTGTCTTTTTGTTTTCTGCTCTTAACTTTTTCTTAGTCTCGTGGTCATTGACAGGGATCAGTTCGCGTCTTCTGCTCAGTCCGTGAAGCAGAAGGGAGTTGTCGCGGGCCCTGCTCGGGTTCCAAGTCCTCCTCGACGTCCTCCGAGCCCTGCGAAGGTGGTCGATACTTCCGAGTACGCGATTCCTAGCTTGGCGGACGAGTAGCGTTGGGATGTCGGGGCGTTGGCAAGCAAAGAGGTCTCGGCTAGTTCGCCTGACCCTTTGTCAACCCCGAATGGCAAGGTAAGGATTTTTTTTTCTTCCGGTGTTTGTTCTTCTTTTTATTGGGTGCACGACAGTGCTCCTGATGGGAGTAGCCCCTGAGTTTGTGGTCGACTGTTTGCGGTCGGTCACAGACTCAAGTTGCATCTTTGATTTTAAACCCTTTTTTCTTTCATCTTCGTTTTTATCGGGGGCACGACAGTGCTCCCGATAGGACTAGCCCACAAGTCTATACTCGACTACGTGCAATCGTGTATAGACTCAAGCAAGACTTTACTGACTCACGAAATTTTTGCAGGCTATCCTTGATTCCTTAGTCTCTTTCGGGCGCCATCTTGCTGCGGCTGAGGCGGAATGCGTTTCTCTTCGCCAAGAACGCGACCAGTATCTTCAAGACGCCCATTCTTTGAGAGGTGAGTCGCCATATGCTTCGGGTTTTGGCCCTGTTTCTTCTAGTTGCATCATTCTTTGATATGTTTATATTGTGTTGCAGACGAGGTCGCCCGCGCGAACGGCGAGAAGACTGGGGCTCACTCTCGGATCAAAGATCTCGAGAAGGAGTTAGAGTCTACCCGAAGGGAGCTAGAGTGCACTCGCAAGGACGAGGCTGATCGTCTAGCTGAATACCACGAGTCCTTGAAGAAGTTGGAGGACGCGGGTGTGGCTCACGACAACGAGCTGACTGACACCCTTCGCTCTATAGCTCAGGCTTTGGCGGGTACATTATTTGTCTATTCTTGCTTTATCTTGTTGCTTTCTCCTTCCTCTCATGACTTGCTCCATTCTGTTGCAGATGCGCTTGGCATTGCCCTAACGCTCCCTTGAGAGATCTGGGTCGATGCCTTGGCAGATGTGTGCTCTCAGCTGCAGGAGCACGGGAAGAAGGCTTGCTTCTCTCTTTGTGATTCTTCTTGAGTGCTATCGCAGCTGCATCAGCGATTTCTTGCGGGGACGCCAGTTCCATCGACCCTTGAGGGCTTCCTGCAAGTTTTTCTTGGTGAAGGCGATCTTCTTCAGGAGTACAATCTCGCCCTGGCCGAGTGCGGAGCCAAGACAGCCATCCAGTTTTCCCTGGCGCACAACATCTCGGGTGACATGGAGAAGGTGTACTCGGAGCTTCCTCGGGATGCGTTAGGCAAAAAGGTAGCGCTCTGACCTTTTGGCGATCGTGCTGAGAAGTTAGCGAGGATGCTTTCTGAGCTAGTTTCTCGTGGCCGTGGTGCGAAACCTTCTGCGAGAGGGGCCACTTTTGGGAAGTCCGTTGCTCCTTAGGATAGATAATGTTTCTGCGTTTGTATGCCTGGCTATGTAATGAACCTTTTGGGAATATTCTATGCTTTGCTTTCTAAGTGAAGGGTTTAAAGTGTCAGCACTTGTCATTTTGCCTTACTTTGTGTTCTCCCGATGGGAGTAGCCCCCTAGCACTCGAAGATGTTTTCGTGGTACGGCGTTGAGTGATATTCAGCCTTGTAACTGAAGCTGTCGTGTGTCCCGTACTCTTTGCAGGTTGTGGATTCTGGCGGGGGACCATCAAGTGCAGCTGCTCCTTCGACTACGCCGTTGCTGACAGATGCGAGCATGCTTGCTTCGCTTCGCGGCCGTGTGGCGGATTGCGAGCGTAAGCTGAAGAATTTGCAAGGTGTGGCGGATGTTGCCATGTCCAAGAAGAAGCTTGCTGCCGAGCGCGAGCAGTTTGTCATGGAGGAGTTGGCCAGTGTCGCGAAAAGTTTGCTCTATAAGTCTTGCAAGCCCCCGAGTCTGTTCAATGTTTTTTCCTTATGGACTGACGCTTTTCTTGTCCGTGTAGTTTTCGAGTCTAATGGGGCATCCGAACGTCATTGGGTGGACAATAGGGTAGCTTGCGAGTCCAGTAGCTCAAATATTCATGCATGCAATTTCTGGTCTAATCGCGACAGGGGCTTTGTCTTGGTGACTTTGCAGTATCGAGTAAGTCAGGCACAAGTTTTTGTCGAGTCCTGCCGAGAAGCTCTTTCCTCGTTTTATCGGACGTTGTATCGATATTATGTTGTGCCTGATCGACTGAGCGGTCTGCAGAGCCTCTTCCGCCGGTGGAGGATGATCGTGAATGTGTGCGGTAAGAACCTCATTATGATGACCTTGGCATTTGTGCGGCCTTGGCATTTGTGCGGCTGTGGCATCCTAATGTTAACTTCAATTCTGTGGCGCAGCTTCCCCTTACCCGAGGAGTGGCTATTGATTTTTTATCCTCATTATGAGGTTGTGCAACCTGCGGTGGAGTGCATCATTTGGTTAACAGCTGCTGAGACGGAGCGACTGCTCCGAGAGGGTGCTGGTCGACGGTAGTTTTATTGTTCGCCGTTTAAGGTGTATGTACCTTGTATATTGTACAATTTGTTAAGGTGTATTAAGGTGTGTACCTTGTAACCTTGTAAATCTTTTTTGTGCATAAGCACTCGAAGAATTTTTATGCTAGTTTGGTGTAGCCTCCGTATGTTGGGGCGTATCCCTTGTTAGCATGTATTGGTGAAAATTGAAGATATGCGACTAAGTAGTCATAATTGCGATGACTGAGAAGCCATGTTTTTATTGTGATGGCTGAGAAGCCATGTATTTGCTCGAGTTACATTGTTCCTGAATCAGTCTTATTTGCGAGTAGAATACTCTCGTAAGGATAGAATTTTCACAAGTGCGCTATGTTCCACGGGTTTGAGTGGATGCCGCCTGTTTTTGGGTTCTTCAAGCGGTAGGCGCCTCCGGGGATAATTTCGTGTATGATGAAGGGTCCTTCCCATGGAGGCTCGAGCTTGTGTCCGCTGTCTTGCTTGAGCCGTAGTACCGGATGCGGCGACAGTGGTGATTGCGTAGGGCTTGCTGGTAGATGGCGGATCTTGCGAGTGCGACGTCCCTAGCTTCGTCCAGTGCATCCATATCTTCCGCGAGTGCTTTGTTGGAGGCTTCTTCGCTGTAGGCGATGACTCGTGGAGCACTGAATCTGACATCCTCAGGTAGGACCGCCTCGGCGCCGTAAATCATAAAAAATGGCGTGTAGTTTGTTGACCTGTTTGGAGTTGTTCTCAGGCTCCACATGACAGATGGTAGTTCCTTATCCCAATGTCCTGCTGTTGCATCTAGCCTAGCGAGTAGTCGCTTCTTCAGGCCAGTCGAAACTAGTCCGTTGGATCGTTTGACTTGGCCGTTCGTTTGGGGGTGTGCCACCGAGGCAAAGCTGAGAGTTATCCCCTTTTTCTTGCAAAATTTTTGAGTCTCCTTGGCCGTGAAGTTGGTTCTGCTGTCCGTGATAATATTTTGAGGGACGCTGAATCTGCATATGATGGAATCGAGAAACTTGACGGTGCACTTTGCGTGTTGCGATGTAACTAGGACAACCTCTATCCATTTGGTGAACTGTATCGACTGCGACCAGCAGATGGGTTTATCCTCCGGGTGTCGCCTTCCATAGTGGTCCCACCATGTCCATCCCCCATTGGGCGAAGGGCCAAGACTGAGGGATCATGCGGAGCTCTATGGCTGGTGCGTGCGGCTTGGGTGAGAATTGCTGGCAAGCGTCACATCTTTCGACCAGGTCCTTGGCATCTCTGGCTGCCGTGAGCCATTAGAATCCCGCTCGAAAAGCTTTGCCCAAGATGGCTCTCCAACTTGCATGGTGTCCGCAGTCGCCTTGGTGTATGTCTCAGAGTAGTTATTTTCCATCTTCGGGTGTGATGCACCTCTAGAGGACTCCCGATATACTTTGCTTGCAAAGCTTACCCTTTATCACCCGAAAAGATTTACTGTGTCGAACTATCTGCCTTGCTTCAGAGATGTCCCCTGAGAGCTACATTCTGATCAAGTAGTCGAGATACTTGTTTGTCCAGACTAGCTCGTCTAGGAAGACTTGTCGCGAGATGTGATGAATGAGGGCGATGAGGGTGCTTTGTTGACTAGCCTCTGCCTCTGTTGTTGCTGATACCTCTATTTGTTTCTTGAGCTTGACTGATCTTTTGCTGATTCGCTCGAAGTAAATTCCTGGTGGAACTGGGCCGTTTATTGACCCGATGTTTGCCAGTCTGTCTGCTTCCTCGTTAATTGATGATGCAATGTGCTTCAGTTAGCACCCGTTAAAGCTTCCTTCGAGCAGATTACACATGTCGCGATAGACGATCATCTTGTCTGCGACCGTGTTGCATTCTTTCATCGTCTGTTGCACGATGAGATTGGAGTCTTCATAGATCATCAATCGATTGGAGCCGTAGGCGATCACCATCTTCATGCCACGTAGGAGTGCCTCGTATTCAGCGTTGTTGTTGGATGCTGGATCATCGAGGGGGAAGTCGAGTCGCAGGACGTACTGGAGCTGGTCACCTCTTGGTGATATGAGGATTACACCGGCTCCCGCTCCCTCGTTTCTTTTCGACCCGTCGAAGTACATGATCCAGGAACTCGAGTATTCTGGAGGGCCTTGAGTTTGCATCTCCGCCCATTCCGAGAGGAAGTCCGTGACCACGTGTGATTTGAGGGCGTTTAGCCCTGTGTATACTATGTCCCAGGCGCCTAGCTCGATGCCCCACTTTGGATTCTTCCGGATGCCATAGGATTATTCATGATTGTACCGAGTGATGCGTCGTTTAGCACTGTGACAGTATGCTCCTAGAAGTAATGCTTAAGCTTTCGAGCTGTGAAGACCACCCCATACGCGAGCTTCTGGTAATGGGGGTATCGTTGCTTGAACGGTGAGAGTACCTCGGTAAGGTAGTATATTGGTCTCTGTACGCCGTGCGCCTTCCATCCTCTGGTTGCTCGACCACGATTACTGAAGGGGAACGTAGCATAGAAAACAAAAATTTTCCTACGCGAGAGATACCCGAAAGGCCAAGATCTAATCTAGGAGATGAAGTGCAACGGGCAACAAGAGGGTTAAGGAGAACACATACCCTCGAAGACTCAAAGTGGTACGAGATCAAATCTCGTTGTTGGCGTAGTCGTACTCACACCGATCCCGATAGCGAGAAGATGGCACCGCAATCCGGCGGTGCATCCGTGATCGGTCACACGTACGGTTGATGACGACCTCCGTTCCCTCGTTCCAGCGGGGCGCGGAAGTAGAGGATCCCTCGGAACTCCAGCAGCACGACGGCGTGGTGTGGTGGAGAAAAACATTGCTCAGGGCTTCGCCAAGCGCACGAACAAGTGGTGGAGCAGCGGCAGGAGGGAGGAAGAGATGACACAAGTGTGTGTGGTGGGAGAGGGAGCTCTCACCCCTCCTTTTATAGGAGGGGATGGCAGCCACGAATTTTTGGCTGCCTCCACCTCTCCCTCATCATGTGAGTGGAGTCTCCACTCAACCCACTCATTCTTCCATGAATTCCCACTCAAAATCCCAAGGGTTTTCTTTAATAAATAAATAAAACAATTTTATTTCTTTATTTTAATATTTGTTAATTCCATTAACAAACATTAACATATAACCCCTTGAGTTAGTTGTTAAATCTATTAACAACCATTTGATAAGAATCCCCTTGAACTATTTCAAAATTACTCGAAACAATTTCGGTGACTATTTCAATATTCCCCGAAACAATTTCGGTGCTGTCCAAACTTTTCTCCGATATTCCGTATCCTCTCAAATGCGTCATCGAACCTTAAGTGTGTCACCCTACGGTTCGCGAATAAGATAGACATGATCGAGACTCCTCTCCGATCAATAATCAACAGCGGGATCTGGAGATCCGTGATGACTCCTATATATTCAACGATGACTCTCGTGATCGTGTGAACCAACAACGCCGTGAACTATTCCCTTTGTCTCGCGATATTTTACTTGTCCGAGATTCGATCATTGGTATCAACCATACCTTGTTCAATCTCGTTACCGACAAGTACTCTTTTCTCGTTCCCGTGATATAACATCCTTTGTGATCATATCACGTGCTTGCAAGCGGTTTCGATGTGATATCACCGAGAGGGCCCAGAGTATATCTCTCCGTCATTTGGATGGACAAATCCCACTCTTGATCCATGATCCTCAACTAATACTTTCCGAATACTCAACGACACCTTTATAGTCACCCTGTTACGGTGTGACGTTTGATGCCATCAAAGCACTCTTCCGGTATCAGTGATTGACATGATCTCATGGTATAAGGAATAAGTTACTTCGTGTGTTTGATATAACAATGTAAACTAAATGACTTGATCGCATTGCTATATTCTCTTTGGGTATATGTTCATCACATCATTCTTCTAATGACATGACCCCGTTATTAATAACATCCAATGTTCATGATCAGGAAACCTTGATCATCTATTAATCAACGAGCTAGTTAAAAGAGAGGCTTTACTAGGAACCATTGTTTGTTTATTAAGCACACATGTATCAACGTTTCCGGTTAATACAATTCTAGCATGAGAAATAAACATTCATCATAAACAAGGAATAAGATAATAACCATTTTATTATTGCCTCTCGGGCATATTCCCTTCAGTCTCCCACTTGCACTAGAGTCAATAATCTAGTCTGTAAGCACTTAACACATATGGCGTTCCAGTGTTATTACCATGCTTCGCATGTGGTAAACTTTATCAAAAAGATCTGAACTGTTCAGGTCCTATTGTATTTGCATGTTCTTTGCGTCTACACGCATCACTCATTCTCTAATGAGATGGCTTTGTATATATATGGTCAATCGGTGAAAACTTAGTTCCTCAGCTTAAACTGATGTCACTAACATTGTGAAAATGTAGCTTCATAGTGTTAGCATTCTTGGAAATTCACCAAGTTCCGGTGATACCTTAATTCCTCAGCTTAAACTGATGTTACTAACATTGTGAAAATGTAGCTTCATAGTTTCAGCATTCTTGGAAATTCACCAAGTTCAATAAAGAACTACTTGACACAAAATACGCTTATAATCAGTTGTCAACACAACGATATACTTTAGCCTTTGTTGTAGTATCTGTCACAATATTTCAATTTTGAAACTCTTTCAAATCCAGCATGGAACTTTCTTCCATCCTATTGTGCTACCCTTCATCACACATTTTAATTGAGATAAAACTTCTTGAATAAATGACAAGACTATTAGTGTAACATATTACAACTAATATTTTGTCATTACTACATAGGAAAACATATCCTTAGCATTTCTAAAATGACATAAGGATCTCTCCCACTGTTGTCTAATCATCATATGAATTATCCTGCTATAACATATTATAGCATAGGACTCATCTGGTTGTGTACATAGCATGGAAACATGACTTAGAAATCTTAATTTCAATGATGCTAATCATGTGTCAAAACACATGAATCTTGCTCAGTTATTTTCCATGTGACAAGAACTCCTTCTTATCATTTTTATATTGACTTACTTCAATATTTCATCTATGTAATTTGGCTTCAATCATATCAGGCGCTTCAATCCATCTCTTATAGATATCGAAGCCCAATATCTTCTAAGCCTTTCATCAATATGAAATCGAAAATCTTAACCGTGTTAATTTAAAATACATATTTTCCAATCAACCATATGTCATCTACATAAAGTATTGGAAATATGTCATAGCGCTCCCACTTAATTTCTTGTAACTTTACAAGCATCTTTATCGTTCATGATGGAATCAAACTCTTTTGATAACTTCATTAAGGTAAAGATTTCAACTTCGTTATGCTCACTTCAACCATTGAAGTGTGCATACCTTTCTAGCAACCTTTTTGAATTTTACAAAACTCTCAGACTGTGTCAAGTACACATCCTTGATAAAACTTCCTTGAGAGGAGAGTTGGTTTTGTTATTCAACTGCCATATCATAATATGTAACCTTTTTCTAGAACTATCCGCAAAGACTAAAGCATCACTACGGAAGATCAAAATCTTGTAGTAGTTAACTCTTTGAACTTCGTCGAAAACAACTTTTCGATAAGTACAATTTTAATAAGATGTAAAATCCATGTCTTTGTCGCTATATAGACCCTTTTGCTATCGTTAGGCATCATGCCTATTGAAAGGACTACCAAGTCACATACTTGATATTCATACAAGGATACTATGGCGGATATAATGACTCATAGTCAATTTTACGAAGTCAGTGCCCATCATTTGCTTCCTTTATAAGGTCCAGGTCCTTTGTTGTCAAAACAACACTTTACACTTAAACCACAAGTTGTTATAAGTACAAAGTTTTTGGACTTTTCTGGTACAGTTCGCAAACTCATTTGAAGTATCTACAACATTTGTAGTGTCTTCTACTTAGTCAAAATAGTAAACTCCGGAACAACTTCCAGTGCTGCGCTACTCTTGACATGATAACGAAGATTCTCTAATCTCGTTGAGTTTGTACTGTGCTCCCACTCACTTGTTTCGCAAGAACTACTTTCTCGAGAAATCAACCCTTTCTGACAAACAACATTTGTCTTTTGGTTCGGTGATAGGAGAAATACCCAATGTATTCTTTAGAATAACCTTATAAACATATATTTATCCTATTTTGGTTGTAAACATTTTACACATGCTATGCATACCAAAACTTAAGAAAATGACAATTCGGGTCACTACCCAAACCATATCTTATATGTTGTCAATTTCAACGGATCTTGATGGTGCTCTTTTCAGTGGAAAAACGGTTGTCACTAATGTATAAACTACAAAATTATAATGGCATTTTTTTTATATTAATCTTACCATGTCAAACAAGGTTTGATTTTGTCTCTTGAATACTCCAATCTAATGTGGGGTATTCGTGAAGTATAAGTTGTAGAACAATTTTGCAACTTCTCAGATGTTTTGCTAAACTTGTAACTCAAACTTTATCCTTTATGATCCAATCATAAATACTTGATTATCTTGTTACATTGATTTTAACTTCATATTAACAACCTTTTGAACCAATTCAAAATGTCAAACTCTGTTCCCTTTAAATAGATATACTCACATATCTACTTAAATCATCGACAGAATTTTATGAAGGAAAAATTAATCCACCATACATGACTACACATAATGGACTATATACATCAATATGTATAATCTCCACTAAATTAGTCGTCCATTCTACTTTGGCCTAAGAACGGAATTCTAGTCATCTTTTGGAAGAGGTCTCACAAGCGTCAATAAAATGACTCCGGAAGTCCATCAATATGGAGTTCCTTCATGTTTTCCTTTCCGATATGAACTAAAATGGTGGTGTCACAATTTAAGTGAAACTCTTCAACGTCTTGCAACGTTTAGCATTTAGTCTTATAGATGTTTACTTTACCAACATGATTTATATTAACATATCCATCAATTATGGAATATGATCATAGTTTGAACAATCTCATTTGTTCTCACAAAAGACTAGAACAAAATAACAAATTATTAAGTTCTTCAAATAAATCTTGACTGGTTGGTTCGATACGACAATGAACACAATAACACTTTATTTATGTTCTTGTCATAATCGATTCCACATCTATTACTAGTTCCTTTTAGGCCCTTGTATTTCTTTCATTGCGTTGCTTTGTATGACAACTCATACCAACCAATGTGGTATCAAAATACCAAAAATACTTTGTTAACTAGTAATACATCTATATCTTGTATATCAAGTATATACTCCTGAGCTGGACTTTTCCAGTTATCTTCTTTTCTGCCATATATCTATTTGTAATTCTATTTTCAATATTCCCTTTCCTTTATAGAAGAATCATTCAACATCAAACAATGCTAGTCTTACTAGCTCATTTTCTTTGGCGTGTTAGTCATATACTATCACCCATTGAGTCATACTTTGAGTTTGATTGTTCTACTAATATCACCATATTAATAGCATTCTTCTAGATTCCACTCTTAGCATTTTCCAAGTAAGGTAAACTACTTTACCCATACTTCTAATCCATCCCATCATAACAATTTTATGATTAAGCTATTATAGCTCGAAGGAAGGAATTTAGAGGATAATTTTTAGCATCCAATTTCTTGGAATATTCAAACGCCTAGCGTCTTCAATCATTGCATATATTCAGATAATATAAGCAAACATTGTCACGCTAAATTATACTCAGTCATGTTGCCACAAATAAGTTTCTAGATATCAATATATCTTTCACTTGATTGTTTCTGAAAACAACTCTTTTCAGTCCCTAAATCACCTTGATCAACAAAACATTCTTTTGAAGATAAAGTAATACGGAAGCAACCATGACTCTGGATTCTAAGTAGGAATTATTTGCTCTCTAGATTAATCAATCATTAACCACATGGAGCTAGGTAGGAAATACCAAAAATTTACAATAGGACTCAATTTTAAATTTCACTAATACGGTACCAATCTTAAATGGTATTTACCAGATCATAACAGTTATATCTCAATTAACAATCTAAGTGTAAGATAGTTATGAGGATGCCAATGACTACTACAAGTTGTGCAAATTCACTTTGATTTGTTGTTCATGATAAATAAGTTCAAGTTAATTCAAATTAAGCCATGAACTCCCACTCAAAAACAACATCCCTCTTAGTCGTCTTTAGTGATTACACGAACCAAATTCACTACACCAAAACCGATCATCACGTGAGATGATGTAGCTTCAAAGGCGAACATCTACATGTTCATCATATCATCCATATGACGCATGCTTTACCTTTCGGTTACGTGTTCCGAGGCCATGTCTGTACATGCTAGGCTCGCCAAGTAGAACCGTAGTATTGCGTGTGTTTCAAGGCCATGTCTGTACATGCTAGGCTTGAAAACACCCGTTGTATGCGAACGTTGAGTCTATCACACCCGATCATCACGTGGTGTCTCGAAACGACGAACTTTCTTAACGGTGCATACTTAAGGAAGAACACATTATTATCTTGATATTAAGTGAGAGGGATCATCTTATAATGCTACCGTCGCTATCTAAGCAAAACAAGATGCATAAAAGGATTAACATCACAAACATCACATGTAAGGATAACGTGATATGATATGGTCCTCCTTGCACTTGATCTCCATCATGTGCATCATGGTATGATCTCAATCATTCCACCGGCGTGGTACCAAGTACCACGGTACCCCAAACTTGTTTGTCCATCAATAAGAAGACAACCATATGGATACCTTACAGTATATCAATAATTTACAAAATAGATCATCTCATAATCAAATTTGTAATATTGACCATATCACATCACATGCCCAGCAAAAACTAGTTAGACGCTTCTAATTTATTTTTGCATATTTTACGTGGCTTAGGGCTTTCGAGGATAGAACCGTTCATACCTACGAACATCAACCACAACGTTGATAAACATATTTTTAGCAACCCTTCATAGATTAGATCTTAACTATAGTAGGAGAAACAGACACCCGCAAGCCACTTATGCAATACAAGTTGCATGTCAGTTGTGGAACAAGTCTCATGTACGTGGACATGTAAGGTTAGTCCGGGCCGCTTCATCCCACTATGCCACTAAGATCATAAAATAATCAAGGAGGTAATAACATGATCATCAACGCCCACATACACCTATGTGTTCTACCCGTACAAAACATCTACGCATAGATCCGGCTCTGATACCACTGAAGGGGAACGTAGCATAGAAAACAAAAAATTTCCTACGCGAGAGATACCCGAAAGGCCAAGATCTAATCTAGGAGATGAAGTGCAACGGGCAACAAGAGGGTTAAGGAGAACACATACCCTCGAAGACTCAAAGTGGTACGAGATCAAATCTCGTTGTTGGCGTAGTCGTACTCACACCGATCCCGATAGCGAGAAGATGGCACCGCAATCCGGCGGTGCATCCGTGATCGGTCACACGTACGGTTGATGACGACCTCCGTTCCCTCGTTCCAGCGGGGCGCGGAAGTAGAGGATCCCTCGGAACTCCAGCAGCACGACGGCGTGGTGTGGTGGAGAAAAACATTGCTCAGGGCTTCGCCAAGCGCACGAACAAGTGGTGGAGCAGCGGCAGGAGGGAGGAAGAGATGACACAAGTGTGTGTGGTGGGAGAGGGAGCTCTCACCCCTCCTTTTATAGGAGGGGATGGCAGCCACGAATTTTTGGCTGCCTCCACCTCTCCCTCATCATGTGAGTGGAGTCTCCACTCAACCCACTCATTCTTCCATGAATTCCCACTCAAAATCCCAAGGGTTTTCTTTAATAAATAAATAAAACAATTTTATTTCTTTATTTTAATATTTGTTAATTCCATTAACAAACATTAACATATAACCCCTTGAGTTAGTTGTTAAATCTATTAACAACCATTTGATAAGAATCCCCTTGAACTATTTCAAAATTACTCGAAACAATTTCGGTGACTATTTCAATATTCCCCGAAACAATTTCGGTGCTGTCCAAACTTTTCTCCGATATTCCGTATCCTCTCAAATGCGTCATCGAACCTTAAGTGTGTCACCCTACGGTTCGCGAATAAGATAGACATGATCGAGACTCCTCTCCGATCAATAATCAACAGCGGGATCTGGAGATCCGTGATGACTCCTATATATTCAACGATGACTCTCGTGATCGTGTGAACCAACAACGCCGTGAACTATTCCCTTTGTCTCGCGATATTTTACTTGTCCGAGATTCGATCATTGGTATCAACCATACCTTGTTCAATCTCGTTACCGACAAGTACTCTTTTCTCGTTCCCGTGATATAACATCCTTTGTGATCATATCACGTGCTTGCAAGCGGTTTCGATGTGATATCACCGAGAGGGCCCAGAGTATATCTCTCCGTCATTTGGATGGACAAATCCCACTCTTGATCCATGATCCTCAACTAATACTTTCCGAATACTCAACGACACCTTTATAGTCACCCTGTTACGGTGTGACGTTTGATGCCATCAAAGCACTCTTCCGGTATCAGTGATTGACATGATCTCATGGTATAAGGAATAAGTTACTTCGTGTGTTTGATATAACAATGTAAACTAAATGACTTGATCGCATTGCTATATTCTCTTTGGGTATATGTTCATCACATCATTCTTCTAATGACATGACCCCGTTATTAATAACATCCAATGTTCATGATCAGGAAACCTTGATCATCTATTAATCAACGAGCTAGTTAAAAGAGAGGCTTTACTAGGAACCATTGTTTGTTTATTAAGCACACATGTATCAACGTTTCCGGTTAATACAATTCTAGCATGAGAAATAAACATTCATCATAAACAAGGAATAAGATAATAACCATTTTATTATTGCCTCTCGGGCATATTCCCTTCAATTACGGTGCTGACCACCTGGTTAGTTGCGGCTAAGTATAGATACAAAGGTTCTCCGTCCTGAGGTGTGGCCAGTACTCTTCTGCTATGTAGTGCTCTTTTCAAATCGACGAACGCCTTTTTTGCTTCTCCGGTCCACTCGAATTTATCAGTTTTGTTCAGTAGCTTGTAGAAGGGGAGGACTTGTTCGCCCAATCTTGCGATGAATCTGCTGAGGGCCACCTGTCGCCCTGCCAGCTGTTGGACTCGGCGGATATTTGTCGGCTTCTTCATTGTTAGGATGGCCAGAATCTTTTCTGAATTGGCTTATATTCCTCGGGCTAAGACTAAGTAGCCGAGCAGCTGGCCTGCAGGCACACCGAAAACACATTTTGTCGGGTTGAGCTTGATTCTATATGCATTGAGGGCGTCAAAGGTTTCCCTTATATCCCCGAGCAGTGTCTCCTCCACTCGAGTCTTGATGACGATGCCGTCAACTTACACTTGTACGTTCTTGACAATGAGTTTGGTGAGGTATTTTTGCATGCAGCGCTGATATGTAGCACCTGCGTTTTTTAGCCCGAAGGGCATGGTCGTGTAGCAGAAAACACCGTGTGGTGTGATAAAGGCTGTCTTTTCTTCGTCTTCCTGCTTCATACTGATCTGGTTATAGCCCGAGTAGACGTCCAGGAAGGAGAGACGTTGGTAGCCTGCCGTGGAGTCGACGATTTGGTCAATCCGCGGGAGAGGGAAGTTATATTTGGGGCAGTGTTTGTTCAACGACGTGTAGTAGATGCAAACGCAAAGGATGTATGTGTTTTCTTCGGGACCAGCACCGGGTTTGCTAACCAGGTGGAAATCTTGATCTCCCTGATGAACTAGGCGGCTAGCAGTTTGTTCACTTCTCCTCCGAGTGCTCGCTGCTTTGGCTCAGAGAAACATCGAGTGGTTTTCTTGACTGGTTTTGCATCCTTGAACACTTCCAATAAGTGCTCGGCGAACTCCCTGGGTATTCCTAGCATATCAGATGGCTGCCAGGCGAAAATCTCCCAGTACTCACGGAGGAGCTCGACGAGCGCACTGTCCTATGTGGAGGAGAGGGTAGTTGATACTATCACCGTCTTCACGGAATCTGTCGGGTGAACTTGATGCTTTCGAGTGTCTCTGCTCAGGCTAAACTCGAGGTCTGGGGCGTTTCTTTTGGTTAACGGCATCACAGTGTTATCCATGGTTTTTGCCAGCTCTTCTAACTCTTCTTGCATCCCGAACGATTTCACGATAGCATGGAAGTCATTGTCGCACTTGTCTGATTTCTAGAAATCGCCATTTATGGTGATTGTACCATATTCTCCTGAGAATTTCAGCTTGAGGTAGGCGTAATGGGATACTGCGATGAATCTCGTGAACGTTGTTCGGCCGAGAATGGCGTGGTACTGTGATGGCCAGTCGACTACCTCGAAGTCGAGGAACTCTCTTCTGTAGTTGCTTGGGTCTCCGAGTATCACCTCTAGGTTGATTGTTCCGAGTGGTCGGACGGCTTCTCCTGGTACTATCCCGTGAAAGGATGTTTCTGATTCTGCGAGTCCTTCCAAATTTCTGTTCATCTTGTGGAGTGTCTCCGCGTATATGATGTTTATGCCGCTGTCACCGTCCATGCACACTCTGGCTAGGTCGTAGTTTCCTATTTTTGCTTGGATGACGAGCGTTGCGTGCCCTGGTCGATACACCCATGGAGGGTGGTCCTCTCTGGAGAAGGTTATCGGGTGCTCAGACATCTTCAGGTACTCGGTTTTGGACGGTCTAGCTTGCACTGCCATGTTAACGTGGCGAGTGGTTGTCTTCTGGATTCTTTGGGACGTGCAGACCTTCTGTATCATACCTATAAGAACCTGGGGTTCGGATACCTGTTGGCTCCTTGGTTTGCTGCGGGTGGGTCAGCTGGTGCTGAGAGTGCGGATAGCGCCATGTTGTGATGCCAAGCGAGTGGAGGTAGGGATGGTGGTTTGTTTGCAGCGCTTCCTCCCGGCAGTTGCGGGTATCCTTGATTGATGGCTATCTTGTGCTTCTTCGTGTACGCCTCGTGGATGTCTTGAAACTTCCGGAAATCCTTGAGGAGGTGAGTGGCCTTGAGTTTGCCCGTTTGTTTATCTGTGAACAGATGCAGGGAGCAGTATCCGTCAAGGTCTTCCTCAGGAGTTTTGTCGTCTGGTTTTGGCTTCCACTCGCGATTTCCGCGGGAGCCGCTGTTGCGGTTTCTCGTGAATTCAGCGATTACCAACTCCGATCGATCATCTTGATCGTAGTGCCGTCTCTTCCTCCTCTGGCGGTCACCATTGCGACATCATCATGCGCGGGTGAGGAAGGTTTCTCATTGTGCAGGGATTCTTCGCCATTCGCCAATTTGTCGGCTCTCGCCATCAGTTCACCAATAGTTTTGGGCGTGCATCGTTCCAGTTCTTCTCGGAAGGCTGCGCGTCGCGCGTCCTTGATGAAAGCTTTGACCGCTATCTCCTCTAATATATTTCCAGCCGTGTTTTTGAGCGTAGTCCATTTCTGGATATATTTGTGAGTTGATTCGTCACTCCTCTGCCTGGAGGCTCGCAATTCCTCAACAGACGCAGGTCTCTTGTATGTCGCCTGGAGGTTTTTCTCGAAGTCACGGGTGAGATCATCCCAGGATTTGTAACACGCACTCGGCCTTCCTTCGAGCCAGCTTCGAGCAGCCCCGACGAGGTGCAGGTTTAAGTATTGCATGGCCGTTAATTTGTTTCCGCGCTGGCATTTCACCGCGGCCAGGTAGTCTGAGAGCTAGGTCTTAGGTTCCTGCGAGCCGTCATACTTCGAGACTTCCAAGGTGAGCTTGAATATTTTGGGCATTGGTGCCTCGTGGATGCTGTTTTTGAAGCACATCGCGCCGCAAACTTCCTCATCGGAGGAGGTAGATAGTGAGCGGGCGCGGTTTCTGTCGACCTTGTTCTGGGCGATGCCACCCCGCGCGTCGTATTGGGCTCGATCGCGACTATCTTCTCTTCGTGGTTCCCTGCAGCGATGTCGCGAGCAGCTTCCGTGATGCCGCGGGATGTCGTCACGGCGCCGCGGGGCTGTCATCGTCACTGCGCGGGCTGTCGCCACGACGTCTTGCCTCCTTGCCCCTGTGGCGGCGGGGCGACTCCTTGTCTCCTCTTCTAGGCGACGTACTCTCGCGTCTGTGAGGTGTTAAGTCTACTCGAGGTGTTTTATCCGCTTTAGGCGTGGTTGTTTTCTTGCGGGTTTGGGCGGCGATCACCGCTCCAGCCATGCCTAGCCCCTTTTGGACTTGGCGTTGTTGTTCTGCGCGGGGGTCTCGTTCTGGCGGTTGGTTTGCCTGTAAGTAGGTAGCGGCGGCCAGGACCGTGGCGGCAGGGGTTGTCAGGTGCATGTTACCCTCGTCGTCGACGTGCATGAGGGAGGTCTCGATGATTTTGCTGATCTCGCTGAGGGATCCTTGGTCCATACGGGCGGTCTTCGAGAGGTAGTTTCCTTTCTTGATGGGCTGGTTCCCGTCTAGTCACGAGTTCTGGAGAGCTCCGCGCGGTGCGTACTCGAAGCTTCTGCTGCGCGTCGGCGCGTGTCGATTTCTTTGCGGACGTCTGCTATCTGGCGGCTTTTCAGCAACAGATGATAGCGGTATGCTATCAGGTCTTCTTGGGAGGACCCGGGCTCTAGCGGGTGGCTTGTTTCTACCGCTGCTTTTGCTTTGTTCCAGGCGGCTCGCGAGATCTTGATCTGTTGCCTCGCCGTGAGGCTGGCTTCCATTTCGACGTGTTCTTCCACTTGATCATCCATATAGATGTGGGCCAGATATGGCTCGTGAGTCTTTGGCACGGGCCAGTAGTCCTCGTCGAGTTCGGCGGGCTCTTCAGTCGTGATGGTGTGGAAGTCGAGTCTGTTGCGGCGAACGGGACCGTCGCTAGACTCCGAGTCGTGATCGGCGTCGTTGAGCAGCGATTCCTGGGTCGCCGTGCTTGATACAGACTCAGTGTCTGATCCATCGAGCGTGGTTGGGTCGGGGAAGCGTAGGATTCCCTCCTTGATAGTGCAGAAGTGGAGGTTGCCGAACGTCATGTTGACGCCCTCCTGAAGACCGATGAACGTCGGGCGAGATTCCAGCGAGTGGGGCGTGTAGATGAACGACCCGAAGCAGATTGGCTCCGAAGGAGCCAACGATTCCGAGCTCTAGTTGAAGCTCGGTGCAGATGAGGCCGGCGATGCCGTGGATCCAGTGCCTGTCGCTCCCACAGATGGCGCCAATTATCGATGATTCATGTCGACAAATCCCTCGGATGAACCGGTAGGGTTTCGAGTAGAGGAACGATATAGGCGCTGGCGGATACGACGGCTAACAGGGGCACAATTTACTCAGGTTCGGAACCCTCGTAGAGGTAATACCCGTACTCCTGCTTGTCAGTCTTTGTATTATGGTGATTGCTTACGATGGTGGATGTGCAGGTCGAGAGATTGGATCTTGAGTTGCGGTTGCAATGGTGAAAACCTAGATAGGATGTCCCCCCTCGGGTGGCTCTTCCAGCCCTTAAATAGGTGGTTGGGTCTCAAGCCATATCCGGGGAGGGGGGGAGGGGTTACAAGCCCTAGTTCTAGTCGGTGGAAACTTTCCTTCTTGATCCGCAAGTCTTGCAGGTGGGACGTTGGTAGACCTTTTAGAACCACAGGGTAGCCCTTTGTACTGGGCTTAGTGCTGGGCTCAGACCGGGTAGGCTCATCCGATAGGCCCGGGAGTCATCCCCACGTCACTCCCCCTCTCACCCTCTCCTATGGAGGACGAGCTACGTCGTTGTGCAATGCTCACCCAAGAAAGCATCACGTGTCGTCAGGAGATGCTGCACCCGCAACGGGAACACGAGGTGGCAGCGGCCGAGGCGGCAGCGACAGAAGTAGGCGAACGGTGGCGGCAGGAGATGCAGGCAAACGACTCACGCTTGTGGGAAAGCTCGGGAGCGGGCCCGCTATGAGGACCGAGAGTATGTCGTGAGGCCAACCGGCACGAGGAGACGATGTTCTACCACCCTTGCACAGGCGACAAGAGCTCGTCTTGCGTACCTCCACAACGCGTCCTACTGGAGGACTTCCTCCGCCGCTGCATGGCATCTAACATACCGGTGTTCGGCGCCAACGGCAGCCTACCGGACGGGTGGGCCACAAACTTCACCAACTTTCCGGTTGCGCCGACACTGAAGGGCCAGGTGCGGCTGGAATTCATAAAGGAAGAGTGGCAACGCCTTCCGCTTGAGATGCGCTGCAACCCGGAGTAGCGGTGGTCGTCACCGTATTGGGACGCAAAGCTGCATGAGGAGTACGAGGGGCGCCTCTACAGATTCTCTAGCGAGGGCGAAGACGACTGGTGTGGGACGATGAGGAGCCCGAGAAGGAGAACGACGTCCCACCACCTCCACCGCCGTCAGATCATTGAGGCATGCAAGTTCCTCAAGACCGGCACGCAGGCGGCGCAACCTTTGACCCTGACGGTCCAGCAGCATGGAAGTTTCTTAAGACCAGAGCCGAACTCGCCGCTAGATCTAGGATTTATTTTAAATATCGCTTAGGTTCGTCGAATTTGGTCTACCTTTGTAATGGTTTATCTAATATAAATGAAATACGTCGTTTTTTTATCAAAAAATATTTAGTATTTTCTATTATGACGCGCCGGGACACGACGCCTCAGTAGGACGCTCGTGGAGATGCTCTTAAGTAGGACCTCTCAGCTCGTTCTTTGGTTGATCCTTCTCGAAAAGCAAGTGTTCTGTTTGATAACCCCGGGTGGGGCCACCGGAGGCCTCGGATCCCTCTGAGCTCGCGTGGACGTGCGATACAGACTCGGCCGCGTGGAAAGGAGAGGTGGAAAGGAGGAGGTGGGACCCAATGGTATTAGAGGCCTCTTTTCTCCTGCCGCGGGGCCCACGGGCGGACCAGGACTTGGTCGTGGTTTCGCAGCTGGCTTCTCTTGCGCAACGATCAGTTGAGGCTGAGACGGTGGACCTGGCCAGTAAAACTGACAAAGTGGAAGGGCAGTTGGTGGGCACGTCAGGACAAAGTGCTAAAGAGAAAGAAGTATTGGTGGATGGATCTGTGCCGGTGGGGCCTGGTCCGAACAGAGTGCCTGCCAAAGGCCTGTGGAAAAGAGACGCTGCACCACTGTCAGATAAGGACAAAGATAGGCTGTCAGATCCTGCTAAAGCAAAAGAAAAAGTCCCTGTCGCTGCACCGTTGCCAGAAAAGTGCTCTGTTGGAGGGGTGGTTGTACCCGTGGATGGCCAGGATGGTGTGGTTCAAAAAAATTCAAACGTTGAGCCGGTCGTTGTTGACTGGTCACCAGTCCAAAAATGGCTGGTTATGGCTAGACAGCAAGAGGCTACACTGCTGGACTCCCCGGGCTTACTCTCTCCTGTCTGCTCTAAGGACTCTCTGTCCCAGGTGGATGCTTTTTGGGACTCGTCCGTTGCACACCAGCCAGACTCGCCCACCTCAGTCCTTTACTGTTTTCCAGTACCCCTTTCACCGACCGTTTCGGCAGTACATGACACTGACAGAGACGTGGAGCTGACCCAGACACCGACAGTTCCGAGAGTGAGTCTGTGCTTGAGTCAGCATGATGGAGTGATCGAGAGCTGGGGTGCCCAGCGTGGAGGGGATGTGGAGAGCTTTGACGCAGCCTGTGTAAAGCCCATCTCCCCTGTTCTCCGTAGGCCCTACAAGAGGTGTCGATCGAAGAGGATCTTCACATGCCCGGTTCGTCGCAGCAACAGGCACAAAGGGAAGTTTGCGGCTGGATCGCCAATCGGTAGGCAGCAAAAGGAGTTGATCCGTCGTTTGGGCATTGCGAGAGAAGGAGAAGTGATTGGGGATGAGGCGCTCAATGCGTACCTAGACTTGTTCGCCCGGCCATTGTCGCAGGCTCACATTGACGTGGTTCTGAGTTTGTTTGGCTGGCAGCCTGAGGCCCTTCCGGCGGCAGAGGACTTACCAGTGGAGTGCCTAGTTTAGGGCGTGGTTGTTGATCTTAATCTGACAGTGGGTTTCTGAGTGTTTCTTGTTCCTCCCAAACATGTTGAATTTTAACGTGGTTTTTGCCATTTGGAATGCGCGTGGTCTTAACTCGGTTGCCCGTAGAGCTGCGGTTTTTCAGACCTTAGCCAGCATAGGTGCTAGAGTGGTGTGCTTGCAGGAGACAAAGCTAGAAGTGGTTACCCTGCAGATTGTGCGGGATTGTTTAGGGCCTGCGTTTGACGAGTTCTTCTTCCTGCCGGCTAATGGAACTAGGGGTGGCATCCTGCTCGCTTGGCAATCCGCACATGTGACAGTTTCCAACCCGCACCTTTCGAGGAACGCGTTGACAGCGAGCATCTCCATCGCGGGTCAGCAGGATTGGTGGTTCACAGGGGTCTATGGCCCTCAGGGCGTGGAGGAAAAGAGGGAGTTTCTGCAGGAGCTGCGTGACATCAGAGATTTGCATGCCGGCCCCTGGGTGGTTGCCGGTGATTTTAACCTCATCACAGACCCAGCGGATAAGAACCAGGGGGCCATAAACAGACCGCTTATGGGTCGCTTTTGTCGCACCCTGTCGGCACTAGAGCTAAAGGATGTCTACTTAAATGGGAGGAGATTTACGTGGTCCAATGAGAGACAACAACCTACTTTGGAACGTCTGGACCGGGTGTTCTCGACAGTGGATTGGGAGGTGGAGTTCCCGGATGCTTTTCTCTCTGCAGGATCGTCGGGGCCTTCAGACCATTGCACCCTAATTCTAAGCCTTGCCCCAAACCTGCAATACGGGCGTAGATTCCACTTCCAATCGTTTTGGCCAAAAGTGGATGGCTTCCTGGACGTGGTCCAGTCAGCGTGGACCTCTGTGGAACCCGAGGCTAATCCTTTCAAGTTGCTGGATAAGAAGTTCAGGGAAACTGCGAAGCGGCTAGCCAGTTGGAGCAGTAGATTCATCGGTAACATCAAGATGCAGATTCTGGTGGCTAATGAGATAATCCTGCGGTTGGACGTGGCCATGGAGTCAAGGGCTCTCTCGGTGGAGGAACGAGCCCTAAGGAGACTGCTGAAGGGAAAACTGTTGGGGCTTGCTTCGCTAGAAAGGTCGTTGGCGAGACAAAGGGCAAGGATCCTATGGATTCGAGAGGGGGACGCTTGCACAAGGTTTTTCCATTCCCGTGCTAGTCACCGCAGGAGGCAAAACTTTATCGAGCATCTGCTAGTTGGAGGAGTGAGGCAATCGGAGCACGCAGACAAGGCGGAGGCTGCGGATGAGTTCTTCGATGGTATCCTCGGTGTGGATGAGGAGAGGCAGTTCTCCGTGGACCTGGACTTCTTGGACCTCCCCTCGTTGGAGCTTAGTAGTCTCGACGATGATTTCACTGAGGAGGAAGTGTGGAACGTTATACGAGGGATGCCTTTGGACAAATGCCCGGGACCGGACGGCTTCACCAACAGATTCTTTGTGGCTTGTTGGAACATCATCAAAGGGGACATCTTGGCTGCCTTTAAATCTCTTGATAGAAGGGACTTGAGAGGCTTTGGGGCCCTGAACCAGGCGTACGTCACGTTGCTTCCGAAGAGGCCGGGGGCCGAGGAACTCATAGATTTCAGACCCATCAGTCTCATTCATTTCTTTGCGAAACTTGTGGCTAAGGTTTTGGCTTGCCGGATTGCACCGGTGCTACCACAACTCGTGGGGGCACACCAGAGTGCATTCGTGCGTGGACGTTGCATTCACGACAACTTCATGACAGTTAGGGAAACAGCGAGGAAGCTACATAGCCTATCCACCCCCGCGGTCTTGTTGAAACTGGACATCTCAAAGGCTTTTGACACCGTCAGCTGGTCTTTCCTGGTCGAGGTTCTGAGAAAGTTGGGTTTCGGAACCGGTTTGATCGCCATCATTTGTGCTCTGCTATCCTCAGCCTCTACGAGGGTGCTGCTGAATGGGTGGCCAGGTGCGAAGATTTTCAACAGGCGTGGGCTCAGACAGGGTGATCCGCTCTCACCACAGCTATTCATTTTGGTCACGGAAGTTCTCCACCTCATGATTGAGAAGGCCACGGCTTGCGGAGTTCTCGCTAGGTTGGCTCAGAGGGGGTTGAGGCACCGAACTTCGATCTATGCGGATGATGTGGTTACTTTCGTGAGGCCGACGGTCCGGGATTTTAGAGTCTTGTCGAGGATTCTAGAGGTGTTTGGTGAGGCTTCAGGATTACGAGCGAATCTCGAGAAATGCTCGGCGCACTTGATCAGATGTGGAGATGGGGAAGCACAGTTGGTAGCACAAGAGTTTCAATGCCCTGTCTTACCATTTCCTTTAAGATACCTTGGGCTGCCGCTGTCACTCAGAAAGCTCACGGCAGCACAGCTTCAGTACATCGTGGAGAGTGTGGCGGGGCGTTTGCCAGGTTGGCAGGCAAATCTTCTGAACAAGGGTGGAAGACTGGAGTTAGTCAAAACCACTCTCGCAGTTGTCTCAGTTTTTTCCATGATGTCCCTCGACCTGCCAGCCAAGACGATTGAAGACATTGAGAAAATCATGAGGGGTTTTTTGTGGAAAGGAAGGAAAGATGTACGTGGAGGTCACTGCTTGGTGGCGTGGAAAAGGGTTTGCATGCCTAGACACCTGGGGGGCTAGGAATCCCGAATCTTCGATTGCTGAATCAAGCACTTAGAACACGTTGGCTTTGGCTGAGCAAGACAGACGCCTCAAAGCCGTGGAGTGAGTTTAACATCCAAGTCCCCAAAACGGTTAAAGACCTGTACGAGGCTGCGACCTCTTCGGTGGTTGGCAACGGCGCCACCATGCTCTTCTGGACGGACAGATGGCTGGCCCAAGGTAGAAAAAGGGAATTACGCCCTTTGGAAGAAAATCCCAAGGAATGCGCGTGGTAGCCGCCGGGTTAGAGAAGGTCTGGCGGGCGGGTGGTTAATTGATGCGCCCCCTAACCTGAATGAGCGAGAATTCCGGAAATTACTAGCCCTAGCAGACCTGGTGGCAGATTTTACCCTCGTTGAGGGTGTGGAAGATGTTCTCCAGTGGAACTGGGAGGCCAACCACGATTTCTCGGTCAGATCGGCTTATAGGGCGCTATTTGCGGGATCGGAGGGCCTTGCTGGTACGCAGCAGATCTGGCGCTCGCGGGCACCAAACAAATGCAAATTTTTCTTGTGGTTGGCGCTGCGAAACAGATGCTGGACGGCTGACAGACTGAGCCGCCGTGGGTTGCCACACCCAGCGGCCTGCCCCTTTTGCGACCAACACGCAGAAAGCATTGACCATCTTTTGCTGGGATGTGTCCTGGCTAGACAAGTGTGGACCGTGCTGCTCGGCAGATGGGGCCTGGCTGAGCTGATTCCTGGACAGCTCGACGGAATAGCAGTCTGGCTGCCGGCTCGTACTGAGGGGGGGCCCGACCCCGCAAGGACCTTTGGACTGCGGTAACCCTAGTTTGCTGGTGCCTGTGGAGACACCGCAATAGTGTAGTGTTTGAGGGGCTCCAACCTTCAGCTGAGGGCGTGCTGAGGATGATCGAGGCAGAAGCAACACTGTGGCGTGCCGCCGGTGTTTTCCGAGGTACTCTTCGTCAGGTAGAGAAGTGGAGGGTTGGAGAGTGGATTGCGCTCTGGGCGTCTGTGCCTAACATGTTGTAACTGGCCTCGGCCATTTCTTCCTTGAATCCGATACGTCTCCCGGGACGTATCCTTAAAAAAAAAAAAAAACCCGGGTTTCAAATGCTATATCTCTGCCACTGACCCAGCGTGGAAATTTGATACTACCACGAGATGATACCCATGAAATCGTATTTATTTTCAAGGAACAAAGCTTTTTTTTTTGGGCACTTTTTCTGTCTCTTTGGTACGACTCGGTTCCACTGTTGAGCGCCACTAGCATCACAGAGTATGCATATCCTATCTGGCTACTCCCAAATAGTAGTTCTACATGATATTTCTTCATATCTTGCAATCATACAAATCCAGAGTATGTGGTGCGCAGCAACATGTGTTGCATGTGGCATGTCCAGTAATCACATATAGCCAGCCATGCTGCCTGTCACATCTTATGCGCTGGTACTGTAGTGGTACACTACAGCACAGAGGATGGCCAGATGCGTTGCACTGCATCAGTGTGCCCGGGACGCGTACTGCAAGAATTCGTCGTCGTCGAGGAGGCGGGCCATGGTGTCCGGGGCGAGGCACACCTCGACGTCGACGCTGCCATCCCCGGCTTGGCCCGGGAACGCCGACATCTTGCCATCAAATTTGTTGGCGCGCCCGCTCCGAACAGCAACCGCCCTGCCCCACCCGAAGTCGTTGCCGTCGTACATGGGGAACCGCGGCGAGCTGCCCATCGTGAGCGCCGCGCCATCCGGGTTGCCCAGCGGGAAACACCTGGGCGCCGCCTCCCAGTCCGCCGCGGCCTGCCGGATGGCGCCGTCCTCGTGCGCCACCACGGTCGCGTGCAGCCTGGACGCCGCCCAGCCCAGGTCGCCGGCGGCCAGCTCGGCCACCGTCGCCGTTGTCGCCACGCTCTGGATGGCATTGCCGAAGTAGACCGATGAGATCTTCGGGCGCAGACGGTGCCGACAGTTCACCGCCATGCGGAACGTGGTCGTGGCGTCCGCAGCCAGCTGCAGGCGCGCTCGCGTCACGGCCCGCCACATGTGCGCGCACATCGACTGGAAGGAGGAGATCTCCCCGCCGCGGCCGCCTCCCTGGACCTTCGAGTCGTGCGCGAGCTTGCCGTTCGTCTCGGCGTCCTCGCTGGTTTTCCCGCAGCGGTTGGCGGCAGCTTTCAGGTCGCGGATCGCCGCGGCGCTGAAGTGGACGACGCGCTCGCGGAGGGGCGCCGCGGCGTCGAACGTCACCGCGGGGCCGTCGCGTCCGGCAAAGCGGATGACGGCCGTGGAGCCGCCAAAGAAGTTGCGGCTGAAGTCCGGCGGGTGGACCGGCTCGCCGCGGCAGAGCCCAGCCCACGTGTTGAAGAAGTGCCAGAATGAGGTCCCGTCCACGACGGCGTGGTTGGCGACGAAGCCGACGAAGACAGCGCCGTCGCCGAGGACGGTGACCTGGAACGACGTGAGCGGGCGACGGTGCCCTTCGTAGCTCACGGTGCGGTCCATGGGGAACAGATCCTTCGTCAGCCGGGTCGGCACGTCGGCGTCGGGCACGAGGAAGTCGCCGAGCGACAGAGCCGGCGCCACCGCATGGTAGAACTCGACGGCCGCGTCGTCGTCGCACCGGATGACGATGCGGCCGTCGGGGAGCGTGACAAGCCGTCCCGCGAGCGCCGGGAAGACGCCGAGCGCGCGGGAGAGCGACGACAGCAGCGACGACACGAGGCGGCCGGCCATCGGCGTGCCGGTAGGCGGGAAGAACAGCCCCTTCTGAATGTAGTGGCAAGACAGCATGGGCATGTCGGAGACGGATAGCTTGAGGTCTCCAACTGGCGACGCGCCCTCCGGCACGACGGCATGCTTCGAAACGACGGTGATGATCGGCACCGGCACCGGCACGGTCGAGTAAACCATTTGGTTCAGCGCGACCTTGGGCGCAGCCGGAGCCGCCTCCACCACGACGTCGGCGGAGATCTGCGGAGCCATGGAATCTTATCTGGGGAGTGGCTGTTGAGCTCTCGGTGACGGCGTCACACAGGATGGTGCTGGGCATTGCTGGGTGGTCGACACGTTATATAGGCATGGAGATTGGTTCCGGTTCATGCATCTCCCCACCCCATACGTGAAAATTAACAAAAATAACCTCAAAATTAATCTTCAGCAGAAAATAAACCTATTTGTAATCTATTTCTAAAAATAACCCTTTTGTGTGGCGCCCGCAACTGGGGTGCCACGTTATCCAGTGTGACTCCACAGACTGGGGTGCCACACTTTCTGCCAGCGTGGCAGCATGGGACCCGCGTTTGTAAGTGTGGCGCCGGCTTCCGGGGAGTTACACTCTGAAGCGTGGCTCCGTTATATAGGGTGCCACACCCTGTGAGTGAAACTGTCCCGTTTGGTTGCTCACGGGTAGAAAGTTTTTAAGTGTGACACCCTGGTCTAAGGTGCCACACTCTGAAGTGTGACTCCATTGCTCAGGGTGCCACACGGTGAAATTGAAACTGTTTTGCTATTGCGAGTGAAACAATCTCAAAAGGACTAAAATTCACAGAGTAGTAACAATGTAAAAAGAATACCATAGAAATAGAGTTCACAACATTAGATTGCAAGGTTCACATAAATCTCGAAGTTCACGACGGTACAAAGCTCGCAACAATGGCACAAATTTAAAGTCATGGCAAAGTTTGCAACAGTGTAACTCCCTGACATTACAAAATTCACAACAATGGGCACAAATTTAAAGCATGACAAAGTTCAAATACATGAATGCGATTGACACTCCCAAGTAGGATCCACTCAAGTGTTGGTGCCAAGACATTTGCACGGCCAAACATTCCGATGGTTGGGATGACATAAGAGGACGAAAGTTTTGGTTGTGTCCCAACTATGCTTGGGGCAAGGAAGAACAGAAATCTACCTATGACCGTCTCAACGTATGTATCCTCTGTATCCATGTTTTCCTGAACATTTTTTAGGTGGTTAATGATTATTGTCTTTTTATAGTCATCACCGCCCCTTTGCAGCTATTTCGAGTGGATAGACCTATTTCAATGTAGCTACTACAAGAATGAGGTAGATAGGAACGAGACAAGGATAAAACGCCGTTTGGAGGAGCACCGCCAAGACGAAGAGAGGAAATACAAGATGAATGAACGTATGTAGACGGAACATTTGGAGAAAGAGAAAAAGAAGCGTGAAGTTAAGAGGGCTCGTGAGGAGGAGCGGGAAAGAAAGCGCGAGCTAGCCAGTCATTCGCAAGACAAGGATGAAGCGGGCAACCGCAAGGGCAAGTATCCACGTTGGACTGAATAGAGTCTCCAACATTGATGTCGCCATGGACATTGGCTATCTCGTGAACTTCGCTTGAACTTTGCCATGACTTTAAATTTGTGCCATTGTTGCGAACTTTGTACCGTCGTGAACTTCGAGATTTATGTGAACCTTGCAATCTAATGTTGTGAACTCTATTTTCATGGTATTCTTTTTACACTGTTACTACTCTGTGAATTTTAGTCCTTCTGAGATTGTTTCGCTCGCAATAGCAAAACGGTTTCAATTTCACCGTGTGGCACCCTGAGCAATGGAGTCACACTTCAGAGTGTGGCACCTTAGACCAGGGTGTCACACTTAAAAAAATTTCTACCCATGAGCACCCAAACGGGGCAGTTTCACTCACAGGGTGTGGCACCCTATATAACGGAGCCACGCTTCAGAGTGTAACTCCCCGAAAGCCGGCGCCACACTTACAAGCGCGGGTCCCATGCTGCCACGCTGGCAGAAAGTGTGGCACCCCAGTCTGGGGAGTCACACTGCATAACGTGGCACCCCAGTTGCGGGCGCCACACAAAAGGGTTATTTTTAGAAATAGATTATAAATAGGTTTATTTTGTGCTGAAGATTAATTTTAAGGTTATTTTTGTTAATTTTCACACCCCATACTCCTGTACTGCATTTTTGCTGTGGCTCCCAGGTACGCTTGAGTGGATGCGTGCTGATAAGAAGGTGTTCTTCCTGGCCACAAAGGAGAGAACCTGGGAAAAGGGATAAATTTTCGCCAGTGCGGTTGTTAAAACCTGTCGCGCTCGTACAGGGAAAATGTGTTGGGCGCACGTTGGCATTCTACCCAAAATATCTCCGGATTGGCGTAGAAATCACAATACGTACGTGTTCTATCTCATCCTCAACGTAGGTAGTTCTAGACACTGACGTGCGTATAGTCATTGTGACACTTCGAGTCCTTGACCATGAATTGTTGAATACATTGCTTCAAATGAAATGAATTGTTGAATACATTGCTTGCGAGTGTCGCCATTCCTGCCTGGAGGGCGTCATGGAGAAGCCCTCTCCACTCCACGCGAGTGCCGGGGGAAACCCTAGGGCTACCATGCTAGTCTGGGCAGCAGTGTCGTGCTTACGACGCATTCCTTCTTGAAGGTGCTGCCTTGGGACTCGGGTCCATGGTTTGTGAAGCGTGGTTGCGGGTTGAGCTGGGAGGATGGATTGGTGGACGGCTGCCATCTCGTCGCGTCGTTGGGTTGCTATCGTCTATGTGCTCTTCGAGCTATTTCACTTGTTCGTTTTCCTTTTTCTTTTCGTGTTGGGGATGTTTGTGCTGCTGCCCTTCATAAAACGAGACGAAAGACTGTTTACATAGATTCTGTAGCTTTTAAATTTTAGAACCACAGATTCTGTAGCTTACGCAGGCGATGGGGTGATTAGTGCGCCGGGCTGGTTTCAAGGAGCGGGACGGCGCCCAATCTAGGTGTCGCAACTGAACAGTGCCCTGTCTAGATTTGCTTCGTGGGAGTGTTATCTGGACCCTGCAGTACATTCGCCCCGGCCGCTCGCTAGCAGTGCGACCCAGTATGGGGTTCGGATTTTGAGTTGACGCATTGAGGCAAAAACGGGCCACACGTAGTAATGAGTCGCACTGCTGCCACTACGCTAGTAGTAGCTGCTGTAGCCTTAAAAAATCACAATAGGTACGTACTCTCTCTTATCCTGAACAGGTAAGTTTAGACAGTGACACGTCGTTTCATCCTCAAACTCACACTTCGGCCGTTCCAAAAAAAAGCATTTTGGCAACACAAAAGATAGTTTTCGTCAAATAAAATAAATATCTTACTACTATAACAGATCTACAATTTCATAGCGATCTCTATATACCTGGTCAAAACGTTGACTAAACCTAGAATCCATGATGCACCGGCAACTAAAAATGGAGGGAGCATGATCCAAATAATCATGCCATTCTTTGTGCTCCACTACAAAGATCAAGAATGTACCAAATAATCACAGCCCTCCATAAAAATCTGGCCAACGACTCACAAAATGAGATAGGCCCAAGCATTACCTAACAATTACATATTTTAGGGTGAGTTAAGAGAGAGAGATTAATATGCACTTGTGAGAGAGTTTAGTGATTCGGTAGTTTATTATTCCCCCTTTATATGCTCTCGCAATTTGTTACAAATCCACCAAGACAGTAACCATCATTTAGTACGTGTATTCTTCATTATGTATTCACGGAACATGCATTGCACACGTGAGAGCACTATCATGATAAAAAATTATTTCTAAGTCAATGGTCGTGATCTAACAAATATCTTAATACATGGTTTTAGTGTATGATTACATAAATATATTTATAGAAACTCTAAGATGTTAACTGAATTGTAACATGATTTTTTACTCCTATTTCTTTGGTCAAATGTCTTGCGATTTATAGTAGGTAAATCAATAAGTCTCCGTTTGGGAGTTTTGTTTTCTTAAAACCGCGATATTTCAAAAATGAAGTAATCGAGTGCCAGGAAGTACTTCAGTTTCCTCGTTTAGGGAAAAAGTGGTCTGAACCAAATTTTCAAATAAGGCAAAAACAAATGAAATATTAGAGCAATACTTCAGTTTTGGAACCACATAATTTATTCCTTCTAAATGCCTCAAAGTATGTAATAGTTTAGTTTTTTTTTAAACCATGGTATTCTCATACTACTTCAAAAATAGTCCGATGTCAAACAGTCCCTAAGTTGAGAACATGTACATGATCACAACCGGTCCAAACAGTGGCGAATATTTATATTAAACTATTATACTTATTATTATCATGTCATATTATTAATGAGTATATTTTTTATTTAAAATTATTAACCACATACAGAATGTTAAATGTTAGTTTAGCATTCATTTTATATAGTTGTAATGCATATCACTGAAAAAACATTTGCATCATGCTGGATTTTAATTAGATTTTATAGCGCCGCTTTTACTAATTAATTTTGAACGAATGTATATCCTTCCTTTTCCATTGCCCTCTCCAACATGTGCAAAGCATGAGCGTTGAGTTGCTCATCTATGATGTCACTTGAGCTTAGATTTGCGGGGTCCTTTGGCTCATACCCTTTTTCAACAATCCTCCATATTTGCATTGAAGAGCTGCACATGTAAGACTTCATGGAAGCTTTCCAATTAGTAAAACGATGCCGATCCACCAAAGGAGGCGGACCAAGATGAGAAACATGTGGATGTTGAACATTAGGAGCATTGTTATAAGCAAAGCCAAAAGAATTTCTATCACCACCACTTAATGGTGAAGATGATGCGGATGCTTCTTTAGTTGGAATGGGTTTTCCATGTTCATCTATAATAATCTTTTCACTAGATTGTCTAGATGGAGATGTCAATTCTTTTATTAGTCCCTCCATCTTTTTCTCGGAACTATCAATCATAGCTTGGATTAGCTTTTGAATCCCATCCATGGTGACGGGATCATCGGCCATCCTTACCTCCTCTTTTAGGCGGTGAAGCCTATATAAAGAGACGAGGCTCTGATACCAATTGAAGGATCGAGAGGTTAACTAGAGGGGGGGTGAATAGGTTAACTACAAATTTTAACTTCTTTTTCAAGTTAACAAGGTAATGCTCAAATATATATTATCTAGATTATGCAACTAGGTGAACAATCCTATATGTTGAGCAAGTACAACTAGCACAAGGTAAGTATATGACTAAGCTAGTAGTAACTAGTAAAGGTAAGTTGAGAAATAACCGAACATAGTGACGCGGAGATGTATCCCGAAGTTCACTTCCCAATGGAAGCTAATCTCCGTTGGAGCGGTGCGGTGCCACCAAAGTGGAACACCGAGTAGGCCTCAAATGCCACACCGTATCTCCTTCGAGTCCTTCCACCGATGTGGATAGGCTCGAATCACTATGTTGCCGTTGAGGTTGACAACTAGAACCTTTACAAGGATGAGGCACACTCCACAAGATTGGAGGGTCCTCACCAAATCCCAAGAGGCTTCAAGACTCCGAGAAGCAAGATCCACGGGCACAAAAGCACCGGGGATATCAACAAGGCTCCGAGCTCCGATGAACTAAGAGCAACAAGATTCCTAACTCCAATGAACTAAGAATGACAAGATCCCTAAGGGATGAGTGGGTGGATTTCTAATCGACTCGGTGGAGTTGTAGATCGGGGGTGTCTCCTTCAAATCCCAAAGTATCATGAGTTTTGGTTGGGGATTTGTGGAGATCTTGTTCTTGAGCTTGAGCTTGGTCAATCAATGGTGGTGTGAGAAAGTGTGGGTGAGATTGACAAAGCAAGGAGGTAGGTGGAGACCCCAATTTATACCCATGTTGGAAATATGGTCGTTGGGGGGGAGATTTTCACCTTCCTGCGCCCCCCCCCCCCCGGCCTGGGGGCCGGCCTGGGGCCGGCGTGGAGGCAAGGGCAGGCCAGCGTGGGGGGAGCCAGGCGCCCAGCCAGCCCGGCCTGGGGCCGGCGTGGGAGCTAGGCGGGGCCGGCCCCCCACCCGAGCCACCCGGCCTAGCACCCGGCCTGGGGCCGGCGGGGGCGGTGGGGTGAGGCCGGACCCCCACCCGAGCCACCCGGCCTGGAGCCCGGCCAGGCCGGCCAGCAGGCCGGCCACCCCTATATTCTTCTCCTCTTTTCCCTTTTCTTTTCCGTTTCTTCTCTTCTCTTCCGCATCTTTTTCCGTAATCTTTTCTCTCTTATTTCTGCGACTTGTATGATGTTTACAGGTAGATCTTTTCTGAGTACACTTAGCAAAACACATTAGTCCATCTATATGTTGTAATCAAACACTCAAAATAGGATTTAGGAACTATGTTCTTTCAATCTCCCCTTTTTGATGTTTGATGACAACATACGGATTTGCGTAAGAAATAATTTTGCATTGCTATTTATGAGAGAATTAACATATATTCGTACTCCCCCTATTTGTGTGCCCATAACAATTGACATGTATATTTGATAATCACGTTGAATGCTCCTTTCCTAAACTCAACTTCACACTATGTTTTATAAGATAATGATGTGACTACGACATACTTATGTGAAGTGCGAGAATTAATCCAATCATGAGTTTAACATCGAAGATACACATGTATGGACACAAGGGTGAGTAATAATATTTAACACTAGAATGATCTTACCATAGCATTCTTCTCATAATTATAGATGAATAACAACTACCCTCATTATGGCTTCAACACATCGAAATAGTGAGTAGATGAAATCACATGATAGCCTTGGTATGATCTTCAATATATCAACTATCACACGCATAATATATAGATAGAGAGTACGATAGATAAATAAAGACATAGTCTTACAATAACACCAAAGTTCAACAAACCACACAAATAGTTTCAACAAACCACACAAATAGGGGCCGGCCTGGGGCCGGAGCGCGGCGGAGGGCGAGGACGACCTAGTGGCCGAACGCCCCGGCCTGGCGCCCGGCCTGGGGCCGGCACGGCAGTGGCGAGGCCGGAGTGGGAGGGCAGGCGCGCGCGATTTTTTTTTCGTCTGTTTTTTTTTCGGCAGTTGGGGTGAGTTGGGTTTGTGTGTGTGTGTGTGTGTGTTTTGTTTGTTTTTTTTAAATCCTAAAAACAAAGTGAACCTACACAACTACCAAGCCACAACGCGCAACAAAAATAACAGAAAAAGAATTCCAATTCAAAAGATTTTCATGAATATCCGAACAAACAAACGACAAGGTGAAACTAATGTCTTAATAACACATTTTCATGAGTTTGTTTCTTAGAGCAATTTTATTTGACCATGTGCACGAATGGAATGAGAATGATGACATGCATATGATGTTTTCATTTGTATCCAATGGGAAAAAATGAGAGACGAAATGAGCAACATTGGATACCAATGAAATATGAAAACAAGTGAAAAGGCAAATGAGTGAACACTCGAACACAAATGTCTCATTGAAAATTGGCGGTGGCCGTAGCCACCATGTATGAGTATGTTCGATATGTCACCGCGAAGATGTATCTTGGGTGCATTGTCGAGACTCATCATTGAAGCACATGATGTCATTAAAAATGATCATTTAGGCATGATTTGTTTATTTATGATTATAAACGTAGTGTTGGCTCATTGATTGAGCTACACTCCCCCTATGTCTATGCGTGCATCTAAATCCAAATAAGAGTCTAGTAGGGGTGTGTATGCAAGATTTGCAATCAACTAAAATTGCTTGCACATACGATGTTGAGCTCACTCCTCAATTCCTTGAATCTCTTCACATCTAGAGGCTTGGTAAGGATGTCGGCAAGTTGATCGTTAGTGTTGACATAAGAAAGTGAGATATCACCATTGGCCACATGATCCCGAATAAAATGATACCGAATCTCAATATGCTTGGTCTTGCCATGAAGTACCGGATTGTGACCAATCTTAATAGCGCTCTCATTGTCACATAAAAGAGGCATTGTCTTTATCTTAATTCCAAAATCCTTAAGACATTGCCTCATCCATAAGAGTTGAGAGCAACAACTTGCGGCGGAAATATACTCCGCTTCCATGGAGGAGTTGGCAATGAAATTTTGCTTCTTGGAAGACCAACACACAAGGGACCTACCAAGGAATTGGCAAGCACCCGAGGTTGATTTTCTATCCACTTTGTCACCTCCCCAATCCGCATCCGAATATCCCACAAGATCAAAAGTTGTGTTTGATGGATACCAAAGCCCATGTGTGGGAGTGTCAACCAAGTACCTAAGAATCCTCTTGACCGCAATCATATGGCTTTCCTTGGGGTTAGATTGAAATCTTGCACACAAACCCACACTAAACATAATGTCCGGTCTAGATGCACAAAGGTAAAGCAAAGATCCAATGATGGATCGATAAAGTTTAGGGTCTACCGGTATACCTTCATGATCCATAGTAAGATTCGTGGTTGTTGGCATTGGATAAGGTAGTGGTTTGGCATTGTTCATATCAAATTTCTTGAGCATGTCTTGAATATATTTGGCTTGACAAATAAAAGTCCCTTCATAATATTGCTTGATTTCAAAACCTAGAAAGAACTCTAATTTTCCCATCATAGACATCTCAAATTCACTTGTCATTAGTTTTGCAAATTGATCTACAAAACTCACATTAGTGGATCCAAATATAATATCATCAACATATACTTGGCATACAAAGAAATGACCATCTACACTTTTGGTAAAGAGAGTGGGATCAATTACCCCAAGTACGAAACCACGATCCACTAAGAACTCCTTTAAATGATCATACCAAGCACGTGGGGCTTGTTTGAGGCCATACAAAGCCTTATGGAGGAAGTAGACGTGGTTAGGATACTTGGGATCCTCGAACCCCGGAGGTTGTTTAACATATACCATTTCATTTAGAGGTCCATTTAGAAAAGCACTTTTAACATCCATTTGATGCAAGATGAAGTTATGACTAGTGGCAAATGCAAGTAATATACGAATGGATTCAAGCCTAGCTACGGGAGCGAAAGTTTCACCGTAGTCAAGTCCTTCGACTTGAGAGTAGCCTTGAGCAACCAATCGAGCCTTGTTGCGAATCACTTGCCCGTGAGAGTCTTGCTTGTTTTTGAACACCCATTTAGTTCCAATGATATTATGATCCTTGGGTCTTTCCACTAGTGACCATACTTTGTTTCTTTCAAAATTATGGAGCTCTTCATGCATAGCTTGAACCCAATCTTCATCTTCAAGAGCATCATAAACTTTGATGGGTTCAACATGAGAGACGTATGAATGAAAACCACAAAACTTGAGTACTTGTCCACGAGTGGAGACACTTCTCCCCAAGCCACCAATGATGTTCTTTTGATATAGTGACTTTTGTTGCAATCTTGATGCTTGACGAGTCATGATACGAACAAGTGCATCATCGGGATTTTCATTGGGGGGAATATCCTCATCATTTCCTTCATCAAGTCCATTGTCCACTCGTATTGGAGTTCTTGGTGACGAAGCACCAAAATCATTTCCACCATTATCATTGGGTGGATCTTGATCACTTTCTTGATGAGAGGTATCCACATGAAATTCTTCTTCTTGCTCTTGGTCTACCATTTAATTGGTGGTTGATGTAGGGGGCTCCACTTGCGTGGAGATAGTTCCATCCTCATTTGCCACAAGGTGTCCCTCAACGGGTATAAGTGGACCTACACCCATTCTTCCTATGGCTATGGAGGACGGTTCATCACCTACAACATCACAATCAATTTGCTCCACTTGGGAGCCATTATCCTCATGAAATTCCACATTCATAGATTCTTCAACACACCCGGTGGATATGTTGTAGACTCTATAAGTGTGGGAGTTCGTGGCATAACCAACAAAAATGCCTTCAAAAGTTCTAGCATCAAACTTAGACAATCTAGTTCCTTTTATGTAGACTTGGCATTTGCACCCAAAAACTCAAAGATATTTGAGGTTGGGTTTGTTACCGATTAGGAGCTCATATGGAGTCATGCCAATCATCGGACGAAGGAAGAGTCGGTTAGATAGATGACAAGCGGTGTTGATGGCTTCGGCCCAAAAGTTATATGGAGATTTGAATTCGGCCATCATAGTTCTTGCCATATCAATAAGTGTGCGATTCTTCCTCTCCGCTACACCATTTTGTTGAGGGGTGTACGCGGCGGAATATTGATGTCTTATCCCCTCATCATTCAAGAATTCATCCATGGTGTAGTTCTTGAACTCGGAGCCATTGTCACTCCTAATGGACAAGATCTTGGTGTCATATTGGCGTTGCACTTCGGTGGCCCAAGTTATGAATCTTTCTTGAGTTTCACTCTTCTTCTTGATATAGAAAACCCAAGTGTATCTTGTATAATCATCAACAATAACCAAACAATACTTCTTGCCACCAAGACTATCATATGTGGGAGGCCCAAATAAATCCAAGTGAATGCGCTCAAAGGGTCTTGTTGTGGCGATGATTGATGTCTTGGGATGATTCTTCTCATGCATCTTTCCGGCAATACAAGAGCTACAAGGACGATCTTTGGAAAATTCACACTTGTTAGTCCTATCACATTCTCACCCTTCACAAGAGTTTGTAAATTTCTCATACCGACGTGGCCTAGGCGGCGATGCCAAAGCCACCCCACGTCGGATTTAGCCATTAGACATGTGGCGATATGTGTAGTTTCTTTTGAGAAATCCACTATGTAAATACCATTTTCCACAAATCCAACAAAGGCTACTTTAAGAGAAATAGTGTGAAGGACGAGCACATGATGACGCCCAAATACACATGTAAAATTGCACTCACAAAGTTGTAAGACGGAAAGAAGATTATAGCCAAGGGACTCAACAAGGAGGACTTTCTCAATGGATGAATCCGGAGAAATGACCACCTTGCCATGTCCCAATACCTTAAGTTGTGAGCGATCACCAATAGTTACATGAGCAAATTTGAGAAGTTGGAGCTTCAAGTCTTCTAATACTTCTTTGCTTCCGGTCATGTGTGCGGAACAACCACTATCAATCATCCATGATGTTCCACCGGAGATACAACCCTACAATGAATCAACTTCTTGTTTTAGGTACCCATTTTTGGATGGGTCCTTTTTTGTTAGTCACAAGGGTCTTGGGAACCCAAATAGCATGCTTGTAATCATCACCATATGAAGTTCCTACATACTTTGCATAAACATGACCATCAATAGATTTAAGAAGCACATAAGATGGGTTATATTTTCCTGCAAAGTTGTTGTGAGTAGTAGTGTTCCTAGGAACAATACTTGTAGCAATAATATCAAACTCATCTTACTCATTAGCCAACTCCCCCTCCTTCACAAAAACAATAGAGTTAGTGGAGGGAGTTGACTTCTTCTTGTAGGCCACCTTCGATGCGGAACCAAAACCAAGGCCTTCTTTACCAACAACTCTCTTATGATTACTCAAAAGATCATTGAGGTTATTTTGGCCTTGGATGCATGTGGCAAGACCTTTGTTGAGTTGTGCGTTCAACCTATTGTTCTCCTCAATGAGAGTTGCCTTGACACACAAAGGGTTAGTAGCACAAGAGTTTTCATTTACAACTCTTACTCCTTTTAAGGTTTTGAGATCATTTGAGATAGTACGATGATCAATTTTAAGCTTATCAAAATCCTTAATGAGTTCATTATACCCTTGGTTAGTTGCATCATTTAAACTCATGAATTCCGTTACCTTAGAAAAAGCATGTTTACAATCAAGTTTTACTTTAGCTATGTCAATTGCAAAGGTTTCTTCTATGCTTTCTTTAAGGCAATGTGATTCATCTAGAGCTTTCTCAAGCTCCTCAATTTTACTAGCATCATCACGAGCAAACTTTTCAAGTAACATTATTCTCTCCTCATGTTCATCAATGAGGCCATGTGCCTCACTTAATTGATCTTTAGTTTCTCCTTCTAGTTTTTCAACAAAGTTTGTCAAAGGGTCTTCCTCGACACAATTTAGTAGTGAAGGAATAGAGTAGTTAGCAAGTTTAAGTGTAGGAGTCACCTTTGGGGGTATACCCTTGGCCATGAAGCACTTGTGACTCGAAGGGCCCGTGTTGTCATTTGGGTTGGAGAAGAGAGAGCTTAAGTTATGAGGTATGACGCCCCTAGCCATGGCCGCCATACCTACTTGTTCGCCTTCACCATCACTCTCTTCACCACCGGAGGTGTACTCAACTTCTTTAGCAATCATTGCCCTAGGAGGGCCTCTCTTGATGAAGTTCTTGGACTTGGGAATGAAGGTGGATTTCTTGATAAGTCTTCCTCCATTCTCAATTCTACTCTTGAAGGGACACTCGGCAACGAAGTGCTCGGAATCTCCACAATTGAAGCAAGTTCTTGCTTTCTTCGTGCTTGAGGATTCCTTCCCTTTATTCTTGGTGGCATTGGATCTAAAGTCTCCTTTCTTCCACCACTTGTGTTGAGCAAGAGCCAAGCATTCTTCATGTGATGTCCTCATTTCTTTCTCGGAGACCTCATGAGTGGACCCACCATCATCACTTGAGTCATTATCTTCATGGGGAATGACCTTGGCCTTCAAGGCGATAGATGCTTTCTTTGCTCCGTTTACACGGGCCATGACATCATAGGAGGTTTGCTTCATGACCTTTAGAGTGATAAAAAGACCTAAGACATCATTGGGGGATAGGTCCAAATAGTCGGCCCTTGCTTGTACATTCATCACCATGTTTTCATTGTATGGCATCAAGGTGAGTAGAAATTTCTCCTTGACCCAATTCTCCGTACAATCCGTGAATCCACTATCTCTCATATCATTTACAAGAGCCTTGAGTCTTCTAAACATGTCTTCTATGTTCTCTCCATCACCCAAATGAAAGTGTTCAACCTTTCTTTGAATGATTGACCTCTTGGACCTTTGGAGGTTGACATTGTCGTCAAACATATCGACAATACCATCATAAGCTTTCTTTGCACTAGTGAAGGACCGAATGTGCTCAAATCCTTCCTTTTCCATTGCCCTCTCCAACATGTGCAAAGCATGAGCGTTGAGTTGCTCATCTATGATGTCACTTGAGCTTAGATTTGCGGGGTCCTTTGGCTCATACCCTTTTTCAACAATCCTCCATATTTGCATTGAAGAGCTGCACATGTAAGACTTCATGGAAGCTTTCCAATTAGTAAAACGATGCCGATCCACCAAAGGAGGCGGACCAAGATGAGAAACATGTGGATGTTGAACATTAGGAGCATTGTTATAAGCAAAGCCAAAAGAATTTCCATCACCACCACTTAATGGTGAAGATGATGCGGATGCTTCTTTAGTTGGAATGGGTTTTCCATGTTCATCTATAATAATCTTTTCACTAGATTGTCTAGATGGAGATGTCAATTCTTTTATTAGTCCCTCCATCTTTTTCTCGGAACTATCAATCATAGCTTGGATTAGCTTTTGAATCCCATCCATGGTGACGGGATCATCGGCCATCCTTACCTCCTCTTTTAGGCGGTGAAGCCTATATAAAGAGACGAGGCTCTGATACCAATTGAAGGATCGAGAGGTTAACTAGAGGGGGGGTGAATAGGTTAACTACAAATTTTAACTTCTTTTTCAAGTTAACAAGGTAATGCTCAAATATATATTATCTAGATTATGCAACTAGGTGAACAATCCTATATGTTGAGCAAGTACAACTAGCACAAGGTAAGTATATGACTAAGCTAGTAGTAACTAGTAAAGGTAAGTTGAGGAATAACCGAACATAGTGACGCGGAGATGTATCCCGAAGTTCACTTCCCAATGGAAGCTAATCTCCGTTGGAGCGGTGCGGTGCCACCAAAGTGGAACACCGAGTAGGCCTCAAATGCCACACCGTATCTCCTTCGAGTCCTTCCACCGATGTGGATAGGCTCGAATCACTATGTTGCCGTTGAGGTTGACAACTAGAACCTTTACAAGGATGAGGCACACTCCACAAGATTGGAGGGTCCTCACCAAATCCCAAGAGGCTTCAAGACTCCGAGAAGCAAGATCCACGGGCACAAAAGCACCGGGGATATCAACAAGGCTCCGAGCTCCGATGAACTAAGAGCAACAAGATTCCTAGCTCCAATGAACTAAGAATGACAAGATCCCTAAGGGATGAGTGGGTGGATTTCTAATCGACTCGGTGGAGTTGTAGATCGGGGGTGTCTCCTTCAAATCCCAAAGTATCACGAGCTTTGGTTGGGGATTTGTGGAGATCTTGTTCTTGAGCTTGAGCTTGGTCAATCAATGGTGGTGTGAGAAAGTGTGCGTGAGATTGACAAAGCAAGGAGGTAGGTGGAGACCCCAATTTATACCCATGTTGGAAATATGGTCGTTGGTGGGGAGATTTTCACCTTCCCGCGCCCCCCCCGGCCTGGGGCAGCCAGGGCCGGGCCAAAACCCACCCCGGCCTGGGGCCGGCGTGGAGGCAAGGGCAGGCCGGCGTGGGGGGAGCCAGGCGCCCAGTCAGCCCGGCCTGGGGCCGGCGTGGGAGCTAGGCGGGGCCGGCCCCCCACCCGAGCCACCCGGCCTAGCACCCGGCCTGGGGCCGGCGGGGGCGGTGGGGTGAGGCCGGACCCCCACCCGAGCCACCCGGCCTGGAGCCCGGCCAGCAGGCCGGCCACCCCTATATTCTTCTCCTCTTTTCCCTTTTCTTTTCCGTTTCTTCTCTTCTCTTCCGCATCTTTTCCGTAATCTTTTCTCTCTTATTTCTGCGACTTGTATGATGTTTACGGGTAGATCTTTTCTGAGTACACTTAGCAAAACACATTAGTCCATCTATATGTTGTAATCAAACACTCAAAATAGGATTTAGGAACTATGTTCTTTCACATGGTACACAATATTTGTCAGTCATGTGTAATTACTCCTGGAAATTTATCTATATTTGGGGGCCTTCTCTTGTCGGGGATCGGGGCAGTTATTATATTTTACCAACATATGGGACGGTCCTGGTTGTGCCGCCCAACTTGAAGGAACCAATATGTCGGCATGAATCGACTGCACGATCCCTCCGATGAGCGCAACGATGAAGGGATGTCGCCATAGAGTGCAATGCATTGTTGAGCTTCATACCAGTCCGCTTGAGTAGGGAGGTCCGAAGGTACATGCGGGTAGGGGAGTAGGTGAGTTGGGTCATGGATGGGTAGTACAAGCTCGAGGTTCATGCAAGAGCAGGGCGACACGTAATAGCCGGATGATAGCCAAGTGGGGCACCACCTGTGCTCTAGAGGTTTGGTGATTTAGAGTCGAAGTGGGGATTTTTTTACTCGTTGGAATTGGTGATCAAGATTCATTTTCGATTCGGCCTGGTGTATCCTTGTTTTTGTGCTACATGTCGCCCACACAGCATTTTTCTTGAGTTAGATGTGATATGGAATTTTTCAGTGTTTAGTGTTCATTTCAGACGAAATAGAATTTTTTAGGACAAAACGTGAACTTCCAAAAAAGTTTAGGATAAAAATTGGAATTTCTAAATTAACTATTTCTCCCACAATAAAAAAATAACGATCCCCTATAAACTTTGACGGTAGACCAAGATTTTTTTTTGATTGCCATAATTTTGATGCTAATAGCCAAACCTAAAATTGGTTGAAAGAAATCAATTCTGTCATTTTTGTGGGGAAGGGGGAGGTGTCTCATGATCCGAGAAGATCATGTCTTTGTGCAAACAACTTCACAGTTTTTCCTTCAATGAAGAAACAAGTTTTTAGTTATCAATGGAGTTGTAGAAAAAGCATATGAACAAAAAGAGAAGAGGTGATCCTATTCCTCTAGCAAATACTATAATTTCTGTTTTAAAAATATAGTACCTCATCGGGCTTTTCTTTGGATCTGGAAGTCTAAAATTACTCCAAAGCTCAGCTTTTTCTGCTGGCTATTGCTGTCTGGCAGGCTTGATACTAGGAATATGCTTAAAAGAAGGCATTTTAATATTACTTTGCAACAATAATATGGAGGAGACATTGGATCACTTATTCTTCAGGTGTCCCTTTAGTTTGCTCGGATAGCCTGGGTATGTCTTGGAGCGGTAGTGGAGACAGATTGAAAAAAATGTTCATGGAAATCATGACCACATCTGCTTGGTGTTTATGGAAGGAGAGAAATAATTTTCTATTTGAAGGGGTTACCCCTTCTCTCAATTCTTGGAAGGATAGATTCAGGGAGGAGTTTTCTTTTCTGGTTCATAGGACTAAGTCCGCTTTACACCCTTTTATTAATTCTTTTTGTAATAAACCTTTAGGTGAACTCTGTGGCATATGCCACCTCCCTGTCTTGTACATATGTTTCATGCTCTGTTAGGAGCCCTTCCTACTATCATAAATTTAAAAAATATAGTTCATGGCAAGCGAGTGTCGAGACATGCAAAATTATCGAAGACATCCTTCTCGTGTGTGGGGATCAACGTGTTTTACTCATACAAAGGACTCGCTGGCCTATCCAAGGTCCTTAGCAACCCAAGATTGGTGCAAATTTCTTCAATAATATTTTGCAATTAAGTCCCTCAGGGAATGTCATGTTGTATGCTCTCAACATAGAATAATCTTGGTCATTTTCGTGCACTTAATTTTGGTCATAGCAATAAGAAAAATATGTTGATTATTGTCAAAAAGTTCATTATTGATAGACTAGAAATTAGTATTAATGGCCAAATTATTGAAAAAGATAATACATACAAATTTGATGATTTTTTTTGTTTCCATGCATTACATTTTGTTCATGAAAAGTGCATAAATATATCTTGTTTGTCCGATGTGAATATAGCATAATAAACTTGCTTTAATACTAATCTAAATGAGTTTGTTTTGTCATTTGCGTGCACTTTATTTTGGTTAAAAATATTTTCTTATGGTAAATGTCAATAAGCATATATCACAATAAATTAGGATTAGTGTTTAAAAATATTGCATAAAAAGAGAGAACTTTTAATTATGGAAGGGAAATGATGTGGAGATAGTGAGATGAGGAAGAAGTTGAGGATCATTTCTGCAAGATGTGCAAATTTCATGAAAAAAAGATATTACAGAGCTGAAGTGGTGTTGTTTAAAATCAAGATCTTGATGAAATAAATGGTAAAGAGAGTTGGTGGCACCCAAACATGGGAGACTATGGGCACGTTCGGTAGCCTGCATGAGCTGCAACTGTGCCCGGGCGATGCAAAATGTGTTGTTTGGTTGGTTTCATGCGGGTAAATTCTTGACTCGCACAATGTTTAAAGCACCCTTAGGTCAGGCCCGCTAGAAACGGCCGAATCGGCAGTTTCCGTGGATACATTATGCGCGGCTGCAAAAAGGGGCGGTTGCGGTGCGCGCGGGAGCTCTGCGCGGATGACGGGACATGGCGAAATTCAGGCGCCGTTTCACGCCAGACGTAGCCATCATCCCCCACCCCCACCCCATTCGGTCACCTCCCCATTTTTTCATCCCACACCGGCGGCTCCTATTTTCTTCACCGTCGACGGATCCTCGGAGACGTCTCCATCGACGGAGGATCTAACTGACGGCCTGCACCGCAGCGCCCTCTCCGTCCCCTTGCTGACCTCGTCGCGCTCCCGTCAGTCCCACAGACCCGCGGCGGCGTGACCACAGGAGGCAGGAGTTTTTCTTCTTCAACGTCGGCAGCGGCTGGTCCCCCTTCGTCCATAATGGCAGGAGCAGAGGTAAAACACAACACTCCTCATCTACATGGAGTGCTATTATCGATTTAGTGAGTACTAATGTTATATCCAACATATTAGGAGGACATTATGTGATGGGGGGATGATAATCCGGTATGCCAAACTCCAAGGAGTAACCCGGCCCAAAGGACGGTGCGCAGAATCCGGCTAAGGATAAGGAAACTTCTGGAAGGCCCAAAGTTTGTAGGCCTCGTAACCCGGATTGTGGGTTGCGGTAAGGAAAGCTAGGGTTTGTAGGCAGTGTCCGGGTAGGATTCCGGGTGCGCCTTGGAGGGCAAGTCAGGAGGGTACGGTGCTTTATAAACCGACCCCTACGACTAGTTTGGAGAGATCTAAGAACCCTAGCAATATCGCGTGATATCGAGCATCCAGTGTAAACCCTAATTGAATTATCATATCGAGAATAGAGATCCGGCGACTTCGATTGCCGGCTATCAGATCAAATTGCACCATGTTTTCCCTTGAGCTAAACCCTCTCCCAAACGCCAGTGTCGACTTTCCCCAAGATCAGTTACCCCTGGTAACATCTGCCGTGATTATCCCACGACAGTTGGCGCCCACCGTGGGGCCTGCGTCCAAAGGTGTTTACATCACGGGAGAAGCTCGGAAGAACATGGAGAATCTTGTCATTGGCGAAATCTACATCGACCACGAAGGAGAAAAGATGGTGGACGATTCCGGCTGGGGGCCAGAGTCGGATCATCTCGAGTCCTGATCTATGGTGACGATCGGCCGGATCAACATCTTCATCGGTACGGTACGAACGTCTAATTTAAAAGGACAATATCATGTGCATACTACAGGAACTTCCAGCAGGAACCAGGAAACATTAAAGCAAGCGGCAAACTCGGTTTCATCGGCCGCGCCGGGATATCTTAGATGGGCAGAACAAGAGGTAACATGGAGTAGAAAAGACCATCCGGAGAAAATAGAGCGTCCAAGAGTCTTGGCATTGGTGGTTGCTCCACAAGTTAATGGTTACGAATTGAAGAAGGTCCTGATGGACGGTGGAAGCAGCATCAACATCCTTTATTGGGAAACCTTCTTACGGATGAGTCTCAAAGAGTCTCAGTTACAAAAAAGTTCGACAATCTTTCATGGGATCGTGCCAGGTCACTCGGCGAGCCCCGAGGGGAGGATCACCTTGGAAGTTGCTTTTGGAGAATCGACGGATAATTATCGAGTTGAGTGGCTTACGTTCGAGGTGGTCAAATTGCGCAGTCCTTACCACGCACTGTTTGGGAGGCCGGCTTACGCCCAATTCATGGCTAGGCCGTGCTACGTGTATTTGCAGCTGAAAATCCCGGGTCCTAAGTGGACCATCACTATACATGGGAACCGGGATGTAGCGGCCGAGTGCGACGAAGGAGATTCAGTTATGGCCGAGCAGGCATGCAGGAAGGAAGAGCTCGAATATTACCGGTCTCAAGTAAATCCGGACGATAGAACAGCCTTGAAAAAGCCTAATACTGAGGATGAGAGAGCAAAATTCAAGGCAGCGCAAGACACCACGAAGATAGATTTTGTCGAAGGGGATTCTACTAAGCAGTTTACCATAGGGTCCAACCTGGGAAAAGAGCAGGAGGGAGCGCTCGTGGAGTTTATTCGCTCGAATGCAGATGTGTTTGCCTGGACACCTAGCGACATGCCGGGTATCCCTACAGAATTGGCTGAGCACAGTTTGCATGTGGATCCCAAGTCCAGGCCCGTGAAACAAGGTTTGAGGAAAATGAATGAGGAAAGAAGGAAGGCTATAGGCGAAGAGATCGCTCGGCTATTGGCAGCCGGCTTTATCATGGAAGTATTTCACCCGGATTGGTTGGCTAACCCGGTTCTGGTGATGAAAAAGACCAACGAGTGGAGGATGTGCATTGACTTCACGAGTCTCAACAAACATTGCCCAAAGGATCCGTTCGCGCTGCCAAGGATAGATCAGATTATAGACGCAGTAGCTGGAAGCGATCTGTTATGCTTCCTGGACGCATATTCCGGGTATCATCAAATTAAGCTCAAAAGGGAGGATTGGGAGAAAACATCATTCATAACCCCTTTTGGGGCCTTTTGTTATAAAACTATGACGTTTGGGTTGAAGAACGCTGGCGCAACTTACCAACGGTGTATTCAAAAGTGCTTCGAAGACCAGATTGGGCGCAATGTGCATGCTTATGTGGATGATGTGGTTATTAAGACCCGGAAGGCAGAAACATTTATCGATGATCTAAAGGAGACGTTCAAAAACCTGAGGAGGTACCAGATGAAGCTTAATCCAACGAAGTGCGTGTTCGGAGTTCCGGCTGGGAAATTACTCGGCTTCATAGTTTCCGAGAGAGGAATCGAGGCAAATCCGGATAAAATCAAGGCAATCCAGAGTTTGAAAAAGCCGGAAAATTTGAAGCATGTTCAAAAGCTCACGGGCTGCGTAGCAGCCTTGAGCCGATTCATATCTAGACTCGGAGAAAAAGCAATACCCTTGTACCGGCTCTTGCGGAAGTCAGATAAATTCGTATGGGACGAAGAAGCAGATGAAGCGTTTGAAGCACTAAAGAAGCAATTATCTGAAGCACCAGTACTAGCGGCGCCGGGTCCTAAAGAGCCTATGTTGCTATACGTGGCAGCTGGCCCCCGAGCCGTTAGCGCAGTGGTTGTCGTGGAACGCAAAGAGGATGGGAAAGGATACCGGTTCAGAGGCCGGTTTATTACGTCAGCGAGGTATTATCAGAAGCAAAGCAGCGCTATCCACATTGGCAAAAGTTGGTGTTCGGGGTCTTTATGGCCAGCCGGAAGCTGAAGCCGTATTTCCAAGAACATCCCATAACAGTGGTTAGTTCAATACCAATGTCGGATATCATCAGAAACTCGGACGCGACGGGAAGAATAGCCAAATGGGCGATAGAGATGGGGGATTATCATATCAACTACGAACCCAGGTCAGCAATCAAATCTCAAGCTTTAATTGATTTCGTTAACGACTGGACACATACAGGCATGACTGCAACGGTTCCAAATTCCGAGTCATGGATCATACACTTCGACGGATCAAAGCAGTACGAGGGATCAGGAGCTGGGGTGGTGCTAACATCACCCAAAGGGGACAAATTGAGTTACGTGCTACAAATTCACTTCGACTGCTCCAACAACGTGGCCGAGTATGAGGCCCTGTTGCATGGCTTAAAGGTAGCCAAAGAAATGGACATCAAGAGGATACGATGCTTCGGAGATTCGGACCTTGTGGTACAGCAGGTGTCAGGAACGTGGGATAGAAAGGACGCAACTATGGCAGCATATCGCAGGGAAGTTGATAGGGTTGCAGGATGTTTTTCCGGGTATGAGGTGGAGCATATAGACAGAAGAAAGAATGAGGCAGCCGACGCCCTCGCCAGACTCGGCTCGCGCAGAGAGCCGGTTCCACCTAACGTTTTCCTGGACGAATTATGGCGACCATCAGTTAAAATCGAGTCAGAGGAGGAATTGGCAAATCAAGACCCGGATTCAGGACTCGTAGCCACTGTACGTACTATTCCCGAGTGGACAGAACCATTTTTGGCCTACCTATCACGAGGCGAGTTACCACAACAGGAGGTAGTAGCAAGGCAAATTTTGAGGCGAGCAAAGGGATATTCTATCATCAATGGGGAATTGTACAAAAGAAGTGCAGCAGGAGTCTTTTTGCGCTGCATAGCGCCGGAAGAAGGCAGACAGATTCTCAAGGAAATCCATGAAGGCGACTGTGGACATCATGCGTCCACAAGGTCTCTTGTGGCTAAAGCTTATCGACACGGGTTTTTCTGGCTCACGGCCCTAGCGGATGCGGAGCGATTGGTAGCAAGGTGTGACGGATGTCAAAGGTACGCTCGCCAAACCCATGTGCCGGCTATGGAGTTGCGGACTATCCCGTTAACTTGGCCGTTTGCCGTCTGGGGTATGGACATGGTTGGCCCCTTTCATATGTCACCATGCAAGAAGACACATCTTTTGGTGGCTATTGATAAGTTTACCAAGTGGGTTGAGGTTATGCCAGTTACTAATTGCGAAGCAGCTACATCAGTCAAGTTCCTGAAAAGGATTATCTACCGGTTCGGGTACCCCCACAGCATAATTACCGACAATGGAACCAACATGTCCCTTGGTGAGATGGAGAAGTTTTGTGGCAACAATGGAATCCGGCTCGATGTGGCATCAGTGGCTCATCCCCAGGCCAATGGACAAGCGGAGAGGGCAAACCAAGAATTGCTTCGCGGATTAAAACCACGATTGCGAGTTCCCTGTGTCAGGGCTGCTGGTGCATGGGTCGAAGAACTTCCTTCTGTGGTTTGGGGTATCAACACTACACCTAACAGATCCACTCAGATGACACCCTTCTTCATGGTCTATGGTGCGGAAGCAGTGTTACCGAGTGACATTATTCATGATTCACCTAGAGTATCAGCTTACGTCGAAGTAGAGAACGAAAAAACCCGGCAAGACGCCGTAGATATGTTAGAAGAGCAAAGAGAACAAGCCCTGGAAAGATCAGCCATATATCAGCAAGATCTACGGAGGTATCATAGCCGGCGTGTGAAGACCCGGGTATTCCAGGAAGGAGACTTGGTTCTGCGCCTGGTACAGTCAAACGAAGGAAAACACAAATTATCACCACCATGGGAAGGACCATTTATCATAAGCCGGAATCTGCATAACGGATCATATTACTTGATAGATGCAAGGGAAGAGTCGGCTACAGTCAACGACACCGCACACACCACTTCATCTATGCAAGAAAGAGATAGACCATGGAACGTGGCTCAGCTACGTCCGTATTATACTTAGTAAAGACTATATTGGCAAGTGGAATTGCACGATGTAATAGGCAGCAGGTTTTCCGACGTACTCTTTTTCTATCCAGGGTACCTTTGGGGACTGGACGGGTTTTTAATGAGGCGGCTTGCTGACCTACATTTTTTCATATCAAGTAAAGAGATGGTTATCAAGAAAAGAGATGGTTATCAAGAAAAGAGATGGTTATCAAGAAAAGAGATGGTTGTTATCAGGTTATGTATTCTCAGTACGATGCGTATATCTAGGTCTTGGGGGCTGGTCGCTTAAATAGCACAGTTACAAACTCAAAGACCCGGCCATGATGCCTATGAGTTATAGGGGCCGATTACTTGCAAACGAGTACGGCTACAATCTTATAACCGGACAAAGAAGTCCAAATTTCTTGGCTATTCTTACTTAAGCTCGATGTGACTCGCATTAAAGTGGCATGATTTGTTCGCTTACGATGGCAGTCAGTCATGAAACCCGACGGGGATTGACTGGCTACGTCTTCGTATTGATGTAACAACATGGTATCCACGCGAAAGCCGGCTTACAGTACAAGACAGTCAAAAGGGTCATCTAAACCACAAGTTATGCAGAGTACAAGGCTGAATAGCTGGAAACTCAACGACTATTAAGCATAACTTCAAAACCTATGTGAAACAACTCGTGGATCTTTGTGAAAATAGCAATAAGCATTTTGTCCCCTTTTCAAGATCAAGTGTCCTAGACTCGGCAATCCGGGCCCGGTAGCTTGAAATCTTGAAAAGAGAAAAACTGGCTTACTTGTATAATTGCAAAAATCCAAATATCCGAGTCTTGGGGACTTGGGGACTTCGAAGCAAAATCCGCTTGTCAATACCCATGAGACCCGGAAATTGAGTTCTCACAAAAGGAACAATAAATAAAACCAGATATCGAGAACATATGAGCTTAAACTTAAAAAAGGCCGGAACAGGCATCGAGTATATCAAGGCCTTAGCGTGCATTACAAAATCCTGGTGAAAAAATATCAAAGGTGCACAGGCGCACCACCCAAAATATGACTGTTTCAAAAAGTATGTCGACCGACTGGCGCTTAAGAAGAGGCATTGGAAACCATATATCACTCGGCGTCCATCTTGGCCTTACCCTTGACATCATTGGTGGTAGCAGCAGCACCCGGATCGGCGGTACCAGCCCCTGCAGGGGGCGGAACGACTGGTGTTGACGCAGCAGGAGCAGAGCCGGCTTCAACTTGCTTCTTGGCAGCCTCCGCCCTTATCGCAGCAGCTTCCTCCTTCCACCGAGCCAGCATGTCATACGGCTCAGGAAGATCCGACTTAATTACTTTATCGGCAGAATCATACGCTGGAACAAGTATGTTAACATCCAGTTCATCAGCAATTACGCTGGCCGGGTAACGGACCTCCTTCTGGACGGCCTGAAAATCCTTTACTGAAAACTTGGATCCGTCAAGCTTGAACTCTGGGAAGCCGCCCATAAGCCTCGCTAGCTCGAGCTTGGGGAGATAAGCTTTCGCAAGTGCAAGCCCCCGGGTCACTCCAACCCGGCAAGATGAGCGCTTCCAGTGCCGAATCCACTCGGGAACAGTGGATAGGGCGTCCAACAGCCTTTTCAGATCAACATGTCCTCTGCCCGGCCACCGCAACTCATCAAGGATCCATCTGGTTCCGGCACATAGCTGCCGGATAGCACTCTTTATGGTTTTCAGCTTGGCAATGTCATCTTCATCCGGCATGGCTTCGTCCGGGCCTGAAGTAAAATGAGGATATAAGTTGGAAAATTTTTGCTGTTTGTCAAAAGGATAAACCCGGAGGAGGAAACTTACCAAGTAAAGCACGATATGTGTCCGATATTTGGACGGAAAGGCTTGTTAGGTCATCTTCTGCTCGGTGAGCCCTTTTCCTATATTTCCTCATTATCAACTTATTTCTCCTGGTTTCGGCTTCGGCTGCTTCGCGTAAAGCTACCTCCTTTTCGATGAGCTTGGAGGCGTCCGCCAGTCTCTCCTCAGATTGAGTTACGAAAGCCTGCATGCATGAAAACAAGGATCAGTGGGGCAGAGAAGCAAGTTATCAGTCGCTTGTATAATAAAGTCCCAAGTAAATTATGAATCAATTCACTCGGAACTTGGGGACTGGACAAAGGCATAAGCAACATTAGTCGGATTTACCTCGTGTTTGGCTATCAAAGCTCCCAAGATGTTTTCTTCATTAGCCCTTAAAGTGCGAAGGGTTTCTAGCATCTGGGCAAATGTCAGTTCCTCGGATCGAGTACCGGAAGAGCCGGCAGCTTGATCATCTGGTAGGGGGGTTCTCCTCGCATTTGGAGTGGAGACTCGGACAGTCTGAGTGTCCGGGTTGGGAGAACTCATCCTTGTATCTAGAATTTCTATCTCTTCGTCTACTGGTTCCGATAAGGAAGGAGATCCGACGGTTTGGGAAAGTGGATTGTTCAGAGGGCCTTGTTCCCGGTTAGTTGTCGCATCAACACCAGTTGCGGCGTCTGCGTCGTCAGTCGGCTTCTCCACCTGGAGGTTATCCGTTTCTGTGTTTTCCGGGTCACTGACGGTGACTTGAGCGCTGAAGCGAAAATGAGAAAAGGCAGTTATTAATGATGACGGCGGCTCGAATGAAAGTTCGTCAGATGCAAAAAGAAATAATATAGCAAAAACTTACCCGGCATTTACAGTGTAATCCGGTGGAAGCTCGCCACTGGAAGCAGATGTGGTCTTCGCATGAACCACTAGTGGAACCCGGAATTGCCCAGCACGTGGGTGGTTAGGAGAAGGGTGGCGCTGAGGAGAGTTGGAAGAACGAGATGGAGGAGCACTGCCACGAGGGACCGAGGGGGCGGAGATGCCCGGGTTAAGGGGATCTTCACCTGGGGAGCTCCGAGTTACTCTGCGCTTGGCTGGGAAAGAATCCTTCAAGCATGACAAATTTGATAATTGATGGTTAAGTCGTCGCATGACGTCAAAGGAGTAAGGTTCAGAGGATAATGAGGAAAAAGGAACCTTGGACACTGTCCCCCTGCCTTTCCTCTTGGCCCCGACTGTTGCCTCTGGGTCAGACTCGGTTCTCTCCGGGTCGTCTTCATTGTTTCCACCCTCGTCCTCTAGCCCTGCGAACCAGGTGTGTATTCATTGGAAAAAAGGCAGACGAGAGGAAAGTAATGCAAGTAAAAATATGCAGATCCTGAGTGAGTACCTTCACTATCGTCAGCCGCCTCGTCCTCCTCTTCCGGGTCTCTGGAGGGGGGGAGTGGTTCAACTCTCCAGAAAGGGTCATCAGCCTGAGGTAAAAAGATAAGATTAAGGCTTAGAAGCAGTATCGAGTTGAAATGTGGAAACAAGTTATGAACGCCGGGTATTACCACTGGAGCTGGATTTTCCCGGGTAAACGGGGGTAACCCGGTGATGCCCTTTATCACCTCCAGTTTCTCCGCCAAGAAGTCCTTGATGGTCTTTATAGTATCACCGGTCGCAAAGCTCTTGGTGGAGTAGCGGAGTGCGTCTGTGGTGTGCCCCGAATACTCGCACATCAATTTGGTGCGAACGGAATTAGGTTGGATTCGGAAATCGACCCAAGTTTTTATTAAATTGAGCCCTAGGAGGCCTTGGGATGAGAGAATGGCTATCTTGGCTAGCGAAGGAAGGATTGCCTCCCTGTCTGAGTCTGATGCGAAGGCATTGAAAGACTCGGAGGGCTTGAGGGGGGTCTCTGAGTAACCCGACAGCTTCTTTTCGCTGTCGGGGGAGGTATCGTGGCAGTAAAAGAAAGATAGCTGCCAATGTTTAACGTGGGAGTGCAGGTTGAGGGTTGGCATCAAAGAATTCTTACGGCGTTGGATGGATACCCCGCCGCAAGTGAGAAGCGCTCCGTCGCCGCTTTCGCGGCACGGCTTGCATTGGAATAACTCGATGAAGAGAGTTAAACTCGGCGTCATGCACAAGTACGATTCAGAGAGAACAATGAAGTGGGTGATGTTTAACATAGAGTTAGGCCCTATGTCGAACATTCGGAGTCCATAGTGATCTAAGACCTCCCTAAAGAAAGGGTGACCCGAAGGACGGAATCCCCGGGTCACGTGCTCCACGAAGCAGATTACCTCGCTTTCTGCGGGTGTGGGCCGGGTCTCATTACCCGGCGCTCTCCAGTGAATGTCCTTCTGAGAAGGGAGAGTTCCTAATTCGGCTAGCTCCTCCAACTTGGCTTTCGTAGTTGTGGAACGCCCCCAGTTGGCGGATATGGTTTGGGTAGTTCTCGCCTGAGTCGGTTGTTTTCCTTGTCGTTTGGGAGCCATGGGATCAACCTGCAAAGCACCAGAAAAAGAGGCGTATGAAATAAGACCCGGGAGTGTTGAATTATCCGAGTATAAGGTATCAAGAAAGTATGAAGCTGAGAATTATCCGGTTATCATGCTATGAAGCGGAAATCACAAGGTATCCGGGTATTAAGTATAGCTGTGGAAATTATTGGTCACTTACGTATTGAAATGAGTTTGGGGAACACGGATGGTTGCCCATGTCTCTACTGCAAGCAAAATAACTGGAAAAGGAGGATTTTCCGGGTGTCAATGATATGCGCGGAAATTTGGACGAAATGGATCTAGGTTGGAAAACTCGCGAATGATTCTATGAAGAAATTGGTGATTAATGGCGGTAGGAGGGTGGCGTGAGATCATCCAACAAGTTGTTGAAGGAGTTGGCAAGCATCTAAACCGTCTAAATCGATGTGACGGGAAAAACGGTCCGCGGATTGACCTAGATCCAATCTGGATTAAATCGAAAAAATCGCGGGGCTAGATTAGCGAACACTTACTGGAAGAAGCTGGAATAAGGCCTGGCGGCGGCCGGTGCCGTGATCTAGATCCCCCCTTGCAGCGTTTGATGAGCGGAACAAGGGCGCGGTGGTGAAGTTTTGGCGGCGGCGCGGAGCGATTCGGGGTTGAGTGCAGCCGGCGGCGGCCTTATTATGGTGGCGTGCTCGGGATTCTCGAGATGTTGCGGGGCGCAGGGAATGAGGAAGCCGATGAAAGATTGGAGTGATAGGTGGGAGTCCAAGTTACCCTCTGGGCTCTATTTATAAGGTGTGGGTGGATAAACCAATCCCAACGGGCGGAATCCGGAAGATTTAGGGTAATGGCTATACGCGCGGATTTTACGAGATATGCTTCGCAAGCTGAGCGAGGTATCCGGACAAAAAAGAGAAAGGGATCCTTTCCATGGCATCAGCATCAGTTATCGAGTAAAGTATAGAGTTTGGGCATTTTTATCAAGACTTAGACTCGGAAAGTTAAGCAAAGCATCTGGAGAAAAGCTGGGTTACTATATGGCCACCATGGAGTTAGGCCTAGCTGAATATCAAAACATCTTAACCCGGCCTCTATATGCCCGTATGTTTGATATCTTTGCAGCGAATAGCAAGCGCTTCAAGGAGGATCCATGAAGCCCAGGCTATTCTGGGGACTACTGATGGGGGGATGATAATCCGGTATGCCAAACTCCAAGGAGTAACCCGGCCCAAAGGACGGTGCGCAGAATCCGGCTAAGGATAAGGAAACTTCTGGAAGGCCCAAAGTTTGTAGGCCTCGTAACCCGGATTGTGGGTTGCGGTAAGGAAAGCTAGGGTTTGTAGGCAGTGTCCGGGTAGGATTCCGGGTGCGCCTTGGAGGGCAAGTCAGGAGGGTACGGTGCTTTATAAACCGACCCCTACGACTAGTTTGGAGAGATCTAAGAACCCTAGCAATATCGCGTGATATCGAGCATCCAGTGTAAACCCTAATCGAATTATCATATCGAGAATAGAGATCCGGCGACTTCGATTGCCGGCTATCAGATCAAATTGCACCATGTTTTCCCTTGAGCTAAACCCTCTCCCAAACGCCAGTGTCGACTTGCTCCAAGATCAGTTACCCCTGGTAACATCTGCCGTGATTATCCCACGACATTATGGCTATGAACAAGCAGACAACAACACTCATAACCGTGATTCAAGCTTGGATTTTACTCATCCACAAGATCGTAGTTAGGCGTACCACCACTCCTCTGGTCACATGGAGCCCTATGTTTGTTAGAGATCAGGAGAGGATTACTAATCTGAACTACATCTACAACAACGACGAGATAGAGTCTCCCCAGATGCTTAAGATGGATAGAGCCATGTTCTATGAACTTGTCAAAATATTCAGAGACAGTGTGGCATGTTGAGGGACAACATCCACACCTCTGTGGAAGAGCAAGTTGTCATGTTTTTTCATGTTCTAGGCCATAACCAGATGTTCAGAGTGATGCATAGCACGTTCAGGAGATCATGTGAGACCATCTCCCGCTACTTCAAACAAGTCTTGTATGCTATTGGTGAGCTCAGGCATGAGATGATCAAGCCACCAACTGGCCAAACGGCTGCAAAAATAGCAGCCAGGTATAGATGGTTTCCATACTTCAAGGTACGCTATACTTTATTTTTTGATCTCACCACCTGATTGTTTAGGCCACATTGATGACTCTTCTTTCATCATGTGGCAGGATTGTATTAGCACCATCGATGGCACCCATTTAACAGCTAGAGTGTCGCGATCATAGTCTAAAACCTATGGAGCGAGGACGCACTACACAAGGTAGAATGTGCTAGCTGTTGTTGATTTTGATCTCAAGTTCACATTTGTGCTAGCTTGTTTGGAGGGATTAGCACATGATGCAACAATTTTTGCTGACAGCATGTCCAGACCTGATGGGATCAAAATCCTTGATGGTAAGTTTTACCTTGAAGATGCTGGTTACGCATGTCGCCATGTAATTCTTCCACCCTTTTGAAAACCAGGCACCATATAGACGAGTTTAGTGCAAGGTTTGGTTCTACTACTTCCAAGAAATTGTTCAATCTCAGACACTCTAGCCTTAAAGTTACAGTCGAGAGAGCGTTTGCTGCACTGAAAAATAGATTCAAGAATCTTGACCAGAATCCATTTCACTCATTTGCCAACCCAGTGAAGCTTGTTCTTGCGTGCTGGCCTTGATTCCTATGTCCCAGATGAGGTAGATTTGACCCTTGACGGCATTGATTTCGGTCATGGTGTGCCCTTGGATGGCAATGAAATTTGAAAGAATAAAAGGATGAAGTGGACTGAGGCAAAGTGGGTTGACTGAGGGAACTCAAGGTACTGAAGCAGAAGAAGAACAAGAAGAAGTGTCACCTCCCCCTTATCATCGTCGACGAATCATTCACTGTATTATACTGCTACTATTCCATTTGTACTAGTTAGGGATATACCGATGAACTGCTATTCGTATTAGTTAGGGTTGGATTTTAATTAACCTCGTAGTAGTAGTTATGCTTGAATTTCTATTTTCTGCTCTTCCGTTTCATGGTGTGTAGTGTCGTAATCTGGACATTTCGGATACGAGGTGAGAGCACAGATCAAACCGGATGCAACCAATCACCGAACGTTGCTTAGCCGAACTACTTTATGCATGCGTACGGTCTACCAAACAAAGTGCATAGAAGAGTGACAACAATGGGATGCGGGCTACCTAACAAGCTGCACAACAAGGATTATGGGTGGCTCTCTCCGGCGACAAAATCCTATGAAGTCAGAAAATGGCTCCAGGGCACCAAACACGCGCTACGAGATGATCCCATTGCGAGTTCTCTAGGCCGCACTCTTTGTTCACAGGGGATATACAGTAGATGGATAAGAAATGACACATGTACACATGTGACGCATCACCGAATGCAGCTTTGATACGTACGCGCCTGGCCAATCCGGGTTTGTCCTGTGGCCTTCAAATATTTCCCTAGCACAAAACACAGTGCAGTGTACGCAGGACATATTCCAAGCCCCAGATGCTATGCCGGGCACACAAATCCAAACACTGTTAACACGTGGCACGCCAGATCTCTAATTGCGCACAAGGAAACAAACGGTAGGACCTGCCCGTGTGCCTCAGTGCCTGCATCTGGGTGCGGAACAAGATAAAACCGCGACTGATGAAGAACGACTGTTGCGACGCAGTAGGAGCTCCGGTCGACCGCCCCTCGTGCGGCCTGTCCCCCTGGCCCGCCACACCGGCGCATGGCGCCAAGCCATCGAATCCCCGCGGCGGTGTGGCGTCGCTGTCGCACGGTGAGGCCGTGCGACATTATTGGACGGTCGCGGTAGAGTAGAGCAGCACCACCCCGGAAGGTCGCTCCAACGCGCACGCGCGGCTGAGGTTCGCGGAAGGGAACAGCGGATGGCCCCCAGCGCTTCCCGGTGCCGTCGTGGTGCGCCGCCCGCCACAGCCTTCGGGATGGGAAGGGGTGGCCGGTGGGGGTGCGGGTGTGCCGTTGCCCGTTGTGCTCGGTGGCCCGCGGGTCGTGGGCGAAGGCATGGAGCTGCATGCTGCTTTGCCGCCTCGCCGTAGCGACGGCGGGGGCAGGGCGTCGGCCGGGAGCAGAACCGATTGGAATGGACGGTCGGAGCCATCCCCCCTTGCGCACAAAAACGGATGCTTGGCAGGTGAGGTAGGGTCTGTCGTGTAATCGACAATCCTTCTAAAACGCAGGGTTCTAAAAATATTAGGAAAAAGAAGAGATAAGGATCAAAGCCATCATTAATGCCGGACTTAGGAGACTGACAATTTTTTTCTCCGATCGAGCTATCATACAAAGCAAAAGAGAGAACGGAAGGAGAAAGCCGAGTTAGGGCATTAACAATAAAAATACTAGGCGCAGGTGCCCTAGACATGACAAATCTAAGGGCATCTCCAGTCGTCGAGCCCCCCCAGGGCCCAAAACGCCGCCGTTTTGGTGCCGCCGCGGCGCTAAACGGCGCTATTCTGGAACCTGGGGGGGCGCGTTTCCCAGTCGCGTCCCGAGCCCAAACAAATGCATTTGAAAAACTAGACGAATTTTATTGAAATTTAAAAAACTTCGGTACATATTCGGCGCGATTTTGAACCTAAACGATAAATTTAAACCTAAACTAAGCTAGCCCGAGGCCGGCGGCGATCGCCTGGCTGTAGTCGCCGCCGTCGTCGTCGTCGTCGTCGCTGGGGGGGTCGCCGGGGCGCCTGCTTCCCCCCTGTCCCTCGTCGCCGCCACCGCAGTCCCACCTGCTCACCTCGAGGGCGTTCTGGATCACGCCCTCGTCGTCGGAGTCCGGGTCGAGTATGATGTACTCGTTCTCCTTCTGCGGCGGCGGGGGAGGGACGCGGAGGCGAGCCGCGGCGGCGGCGGCCTCACGCTCGCGCGCCGCCTTGCGCTGCTCTGCTTCAGCCAGCAGGCGGCGCTGAAGGGCGAGCTCGGCCTCCGTGGTGTCGCGCAGACTCCAACGGGCGGCGGTGTCGACGTCGAGCGGCTGCAGCGTGTCCAGGGACAGCTGCTCCGCCACCCTTTGGTCCGGCCATTCGTCCTCGCTTTCGCCGGCGTCCTCCGTCTTCGGGCGGACCACGCGCTGTGGCTCGCCGATGCGGAGCGCGCCGCCGCTGCGCCTGCGGGAGGACGCTCCGGCGTTCAGAAAGGGGGGGGGTGGTGGAGAGGGAATGGCCGGCGGAGGACGAGGACGTGGCGGACGACGAGGACGCGCCGGGATGCCGCGCCACCCACGGCTGGGTGGCCTCCAGCGGCGGCATCTGGAGACGCGGCTGGTTGCCGCGGCGGATGTGCTCGAGGACCTCCTCGAGCGTCCTGCCAGGGGCGCTCCACCAGTTCCGGCGCCCTTTCGAGTTGAAACGGCCCTCGACAGGGCCGTTGTCGTTCTCGTCCTCGAGCTCCCGGTTGCGGCGCGCCGTCAGACGCTGCCACCAGAACTCATCCGCTCCGGTGAGCGGGTAGTTCTCGGGGTTGTTCATCCCGGCGCGCATGTCGTAGATGGCGCGGCGGAACTCCTGGTTGGTGTTGGGAAGGGGAGGGATTGGGACACCGCCGGCGCTGAGCTGCCACCGGCTCGCCCCCGCGGCGGAGCTAGGGAGGCGCATATCCGGCGGGCAAGGGTAGCCCGCGCGGTATAGCGCCATCGCCTGGCCCCGGCGCAGGTTGTGGCGTGGGAAACCGTTTGCTGCCGCGCCGTCAGCCATTGTCGTGGAAGAAAGAGGGAAGAAGGGAGGGAGAGATCGCCGGTGTGAAGAATGCGGGGCGGGGCACGCGGCGGGGGGGATTTTATAGCGCGGCGAGCGGCCGGGCATTTACTGCGCGCACCCGTCCCCTCGCTGCCGCCACGCCATTACGCCGGCAGCCTTTGGGCGGGGCGCATGCACTGGGCGGCCGCCACGCCATAAACGCCGGCAGCCTTTTGACCGCGCGGAAGCCGAGAAGACGATCACGCGCGGTTTCTGTTCCCGCGCTTTCTCGCCGCGTCGCTGACCGATCTGGCCCACGCACGCAGCCGCGCAGTTTCGCCCCCCCAGGCCGAACCCAGCGGGCTGGGTTTGGCCTGGGTGCCGCGGCGCTATTTAGCGCCGAAACGGCGCTATTTGGGCCGCTGGGGGGGGCCGAGTGGTGAAGAAGCGGCGCTTTTGGTCGCTTCCGCCGCGAAAAAAACCCCCTGGGGGGGACGACTGGAGATGCCCTAAGTCCCCGTGAGCTGTCCGATCGTCATCCAACGCACAGAAATCAGTATAGCGCACTTTTGCACTTTAGCCTCTCTGTTTTTCGGATATAAAACCCGCACTCCACAACAGATCCAATTAAACGAAGGGGTATATTGTGTTATCCCGATCATCTCGATAATTACAGTAAAACTGTCATTACAACAAATTCATTCGTATCGCAACAAAAATTATCGCTTAGTGTACAAAAAAATATATTGCAACAAATTGTTTAAAAAATATTCGAAAAATAAGTAATATTACAATGAATAGTTAGACAATATGTTTATTGGGTTGCAACAAAAAAATTCATGCAATTCAACAAAAATCATAACCTATTGCAATAAAAAAATTGCATCCACTAAAAGTTGGTAATCAACAAAATAATTTGTCACCGTTTCAGTTGCAACAAAAATCATCACCTCTTTCAGCAACAAATTAGATCGGCAACAACAATATAACCACATGTTTACAACATGTGAAGGAGCTCATAAACATGTCATTCCAAATGAATTCTAATAAATATATAAAAAAATTCTAGAAAATCATCCAGAAAAACATTGCAACATCTCGTTTGTGATTTCTCAACAAAATACGTGCGAAATTGTTACAAATTTTTAAGACGTACGCAATATTGATCGGAATGACGAATAACACTTGGTGTTATATATGCTGCGCGTACTAATTATATTGGGCTGTCAATATATACAGTGAGGTGAAAACTGGACCAAAAGAACTAAAACTGTGCTAATTGGGCATGTATAGTCGGTCCAAGTGGGGCAGCGCTCGCTGCCCTAGCGATGCTCACTAGGGGACCTACGCTCGCGCGTTGTAGGTCGTCCTAGCCAAAGCATTTTCCTAAAAATATATACTATATATGGTATTGCTCGGTCTCGATCACACCTACGGGGCATAACTCTGCTAACACCAATATTTGTCTCGGTCGTCGACGTAGATCCCGAACAGCCCAAGCCAAAATGCGTAGTTTTTTTAGATATGCCATTGCCGTTCGTGTATCTTTTTTATTGAGCTACGCTGACGACAATATCGTTGGCCTGACTCTATTTTTTTAGCTATGCTAACGACGATGTCGTTGGCATAGCTCTGTTATTTATTTACTTACTCATCGTTTTAAGTATAAATTTTGCATTCGAATTTGGATTTCGATATTTTTTACCTCGTTTCAAAAAGGAGAAGCACATCTACATCATCATGTATATTGTTCAAGCTATATTTTTTTTAAAAAAAATCATGAGAAAGGACGGAACCAACAATAAAGGGTTAAGGATTTCGCCGGAGAGGGGCTCCAGAGCGTTGGAATCCAACCAAAAGGTAGGTGGTGTCATACCAAGTATATACAAGTGTGTTTGACCAAAAAAGGCTTTTCGCCCCGCTTTATAAATAAAGCAACCTACAAGTGTGTTTTGAGTTGTAGAGATTCCACTTCGGGATGTTAGCGCTTTCACCATCACCAATTTGTCTCCAGTGAGTTTGCGGACTTATATGAGGAAACTCCCACTTCGGTCGAACCGGAAGGAATGTTGTGAAGAGTTGGAGTACAACTTTGTTTTGGGTGCTCCTAGAGGATGCCCTAACACAACCAAGCAAAAAAATCTCTTTGCTACATGTTTTGACGCTGGTACCAATGTAGACATATAGGATGAGAATTTCTCCATTGGGGTTAGAATTTCGCCGGAGAGAGGCTCCGGATCGTCGGAATCCAACCAAAAACTTGGTGGTGCCAATTGTGTTTTGGATTGTAGATGTCTAAGATTCCACCCCGTAAGTTAGCGGTTTCACCGTCATCAGTTTCTCTCTAGTGAGTCTGTGGACTTATAAGTGGAAACTGCCACTTCGGTCGAACTGGAGGAAATTTTGTGAAGAGATGTGGTATAACTTTGTTTTAGGTGTTCCTAGGGGCTAACCTAACACGACCAAGAAAAAATTTGCGCTTTGATACCCCTTTTGATGCCACTATCAGATGTAGACCTACAAGCTGGACTTTTCTCAAACGGGGCTAGGGTTTCGCCGCAGAGGGGCTCCGGAGCGTAGGAATCCAACCAAAATCTGGGTGGTGTTGTCGTGGTGTTGAGAAGACAGATGCCATGGGATGGCTTAAGTTTGGGGCCGATGGAAGCTGTAGGTATCCGGGGAGGGATCGCACGGCGAGTAGCCGCGCTCAGGTAACACTGAAAACAACAAGAACTACCCAGATTCGGGGCCCTCGTGTGGAGGTAACACCCCTACTCCTGCCTATCTCTCTGTATGTGTAATTTCCGAGTAGCCATAGTACAACTTTGCCTCTCAGCCGAGTAGCCACTCTGCTGCTCTCTCTCGCTCTGGTGCTAGCTCTCGTAATAAATGCGATCTGAGGCAACGTCCCTCGCGCAGGAGGGGGCAGGGCACCTTATATACTGGTGCCCAGCCAAATAAACAAAGACTAAAAGGTACAACTGATGGGACACGCCTTCTACGAAGCAGAGCACGCCTCCGGCTTCTCGCCGACCCGGGTGCGGGAAGTTGCCGCGCCGTTCGGCAGATGGGACCTGTCCACCCTGTCAGTCTCACAGAGTAGGCCCCCCGACATGTCATGTCCCCTCTGTCAGTGACAGGACATGACAGGCGTCTACCTCAGTGTAGCCACGCCGTTGCGCGGGTCATCATGTGCTCCGTAAGTTGAACCGCACGCCTGTACGGCTGCGGGATCTCCGTGATCTTGTCAGAACGGCTCCATTGACTTCTTGCCCGGGTAGGATAGCAGCCCATCTGCTCGGACCACCTGACCGCTACCCGGACGTTCATAATCTTTCTCCTTATCTTCTTTAGGCTTTCGATATTTATGACCGAATAGAGACTACCGGGTAGAGGGTACCCGGGTAGCCGTCAACTCGGTAGATTGCACCCTGATCTTCATTTTACCACCTGCCTTACCCCTACTCTGGGGTAGCCCCCCGACATTAGTCCCCGAAGCTGGTAGAGTCCAGCGAACTTGTTCGTAGGGCTCTACCAGCTTAAACCAAATTGTCTTCTCGAAGGAGTAATGCCGAGTTGCATCTCAACTTGGACCAAGGACTCCTTCTCAAATCTCTCCAACTGTGGTTACGAGAGAAACTTCCTTGTAGCCGAGTAGAGCACTCTCTCTACTGTGCTGCCGAGTAACTTGACTTAGTGAAATTTTGAACACGATCCCGCTGGATTAGACCAAATCCATCTTCTCGTGTCGATGCAGGGCACGTGCCTTGCACCAGTGACCGCGACGCCTCGGTGCTGCTGCAGGCCACGCGCCAGTCTCTACGCTTAGGGCCCACAGCCCGTTAGGTCACGTCGAACGGGTACTCGAGAGCCCACGATCTGGGACGTGGGATTAACTGCGCCCGTTACGCGCGCGTTTCGTGCTGTGTGCGTTTCTAACGGGCAGTTAACCCATGCCGCACGATCAATAGCCACGATCGATCAGTAGTAACTGCAGCCCGCGGGGAGAGATAAATACCCCCGCGCCGCCTGCCCTTTCTCTCTCTTCCTCATTTCCCAATCTCGCACTCCATCTCCTACGTCGCCGCCGTCGAGCACCGCGCCACAGCAAGCACTCACTGCGCCCCCCACTGTGAGATCTGAGAGCAAGAATCTTGGCGCGCCATCGCCGCCACCCTCGCCCTCAACTCCGACGAGCTTTTCCTCTGCAACAGCAACCCTGCTTCCATGGCTCCGCACGGAGACGAGGCGGTTCCCGCCCGAGCCGGCTGGGAGGGCTCGGACGTCATCGCCGAGGACTGCCAATGGCTGGTGGACACCCGCCGCATTCCTCCCGGCGTGGTCTGCCGGCATCCCGGCACCGAGCTCGTCCCGGCACCCGAAAAGGACGAGTACGTGGTATTCCTCTCCCACTTCAAACGCGGCTTCGGCCTTCCCATCTCTAAATTATATTCCGATTTCCTCCACAACTTCGACCTCCAGGCGCACCATCTTCCACCAAATGCCATTGTTATGCTCTCCACACACGCCACCATGTGTGAAGCCTTCCTGGGTGTCTACCTGACGGTCCAGACCTGGGCCAAGTACTTCTTCCTCCGCAAGCAAAGTGTTCCCGATCCTGGCAACACTGAAGCCCCTCGCGTGATGACCCAGACGGGTAGCGCGATGATGCTGCAGCGCAAGACCGGGCACCATCCACGGGTGCTCGGATTGGAAACCGTGCGCAAGTGGCAGCGCGGCTTCCTCTACGTGAAGAACGTTGCCACCAAGAAGGGAAAGCCCATCGAAGACCGGATAGGGCTCCCCAAGTTCGTGAACACGCTGCCCACCGGGCAGAACTGGGGATATGATCCAAAGAAGACCGTGCCAGACGTCCTCCAAGTCGAGAAGCGCATGACCGAGTTGGTGGCGGAAGGTCTTCTTCAGGACGACCCCATCGCCTGCTGGATCTCTCGTCGAGTACTCCCGCTGCAGGAGCGAGCACACAAGATGTGCTACATGGGAGGTCCTCGAGATTGTCCCAGGACGACGACCTTTGAGCTCAGCAAGGCTGAGGTGGTCATCTGGGCCAGGTCTATCATGCAGACCACGCTCACCGACAACTGGGCATACGGCTTCATGCCGTATAGCCGCACCAAAAAGATCCCCCAGGTTAGTGCTCTTCTCTGCACCCTTATTATTTGTAATTGATACTGAGTAGAATTCCTCTTAGCTTTGTATGCTTTATGTGTGCATGATGTTCCGAGTAAAACCACTTAGCTTAATGTGCTTTGTGTTTGCACGCTATCCTGAGTAGAACCACTTAGTTTAATATGCTTTGTGTTTGCACGCTTGTTCCGAGTAGAACCACTTATCTTAATATGCTTTGTGTTTGCACGCTTGTTCCGAGTAGAACTACTTATCCGAGAACTTAACTCACAGTGCTTGCTTGTCCCAACAACATATCATTCGCCAGAGAGAAGAGGACATTGAGATCTTCGAGGCCAACTGGCACAATGACAGAACTGAAGATGATGCCAAGGCATACGACACCCAAGATACCTTGTGTATCCCTCACGCCATTCAGGCCGGTAAGTCCCGAGTTGATGCCTCTATTCGGGATTGGTCCGAAGATGAAGAAGGTGACTTGGTTCACCTTCCCGCTTACTCGCAGTTTGCTTTGCTTCCCTTCTTTTTTGCTTATTCTGAATTCTCCCTTTTTCTCTGCAGAGGAGCCTGAGGTGGACGAGCTGGAGGAGGCTGTGGACTCGGTTCCTGTGTCCATGGCTTCTCCCACTACCCGGAAGAGGGTTGGCAGCGATGCACAGGCACCTCCTGGCAAGAGAACCAAGAAGAAGCCAGCCAACAAAGCCGTCGCTTCCCGTAAGAGGAAGGTCCCCACCAGCAAGGGGTAAGTGTTCTCCGAGTAAACCTTGACTTATTGCCGTTTTCTGTTGTGCTTTTCCCTTCTCCCTTTTTCTGCTTTCTTTCTGATCCTATTTCTTCTTCCACTGCGCCTCTCGACACTGATGCCGCACCTCGTCCCAAGAAGAAGACAACCGTGCCCCGAGAGCAGCTTGTAGATCTCTCGGATGAAGATGAAGACCAGGAACTGCAGGGTAGGACGCGTGCGTCCTCCCCTATTGATGAAGAACAAGATCTCGGCGCCGAGAATGATGGCGCCGGTGATGATGCCGACCACGCCTCCGAGCAGCAGCAGCCGGAAGCGCAGTAGGCTGCCCAAGACGATGCCGACATCGAGAAAACACCAACTCCCCCAGCTGCATCAGCGGAGGAGAACATCGAGCGAGATGCCGAGCAGCAGCAAGGAGACGCCGCCCTGGAGCGTCCAGAGCCTGCTGCAGAACAGCAGCGTGAAGACAATGCTGCAGAGCAGCATGATTCCGCGGCCAAGCCGCGGGTAGAAGACAATGTCGCCGAAAGGCCAGCGGGTAGAAGACGATGTGGTGTAGCCAACCCGCCAAGACCAAGTGCAGCCGGACGCTGCACCGAGTAGCCGGCCACCTGTGCCGCCAACTCAGCAGGCGACTCCACCCCGCGCACCAGTTCCTCCACCAACTCAGCAAGTATCTCTGCCAGTTCAACAAGTACCACCACCTCCTCAGCCAACTCTTCAAGTGTCTCCGCCTTCTCGGCCAACCCCCACGCCAAGCGCCAAGAAGACCACCAAGTCGGGAGCTGAGGCAACCCGGCACCAGCCAAGGCGCGCTGCCTCACAGGTTGGGCAGGCTCCGCAGCCCTCCAAGCCGCAGGGTGAGCAGTCCGGGAAGCTTGTCAAGAGCACCCAGCTGACACTTACTCAAAATAGGACTCCGCCCAAACCAAGCGCCAACCCGGTTTCCTCCGGGGTCACCTTTGGCCCTGTCGAGAAGCTGAGTGCTGGTGCTAGCGCCAGCGTGCAACACAAATATCTCGAGTACTGGAAAGACCTGTCGCAGCGCCACCAAATCCCGCTGTCCAAGGAGGAGAAACGACTAGTCGCTCTCAAAGAGCGCCAAGCCGTGGGAGTATCCAAGTCGAAGGGAAAGAAGGATCCCTTGGTCATCAAAGAACTTTCTTCCCGCGGCGAAGACGAGGAGGAGCTTCCCGAAGAAGGCCTTGCGGCCATCTTGGACCGAGTAGGCCACATCGGGAAGGCCTGGGACAGGAAAGTGCTCGGCAACAATGCCTGGGATGGTACCGAGTTGGGGAAACTCGACCATTATCGAACGGACTGGAACAAGGCCGACATTGGCTCTGTTGGCATGACGGTTGCCAGCCCTTGCTGCACCTTGGCCGGAAAGTTGTTTGTCCTGCGCAAGAACACCGAGGACATCGAGTAAAGCTATGTGGTAAGTGTCTCTCTCTTCTTTGCATTTTCCGAGTTGCTGATTTCTTCTTTCTCTTCTCTTCTTCTCTTCTTCTCTTAGTCATTCCCCCAGTCCCCGAGATTCGGGCCGAGTAGGTGAAGACTCAACCAAGTTGACATTTACTCGGGCCAAATCTTCCAGTACTCATATTTTCCTTTCTACTCTGCAGGATAGCGTCTAGAAAAGGACACAGATTTTCCGTCAGCTTCTCAGGAACCACCGCCAAGCCAGGGAGCGGAACCAAGCCCTGGAGGCCGAGAAGAAAGACAAGGATGCTATAGAGCAGCAGGCCCTGGAGCGCACCCTCAAGCTTTCTGAAATAGAGAGTAAGCTTTTAGCATCTCGGTTTATGCGTTTTGTACTTACGCCCGTTTTTTGCTTTTTGCTCAATTGTTGTCTTCACTGCAGGCGAGCTCAAGGCTCTGGTGGAAAGGCACCAGGTTTGCGAGGTCTTTGCTGCCTCTGCACAAAGCAAGATCACTTCTCTGGAAGGTGAACAATCATCTCTCTTCTCTGCACTTGCTTTCTCTCACTTGACTACTCTGCTGATAACGATGTTCTACCCGCAGAAGAATACAAGAAGTTCCGGGAGCAGCATCTGGATTGCCTCATACCCGCTGAAGTACAACAACAATTGCAGACCCGGAGGCCCAAATTGAGAAGGAGCACGCGGCCGAGAAGACAGAGTTTGAGAAACTCCAGGTCGATCTTACAGACGCGCTTCAAACCGCAATCAACTCCGTCCGCGAGAAGCAGGAATTCTAGACGACTGCCAATGCTGAGAAGCGAGCACTCGTGCTGGAAATCACCATGCTCAAGGAAAGGAACCGAGCCCTCGAGGTTCAAATCAATGACTCGCGCCACGTCCATGACAAGTATCTTCAAGAAGCAGAGGACTGGAAGGTCAAACTGGGAGCCCTGCTGGTAGACATGGAATGTGAGTTGCCGCTACCCCTTTCTTATTTTGTCTCCTTCTTATCTGCCTTCTTCTACCCGGTTTTACTTCTTCTCGGTCACTGTTTCTGACTCAACTTAGTTCCTTATGAAGATATCTTCCACGAACTCCGTTCCGCTGGTGTGCCCGCTTTGGACAAGGCAAGACAGGCCAGAGCCGCCTCTGGTCTAAATATTGACAACACATCCAGCATCAACGACCATCTCCTCAACATCAAGTCGCAAATCCGCTCCCTCAAGGGCCTAGGCACATCCATGGTGTCTACTGGTATCAAGTTGCACAAGCTCTTCTGGCCCGAGAAGGACGTCCCGGAAACCTTCGGCGAGATTGCCGATCACCTGGATGAGGTTAAGGTGGATCTCAAGAAATGGCGTGCCTCCGCAGCTCGGGCAGGAGCTGACGAGCTGCTGCACTTCATCTTGTCCTGGTACGAGAACTTGGATCTCAACAGGATTAGTACTCGCCGCCAGGACTCCAAGTGGACCGATGATTATGATTGCGTCGCTCGCCGAAAAGAGGTGGCCTATGAGATCGCCTCCTACGCCGACACCAGCGTCTTCATCGACGGCCCCACCGAGCTTGACACGGATGTCGGAGAAGAGGATGATGACGAGGGTGATGATGAGGATGATAGCATTACTGACAAAGACTTGGCCGAGTTCGAGGAGGGTGCCGAGGAGGAGGAATCCGAGCAGGAGAAGGCCAAGGGGACGGAGAAGAACGAGCAGCAAGGCAATGCTGAGGACTCCGAGTTGGCAACCAACCCAGAGGCCAAGCAGCCGCAGCCCGCCGCGCAGGAGGCCACCATCACCACCGAGATGGTGATCCAAGACCTAGCTCCTGAGTTGGGTGCGACTGTTGCTGCGACAGACGGTCTTTACCGTCTGCCCGGCACTCAATCCACTCCAGCCTCCGATTCTGCAACGGATCCCATCTCCGTGGCTACAGCAACTTCCGATCCAGCTGCCTCTACCAACACCGACGTGGACAACACTGCTTCTACTGTTGTGTAATTCCTGCAAGCCTTATCTCCAAATTTTTATCAGATCCCCGGGATGCCGGGTGCATATGTAATTGGTACAATTATGTCCTTTCGTACTCAGTTTTATTTGTTTAACAGTTTAGCAACTCTGGCTCAGTGCCGGGTTGCGTTTCTATGCAAGTCCCCGAGTTGCATTTTTTATCCACTCATTCTCTTTGTCTTAGCTCTTACCTTCTACTTGTGGCTTTTTTGGTAGTCGAGTCACAAGATTTCAAAGTTTGAGTTTCAAATACTTAGCCACTTAGAAAATTGCATGGTAAAGCTGCCCACCACTTAACGAAAAGAGACAACAGAAACAGTAAAGAACACCCTACTAGGTTGCTACACCTCTCTTTTCCTTATCAATTTTTCGTGTGCTCATTGACCTTTGGCTTGTTCTTTTGCTAGCCATGAAGCCGGGTTGCGGACAGCAGCAGAGTCAAAGAGTTGGCCCTTGGGTTTAAACACCTTACTAGATATTCTAAGTAAAGCAACCGAGTAGACAGAGTAAAACAGAGTAGAACAACACAGAACAAATTTGGACAAGGGCAGTCCCCGAGTTTGAATTCGGAGTGCCGACTAGAATTTTAACTCGGTTGAGGAGATACATACAACTTTTTGCTCATGAATGAAAACGGCGGAGTAGAGCTACGTTCCAGAGATGCTTGGATTCCTCTCCTGCTCTATCCGGTCTATTCTTCTGGGGTGCCTGTGCATCAACTAGGTAATAGGCATTCCCACGGAGGGGATAGCTTGTGCATCCCGGCCGTGCGCTGCACGAGCCTAAGGACCATGTCTCCTTCTCGGAAAACCCTTGGGTTTACTTTCCGGCTGTGATAACGCCTCAAGTTTTGCTGATAGACAGCTGAACGTGACAGAGTTAACTCTCTTGCTTCTTCTAGCAGGTCAACGTCATTTTCTCGAGCTTCTCTCGCCTCCGCCTCAGTGTAGAGGGTTACTCGGGGCGAGTCATGCTCTAGGTCAGTGGGCAACACGGCCTCAGCTCCATATACCAGGAATAATGGTGTGTATCTGGTTGATCGGTTAGGGGTAGTCCTTAGACTCCACAACACCGCCGGCAACTCGTCCAGCCAACAACCAGGGGTTCGCTGTAATGGCTCAATCAGCCTTGGCTCTATGCCGGATAGCACCATGTCATTTGCTCTCTCAACTTGCCCATTGGAGGCCGGATGCGCCACAGATGCAACATCTAGCCGGATCTGCTTCTCTTTGCAGAATCTTGTGAAAGCACCCTCAGCAAAGTGTGTGCCATTATCAGTGATGATGCTGTGCGGGTAGCCGTATCTCAGGATCACATCCTTCAGGAAACTCACAGTTGTGACTCCATCACACTTCCGAATAGGCTTGACCTCAATCCACTTGGTGAACTTGTCAACCATGACCAAGATATGAGTCATGTTGCCTCTAGCTGGCTTGAAGGGGCCTACCATGTCCAAACACCAAACAGCAAGTGCCCAAGTAATGGGAATGGTCTTCAACTCGGAAGCTGGCATATGAATCTTACTTGCAAACCTCTGGCAGCCGTTGCACTTTCTCACTATATCTTCAGCTTGCTTCAAGGCAGTGAGCCAAAAGAAGCCATGCCGAAAAGCCTTGTTGACCAGAGCCCGAGAACAGGCGTGATGTCCGCATTCTCCTTGGTATATCTCCACAAGAATTTATTCTCCTTCTTCTGGCTCAACGCAGCGTTGCAGGACACCAGTAGGACTCCTTCTATGTAGTACCTTGTTGAGGATAGTGTAGCCCTTGGTTCTTCTCTGTATTCGCCTGGCTGTGACCTCGTCACTCGGCAATGTGCCATCCGTTAGAAAGGATAATATGGGCAGAGCCCAACTCGGTGTCTCCCGTGTGGGAAACACTGGTTCGTCCACTTCCATTGGATTAGCTACCAAGACCTCTTCTGAGCTGGGGCGAGTCCCCGAGTACTCGGAAAGGATCCCCTCGATGAATGCGATAGTCCCCGAGTTGAATGGAGCAGTCCCCGGGTTGCAGGTGCCAGTCCCCGGGTTGGAGACGACAGTCCCCGGGTTCTCTTTTGCGGCCTCCCAATCAATCTCCATGGGAACAGTTTCTTCTCCTGGCAGAGATGGAACAAAGATAGACTCCGAGTTGGGGGATGGCTTGATGGATGGCTTTCTCAAATGCTCCAAGGCAATCCCAGCCGGGATAAACTACCGAGAAGACCCCAACTTGGAAAGCTCATCAGCTGCATCATTCTCAGCTCGGTGTATATGATGAAACTCACACCCTTCAAAGAAGCCAGTCATGGTTTGCACCAGAAACCGGTAGGATGCCATGTTGGCATCCAAAGCATCCCAGTTGCCGGATACCTGCTGCACCACCAAATCCGAGTCACCATAACATACGATGCGCTACACCCCAATTTCTTTGGCTACCCTCAGGCCATGCACCACTGCCTCATACTCGGCCACATTGTTAGATGCTTTGAAATGAATCTGCAGCACGTACTTGAGTTGATCTCGCTTGGGTGACGTAAGCACTACGCCAGCACCAAGGCCTTCCTTCACTTTGGAGCCATCAAAATGCATCTTCTAGTAGTTGGTTTCCAGCAAGGGAGGCTCATACTGCATCTCGGCCCAATCCACCAAGAAATCTGCCAGAGTTTGTGACTTGATTGCTTCTATTCTCGCGTACATAGGAGTGTACGCGGCTAGCTCTATTGCCCACTTGGCTACCCGACCGCTTGCCTCATTGTTGCCCATGATCTCCGAGATGGGAGCAGTACTCACCACCGTGATGGGATGCTCTTGGAAATAATGCTTGAGCTTCTTGGCACCCAGGTACACGCCATACGTCATCTTCTGGTAGTGCGGGTAGTTCTGCTTGGAGCTGGATAACACCTCACTGAGATAGTACACTGGCCACTACACAGTCTTGCCTTCCTCTTCTCTCTCCACCACTATCACCACACTCACTACCCGGTTGGTAGCCGCAATATAGAGCAGCATTGGCTCTTTGGGTAGCGGGCTTGCCAGGATGGGAGCGCTACCCAGCATGATCTTCAGCTCCTTGAATGCCACATCAGCTTGTGGTGTCCAGACGAACTTGTCACTCTTTTTCATCAGGTGATAGAGAGGCAAGGCCTTCTCGCCCATTCTTCCCAGGAAGCGGCTCAGAGAAGCCAGGCATCCGGTGAACTTCTGCACATCCTTCAGTGATCTCGGCAAAGATAGCTTTTATCTTTGAAGGATTGGCTTCAATGCCCCGACTGGATACCAAGAAACCGAGTAACTTGCCAGCCGGGACGCCAAAGGTGCATTTAGTCGGATTCAACTTCATCCAGTACTTGCGCAAGTTGGCAAAGGTTTCCTCGATATCACTAAGCAGAGTATGTGTTTTATTCGTTTTGATGACAATGTCATCTACGTACACCTGCACATTCTTGCCAATTTGATCATGCAAGCATTTCTGCATGCATCTCTGATAAGTAGCCCCAGCATTCCGCAACCCAAAGCACATAACACGATAGCAATAAGCCCCGTACGGGGTAATAAAAGGCAGTTTTTATTTGATCATCCGGATTGAGAGCTATCTGATGGAAACCAGAGTAGGCATCAATGAAAGACAAAAGTTCACACCCGGCAGTGGAATCAATCACCTGATATGTGCGGGGTAGCGGGAATGGGTCCTTGGGGCAGGCCTTGTTCAGGTAGGTGTAGTCCACGCACATGCGCCATGCAGTATCAGCCTTGGGGTACTCCTTCTTCTTCTCAACCATAACCGGGTTGGCCAGCCAATCCGGATGCAGTACCTCCATGATAAATCCGCTTATCAGCAACTTGGTGATCTGATCGCCTATGGCCTTCCTCCTCTCATCGCCAAAGCGGCGCATAGCCTGTTTAACTGGCTTGGCGTCAGGACGCACATGCAGCGAGTGCTCAACCAACTCCCTCGGGACACCCGGCAGATCCTCATTGGACCATGCAAAGACGTCCCGATTCTCACGGAGGAAGTGGATGAGCTTGCTTTCCTATTTCTCTCCCAACCCGGCGCCAATGATGGCAACACAGTCTGGGAACTCAGGATCAACCTGGACCTTCTTTGTCTCCTGGGACGCCTGGAAGGCAGTTCCGTACTGGGAACTCGGCATGCCAGGCGCACCACCTTGCGCTGCTTGAGCCATAGCCACCACCTCGTGTATCTTCTTCTTCTCGGTAGCAATGACCATGGACTCCGTCTGCAGAGATCCAGCAGAGGCACACTCCAAGGAACGCTTGTAATCACCCGAGATGGTGATGACACCATTGGGACCAGGTAGCTTCATCTTCAGGTAGGCTGAATGGGTTGAGGCCATGAACTTGGTGAGCGCAGGCCTACCGAGTAGAGCATGGTAGGGGCTCTGAAGATCAACTACTTCAAACTGCAGGCACTCGGTGTGGCAGTTCTCCCTGGTGCCGAATAGGTCATCTATCCAGATGCGGCCGATTGGAGCACAAGATACTCCTGGCACAATGCCATGGAATGTGGTCCTGCTGGGTAGCAGCATGTTCTAGGCAAGGCCGAGCTTCTCCAGAGTATCCCGGTACATGATGTTGATGCTGCTGCCGTTATCAATCAGCACTTTGCTGAATCTAACATTCTTCGTGGTCCCCAGGGATGTGGGATCCACCACCAGAGCATAGGTACCCGGGTTGGGCATCACCTTGGGATGATCGGCTCTGGACCAGGTAATCTCCTGTTCGCACCAGAGCAGGTAGTGAGGCACAGCTGGGATCACTGCGTTTACCTCCATCGCACGCCTGTGCAACGACTGCTTGTCGTCTGGCTCAGTGGTGAACACCATATAGCTCTCTTGGTGCTCCTGGTACTGGTTGCGGTCTCCACCACCATTGTTGCCGTTGTTGTTGTTCCTGTTGTTGTTGTTGTAGTTGCGGTTGCGGTCATTGCGGTTGTCATAGTTGCGGTTGGCTCCCTGAGCCACTTGGTTCACATTCTCCCTTCTCGGATTCACTGCAGGCCTGGGAGCAGCTGCCCGAATAGGCTGCACATTGGCATTCGCAGGCGGCAGAGGAGGAGGAGGGGGCAGCTGACCAAAGCCTTCACTCTTGATGCGGTCCCACCAGCTGCACTGCCGGGTAGTGTGGTTGGCTGGCCTACTCGGGTGCCGAGTATGGAAGCTGCATGGCCCGACCTTCATGTTCTCAAAGACAAAACTCTGAGTCTCTCTTGAATCCGGGTTGCCGCTACCCTGCTGGGGAGCATTGTATGGTTTCTTGATGCCTTGGCCCTGGTTCTGTTCTGCCCGTACTGGGCTCCAGCAGTTTTTTGCCTTTGGCTACTACCAACAGCTGCAGGGTCTTGGATCACAGCATTCACCTCCTCGGGATCGTACCGAGTATCTAGGCGGTCACCTCTGTGCTTGTTGCGGAACTCTTGTCGTCTGTGGCCATCATGGTGCTTCCTTCTCGGCAAGAACGCATCGAGCAGAGGCTGAGTAGGGTCTCCGAGTGCATACATATCAGCTATCTTGATCGTCTCGTCGAGCATACTCGGCATCTCTCTCTGCAGCTTCTGCCACAACATGCTGCCATGCCTGCAGCCTTGAGCAAACCAGGTGATCGCTTGTGACTCGTTCACACCCTCGCAGGTGTTCCTCAGTGTGCTCCACCGAGTAAGGTACTCTCGGTCAGTCTCCTCTTCTTGCTGCTTGCAGGCTAAAAGCTGCTGCGGCCTATTCGGCCTCTTGTACGTGCCGGTGAAGTTGCTGATGAAAGCTTCCGAGAAGTCCAGCCAGCAGTTGATGCTGTCTCTTGGCAGGTTGTTGAGCCAAATCCGAGCATGGCCCTCCAGCATCTGCGGAACATACCGCACAGCCCATCTCCGACTACCGCCTGCAATGTGCACAGCGGTAACATAGTCACTCAGCCAGTCTTCCGGCTTGGTGCTGCCATCATAGCACTTGGTCCCTCTAGCCAGTTGAAACTTTTTCACGGAGGGCTCCTCCATGATGCGGCGACCAAAACAATCTGGGCCGGGTGGCCCCTTAGACTCGAGCTGCGCAGACCGGTTGATCCGGTCCAGCTTGTATCTTGCATCGCTGGGATCCAGCATTCGGTCACCCAAACGATCAGTGACATCTCTTGGGTCAGCGTACCCGGCATGCTCCATAGCCGAGTACCCATCATCATAGCGGTCTTGCGGCACAGGACCAGGTTGAGCAACCGGGTTGGCCGCTGCCACAACTGCCTGCGGCTGCAGAGCTGCTGGCTGCCGCATCCTCTGCTGAACCGGGTTGGCGGCCTGATGCCGAGATGGTCCTGCACGGTTTCCTCCTTGCCCCTTGCTGTGAGCTTTAGTGTCTTGATAGCCTGCTCCTGCAGAGTTGTGTTTCTGACCGGGCTGCCACGCCACAGCGTGCTGTTTTCCGGCGGCAGCCAGGTCGTACACCTGCATCTGTTTGCTCTTCCCAGAGTTCACACTCCGGTCCCTCTCATTGCCAGGAAGCAGCAATGAGGCCTGATCCACAGATCTAACCGCATGCGAGTGCACAACCTGAGAAGCGCCAGCTCCCGGATTGGCTTTCCGGAACTCCTCGTTCTGCCTGCCAGCCTCTAGCACTAGCTCATTGAGTCTATCCTGCTTCCTAGCGCGCGCGTCGCCAGTGAGATGCGGCAACTCAGCAGCAACTGCCTCTGCAGCCCTAAGAGTTTTGGCGGGGGTGTTGTATTTGGGCCTAGTAGCAGTGTTCAAACTAGCAGATTGGCTAGAAGCCCTACCATCTCTAGCCAGCTCAGCGCCTAAGTTGCGACGGATAGCGCCTAACTTGCTAGGCAGCCTAGAAACAGGAGTAAAACCGTGTGCTCTGTTGTACTCGTTCTGATCTAGGTTAAGCTCAAGCCTAACCTTCTCCAGCTCTTGGGACTCCGCGAGTAGCGCTTGACGCTGCTGCTCGAGTTGCGCCCTCAATGTCATGAACTCGAGCTCGGTGGGAGGCGGCATGCCCAGCTGCTCGGTGGCGCCACCACGAGCAACTGGTATAGCCGCGGACGTGGAAGCAGCGACGTAACCCGGAATGTTCTGGGGCATGTCGTAGGGCTTGTGGACCCTTGCGCCAGCAGGTTCCTCGATGACTTCCGCGGCAGCGGCCGCGCCTTTCCCGGCATCGATAGCCGGGCCTGTCATCATCACCTCCATGCTGTCCGCAGAGCAGCCAGAAGGCTTCCCGCGGGCAGCGAGTACAGCAGGAGGATCTTCCGCGATGAGCACCTCCTCCAGGAACTCACGGATGACGGTGGTGGCGATGTAGACCAGATGCGCACCGAAGGAAAGCACCGAGCCGCCTGCTGGCACAAGCCTGCCGCCGAAATTGCCGGCGTTGTCGGTGACGAAATCGAAAGAGCCGAATCTGTGGACAAGGCCACAGACCACGCGTTCTCCCGAAGCAGAAATCGGTCCCGTCCGAATATGAACCCCAGCCAGCGCCGCTGCTGGCCCCACGGTGGGCGCCAACTGTCGTGGTGTTGAGAAGACAGATGCCATGGGATGACTTAAGTTTGGGGCCGATGGACGCTGTAGGTATCCGGGGAGGGATCGCACGGCGAGTAGCCGCGCTCAGGTAACACTGAAAACAACAAGAACTACCCAGGTTCGGGGCCCTCGTGTGGAGGTAACACCCCTACTCCTGCCTATCTCTCTGTATGTGTAATTTCCGAGTAGCCACAGTAGAACTTTGCCTCTCAGCCGAGTAGCCACTCTGCTGCTCTCTCTCTCTAGTGCTAGCTCTCGTAATAAATGCGATCTGAGGCAACGTCCCTCGCGCAGGAGGGGCAGGGCACCTTATATACTGGTGCCCAGCCGAATAAACAAAGACTAAAAGGTACAACTGATGGGACACGCCTTCTGCGAACCAGAGCACGCCTCCGGCTTCTTGCCGACCCGGGTCCGGGAAGTCGCCGCGCCGTTCGGCAGATGGGACCTGTCCACCCTGTCAGTCTCACAGAGTAGGGCCCCCGACATGTCCTGCCCCTCTGTCAGTGACAGGACATGACATGCGCCTACCTCACTGTAGCCACGCCGTTGCGCGGGTCATCATGTGCTCCGTAAGTTGAAACGCACGCATGTTCGGCTGCGGGATCTCCGTGATCTTGTCAGAACGGCTCCACTGACTTCTTGCCCGGGTAGGATAGCAGCCCATCTACTCGGACCACCTGACCTCTACCCGGACGTTCACAATCTTTCTCCTTATCTTCTTTGGGCCTTCGATACTTATGACCGAATAGAGACTACCGGGTAGAGGGTACCCGGGTAGCCGTCAACTCGGTAGATTGCACCCTGATCTTCATTTTACCACCTGCCTTACCCCTACTCGGGGGTAGCCCCCCGACAGGTGTCATACGAAGTATGTACAAGTGAGTTTTGGATTTTCAATGCCATTGTGGTCCACTGTACCAAATCTTGTCCCACTCCAACATGGTTTGATCATTTGGTGCACAAATTTGGCATGTTTTCTCTAGGAACCCTAGTTTGCTAGGGGTGACCCTATACTACACACACAACTCCATAAATCTAGGTCTATGTTTATTTGCAATGTCATTGTGCTCTAGTTCGCCAAATCTTGGCCCATTCCAACGTAGTTTGATCATTTGGTGCCCAAATATGGCTTCAGAAACACTTGTTTCGACACCTAATTTGGTTGGGGTGACCCTATACCATACACTCAACACCCACTTAGTAAAGTCCTATACATTATGGAAAAGATTATATGGATGCCACATTTGAACTTATCTCATTTTTCTAATCGATTTAGACATATTATTTTGTAGTTATGAATTATTCAATATTAAATGGAAAAAAGCAAAAGTGTTAATTATTATTTGAATTCAAGATTATTATTATTTTACTTAAATAATTATTTGGATTCACAAAATAAATACGTGTGACATGATGGTCCAAGGGTTAATAAGATTGGTATGATACTATTGTCAATAAAGCATCCGATGTTTCTAGCCATCTCATAGGGAAGGAACTAAGAAGTTAAGCGTGCTAGGGCTATAGCAGTCTGAGAATGAGTGACCGGTCGGGATGTGTTTGTAGAAGCGAGCGATTTAAATTGAAATTAAGCATGATTAGAGATAAAGATAAATACGTCTCTAGTGTGATTAGTTGGTTAAACAATTCGAATAAAAATCTTGGAAAAAATTAGAAAAGGCTTTGCCGCCGGGTAGCCTAGTCTACGTCGACGGTTTTTCCTACGCCGACGGCATTGGGGCTACGCCGACGGCTTTTCCTACATCGTCGGTGACGTGGGAGTACCCGAGAGACTCTTCACTATGAGCATACCAGTGTGGCCAAATAAGTAGTGCCTTTGGTGGACTACGCGAGTAACCACACCAAGGCCCATGGAGGGAATTTGTACAAAGCAGAAGGAAAGACTTAAGCAACAAGAATAGGAAAGGATGGCAACCGACTCAAAGTCGAGTCCACCTCATGTATGGCCCCTGGGACCCTACTATCTATAGAAAGCACGAGAGAGGGTCACAAACGAGGGCAGATGATGACCCACAAGTATAGGGGGTGTATCGTAGTACTTCCGATAAATAAGAGTGTCGAACCCAACGAAGAGCAGAAGGTGTTAACAAGCAGATTGGATAGAGGATTCACTGTAAACACTACCAAACATGTTTTTGGTGGTTTTTAATATAGCAGATAAATAAAGTGTGAGTAAATAAAATACAGTGATAATAATTGCAGCAAGTGACCCAATCCTTTTTAGAGCAAATGACAAGCCGGTTGGTTTACTTATGATGACTAAACATTCTCGAGGACACATGGGGATTTTCTCAAGTGCTTTTGCTTCATACGGTTGATTAATATTTATTGTTTTTATAGGTGTTGTGTGGGTGAATCTATGCTAATGCATCTCCCTACCAAGACTAATACATACTTATGATTATACCCCTTGCAAACATCTGCAACTACAAGAAAGTAATTAAGATAAATCTAACCACAGCCTTAAACTCGGGGATCCTACACTCCCTCATGCATTGGTTTCCTAACGGGGGTTTAGTTTTTTGTCCCTCGTGCATTGGGAACCTACACTCCCTCTTGTACAACTCCCTTATCTCAATTGCGCCGTGAAGAGATCAAGACAATAGGAGCATGGGCATCAGGAGCGACACCCGAAACATCGCCACCCTAAGTAGGGGAAGTCGGGACATCACTAGAGCCAACTCCTCCCTGAGGAGGAGGAGTTGGAGCAGGAGGTGGAGTTGAAGCCCTAGGAGGAGTTGAATCCCTAGGAGGAGTTGGAGCTCTAAGAGGATTGCTGAGGTAAAACAGAACGGGAAAAAGCAATGATGAAATTAAGAATAAAATTTTGGGTAAAATAGCAGAGGAAGAAGAAATAAATCACCCGCTACGAGGCCCCAAGCCAAACATGCGGTGGACTTTCTTTGCAGCAGGAGCGGCTATTGGATGAGGGACGAGTGGTGGCAATGGCGAGAGGGGAATCGCATGTATTGGGTTCCTCATCTCATTCCCTCGAGTAGCGCTTCAAGAGCTCGAGTCTGTCAAAGTAGCTTCCTCATGCTCGCTCTCTTCTTAAGCACGCTTGGAGGGTACTCGCGACTCTTTGGCGGTTTCATCTCGAACTTCCTCCAGATCATCCGCGTCTCGAGAGTAATTGGCCGTAGCGACAAAAGAAATCGAGTCCAGATCCACAACATAAGCCACAGTTAAGCCCTCCTTGAAGGGGACGATAACCGCCTTGGGTGGTTCGCTGCCGAGAACATCCAAATTCTGAAGGAAAAAATAGTCGAGGAGGAAGTCAAGAGACAGAAGCAATAGAATTCACTCGGAGTGGAAAACACGAAGAGTAAAGGAGAAAAATACCAGCAGATAAAAGGTTCAAGAAATACAAGGAATGAAGTGCAAAAGAGAGTAGACTCACCTCGGTGTGCTTAGTCACGGAAGAAAGTGAGGGGACAGCAGGATTCGAGTCTACTGGATCAGTCTCCTTGACTCGGGTGATTTGGCGCAGGCAGCCTTCGAGTTCATGCTCGAAAGCTCCTCACGGCCCATGCGGTGAGTCGATTCATCACTCGAGTACGCCCGCCTGGGCAACACCCTAACCTGGAGTGGCTGCACTCGGCCCTTGAGAAAAACTGCGGCAAGGTGTGTTCCGTTGAGCCGCTAGCCTTCGAGGTAGCAATTTGAGATACTAGCTCTTCAGTTCGCTCCACCTCTTCTGCGGACAACTGGCTCTTCCATGAGCTCCTTGGCACCACTGGACTCTCTAGATCCACCAGAGGAGAGCCATCGGCATTGGGCGAGTCCTTGACGTAGAAATATCGACTCCTCCACCCGGTGACGGAGTCGACGAAGCCCATCATGAAATAACCCGGCGTCAGGTTAATATGGATGTAACAGCCTCCAACTTAGTGCGGTCGTTGCTGCTTGGCTGGGCCTTGACATTGAAAAAGCACTTGAAAAGCGCCCAGTGCGGCGGCACCCCAACGTAAAACTCGCATAGCACGATGAAGCATGCTATGTGTTGCACCGAGTTTGGCGGGAAGTCGTGTAGCTGCACGCCGTACACCGCCATGAGGGCGAGAAGGAACGGGTGAAAGGGGGAAAGACACTCCCTGTCGGATATATGGCAAATGGGGGTATATCCGGCATTGGCCAAAGACCGGGTTACCAGGGTGGCCTCTGGGTAATGGAGAAAAGCCCATTGGGCAGCCTAGTAACCTGACGCGCAGGAGGCCGGATTCTAAAAGAAAGCGGATTCCGGCCCACAAGTGATACGACTTGGAGAAGAAGTCGAATGCCTTACTTTCCAAGATTAGATACTTTCCCTGTAAGCCCTAGTCCGGCTATCTATATAAAGCCATACGGGAGCGAGAGAACAACAAGACAATAGCTAGAAGCCAACTCGCCGAGAAGTTCATCCTCGTCGAGTTAGCGAAACCATACTCACAATTGTACTCTGTATACTTCAGGCTTCAGCCCTGATTTTAGTGAGATTGCAGGAGTAGGAACGCCGTCATAGTTGCGACGTACCGAACCTAGGAAAATCATGTCCTCGCTTCCAGTTCTCCCACGTTCCCCCACGGTTCTACCAGTAAGCTTATGGCACCCCCGTCCATGATCATAACTACGAAGTCTCGATAGTTGGCGCCCACCGTGGGGCCAGCGGCTTCGGGAGTCACGTTTTGAGCGGGGTTACTCGGAAGAATCGGCGGCACGATCACTGTCGGAAGCCTGGAGTTTGACGGAAATGTCGGACGCTTCCTCAACAACGGATCCTATATGCTGGCACGAAATCATCTGGTAAGTGGCTGCGTCTTACCGATTGGATCCACTAATGTTTTTATCGGTTTGACAGCAAAAGCAATGGGATTCCATGGTGGAAGTAATTTTATCCCACCCGTCATATGCCTAATAGATGAAGGCTTCAATGCCGGACTGTTCTCAAATCTTCCCTACTCATACATAGGGATAGATCAAAACTCAATAACTGCATATCGCCAAAACATGAATGGATCTGCCACCTCTTCAGAGATGCCTGCAGCCAGATCGCACTTCGTTGGCATGGTGCAGTCAGAGATCGCCGAAAACACGGAAGACGACAATCCCGTGGAAAAGGCAAAAAATACCAACCCCACAGATAAAGTGGAAGATCCGACATCCGCCAAACAGACGATGAACTCGGAAGCTGAGTCCATACTAGCTGCTATTGAGACAAGATTGGACTTGGAAACCGGATCTGCGAATACAGATTCCGAAGATGAAGATGCTTTCGAAAGAAAGGTTAAATCCATACAGGAAAGCTTCCACGAAGTACTCATGGCAAAACCTACACAGAAGTCGGATGCCGAAGAAGATGAAGACCCTACAACCCCTCCGCCAGCTGGAGATGAAGAAGGTGGGGAAAAAACCTGTCTTATCCTGACGTGCAAAAGTTAACGGAAGATGAACCACCCAAAAAACCTCCATGTTCCAAAAAGAAGGAAAAGTCTGCCATAAAGTTGTTTACCAAAACCCAGAAGAAAAAGGTATCCAACCAAAACCTGAAAGTCGGAAGCGGCAGTGGCGAAAAGACAGTGGAGAAGAAAAATGCTGAAATCCCTATTCCCCGGATGTCGGAGCAAGAGGAGATTGCTCTAATCCAAACCCTGGTCGCACGTAGTGAGCCATCGGAAGTGTTGGAGGCCAGGCGACTAGCAATAATGCGGCAACAACAACATCTGTTCCGAACTCGGGAAAATATCCTCAAAACCCAAGCTGATATCAAAATACAGCACGAACAAAACGTGGAATATGAACGAAGAAATAGATATGGAACTAAACCCACGAGGTTACCCGGAATTTCAAAATCGGAAGAACTGCCAGCAAGTAAGCGTTTTGAAAACCCATCTTGGGAAAGGCAGGTTAACAACACAAATGCTAAGGGCGAACCCATCTACAAAACTGCACCTGAAAATGCAGAAGCTGCTTTCGCCATCCTTAACGATGATCTGTACTCCAACGACGAAAAGTTGCAGGGAGTGTATGCTTTCTTAGGAAAAGCATTACAACAACAACAGAGAGGAGATGCACGTTCGGGCAATCTACATGATGATTTAGCCTTGTGCAAAACTGCCACATGCGCCGCTGGAGCCCCTGACCCAGGCGAATCCGTAGATTCAAGTGATTCGAAGGAACAAAAGGGAGATCCCAAGAAGGAAAAGAAAATCCCGGACAACAAGGATGCAACGTCCAGGACGGGATCCCACCCGCCGAAAGGCAGAAATAATGCAAAACCCCGTGATGACAAAGAACATGAAGAGAAGAACCACAATGACAGAAAAACAATGATGCCTCTGAGACAAACGGCCGATAAAGTCGGAAGATACGACAATCCTCACAGGCGTGAGAGATCCCGAACCCCTCTAAGGAACAAAGAAAGGGTAAGGTGTAGAACTCTGCCTTATTCCAAAGAACGGGATGCTGGAAGAAATAGGCATGATTCCAGAAGAGCGTATTCACACAACGATGGACCAGAGCGGAGTAGGTCCCCCTCTATCCATTCAGCTGGAAGGTATTCCGCACACGTCGATAAGGCGGAAAGAGACGATTTGTATTCGGACCAAAGTGTTTCACTGACAGGATCCGGAAAATCAGTCTACATTCTGGCTTTTCCAAAGTTGGGCCAACTTATCAAAAGTATACTGGAAGTACAAACCCGGATACATGGTTCTCTGATTACTATACTTCTGTCCAAATCAACAAAGGGACAGATCTAGAAGCTATCAAGTGCTTGCCCCTAATGTTGTTGGATGGAGCGAGAGACTGGATTAACAACCTTCCGTCAAGAACGGTAGACAATTGGGAAGATATGGCTAGAGTTTTCGCTCAACACTTCTGGGGTATGTATAAATGCCCCAAGAACATCAACCAGCTGAACCGTTGCATCCAATATGAGGATGAGTCGTATGTCGACTTTATCTCATGCTGGACAACAATGAAGAATAGTTGCTCTGGACTAGGTGATGTACAAGCAATGCATGCTTTCATCAATGGCCTAAAACCCGGTCTCGTACCGTTCATGGTTGGTTCTAAAGAGCACAAAGACTTAGGTTCTATTCTCACAACCGCTAATGAGAATGCAGCGGCCGAAGACGACATCAGAGCAAGAGGCGGAAATATCGATGCTTTGGTTCAAGACAAAAAAAGCGTCTCATTCTGAAAAGAAGGCTACTCCAGAAGCATAGCCAAAACCCAAAGAGGTAAACATATCCTTTGGAAAGGATAATGGCAACAGATGGAAGGGCAAAAGCACAGAAAGCATGGAGTCTATCTCTTACTCCAAGGAAGAGTGGAAAAAAAACTAAGTCAGAATCATGTCTCCACCATTCGCAATTTGGGAAACCTAACCATATAAACCCGCAATGTCGGCTTAATAAGCATATGAAATGCAGCGCAGGATCCGGGAACCAAGGAAAGAATTCCAAAAGGAAATTTAACAAGCAAAAGCTGGAAGCTGACAAAGACAAAAGCGGTTCAGATACTGATGACAAAATCCAGGAACGGCAACGGAAAGGCGAACCCAAGTTCCCGAGAGTCGAAGGAGAATGTAACCTAACTTTCCTTGCGACTCCATCGGCAAAATAGGCAAAACGAACGCTGCGAGAAATCAACGTGTTCGTGCCTCCAACCCCTAAGTACTTAAAGTATTCAAAGACGCCAATTACTTGGGATCAGTCACATCATCCCGATAATATCCCACAACCCGGCACACACTCTTTGGTCATAATCCCTATTGTACAAAACACTAGGCTCAATAGGGTGCTGATGGACGGAGGATCAAGCATCAATATCATGTATTTGAGTACTTTGGGAAAATTGCATCTCTCAAAAACCCAGCTCAGGCATAGCAATATGCATTTTCACGGCATTGTTCCTAGCAGGCAAGCACAATCCCTAGGAGAAATTTCCCTGGAAGTAACATTTGGAAAGGTAGAGCATTTTCTCCAGGAGACGATTTCTTTTGAAGTAGTGTCGTTCGAAAGTGTATACCATGCAATACTCGGACGTCCGACTTTCGCCAAATTCATGGCAAGATCATGCTACATTTACAACAAGCTTAAGATGCGAGGGCCAAAAGTTGGAGTGATCACCATTGAAGGAGATTTCAAGCTGCCAAACGAGCTGGAGCGAGGAAACGCCCTTTGCGTAGAACAGGTGATAGCAAAGGAAGAGCTGAAGAAGCTGGCCAAAGAGGTTTCGCTGACAGAAATGCCGGCAGGAAAAGAAAGCCGAAAGCTAGCTGACAACTTCAAAGCATGTGAGAACACAAAGCAGGTCATACTAGATCCCAAAGACCCGAGAAAGTTCGTCGTTGTGGGAACAGGAATGACTGATAAATAGGAAAGCGCGCTCATCAAGTTCTTTCGTGAGAACTGGGATATTTTCGCCTGGTGTCCTGCCGATATGCCAGGCGAAACTAGGGAACTTGCTGAGCACCAACAAAAGGTTATTCCAGGATCAAAACCCGTCAAACAAGGTCTCTGTCGTTTCGATGGAAGAAGGCGAAAGGTTATTGGTAAGGAAATTATCCGGCTTTCAGAAGCTGATTTTATCCGGGAAGTCATACACACTGATTGGTCTGTGAACCCAATGTTAGTCCCGAAGAAGTATAGTATTATTCTTAGGATGTGTATAGATTATACCGGTCTGAACAAGTTATGCCCAAAAGATAGTTCGTGTTACCGTGAATCGATCAAATAATAGATGCCACTTCTGGCTCTGAGCTTTTATGCTTTTTGGACGTTTATTCCGGGTATCATCAAATACACATGAAAGTAAAAGACCAAATAAAAACCTCTTTCATAACGCCCTATGGAACGTACTATTAAATAACCATGCCTTTTGGCCTGAAGAATGCTGGAGCCACATACCAGCGTTGCATGCAAATATGTTTGCATGATCAAATAGGTAAAAACGTCCATGTTTACGTGGACGATATTGCCGTCGTTTGCAAGGAAAAGCATACGCTCCTTGAAGATCTACGAGAACCTTCGACAATCTCCTCACTTATAAAATGAAGTTAAATCCGTTAAAGTGCGTATTCGGGGTTCCCTCAGTAAAACTTCTATGTTTTGTCGTTTCTCACAGAGAAATAGAAGTAAAACCGTAAAAGATCAAGGCAATCTTGAACATTAAAAGACCTACATGTCTAAAAGATATTCAAACACTGATGGGTTTAACAGCCGCTTTAAGAAGGTTTATAAGCCGGCTTGGTGACAAGGCTCTGCCATTATACAAATTGTTGAAGAAATCCGACAAATTTGAGTGGACAAAAGGGACGGACACAACATTAACCCAGTTAAAAGACACTTTGATGAAAGCTCCGATTTTGGCATCCCCAAAAGACGAAGAACCCATGTTACGGTATCTTACAACAACAAACAGGGTTATAAGCGCAATGATAATCGTGGAAATACGGAATGACGAATAAAGTATTCCAGATCAACATCCAGTGTACGACGTCAGCGAAGTATTATTAGAGTCAAAACAAATGTATCCACATTATCAAAAGCTAGCATATGGCGTATTTTTCGCATCTCGAAAACTCCGCCATTATTTTCAAGGACATTCCATAACAGTGGTAAGAAAATGTCAGACCCCGGACCCAGAGATATACATACTGTTATGTGCTCCTAGCCGTGGACTCACAAGGGCTTCAGGGTTACTAGCCCCGGCCGCAACAAACAACGGCAGGCAGACCGGATTCATCGGCACGTAGTCCGGATCCCCGGTCTACTACTCCTTGTATCCATGCTAGTCATAACCAATTATGCATACCCAAGCGTCCACGATTCGGATGAAACTGAAGGAACGGGACCAAAGTTATACAGAGCTGCTATGTGTCCAGAAAGTGCAACAACAATCAAGGGTTACTGGGGTTACCTCGCCCTAGGCCGATCACATCGATAGGCGGGCTCGGACATGGATCATCGGATCCACAACCCCTCGACTGCGACAACTATGCAGGCATAGCCAAAACTGTATAACAATGAGCTCGAAACCAACAACCGATCAAAGCAGTACTCTAAACAAGGAAGCTGTATTAAACAGGTGTTACTAGAGTATAGCTTACAAACAGAGGTCACACGACCCAACATTACATCAGACAACGGAAGGCAAATTATGTTGCTAATCAACAAGAACCAAAAAGGCCTAAGAGGCCGCAACATAAGGCGACGTTCCAGCCCATAGATTCCAGGCTGCTACCTGGGAACCCCAAACTACTCGTCGATGTCCATGTTGAATCACCACCGAACTGAGGAACTCCACCTGAACCAAGTTGAAGCAAACATGAGTACGGGAGGTACTCAACAAGACTTACTTAACCTATTATATATCTGCTTATTTTAGAAAGAGTTATGAAGGTTATTTTTGCGTAAAGCCATCTTTGTTTTCCAAGTTGATGGAGGAATAGCACGTCTCATGGAGTGTTTTGAAAACAGATGAGGGAACTACTCAACTACTGATATCATCATCTTTTTAATCCACCAAATCATATCAGCACCTCGTGCTTCAAAGATCACCACCTCAAGTTGTTCCGGTAACTCATGCTACAAGGTAACCCCTCTCGGCATCTCCGAGGAGGCATCCTTCATTCGTTATCAGCAAGTTTTAATCATTCCGTTTAACTTGTCTATGATCACAGAATCAGTCACCAAGTCGTCCTTAACCACGGACACGGCTTTTCGAAAAGATTTAACCCTGTAGGGGTGTACAACTTTAACCACACGTATCAACCAACTCTTAATGCCCGAACGTTGGCACTATTCCGGGAAGTGCCGGCAGATGGAGGTTGACCACGACCTTTCCCTTGCTTCTCCTATTCCATGAGTCGCTCCGAGTAGAGATGGACCGCCAATAGGGAGTGGCCATCTCCTGCCGGGTCTCTATCGTTGTGCGCAATGCTCGACGGTTACCTACCCGCAGAGTGCCGATACATCGCCACGTCCTAGTTTTGAAAAGGTTTTGATATCCCCGCAAATCCAAATGGAAAGCCCGAACTAGGCAACTCATGGAACAAACTAGGCAAGAGACCGAGGGGAATCCAATCCCCCGTGTGGATGCACGCTCATTCTTGGCTCGAAGACGAGAATTCGCTCCTAGGGGCATGAACGAGACAACCACCACAGACCCTCTGTGATCTCGTCATCCACACCTTTTAAAACATATTAAACAAGATATCTTCACTTTCCACAACATACTATCATACTAGATTCATTCGCGGCTCTGATTCATCAACCGGATGGAGCAGAGATAACAAGCATGTATGACTAAGCATGGCATATTTGAGGCTCTGGCGGTACACACAAACAACTCCTATGTCTGCTAGGAGCATTAAATCATGATATCTGGGTTATGCAAATAAATAGGATGACTCTATCTATTGACTCAAGATACATTGGAATCGAATGCATTTGTACAAGAATCAAAAGTCTTTCGAAATCATATATGGGCAGATAAGAGGTTATGCTTGCCTCGCTTCAAGAAAACCAGAGAAAGTCTTCAGGAATAAGTGCTTGACTTGGTTGTTTAGACCAAGTATTCGCCATTGGATTTGTTGGCCTTCTCTTCGGAGTCACGTTCTACCGAGGGGGAACAAACACCGAAACAAGAAGAACAGCAATCAACACATGGCAACGATGCAATGCGCAATATGTATGCATGAGCAAGTTAATGCACTTAAAGAAGCCCTAAACATGTTCTTTGGGTTGCTAGGGTTCATATGGAAATTATGCGATTAAGTTGAAATTAGCCCCGAAATGGACCTCGAAGGGGTTTCGGGCGATCTTAGAAGTGAGTACAATTTTAAAAGCTCAAATAGGGTTGAAAACATCATAAACAGGTTGCAAAAGTCATTTTGAGCAATTTGGTGTATTACTTTTAATTTTCTAATTTTCTTGAATAAAAACTTATTTTTTCCATTTTAAAATGATTTAAACAACATTAAATAATGGCCATTTTTCAACTTTCTCAAACATATATGAAAAACACATATTTGGGTAAATAATATTTTTAGGATCATTTCCATACTTTCATTTTATTTTTCTGATTAATAAAACAATAGTTATTGATTTTCTTAAATAGACCATTTTTCTCGAATTATTAAACAGGAGATTTATGACGTCATCACTACGTCACTGTGACATCACCCAGGACGAATCTTCTCTGATCTTCACAACTAACATCAAATTCGATCAAATTCATCGGTGAATCTCAAATTGAAGGCTATGGGGATGTGCAGGAGCTTGAGGGGAACGTGTAGGTGGTGCTGGGTGACCAAATGGTCACCGGACAAGCTCGCCGGCGACCATGGCGCGGCGGCGGCCGGCTAGACACGGGGGCGGAGAGCTAGAGAGGGAGAGGGAGGGGATGGAGGGTACCGGGGAGCTCGCCACGGCGCGGGAAAGCTCGTGGTGTGGTTGGACAGGCGAGGCGGCGCCGGAATCGGTGGGGGCGACCGTTGGAGGCCGACGGCCGGAGAGGTAGGGGATGGCCCGATTCGCGCGATTGGATGCATCCCGGCAACGAAGACTCGACAGACAGGTTGAGGAAGACCAGGCGGAGCCGTAGGTGGTCTCCGCTCGTCGCGGCGTGGACGGAGTCGGCGGGAGGAGCGGCGGCCGACCGGACAGAGGTTAGGGTTTCACGTTCACGTATAGAGAGAGAGCATAGCGAGCGAGTGGGGAGGTGAGGTCGGGGAAGGGAGAAGCAGCACGGCATCCAGGTGGTCGTCCTCGCGAAGGGAGGCGCAGGCAACAGCGTGGCATCGATGGCGGCATGGGAGACACGCAGGTGCTCCTACTGGCAGAGGTTGAAGACAACATTTTTGCACAAACCCCCCTGGAGCTTCCGAAAAACACCAAGAGGTCCTTTTCTCTAATAAAACAGTACAAAAAACATTGTTTTGAGGACCTTTTTGTAAACAGAAAATTTGGCAAAAATACATTTTGGAAACCTCACCAACTTTCCAACCTTGCCATATTTTTGTTTTCCAAAATTGAAAATGTTTTTAATACAAATTTTGGGTGACCACTTAAAGTGGTTTTTGGTCATTTCATTTGTTAATTTTAAATGAAAATTTTTAACCCATGTTTTCATGCATGTATGAGATGCTAACAACACACCAACACCCTAATGTATCAAAACAGGGATGTTACAGAAAAACACCACTAGGGGGAATCATAAACATGCGGATGCAATCGGCAGAGTAGCCAAGTGGGGCATTGAGCTTGTTGCGTTCGACATTAAGTACCAACCCGGACGTCGATTAAATCCCAGATGTTGGCAGATTTTGTAGCTGATTGGACAAAAGCAATGGAAAACACACTAATGCCAGAGTCAGAATATTGGATAATGCATTTCGATGGAACCAAAATGAAAGAAGGCGTTGGTGCTGGTGTGGTGCTGAAATATCCAAAAGGAGACACAATGAAATATGTATTACAAATACACTTCAATGCCAGCAACAGTGTGGCAGAATACGAATCACTGCTTCATGGCTTGCGTATTGCAAAAAAAATAGGCGTTAAACTCATACTTTGATATGGAGACTTGGATCTAGTATAGCACCAGGTTAACCAGACATGGGATGCTAAAATCCCATAATGGACGAATATCGGAGAACAGTCAATGAATTTGCCATTTTCTTTCTAGGATTTGAAGTACATCACGTCAAAAGTTAAGAAATCTGGAATGCTGATGCCCTGGCCCGAATGGGCTCGGAAAGGGTGGAAACATTGCCACCTGGGGTATTCGTCCAGCATCTGCATGAAACCTCAATAAAAGGTGGCGATGTTGATTATCCCCTAGTTCCCGAGTCAACAGAAGTTTTGCTTGTTAACCCGGATTGGATAATTCCATACTTTAATTTCTTAGTTTATTAGAAGTTCCTGAACGGAGCAGACGAAGTCTTGCGAAGGCGGATAAAACGCTGATGCAAAGGATACACGGTAATCAATGGTTGCATGTATAAACGCATCACTATCGGATTTTTTCAGCGATGCATTTCGCCAGAAGAAGGATGACAAATTCTGCAATAAATTCATGCCGAAGATTGCGTACGTCATGCTCAGTCAAAAAGCATAGTTAAGAAAGCATTCCGGGCAGGATTTTTCTGGCTTACGACCAGGATAGATGCAGAGCACATAGTTAACACATGTGTCGGATGTCAGTATTACGCCAAGCACACAAATATTCCGGCTCAAACACTCAAGACTATCCCCATAACATGGCCATTCGCGGTCTGGGGGCTAGATATGATGGGGTCATTCAAAACTGCAAGAGGTGGACTCACGCTTCTACTCGTTGCAGTAGATAAGTATACCAAGTGGGTGGAGGATAAACCCATCAAAAAACTTGACGGTGTGACTGCAAGAAATTTCGTCATTGACATTGTCATGCGATATGGCGTCCCAAATAGTATAATCATGGATAACGGGACAAACTTTGCAATTGGAGAACTGGCAAAATATTGCTGACAAAAGGGAATTCGCCTAGATCTTGCATCTGTAGCGCACCCACAATCCAATAGCCAGGTTGAACGAATGAATAGTTACAATCTTGCAAGGAATACGCCCAAGACTCGAAACTCCTCTTCACAGAGCAGCTGGAGCATAGGTAGAAGAATTGCCTTCCGTGCTTTGGAGTATTCGAACGACGCCAAATAGATCAACAAGGCAGACACCTTTTTTCTTGGTCTAAGGCGTAGAAGCAGTGCTTCCAACAGACATGATCCATGATAGCCCAAGATTGCAGGCATACGATGAGTCAGATGCCGAAAATGCGCGTCAGGATGCTGTAGGTCTTTTAGAAGAAGAGCGAGAACTTATGTTGCAAAGATCTGCCATTTATCAGTAGGGTTTATGGCGATATCATAGTCGGAAAATCAAACACCGGTCTTTTAAAGAAGGTTATTTAGTGCTAAGATTGGTACAAGATAGAAAGCACAAGCTAGCCCCAATTTGGGAAGGACCATTCTTCATCGGGAAAGCTATGAAAAATGGGTCATATTACCTTGTAGATACCCGGGATACAGAAGATGACCCGAAAAATTCCAATCGCAAGAGGAAAAGAAGCATAGATGTAGAACTAGGAGAGACAAACAGGCCTTAGAGCATCCAGCTATTATGTCCCATCTATACTTAGTTCAATTCTATGTAAACATTATTGAGATCATGAAATAAATTCATCGGAAATGCATGCAAATTGTTTTTCTATCTTTTATTTTCAAAGCATGGTCCGTCTTTTCTATTTCTCAATGGTCTTTCAATTTGCTTCAATGTTAACCTGAATTGTGTCTGTTGCTCGGAGTTATAAAACTGAATCCTTTTGGCCTAAGTATGCTATAGAGCACCAGATTGTGCATGCGTGCCTAGAGTTCATATTTCCAAAATTCCTTATTATTCCTAAGTATTATCTCATTGTTTGTTTTTTGGGGTCACTTTATCTAGTAGGTAAAGTGGCAAGGTATAATCCATGATTCCGAGTTTCGACTGATTGGTTATTTAACCAGGTCACTTGGCGTGAAGATTGCATACTTTTGGAGTCACTTTAACATTAAGGAAAGTCAAAGAATACAAACCAGAGAACTTGGAAGAAAAGGAGTTAAAACTATTAAACTTGCAAAGCTGAATTTCACTACAAAGGGATAATACTGTTTATACAAAATACAGAATACATTACATATGAGTTTTACATCATAAGAGTAAGTAATGCATTCTACTGGCTTCTGGCTTCACAGGACTCAGGCGGCTATGCGCACTCCACTGCGGGCGGCAGACTTCAGCCAATCCTCGCGTTGGTTAATAACCTCTGCGAATGCTTCCGGGAGTTGGCTAGATTCTGAGAACTCATCTTTTGTGTCCGGAATGCACTTACCGATAAGTTGCATTCCAGCATTCTTCAGCTCGGTGATGAAGATCCCGAAAGACCGGATGCGATCGATTCGAGAGAAGAGAGGATTTCCCTCTGTTATAAAAAATAGAGAAGAAATATGAGAAATCCAGAAGGGAAAAAGAATGCATTCGGTAAAACAAAAGTAAAACTTGTTAAATGAACATAAAAGCTTACCAAGAATCTTGTCCATCTAAGCGACTTCTTCAAGTCGTTGGTGAAGAGAAGATTCGAGATCTTGGATGGTCCTTTTATCTTTCTCGACTTGCAATGAAGCTCAAGACTCGGATAGGCCCAAGGCCAGTTGCCTTGCTTCAAAATCCTTCTGCGGCTTCTCGTTGATTTTGTGAAGCTCCAGATTCTCGTTGCGAAGGTTTTGAACATTCCCAACATCCGTAGCAAGTTGCCAAGCTTTAGCCAACAAGGTTGAAAAGAAGGCAAACAAGTTTAAATGCGGAAAAAGTACTTAGGGAAAAATACGCAAGAACAAAGTCAAAAACAAGGAATGGGTAAGTAACTTACCCGTATTCTCCTTGTATTGGTTGTGAAGATCGGCAAGTTCAGAGTCTTTCTCATTCAGAATACCAAGAAGGAATTTCACCTCTTGGTTCTTGATAGTAAGTTTCTCGAAAACTTCCACATTAATGCTCTCGGCAGTTTGCTGAAAGTATACAAAGGAAAAGGCTTGTTAGTAAAACTAAGCAGGAAAAAGTGAAAAGTATTAAATCGAAAAGAATGATTCTGTCTTAATACTTGGGGGCTCGAGATATACCTGGCTAACCCTTTTCAGCCCATTGAGCATCTCGATGAACTCCTTGGAGTATTCCGAGAAAGAAATCCCCAAATGGTGGATTCCATCTTGGATAACCTGCCGAGGCGAGAAAGTGTAAGTATTCCGCACAACTAATGTGCCTTTTGGCCAGGGACAAATCAAGGGGGCTCGGGCAAACTTCTTTTTTGCCCATGGATGCATATAACTGTGTTCATCAAAGCAAGCTTCCTGCTTTACCTTTAAATCCTCGTCGAAACGAGGAATTTCCTCGATTGGCTAGACAAGGGAAGGACCTTCTTCTTCATTTTCCTCCCTTTCCTGCATGACCGGAGTGGCCATATCAGGCTAGCTGGGCTGTCTTGGGAGGGGGAACTCGAACTCTTCTTGAGGAGCCGAATGTTCTTCACCACCTACCACTAGTGTAACTGGGGCAGTAACAGGGGAAGGCTTAGGCCCCCTAAAAGAAACAACCTTGTGTTTCTTCCTGCCCTTTCCCCTCAAAACAACAGGATCAAGGCTAAAAGGAAAAGAAAAGCCGAGATTCAAAATCCGAGAAAAAGATTCGTGCAAAAATAAGCAAAGTATAGAAACCTTCCCAAAGGACAGTGGAAAAAATCATACCTAGGGAGGAGGATTTTCGGCATTGAACATGGGAAGGCTTTCTTCATATTGGTCGCGTGTTGCCACCAAATGGTTTACGCGCTTCCTAAATTCCTTCTTGGTCAGGTTCGTCTTTGTCACCCTCATCGCATCATCCGGCCCCGTATACTCACAGAGGAGACGACTGCCGTGAAAGGCAAGGGTTTGAATCCTCCTTCTGAGCTAGCAAAGGACAATGTCCATGCCGGTCAGAGGAGGAGAGGAGACGACGAGTTTCGAGATTTGCCTTTTGATCCGCAGCAGGTCTGGAGGAAGCACCTGGACTACGTCCAACGCCCGGTTATCTTTGTGAGTGGCGGCAGAATTCTCGAAAGTCAGAATGTCTGTCTCCTTTCCAGGATATGGAACATCTGGATGATAAAAGAATGAACCCGTCCAGAATTTGACGGATTCAGAAGTTTTGATTTTAGGGAACCATTCTTCTCTAAACCTACGTAGGTTAAAGGAAATGGTCCCACGGGTGGGGAGCACACTATCAGTGGTGTTTCTTTTCACGTTGAAACAATACTGGAAGATATCCAGCGTGGGTTCTATGCTTAACAAAGAGAGCCTGAAACCCAGCTATGTAGAAGATGGAATTAGTAGGAAGATTATGGGGCTGAACCCCGTAGTGATTTAGAACCTGGAGGAAAAAGTCAGGGGGGAAAACCGATGTCTACGCATGCTTCTATTCTTGTAGACAGTGTTGGGCCTCAAAGTGCAGAGGTTTGTAGAACAACAGCAAGTTCCCCTTAAGTGGATCACCCAAGGTTTATCGAACTCAGGGAGGTTGAGGTCAAAGATATCCCTCTCAAGCAACCCTGAAATTAATATACAAGAAGTCTCTTGTGTCCCCAACACACCCAATATACTTGTCAGGTATATATGTGCACTAGTTCGGCGAAGAGATAGTGAAATGCGAGTAATATGGATGGTTATAAGTAATAATAGCAATCTGAAATAAATATGGCAGCAAGCAAACATGTAGCAGGACAGACGGAAAATGGTGTTTAAATGCTTGGAAACAAGACCTAGGGATCCTACTTTCACTAGTGGACACTCTCAACAATGATCACATAATTGAATAACTAAATATCTTCTCTTCACTATGCTACTCTTAACCCTCTCCGGTTGGATAAAGAACACTAATCATTGCGTAGGGCTGCAAAAAGCATTCCTTAAAGTAAGCATTCCCATGTCTAGTTAACCCATGCTGTCACTATGAGCGCCCTAGAAGGTACTAGACAAACACCACAATTCATAGAGGAGACACACACGGTGTGCGCACTGTCACCTTCACACCGCGGGACAAGGTGACTCCAAAGTTCATATTAATAGAACACTTGAGTAGCACAAGATTAAGTGTAACATCTACTTATTCAACTAGATTACAAAGCTCACGATCACATATAGATGACAACATGGGAGAGAGAGATGAAGCACACATCTACCGGTAGAGCCCTCAGCCTCGGGGGAGAACTACTCCCTCCTCATCATAGGAGACAGCAACGGCGATGGAGATGGCACTGGAGTCGATGGAGATGACTTCCGGGGGCACTTCCCTGTCCCGGCAGGGTGCCAGAACAGAGATGTGTCCCCGAAACTTGTCGTCGGCGGCGGCGGAGCTACAGATGTATTTTGTGGAAAAGGTCGATTCTTCTAGGGTTTATGCATCAGGGAGTATATATAGGCGAAAGGGCGATGTCGGTGGTATCCAGGGGGCCCACACCACCAGGTGGCGCGACCAGGGGGTGGTGGCGCCACCCTATGGTGTGGCCACCCTATGGCACCCTCCGGGGCTCTTCGGGACTTCTGGATGCTTCCGGGACTTCTAAGACTTCTAACTTTCGAATCGTCCAATTCCGAGAATATTTTCAGAACAACTTTTCTGAAACTGAAAACAGCTGAAAACAGGAACTGGTTCTGTGGCATCTTGTCAATACGTTAGTCCCGGGAAATCGATAAAAATTACATAAAGTGTAAGGAAAACATGTGGGAAACAACATGAAAACAAATTGGAACATCATAAATTAAGGATACGTTTATTACGTACCAAGCATCCCCAAGCTTAGTTCCTACTCGTCCTCGAGTAGGTAAACGATAAAACAATAATTTCTGAGGTGACATGCTACTAACATAATCTTGATCATAAAAATGTAAAAGCATGTAAACTGAGATCATGGAACTTCAAACATAAACATGATAAATAAAACTTTAATAATAAAGCATAGCGATCACTTTTCATCATGATAAGTATCTCAAATAAAAGGTCATGAATAACAATGCAAAGAAAGATATATGTTTGTTTCAGGTATAGAGAAAGCATGGCAAAGTGATATTTCGCTAGTCCTTAAGAGTGGGGCAAAACATAAATGTCAGGACACCTTCAAAGTTCATGAGGAAGACTAGAGCAAATAATTTGAGAACAAGTAATAACACATCATGAATCAATTAACAATGTTTGTGGGACAAATGCACATAAAACTCAGAATGGAAAAAATACTCTCTCAACTGTGCATAAAGTTAGAAGATGGAGACTCAACATAAAAATAAAAGAAAGGCCCTTCGCAGAGGGAAGCAGGGATCACTCATGTGATAGAGCTATTTTATTAAACAGAGGTATTAAAAGTTTGATGCTCCTCCCATCCATCTTTCACAAACCATGGCTAACCGAATCCTTGGGTGCCTGCCAACAATCACATACCATGAAGGAGTGTCTATATTTTGGGAGATGTATGCTAATGTCAACGAATGGTAAACAGAAAATATAGTACGTCACAAGCCAACTGGATTCACAAGAGTGGCTCACATGTGAAGGACGCATATGGGTGGAAGGTCATCCCTCTTTCTCTTTTGTTTACACCGTTATGCTTTGACTGATAAATCAGGGGTAAAAATAGTGAAGAGATTTTGTGTGCATTAATTTGGGGCTGGGCACCCCGCTGCCATCTCTTCTATCATTTGGATAAGCGGATGAAGCTACTAGTCCAGGGTGTGAAATCCAATCAACAAGTGAGATAAAGATTCTCTATTTACGTCCTCATGAGCAAAAACAGGAACATAAAGCAGGAGTAATTTTGAAGGTTTTAAAGGTAACACATGAGAAATTTACTTGGAGTGGCCGTTAAATACCACATGTAGGTAGGTATGGTGGACATAATGGGAAAACTTGGTTTTAGGGAGCTATATGCACGAGTAGAGCTCATACTCAGTACATGTGGAGACTAGCAAAAGACTGGGAGCGACAAATCAAGAGAGCATAAGAGCCATAATCATGCATAGCGACATAAACATCATTAATTAAAGCATAAGCAATATCACATGTTCAAAAACTAAATGATCATAGAGGCTATTAGTGACTGTTTCATAGTCATAAACATGGTGTGCGCATGCGCCAAGTCAGCCAAATAAAACATTCAAAGGAGAATACCATAAATTTATGCTTTACTATGACAAGAACAACTCATGAATCTTTCAATGGCACATTAAAAACTCTCATATATTTGAGGCTAATCATGCTACTCAATAACCACAAGGCTTTAAAACTAAAATAATATCTAGAATGATACGAAAAAGTTCTAGCCACAGTCTATACAAGCTTCTACTTGCACCATTAAAAATTCTACTTTAAGCAGCATTTTCTTCTCCCAACAAGCACCCTATAAGATATGTTTTAACAAAAATACTCTTCATGATACAGCAGGAAAACATGAGAGTACTCACATAACACTACTAAAACTAACATCTCTGAATAAGAGATGCATGAAAACAAAGGCTAAACGCAGTACTAGCAAAAAGTGAACACTCACAGAACAATAAGAATGAAAACTAGAGTGTTCTTAGCAATGAAAACAGAGCGTGTCTCTCTCCCACACAAGTATGATAAGATCCAACCATAAACTACAGCAAATAAAACTAAACAAACTTAAAGCAAAAAATAAAAGACGCTCCAAGTAAAGCACATAAGATGTGACCGAATAAAAATATAGTTTCACTAGAAGTGACCTGATAATTTGTCGATGATGAAGGGGATTCCTTGGGCATCCCCAAGCTTAGACGCTTGAGTCTTCTTGGAATTTGCTGGGATGTACCTCCATGGAATCCCCAATCTTAGGCTTTTCCCTCTTCTTGATCACATCATATCATCCTCTTCTCTTGATCCTTGAAAACTTCCTTCACACCAAACTTCTCACAATCTTCATTAGCAACGTTAGTGCAATCAAAATAATAAATTCACATGGTTCAGTTTCAACACAAGCCTAACACTCATAAACACATTAGCTACTATCACAACTTCTTTTAAAACTCTTTTTCTCAAAAGAACACCAAAATAAAGAGGTTAAGATGCAAATGCAATTATTGGCAGAAATCTGTCAAAACAGGACATCAAGTAAAGATGGTTTTTTTCGAAAATCTACTGTTGCTCAAATAAAAAAATGTTCATCTAAGAAAAATTGCGTATATATCCCAGGATTACGCACGAAAGAACTCAGGTCATTTTGATTTTTTTTGTGATTTTATACGAATTTAACATTGTACAGCAAAAATCTGTTTCCTGCGCAGAAATCCGAAATATAGTCTCAACTTTCCACTAGAGGCTTTACTTGGCTCAACAAAGACACAAAAGAAAAGATTCAGAGGGGTTGCTAAGAAAATAGAAAACACCCAGGTGCAAAGAAAACAAAAGAAAACGACGGAAAACGGGTTGAAAACGGAGAAATAAAACGGGTTGTCTCCCGGTAGCGCTTTTCTTTAACGCCTTTCAGCTAGGCACAATGATTTTTAAAAGATGCTCACATAAGAATAAGAGTTGATGCACAATAAGAGAGCATCAAGAAGCAAATATAAAACACATTTAAGTCTAACCCACTTCCTATGAAAAAGAATCTTCTAGAAAAACAAGTCAATGAAGCACAAAGCGACTAGCATAGGAAGACAAAATAAGTGCAACATCAAAAATTTCAACATAAAGAGGGGAAACTTAATATTGTTGAGATGCATAAAACCATGTTTCCCTCTCTCATAATAACTTTCAGTAGAATCATGAATAAAATTAACAATATAGCTATCACATAAAACATTCTTATCATGAGCCACATGCATAAAAGAATTAATACTCTCCACATAAGCATAGTCATTCTTACTAATAACAACGGGAGCAAATTCAACAAAATAGCTATCATTATTATTCTCATCACCATAATCATCAAATATAGGAGGCATAGTATCATCAACATAAATTTTCTCCTCAATAGTAGAAGGACTGAAAATATCATATTCATCATTGTAATCATCATATGTAGGAAGAATAATATCATCATAAGCAATAGAATAGTTATCCTCCAAAATGTGTTCATTTGTAAACATATCATCATTTTTACTAGGAAAAGATGTATCAAACATATAATCATTAGTAGCAAAAGGATTTTCAAACACATCATCCACAAGTTTAGAGCTTTCTATATCATCATTTTCAATATCAAAAGTAGTGTGCTTTTCCCAATCATGATCACTACGATATGTAACAGGCATAGGCTCATCGTCAAAGCAAATTTTCTCCTCCGTGCTTGGGGAACTAAAAAGATCATTTTCATATAAACTAGCTTCCCCAAGCTTAGACTTTTCCATAGCATTAGCAATAATGGCGTTCAAAGAAATCATACTAATAACATTGCTATTAGCAAGCAAATAAAGCTCCATGTCCTAATTTTCTCTTCAAACACTTCATGTCCTAATTTAATATAAACATTATAAAGCTCTCTCATATTTTTGTTGTTTTCCATTAGACCTAACTAGTGAAAATAAAAACAACAAACAAAAAGATATAATTGCAGAATCTAAAGGAAATAACTCCGAGCACTCACACCCGAGGATGTGAGTACCTTTTACCTTACCTCCCCGGCAATGCCGCCAGAAAAGTGCTTGATGTCTATGCACGCTTCTATTCTTGTAGATAGTGTTGGGCCTCCAAGTGCAGAGGTTTGTAGAACAGCAGCAAGTTTCCCTTAAGTGGATCACCCAAGGTTTATCGAACTCAGGGAGGTAGATGTCAAAGATATCCCTCTCAAGCAACCCTGCAATTAAGATACAAGAAGTCTCTTGTGTCCCAACCACACCCAATATACTTGTCAGGTATATTGGTGAACTAGTTCTTATCAAAAAGTCTATTGTGAAATGCGAGTAATATGGATGATTATAAGTAATAATAGCAATCTGAAATAAATATTGCAGCAAGCAAACATGTAGCAGACCATGCGGAAAACGGTGTTTCAATGCTTTGAAACAAGGCCTGGGGATCCTACTTTCACTAGTGGACACTCTCAACAATGATCACATAATTGAATAACAAAATATCTTCTCTTCACTATGCTACTCTTAACCCTCTCCGGTTGGATAACGAACACTAATCATAGCGTAGGGCTGCAAAAAGCATTCCTTAAAGTAAGCATTCCCATGTCTAGTTAACCCCACGCTGTCACTGTGAGTGCCCTAGAAGGTACTAGACAAACACCACAATTCATAGAGGAGACACACACGGTGTGCGCATTGTAACCTTCACACCGCGGGACAAGGTGACTCCAAAGTTCATATAAAACACTTCAGTAGCACAAGATGAAGAGTAACATGTACTTATTCAACTAGATTACAAAGCTCACGGTCACATATAGATCACACCATGGGAGAGAGAGATGAACCACACAGCTACCGTTAGACCCCTCAGCCTCGGGGGATAACTACTCCCTCCTCATCATAGGAGACATCAACGGCGATGGATATGGCGGTGGGGTCGATGGAGATGGCTTCCGGGGGCACTTCCCCGTCCCGGCAGGGTGACAGACCAGAGATCTGTCCCCCGAAACTTGTCGGCGGCGGCGGCGGAGGTAGAGATGTATTTTGTGGAAAAGGTCGATTCTTCTAAGGTTTATGCATTGGGGAGTATATATATGCAAAAGGGCGATGCCGGGGGTGGCTAGGGGGCCCACACCACCAGGTGGCGCGGACAGGGAGTGGTGGCGCCACCCTATGGTGTGGCCACCCTGTGGCCCCCCTCCGGGGCTCTTCGGGACTTCTGGATGCTTCCGGGACTTCTAAGACTTCTGGCTTTCGAATCGTCCAATTCTAAGAATATTTCCAGAACAACTTTTCTAAAACAAAAAACAGAAGAAAACATGAAATGGATCTGTGGAATCTTGTCAATAGGTTAGTCCTGGGAAATCGATAAAAATGACATAAAGTGTAAGGAAAATATGTGGGAAACAACATGAAAACAACATGGAATATCAGAAATTAAGGATACGTTTATGACGTATCAAGCATCCCCAAGCTTAGTTCCTACTCGTCCTCGAGTAGGTAAATGATAAAACAATAATTTTGGAGGTGACATGCTACTAACATAATCTTGATCATAAAAATGTAAAAGCATATGTAAGCTGAGATCATAGAACTTTAACACAAACATGATAAATAGAACTTTAATAATAAAGCATAACAATCACTTTTTATAATGAGAAGTATCTCAAATAAAGGTCATGAATAACAATGCAAAGAAAGATATATGTTTGTTTTAGGTATAGAGAAAGCATGGCAAAGTGATATTTTGCTAGTCCTTACGAGTGGTGCAAAACATAAATGCTAGGACACCTTCAAAGTTCATGAGAAAGACTAGAGCAAATAATTTGAGAACAAGTAATAACACATCATGAATCAATTAATAATGTTTGTGGGACAAATGCACATAAAACTCGGAATGGCAAAAATGCTCTCTCAACTGTGCATAAAGTTAGAAGATGGAGACTCAACATAAAAGTAAAAGAAAGGCCCTTCGCAAAGGGAAGCAGGGATCACTCATGTTCTAGAGCTTTTTATTTTATTAAACAGAGGTATTAAAAGTTTGACACTCCCCCCATCCATCTTTCACAAACCATGGATAACCGAATCCTCGGGTGCCTGCCAACAATCACATACCATGGAGAAGTGTCTATATTTTGGGAGATGTATGCTAATGACAACGAATGGTAAACAGAAAATACAGTACGTCACAAGACAACTGGATTCACAAGAGTGGCTCCCATGTGAAGGACGTATCTGGGTAGAAGGTCATCCCTCTTTCTCTTTTGTTTAGACAATTATGCTTTGACTGATAAATCAGGGGCAAAAATAGTGAAGAGATTTTGTGTGTATTAATTTGGGGCTGGGCACCCCGCTGTCAGCTCTTCTATCATTTGGATAAGAGGATGAAGCCACTAGTCCAGGGTGTGAAATCCACTCAACAAGTGAGATAAAGATTCTCTATTTACGTCCTCATGAGCAAAAACAGGAACATGAAGCAGGAGTAATTTTGAAGGTTTTAAAGGTAACACGTGAGCAATTTACTTGGAGTGGCAGTTAAATACCACATGTAGGTAGGTATGGTGGACACAATGGGAAAACTTGGTTTAGGGGAGTTGGATGCACGAGTAGAGATCATACTCAGTACATGTGGAGGCTAGCAAAAGACTGGGAGCGACAAATGAAGAGAGCATAAGAGCCATAATCATGCATAGCGAGATAAACATTATTAATTAAAGCATAAGCAGTATCACATGTTCAAAAACTAAATGATCATAGAGGCTATTAGTGACTGGTTCATAGTCATAAACATGGTGTGAGCATGCGCCAAGTCAACCAAATAAAACATTCAAAGGAGAATACCATAAATTTATGCTTTACTATGACAAGAACAACTCATGAATCTTTCAATGGCACATTAAACACTCTCAGCTATTTGAGGCTAATCATGCTACTCAATAACCACAAGGCTTTAAAACTAAAATAACATCTAGCATGATATGAAAAATTTCTAGCCACAGTCTGTACAAGCTTCTACTTGCACCATTAAAAATTCTATTTTAAGCAGCAGTTTCTTCTCCCAACAAGCACCATACAAGATATGTTTTAACAAAAATACTCTTCATGATACAGCAAGAAAACATGAGAGTACTCACATAACACTACTAAAACTAACATCTCTGAATAAGAGATGCATGAAAACAAAGTCTAAACGCAGTACTAGCAAAAAGTGAACACTCACAGAACAATAAGAATGAAAACTAGAGTGTTCTAAGCAATGAAAACGGAGCGTGTCTCTCTCCCACACAATGACTTCAGTCGCGGTGTCGATGGTGGATTCAGTTGCGCGAAGAGGGCTCCCAGATGCCATGTTTTGGCGGCGCAGCCGTGGTACGGAGCTCAGGCCACCGATGACTGGAACTCCGGTGAGATTTTTCTTGGTCATTTTCTTTTTCTATCTCAAGGTCACTCGTGTGCTTAATCTCTGGGGTATTTGAGGGGAGAGTGGGGAAGAAAAAGATCAGGAGGGCTCGAGGCAGGCTATTTATAGCCATTTGCGACGAGATCCGTGCCAACGGCTATTTTAGCCGTTGGATGATTGACGCATGTCATGCCTCAAAACTCGGGATTCGAGGAGACGGGGTGATAATGTCTATCACCTCGTTTCTCATGAAAAATCTGTCAGAGATACGGTTTCAGTCTTTTGACTAAAACCAAATGTTCATGACGTAATCACGATTTTGTCACTGACGTCACATGTTCCTTCTCTGCGACGATTCGGGAAATCCGAGTTTGGCATTAGGAGTTTTAATGAAAGAAGATTCAAGACTAAAACGCCGACTTTTTTTGAGAAGGATACAAATCAACAAAAGATGGCAAGATGAAGTCTTAATTATCCTTGGGAGCTACTGTACGATATATGCCAAATGGGGTATGTACGGCATTGGACAAAGGCCGGGTTATCAGGTTGGCCTGTAGGTAATGGAGCACAACCCATTGGGCGGCCCAGTAACCTGACGTGCAGGAAGCCAGATTCTAGAAGAAATCGGATTCCGAGCCACAAGTGATACGACTTGGAGAAGAAGCTAGATGCCTTACTTTCCAAGATTAGATACTTTTGGTAGTCTTCTAGGTTTCCTTCCTATAATCCCTAGTACGGCTATCTATATAAAGCCAGACGGGAGCGAGAGAACAACAAGACGATAGCTAGAAGCCAACTCGCGGAGAAGTTCATCCTCGTCGAATTAGCGAAACCATACTCACAATTGTACTATGTATACTTCAGGCTTCAACCCTGGTTTTAGTGAGATTGCAGGAGTAGGAACGCCGCGATAGTTGCGACGTACCGAACCTGGTTAGCCCTAATTTTAGTGACCTTTCGCGAAACCGGCCGCCGAAGAGCCTCCGTTCTAGCGGGTGTGCACCATGGCGTGAGATTGGTGAAGCTCGAGGGGCGCGGTAATGGCGCTGTTGCAGGGAGTAAGAAGGAGATGCATGCGCGAGGAAGGGGAAAGGGTGAAATTTACCCCTCTCCCCCCGCAGTATTTATAGTAGAGTAAAATCATCTCCACTATTGATGCTCCGCGGGTTTGGATCAGACCTACACGTGGCGCGGGAGGCTAACCGCTACGCCTCTACGCCACCCACTACGCGCAGGAATCTAGGCATTTACTGACAATCCCTAGATTATCGTGCACTGAACGGTCAAAAAGCGGTCAAACCCCACTCGCGCAAGTTACCTTCTGACATGATAAGTTCACATGAGGAAATGTCTAGTCCCCTGTCAGTAAAACAGGGTATTACGTCATTGCTAACGAAAACACCCGAATGGGAAAATAATCGAGTAGTCAGAAAAATCGCTCGAGACCTGTGAAGCCTTTTCACGGGAAAAAGTTTCATTTCAGAAAGCACATAAGTTGAGGTTCCCTCCTTTGTCACTCGAAAAACTGACTCGAATGAATCACGCTCAAAGCACTCTATTCTCCCAGATCGCACAGCTGGGTTGAAAACTCTGGATGCCATACTCATAGTATGAAGGTAAGACCCACAGATCAGTTCCAACGGCCTGGAAGATGCACCACTGCTGCACTACCTGGTACTTTTCCATGCCAACAAGTGTGATGAAAATCCTGACGGACGCGTTGGGTGAAACAACTGACAACTGGAATTCGACTCGGTAAGACTTCAGCCGCACGAGTCGAATTACCCCAGGTTTTTCCAGGATCGATCCTGAGGAGTCGAACGCTGAGTAGGCTAATGGCGTATTCTCCCAAGTGAGATTAACTGACCTCCACCAGTCGAGTAGATCGAACTCGTTCATCCATATCCTCCCGAAACTTTTTTCAGGAAAAGCACTCAAAACAATCTGATTTGAAGGTTTGAGTCCCTAGATCGAGTCCTTGACTCCATCAGGCACTCGGGGGCTACTGACGTGGGGGTGCCCGAGAGACCCTTCACTACGAGCATACCCAGTGTGGCCCACTAAAGGGTGCCTTTGGTGGACTCCGCGAGTAACCACACGAAGGCCCATGGAGGGAATATATACAAAGCAAAAAAGGAAAGACTTAAGCAACAAGAATAGGAAAAGATGACAACCAACTCAAAGTCGAGTCCACCTCATGTACGGCCCCTGAGACCCTGCTATCTATATAAAACACGGGAGGTGGTCACAACGAGGACACACAACCCTATATTCGGAGCTACGTCAGGTCTCATTGGCGAATTGCACCCCTGTAATCGATACTTTTCACCCCATCATAATAAACCCCGTCGGGCAGTAACCTGTCGAGTCGAGAAGTCCACCAGCGTCTTTTTCTCTCTTACAAAACCCCAGGTCTCCCCTCTCGACAGTCTGCGTAGCCCAGTCGACGCCGAAAGCATCAGGGCTATGCCGAAAGGGTAATACGCCCGACGGGGCTGCACCGAAAGGGTAATATTCCGATGGGGCTACGCCGAAGATAATCTGGCCTAGGCTGACGACTTCTGGCCGTCGGCTTAGCCGGTTGTTCCCATAGTCAGACTTGAAGATTAACCATTATTACAGATCGAAACACACGAGGTAACCCAACTATTGCAAGATAAATCAAACGCTAGCAAGCCTAGAAAGAATATTGGCATAGGGAGCGTATCACATAACCATCAAAGCCAATATTGTTTCGTGTAGTCCAATTTTCCCAACAAACAAAAACTAAGAGGAGAGGGCAAAGTATTTCTCGCATGGGCCAGAAAGAATATGATCATGATATAATACGGGTCCATGGTGAATTTACATGCTTGAGTTGGAAGAAAATATTGAGCCTCACTGATGATTATTATAAGACCTCAAGGAATACTGGAAAACAAGAGTACAAATGGTGAAAACAATTATTCAAGTGATGAAAGCAAATGTGCAAGTGTGGAAAACAACTCCAGGAATGTTCTTCCACACTAAGGAATGGTGAAAACAAGAGGAGGACGCCCCATTGAAGATCAATGCGCCATATAGAAAGTCCTAATTCAATTAGGCATGGCCTGTATGCCATAATGGCCGAACCCCCTAAAGTTGGGTCAGTTTGTATCCCTTCCTAGTCCAAGTAGGAGTCCTAGTAGAGTCCTCCTAGTCCAAGTAGGAGTCCTAGTTGAGTCCTAGTCCTAGTAGGCGAGGTGCTTGGCAAGGAGACCTCCACCTATATATACTCCCCACCTGCGTGTGGAAGAGGGAGAACAAGTTTAAACCAAAAACCAAAATACAAACCCTAGCCTCTAGTGTGTATTGCTGCTAAGCATACTACTTGAAGTTTACCCTGCAAAGTTGTGTGATATCTTGTTATTCCATATGGGAATAGGGGGATACATGACCACTTGTGATCTTTGATTACTTGTGCAAGAGTGTGTAGTTGAGAATATTCAAAGAGTTTGATTGTTGTTGCATCTGGCAACAGGGGTCAGCTGAGTGAGAGGTCTCAGTGTAGCACTAGTTATCCGCATATCAGAAAAATACAAAAAGAGAGAGAAGCTCATTGAGAAGATTGGGCCACCCAATATCATCTTGGTATCAGATTCTCAGGTTTACTCGGTGAGCAAAGTTATCCCTAGTTTAGTTGTTTTTATTTCCTACCCAGAAAAAGGCCCACAAAAATATTAGGTTTAGTTTGTGCCAAAGCCTAGATCAACACCAATTTGCATCTACTAGTTGATGTTTCTTATTGATTTGTGTTCCTGTTTTTTTTCCTTTTTTTAGGATTGATCGTGTTCTTCTTTTTGTTTAGATCTATACCAAAAAGTTCCACCAAAAAAAAAATTGCCATCGCGCGCACACTTCCTATCCACCGCGCTCCTGTTCCTTTTTGTCCCGTTTCGGCAACAGCGATAACCGCGTCACCTAAAATCACTCGATTCCTATCCGCGCGCCGCTCCTTTTTGTCTCCATCCATACGCTATCCACACGCCGCCACGCTCGGCCGCGCTGTTTTTGCCAACCGCACCGATCCCTACCAGTATCGGAGTCCGAGCCCCGCGTTGCTCCTTCCGCAACCGACAACATCACGAAGTTCCGTTGCTCGTGCGCTGTTACCTGCTACCGGCCAAAACTGCCGTCGGATTTGTGCTGCTCGCGCGCGATTGTTTCCAATTCCACATGTCCAACGCGCGCGTTCCGTTCCGCTAACAGCCAAAAGCACCGCTCCGACCGCTAAGCGCCCAGCGTACCGTTCTGATATCATAACCGCGTTCTCAAAACGCGTCGCGGCCCTCGCGATCCCTATCCAGGTCGGAGTCGAACCACTCCGCTAGGCACAAAAGTCAAACGCGCTTGGAAATAACCGCGTCGCCTTTTGTCCTGTTATGCGTGCGTCCTTTGTCCACCCGCACACACCGGATCCACTACCGGCCACGCGTGATCACGCGTTTCTGTTTCGTGTCGGAGTCCAACCACACCGCTACGCGCCAAAACAGCCACGTCCAACTACACCGCGCGCAATTCCGTGCCACCCAACAATTTTCACCTGCACAAAATCTCTACCGTACGGTTTCAGTCTGATCTTTTGATAAGCCTTAGACACAGCCAATCTACAGCAAACTTTTAGGTCCACAACCCAAAGATTAGCCATTTTCATTACTCTTACAGGCTTCGCATTCGATCAAATTGTTGCTCCTAGTTGATTCAAAGGCCATTGAAAAAGTATAAAAAAAAGTAGAAAGAGAGAAAAAGCAAAAAAGAGGCCGAGACATACTATCACTAGTGGAAGCCTATCATCTTGGATATTTTGTGGACATTTGAGCAATCTTGTGCCTGTTTTCATAGAGTATTTGCTAGTGTCTTTCTAGTGCTTGCAATAACTCTTCCATATAATTGCTAAGCCACATTTGTCTCCCAGAGTGAGTGTGTTTCCTTTAGTATTTTTCATCACATTAGACAACATTGGAGTTGTTATTTTGGTGTTGTTAGGAATCCCAACCAAGCCCCACCAAAAACCCTGTTTGCATTGTGATACTTGATAGCTCGGATTATTCTCTTCTCACACTAAAGCACATTATTCATTGCTCCTTGTTGGTAAGTCGATCGATCCTATTCACTTTGGAACAGTAAGTGAAGCCATCTTTGCTTGGTTTTGAGTGAGTTGTGAGAGAACACCACAACCCATTGTTATTTGGTACTAACAAGTTAATCAATGGAGCTTTGTAGTTTCTCTATGTGCAGTGATGCTTTCTGGGAGGAGGATTCTAGTGGAATGCATGCAGCAAATTTGTTCCACTTCATTGCAGACATCAAGGAAAGCAAGGTTGCTATAACCCTTGATAAAGGTACACGGTATAATTTTGTTAGTCCTGAGGTTGTTGAAGAATTGCAACTGGTTCCACACACATGTGATCCATTTAGGTTACCTACATATGATGATGAACTTATTATTACTCACGTAGTTTTTGTTCCTTTAACCATTCATGGCCATAAGGAGAAAATTTTATGTCATGTGATTCCTAGAGATATATTTGTTCTCATCTTTTGTTGGGACAACAATGGTGCACTAAATATAGAGTTAATTTTGATAGCCATTATCCTGATTTACAATTATTTTGGGACAATAAGAAAAAATTTGGATAATACATGCATGGCTTACACAATTTCAAAGAATTAGACATCAACCCTTAATTTCTGCTCAAATGCTTGAAAATCAAAGACTTGAAAAACTTGAGATGCAAAGACTTGAGCGTCTAGTTATGGGATTTGTCGAGGATGAGAAGGCATGTGAGGTTGTTTCTACTAATGTAATCATGTCTACTCCTAGTGTTATTTCTTGTGATAAGCAGGTTACTTTTGAAGAAAGGGAGCCACAACAAATAGAACCTGCATCACCACTGGAGATAGTTGAATTGGTACCTAATAATTCCGAGGAGGATGCTATTGATAAAGGTGCTGATTTCGTGTTACCCCTCTCAAGTATTGAATTATGTGAACCCACTAAATTGCTAGTTGATTCTTGTGAGTTAACAAGCATAGATAGTCCACCTACATGTAATAATGTGCTAATTTAGAAATTTAATCATGTGGTGTTGATTTCACATAAAGAAGTACTTGCTAAAATACCACCTAATGATATTGTGGATTACATCATGTTAAATGAATCAATTAATGTGCAAAGTGCTATGAAAAAGATTTCTGAAATTTCATATGTCAATTCTAGCAACTATGTTTCTTCTTTCACTTTTAACTTGATTGGTGACTATAACATGAGTGAAATTTTTATGGTGGATCACATATGCATAACTTGTGATAAAGTGGCCGAATTGAACGTTGTTTTACCTTGGGTGAATCGGCTACAATTTCCTACATATGAGCATGATTTTACACATATGTTTGGTTTGCCACAATACTTGTTAAGTACATGTGCTAATAAATTATACTTCACTTATATTTGCAAATTGATTTGCAACTTTCATAATGAGAATAATAAACTTGTTAACACCTTTGAGTGTACTACTAAAAATAAATTTGATCATAGATCTTCTGTGAGAACACTTGATTTGGTACTAAACAATAAAAATGTATACATACATGTCTCTCCTTTCGATCATGATTTTATGACCTTCACTTATATTTGCAATTGTGATTGCTATTTTATGAGATGCTATGACAATTATGTGATGTTTGCATGCAAATTTCGTGGTCACATGTCATGTGAAAAAATATATGATTTGCTAACAACTAATGCACCACATTATAGATACATGTATTGTGCATACACGTTGTTCTTTTTATTTCTTCCAGTTTCAGCTTACCACAAACCGCGGACGTCTTGTCTTGAAGAAAGGGAGGATGATCAGGATATAATAGGGGTCCATGGTGAATTTACATGCTTGAGTTGGAAGGAAATATTGAGCCTCACTGATGATTATTATAAGACCTCAAGGCATACTGAAAAATAAGAGTACAAATGGTGAAAACAATTATTCAAGTGATGAAAGCAAATGTGCAAGTGTGGAAAACAACTCCAGGAATATTCTTCCACACTAAGGAATGGTGAAAACAAGAGGAGGGCGCCCCATTGAAGATCAATGCGCCATATAGAAAGTCCTAATTCAATTAGGCATGGCCTGTATGCCATAATGGCCGAACCCCCTAAAGTTGGGTCGGTTTGTATCCCTTCCTAGTCCAAGTAGGAGTCCTAGTAGAGTCCTCCTAGTTCAAGTAGAAGTCCTAGTTGAGTCCTAGTCCTAGTAAGAGAGGTGCTTGGCAAGGAGCCCTCCACCTATATATACTCCCCACCTGCATGTGGAAGAGGGAGAACAAGTTTAAACCAAAAACCAAAATACAAACCCTAGCCTCTAGTGTGTATTGCTGCTAAGCATACTACTTGAAGTTTACCCTGCAAAGTTGCGTGATATCTTGTTATTCCATCTGGGAATAGGGGGATACATGACCACTTGTGATCTTTGATTACTTGTGCAAGAGTGTGTAGTTGAGAATATCCAAAAAGCTTGATTGTTGTTGCATCTGGCAACAGGGGTCAGCTGAGTGAGAAGTCTCAGTGTAGCACTAGTTATCCACATATCAGAAAAATACAAAAAGAGAAAGAAGCTCATTGAGAAGATTGGGCCACCCCATATCAGAATATAACCCCACAAAACATTGCCACGGAAACATGACAATCATTAGCTCACAAAATAAAACTGTTAGTCGCAGAAAGAACAATTGTCCCCGGGAATATGCTCACACTTCCTATTTCTCCCTTTTGCTCCTCAAATAATCATTCTAGCAAAAATAAAAAAGCGGGACAGCACCACCTCGGAATATATCTGATAAACATTGAATTACAGTGCAAAATGGGACGTAAACATGTGCTTGGACAGCACACATCACCTGATTGGCTTACACTTTATGTGTTTTATGGAGGACCATCGAGTTAGAGCATCTCCAGTGGCGCCCCCAAAGGCCGCCCCCAAGCGTCTTCCCGTCTGAACGGGCCCCGAGCGCGCCCACTCGCGTCCCCTGTTGGGCCTTCCCTTCCGGACGCCCCCTTATTCCCATACGGCAAACCCAGCCCAACCCCGCCTCCCAGGGGCTCCCGTGGGGGCGCCGGACGAGTCGTTTCGCGCCACGGGCCCGTCCTGCCAGCGACCCTAGACGGTCAAAAACTGGCCCAAGCCGACACGTCTGCTTCCTCTGCCTCACAGCGCCGCCGCTCTCGCCCACCGGCGCCGCCGCCCAAAGTAGGCGAAACTTGATAAAAAAAATGTGCGAAAATTTGGCAAACGACTAGATTTCATTAATAGGGGCTGAATATAGGCGATTTTTACATAGGATTAGAATAAAAAGGCGACTACATGCCTAGTGCCTTGTACATCATGGTGTAGTCGGCGCCGTCGTCGTCACCGGAGTCGCCCGGCGACTCCGCCTTCGGGTGGCGCTGCTGCTGCCCTGCCCAGGGGCGCCTACATGCATTGGCGCTGGGAGGCAGGCGTTGTCGTCGTCGTCTCTGTCCGAGAGGAGGATGACGTCGCCCAACACCTGTGGAGGAGCCCGCCCTTCCCTGATGACCAGGGTCTAGCTGCGAGTCCGCCGGTGAGGCGACGCTTCCTCTGGCTCCTCCTTCACGACGGCGGGGGGAACAGGAGCGGGAGCAGGCACGGCCGTGTTGCGGCGGTTCCTCCCCCGCCTCACCTGGCGCTCGAGGTGGGCGAGGACCCGGGCGAGAGTGCGCCTGGGCTTGCTCCACCAGATGCGGCGGTCGGCGGCGTTGTTGCGGCTCGAAATGGGGCCGTGGGTGGGGACGTCGGCGAGCTTCGCCTCGAAGCGGTCCTGGAAGAACGCAGTCCAGACGACCTCGTTGGCGGGATGCCACTGAGGGTGGCTGCGCATCGCCGGAGACATCCGCGCCCGGATCTCCTCGATCTCGGCGACGCGCTCGAGCCCGGTGGGTGGCGGTGGCACAGGCACGCCGCCTGCACTGAGCCACCAGTTCCTTGGCGCGCTCATCCCCGGCGGCGAGTGGTAGTTAGCCTCGTAGAGCAGCCGCGCCTCCCAAAGGTGCAGAGTTTGGCGGCCAAACCCGTTGGCGGCCACGCTGACGAGGTAGTGTCGGTTAACCATGACGACAAGGAGGCGAGGAGAAGGCGGCGGGGAGGGGGGAGAGGAGAGAATGGCGACGAGGTCGGGTTTTGTAGCCGGGGCGGGCAAGACGAGGCGGCGGCAGCGCCATTACTTCGCCGCGTGGGCGATTGGACTGCTCCGCGCTTAGCGTGCCGTCTCGTCGAGGGGTCAAAACGCGCGGCTCCCGAGGCGACGAGGCTCTCCCTCGCTGATAGGACGGGTCCGCAGCCCGAAGGGGTTTTGTTTGGGACGCCGAGTGGGAACGGGGTGCCCCATGAGCGCAGCGCCGTCCGGACGAGTCCACAAAGGGTGGCACCAGGCGCCGATCTGGACGCCTATTGGGGGGCCCGACTGGAGATGCTCTCGGATAGTAAAGCTAGTGTGAATATGGCATCTGGAGGTACCTTTTTTAACCTAACGTTGTTGATGTTCTTCAATCAATAAATTTTTGGTCAAACCAACAAGATTGGGTCTTGATCTTGGTCAGAACAATGAATCTCCAGTGGACTATGGTTGCATTACATCTTTTGCTACATGAATTATCAATGAGCTTAGTAAAATCCTTTGTTTGGATAATTGGATTCCGTTGTTGCTCTACAAATAGTTAAAAAAAATCGGAACGTATGGAGATCCTAGAGAAAGATTTGGACGTTGATGCGGTTTAACGTTAAATTAGGAGCTGAAATGTGCACTCTGAGCATGGCATGCAACGTTTTATTTGAACTCTAAAAAAATGCATCGAGTTGAAAACACCCTAAAATTGGATATTTTCCTCCCTATTGCCCTCAAACAGTTCTCGGAAAATTTAAAACAAAAATACATGGAGCATCTATACTTCTCTAGTAATTTTAAAAGTCCCATGATTAATTTGATAATTTTCAGACTATATATTTATCTCCCAATGATTTAAAGCATCACAAAAAAATTGAAAATCCAAAAAAATAGAAAAAAGGGGGCAAACGAGACCCAACCTTACGTGTGTTGGGCCAAAAGCTTGCCCAACTAGCCACGTAGCAGTCCACATGGGACAATCTGAACCGTGTGGCAGCTTCTTTACGTTCCTGGAGCAAGGACTCCTTTGGCTGCATCCAAAAGCAGATCGGCAAGTTGGAGCGCAGGCTCCGATCAATTCGTTCCTCTCCATCTTCGGGGGAGCTGCTAGCAGAGGAACGGATGATTGAGAACCAGTTGTGTGAACTCTTCGAGAGGGAGGAGATTATGGCCCGTCAACGCTCGCGTGTGGACTGGCTCAAGGAGGGGGACCGAAATACGGCATTCTTTCACGCCCGTGCATCTGCTAGAAGGCGTACCAACAAAATCTCTGCTCTGTTACGTGCTGACGGCACTTCTTGTGAATCCCAAGATGGGATCAAAGGTATGGTCCAGGAGTTCTATGATAAATTATTTACCTCTGAGACCTGTGTATCTGTTGATGATGTTCTAGATGCTATTCCTCGGAAGGTTACGGAAGATATGAATAATGACTTATGCAAACTGTATTCCAATGAGGAGATAAAATCAGCCCTCTTCCAAATGGGTCCGACCAAGGCTCCGGGGCCGGATGGATTCCCGGCGCTCTTCTATCAGACCCACTGGAGCTTCCTCGAGGAGGACATATGCCATGCTGTACGGAAATTCTTGGAGGGACAACCGATACCAGAGGGCTTCTGTGATTCTGTGGTAGTGCTCATCCCCAAAATTGCTAGACCGAAAGAGTTGAAGAATTTCCGCCCCATCAGTCTTTGCAATGTCTTGTATAAAATCGCCTCAAAAGTATTGGCCAACCGTCTTAAGGTGCTTCTCCCACATGTGATCTCTGATTTTCAAAGTGCCTTTGTACCAGGGAGGCTGATCACCGATAATGCATTGATTGCTTTCGAATGCTTACACTCTATCCGACAACAGCATGCGAAGCAACCCTATTTTGCCATGAAGATAGATATGATGAAAGCCTATGACCGAGTCGAGTGGAATTATCTTCATGGATGCCTTTCTAAACTTGGCTTTGCAATACCTTGGATTGACACGGTTATGAGATGTGTTACACATGTTCGGTATGCTGTGAAAGTCAATGGTGAACTTACTGAACCCGTGGTGCCATCGCGGGGTATTCGTCAGGGTGATCCAATCAGCCCCTACTTGTTTCTCTTGTGCACTGAAGGATTGTCAAGTTTGTTACTCAAGAAGGAGGAATGTGGCGAGCTACATGGGATTCGTAACGGCCGCTCCGGTCCACCTATCTCACATCTCCTCTTTGCCGATGACAGCATCTTCTTTGCAAGAAGTGATCCTCGTAGTGTGGCTGCTCTTGAATCTACCCTCGACTTGTATTGCCAGGGCTCGGGTCAACTGATCAATAGAGATAAATCAGCTCTTTTCTTCGGGAAACACTGCCCGGAAGGGGTTCGACATCGAGTTAAGGGGCAGTTGGGGATCTCCTCGGAGGAGCTCAACAATTCGTATCTTGGTATGCCAACAGAGGTGGGGCGCTCGCAAATCTCCACCTTCAACTTCTTGGTGGACAATGCTTGGCAAAGGCTAAACTGCTGGTCGGATCGCCCTATGTCTCGTGCAGCTAAGGAGACCTTGCTCAAATCAGTAATACAAGCAATACCAACTTATGTGATGAGTTGTTTTCAACTCCCGGTTGCTACCTGTGAGAAATTTCGTCAACTGATCGCTGATCACTGGTGGGGCAGGGAAGATGGACGTAAGAAATTGCATTGGCGATCCTGGGGGTGGCTCTCTGCTCCCAAAGCTCTGGGCGGTATGGGTTTCCGCGACATGGTCCTGTTCAATCAAGCGATGCTTGCTCGACAGGGCTGGAGACTGCTGACCTCGCCGGACTCGTTGTGTGCTCGTGTACTTAAGGGTCGCTACTTCCCACACACTGATTTTTGGAACGCACAACCACCCCGATCTGCATCATACACATGGCGCAGCATTCTGTTTGGTCGTGAGGTTCTGAAACAGGGTGTCATATGGGGTATTGGAGATGGACATCAGGTTCGCATCACCTCTGACCACTGGATCCCTTCAACACCTCCACAACGCCTTCACACGATATCTGATATCCCAGCTGAGGCAACAGTGAAATGCTTATTGGATGAGGATCTGGGATCATGGTGTGAGGAGAATGTCAGGGCTTTCTTCCGTGATGATCTAGCGTCCGAGATTCTACAGATTCCTATTAATCACCATGGTGGCGATGATTTCCCCAGGTGGCCATTCACCAAGTTCGGCGACTATACGGTACGGTCTGGATACAATCTGCTACGCTCTGCACGCTTTACTATCCATCAGAGTCGCAATGGCCATGGAGAATCGTCGGACAAGGCCGCTGGGGAAAAATTCTGGAAGTCACTATGGTCCATTACTGCTCCAGACAAGATGAAAGTTGTGTTATGGCGCCTCGCCCATGATTGTCTCCCGTCTGGTACGCAGCTGTGCCGGCGACAGGTCCCTACATCAAATCTTTGTGTCTTCTGTAGCCGCACTGAAGGGATCGAGCACACTATTCTTTTTTGTCCCTTTGCCCATGATGTCTGGAAGGAGGTGAAACATACTTATCAGGTGAGGTTGCTTCGATCTGAATTCTTATCTCCTAAGCAGTGGCTACTTGATTTCTTGTCGAGGGCGAACAAACTTGAGGCGACTGTCTTAGCGGTCACAGTTTGGCATATATGGGAGGCTCGCAATGCTGCGAGGAATTCTGAAGAACGCTCTGATCCTCGGCATGTTGCTATGAAAATCAAATCTTATACTGAGATGATTGTGCTGCACCTCTTTAAAACTGTTCCTGTTCACAGGTGTGAGACCCCTTCGTCAAGTGCTTCTTGGTCTCCGCCGCCGCGAGGTACAGTTCTTGTTATGTCTGATGCAGCTATTTTCTCTGAACTTGGAAAAGTTGGAGCTGGGGTGGTGGTACTGAACCATGAAGGCAAGTGCTTGGCTGCCTGTACCGAGGCCAGCACTAGTAACCTGCAACCTGAAATGGCAGAGGCGCTGGCCCTCCGTCGTGCTGTAGTTTTGGCGAAGGAAGAACAGTATGTTCAGGTGGTTTTTGCCTCTGACTGCCTTTCTCTAGTACAACGTGTTAACTCTTCAGTCAAAGATCGATCACCCATTGGCGTTGTTGTGGCTGATATCAAGTATGCGGCCAGGGCTTTCATATCGGTGCAGTTCAAGCATGTTCGTCGGCATCTCAATGTAGTGGCTCATGTCTTAGCCAAGTCTTGTAAAAACTCTAGTGGTCTTTCTGTTTTTCATTCTGCTCCGGTTTGTATCCGGAAAATTCTGTGTAACTATGTTGCCTAATTAATAAAGTTGCCGATGTTCTCAAAAAAAAAAAAAAAAACTAGCCACGTAGCCGAGCAGGTCCAGCATCATCATCATGTCCAAGTAGTGTTTTACTGGTAAGGAGATGTATGTCAAGCTCCTATACATAGGATGCCACCTCATGTTGTCATTTCCTTGATCCTCGGTCGAATTAATAATCCTTCCGCTCGTTCTCCTTGATTACTTTCGAACTGTTTTCAGATGCAGTACTAGCCTTCTTCGCTAGAGACATACTATGAACTATCAAATCCAAGAAGTGATTATGCTTGGCAAGGTGATTTCTGCAAGACTTCGTTATCTCCTATCTTTTTTTTCTGGACAAACACAAGTAAATTCAAGTGATTATCAATAATAAATAAATAGGACATGAAAAGAGTTATTAAGGATATGTAAAACTGGCGTGGAATTTTCCCAACGATAGCTTTTTATTTAAAAAGGCCATGCTCAACGGGATGGTAGCACATGAGAGACAAAGTTTAAACAGGTTTGAACCTCGTCGAACGACGTCCAATGATAGACCTGCTTCTAATTTGTGACGGTTTGTACTCTCTCCGTCTCAAATTAGGTGTCACAAAGTTTAACAAAAATGATGTATCTAACACTAAATTATGTCTAGACACATCCATTTTTGTCAAACTTTGCGACACTTAATTTGATACTTAGATACATTCACTTTTATCAAACTTTGTGACACTTAGTTTGATACGGATAGAGTACTATCTTTCGGTGCTCTCTTGGTTGGCTGTCTCTAGGATGCTTCATCTCACCTATGGTGGATTTGGTGAATGATGTTTTGCGGTCAACCGATACCGCTCGGCAGGTTCCCATTCCCTCCTATATACAGGATGAAAATTAAGGTTATAGAAACCAAGTCGGTTTACACGCTAGTTGAGAAAAATGCTACTAGTAAACTACTCCCTCCGTCTCAAATTAAATGTCACAAAATTTAACAAAAGTGGATGTATCTAGACATAATTTAGTGTTAGATACGTTCACTTTTGTCATACTTTGTGACACTTAATTTGGGACGGAGAGAGTAGATTTTACATAGGTTACAGACATGTAGATGCACGGTAAAAGAAAAAGAAAAAATTGTGACCGATCGTATGGACTTTGTGGGAGAGGGCCGCATCATATTCCCTGCAGTAAGCTGGAAATTTGTCACATGAGTCTAGTAATAAGGAAAAGAGTAAAAGAATCGCGTGGTCTATAAAGTTGCCATGGATGAGCGGATTGGTCATCAACTGAAAAAATGCTAAATATTAGTCACCAAGTTGTAGCAATGTTGCACGTTAGTCATTCCGTCACACCGGCCGCTAAGATGCTGACGTGGCCGTCTGTATTTTTGCAGAATACACCCTAAGTTTTTGTTTCTTCTCACTTGTTCATCCTATAACTAAATTTCGGTGAGGCATTTCATCAAACACGTCACACGCATGACTGAGTCATTGCGCGCACGCCATCCCCATTGTCGACCGAGGACCTCAAGGAGCAACGCAGGCCTCTCCCTAACCTCTCCTCTTCTAAGCTCGTTCTCTCCCTCTCCCCATCACTCTATCAATGCGAGTTGAAACCGTCGTCACCCCAACGCCATAGCGCCACCACTGGAAGCCTCCCAGAGCTTTATCGGCGAGCCCTGAAGCTCCACCCTATCGCTCTTGTCCTCACATCCGAAGGAATCGGCCTGGGACGCCCAGGATCGACGACACCGTCTTCATCTTCTTCGTGCCCGGTCGGCCGCCGCCATGGCGATTCTCCTGCTTTGACCGGGCCCCACGCCACCGCCGTCCCTTGCTGGAGAGCGTGTGCAGCATGGTGTCCTGGGCGCGTACGTCGAGGCCGAAACCGGGAGGCAGCAACATTTCGTCGACTAGGTCTCAGACAGCATCGGACGAGCATCTTGAGAGCGGCGGCGTCGACGACCCCCTCATGCATGGAGGAGGAGCGCGAGCTCCTACTCCTAGTGGCCGGAGAGCTGGAGAGGCCGAGCGCCTTGAGCAGGGACGGCAGGCCAGAGGCGCGCAGGAGGTCATCGCGGCGGGAGGAGAGAAGGCCATGAGGACGGGATTGATGCGGGCGTGGCGGTGCTGCTGGTGTTGGTGCGGGCGTGCGACGGGCTGGGTCGGAGCCGGGACGTCGGCTAGGTGCACGAGGAAGGAGTCGAGCGGCAGGAGGCGGGGGACTGCAGTGGGGGCATGGCTGGGAGGAGAGTTAGCATAGATGGCGACGACCACCCCTTGGGGCGAACGGGAGGGTGGGTTTGTTCGGGACAGTGGTTACCTTCGGGGGGAACATGTGAACAAGCGCATCAGCGCGTTGTAGGCAATCAAGAGAAAAAGGGGAAAAAATGGATAAAGGACCTACAAATTGGAAGAAACATAATTGTAAGGGGATATTTGTAAAAAAAAAAGTTCTACCACATCATCGACTTAACGTTCGTCGTGACGGAGTGACCACTGTGTTCCAGACCTACAACTTGGTGACTAATATTTAGCATTCTTTCAGTTAATCACCGATCCGCTCATGCGTGGCAACTTCATAGAGCCTTTTACTGTAAGGAAAATCTCTAGGCGTCATTACCGGGTCTGGTCTTGTGCAATTGAAAAGAGACTTTGGTTTTTCTTTTACCTTTGTCCAAAGTGAGGAACTAGTCTCAAATCTTTGGTGCTTCATATTTTGACAATGAGGGTTGCACTTAATTACTCCCACAAAGTAAACCATCTTTCCTCGGCTCCACTCCACCTAGAGGACAGAGTCCGAACGGGTTGTTCTGACGGGCCCGAAGAGAGTGTATGTTCAGTATATACCATCGATTGTGTCCCCGATAAGGGAGGGGCTACGTATCGATTGTGGCGGGCTGTAAGGCATCCTCATGGAGATATTTTATTTTTATATAAATCTTAAGAAATATATTAAGTTAACCAGTTTTATGGAATTAGTCTAATAATGATTAAATGTCCATGTTTTATGAAATAAGTTCAGGCATATAAAAAATGGTTCATGTTTAAAAAAAATTGTATATATGGAAGGATATGTCAGAAAAATGATGAGCCTATACTCAGGTTAAGCGACCTGAATTGTTTCCGCGGGTGGATGCATCGGTCCCAGAACGGCCTGGTAGTGGTAGCCAGTAGTCGAAAAAGACAATGAACTCATGATTAAATAGATGTACGAACGGTATAGGGTCCGAGCAAATCATATTTACCGCCCGCGCAACACGCACCCAACGTAACGCTTGCGATACAAGGTGGGCCGGCCCAGCTTAGTCTTTTTTTCAGATGGTTTTATGAAGTTTCTGGAAGCTTCTTAACGGTTTACTTGCTTTTACTGTTTGCTTTTTTTGCTTTTTTCTTTTTGGTTTATCTCCTGTTTTTCAATTATTTTTAATGTTTTATTTTTCATTTTTGTTTTTCATTCCTTCTTTATATTTACGTGTCATTTTCTTTTGTTATGATTTACTTTTTTCGTTTTTCTATTTTATGTTCATCTTTAGTTTTTACATTTTTTATTTTTTGTAATGTTTTAAATTTATTTTCTTGTTCTAAAATATTATATGATTATTGTTTTTATTGGATGACAAGTGATTTATTTTGGTCCCGCGAACAATTTTGTATAACTTGTGTGAAATTTTTTGTTTCAAAGCGTGAACAATTTTTTAACAACATTTTAAAAGTGTACAAATATTTTTCCAAAATACATGAGTAATTTTTTGAAACCTTATGAGCATTCATTTATATACCATAAACATTTCTTCTTAAATATAAAAAACTTAACCTTGCAAAAAAATATTTTTAGACAACATAGGCATTTTTTTATGAACATTTATATTAATATCAGGTGATCATTATTTTTATATCACCATTTTCCACCATCGTTTTAACATAAAGTGGCAAATAAAAAACAATACAGAAAGAGGAGGGAGGAAAATATAATGAAAATAAAAAAGAAAAGGAAAACAAAAGAAGGAAAAAACAAAAGTGAAAAAGAAAAATGAAATGAAAAAACATCATTCTATTCTACCTACGCCGGGCCACAGGAGGCGCTCTTCAAACTAGTCATAGTGAGAAATAACTAAGTAGTAACATCAACACCACGTAGGCAAAAAATCTGATGTAGCAATTAATGTAGAGAGAGATGGTGGTGGTAACATAGCTAGTTACCATCATAATAAATGTTTGTTTGCATGACACCACATATATGTTACTCCCCACTATGAAGGTAGTAACATAGACTAGTAACAACATCATGTTACTACTCTTAGTTACTCCCCAGTATGAGGCATCACCACCGTAACGGAGGCTTTAAGCATCCTATTGGAGTTCCCCATCAATGTCACTTTTTTTTTGACAATCAATACCATATATATTTAAGGTAGCAGATAATACATGGTAGAGATACATAAGCTGATTACAGCAATTACAAAATAACGTTTAAAAGAACTAGCAAATCTTCGGAATCTTCAAGCTCTTTCTTCTTCCATGACACAATCTTGTACTTTTCTAAAGGTGACCAATAAACATAGAGACCATACCATAAACCTGTAAACACCAATGTGGGTTCTCCTATAATTTTTTTGAGCCGCAATGCCAAGGCTACGAGCACGCAAGCAGACATTAAAGTAATCAACCAACATCGGCAAGAGTACCAACACCAGTAATGCAGGGAAAAACAACCGAACAGCCTAATCAACATCGCTGGGAGCCGATAGAACGGATCACCATTGTCGAGGACGTAGCAGCCGGGACAAATATTGCGAGGACAATCCTCCTCGCGGCGACCATGAGAAAACATTCAAGACCGATCCGACGAAGTAAGATCTGAAAGACCATACGTAGACAAACTGAATCTTCCAACACCACCATGAACGTCGAGAAGGAGATCTCGTCGTCGGACAGCGGGTAAAAGATCACTTATTGCAGACAATTCCATCTCAATGGATGAAGAAGAAGACAACTAACAAAAAAGGCTAAACTAATCTATCGAAAACCCTAATTTAGTGGAAAGTCGACCCATAGATCAGGTTCCCCACCCCTCCTGACATCGGCAAGGCCGACCGGAGGAGAGGGGAACCAACTATGGAGGAGGAAGAAGCGGCGGCCACGCACTATTTTTCCCTGGCGGCTGTCCGCTCTAGGTCAAAGACAGCCCGATGTGGTATCTTAGAACTAATTTTTACTTTTAACACAAGCGGTAGCTTGACTCATCCCCATCAATGTCACTTAATATAGACTACATGGGCTTGTAACTCCTGCAGCAGTTGTGGGCTCCTAGGCCACTCACATGGAGGTCGTAGTGAGGTGTAGTTTTAGTTTTAGGCTCAAGGAAACTCATAACTTTGTTTCTTGTCGGGCCGGTTTTTTCTTTCTTCTTGAGATGAGAAGCTCGAGAAGAATCTGTCACATCGACCAGATTGCTTTGCATGATAACGGAACTTTGCAATAAATTTGACTATATCTGGTACGTACATGAGAAAAGTTTAAACCCCTTTTGACCCCTTATTAGAGTCCCGCCACACGTCAGTTAAACATGCCAAACATGCTTGGCAGTAGTCCGGAGGGTCAGAATGGTTAAAAGTTTTTGTACTGTAGGAGTACAATGAAAGTGATTTGAAAAATTTACACAAAGGACACAAATAACACTAGATACTAGCACTACTTCCATGTCCCATTTTCCCATAACCGGCTAGCTAGCTCCAGATGCTCTGCACCAGGGCTCGCGATGTCCAACCGCATCAACTGTTGCCGATGCCAACCACCGCTCGCGAGATTCCCCCTATTTTGTTCTTTCTCCCAGGAAGGCGAAACCCGGCCACTTTTGCCACATTTTCCTCGCAAATTAAGCCTACTTTTTTCCGAATAAAAAAGCGGGGAATCTTCTCTTCCTGCCGAGTTCCTTGTCAGCATGCATTGAGTGTATGTACTTTCTCCCTGGCAATTGAGTGAGCCGCGTGTGCTTCCAAGACGCTCGTTTGGTTGTATGTGAGGTCATGTGATGGAGGCATCAGAACTCACAGGGACGAGGGCTAGTTTATTTGCTGGCATTGCCCCCTTCATTACCCCAAAGAGCAAACTTGTTGCTGTTGGACCCATGCCAAAAGGAGACGAGCAGCAAAGGTTCCCGCGCCGCGCTGCACAGGACATTTGGCCATCTGGGCCATCCACGTACTGGTCACTGCACGGTGCACAAGCATGCGCTAGCTACTCCGGATAGCACCCGCCGGGTTCATGCCCCCGTACCCGTCCTATTTAATTTGTCGAATCTCATCTTTTACAGACGCGCGACTCAGTCGGGTTCGGGACCCCGACCGGTACCCATCTCAGGAGCGATGCTAACACATGTGTGAAATAAAACGATGGAATATTGGGATGGGGTTGACGGGAATAGCACATGTGTGCGTGTGTTGTCTTCGGTACTACAGATTCCAACGCGTGCATGTGACGTGTGGGTTGTGTGTTCCATAGCTCGTGGACGTGTGTCTAGGCATAGGATAATTAGGGATAGGATTAGAGCTTAGAGCGGATCTACGGGTCGGCGGGTACGGGTTTGTCACCCCAGACCCGCCCGTTAGACATGACAGGTCTAATATTTTGCCAAACCCTCCCCCATTTAAGGCGGGTACCCGCCGGTTTTGCGGGTTTCGGGCCATTGCCATCCGTACTAGCTACACTTCTGTCAGGGTCAAGAATAAACTTATAAATAGACCTAATAATAATTGAATGTGTGCTAGCTAGACCATTTCACAGCTCAGCAGCATCAAGAAGACAACTCAAAATTCGCAGCATTATTGTATGAAGCCATCCTGACAAGTGACAAGACTAGGGTCTAGCGCAGAAATATGCTACAGGGATGGGCTATGGTCAAAAGAGTTCTCCATTGGGCATTGTTTCAGTGTTCATCACGACGAAATTGTAGCCTACCACTAGGATAAAGTGCAAATTGCGAGGTGCCATGCCGCCGTCATGGGCGCGCGATTGGGCGGACGGGCGGTTGTTTAAGCCGTACGTTTCGGAGATCCTATTGGTGTGTTGTTGAGTACGGTGTTTACGTGCCTAAGCGCGATTTGCTCACCGCTGCTTAAGGTCTACTACATGAGTCGTTAATCAAATGATGATTTGGCCCTAATGATTGGTGCCACGAGCTCTTCGTTGTCAGCAGGCCTCGTCATTGGCTGGCTACGCAAGTACGAGCAGATCGTAAGCCGTACTGCCATTTAGGAAATTTAGATCCATCATTTGAAGCCTGGATCTTCTACGCCGCCAGCAGCACCTCTGATCTTTGGATCGCGTTAGTTGATTGTTGCCCTCTCGGTTTGAAGTGTGTTCAACTTAATCAGCTACCCTGAGTCGCGCCATTTTTTTCTTATGAACTTGAGGTGCATACAGCTAAGCAGATGCAGATCGATGGCTGGGTAAAAATATACTCGACAAAAGCAACTTGTATGGTGAATTAAGTTCATCCGATCGACATCACAGCTGCATATGCCCTTGGGCCGCAGCAAATCCGGAGCAAGTGTGAGACTTGGAACGAGAACCGATCTGAAAGGTACACGAGTTGCTCCTCCAAGTCGCCGGCTTTAATTATTCCGGCGAGTGTGTGCCCGCAATCGCCACTCGACACCGCATACTAGTACTCCGGACGAACAAGACAACAAGGAAGTATTCCTGCACCCCCGGGTAGCAGTACACATATGCAGTCACCACATGCCGGACGGCGAAATTCTCCCGGTGAAGAAAGAACCATGGTCTCCTGCGAGATCGACTCTCCACCGTTCTTTTCGCCGGTAACATCAGGTGAAACCCCCGCATCACTTTCTCATCAAAACAAAAGGTTGAAAACGCCTAAGCTAGTAGAGTACGTGCTGGGCCATCTTCGAATTTTAGATTCAGAAAATCGCCAATCGCATGAAAATCGAAACTGGCAAACGCAGAGCCGCCGGAGCCTAAATTAAGGGTGTCTCCAATGTTTATGTCTAATAGAGGGCATAAGCTGGGTCCACAATATGTGTTATAGCAGTCTAAAAACCTCACAATGCTTAAGGTCTAGTTGAACCTTAAGGTGGAGCCCACGTAGCAAAATATTTTGACCAATTGACAAATGCAAAAAGTATAAAGTAGGTGAGAGAAATATTACTTTGGTTTATTTAATTTCTTATGGCAAGGCCATAGTGGTATGGGTGGGTTTTAAGATTTTTAGTTTAAGGTCTAGTGCCACAATGTATATGGGTGGATCTTAAGATCAACTTTTTTGCTTAAGGCCTACTCTTATTTCTACATTAGAGATGCCCTAAACGGCGTGACTGCACATCGCTCCGTACATACTGTACAGGTAGCAGTAGTATATATAGAAACAACCGCAACAGTCCGTTAGGGCGTCTCCAATGTTTATGTCCAGTAGAGGCCATAAGCTGGGTCCCACAACATGTGTTATAGCAGTCTAAAAACCTCACAATGGTTAAAGTCTAGTTGAACCTTAAGGTGGAGCCCACGTAGCAGAATATTTTGACCAATTGACAAATGCAAACAGTGTAAAGTAGGTGAGAGAAATATTACTTTGTTTTTTTTAATTTCTTATGGCAAGGCCATAATGGTATGGGTGGGTCTTAAAATTTGTAGCTTAAGGTTTAGTGCTACAATATATATGGGTGGGTCTTAAGACCACTTTTTTTTTCTTAAGGTCTACTCGGGAGCGTACGGCCTGGGAGGTGGGTGGTGGTTGGTCACGTCGTACGTACGGGACCGCAACGTGGGGCGTGACAGCGAGGGATCCATCCAGCCAACGTCCTCCCGTAATTCCGTTCCCGCCATCGGCACGCCGAATGCGTCCATCACGAAAGCCCCCACCGGAGAGGCTCCAAAAACCCCCGCCGTAAGGCGACACGTGACGGTTCACGTCAGCCGGTCTTCCTTAGTTTTACGGTCGAAATGCTTCATCCAGTCGCTAAGTACCAAGTAGCTGCTGGTAGGAGTACTAAACACGGTCGTTAGTTGTTAGCTGCTGCTGCTGCTGCTGCTCAGTTTAATCTGCTTTAGAGTAGTTCGTAAACCGGTCGTTGGATCCATGCAGCTTTGTTCCGGACATGACAAGGGTCGGCGGCAGAATATGGCGTGTGGACGCCTCGAGATGAGGGCGCTCGAAAGGTAGAGGAGGAAGAATAGATGTCGGGCTCGATCGGCAAAGAGTCTACGGACGCATGCCGCTGCTCGAGCTTTCGGTCTGGATTGGACTACTGTAGTGAGCGGAAGAAAGAAGCTTTACCATGAAAAGTGTACTCCCTCCGTCCTAAAATAATTGTCTCAAAGTTTTGACAAAAGTGGATGTATCTAACACTAAGGCTCCGTTTGGAAGCAAATTATTTTTGAAGTTTTCTCACAATATTATGGTTTACAAAAATACTACAGTTTAACATACTTTGAAGTGTTTGGATCAGACAAATACTTCAGTTTTCAAAACCATAGTATCCTCAAAACTGCTGTTTTTTTGAAGTATTGTAAAAGGAGGTCCGACCCTCTTTTTTCCAAGACAGAGAAAGGAGAAAAACTGAAGTATTGCACTGCCAGGCACCGGAATACTACAGTATTGCTATACTTTGGTTTTAGAAAAAGGGAGCTTCCAAACGGAGCCTAAAATATGTCTAGATACATCATTTTTGTCCAACTTTGAGACAATTAATATGAGATGGAGGGAGTACTACACCCAGTTCCGGTGTGAGCCGTGAAAAAACACAGAATTGACCTTGGAGACAACATTCAGCACAAAATGGACCTATAGGCAAACAAATTTCGAATCTGGCCCCTTATGGTAGCGCCCAACACCGCGGCGCGGTGCTCTTCACTGCAACTCCACGGAACCCGGTGTGGTGGCTTCGCCACGTCAGCTCGGGTGCGGGTATGTAGCGCCGCCCGTCTCGACGCGATGCATTGGAGTGTAGCGCCGCGCGCTGGGGCGCGGTGCTTCGACGCACATGAAATTGGCCGGGCCCGACCCCTTCTCTCCCTGACCCCTCATTCCTCTAAGTCACACGAAGAGAAGAACAGAGAGCAGTTGCAGCCGGCGCCCCCCTCCCCCCTCCTAAATCCCACCCAAATCCGGCCGGATTTGGAGGATTTTTCCGTGGATTTGGATCCCCCTCCCTCCTCAAGGTATTTTCACTCTCATTCCCCTCAGTTTTGTCCGAAAAATCTCTCATATTTGCTCAATTTCGGTAACCGTAGGTGGAACCTTAGTTCTTGATTGATATTGAAATTTGTAGATTTCTTTGTTGTGTGTAGTAGTTGTGCTAGAGATGTAGATGTGGGAGAGAAATTTGACATAGTTGCCACCTTAGAGATCAAGTTGTGCTAGAGATGTAGATGGATGGGAGAAATTTGACATAGTTGCCACCTTAGAGATCAAGTTGTGCTAGAGATGTAGATGGATGAAATTTTGGTAATGTGGTTTACAATGTGGTGTAGTTGTTGAAATCCCTCATATTATCCATTTTGATTTGTTTGGTATATAATTGTTAAAATCTCTAATATAGGTGTATGTAATAGTTGTGTTATATATGTGTGAGAGACATATGACATGTGGAGATGAAATATTGGTATTATCTAATTTGAGAGGTGTATATTTGCGTGTTGTTTGGTTCATATATTTCTTTTAGATGAACGCAAAAAATTATTTCGATGTGTCTGTGAGACATGTGTCGTATAACTTGTTATATGGATATCAAATATATTATAATGTGTATGTGAGTAGTGGTTATTTACCATTCTAACACGGTTGCTAATTATTGCCATGTGAGAGATGTGAGAGTTGTTGTTTTGTATGAGATATATATGACTTGTATATGAGATATGTGTGTAATATATTAGGTTGTCTATGCCTATGACACATAAATTTTAGTACTCTCCGGTGTAATGTCTATGTGTGGATTATGGGTATATTTCTCTTATAAGCATCCTCTATGTCTCTTCTAATGTGTATATGAGCATCTTGTCAAATTAATTAGCATCCTCTATGTCTCTTATTAGTTTGTCTATTTTGCAAAATTATAGGATGGATGACGAGTATCTTATCGAGAATAAATATGATGTCACTCACCGTGGAATGTTTATGGCGGAGCAAAAGAGGGTAATCCATATTGACTATGTTTGTTCATATGTATCTAGTTTCCATTTTATTGTTCTAACTTGTATTTGTTCTTGTAGGTCTGCGTCCCTCTTCGTTTGTGTGCCCATGAGGCCTCACACAAGGACATGCCATACGACGAGCGGTATACGGAGTACATCGAGACACTTGGACTACTGCCATATATCTCTTTTGTCACTCAGACCAAGATGCACATGAATTCTGCTGCCATCACCGCTCTTGTTGACAGATGGAGGCCGGAGACGCACTCTTTTCACCTCCGCACCGGGGAGATGACCGTGACTCTCCAGGACGTGTCCATGATAACGGCACTCCCCATCCGTGGAGATCCTGTTTTTTTAGCACCGATTCCAAGAACTGGCGTGACGGTATGTTCAGTCTCATTGGTAAGGTTCCACCAGAGAAGACAGACCCAAGTAAGGATAGACTCTCCGCCGGCGCTACATTTGTTTGGATAAGAAAAGAATTTGGAAAATGCCCCGACGATGCTGACATGGAGACCGTTGAGCAGTATGCACGCGCATACGTGTGGTATGTCATCTCGAGGACTCTGTTTGCTGACAGTGGTGGTAGGAACGCGCCCTAGATGTGGCTGAAGGCGTTATATGTGACAAATCTTAGCTGGGGTTCGGCTGCGCTTGCGTACTTGTATCGCCAGGTAATCCAAAGAACTCTCATTTTCTAAGTGACATGTCTGTCTCGAAAAGTTGTAAACTTACTAGTGCGTCTCTATGTGCAGTTGGACGAGGCTTGCCGTAGGACCTTACCGCATGCCGGTATTGGTGGTCCATTGGTACTACTCTCTGTTTGGATGTAGGAACACTTTTCGGTGGGACGGCCGATAAGGATGAAATCGGCGCCTTGGGATGATCATGACAACCCGCTGCGTAGGGCTACATGGGCGTATTGGTCGCATAAGGTCGCGGAGTTCAAAGGTGACACAAAGAGGGAGTATGTGCGGTACACCAATGAGTTTGATGAGCTGACCCCTGAGCAGGTAATAGCTGGTAATATCATGCTCTGTCATAATGTTGTAGGTAATAGTTGTTGAGTTTTGTTCTAATTTTTAAATCTTGTATACTGTTGTAGGTGACATGGGAGATCTATGGCACTCGGGAATATTTTGGAAACACAAACAATCAGTTCGACCTGAACCCAAAGTGCCGAGAGGAAGAATATCTTTGGTTGTTGAAGGTCCCGCTGATATGCATCTGGGCAGTTGAGCTCCACTTGCCACATCGAGCGATGACGCAATTTGGTTTACTCCAAACTACACCGCCGCAATGGAATGACACAAAGTTTGCGTTACACGAGTAAGAATCTAACTTTCCTCTCTTCCATTCTAATCCATGCATTTCATAACACTAACGCTTAATATCTTCTTATGTGAAGGTTGGACCGTAAAAGGCAGAACAAGGTGCTGAAATGGGATCAACACCATAGTGATTATGTCTCCAAATGGAAAGTTAGGGTGACAAGGGCTAGCAAGAACAAGATGTATCTACGTCATCACGGCCCGTTCGAGTTAGCTGCATTCAATGCCTATCTCGCTTGGTTTCATCCACGGACTCGTCTGGCCCTATGTCCTCCTGCCTTCGAGGATATAGTCTTTGATGATGCTCAACTTCCAGATGTCGCGTCTCAGTTCAACTATAACAAGGCAGTGAGAGAGGGCCGCGGAACCGAGTTTGCACCTATGATCAACTATATGGTAATTTGAACCATTTTTTTTACGTGTTCATAATTTTAGATTCGGAGATCTAAAGTTCTTATTTTTCAGCGTAATGAGATAGAGAACAAAGCCGCGGAAGCCGAGGAAGCAGCCACTTTCCCTCGTACTAAGAAGGGTGACAGCGCCCTTAGAGCTTACGTGAAAGTAAGTTACAAATCTCCTCGAGACCACTTATGCTTTCTTTGAAGAATCACTAAGATTTTTCTTCTCAATCTCACAGCGTAGCGCCGCTCGGTTACGAGGATTAGCTCATATGCTTGATTGTCGTACCAACGACGCCGCGGAGCCGAGAAATGATTCCTCGGGCTCTCGAGGATATGAGGCCCCTTTCTGTGGCGGTGCTTCCTCCTCTAATCCACCAGATGTTGAGGTAGTAAGATTTGTATTTTTGTTTTTTTGGTTTCCTCGGGCTCTCAACGACATTAGCCGAGCAATAAGTTGTCTTTATTTTTTTGTTTCAGGTTGATGATAACCTTGGTGACGATGATACCTTGGAGACGTATGTATGTTCCTTTGGTTTACAGTCCAAGAAAAAGGCCAAGATGGTTGTGGAGGAAGATGAGCAGGAGATCGAGGAGGAGGAAGATGTTGAGGCCGAGGAGGAGGATGATGTTGAGGCCGAGGAGGAGGAGATCGAGGCCCCTCCGCCGCTGCCCCAAAGGAGGAAGAAGCTGACATGTAGGAGAAAGAATGCCGACGCGTCGTCCTCGCGCCATCCTCGCGGCAAGGAGGAGGAGATCTAGGCCCCTCCGGCGAGGAAGTTGACTCGGGCTTGCAAGGGAAGGAGGTAGATGGATCGTTCTGCACTAGTGGGCTTGTATCGTCGTCGTCGTGAACTATTTGAGATGTTTGTGGAATATTTGTGAACTTTGATGTTTCTGTAGTATTTGTGGACTATTTGTGATATTTATAGTTTTGGAGTATTTGAGATATTTGTATGTCCTGTTGTGCACTTCTAAACTGCTGGTATTCATATATTTGTGCTATTTGAACTGTCATCATATATAAAGTTGTTAAATTGTTGTTTCTGTGCAGTGGTTTGTGGGCTGGCACTAGTTACAGACCACCGCGCCCCCAGGCTGGGCGCTACCCTAACTGGCACCGCATCGGGCTGCGCGGAGTTGCCCAGTGTTGGCACCGCGCCGGGTGAGGGGGTGCTACCCTCCCTCACTTAGCCATTTTGGCGACGCGGGGGTAGCCCCCCTCGGTTTTGCTCTCTGTTAGTCCTGGAAAAACAATGTACAGACCACCCAGGGGTGCCATGCCGCGCGACGCTACCTTAACTGGCACCGCGCCGAGTGCTGCGGCGCTGCCACGCCACCGCGCCGGGCTGCGCAGAGTTGCCCAGTGAAAGCACCACGCCAGGTGAGGGGGCACTACCCTCCCTCACTTAGCCGTTTTGGCGACGCGGGGGGGTAGCCCCCCTCTGTTTGCTCTCTGTTAGTCCTGGCAAAATTTGGTACAGACCACCGCGGCCCAGCACGCGGCGCTACCATCACTTGCACCGCTCCACTGCACTCGGCGCTACCCTATCTGCCATGTACATTTAAATCTTGTTTTCACATATTTTACACACACAAGTTAGCACATATTTTACACAAGAAATGCAGTTAAAAAATGACAGGAAATTTTCACCAAACAACAAATAACAATCCAACTCAACAACAAACTAAGAATTCACCACATTACAAGTTCAAATTCGAATTCTTGCCACTTAGTTCACCGCACCTAGTTCATGATACATAGTTCTTGCCACAAGGGTCACATCACATTTTTCCCCTTGCGTTTAGCCGAATCATTCTCACGAGCCCACTCCTCTTTTGCACCGCGAGCTATATCACGTTTTTTTACCACTCCGCCTCACGAGCCCACTTCTCTTCACGTTTATTCTTTTCTTTCTCCAACCTTTCCTTCTCCTTGCGTTCCTTCATCCTCTTCTTTCTCTCCTCGTAACGTTTGTTCTCCTCTAAACGAGAACGAGTGTAAAGAACCTCCCATTCCACCTCGTGCTTGTAGTAGCTATCTTGAACTAGGTCTATCCACTTGAAGTAGGCACAAAGGGGCGGCGGTGACTATAAAGATACCATAATCATTAGCCACAACAAAAATCTCATATAATTTTCATGAATGGTAGGATATATACCTTAGGACGGTCATGTGAAGATTTTGGTTCTTCTTTGTCCCTACAATAGTTGGGACACAACCAAAACTTTCTTCCTCTTATCTCATCCCAATCCGTGGATTGCTTGGCCTTGCAAATGTCTTTGCACCAACACATGGGTGGATCTTCTTTGGGAGTGTCAAGAGCATTCTTATACGTGAAAGGCCTCTCTATCTATGAGTCCGGGTCCATACCTACAAGAATTAGTAAATTTAATTAGCACATGAAAAAAATGCTATATTCAAAATAAAGACAATAATGAAACAATTTTATGTTTTATTCATACCAATCATTTACGTCCTCGTGTACCCCCACGACCCCTAGTCGTTGTACGTCTACCACCTCTTAGTTCGTCAAACATTGATACTCTACCACCTCTACCGCCATGGTGGATACCCCCTTGGTGGCTTGTGTTACCGCCACCACCATGACTGTCATGGTGGATACCCCCTTGGTGGCTTGTGCTACCGTCTTGTTGGCTTGTGCTAGCATCATTCGCTCTCGATCTCTTGTTTCTTCTACAACGGCCACCTCTATTGTTGTGGCCTTCGCCATTGCATGCTCCACATCGGAGAGGTTCCCTCGGTTTTTCAAAATGTTGGGGGCCCCATTCTCGAAGTCCACCACGACCCCAAGCATCCATGTCATTTCTAAACCTCTTTGTCCTCCTTCTTCCCCGTGTTTGCACCTTCAAAGCTGGATCGGGCCATAGTTGGATGCCATGAAATTCCGACCACTGGGATTGGTCATAGTAAGGGTGAAATCTAGCCGCCCATGTCTCCTTGGTGGCCTCAATAGAATACTCCTCCAACCTTACCGTTAGTGGATTATTAACACCCAATTTTCGAATACGCGCCGCCGTCCTCAAATGTGAGCAAGGGAGATGAAGCAATTGAGGCCTCAATGCACGAGCACTCACATTTCTTGAGCCATACTTTGAACGCCCGACCTCCGTGTTGCACACCTCCAACTGTGGTGCCACATGTCTCATTAACTTGGTAAATCCACTCGTCGTTGTCAAAACATTGAGCAGTTTGGGAGTGTGCCTTTCTTTGCTGATATTCTATCCATTTGTGAGCTTCCGGTGGTACTTGTACTTCTTTTTCATCTTGTTTTTTCCTTCAATCTGATCATCCGTTTCCTCACTATACTTCTGAAAATACACATTCAACTTGTCGAATGTATATTGGACTATTGCTGTCATGGGCAACGCACGAACACCCTTCAAAACATTGTTGAAACATTTTGCCATGTTGCTTGTCATGTCTCCATACCTCCTACCGTCAATGTCAAAGGCTCTAGCCCACTTGTGGGTCATTACCTCGTGCCTATGTAGGAACTCTTGACCCCCTGCCGATGTTGTGAGTACGAGCAAACGGTTGTAAAATCTTGCGAAATGACTCTCGGTGAAAGCGGGGCAACAATCTTTGAGATCATCTGATAGCTCCTTATTTCCGCATGCCCTATAGAAGTTGGACAAAAAATGCCTCATGCACCATCGAAGGTGCAAACGAGGAAGCTCGGGGATATCAATCTCCATAGCGTTAAGTATGCCTTGGTGGCGGTCCGAGATGACACAAACCTCTCTTTGAGGCTCGAATATCTTGGTTCTCACTTGGTACATGAACCACTCCCAATTATCATTGTTTTCCGCCGTAACCAAAGCAAAAGCCAAAGGCAACAACCAGTCATTGGCATCATGCGCTACTACAACCAAGAGTGTGCCTTGGAACTGTCCGGTCAAGAATGTGACATCCACCGAGATAACCGGCCTACAATGCTTGAAGGCCCTTATGCATTTCCCAAAAGCCCAAAATGCACGGCCAAATACCCGGACATTTGCACCCTTGTACTCTCTAGTCATTGTGCCAAATGGCTCCACCACCACCACCATGCCCGGGTTTGTAGCCGCCATTGCTCCCAACATCCTAGGGAGTCGGTTATATGCTTCCTCCCAATCACCATACAACATCTTAAATGCGGATTGATTCGCCTTCCATGCCTTCCCAATCTTCACCGTGTAACCGAATAGTTCTTTCACCGTATCTATGATAGCTCCAATCGTATAAGACGGGAATGACGATATTTCGGTGTAAAGTCTATAGCCAATGAAATCCGAGGTTAGTTGCGGGTGAGCATTCTTAACTTCAATGTCATCGCTATCCTTGCCACCGCACATGTGAGTTGCCACACAACTTGTTATCTCCCATTGAGGCCCTCCTTTCCATGGTCTTGCATGCACAATCCATGGACACCCTTTGTTTGCCTCTTCACATTTTACTGTGTAACGCACCTTGGAGTCCGAGTGAGCCACCTTGAAAGGTCGGTAATACTTAACCGCATACTCCTTGAGCCATGTCTTCAATTCCAACAAACTTTCAAACTTCACTCCCTTACAAATACCATACTTTTGGGGATCCATATCCTTCTTTGAACTTGGCCTTGGTCCAAGCAATTTACGTGCCTCCATCCACCACGGCTTTGTCGGCGAGAATAAGATCATGGAACAATAATATACGATGATCCCGACCCACTACCTTTTTGAAAACTTCGGCTTCTCTAGCCGTTAACCCATCCTCATCAACATCTTCCTCGGGACCTTCATTATCGGAGTCATTTGCATACCATCGGTTGTAAGGCATTAGAGGATCCATGTCCTCTTGCAAACAATATGCCTCCACAACACCAACATCACTGGTATGAAGCTCATCCTCCAACTCATCGTCTTCCGATGATACATCTTGATCATCTTGAGAAGGGTTTGGAGGGTGGTTGATTTCATGTTGAGTCATTGTTGGTTGGCGCATGTCATGTTGGGCCATTGGAGGTGGACTCGATGATGTGACATACACTTCATGCTCATCAAATGGCTCGTTAGGAATAGGGCTCCTAACATCACTTTGGGAGGCACACCGGTTCAAGTCAAAGTGCATGAGAGGATCAACCTTCTTGGTGGCAAATAATTCACGAGCTTTGTCTTGAGATTCCGTCACGATCTCCTTGTAAGCACTCCAACGTGACTCGGAGTTGAGAGGCATGACCTTCCAACGAGAGTGCATCCCGGTGCCAACATTATGCCTTCCCACCAATTCAACTACATCATTTGGATCCATCCAATTTAATTCAATCCTCACTTTTTCCACTACCTCGGCATAGCTAGGATTACGATCAAACATCAACACAACCTCCTCCGGGTCATGGTCAACATTCCCTCTCAAAAAAGAATCCTTATCCACATGATGAACACTAACAAATTTCTCCATCTAAAAAATAATTACAACAACACAACAAAATTTTCTCATCAAATAAATTTATACACATTCACCATTGAATTCAAGCTACTAAAATAATAGTACCATACATCTCACTAACTACATCTGACCCTAAGCATAATGCTAATTATTTAACACTAACCATAATTAATATAGCTCACTAACTATACCTAACTAAAATCATAGTTCCTGACATTGAAATCATGTGCACACCACTATATAGCTCTCATACACAAACATTGAGCAATTCAACCACAAATTTCCCCTCATATGCAAAAGGTAGGGTTTCCTAGATCTACACAAATGCCACCTCTAATTGCAAAAATTAATTGGACACAAAGCTTAAGAATAGGGGGAATACCTCTTGCACAAAGGGGGGACCAAAATCCACCAAGTATGGACCAAGAAATTGATTGATATGGTAGTGGGGTGACTTGGGGAGTGAGAGGGGGAGAGAAAATGGGGTCAACCCGAGTGGAGGAAGAACAAGTGGAGTGGAGAGAGAGGGGAGTCGGGCTGGCTGGTTTTCCTATCTTGGGAGGACCGCGCCCTGCGCCGCGGCGCTACCCTCCTAGGCACCGCGCCGAGCGAGGCGGGGCTACATTACAGTACATGGGCCCCGCCTGGCCTACGTGGCGGGGTGCACCGCGCCGGATCAGGGGGCGCTACCCTTTGAAGCACCACGCCTTGGCGTTGGGCGCTACCCAAAAGGGTCAGATTCGAAATTTGTTTCGCTTTGGGTCCATCTTGTGCTGAACATTGTCCCCAAGGTCAATTCTGTGATTTTTCACGTGTGAGCCATGTGCGACCAGTCCTGTACGAGTGCGCCGTTTTTTTTTAACAAGGCGAGGTGGTTTAGAGCCTTTCCACTGGCACCACAAAAGGTTCATCCTATCGGTTTTATGGGTCTCGACACCGGAAACGTCCCCACTGGTCCTTATAATCGGTCCCGGCAGGCCGAAAAACTATTCGACACGTCCGGGTTCATCCCCAACTTTCGGGGCTGACTCGAGGCACTAGACGAGGCACATTTAGAGAGGTCATGGCCATTTTTTTGGACATGGCTTACCATACCATTTTCATGTTATCAAATTCAGCCTCGGTTGATAGATGAGACCAATACACACAAACTATCTCATACAGGAACGGACAGGGATACAATCTCCTTCACCTTGCCCCCGTTGAGAGTCGAGAGGAGAGCTCTGCGTCCTCCATCCCCGGGCCGTACCGAAGCCCTCATCGGCGGCGTTGACGTTCGTAGATGGTGGAGGGAAGGCCTCGGTCGTTCTGCCTTGTACAGTAGGTTTAGATGTTGCCCTCGTGTGGCGTTTTGGAGTAGGTTACCAGACCCCATCGGCTGGATCTAGTGCGCCCTCGCCTGGGTTCTCTTTGCTGCCCTCCTTTTCTTGACGCGGTGGTGGGTGGAGGAGATCGAGGGAGGCATCTCCGTCAATAAAGCCGTCCTACACTCTTGCTGCCTGGTGTGGCTACTGGGGAGCGTCGGACATACTGTGGTGTCCCGCTTTGGTGCCAAGCTCCCAAGGTAGGAGACGTACTGAGGGCTAGAAACCGAAGGCGGTATTTCCAATAAGCTCCTGGTTCTTCGTGGTTATAGTGGCGGTGGTTGGAGTCCGGAATCCCCTCGTTGGGGATCTCTCTTCTCTGGCTTGTTGCTGCTTTGATCTGCGTCAGGGGAGCACCGTCTGGTTCCCTTGCTGCTCGGTGTTAAAGCCGGAGATGGCGATTCCTCTTTTCCTGGCTGGTCGTGGTGGCGAGGGGTGGAAAAGGAACGACGGGCTCTCTTCTTGCTCTGCAGGGTGGTGGTTCTTGCTGCAGCTCTATGCGAATTACATCGGGGCGAATGGTGCCTCTATGGTCTTTAGCCGGCATGGCAGCCCGTCTTTCTCCTCCTCGACGGAGGTCTTCTAAATCCTGCACCGGTGCTCAGTCTCCCGGAATAGCCAAATGGTTCGTCCCCGGCTGTTGCGTGTCTGTCGTTTGCAAAGATTCTCCGCCGGACAAGAGCAAGCTCCTCTCTGTATGTTCGAGGTCGCCGGCGACGACTGGTGGAGACGCCCAAGGACCTGATTGCTTTGTATTTCTTAGTCCTAGGGTTTTTTCTGTATGTTTGGTGGCCTTATTTTCAAATTCTTTTTTTCTCAGTGCGATAGATGTAATTTGTATCTGCCACGTTTTTACAAGTAATGCAGCATCCGGGTCTTCCGACCCCACCCTTGTTAAAAAAACAAATAGATGAGACCGCTAAAGGGCAAACGAGATGCGTGTAATTTTACATAAATAACCTTTTGGTGCAACAAATTCACACTCTAATCTCTCGAACCAAAAAATTCAAAAAATAACCCTATTCCTTAACGCCCGCCTATAAGGCGTTATGCTCTATAGCATAACGCGAGGACATAAGGCGTTATTGACCGCGTCACCGTGGACGTGGACACCCACGTGACAGGCAACTTAACGCCCTGTAACAAGGTGGTGTGCTCCTTAACACCCTGCCGGGGGGTGGGGCGTTACACCCCTTAACTCCCTCGTCGGGAGCGTTATGCGAAGAGGTAAGTGGCAGGGACAACCACACTCCACTCCACTCTCCACCTCTAGCTCGACCCTCTCTCTCACTCCACCCCCCAATCCCTCCAAATCTTTGTTATTTCTCCGTGGAATTCGGCCTCTCGCTTCTCCAAGGTAATCTCCCCCTACCCTTTGTTTTGTCCAACAAAAATGTTTCCATTTAGTCAATTTGCTCCCATGTGTTGAAAACCCTAGAAATTGGTTCTTGTCACCCTATTCCCTAAATTGGTTATGTATTTGTTGATGTATGGAGCATATGTTGTTGTTAAGATGATCTAGACCTACCAATTTGTTGCCAAACCCTAGATATTTTTTTGTAGGGCCTATCTCTCATATGACCACCTACGAATTGTTGTGTTAGGGCGTACTTGTTAGATATTACAGCAATATAATCGCTGTTGTGGTTTTGCTTTTCTAGATGTTGTTGATACGTCTCAAAGGTATCCATAATTTCTGATGTTCCATGATATTTCATGCCTTATGCCACATGTTTCTTATACACTTTATGTCATTTTATGGATTTTCTAGGACTAACCTATTGACAAGATGCCACAGAGCCAGTTCATGTTTTATGTTGTTTTTAGTTTCAAAAAAGTTGTTCTCTAAATATTCTCGGAATTGGACAAAACAAAACTCAGAAGTCTTAGAAATTCGTCACGTACACGGAGTCCGGAGGAGACCCGGAGGGGGGCCTCAGGGGCCCCACACCATGAGGCCGCGCCCACCTCTAGCCGCGCTCAGGGGTGGTGTGGGCCCCCTGGCTGCCCACCGACGTTGCCCTCTTGTCTATTTATACCTATTAAAGGGTTAACACTAAAGATATAATCCCTTTCCACTGAAAACATCCGCAGCCGCCGTCATCGTCAACCCTAGTTCGGGAGGGTTCTGGAGCTCTCCCCGGCACCCTGCCGGGAGGGAGAATCACTACCAGAGGGCTCTTCATCACCATGCCTGCCTCCAGAGTGATGCGTGAGTAGCTCATCCTTGGACTACGGGTCTATAGTAGTAGCTATATTGTTGTTCTCTCCTCTTTATGCCTCATGTTTAGATCTTGTGAGCTGCCTAACACGATCAAGATCATCTTATTGTAATGCTACATGTTGTGTTTGCAGGGATCTGATGAATATTGAATGCTATGTCCAATGATTATCAATCTATCATGTTCTTTTCATGTGTATGTTATTTATGATCGTGCATGCTCTCCGTTACTAGTAGATGATTTAGCCAAGTTGATGCTTGTAACTCCAAGAGGGAGTATTTATGCTCGATAGTGGGTTCATGCCTCCCTTTCACTCACGCTCGAGTGACAGAAACGTCCCGGGTGGGGATGTGTTGTTCCCATTAGGGAGAAAACAACAATGCTTTGTCTAAGGAAGATTTTATTGTTTACATTGCACACTTTGGTTAATGCAATTATCTGTTGCTTGCAACTTAATACCCAAGGTTTGCTCGGATGACACTCTAAGAGGGATTATTAGTCATAGATGCAGTTGGATAACGGTCTATGTATCTTGTTGTAATGCCTGCATGAATCACATAGTAATCATCATGTCATGCATATGTACTATGGTGCAGCCTTTATATCTGTCAATTTCCCAGCTGTAATTTGTTTACCCAGCATGTTATCTATCTGTTTTGGAGACACACCTCTAGTGAACTGTGGACCCCGGTCCATTTCCTTACACTGATATACAACCACTACAACCACTGTTTTCATGTTGTTTCACTACTGCAATTATTGTTCTCTTTCATCTACTGCAAACAAATACTATTTTCCACACTCTACGTCTAATCCTTTGTTTTAGTAAACCGGTAAGATTGACAACCTCACTGCTTCGTTGGGGCAAAGTAATTTGATTGTGTTGTGTAGATTCCACGTTGCTGGTGAACCGGTAGTGCGCCCTGCCAACATCAAATGCATCAACTTTCGGAAGTGATTTTTCTCCTACAGGTCGATTCAACCTTGGTTTCTTTCTGAGGGAAAACTTGTCGTTGCACTCTTTGAAAGGACATGTTTCCTAATCCTAGTTTTTGATGTTGGTTACAACACTTGGAAGTATTTGACCATTGTGCTTAAGTGTTCTAGGGAACAAAATGAAAAATATACAAAGCTATGAGAGCACAAAAATGGAGAAAGAAAAACAAGTCAAAACACTTGTTTGTTGAAGAAAATGGTCAAACAAATAAGAAGGAGGAATAAGAAATTGAAGGGAACAAGAGGGGAAGAAAAACTACCTGGCCGGCCTGACCGGACCTCAGGCCGGGGGGTTCTGTTAGGTGGTCGGCCTGACAGACGGACTGGCAGGTCCTCAGATCGGGGGGTTCTGTTAGGTGGCCGGACTGGCGGCCAGCCCAGGCCGGGCTCGAGGTCGGGCTGTTCTGTGTGCTGGCCGGCCTAGCAGCCGGCCCAGGCCGGGCTCCCTGCACGCAGGCCGGCTGGACTCTAGGCCGGCCACTCTGCGCAGCACAAAGATATCCCCAACGGCGACTTTCTTCCCCCCACTATAAATAGGACTTGTCTCCTACCTTTTGGAGTTGCCAAACAAGCATTCTCTCTCCACCATTGTTGACCACCTCCAAGCTCAAGGTTCTCCCCAAATATCCAACCAAAGCCATTAATCTCTTGGGATTTGGAGGAGAAGATCTAGATCTACAACTTCACCAAGCGGATTCGTCATCAACCCACTCATCCCCTAGGGATCTTGTTGTTCTTGGTTCATTGCAGCCAAGAACCTTGTTTCTTCTAGCTCATTGGAGTTTAGAGCCTTGTTGTTGTCCCCGAGGCTCTTGTGCTCATGGATCTTGCTTCCCGGTGTCTTGGTGGCTCCGGGGATTTGGTGAGGACCCTCCAAAGTTGTGGAGTGTGCCTCATCCTTGTAAAGGTTCTAGTTGTCAACCTCAATGGCAACATAGTGATTCGAGCCTCTCCATGTCCGTGGAAGGACTCGAAGGAGATACGGTGTGCCATTTTAGGGCTACTCGGCGTTCCACTTTGGTGGCACCGCACCGCTCCAACGGAGATTAGCTTCCATTGGGAAGTGAACTTCGGGATAAATCTCCCGTCATTGTGTTCGGTTATTCCTCAACTTACCTTTCCTTTTTGCTACTAGCTTAGTCATAAATTACCTTGTGCTAGTTGTACTTGCTCAACATATAGGATTGTTCACCTAGTTGCATAATCTAGACAATCCATATTTGAGCACTACATTGTTAACTCGAAAAAGAAGCTAAAATTTGTAGTTAACCTATTCACCCCCCTCTAGTTAACCTCTCGATCTTTCAGTTGGTATCAGAGCCTCGTCTCTTTATTAAGGGCATTACCGCCTAAAGAGGAGGAAAGGATGGCTAATGAACCCGTCACCATGGAGGGGATTGAAAAGCTAATCCAAGCTATGATTGATAAATCCGAGAAAAAGATGGAGGGACTAATAAAGTAATTGGAATCCTCATCTAATCAATCTAAAGAAAATGTTGTCTTAGATGAACATGGAAACCCCATTCCATCTAAGGAAGGGTCCGCAACATCGGCACCCGGAAGTGGTAGTGGTGGTAATTCTTTTGGTTTTGCTTATAACAATGCTCCAAATGTTCAACATCCACATGTTAATCATCTTGGTCCACCTCCTATGGTGGATAGGCATCGTTTTACTAATTGGAAAGCTTCCATGAAGTCTTACATGTGCAGTTCTTCAATGCAAATACGGAGAATTGTTGAAAAAGGGTATGAGCCAAAGGATCCCTTGAACTTAATCTCAAGTGACATCATAGATGAGAAACTCAACGCTCATGCCTTGCACATGTTGGAGAAGGCAATGGAAAAGGAAGGATTTGAGCACATCCGGTCCTTCTCAAGTGCGAAGAAAGCTTGGGATTACCTTGTTGATATGTTTGACGGTAACGTCAACCTTCAACGATCCAAGAAGTCAATCATCCAAAGACAAGTTGAGCACTTCCATTTGGGTGATGGAGAGAACATTGAAGACATGTTTAGAAGACTCAAGGCTCTCGTAAATGACATGAGAGATTGTGGATTCAAGGATTGTACGGATAATTGGGTCAAGGAGAGATTTTTACTCACCTTGATCCCATACAATGAAGGCATGGTGATGAATGTGCAATCAAGGGACGATTACTTGGATCTATCCCCCAATGATGTTTTGGGTCTCTTCCTCACTCTAAAAGTCATGAAGCAAACCTCCGATGATGGCATGGCTCGTTTAAATGGAATGAAGAAACCATATCTTGCTTTGAAGGCTAAGGCCATCCCCTATGAAGAGAATGACTCAAGTGATGATGGTGGATCCACACATGAGGTCTCCGAGAAAGGGATGAAGACATCACATGAAGAATGCTTGGCCCTTGCTGAACACAAGTGGTGGAAGAAAGGAGATTTTAGATCAAATGCCACCAAGAACAAGGGAAAAGAAGTCTCAAGCGTGAAGAAGGCAAGGACTTGCTTCAATTGTGGATATACCGAACACTTTGTTGCCGAGTGCCCCTTCAAGAGTAGAATTGAAAATGGTGGAAGACTCATAAAGAAATCCACCTTCATTCCCAAGTCCAAGAACTTCATCAAGAGAGGCCCTCCTAGGTCAATGATTGCAAAAGAAGTTGAGTACACGTCCGGTGGTGAAGAGAGTGATGGTGAAGGTGAACAAGTAGGTATGGCGGCCATGGCTAGGGGAGTCGTACCTCCTAACTTAAGCTCTCTCTTCTCCAACCCTAATGACAACAAGGGTCCCTCGAGTCACAAGTGCTTCATGGACAAGGGTATACCCCCAAAGGTGACTCCTACACTAAAACTTGCAAACTCTTCTACTCCTTCACTATTAAATTGTGTCGAGGAAGACCCCTTGACAAACTTTGTGGAGAAACTTGAAGGAGAAACTAAATCTATCTTTGTCTCTCTCATGGATCAATTAAGTGAGGCACATGTCCTCATTGATGAACATGAGGAGAGAATAACTTTACTTGAAAAGTTTGCTCGTGATGATGCTAGTAAAATTGAGGAGCTTGAAAAAGCTCTAGATGAATCACGTTGCTTTAGAGAAAGCATATAGGAAACCTTTGGAATTTACATAGCTAAAGCAAAACTTGATTGTGAGCATGCTTTTGCTAAGGTAACGGAATTCATGGCCTTAAATGATGCAACTAACCAAGGTTACAATGAACTCATTAAGGATTTTGATAAGCTTAAAATTGATCATCGAACAATTTCAAATGAGCTCAAAACCTTAAAAGGGTTAAAAATGTGGACGAACACTCTTGTATTACTAACCCTTTGTGTGTCAAGGCAACTCTCATTGAGGATAACAATAGGTTGAAGGAACAACTCAACAAAGGTCTTGCCACATGCATTCAAGGGCAAAAGAACCTTAATGATCTTTTGAGTAATCAAAAGAGAGTTATTGACAAGGAAGGTCTTGGTTTTGGTTCAAGTTACAAGGTGGCCTGGCTACAAGAAGAAGTCAACTCCCTCCATTAACTCTATTGTTTTTGTGAAGGAGGGGGAGTTGTCTAATGATGAAGATGAGTTTGATATAATTGCTAAGAGTATTGTTCCTAGTAACACTACTACTCACAACAACTTTGCGGGAAAGTACAACCCATTTTATGTGCTTCTTAAATCTATTGATGGTCATGTTTATGCAAAATATATTGGCACCTCATATGGTGATTATTACAAGTATGCTATTTGGTTTCCTAAGACCCTTGTGACCAACAAGAAAGGGCACATCCAAAAATGGGTACCTAAGACAAGAAGTTGATTCATTGTAGGGTTGTGCTTCCGGAGGAACATCATGGATGATTGATAGTGGTTGTTCCGCACACATGACCGGAAGCAAGGAAGTGTTGAATGATTTAAAACTCCAACTCCTCAAATTTGCTCATGTAACTATTGGTGATCGCTCACAACTTAAGGTATTGGTACATGGCAAGGTGGTCATTTCTCCGGATTCATCCATTGAGAAAGTCCTCCTTGTTGAGTCCCTTGGCTATAATCTTCTTTCCGTCTTGCAACTTTGTGAATGCAAATTTTTACATGTGTATTTGGGCGACATCACGTGCTTGTTCTTCACACCATTTATCTTAAAGTAGCCTTTGTTGGATTTGTGGAAAACGATATGTATATAGTGGATTTCTCGAAAGAAACTACACATATCGCCACTTGTGTAATGGCTAAATCCGACGTGGGGTGGCTTTGGCATCGCCGCTTGGGCCACGTCGGTATGAGAAATTTACAAACACTTGTGAAGGGTGAGCACGTGGTAGGACTAACAAGTGTGAATTTTTCCAAAGATCTCCCTTGTAGCTCTTGTATTGCCGAAAAGATGCATGAGAAGAATCATCCCAAGACATCAATAATCTCCACAACAAGGCCCTTTGAGCGTATTCACTTGGACTTATTTGGGCCTCTCACATATGATAGTCTCGGTGGCAAAAAGTATTGTTTGGTGATTGTTGATGATTATACAAGATACACTTGGGTATTCTATATAAAGAAGAAGAGTGAGACTCAAGAAAGGTTCATATCTTGGGCCACGGAAGTGCAACACCAATATGACACCAAGATCTTGTCAATTAGGAGTGCCAATGGGTCCGAGTTCAAGAACTACACCATGGATGAATTCTTGAGTGAAGAGGGGGATAAGACATCAATATTCCGCTGCGTACACCCCTCAACAAAATGGTGTAGAGGAGAGGAAGAATCACACACTTATTGATATGGAAAGAACTATGATGGCCGAGTTTAAATCCCCATATAACTTTTGGGCTGAAGCCATCAACACCGCTTGTCATCTATCTAACCGACTCTTCCTTCGCCCGATGATTGGTATGACTCCATATGAACTCCTAACCGGTAACAAACCCAACCTCAAGTATCTTCGAGTTTTTGGGTGTAAATGTTAAGTTTACATTAAGGGAACTAGATTGTCTAAGTTTGATCCTAGAACTTTTTAAGATATATTTGTTGGTTATGCCACGAACTCTCACACTTATAGAGTCAACAACATATCCACCGGGTGTGTTGAAAAATCTATGAATGTGGAGTTTCATGAGGATAATGGCTCCCAAGTGGAGCAAATTGATTGTGATGATGTAGGTGATGAACATTCCTCCATAGCCATAGGAAGAAAGGGTATAGGTCCACTTATACCCATTGAGGGACACCTTGTGGAAAATATGGATGGGACTAGCTCTACGCAAGTGGAGCCCTCTACATGAACCACCAATCAAATGGTAGACCAAGAACAAGAACAATAACAAGACCTTGAAGTGGATACCCCTCATAAAGAAAGTGATCAAGATCCACCCAATGATAATGGTGGAAATAATTTTGGTGGTGCTTCACCAAGAACTCCACTCCGGATGGATCATGGTCTTGATGAAGGAAATGATGAAGATATCCCTCCAAATGAGAATGCCGATGATGCCCTAGTTTGCATCATGACTCGTCAAGCCTCAAGATTGCAACAAAAGTCACATTATCAAAAGAATATTATTGGTGGTTTGGGAATAAGTGTCTCCACTCGTGGACAAGTGCTCAAGTTTTGTGGTATTCATTCATATGTCTCTAATGTTGAACCCATCAAAGTGTATGATGCTCTTGAAGATGAAGATTGGGTTCAAGCCATGCATGAAGAGCTCCATAATTTTGAGAGAAACAAAGTATGGTCACTAGTGGAAAGACCCAAGGATCATAATGTCATTGGAACAAAATGGGTGTTCAAGAACAAGCAAGATTCTCATGGGCAAGTGATGGCTCCCAAGTGTAGGAGATCAATTGTAGTACTTTTCGAATTAGAAAGGTTGTCGAACCCACGAGGAGCAGAAGGACTGGTAACTAGAATAGCAAAGGAATAATAAAAGCAACAAGTGTTTTTGTGTTTTAATTGTGTAGTGCAAGTAAAGTAAAATGCGGAAAGTAAATTGCAGCAAGTAGTAGGTCTCAATGAGAGACAAAGCCCAATCCTCTAATGCGCAAGAGGACAAGCTAAAGTGTGTGTTTGTGTCTTATATGTGGAAAACGTTCCCGAGGGCTGCACGGATTTAGCTGGCATAGTGATTCATTGCATAACATGTTTGTATATTGTCTAGTTTTAATCTTCTTCGGACGGAGCCACAAATAGGAATAGATAAATAAATAAACTATCACCCTTATGATGGATCACGTGGCCAATTAAATGACAGCACGAGAATTATTAAGACATGATGTCCCACCATAGCCTTATGCTCTAAGGTCCCCGATACAAGTACCCTCATAATGCAATTCAACGACTCTGTCTCAAGTTCCTGTCACCTAAAGACATCATCACGTCGCTACACTACGGTGTTCTCCTATGAGCCCATGTAGGTGAAGTGTTGTATAGTCGACGTTCGTACAACACCATCATATAATCACATAAAAGATAAATACTAGACCAAATAACAACTCATCTCATGTAACAAATCATTGCCAATTCATCCTATGCCCTCAGGAACATGCAGGAACTACTCACAACGTGCAAACATGATCATGTATGGTGACATATGTGGTACAACACAATCTGAAACAATGGATCCACCACCAAATAATGACAAGTACTCAATCCCAAACATGCAACGGAGTACAATAACACGTATCTAGCGTGTAGCAATGATCAAACTATGAGGGGAACGGAGTGGATCACGGTGATGGTGATGGTGGAGATGCAGGTGCTGGTGAGGATGGTGATGGAGATGCCTCCTCCCACGCCAAGGAGGAGATGGGGATGATTTCCCCCTTTTCCGGAGCTCCGGAGCAGCAGGATCTGTCTCCCCCGCGGAGAGTTTCGCCGCCCTGGCGGCTCCGTCTCGTCTCGGGAAAATTAGGGTGTTCCTTTTTGGGGAAGACGGAGTCGTCAGCAAAAAGACCTCGGGGAGGAGGTGCTGTGGGCCCATTTGGGGGCCCCACACGCAGCCAGGGAATCTGGCCGCGTGGGCTACCCCCTTTTGGGCCTCCTGGCCCTCCTCCTTTGTGTCTTGTGCCCACGGCCTTTCTCCCGAAGAAAAACTGACAGGGTTTCTTTCCTTTCGCAATTTGGATACCTGTAGCTCCTGAAACATCAAAAACATGGAAACAGGTGTTTTCTGGCACCCAGAAATTAAATACCAAAAATAGGGAATTTGTAGGAAAGTCCCATAAAATCATCTAAAACATGCAAAACAATGACATAACATTGATAAAACATCCCAATAATGCCTATATGGAGGGTATGAATGATGATATAAAATGCACGTATCAACTCCCCCAAGCTTAAACCTTTACTCGTCCTCGAGTAAATAAGGACATAGATCATTACATGCATCAATAGACGTATGGTTGATAAATAAATACGGGCATTGTATCATCATCATGTTCAGTTATAATGCAAGATGAATGAATAGAACTCATACACATTAGGATAACATATTCGAAGCTCTAGCAAACACCCCATACTTTTGAAAGCAAATAACCATTGTATGTTGGACAGTCGAATTATACTCTTTAATTTGGAGAAAGATAAATGAGTAGAGGTAAAACATGATCAAGTCTCATTTAGTTTCCAAACTATTCATCTTAAATTACTAATTGTAATGTGGCATCCATTGGGCTAAGACTCTCATTGCCCCTTTATCATTAGCATCTTAATTTATGAATGTTGAAGTAATGTGGTTGACAAGGTGTTGGTTGAATGTCTCATGCCCCGTGAGTCTGAAAACCTACTCCATGATTACTCAACTTAAGATTCCTAATAAGCTTTGTACAATCATAATAAGTATTAATGACATCATAGAGAATTGCAAAGAGGTACCTCTTGCCCCATGACATAGAAACCAGCCCATGTCACAATAACAAGATGAACAAACGGAGTAGACTCATCATCCTTTTTTATTTCATTCACTATATGCATAGCTTCTTATTTTATTGTAGGATGTGTTTGTAGAGTCCACTCTAGCTGTAAGTAAATTTCCACCATGATCAAGCATGGCTTGGGTTAGCGGCCCAATGCAATTTCTCTAGTCAATATACTTACTCATCAAAACTTACTATTCCTCTATTTCATTTCGGCATGGCAGGAGTCCAAAAACAAAAGCACATGACATCAACTAAATATAAATTTCTTTGTGCAATGTTGAAAGCTTTTCACGTGATGCACGTGTTAGCCAACTCCCAACCAAAATCCTTGTCAAGCACAAAACTTTTAGCTCCCATTAATGGGTCATGTTTGTTAAGTGCAATAGAAATAAATGTGTGCATTCAAAAGTTCGTGAGAGTCTTATCCCAAATTCAGCCCATGCCAATTAATAACATAAGCATCTTAATTTAGAGCATAAATGAAACTATAACATGGTGAACATGCTCAGAATAGCCATTAAGATAATAGATAGATAGTGGATTTATGTCATATTGAGATAATTCTACAATTGTCCAACACACTCAAGTTAATTAATTTCAAGGCAAGATGTGATTGAAACCTCTAAATATGCCATGCTCATTTGCATGAGTGTTACCCATAAATCCCCAAAACAAGGGAATCATGGATGACACCATACTTTATTATTCATTGATAAACCATAAGACGGGGATGCATGATAATGCTCAATGAGCTCACTCAAGCCTAAACGAAAACGATACTAGATAATAAAAGCAAGACACACCAAAACTAGATAGACATGATAAAGCTAATAAAAGACGGGGGATAGGTGTAACTCCCCCAAGCTTAGATGGTTGCGGTAATTTCTTCATTCTCCCTTCTTCTCGTACTCAGCCCACCACTCTTTCTTCTTCTTCTCTTCATATTTGTCTTCAAGCTCTCCAATGATGCGCATCATGAGGTTATAGGCTTGCTCAAATGCTCCTGCAGATTTTCCCAACCTTTCCATGAGGTCCTTCTCCACCGTCTCCTTGGGAGTTTTCCACTCCGGGCTTGGTGCTTTCTTCTTGGGAATAAGGTGATCCCAATCTCCAGTGCAATTCTTCTCAGTGGGAGTTTCCCTGCCAATAAGAGGAGAAACTGCGTTTTTGCTAGCAAGTGAGTGACTTGGAGCCTTCCCTCCGGTGCTCATACATGCGGACTGTCTCTTGTTTCCAAAAGACATGTTCACCCGTACGCCAGCAACAAGGATTGGTGATGGAGGTGCTGTTGCAAGAGGTGGTATGTCGAAGATGGCCTCGTCATCTTCCTCGTCAGGTTCTTGATCCATGATCTCGCGAAGCTCCACGTCCTCGTCATCCGAGTAGTCCTTCCTCTTCCTATTCCTCCTGTGGATGGATGTGGGGCTGTTGCCCTCAAGCTCATCATCATTTTTTTTCCATGGAGGTGCATTGGTAGGAGTCTCCTGAAGTCATGTCTTGGAAAACCTGACAGACAGAATAGACAAAACAAAGATCGTGCGATAACTCTCGGTGCGGGATTAGATCGACAAAAGGGGGTATATATTGATGGTTTTTGGGGTAAGACGAAGCGTCGGAGTCGAAAACGAGACGAAACGGGACTCCGAGGTGGAAAAGGGGTACCTCCACGCGGCCAATGAATCTGGCCGCGTGTGGGGTCCTCTTTTCCCCCTCGAGGTCCAATTCCTTCCAATTTTCTTGTCCCACACGTTAATTTCCATAAAAAATGAGTTCCGTAAGTTTTCACGCAATTCCGAGAAACTTCCAAACACAATAATTGTAAATGGTTGAATTTGGGTTTCTGAAACTGCAGGATCCCTTACAATTACCTCTTCCGGTGTCATTAACTTTATCTTCTCGATGGTTCCTATGAAGCTCTTTCATGCAATATAATTTTTTAGGCGTTGTCCATTGACCACATGAGGTTTACCTTTCATATCACCGTGAAGACGGATGGCCCCCGAACGGTATACCTCCTGTACTACCAATGGACCCTACCATTTTGAAGCTAATTTCCCTGCAGAAAACTTAAAACGAGAGTTGTACAATAGGACTTGATCACCTACTTTAAATTCCTTTCTTTTAATTTTCTTGTCATGCCAAATTTTAACTTTCTCTTTAAACAATTTTGCACTTTCATATGCTTCATTCCTCCATTCATCTAATAGATTTAGGTCAAGCAATCTCTTCTCCCCCGCTGTTTTTAAATCAAAATTTAATTTCTTAATAGCCCATCTAGCTTTATGTTTTAATTCAACGGGTAAATGACATGCTTTTCCATAAACCATTTTATAAGGAGACATACCCATAGGATTTTTATAAGCAGTTCTATAAGCCCACAATGCATCATTAATTTTAAGTGGCCAATCAGATCTAGCTTTGTTTACTGTTTTCTCAAAAATAAGTTTAATTTCCCTATTACTTAATTCAACTTGTCCACTAGTTTGAGGATGATAGGGTGATGCAATTCTATGATTAACATTATATTTTCCAATGTTTTTCTAAGAACACCATGCATAAAATGAGATCCACCATCAGTAATTAAAAATCTAGGAACACCGAATCTAGGGAAAATAATTTCTTTAAGCATTTGCATGGCTGTGGCATGGTCTGCACTCTTAGTAGGAATTGCTTCTACCCATTTTGTAACATAATCAACAACAACCAAAAATGTGAGTATGTTTTGTACTAGATGCAGGAAATGGTCCCATAAAGTCAAAACCCCACACATCAAATGGTTCAAGTGGTAATGTATAGTTCATATGCATTTCATTCCTTCTACCAATGTTTCCTACTCTTTGACATTTATCACAAGTTTTAATATATTCAGCACAATCCTTGAATAGAGTAGGCCAATAAAAACCACATTGTAATACCTTTGCTGCAGTACGATCTCCTGCATGGTGTCCTCCATAGGGACTGTCATGACAATCTCTTATAATAGCCAGCCTGCTGTTCATGCTCAGGTACACGACGTCTAATAATGCCATCAACACTTTTCTTATACAAGAATGAATCATCCCAAAAATAATATCTAAGGTCATAAAAGAATTTCTTTCTTTGCTGGTAAGTAAATTGTGGTGGCATAACTTTCCCAACAATAAAATTTGCATAATTAGCAAACCAAGGAGATGCAACTTTAGCACTAGAAACACTAACAAGGGCAAGTTGTTCATTAGCAAAACTATCATTAATAGGAATAGGATCATCAGGTATATTTTCCATTCTAGAAAGATGATCAGCTACGGGATTATCTTCTCCTTTCCTATCTACTATGTGTAAATCAAATTCTTGCAACAAAAGTACCCATCTTATTAGCCTAGGCTTAGCATCTTTCTTATTCATCAAATATTTAATAGCAGAATGATCAGAGTGCACAGTGACTTTTGAATCAATTATGTAAGATCTAAATTTATCACATGCAAATATTACCGCTAAAAATTCTTTTTCAGTTGTAGCATAATTTCTTTGAGCACCATCTAGTGTTTTACTAGCATAGTAAATAACATTCAATTTCTTATCAACCCTTTGGCCTAAAACAGCTCCAACTGCATAATCACTAGCATCACACATAATTTCAAAGGGCAAGTTCCAATCAGGAGGTTGAATAATAGGTGCATTTATTAAGGCTTTCTTTAAAACATTGAAGGATTCTATGCAATCATCATTAAAAGAAAACGGAACATCCTTTTGCAAAAGATTGGTTAGAGGCTTTGATATTTTAGAGAAATCTTTAATGAACCTACGATAAAAACCTACATGACCGAGAAAACTTCTTATACCTTTGATGTCTCTTGGATATGGTAATTTCTCAATAGCTTCCATTTTTGCTGGGTCAACTTCTATTCCTCTTCCAGAAATACGATGCCCAAGAACAATTCCCTCTGTTACCATAAAGTGACACTTCTCCCAATTAAGAACAAGGTGTTGGTCTTCACAATGCTGCAAAACTTTGTTAAGGTTGAACAAGCAATTATCGAAAGAAGTACCATACACCGAAAAATCATCCATAAAGACTTCCACTATCTTTTCAATATAGTCAGCAAATATAGCATTCATGCATCTCTGAAAAGTAGCAGGCGCATTACATAAACCAAAAGGCATTCTCCTATAAGCAAATGTACCATATGGGCAAGTAAAAGTGGTCTTTTCCTGATCATCACTATGAACTGGAATTTGAGAGAAGCCTGAATACCCATCTAAATAACAAAAGTGAGAATGTTTAGATAATCTCTCTAGCATTTGATCAATAAAGGGCAATGGATAATGGTCCTTACGAGTTGCTTTATTTAATTTTCTATAATCAATGCACATTCTATAACCAACAACAGTACGTTGAGCAACAAGTTCTTCATCTTTATTAGGAACCACAGTAATTCCACCTTTCTTAGGAACACAATGAACATGACTAACCCATTTACTATCAGCTATAGAATAAATAATACCAGCCTATATGAGTCGAATTACCTCCTTTCTTACCACTTCCTTCATTTTTGGATGTAGACGGCGTTGGAAATCAACAACAGGTTTAGCAACTTCTTCCAAATTAATTTTATGCATACATAGAGCTGGACTTATGCCCTTAAGATCATCAAGAGAATAACCAATAGCCTTACGATGGGCTTTAAGCACATCAAGTAATTTATCTTCTTCCTCAGCTGAAAGGTTAGCACTAATAATAACAGGATATATATTTTTCTTATCCAAGTATGCATATTTCAGATTTTCAGGCAAAGGCTTTAATTCAAAACTAGGATATCCTTTAGGAGGTGGGAGTACTCGTAGATTATCAGGTGGGATATGCAATTGTAATTGTGGAGGTTGCTGCCATAATATTTGTTCTAAAGCTTCTTTTTCTGCATCATTAAATGGCTCTTCCTGATTAAGCATATAACGTTCCACCACGTCTGATGAAGCTACAGCTATATGAGCAAGAGTTTCAATTATATCTTTAGATTTTGGTTCTTTCTTAGCAGGTTTATCAGCAAATTTAGAAAAATTAAATTCAAGTTTCTCTCCAGCACATTCAATAAACACCCTTTCTCTAGGCAAATCAATTTCAGCACCAACAGTATGTAAGAGAGGTCTACCAAATATAATAGGACAGAAAGAATCTTGTGGACAACCAAGCACAATAACATCAGTAGGATATTTTATTTTCCCTACCAATACTTCAACATCTCTAACAATTCCAAAGGGACTAATATAATCTTTATTAGCAAGCTGAATGGTCATACCTGTTTCTTCCATGGTGATAGGATCAATATCAGGCTTAATTTCTTGATAGAGAGAATATGGAATGACACTAATGCTTGCTCCAATATCACATAAACCATGATAACAAGAAGTCCCAATAGAGCATGATATAATTGGCTTACCAACTTTGGATGAATTCCCTTTAATAACTTTGGTAGCATCTTCACATAAATAAACATCAACAGGATCTTCTTCATTTAATTGCTTAATAATAGAGACTTAGTTCTTGACTTCCACCTGTTCTTTAGGTTGAGAACATCTCTTTCTACTTTTGTCAGCAACGGCAATAAGCAAATTCTCTTTAACTTTTTCAGGATAGGGAGGTGGTTCAATATATTCTTCTATTACTACAGATGACACTGGTGTTTCTTTAATAAATTTAGGGACAACAATAGAAGATTTAACAGGTTCAACATAATAATCAAAGCCACTTTTAGGAATTCGAATGTGCTCAGCAAATTTCTTAGCTATTTCAATTGCAACATATGGATCAAGACCAAAATCTTTAATAACATTCTTGAACAAAATAGAACTAGAGAAACTTTCTACACATGAATATGAAAGTGCATTTCGTTTTCCCAGTGTTTTGTGTGTTAGTTAACAATACTAAGTACATTATTTATCGAGGTGTTTAGTGTGCAGGTGTTATACTTAACATCGGCATCGAGCACTGAAAAGTCGGTGAAGTTTGGCCTGAGGTTTTTGGGACAGAACTCAACCGGATTATTCGGACCGGATTATTCATCCTGGACCGGATATTCCGGTTGCTGAGAAAGGAGCTCAAAAATGGCTAAGGACTGAGGATTTTGCATACTGGAATCAACCGGATTATTCGGACCGGATATTTCATCCTGGACCGGATATTCCGGTTACTGCGAAAAATTGCTAAGGACTGAAGTTTTGAGCTACTGGAGTCAACCGGATTATTTGGACCGGATTATTCATCCCGGACCGGATATTCCGGTTGCTGCGAAAAACTGCTAAGGACTGGAAGTTTTGAGCTACTGGAGTCAACCGGATTATTTGTACCGGATATTTCATATATACCGGATATTCCGGTTGCAGTTGAGGAAGTGGAAAAATGGCTAAGGACTAGAAGATTTGCGTACTGGCATCTACCGGATTATTTGTACCGGATTATTTCAAATCAACCGGATAATCCGGTCCAGCACTGCAGTTCTGCATGGAGCAAACTAACCGGATATTCCGGTCCAAACCTGAACCGGATATTCCGGTACCTTTTTTCCTGCACAACGACTAGTTGTGAGGAGGGACTATAAATAGCCCTCCTCTTCTTCCTCAAGATCTAGTTCTTCCCCTTAGCATTGATGAGCATTTAAGAACTCACCAAATCCCTCATAACTCCCAATCCCTCCACCCAATCTTGAAGATCTTTGGAGGATTGAAGGAGAAGGCCCCGATCTACATCTTCACCGACCCGTTCTTCATTTCCCCCTCTCTAGCTCGAGGGATCTTGCCTAGGGTTTCCTCTTGTGGAGAACCTAGGCATCTTGTTTCTAGTTGGTGATTCAAGAGTTGTTGGGAGCCCCCAATTAAGTTGTGGGTGTGTGCCCCAAGGTGTTTGTAAAGGATTTGATCCCCGCCTCAAAGGGGTTCTATAGTGGAAGGTGAACTAGGCCTTTGTGGCGAAGTTCATCGGAGAATAGGGTGAAGCCTTAGTGGCGTTGAGTAGGCCTTTGTGGCGAGCTCACACCCCTCCAACGAGACGTACTCCCCTAAAAAGGAGGAACTCGGAAATACATCGTGTCTCCGTGTGCTTCCATCGGTTACCTCGTTCCTCCCTCTCTTTACTTACTTGTACTTGTTGCATTGTTTGCTTGTATTGTCATATAGGTAAATTCATCACTAGTTGCACTATCTAGAGAATTTACCCTTCTTGTCAAGCCTAAATTTGAGAAAAATTAAAATTTGCCGTTGCACCTATTCACCCCCCCTCTAGGTGCCCATACTATACTTTCAATTGGTATCAGAGCCTCGGCTCTTCTATCGGGCTTAACCGCCTAAGAGTTTAAGTATGGGTGATGAGGATGACGCTCCGTCCGAAGGAAATGTGTCCATGAATGATCTCAATGCTTTGAGAGAATCATTGACCTCATCCATAGACACTAAATTTGAGGAGTTGCGTCTACTCATGACAACACTCCTCAAAACCAAGGAACCGGAGGTGGTCGACTCATCCCCTCCGGAAACGGAGGGTGCCAAGATTGGGGTTGATGGTGAACCACCTAAAACTGCTTCCGCCGAACAATCCTCTAAGAAGGGTGCGAGTGGAAAGGAAGGATATCATGCCGTAGAAGGCTCATATTCTCCCGATCCTCCCATCCCTTTTCCTCATATAATTCCTAGGGGAGATCCACCTAAAATTGATGCATATTCTTTTCGTGAATGGCAATACTACATGGAGACTCACTTGAACTCTTCTTGTATAGATCTTTGGAGAATCACTCGTGATGGATACAAGCCATATGATCCCAAGAATCTCACAAGAAGAGAGGTTGTAGATTGCCAACTCAATTACACCGCTTTGTCCATCCTTCATCAAGCCGTGGGCCCCAATCACATGCCGCATCTTCAACACTTCTCCACCGCCAAAGAGACATGGGATGCCCTTGTCGTCATGTTTGTTGGGAATGAAAGCATGCAAAGAAATCTATGACACCTTGACCAATGAGGCCGAAGGATTCTTCATGCGTGATGGAGAAGATCACGTTGACATGTATCGGAGGCTCAAGTCTCTTGCCACCGCCTTCTCTAATGCGGGTGCAACACATATTGATGATGCTTGGATCAAGAGGAAGTTCATAATTGCCGTGATGCCTTTCGAGGGCACGGATATGAAGAGCATTCAAGGGAGACATGATTTCTCCACCATGACCTCTACCCAAGTCATGCAAGAGTTGAGCTCCTACAAAGTGCAAACCAAGAATGCTCTTGACAACCGTGCTAGGGCCATTGGAATGCATCAAGGAGCTTCCGTTGCTTTGAAGGCCAAGGTGTTGACAAGAGAAGTTGAGAATGATGAAGATGGTGAAGAAGCATTGCCTCCATTGAAGGAACAAGAATATGATCCCGTTCTAAAGGATCTAATAGCTCTCACCGTGCAAAAGTTTTGGAACAATCCCCCTAAAGGCAAGAAGTTTGTTGAGGAGAAGACCAAGTCTCGTTATGGTAATGATGGGGCTCAAAGAGTGAGATCTTGCTTCAATTGCCAAGACAAGTACCACTTCATTGCGGAATGCCCATATGAGAATAGAGAAAACCATAGTGGCAAGCTCATCCGCAAGGACAAGTCCAAGGTTGAATACAAGAAACCTCATTTCAAGAAGAAACCTTTCAACAAGAAGACTCCTACCAAGTTTGTGCTCTTGACTCAAGAGGAGTATGATTCCGGGAGTGATGAAGAAGAAGAAACAACAAGTGAAGTGGCCGCTCTAGCTATTGCTTCCACTCCATCTTCGTCATCCCTCTTTGAATCTCCCAATGAAAATCTTCCTCAACGAGATGCCAAGTGCTTCATGGCTAAGGCCACGGAGGTATCATCTTCTCCTAACTCTAAGACCCCTAGTGAACTAGAACATATTGCTTGTCTTAGAGAGGAAGAGGAAAGAGCCTCCTTGGATCGTTTTATGTCTAACATGCAAGGGGAGACCAAGAAGTACTTTGAGCATCTCATGAGGCAATTGGGAGAGGCCCAAGAGGCCCTTGAGAAGAAAGGTGAGATTGAGAGAAGGGATGCGGATGAAATTGCATCTCTCTCAATGACTCTTGAAGAAGAGCATGATGGTAGAGTTTCTCTAGAGGATGAACTTGAAACTATTGAAACCACTCATAATGAACTTGTCTCTAAAATCATTAAGGAACGTGATCTTGCTATTGCTAAATATAAAAAGGCTAAAAAGGATAAAGTAGAGTTTGGGGTTGGTCATGGTAAACTAACCGAGGAGTTTGAAAAACTAACCATTGCTCACAAAGCTTTGGAAAGCCAACACTCATCCCTCAAAGAGTTGCATGAACAACTTCAAACTCAACTTACTCAAGCTAACCATCCTAGCACTTCTACTTCTTCTTGTGATCATGCAAATATTATTGAAGAAAATGCTAGGTTGAAGGATGAACTTGCAAGGCTCAAGGGCAAAAGCACTCAAGTTGAAAAGGTGGTGCTTGCCACCCCACAAGTGGTTGCCTCAAGCACTAATGCGGTCATTTCTAGACCACAAGTGAGTGCTCCAAGGCAACAAGTGGGCAAGCAAGGTCTTGGCTATGTAGCCAAGAAAAGGAACAAGAAGAAGAAGAACAAGAAGAAGAACAAACATGGTGCTTCGGGTGGTATTGTCATGAGGGACAACACTACTCGTAGCTCCTCCGCGGGAACTAACAACCCACACCATTTCTTATATGTTGATTATTATGGTGTTGTGCAAGCTAAATATGTTGGTCCTATTGAGGGTTTTATTGACTACACTATATGGGTTCCAAAGACCCTTGTTGCTAACATGAAGGGACCCAACTCGGGTCCTAACTCTAGTCAATGATCTCTTGCAGGACTATGCTTCCGGTGGGACTAAATGGATTCTTGATAGTGGATGCACTAATCATATGACCGGAAGCAAAGAACTTGTGACGGAGTTGCAACCAAATGATATCCAAGCAACCGTCACCTATGGGGACTCGTCCAAGTCTAAGGTATCCGGATTTGGCAAGGTTGTGGTGGCTCCCGATATCACTATCGTGAACGTCATGCTTGTCGAATCCCTTGGTTACAATTTACTTTCCGTCCGTTCTCTTAGTAAGATGGGTCTTTCCGTCTTCTTTGATGGTGATATGGTGGTCCTTTTGAGGAGCAAGACTCTTGACGTCGTTCACGTGGGACATGTTGAAAATGAGTTGTATGTGGTGGACTTTTCGAAGTCAACCAACACTCAAGCAATGTGTCTTTTCGGGAAGGCGGACTTGGGATGGTTGTGGCATCGCCGCCTATCCCATGTCAACATGAGAACTTTGCAAAGTCTTCACAAAAGTGGCCTTATTGTTGGACTAAAAGAAAATGTTTCCTTTGCAAAGGATCGCGTTTGTAGGTCATGTGTTGAGGGGAAGATGCATGACATTGTGCACAAGGCCAAGACTATTATCTCATCAAAGAGGATCTTGGAGCTTCTTCATGTTGATCTCTTTGGTGCCGTGCCCGAGGCAAGTCTTGGCGGCAAGAAGTATTGCTTGGTGATTGTCGATGATTATTCAAGATACACTTGGGTTTATTTCTTCAAGTGCAAGAGTGAGACTCAACAAACCATCATCGACTTCTCCAACGAAGTGCAACGTCAACACAATGTGCAAATCATGGCTATTAGGAGTGATAATGGGTCGGAGTTCAAGAACTATACATTGAATGAATTTCTTAGTGAAGAAGGCATTCGTCACCAATACTCCGCCACTTATACTCCTCAACAAAATGGTGTTGCCGAAAGGAAGAATCGCACTCTCTTGGATATGGCAAGGACCATGTTGGCGGAGTACTCTTCTCCCCAATATTTATGGGCCGAGGCCGTATCCACCGCATGCCACTCCTCCAACCGCCTCTACATCCGCAAAGGCTTGAGCAAGACCCCATATGAGATCCTCACCGGCAACAAGCCCAACGTATCCTACTTCCGTGTATTCGGTTGTAAGTGTTTTTATTTGATCAAGGGTATTAGGTTGTCAAAATTTCAATCCAAAACTATTGAGGGTATTTTTGTTGGTTACGGTGCCGAATCCCACACTTATAGAGTCTATGACAAAGCCTCACGGATTGTCATAGAATCTTGTAGTGTGGTGTTCGAGGAAAATGACGGCTCCCAAGTGGCGCAATTTCATGTTTCAAATGTAGATGTTGAAATGCCTCAAGAAGCCATAGGAAGGATGGGTGTGGGATTCTTCCGCCCCATCGAGGGACACCTTATGGCGACTCGAGAAGGACTATGCTCTACCCAAGTGGAGCCCTCCTCTACATTTGAAGATCAAGCCAAGGAGCCACCTACTACACCTAACCGAGAACATATTCAAGACCCTCCTCTCATTGATCAAGTGACTCCGCAAGTCGTACCCACTCCTCTCACTAATGCGAGTCAAGATCAAGGACAAGATCATTCTTCCTCGTCATCCTCTTCTCAAGTTGAAGCTAGTGTTGAAGATATTGTTGATGACAATGTTGATGATCAAGGCCATGTTGGTCAAGATGGGGACCCAAATGATCAAGATGATCAAGTGATCCCTCCTCGCAATAATGAGGAGATCGAAGCCCGTCGCATCAAAAGGATAAGAAGAGCTTTGAAGCAAATTGATGCCCAAGATAACAAGGTCTTGGAGGATGTTCAAGCTAGAAGATCCACTAGAAGGCAATTGGCTCATTTTTGTGAGCATCAAGCTCATATCTCTATGGTGGAGCCTAAGAAAGTGTATGAAGCTCTTGAGGACTCCGATTGGGTTGAAGCTATGCATGATGAGCTCAATAACTTTGAGCGCAACAAGGTTTGGAGATTGGTTGAGAAACCCAAGGATTGCCACAATGTTATTGGCACCAAGTGGATATTCAAGAACAAGCAAGATGAGAATGGCATTGTCATTAGGAACAAGGCAAGATTGGTCGCTCAAGGTTACACCCAAGTTGAAGGCATTGACTTTGATGAAACCTATGCGCCCGTGGCTCGCCTTGAGTCCATCCGTATCCTCCTTGCTTATGCTTCCTCGCATAATTTCAAGTTGCAACAAATGGATGTGAAAAGTGCTTTCTTGAATGGTCCACTAAAAGAGGAGGTATATGTTAAGCAACCTCCGGGGTTCGAGAATCTCAACTTTCCCAACCACGTTTACAAACTTGACAAGGCTCTCTATGGTCTCAAACAAGCACCTCGTGCTTGGTATGAGCACCTTAGGGAGTTGTTAGATGATCGTGGTTTCGAAGTTGGGAAGATTGACCCCACTCTCTTCACCAAGAGAGTAAAGGGAGAGCTTTTCATATGCCAACTCTATGTGGACGATATCATGTTTGGCTCAACTAACCAAGCTTTCAATAATGAGTTCTCTAAGCTTATGACTGACAGCTTCGAGATGTCTATGATGGGTGAGCTTAAATTCTTCCTTGGTTTTGAGATCAAGCAATTGGCCCGTGGTACCTTCATTTCTCAAGCCAAGTATACTCAAGACATGCTCAAGAGGTTTAACTTCCAAGAGGCAAAGATCAAAACCACTCCTATGCAAGTCAAGTGTCATCTATCACGCAATCCAAAAGGGAGTAAGGATGTGGACCAAAAGCTCTATCGTTCTATGATTGGTTCTTTGCTCTATCTTTGTGCATCTAGGCCCGATATCGTTTTGAGTGTAGGTGTGTGTGCAAGGTATCAAGCGGCTCCGAAGGATTGCCATCTAATGGCGGTTCATAGAATCTTTCGTTACTTGGTTCATACCTCAAGATTTGGTTTGTGGTACCCAAAGGGGGCACAATTTACTCTCAATGGATATACGGATTCCGATTGGGCGGGTGATCAAGATGATAGGAAGTCAACTTCGGGGGCTTGCCAATTCCTTGGTAGGTCCCTTGTAAGTTGGTCCTCGAAGAAACAAAATTGCATCTCTCTCTCCACCGCCGAAGCGGAATATGTTGCCGCCGCGAGTGCATGCACCCAATTGCTATGGATGAGGCAAACTCTCAAGGAATATGGAGTTCATTTGGACAAGGTACCTCTTCTATGTGACAATGAAAGTGCTATCAAGATTGCATACAATCCGGTGCAACACACAAGGACGAAGCACATTGAGATTCGCCACCACTTCATCCGTGATCACGTGGCGAGAGGAGACATTGCACTCGGTTATGTGCCCACCAAGGACAATCTTGCGGATATTTTTACGAAGCCACTTGATGATGCTAGGTTCATGTTCTTGAGGAATGAGCTAAATGTGATTGATTCAAGGAGTTTGGCTTGACTATCTTGCGCACACCCCTATAGATGAAACGTGTTCGAGCTTAGATGTAGGCATGGACATAGGGGGAGTGCTATCCTAACACATTGGATTCTCCCTCCCCCCATTATGCCCATAGCAAAAATTCATTGTAATCTCTCTTTTTCTAATGTTGAATTGTGAGCTTCAATGTTGAGTTTTGGCAATGCCCCCAAGATATATCTTCGCGGTTGCATACCAAGAACTCTTACATGGTGGCTTCGGCCACCAACCTCTTCATTGCGAAGAGTTGGATCTTAGTTGGGTTTGTCTACTTGTCATTTTATTGCATTTCGTGTGTTTTTCCCGGCTAAGTGTTTCTTCCTAGGAAAATCCCACTCAATTGTTTTATTTTTTTTGGTTGGTTGCTTCTTGCTCTTGAGAGGGATAAGTACTAGTCTCAGTTTGGTAATTCTATCCTAAGCCTTTCTCTCAAAAAGCCTTTCTTTCTAAGCACTAGTGTCGTCCGTTGAAAACGAGGAAATTTCGAATCTGGAGGCAGTCGGAATTTCCGGTTCAGTTTTGAACCGGAATATCCGGCTGTACCGGAATATCCGGTTCAAACTTGAACCGGAATATCCGGTTCGGCGAAATCCATATAACCTGGAGCCCGACGGGGATGGGCAGTTCTTGCCCTATTTCCCGACCGCTCCTCCCCACCAAATCGCCGCCGCCGTGGTTCTTGGCCTCCCGGGCCGTTTCCTCCGCAATATCTTGGAGATTTGACCCGGATCTTGATCTCCTCGCGTTTTGGATCGATTCTACCCAAGCTTTTCTCTCCATGGATCCCGGTATAGTTCAAATCTCTTGAATCTTGGTGCTATAACCTCACCTTCCATGGATGTGCGTTTTTGTTGGCTTGTTTGGTAGATTTCGTTCCGAAGAGGACTCCCCATACATGCTAGAAATCATAGAGTAGATCACTTGTTAGCAATCCTTGTGGAAATCTGAGATCTAGGTTAATTTTGTGCTGTTCCGAAATTTACCGGAATATCCGGTCCACGACTGAACCGGAATATCCGGGTAACCGGAATATCCGGTTCAGTTTTGAACCGGAATATCCGGCTGAGTCCAGTACTGTTTTAAGGGCAGCCCCAAATGAATCTTTCCCAGATTTCCACCTCGATTGTTTCCTGTCATCTTCTCTATCGTTTCTATGTATGTTTGTATCCGTTGTATGACACTAGTGTACTCATCTTGTGCTTTTCCTACTATATCTTGTTTCACAGATGGTGACCACGATCGAAGCGTTCCAAAGCGCAAGAAGCTTGTCTCTACCCGTAACAAGAGGAAACCTCGGCTCAACTATAAGACCGACATTCCGATTCAGGAGTTCAATGAGCTCAGAAAGAAGGATGCCTATCTGTCTCCAAGGGTTGGCAACATTGATCCTCGTTTCTGGAATCTGGAGCAGTCCTACATTTACACTGACATCTATTGTGACTTCCGCTATCCGTGCCGCCCTATGCATCCATATGACCATGCTGCTCTCAAGGCCAAGGATGAGTTTGCTGACGCTGCCAGTATTGTTGAGCGCTTCGGTTTGGTGAAGCTGATGGAGACCCAGTGCAACTACAACACGCAGCTGGTGATGCAGTTTATGTCCACCCTCGTGTACTCCACTGGTGATATTGTGACCCGTCTTAAGTGGATGTCTGGAGATACACCTTGTGAGGCATCCTTTGAGAGGTTTGCTCGGCGTCTTGGCTAATCTTACAGCGAGCACCCTCCTCTTGGTCACCGCGTCCATGAGGTTGATAGGCCGAGGAGGGAGGTGTCCATGGCTGAGCTCTACGCCCCTGGTTTCACTGTTGGGGGGCTTGAGGGACTGCTTCCTCTTTATGATCAGCTGGTGCGTATCTTCAGAGCCTTCCTTGTGCCGAGTGGAGGTAACAACGATGCTCTCACCACTCCTCTGTGCAACCTTCTGATTCTGGCTAAGGAGTGTATGGAGGAAGAGGACCCGGCTGTCTCATATACTGTGGATGTGATGGACATCATCTTTCACGAGCTCTATGCTGCGATGATTGGTGGCTACACCATACCCTATGCTCCCTACATCATGATGCTTATCAAGTATGAGATGCGGAAGGAGTACACCGAGCTTCCCATGGTTGAGCACAAGGTGAGGAAGCTGTATGTCAAGAGGAAGGTGAAGACTGCGGCTGCTTCTCGGAGTGCTCCATTTGAGGGTGGTTCCTCTATGGGTGGTCCTTCTAGCTCTCAGTCTGCTCCCAGGGTGCCTGTGTCTGATCTCACCACTTTGCGCAACGTCAGGAAGCTATCCTGGTTTCAGCGCAACGTGCTCTGCATGAAGCTGGACATTCACAAGGAACAGTACAGGGCATATCGCAGGGACACTGATTTGGCCAGCTCGCAGCGTCAGATTCTCCATCACGTGAGTGGTGGCACTGGTGATGTTCCTGCTCCTCTTGATGCTCAGTCCTACTCTGCTTGGTCTGCTGAGGATTCCACTCCTTGGGAGAGCATTGAGGCGGCCCTCAGGTCTACTCGGGAGACTGCTTCACGAGCTCATGATGCTGCTGCTGATGAGGAGGAGTCTGATGATGAGCAGGGATCTGGAGACGAGTCGGATGCTTAGACCGTGTCTGGGGCGTTAGTTAGCTATTTCCCTCCTTTTTGGTGTCTCGATGCCAAAGGGGGAGAAGTAGCTATTATAGACTACGGGATTTGCATGGGTTCGGGCACAAGCATTTGCTTTTATCCTTCCTTTGAGCGCTTGTGTCCATTTTATCTTCATTTGTCGTGCTTGTGAACTTGTCGTTTATTGTCGTTTAAAACTATGTGTGCTTATGTGTGTGACTATTGGTTATCTGGATACTATCATGGTTATCTATTTATGGTGTGTTGGTTATCTATCGGATATGTTGAGAAGATTATCTATGATTGTGCTTGGTTATTCTTGGATATATCGTTCTCGCACAAGGTATATACTTCTTTACACTCAACATATCGGTGATGTTGTCTCATTGTCGTGTTTGCTACTTGTTGAAAATCTCTTCCTATACATCATTGCATCCTTTTGTGTTTGAGGCAAACAAAAGATATGCATAGAGATAGGGGAGAGTTTTTCATCTTGTTTCAAGCATGCTTACTGTCAAGGTTTATTGCAAATCTTAGTATTGTCATCTAACACCAAAAAGGGGGAGATTGAAAGTGCATTTCGTTTTCCCAGTGTTTTGTGTGTTAGTTAACAATACTAAGTACATTATTTATCGAGGTGTTTAGTGTGCAGGTGTTATACTTAACATCGGCATCGAGCACTGAAAAGTCGGTGAAGTTTGGCCTGAGGTTTTTGGGACAGAACTCAACCGGATTATTCGGACCGGATTATTCATCCTGGACCGGATATTCCGGTTGCTGAGAAAGGAGCTCAAAAATGGCTAAGGACTGAGGATTTTGCATACTGGAATCAACCGGATTATTCGGACCGGATATTTCATCCTGGACCGGATATTCCGGTTACTGCGAAAAATTGCTAAGGACTGAAGTTTTGAGCTACTGGAGTCAACCGGATTATTTGGACCGGATTATTCATCCCGGACCGGATATTCCGGTTGCTGCGAAAAACTGCTAAGGACTGGAAGTTTTGAGCTACTGGAGTCAACCGGATTATTTGTACCGGATATTTCATATATACCGGATATTCCGGTTGCAGTTGAGGAAGTGGAAAAATGGCTAAGGACTAGAAGATTTGCGTACTGGCATCTACCGGATTATTTGTACCGGATTATTTCAAATCAACCGGATAATCCGGTCCAGCACTGCAGTTCTGCATGGAGCAAACTAACCGGATATTCCGGTCCAAACCTGAACCGGATATTCCGGTACCTTTTTTCCTGCACAACGACTAGTTGTGAGGAGGGACTATAAATAGCCCTCCTCTTCTTCCTCAAGATCTAGTTCTTCCCCTTAGCATTGATGAGCATTTAAGAACTCACCAAATCCCTCATAACTCCCAATCCCTCCACCCAATCTTGAAGATCTTTGGAGGATTGAAGGAGAAGGCCCCGATCTACATCTTCACCGACCCGTTCTTCATTTCCCCCTCTCTAGCTCGAGGGATCTTGCCTAGGGTTTCCTCTTGTGGAGAACCTAGGCATCTTGTTTCTAGTTGGTGATTCAAGAGTTGTTGGGAGCCCCCAATTAAGTTGTGGGTGTGTGCCCCAAGGTGTTTGTAAAGGATTTGATCCCCGCCTCAAAGGGGTTCTATAGTGGAAGGTGAACTAGGCCTTTGTGGCGAAGTTCATCGGAGAATAGGGTGAAGCCTTAGTGGCGTTGAGTAGGCCTTTGTGGCGAGCTCACACCCCTCCAACGAGACGTACTCCCCTAAAAAGGAGGAACTCGGAAATACATCGTGTCTCCGTGTGCTTCCATCGGTTACCTCGTTCCTCCCTCTCTTTACTTACTTGTACTTGTTGCATTGTTTGCTTGTATTGTCATATAGGTAAATTCATCACTAGTTGCACTATCTAGAGAATTTACCCTTCTTGTCAAGCCTAAATTTGAGAAAAATTAAAATTTGCCGTAGCACCTATTCACCCCCCCTCTAGGTGCCCATACTATACTTTCAGAATATCCATAATCAAAATAAGCTTCATTACCTTTGTCTAGGTCCCAATATTCAGAGTTCTTCGAAATAATTTCCAATAAATTCCAAGCTTCTTTTGCAGTATTATTTGTAAAGCTTCCACCAGATGAACCATCCAAATATTGCTTTAGCCTATCAGGTAGTCTCACATAAAAGTTTATCAATATAAGTTTATTTGTGAGATCATGACAAGGATTCTTACGAAGGAGGTCCTTAAGCCTCCCCCAAGCTTGAGTAATACTCTCTCCAAGGTGTGGCCAAAAATTAAATATAAATCAACGGTTCTCATAAGCCTCTTTAGGAGTAAAATATTTAAGAAAGAAAACCTTCATAAAAGTATCCCAATTATGTGTAATTTCTTCATCCAGGGACATATACCATTTTCGAGCATCACCAGTTAAGGACTGGTACAATAACTTGCATTTTACCTCCTCCTCGGAAATATCCTTGAGCCTAATTAGCCCACATATATCCTCAATAGCCCGTATGTGATCACTTGCAGCCTTTGTTCCATCCCGTGCAAAATACTCATTCCTAACAGCTTTAACAAATTCAAGGGGAATAATATAACCATCATCATGAGGTCCTTTTTCAACAAATTTAGGTTTAATAGCATAAGCACTCTCATATAAAGCAAGTTTCAGCGAAGCATCTCTCATGAAAGCCATAATAATAACAGGATGCAACAGCAAGTAAAATTCAGCTTTCAAGTTTCCTTACCAAACTTCTTACCAATAGCGCTACGCTCCCCAGCAACGGCGCCAGAAAAGTGTCTTGATGGCTCCCAAGTGCAGGAGATCAATTGTAGTACTTTTCGAATTAGAAAGGTTGTCGAACCCACGAGGAGCAGAAGGAACTGGTAAGTAGAATAGCAAAGGAATAATAAAAGCAACATGTGTTTTTGTGTTTTAATTGTGTAGTGCAAGTAAAGTAAAATGCGGAAAGTAAATTGCAGCAAGTAGTAGGTCTCAATGAGAGACAAAGCCCAATCCTCTAATGCGCAAGAGGACAAGCTCAAGTGTGTGTTTGTGTCTTATATGTGGAAAACGTTCCCGAGGGCTGCACGGATTTAGCTGGCATAGTGATTCATTGCATAACATGTTTGTATATCTTGTCTAGTTTTAATCTTCTTCGGACAGAGCCACAAATAGGAATAGCTAAATAAATAAACTATCACCCCTTATGATGGATCACGTGGCCAATTAAATAACATCACAGGAATTATGAAGACATGATGTCCCACCATAGCCCTATGCTCTAAGGTCCCCGATACAAGTACCCTCATAATGCAATTCAACGACTCTGTCTCAAGTTCCTGTCACCTAAAGACATCATCACGTCACTACACTACGGTGTTCTCTTATGAGCCCATGTAGGTGAAGTGTTGTACAGTCGACGTTCGTACAACACCATCATAGAATCACATAAAAGATAAATACTAGACCAAATAACAACTCATCTCATGTAACAAATCATTGCCAATTCATCTTATGCCCTCAGGAACATGCGGGAACTACTCACAACGTGCAAACATGATCATGTATGGTGACATATGTGGTACAACACAATCTGAAACAATGGATCCACCACTGAATAATGACAAGTACTCAATCCCAAACATGCAACGGAGTACAATAACACGTATCTAGGGTGTAGCAATGATCAAACTATGAGGGGAACAGAGTGGATCACGGTGATGGTGATGGTGGAGATGCAGGTGCTGGTGAGGATGGTGATGGAGATGCCTCCTCCCATGCCAAGGAGGAGATGGGGATGAAGATGGGGATGATTTCCCCCTTCTCCGGAGCTCCGGAGCAGCAGGACCTGTCTCCCCCGCGGAGAGTTTCGAGAGTTTCTCCGCCCTGGCGGCTCCGTCTCGTCTCGGGAAAATTAGGGTGTTCCTTTTCGGGGAAGACGTAGTCGTCAGCAAAAAGACCTCGGGGAGGAGGTGCTGTGGGCCCATTTGGGGGCCCCACACGCGGCTAGGGAATTTGACCGCGTGGGCTACCCCCTTTTGGGCCTCCTGGCCCTCCTCCTTTGTGTCTTGTGCCCACGGCCTTTCTCCCGAAGAAAAACTGACATTGTTTCTTTCCTTTCGCAATTTGGATACCTGTAGCTCCTGAAACATCAAAAACATGAAAACAGGTGTTTTCTGACACCCAGAAATTAAATACCCAAAATAGGGACTTTGTAGGAAAGTCCCATAAAATCATCTAAAACATGCAAAACAATGACATAACATTGATAAAACATCCCAATAATGCCTATATGGAGGGTATAAATGATGATATAAAATGCACGTATCAGCAAGTGATTCGCAACAAGGCTCGATTGGTTGCTCAAGGCTACTCTCAAGTTGAAGTACTTGACTACGGTGAAAATTTCGCTCCCGTAGCTAGGCTTGAATCCATTCGTATATTACTAGCATTTGCCACTAGCCATAATTTCATCTTGCATCAAATGGATGTTAAAAGTGATTTTCTAAATGGTCCTCTAAATGAATCGGTATATGTTAAACAACCCCCGGGGTTCGAGGATCCCAAGTATCCTACCCATGTCTAGTACCTCCATAAGGCTCTGTATGGCCTCAAACAAGCCCCACGTGCTTGGTATGATCATTTAAAGGAGTTCCTAGTGGATCTTGGTTTCGTACTTGGGGTAATTGACCCCACACTCTTTACCAAAAGTGTAGATGGACATTTCTTTGTATGTCAAGTATATGTTGATGATATTATATTTGGATCTTCTAATGTGAGTTTTGTAGACCAATTTACCAAACTAATGACAAGTGAGTTTGAGATGTCTATGATGGGAGAATTGAAGTTCTTTCTTGGTTTTGAGATCAAGCAATATTATGAAGGGACTTTATTTGTCAAGAAAAATATATTCAATACATGCTCAAGAAGTTTGATATGAACAATGCCAAACCACTAGCTTATCCAATGTCAACAACATTGAATCTTACTACGGATCACGAAGGTATACAGGTTGATCCAAAACTTAATCGTTCTATCATTGGATCTTTGCTTTATCTTTGTGCATCTAGACCGGATATTATGTTTATGTGGGTTTGTGTGCAAGATTTCAATCTAACCCCAAGGAAATCCATATGATTGTGGTCAAAATGATTCTTAGATATTTGGTTGACACTCCTACACAAGGTGGATAGAAAATCAACCTCGGGTGCTTGCCAATTCCTTGGTAGGTCACTTGTGTGTTGGTCTTCCAAGAAGCAAAATTGCATTGCCACCTCCTCCACGGAAGTGGAGTATATTTCCGCCGCTAGTTGTTGCTCTCAACTCTTATGGATGAGGCAATGTCTTAAGGATTTTGGAATTGAGATTAAGACAATGCCTCTTTTATGTGACAATGAGAGTGCTATAAAGATTGGTCACAATCCGGTTCTTCATGGCAAGACCAAGCATATTGAGATTCGGTATCACTTCATTCGGATCATGTGGCCAATGGAGATATCTCACTTTTCTATGTCAACACCAAAGATCAACTTGCCGACATCCTTACTAAACCTCTAGATGAGAAGAGATTCAAGCAATTAAGGAGTGAGCTCAATATCATATGTGCAAGCAATTTTAGTTGATTGAAAATCTTGCCTACACACCTCTACTAGACTCCTATTTGGCTCTTAGATGTACGCATAGACATAGGGGGAGTGTAGCTCAATAAATGAGTCAACACTAGTCCTATAATGCATAAATAAACAAATCATGCATAATGGTCATTTCAAATGATATAATGTGCTTCAATGATGAGTTTCGACAATGCACCCAAGATATATCTTCGCGGTGTCATATCGATTATACTCATACATGGTGGCTAAGGCCACCGCCCAAATCAAAGATTCGAGTTTTGCTTGGTTGTTCATATTGACAAGACATTTGGAGTGCAACTCATATGCATATTCGCTCTTCTATTCCATAACACATCCAATGTTGCTTTTCGTAATGTTTATGATTTTATTCTTTCCTACATTGGATGTGTGAGTAAATCATAATACTAACACTTTGCTCCATGTGCACAACATAACGCCTCATACATCAATCTTGCATTATGTACATGGTCAAACAACTTGATTAAAACAATTTTTTTGGAACAAATTCTTGTACCTTTGTTGTTGGAACTAGTAATATGCCTAAATGTGTTTTACTAAAAAAAAGCAGAACAAACCAACAGATTCAAAATCCAAAAAAAGGGGGGAAGTTTTTCTTAAAATAACAATAATAATAAAAGATTTATTTTTTGCAGAAAATCCGGCCTAGGGGCCGGCGTCCTCCGTTGGGTGCCCGGCCTAGGCCGGTGTCGGGGTCGGTTGGCTCTGTTGGACGCCCGGCCTAGCGCTCGGCCTGGTGCCCGGCCAGGCCGGCTGCCCTGCGCCTCACTTAACCGTGTGTGGGAGGGGGGCGGTTTCAGATCCCCTTTTCTTCTCCCCCCCCCACACCCGAAAAACTCCATGGGAGCCATGCCCCAAGGTCTCCTCCACCCACCCCCTCCCTCTAGACTCGATCCCATCGTCCCTACTCCTCAGATCTGCTAGCCTAGCCTCTCTCTCCCCTACTCCTCCAAACGGAATCCTCATTGGTGGGGATTTAGAGGAGATCCACCCCATCTTTGAAGAACATCCCATGGCTTCCAATCCGGGTACTATGACTATTTTTTTTGTTTTTTTGTGTGCTTGCTCATTGCCTCACTCTAGTCCCCTATTGCTTAGGGTTCCCATGTGCTATGACTAAACCTTTTGGGGATGTTTTCGTGATTAGAGAATACTCTTAAGACTTTTTATTTGTGTGATGCCATGTTAGTGATTAGAGAAATTTATGTGATGCCATGTTAATGCTTAAAGACTACTTGTTTAGGGCTATGGCTTCGGGTCTTTTATTTTTATGATACCACTAGTGTCTATTGTCTCCATCATGCTTACGGATCTCTTGCCTAAGTGTTGCCATGCTTAGGGATTTCCTATTAAAATGTTGCCACTAGTGCTAACTCACCCATATGCCATGAGAAATCAATCTAGTATCTTGCTTACACCACATGGCCATAACATATTTGATTTGTACTCACTGCTTCACTCCATTTCAAGTCCCACCATGCCATCAAACAAACCAACTCTAAGAAATTTGTTTGCCCATTATTTATTTTCTTGCTCATATTTTCACTATCATGATCACTAATTCATCCATTTCTAATTCATCAATCCACCCATAACAAAAAAACCAATGTTTTCCATATGACCATGTACACTCATGTTGCATATGCACTTGCATTTTCATTCATTCTCAGGCAAGGAACCCATGGCCTATGCTCGCACGCGGATGAAGAGGAATGCTAAGGAGGCTTGTGCCTCTACTCCCTCTCAATCACAGGGGGGACCTCTTCCTGTCAATAAAGATGAGCCAGTCCATGATAAATGGGGGAGTCTCAACACAACTGACTGGGAAGAGCACCGCATGAAATTCAACCCATATGCTTTCCCTCACCGCACCTGCCACGACACTCGATTTTATTGCAAGATGCATCAGCAAGTTCATGAGTTTGTGGTATCCACTCTGAAGAATGACCATGTGCCTGTGCATTATTTTGACATTGATGCAGCTAGAACAGTTTGGCCCGAGGTAATCGAACTCATGGATTTTCATCAGATCACCAAGCTTATGGACTGCACTGTTCAGTTTTCTCCAGCTCTCCTTCGGGAATTCTTTGCCACTGTTCACTTCTCTACCGAGCGTGGACGTGCCATGACTTGGATGAGCGGAGGAACTCTGTGTCATGCCACCTTGGCCAAGTTTGGTGCTCTGTTTGATATTGCGGAGGCACCTCATTGCCTTTTCTCCCATGTCCGGATTCATGGTGATGCACGGAGGCTCATGAAGGCCAAAGAAGGGCTTAGTCACTGCTATCCCCCTCGTACTGGCTCTCTACACGTCCCAAGGTTGCCTTCTTCTCAGATTTTTGGTATGTGACTCACATAATTCTTCGGAACACCATTCATTGCAAGTTTGGGGAAAAGGGGATGGCTCGAGAGTGGATGATCAACCTTCTCTACCATATTGTGGCTGCCCAGAAGAACAACAAGCAACTCGATGTTCTGGATTATATGTGGAACGAGCTCAAACTCACGGTTCGTGACAAGAAGGTCCCCATCTATGGATCCTATCTTCAGACTCTCATCAACACCAAGGTTCCGGCTCAGCTCATCAACAACTATGCCATGGTTGTTCCCACTATGAAGACCCTTCTCAGCGCCTCCCAGGACACTGCTGCTTAGCCTCCACGCTCCTCACGAGCTACTGCTACTCCTCAGGTTGATGTGTCTCCTGATGGTTCCCCAGCTTCTTCTCCAACTCATGCTCTCAGAGGTCCGAAGAAGTTTAGCATCAAACGGGCACTCCAAAAGATGAATTGCTTCTTTGTGGATAAACAGCACAAGGACTTTCTGGAGTATAAGAAGGGAAAGGCCTACCGTCGTCACCAGCATGAGATCATGGAGCATTTGCATCTCCCTACGGGTCCTGTGAGTTCTGAGGAAGAACTTGATGAGCACGAATGGCAGTCCAAGAATACTTACTGGCTTGGCGATGATGCCACCTCTCTTGGACCGTTTTGGACAGCACATGCATCTCAGTCCAACTCGATTCAGCCTCCACCACCACCCCATGATGATGAGGAGGAGGACGAGGACGATGATGATCAAGATGACGAGGATTTCACGGCTTGAGATCTCCCTTTTTGGTGCTTTGATGCCAAGGGGGAGAATTATCTCAGTGATCTTTGCATTTGCATAGCATGCATCCATTTTCCATTCTCTTTCTGCTAGTTGAACTTCTTATTTGGTTTATGGTTGTTATTTCTATATGTTATCGTAAAACTATGTAGTTCTCGGGATAACTATTCTATGCTGAAGACTATGTCATTCTCGAAATATCCATATCATGGTTATACTAGCTATATTCATTCCTTGGTGAGAAGCATGGTGAGCTGATCTCATATACCTTCTTACATGATTAATTGATATGGATACATATACTACCCTATTATGATGATAAAATGTCAATGGATTGAGTAGATAAATTCCTAGAGCTAAAATGTTTAATTCTCTATCATAAAGCAACGTTGGAAACATATATAGCTCTAGAGATTATATTTGAAATATAACATGCAGGGAAATTTAAATAACCCCAAATACGTGTACCCTCAATATGATAACACAATTTATGATTGTGGGCACACACATAGGGGGAGCTTCTATATGTTCATACTCCCTCACAAATGCTTCAATCAATTTATTTTCTAGATCCATATGTTGTCATCAAACATCAAAAAGGGGGAGATTGAAAGGACATGTTTCCTAATCCTAGTTTTTGATGTTTGATTACAACACTTGGAAGTATTTGACCATTGTGCTTAAGTGTTCTAGGGAACAAATGACAAATATACCAAGCTATGAGAGCACAAAAATGGAGAAATAAAAACAAGTCAAAACACTTGTTTGTTGAAGAAAATGGTCAAAGAAATAAGAAGGAGCAAGAAGAAATCGAAGGGAAGAAGAGGGGAAGAAAAACTGCATGGCCGGCCCAACAGCCAGCCTGGCCGGACCTCAGGCCGGGGGGTTCTGTTAGGTGGCCGGCCTAGCGGCCAGCCCAGGCCGGGCTCTCCCCTGCGCAGGCCGGGCGCTGCCTAGCCGGCCCAGGCCGGGCTCGAGACCGGGTTGTTCTGTGTGTTGGCCGGCCCAGGTCGGGCCCTCTACGCATAGGCCGGGCTCCCTGCATGCAGGCCGGGCTCCAGGCCGGCCACTCCGCGCAGCACCAAGTTACCCCCAACGGCCACTTTCTTCCCCCCACTATAAATAGGACTTGTCTCCTACCTTTTGGAGTTGTCAAACAAGCATTCTCTCTCCATATTGTTGACCACCTCCAAGCTCAAGGTTCTCCCCAAATACCCAACGAAAGCCATTGATCTCTTGGGATTTGGAGGAGAAGATCTAGATCTACAACTTCACCAAGCCGATTCGTCATCGACCCACTCATCCCCTAGGGATCTTGTTATTCTTGGTTCATTGGAGCCAAGAACCTTGTTGCTTCTAGCTCATTGGAGTTTGGAGCCTTGTTGTTTTCCCCGAGGCTCTTGTGCTTGTGGGTCTTGCTTCCCGGTGTCTTGGTGGCTCCGGGGATTTGGTGAGGACCCTCCAAAGTTGTGGAGTGTGCCTCATCCTTGTAAAGGTTCTAGTTGTCAACCTTAATGACAACATAGTGATTCGAGCCTCTCCACATCGGTGGAAGGACTCGAAGGAGATACGGTGTTCCATTTGAGGGCTACTCGGTGTTCCACTTTGGTGGCACCGCACCACTCCAACGGAGATTAGCTTCCATTGGGAAGTGAACTTCGGGATAAATCTCCGCGTCATTGTGTTTGGTTATTCCTCAACTTACCTCTAATTGTTTCTACTAGCTTAGTCATAAATTACCTTGTGCTAGTTGTACTTGCTCAACATATAGGATTGTTCACCTAGTTGCATAATCTAGACAATCTATATTTGAGCACTATCTTGTTAACTCGAAAAATAAGCTAAAATTTGTAGTTAACCTATTCACCCCCCTCTAGTTAACCTCTCGATCTTTCACTCTTCACACCCTACACTTGGGGTTTCCCAACGAACGAATGTTAGCCATCAAGTTTTCAAGCACCGTTGCCGGGGATAAAGAGGAATTCTGCAAGGGGAGTCTCTCACTTCCAATCTCTTTACTTTGTTTTTGTTTTGCTTAGTTTATTTTATTTTGGCATTTTTGCTTCTCTTTATCAAAAACACAAAATTAGTTCTTATTCTAGTTGTCATCCAGTTTTTAATCTTGTTAAAATGAGTACTCCTGAGAACACTAAGTTGTGTGACTTCACTAGCACAAACAACAATGATTTTATTAGCACAACTATTGCTCCACCTGCTCCTAGTGCTGATTTTTATGAGATAAAGCCTGCCCTGTTAAATCTTTTTATGAGAGAGCAATTTTCTGGTGTTAGTATTGATGATGCTTCTGCTCATCTTAATAATTTTGTTGAACTTTGTGAGATGCAAAAATATAAGGATGTAGATGGAGATATTATTAAACTGAAATTGTTTCCTTTCTGTTTGAGAGGAAGAGCTAAAGAATGGTTGCTATCTTTGCCTAGAAATAGTATTGATTCATGGACTAAATGTAAAGATGCTTTCATTGGAAAATATTATCCTCCTCCTAAGATTATATCCTTAAGAAGTAGCATTATGAATTTTAAGCAACTTGATAATGAGCATGTTGCTAAAGATTGGGAAATAATGAAATCTTTGGTAAAGAATTGTCCCACTCATGGACTGACTACTTCGATGATCATCTGGACCTTTTATGCAAGTCTGAATTTTTCTTCAAGAAACCTTCTGGATTCAACTGCTGGAGGAACCTTATGTCCATCAATTTAGGATCTACAACAAAGATTCTTGATGACATGATGATAAATTATTCTGAATGGCACACTCAGAGAGCTCCACCAGGTAAGAAGGTAAATTCTGTTGAAGAAACCTCTTCTTTGAGTGATAGGCTTGATGATATTATGTCTATACTTGTTCCTATTGATCCAAACAATGTTCCTTTAGCCTCTTTTATTTCTCAAGAAGAGCATATTGACGTGAACTTCATTAAAAATAATAATTTCAACAACAATGCTTATAGGAATAATTTGGGTAGTAACAATTATAGGCCATAATGGTTATGCCAACTCTTATGATAATTCTTACAACAACAATAGAAGTGTACCCTATGATCTTAAAAACATGCTTAAAACTTTTTATTAGTACAAAAACTGATTTTAATAAATCTGTTGAGGAAAAGTTTGGCAAAATTGATGTTCTTGCTTCTAAAGTTGATACCCTTTCCCATCATGTTGATCTTCTAAAACTAAAGGTTATGCCTCATGATGTTAAAAAATCAAAACTCTGAATACCATTCAAGTTAGAATTGATGACAATGTTAGGATGTTAGTTGAACTGCGTGCTAGATGGGAAAGAGAAGATGAAATAGATAGAAAGTATAATATAGCTAATGTTTGCACCATTACCACCACTAATAAAACTGAAGCTTCTCATGCTAGTAAACCTTCTACTATTAATGGTAAAGTAATTTGTGTTGGAAATACTTCCACTTCTGCTGTCAAACGTTTAAAATTGCCTGAAACCACTAAAACTGTTCCTGATAAAAGTGTTGAAATTTTTCAAAATACGAGAGACAATGGTCTCATTACCTTTGTAAAAATGATATTGATTTTGATGATTGCAATACATCTTAACTAATTATGTTCGTACAAAAGCTTTCTAGTTGTCCTAATGCTAGTACTATGAATATGGCTTTCACAAAACATATTACAAATGCTCTCATGCAAATTAGAGAAGAAGAATTAAGATGTGAAGCCTCTATCCCTAGTAAGTTAGATGATGGTTGGGAACCCATCATTAAAATGAAGGTGAATGATTTTTATTTCAATGCTTTATGTGATCTTGGGGCTAGTATCTCGTTTATGCCTAAGAAACTTTATGATATGCTTGAGCTGCCACCTTTAGAACACTTTTATTTTGATGTTCGTCTTGCTGACAATGTTAGAAAAAACCTTTGGGGAGATTTGATGATGTTCTTATTATGGTTAACAATAACCTTGTCCTCGTTGATTTCATTGTTATGAATATTGAATGCAATGCTTCTTGTCCTATTGTTTTGGGAAGACCTTTTCTTAGAATTATTGGTGTTGTTATTGATATGAAAGAGGGGAATAGTAAATATCAATTCCCACTCAAGAAAGGTATGGAACACTTTCCTAGGAAGAGAATGAAGTTGCCTTTTGATTCTGTTTTAAGAACAAGTTACAATTTGGATGCTTGTTCACTTGAAAATACTTGATTCTAAGTTTTCTGGGCCTAGCTAAAAGGCGTTAAAGAAAAGCACTTCTTGAAAGATAACCCATGGTTTTACTTCTTCTTTGTTTTTCTCTGTTTTCTTTGAGTCAAGGTGTTGTTTACTTCTGTAGCAACTCCTTTGTGTCTTTATTTTCTCGCATTTGTTTTGCCAAGTAAAGTCTCTAGTGAAATTTGAGGGTAGATTTGGATTTCTGCGTAGGAAACAGATTTCCGCTGTCTACCGTTAAATTCGTGTAAATTCACAGAAAGATCAAAATGACCTGCAAATTTTTGTTCTTCTTCCTCAGCTCATTCCTAAACTTTTCTAGATTTGAGTTTTTCGATTTGAGCAACTTAAGTGCCCCGAAAAAATTCATCTTTACAGACTGTTCTGGTTTTGACAGATTCTGCCTTTTTTACTTGCATTCTCTCTTTTACTATGTGGAGTGGATTTATTTACTTCACAAAACATCGGTGTCTGTAGCTAATGTTTAAAAAGTATTATTAATGCGTGTGTTCATGGAGAACATGTGAATTTTTGATTGTGCACTAACCCTCTAATGCGAATTACATTGAGTTTGGTGTGAAGAAAGTTTTCAAGGGTCAAGAGAAGAGGGTGATATAATGTGATCAAGAAGAGTGCAAAGACAAAGATTGGGGATGCCCCTGTGGTTCATCACACAAAATTCGAAGAATACTCAAGCGTCTAAGCTTCGGTATACCCAAGGCATCCCCTTCTTCATTAACAACTTATGAGGTCACTTCTAGTGAAACTATAATTTTATTCGGTCACATCATACACACTTTACTTGGAGCGTCTGTTTGTTTTTTATTTTGTTTTATTTGATGTAATAAATATAGTTGGAACCCAGCATTCTTTGTGTGGGATAGAGACACGCTCCGCTTTTCCATATGAATACTTGTTTTCTTCCATGCTCGTATTCTTAGTTTTTCTTCTAGCTGTTGCAAATCCTTTTAGCTCCTGTTTTTCATGCATCTATTATTTAGAGTTGTTAGTTCTAGTATAGTTATGTTAGTACTCTCTTAATTCATTGCTATATTAGTTGGAGAGTTTTTGTTGTTTGGTGTTTGATGGAAGTAGAAATTTCTACATGTGGTAGACAGTATGTTGGAAAAGTTTTGCATGCTCTAGTGGGCCATTAAACTGTTTCACTTGATTAGCTGCTGTTGTTTTGAGATATTAATATGCTTAATGGTAAACCTGCAGGTCTAGTGAACTAAAAACAATTAATGGTTGGTCTAGAAGCTTGAAACTGTGCCACACTCAAAAAACCAGTTGACAGTATAATGGTATATGACTTCCTCTGCGGATAACAATCTAAATGGCTTTTTGTTACGCGCTACGGTCGGGGGTAGCCAATAGTGACTTGTGACTGCCACGGACCCTCTTGGAGTGATCTTCATTACTCCTTGGATAACCGGATTTCTAGATGTAATCTTTTTTACTTGTGAGTTCTAGGTTGCAGTTTTCTGGCACTTCCATCATCCATATTTGCTAGCCTCTTTGGTATTGTGCATTACCCATTCTCACGTTGAGAGTTGCTGCAAACTTCGCCAGTACATCCGAACCCCGTGGGAGGACTTTGTTCTTCTACACATAAGCCTAAAATATCTTCCTCAAAACAGCCACCATACCTATCTATGATGGCATTTCCATAGCCATTCCGAGATATATTGCCATACAAAATCCATCATTATTATGTTACTTGTTGCATGTTCCATTGTTATTATGCATACTTCTACACTGGCAGGAGTATTTAGTTTTATACATCATATATATTTCAGTCTCAGTTATGAATACTAAAAGTGTGATGATTCATTGTAAAATAGAGTGTTGCCCCTACCAGTGAGGTTATATAAAAACAAAAAAAAGGAGAAAAAGTCCAAAAAAAGAGGGCAAAAGAGAAATAATAAAGAGAGACGGGGTAGCACTACTATCATTTATTCCACACTTGTGCTTAGTTAGTACCAATACTTCAGTTTGGAGAGAGTTTTCATTTTATGAGTTGCATAACTATGTGGGGAACTTACATTATAGAACTTGGCTTGTATATTCCAACGATGAGCCTCCTCAAAAGTGCTCTAGGTCTTCGTGAGCAAGCAAGTTGGATGCTCCCCCACTAGTTCCATTGGAGAGCTTTCATACACTTATAGCTCTATGTGCATCTGTTGTGTGGCAATCACTACTCATTGTATAGATTCGATTATAAGACTTCCTCTTGTCCAATGATCACTTTCAGCTGTGTGAGACTTTCTTCCATTGACCTTCCAAACCCCCCATAATGTTTTTTTTATCCATAACATCTTGGTGCCCGGAACCAATACAGAACGCTTGCTTATTTTGAGTGACCAAATAGCTTGATGATTTTTCCATGTGCGTATTATTGTTTTGAGTGACCGAAATAGCTTGATGATTCTAAGGATGATTTTATTGTGTATATTACACACTTTGCTTAATACAATTATCTGTTACTTGCAACTTAATACCCAATGTTTGCTCGGATGACACTCTGAGGGTGGATTATTAGTCATAGATGTAGTTGGATAACGGTCTATGTATCTTGTTGTAATGCTCGCATTAATCACATAGTAATCATCATGTCATGTATATGCACTACGGTGCAACATTTATATCGTACAATTGCCGAGTTGTAGATTGTTTACCCAACATGTTATCTATCTGTTTTGGAGAGACACCTCTAGTGAACTGTGGACCCTGGTCCATTTCTTTACACTGATATACAACCACCGCAATCACTGTTTTCCTGTTGTTTTACTACTGCAATTATTGTTCTCTTTCATCTACTGCAAACAGATACTATTTTCCACACTATACGTCTAATCCTTTGTTTCAGCAAAACCGGTGAGATTGACAACCTCACTGCTTTGTTGGGGCAAAGTAATTTGATTGTGTTGTGTAGATTCCACGTTGCCGCTGAACCGGTAGTGCGCCCTGCCAACATCAGCTGCATCAACCTTCAGAATTGATTTCTTTCTCCTACTGGTCGATTCAACCTTGGTTTCTTTCTGAGGGAAAATTTGCCGCTGCACTCTTCACACCCTACACTTGGGGTTTCCCGACGAACGAACGTTATCCATCAGTTGTCAAGAATCGTGAATGTTCATCATGTGGACTGTCGCACCCGGACTTCTAGGGGATACTCACAGTCTGTTAAACAGTAGGGAAATGGCTTAAGGGGCATACCGGCACCCGCATCTCAATATGAGCAGGCCAACACGTAAACGTGAGACAACCATTCTCTTACTATTCATCGTCTGCGCAAACCATCCCATAGAAATCCAGATACTTCCATTGACGTACTTCAAAACATACACACATGGTACGTCAACGGCATTGGAACAAGTGATATCACAACAGATCTCTACGACACAAAAGATGGAAATAAGTTGCAAATAGCTCTCACTAGAGCAGAGATAGCCAATACAATCATCCAGAGGACACATGTCCCAACAATTCATCATTACATCACAGCGGAAGCATCCAAAGTGTCTGAGTACAGACAAGATCCAAATAGGCCTAAGAGGCCAGAAACGAAAAGACGGAGCCCATCCACGAAGTCTCGGATCCTGCCCGGGTCCGCTATCTACTCGTCAGCAGTCTCGTCATACTCCACGTAGTAGCCACCATGTAGATCCTCGGAAACGTAGTCTGCGGAAACCATAGCCCCAAAGGGGTCAGTACATAAACGTACTGGCAAGCAAGACTCCCAATTCACCAAAGTGTGCCCGACAACATCAAGCACAGATGCTTTGGGTTCAACGGAAGAAAGGGGATATAAAAGATGCTGCAACTGGCTGCTCTAACCAACTACAGAACATGCTACAACTTCCGGCTATCATAAAAGGGATAAGTTAGCGTATCGTAACCAACTATGACTAACCACCAAACAAACCCATCCTGGATCTCGCCCGTTATCCAAAGAAGCAATCCGAGGATAACTCACACGGTGGAATTAATGATGGTTCAAGTTATTGTGTCAATAAGACTATTACTAGTCAAGTTATCATTAGTTAGGTGTAAGTTGTTCCGAGTACTTGTTAGCCAGTACTTTCACCAAGTAATCCATAACCGCGGAAAACACGGCTTCTCGAGAAGATTTAACCCTGCAGGGATGCACCAATTTGGCCGTACACGTAAGAATAACCCGCCAGATGGAATGGCCTTTCCACCAAGCGGGGCACTCAACACAACTCAACTCTTCTTCGCATCAAGCCCAAAGAACCACATGCTGTGCGTGCGCGGCTAATCGAGCCCCACGAAGAAAAGGGGACCCTCATAGCACTCTAAGACCACGCCGCCCTAAATGCCGACTACAAAAGTTCCACCCTGGCGCCAAGGGTTCGCACCTGCACATGCATGCATCAAATGGAAAGCCCGAACTAAGTGTGGCGATTTGGACGAGATGCGAATCGAATCAAATTGAGGGGGGGCGCCCATACACGCTTCCCACATGCGGTTAGTGCGCTCATCATGGATCAGTAGACAAGACCCTTTTCCTAATTAGGGTCGACACTAGCAGGCCTCAAAACCACGCCGGGCCTCCTGCCGGTGCCTTATCAGCAAATTATTATTATCTCAAAATTAACAGGTTGTTGTTTAACATCGAGCCCCAGAACATAATAGAAATAGTAACAGAAGGTAACGGGTAACAGACCCGAGCAAAACAACCCTAAGCAGGCTAGTAAGACACGGGCTCAAACAACGGGGTTATGGGAGTGGAGGTGAGGCAATATCAGGGTTAAAGGATACATGTGATAGGTTCGTAACAGAAGCAACGATTCATAGGGCTAGCAGAATAGACAACGGAAAGTATCGGTATCCAATGTTGAAAGGAACACAATGGTTCATGTGAGTGAATACTTGCCTGCGAACTCAGCAGCCTGGTACTGAGCTAGATCCTTAGAAGGGATGTCGTAAGTATCGTCGGTCTCAACGTCGTCGTTTATCCGAGAAGAAGCAAACAAAGAACGCAGAGAGACAAACAATCAATAACATGGCATAATGCACAAACATGGGATGATGCATGACCATTTAATTGATGCATCAAAATAAACTAGTTGACATGGTAACATAACATGATTAACGGGACCCACATGCAATTTGGATTGCATATGGAAAGCCCAGGAATTATGGTTGAAATAATTGTTTTACAACTAACCAACAGGTGAAAGTGGATTAGCATGATGCATGGATGAGGAAAACAGAAAGAAAACAACAATAGAAACAATTTGAGATAAGGTTTACCAAGTTTGGAATTTTATTTATTAAGTTATGAAATTTTGGTTTCTTAAAGAGTTACACAAGCATTTGTTGTTTTCACCAATTTAAGTTGTTCAAAGTAGATAACAAAGTTCATATTTGATAATAACACACAATTTTAGGTGGAATACATGTTTCACTTGTTGAAAAAGGATTTCAAATAAATTATTTATGAATTATACAAGTTTAAGCAAGAATTAAATGAATTTAATTCAAACATGAACTTATTTGAATTTTTATTTGTGCAAAACATTAAGTGAGATTCATAATTGAATATCTTATACTTTTATGGTTTGAAAACATATTTTATAGTTTCAAAAATAATTTAATTTGACCAAGTTATGATTTTGACAACATTAAATGATTTAAACAAGGTTTAAATTATTTAACCAATTTTAGTTATTCAAAACATGAAACAAATTTTATATTTGAAAAGGTGGTTTAATTTTGCATGGAAAACATATTTCATTTGTGGAAAATGGATTTAAAATGAGCAAGTTATTAATTTGGCAATTTTAAGTGCATTAATTAAGAAACAGTTGTTTTCAGCAATTTAAATTATTCAAAACAGCAAACAAAGTTGATATTTGGAAAGTACATGAAAAGTTGACTGGAAAACATATTTAGTTTGTTGAATTTGGAATTTTTATGCCCAAGTTATGAATTTTGCAAAATTAAGTGAATTAAACAAGTTTTCAAATATTGCACCAATTTAAAATATTCAAAACAGTAAACAAATTTTATATTTGGATAGAGCATTCAATTTGGTACAGAAAACATGTTTAAAAAGTTGAATTTGGAGTTGAAATGATTTATTTATGCAATTTACAAGTTTGAGGTGCAATCTGCCATTTTATTTACTATCTAGGGACTTAGAAATATTTTGCAGGGATCTAGAATTAATCAACAGGGACCTGGGTGTGATTTGCAGTTTGTTCTGGATCTGGAGAAATAAAACAAAAAAGATGTTTTAATCCGCAGGGGGTGGGATTCGAACCCACCCCCTCTGCTGTGAGCGCAAGGGTGCGAACCAGTGGGGTGGCTGTCGAGTTGTGATAGGAAGGGGAAGCGGGGGGGCTTAAGGTACAGATACGCTGTTAACCGACAGCTAACTGAAAGTGCACGTAACAGATAGCTGCACGGATCGACGACGATGATCGCCGGCCTGCAGTGGCGTGGAGGCGAGTGGCCGTGGGGCGTGCGCTGTGGGTGCGGGTGTGTGCTTGCGGACGGAAGGGAGAGGGGAGAAGGGGATCGAGGGGAAGGGGCTCACCTCGATCGATGGACAGGAGGAGGTGGTGCAGGTCGGAGCAGAGGGCGACTGGCGGCGTGTTGGGGACGGCGGCGGCGCACCGGGGCCTCCCGGCCCGCGCCGAGTGGTGGAGGAGGGAGAGGGCGCCGGGGGGTTTCCATTCCCGGCCCTAGCATGGCCGGAGGAGGGCCTCCCGGCGGCGATCACCGGAGGGGAAGGAAGGTGGTACAGGTTGTGTACAGGTACAGAGAAGAGGGACAGTGAGAGGAGGTGGAAGGAAGAGGGAAGATGGAGGCGGGGAGAGAGGAAGGAGGGAGAAGAGGGTGCGGCTAGGGTTAGGCAGGAGCCCTAGGGCTAGATATAGGGGGAGGGGGAGGTGCCTGCACCGTTGCTGCTCCTCTGATGCAACGTGGAAGTGCTCAGATGCGAGCCGTACAGGAGGTTGAAGATGACCGAAAGGGTATCGGGCCAGAGGGGGGAAGAGGTGGTGGGCTGGGCTTCCTACCCCTCTCTCTCTGTTAGCTTTGTTATTATTTTTTGCTATTTATTTTTTTTTTGCTAAAAGGAAAAGGGAGGAAGGATGGGTTTTTAGGGTTTAGAAATTTGGGTAAAATTTTATATCAATTATTTATATTGTAACAGCAACACTGCAAAGTTTTGGTTTCCAAAAACTTTAATTATGTGGGTGTTTGTAAATTTAATTGAATTTAAATAATTTTGATATTAAGTGAATAGGGGTGACATTAAGCAATTTAAAATATTTTGAATTCAAGTTTATTTGAAACGAAGGGTTTAGTTGTTTGGTAATATTCATAAAATTCAAAGGGGTTGCTGTTTGGAAAATGCAAATGAATTTGAATGCAATTTGAATGAATTTGACTATTAAGTGAATATTGCAAACAAGATTTAAATAGTTGAACCTTAGAGTTTAATTGAAACAAAAGGATTAGAAATGTGTTGTAATTATCGTTAATTCCAAAAGGTTGCTATTTGGAAAAAATTGTAATTTGAATTTGGAAGCAATTTGAATTAAGTGAGTTATTAAAAGCCAATTTTAATAGTTTGAACCTTAAGGTTTAATGGAAACAAATGATGGAGTGTTTTGGTCATTTTCATAATTTTCAAAAGGGTTGCTGTTTTGGAAATTAATTGAATTTGAAAAGGGTTTGGTATTAAATGAATTTTTGATTAGAAACAAATCAACAATTTTGGAATCACAACTTTAATGGAAACAATTGATTGTTTTGATTTGAAATATCATTCTGGAAATTGTAACATCACAAGTATGAAACAAAGGTTTGAAATTTGATTTGAAATTCAAATAGAAAACAAAGGAAAACAAATGAAAACAGTTGGAAAACAAAGCAAAACAGAGAAAAACAAATGGAAAACAAGCAAAACAAATGCAATGAACATGATGTCATGATGCAAAACATAAAATAACAGAGAGCAAAACATTATAATGGCTATTTTTCATACTTGGGATGTTACATGGACTTTGCCAGGTTTTAGAAAGGAGACATTGATTATCAAAACCCGGACGAGGTAGTCATGCTCTTTGACTCTAGCGCAACATCTCGTGATGTTGTGGAGAAGGTCCGAAGTGAGTTGAATTGGAAGGACAAAAATGATGTAGTTGACTTGCAAGGGAGGTACTCCCTCCGTTTTTATTTACTTCGCGTTTTGGGATTACTCAAAGTAAAAATTTGTCAAGTTTGACCAAGAATATAGGAAAATATATCAAAATCTATAGTGCGAAGTGCACATAATATGAAAATATAATTTATGAAAATTTTAATACTACAGATATTACTTTGTAAATGTTGATATTTTTTCTAAATATTTGGTCAAACTTTACAAAGTTTGACTTTGACTAAACCCAGAATGCAAAGTAATTGTGAACGTAGGGAGTACAATGTTTCCCACGGTCATTACGTTCGGTGGAAGATGATGCCCGTTGATTTGGAGAGTCGTTGGGAAGCTTACAAGGCGGTTCTATTGGACTCACAAGACAAATCGTTTGAGTTGTTTTTCACAAAGAAGATTGGTACTCGAGTGCACATTGATTTGAATCTTGAAGCATGTTCTAGTGAAGGGATTAGTCCGGTTTAACGGGGTGATGCACGTGTCGACCCGGAGGCGAGAGTGTATGACACAATTATGAGCCAACCTCCTTTGACACAACCCTTGAGCCCCTATTTCAATAACAATTATCGTGATGACTACGATGACGATGATGGTGGCCATGATGAGCCCGAGAGGAATGCAGAGGAAGATGAGCCCCGGGAAAATAATAGTGGCGGTCATGAGCCTGAGGCCCATGCTGAGGTTTTTCTTGGAGAGACCGAGGGCGATCCAAGGGAACATTCTTTCCGTAACCATAATGTTGGAGATGTGGAAGCGAATTGTTTTGAAGAGGACATGGACCGTGGTATCCCATACTCCCGAACACATACAATGGACTCGGAAGACGAAGGATCGGAAGAGGAACTTGACGAGGATGGTTTGACGGCTAAGGAAGCCAAATCATTTATTTATGCATTTGGCCGGGATCACCATACATCATTCTTTCATGATCTAAGCCTTGCAAGTAATACTATTGTTGATGGTGGTACCACTAAGAATCTTGGGCCAATGTCATCTTCTAAGAAAGAAACCGAGCTACACAATCATGGGGTCGGTAAAGCAACAATCTTTTCGTGCATGAAAGAATTAAAACAATGGGTAAAGGACTAATCATTGAAGCATCATCGAGAATTCAGTGTTAAGTACTCGGATGAGAGCCTCCGTTACCAAGTGATATGTAACCATAAACATTGTACATGGACTATCCGTGCAAGGCCTATCAAGAAGGGCGGGCCTACAAAAGTACCACGGTGGAAGCTTACAGAATGTTGCCTCACGCACCGATGTGCCCCGAAGGATATCGACCATGCCAATTGTAAGAATGATCACCGCCAATTGAGCTCTAAGTTCATCAAGCAGAAAATAACCTCAATGGTGTAGATCCTACCAACATGTCCAATTAAAGCCGTTATCAAGTATGTGTTGGACCTATACAGCTACACGGTGAAGTACGGTAAGGCATGGAAGGCCAAGCAAGTCACATTTAGGATGTCCATATCTTTCACGAAGAACACGCTTGCATAAAATTGTCTCACCACATCAGCATTATAGGCTTGTTCAAATTCCATGATCTTCCTAACACCAATGGTGTCACAGATGGAAATGAGATTTCCAAACTGATAATCGTAACTCCTAATCTACTCAAAATCCACGTGCTTCTGCCTCACAATCTCGGTGTTCTTGTTTAGAATAACAACCTTGAACACTTTAGCTTGTTCCTCGTTCCAAAAACGGGTATCGCCTAGCTCCTCTTTAGGTGTTAAATATGGGTCTACCTTCATTCTACCCTCTTCCAATTCATGCAAACCCATGGCCATGTAATCTTTAGCCATCGTCTTCTTTCCCTTTGTAGCAATCGCCTTCATTGGTTTGGCCTTAACATTCTTCCCCTTGCTAGTACCCGTGGCATCATCTTTGTGTTTTTTGTCCTTGTCATCTAACAATACAAATACCAAAGTATTATTATTGTGTTCAAATAAAATGTGGCAATCAGTCCAACAAAAATGTCTCTAGGAAAACTATTAGAGTTCAAACCTATCCCAAAGTATCCAAAAACATTAGTACTAACAATAGTAATATGAACTAAAATTACAATGAAATAAATTTTAAAAAAATAGTATTTACAAAATGACTAGACTAGTATTACTAATAGCAACCTAACAGTAAATACCTCGTAATAACAGTCTAATAATAACACTAATACTAGAAATCCACTAGTCTAATACTAAAATATAATATTAGAATCTAGGGTTTCACAATACACTAGTAATAGCAAGCTAAATACTTAGAAACACGCTAATCCACTACTAACGACCTAATACTAACAACCTAAATATGTAAGAAACTAGATAGATTAGCGATCGGGAAAACCTAGAGAATGAAATGTGAGAATTTCAACCAAATAAATGAGGCGAAAAAGGGGAAAAGTGGGGCAATACCTTTGGAAACCCTTAGGGAACCAAATCCCTAACAAATGGGGCTCCGATCTTGCCAAAAGATGATGGATTTTGGGGAGAAGAGAGGTGGGGCGGCGGGGCAGTTGGTCTTCCTCTTCAAAAACAGAGAGAGGAGAGGGGAAATAAGAAGGGGGTTCGGGAGGGGCCCATGCGCCCGTGTTAAGTTCTTAGGCTTAATGCCCCCAACGAGGGCGTTAAGGTGTGTAACGCCCCCAGCCAGGGCGTTAAGGAGCATAACGCCTTAGGTGGGGGCATTAAGCTACATGCCACGTGGTTGTCCATGTCCACGATGGCACGGTCAATAACGCCTCAGGTCCTCGCGTTATGCTATAGAGTTTAATGCCTTATAGGCGGGCGTTAAAGAATAGGGTTATTTTTTGAATTTTTGGTTCGGGGGATTAGAGTGTGAATTTGCTGCGTCAAAAGGTTATTTATGTAAAATTTCACACGAGATGCCTTCCATGCAGCTAGTGAGCTCAGCTTGAAGGGCACCATCGGACCATAGAAGATGCAACATGAGCTAAAAAATCCACATGGTTCGAGAGCACCATTCGGGTTTCAGCTGAATTATCTGTAGAAGACGAAGAACCATCCACGTTCAGGGTCTCTTTCGATTGAAGGTTATCATAAGTATTTCGGAGGATTTCCATAGGAGTTTTTCCTATGGAAGCACTTTGGATCTTAAGATTGGGGCCATCAAATTTCTAAAGAATCCATTTCTATGCGCGATATTTCATGGGAATATCAAGATGAGCACAAACCTTGTTTTATCTTTTCTTTGAGAAGTCAAACGCACTCAAAATCTATATCGTTCTCCTCATTCTTGAAAATTTCATGTGTTTGTTTCCTATGCATCATCTAAAAGCATCTCTTACCTACGTTTTAAAGATCCTCATAAGATTTTTTTGTAGGATTCAAATTATTACGATTTTTTCTATGGATTCCCTTTCAATCAAAAGAATGGTGGTACCCAAATTCCCATGGATTTGATTTCTATGAATCAATTACATGGTAATTACAGTAACTGAAACATGGATTTCAACCTCTCTTTGTGACTATTTGATTCGCGGGATTCTAAAATTCTTGATTAGGGAAATCACATGATTACAATGTCATGCCCACTCCTACCAAAGTTTGTTTGGTTCCATCAAATGAAAAGCAAAGGATTATCTTTAAGTGGATGTTAGTTTTCATATAGGATTCCTTAGGAAAAAATTCTATAGGATTCAATCCTACAAATAAAACAAACATCATAGCAAGAAAATCATAAGGATTTAAACCCTCCAAAATTTCTATGTAAATTCATTCAATCAAAGAAGCCCTAAGGGATCAGTGAGATTGCTATGTTTTCCTTTTTTTTGAAAAGGGAAAACCCAGCCTCTGCATCGCTGTGATGCATACGGCTTTTATTAAACATAGATCATTAGGTTCAGTCTACAAAACCAAGTACATTAATAGATAGCAAATAGGCACGCAGGCCAGATCGATCACGTTTTTGGAGCAATATAGTAAAAAGAATGCTAGACGTATCCAATTCGCCTAGTGAGCAACCAGCCACCCGTGCTGAAGATAGCCCGAACGACCGCCATCAAATGAGTGCATCCGGAATCCAAAAGTCCTCGTTGATCCTCTGGTAATAGCCAAGCCCAAGTCTGAATCCAATGCATAGCTCGATGAACAACCTGCAAAAAATTCCCCGTTTTCTCATTGTTAAAAATTATTCCATTGCGACAATTCCAAATTGCCCATAACAAAGCACATACACCTATGCGTATGAACGCTTTAGTTTTCTTATCAACCCCACAAAGCCAATTACTAAACATATTAGTAATGTCTAACGGACGTGATATGCTAAAAGTAAAATGAACCAAACGCCATATTTTTTTAGCAAAATCACAAGAAATAAATAAATGTTCTACAGACTCCTCAGCACCACAGAAGACACACTTCGTACACCCAGCCCATTTCCTTTTGGCTAAGTTGTCTTTAGTCAACAATTCCTTCCTGGATAAGAACCACATAAAAATCTTAATCTTAAGGGGCACTTTTAACCTCCACAAATAACTACGTAGAAATCTAACATTCCCATGCATAAGTTCGACATATAAAGATTTAACGGTAAACGCACCAGAAGCACTTAAACTCCAAATCGCCATATCCTTGTCATCTGAAAGGGAAATCCCTACTGATTTCTGAATTAAAACCAGCCAATCTTCCCATTTACCTCCTACTATAGACCTTCAGAATTGGATATTCAAAGTGCCATGTCCTAACACCTGGGCCACTAAAACATTCTTATGACGCACAATTGCATACAAAGAAGGAAATTGATCAGCCAACGATGTGTTTCCCAACCACTTGTCTTCCCAGAATCTAATACCCTCCCCATTTCCTAGTTTAAAATCCACATGATTGAAAAAAATGTTCTTTAACCCCCATAATCCCTTTCCAAAAAGGAGCCTTCCATTAGCTGGTTATCTTTCTAGATCTTTTGCATTTTTACTGTCCTCGATTTTGCACAGACAAACTTGTGAGATTACTATGTTATTCTTATTCCAAAATATTTTTCAACCCACAGATCCAAAGAGGCCTTTAGTTTAACCCATACTCGAGTCGTTGGTTGCCATGGTACCCTTGGTGGTTTTGGTGGACGGAGGAGTGATCATTACTGGCCGGATCCATAGGATCGACTTGGGCATATGTATAAATATTGTTACTAATGGTGTATCCCACAAAGGTGTAAAAATCAATTTTAAATAATTTATATTCTAAGCTGCACAAAAAAGACAAAAGTGTAAATTTGAGTATGTATATTTTCAAATCTCCAAATCATATCATATTTTAGCATTTTTTTGTAGCCTATAATACAAATAATTTTGCATTGCGAGTTACCATACTTGTATGATATGTCATTGGCTATGTCTCAGATTTTTCTAAATATTTAAAATTGGAGGGAGCACCGGTGCTCGGGAGCCAAAGACACTTTTAGTACAGTTCACTACAACACAAATATAGCCACGCACTTAGTTGGCTTATGATCTATGATCTATTTTGAATGAGACCGATATTATAGACAAGTTCAGCTATATACAGTAGAGATGCCCTAGTGCAACATGTACACTCCTAGGCTTGTATACTACTCTAGCTACTCCTGTGTGGTCCAGTAAAGTAGGCAGAGTACCTTGCACAGTCTTCACGCTTCGTATATATTGATATAATATTTAGAGATTTCGGGTGTTTTATCATTGCTAGCCCCAATTGGGAGCCTTGTATTCTCTTTCGTTTTCTCTCCTTTTGGTTTACTGTACAAGCATCACGTAACTACAGTGCGTGCACCACGAAGGATTCGGTGCAAAAGGCCTCCCCCACGTGAGATGCCGCTTTGGTATGTAAGCATCTGGGTAGAGAAATAAAAGATGTGTGCAAGTTGGACGAAAACGTAAATTTGACATCAGACAGATTATATTTTCTTCAACATTTATCCACGAAGTGGTCAATAGATTCTTCTTAGAGAATGCATTAACGGGCTATCTACCGAGTACCAACTGGTTGAATTCACAATAATAATGAAATCTGATTGAATTTTGTTACTCTCTCCGATCCATAAAAAAGTCGCTTATTTTATACTAAGTTAGTACAAACTTTATACTTACTAAATGAACGACACTTTTTAGGGATCGAAGGGAGTACTATATTTTCGTGTAAGAGGTAACTGCATATTCGGTGGTTCTTCCCCTCATATAAGGATGCACACCATGTTGAGGGCTTCTCTGAACAAAAGAAAAACAAGCACGTACTCCTATGATCCCGCATGGGGCTCCGTCGAGCTCAGAGGACAAAATAAAGGTTTACTGATTTGAGGATTCCTTTTAGACTGCATATGTTTGTTAGACATTTTATCACCTTGCTTGTGATCTAGTGCGAACACACGGATTGTGATAAAATGTGAAATCATTTCATACACAGATTTTTTTTTGTTGCACAGTGTTTGAAAAGATGCCACATTTTTTTTGTTTATTTTCCACATACCTCGAGAATAATGTTGTGATATGTTGCATACTTAATAGAATGCCACATTAACAAAAACTAGGGAGGGCCTGCTTGGATGGCTGTTTACTAGCCGGAAACACGTCCGGAAAGAATTACGCACCTCGTTAGGTCCGTATGATTTACAGGCTACGACGGGTATTGAAATACGGCGGGAAAAAACAACCCCTTTCCAAGTGAGGCCTGATAAAGAAAGGCAGATACAAAACGTGTTTTTGCTTCCCGAGCACGAGTGCTCCTGCCTATTTAAGAAAAACTAAAAAATATTTTACAAGTTTCAAAAAACTGGAAAAAATGGATGTAGTCGATGGTGTATCCCACAAACGTGCAACATTTTAATTTAAAATACAAAATAGTATGAGCTACACAAAAATTACAAAATATGATAAATTTAGAGATTTGAAAATGGACATACTCAGATCCGTACTTTTATCATTTTTGTATGGCTAGGAACACAAAGTATTTAAAATTATTTTTTTTATTTGTAAGATACACCATAGGCTTATCCGAATTTCTTTCCTAATTTTTTTTAAAATTTGTAAATATATTTTTTAATTTTTTTTAAATGACAGGAGCACTTGTACCCGTGCATCAAATATCTACTCAGCAAGATATATAGAAACATAAAGCAAAGTAAAAGGTGCGCCTAATAAGAAAATAAGAGAGCAACAGAGGATTAGTAGGGAATTCTGTTTTGTTTCTCACTCTGCGAAAGATAAGCTGTGTGAGTCGGAACAGAAATGTATGGCGTAGACCTACCCAAAACGGAAGAAGTCGAGGATACGATACAACGGGAGAAGAAAAGCCAGCGGGGCGGGAATAATAAATGCAAGAGGAGTCGTCCAGCCTTGAGAAAAGCGGCAAGCAACGGCCAATAAAGAAAGGCGACGTCGCCTGCACCCGCACAGGAAAGGCGCCCAGTTCCCTGCTATCATTTCTCCAGCCTGGCCGGACTGTATGTGTTTTGGACGGACGAACACCCTCCCTCCCACACGCGCACACGGCCGCTGCCTGCTCTCTCTCTCTGTCTTCCCCCAGCAGCAGCAGCAGAGGAGGAGGGTGGAGAGATCAGGAGGCTTTTGTTTGGTTGAGAGACCACAAACTCCACCAAGGCCCAATCACACAACATTTGCCTTTCTTTAAGCGCGCTCCCACGGTGGACGCCGAATCATCGACTGCCACTTTGGCATCTGCCGGAATCGATACCACCACCACCGCGGCATAAATACCGCCTCCCCTGCCACTGCCACTCCCCCCTCTTCTCTCCTCCTCCCAGGACCTCGCCTCCCTGCCACAGAGAGAGAAAGGTGGAATCTTGGTCGGTTGGGAGAGATGATGAAGGAGTCGTGGATGGAGGTGCTGCCGCCGCCGCCGGCGCCCTACTTCGCCGGCCAGGCGGGCGGGTGGTTCTTGCAGGACCGGCGGGACGGCGGCGGTCGCGGCGGGGCGTGGTCGCCGGAGGAGAACAAGCAGTTCGAGGAGGCCCTTGCGCGGGTCGACGGGGACGCGCCCGACCGGTGGGAGCGGGTGGCCTCGCTGCTGCCCGGCAAGACGGTGGCTGACGTCATGGCGCACTATGACGACCTCGAGAACGACGTCTGCTTCATCGAGGCAGGCCTCGTGCCCTTCCCCCACTACAACGGCGGTGGTGGCGGCGGTGGCGGTGGCTCCCCGGCCAACGGGTTCACCCTGGACTGGGACGGCGGCGACGACGCCCTGGCGTTCAAGCGCTCCTGCTACCTGGTCGGCGGCAAGCGCGCGCGCGGCTCGGACCAGGAGCGCAAGAAGGGCGTGCCCTGGACAGAGGAGGAGCACAAGTAAGCCCCCCTCGCTCAATTAGCTAGCACACGCTGGCTGGAATTGACTCAACCGATGGATCCGTGCGTGTTCTCGGCGGGCGCTAATAACTGAGTACTACTTTTCCTTGCTCAGACTCTTCTTGATGGGTCTGAAGAAGTACGGCCGAGGGGACTGGAGGAACATCTCGCGCAACTTCGTGACGAGCCGGACGCCGACGCAGGTGGCCAGCCACGCGCAGAAGTACTTCATCCGGCTCAACTCGGGCGGCAAGGACAAGCGCCGCTCCAGCATCCACGACATCACCACCGTCAACATCCCCGACGACGACCACCACAACAACCCCTCGCCGTCGCCGCCCTCCGTGCTCACGGGGGCCAACTCCGCCCACACTTCCGCCTCGGAGCAGTTCGGCGCCGTGCTGGTCGACAGCAAGCCCCGCCCTCCTGCCGCCGGCGGCGGACACCACTTCGTGTCCCATCTCTACGGCAACGTGAAACTCGAGGCCAGCAACGGCTACCACAGCGGCGGCCGCCTCGACGACTCTGTTCTGATGCAGATGCAATGCGGGCCTCTCGGTTGACCAAGGCTCCTGGAGCAGCGCCCGCCCTCGGAGAAAGCTCGCATCTTTTGGTTTTGGCGTGCACGAGGAGGGAGAAGAAGCCTCTGCATCGCGCGTGCTTTTTGGTTCCAACCAGCAAGGGGCCGGAGTAATCAAGCAAGAAAGAAAGGGACCAGACATGCACGAGCGAGCACACGCGGGGCAGCAATGGAGACGAAGCGTGAGCAGACGGGATTGGGTCTCTGTTCTGTGTACATAAGACCACGCCCACGGTGAAAATAATTAATATTCTACTACTATTTGGTATTGATTAATCTCCTGAGCCATGGGAGACGTACTTTGAGTTTGGGAAGCAACACTAGCACATGGGTAGTACTGCTCCCTGCTAGCTAGACGCTGTGATCCGTTTTGATCCAGTTTAGTATCGGTCAGCAAGCAAGTGTGTGTGCCTGCTGTTTCCTTTTTCCCTTGTTGTAAACATTTTTTATCTTCGGACGAGGGCGTTAGCATTGGTCACCCTCTCATTGACCCTTGCTTAATTAAAGATCAACTTGGTGATGATGATCATTATTGTGATGTTCTTGTGCTTCCTTCCTGTCGTTTTTGAGGGAGCGAAATCTGAAGCTGATTGGTATTGTAGGACTATTCGTGTGTGTATCGGCCTGGCTCTCGAGTCCATGTTTCAGTAGTCTACAAGCATTTCAGTTGTTTTCTGTTTGGCTGACTTACACGCACCTTGCAGATTGGGAGCTTGTTTAAGATTTAGCTGTGCTAGAGATCAGGACCAAAATACACTCTCTACATCAAGGGCCTCGAGAAATTTCATAGGAATTTTAAAGGATTCTAACTATAGGAATTTTTCGTACGGAATGGTTTTGGATTATAGGATTGAGTACACCAAATTTCTAAGTAATCTATTAATATGCCCCCTATTTCAAAGGAAGCTCAACATGAGTCCAATGCATCCATACTCTATCTCTCTACTCCCTCTCTCCTTATTTCTGCAAAGTTCTTGTGTTTACTTCTTGTGCACCATCTAGAGACATCGTTTAGAAAATTCCTGTGTTTTGAAATCCTATACGAATTGAAGTGCACGACATATTAATCCTGTGTTTTTCCTATTCCTACGTTTCTAAAATCCTGCAATCCTAGGCCCTTGATGTAGGTCCTAGGTCGCGCCCCCTAGGTCTCCTGGCCCCCCTCGACTACTGGGTTGCGTGTACTAGAGCTTAAAATTTTCGCCATGCATGCTAATCAACCGCCAAGATCTATCTATGAAGATAATGGATAACAATTCCAAGATCTAGCTCGATATCGTTTACCAACACCGTAGTTGCGGAAGAGATGTTGATGACAATGTCGATAAAGCATGTGAAAGATCCTCACGCACCATACTGCGGGTGAGGATGTTGTCGACTCTCCGTATCCAGCATCTAGATCCAACAGAGTGAGGTCTCTCTTGGAGATGCATGTCATCACTTAGCCAAAACAACCACAAATTAGATAGCATGAAGGACACATTAGAATATTAAAACAATAATAGTAATGAGATCATGTAATAAACATGGACAATCTAATCATAACTTCACAATTCATCGGACCACAACAAACACAACATGCATCAATTATATAACGGTAATCTTGATCATGTTAGGCAGATCTCAAGATCAATTATACTCCCGCACGCACGGGTGGGCAGTTTTCTTCCACTTCTTTCTCTCCTCCCGTGCCCTAGCCACCAAAGTTCGCCGATTTCGTCCCCGTTGCCCCTAGGGAGGATTGTTGGATCCCTCCTTTGGACAAGGACTCCCCCATGGAAGTTATTGTGTTTGGCATCTCATCTTTTTCGTTTTGATTGGTTGATTTTGGTTCTAGATGAAATCTCACCTAGGGTTTGATCTAGTTCCAAGTTCTATCAATGTTTTCTTCGTGCCAATCCCTACCTAGATGTCATGGTTTCATAGATCTAGTCTAACCACTCACCAATCTAGACTTGGATCCAAATCTTAGTTTGTGTCACTCCCACGATTTCCAGCATGTAGATCTACTTTAGGATCATCTCTTTGGTACCCCTTGATGTTTGGTTTAGTTTTTGAGTCAAGAATTCGAGTTTTTGGGCATTTTCTCGAGTCAAATCGAGGAGCCCGGAATATTCCGGACCATTCCGGCCCAGCCGGAATGATTCCGGGCTCAACCGGAATTTTATGGATGCTGCCAGAAATTTGAGTTTTTGCACTAAACTAAACCATTTGGAGTTCCTTTTACCCGTATGGCATATGCACTTACCTTTTGCTATTCCTATGTCCTCTATTCACAGGTCCTGGAGCTCGTAATGGTCTGAAAAGGAAGGCTACTGCCGGGAAGGGTGCTCGCCCTAATAGGGGTTGCACTTCCGGTTCTCGTGGGGGATCTCGTGATGATGATCTGATTGAGAGGGTGCCCGAAGAAGATCTGAAGGAATGCTCTATTCCTAAGTGGAAGCACATCAAGCGGAAGAACCCGTACCGCTTTGTTGAGTCCACCTGTGAGGATCCTCGCTTCTGGACTAATCTGCAGCTCAAGTGTTGGGAGGAGTTCTATTCTGGCCAGCAGCCCCTTGTCTGTGTGCAGGCTCAGATTGACTTGGATTTCTATAATAGGCACAAGAATGGTGATCTCCGCCATGTGCATGCCTGCCTGGAGAAGCTTGGTTTGATACCTCTTCTGGATACTGAGTGTGAGTATTGCCCTAAATTTGTTGCTCAGTTCTACTGCACTCTCCACGCCACGGGTGATGCCCGACGCACTATGACCTGGATATGTGGGGAGCAGAAGATTACTAGCAACTTGACTGAGTTCGCTGAGACGATTGGTTACACTTGGACTGCCACCTATGCTGATCATGGCTACAAGATTCATGAAGGACCAGAATATGACATCTCAAGCCTGGACTTTTGCTATCCTCCCAATGTTAAAGGCAAAACTAAGCCTTTCAACTCCAACATGTACCCCTTCTACAACTTGCTGTCCAAGATCTTCCGTGCCACCATAGTGATCAAGGCTGGTGATTACTCTGCTATTAGGGCTTTTATGGTAAACCTCATGTTCCTCACTAGGCCTAAGAACCAAAAGAGGATTGATGTGATGGACTTCATTTACCGTGAGATTTGCATCGGGGTCATGGAGAAGAGGAAGCCCGCATATGGCCCACTTATTCAGAAGTTCATAAATCACAAAGTGGAGGTTGAGATCATGGACCAATATGCAGTGGTCAAGGGCAAGAAGTTAGTTCCTACCATGATTAATGGTGATGCGATTCCAGAATATGCTCAGACTAGGTCCAAATCACCCATGGCCACTCCTTCTGCTTCCACGAGTGGAGCGTCCCTCTAGTGGCATTGCTAAGTTCTTCAAGGCAATGTTCAACATGTACAAGGACACTAGGGTGATTGCCCATGAGGCTAGGGAGTTGGCCAAGAAGACTAGGCGTATTCAGAACGCCGATCGCAGGGCTGCTGGGATTGAAGTGCCTGTTGATCCTCCCTCTCTTGCTGCTGCTGATCTTGTCCCCATTGAGATGCCCGAGATCCATGATGATGACTTCTACTTCAGGGTGCCTCCAGCTGATGTTAATGATGAGGAGTATTCTGATGACAAGGACTACTTCGATGCTGCTGGGCTTGGAGGTCGTGATCCTGAAGCTGAGGAAGAGGAGAATCATGATGAGCACCGTGAAGACGACGACATGGAGTGATCCCTTGGGACGTTAGTGGACTCGTTTTCCCTTTTTGGCGTCTTGATGCCAAAGGGGGAGAAGGAGTCTCCATATTAGGATTCCACGGAATTTGCAAGGGTGGGAGCACGAGTCTTTTGCCTTTTGATTTCGATCTTATAGGCTTGTGCTCCGTTATCTTTAGTTCGTTTGCTTCGTTATTTGTGTCACCCTACCCGTGGTTATGCTACTATTATCTTGCGTGCTATTATCTCTATCATTATCTATGCATGTTGTATGAACTTGTTTACACGGCTTGGTGTCTAAAACATAGGGGGAGCAAAGCCTATGAAGTGTGTGCCTCACGACACACATCGAGGAAGAACTCCGTCTATTTTTTGGACACCATTTCTTTAGTTCATATCGATTTATCCCCGTGAAATCTTTATGTTGTCATCAAACACCAAAAAGGGGGAGATTGAAAGTGCATTCTCGATATCTCGCTGTTTTGTGTGTTTGTTAACAACATAAAGAAGTTACTAACCGTATGTGCTACTTTGTCAAAGGACTTGGTCTTAAATCAGCATGTATACGGTGTCGAAGAAATGGTGAAGAAATCGAAGATCAACGGATTTTTTTATGGCCTGAAACAGAGCTTCAAAGAACAGCCCGGAATATTCCGGGCCAATCCGGGTGCCGGAATCAGGCCGGAACAATCCGACCACAACGGGGAATTGTTCTGTTACAATCCGGATTTTTCCGGATGATTCCGGGAGCCGGAATATTCCGGGGCCATTCCGGCCTCAAAGGGAAATTGCTCTGTGAGCATACGAAATATTCCGGGGCCATTTCGGCCATAAGGGGAAAAGTCTCTGTTGCAATCCGGAATGCTCCGGATTATTCCGGGGTCCGGAATATTCCGGACCAATCCGGCCTGGTCGCATTTTGGGCAGAAAACGGCTAGTTTGGTGGGGGCCTATAAATAGGGCCTCCCTTTCTTCCCCAAGAGTTAGCTCCACCAGCATTGAAGACACCATTGATTGAGCTCACCCACCAAGCTAGATCTCCCTCCTCCTCCACCCAAACTTGTTGATTCTTTGAGGATTGAAGGAGAAGCCCCGGATCTACATCTTCACCAACCGGTTTTCCATTCCCCCCTCATTAGCTTGAGGGATCCTTGCCTTGGGTTTCCTCATGTGGAGAACCTAGGCTTCTTGTTACTAGTGGTGATTCAAGAAGAGTTGGGAGCCCCCATATAAGTTGTGGGTGTGTGCCCCAAGAGTTTGTAAAGGATTCGATCCCCGCCTCAAAGGGGTTCAATAGTGAGAGGTGAACTAGGCCTTCGTGGCGCAAGTTCATCGGAGAATAGGGTGAGGCCTTTGTGGCGTTGAGTAGGCCTTCGTGGAGAGCTCACACCCCTCCAACGAGACGTACTCCCTTAACAAGGAGGAACTCGGAAATACATCGTGTCTCCGTGTGCTTCCATCGGTTACTTCGTTCCTCACTCTTTACTTATTTGTACTTGTACCATTTATTGTAGTACTTGTTGTTTTAAGTGTTGTCCTAGTTGCATTAATTGCTTGCCTTGTCATATACGTAAATTCACCTTTAGTTGCACTATCTAGAGAATTTACCTTTGACTTAAGCCCAAACCTTGTTAAAAATTAAAATTGGTCGTAGCACCTATTCACCCCCTCTAGGTGCCCATACTTTACTTTCAGTTGGGCATGCTCTAAAAGCAACTCTAGTAGAGCCCCTAAACGCGCGTTTTCAATTCGCGTTTTTGGAACGTTTTCAGTCCAAAAGTGCGCAGGCCCGAACAGAAATGCAAAACGAAACTAAAAGTTAGCTGAACTGCATATAAACGCGAGAAGATTCAGATAGTAGTTCATTCATAGCATGTCGTCGGCGGCCTAACCGTAGCTACGGCTTACCGACGGCCTAACCTAGACTACGGCAACCTACCCTATACTACGGTGACGTAATCCTCGGGGCCGAGGTTGATCAACTTCGCCTTGTGCTCGACGCGGATGCACTTTCGGTCCGTCGCCCTCTCGTTGAACTCTGCCGCTCGGGCCAGCCCCAGCGCCAGAAGCTTCTGGTTGAAGGCTTCCGCCTCGTCGCGTAGCTTTTGCTACTCCTCCTCCTCGCGGGCGCTGCGGGCGAGTAGCAGCTTGAAGTCCGTGTCTTCTTCGCCCTCACCGACGTCTGGAAGGACACCAAATGGACGAAATCCTATCGATCTTTCCTTACGACTCGACTTAGGCTCAAGGCCACAGAGGGCTAAAGGCAGTATCTTTAGTCTACCCAACTCCCTTGCTGCATATTTACTTTTATATGGTCATTCTGTGGGACCACAAGCACACCATCAATTGCTTTATCCCCGGTAACACACATCACCCCACCTACTATCCTCCAAATCTAAGTTTTTTTATTACCGCAAAATGTTATATGGTGATGGGAGGTATTTCTCAAATGAGATCCATCGGCCCAATCGTGGTGTCGGAGGCGGGGACGACGTGGAGCTTGAGCTCGTCTTCCGCCCGCTCCCTCTTAGGGCTGAGGAAGTGATGCGCGGCGGCGGAAGCGCCCGCACCGGAGGAGGAGCTTGCGCCAGCATCGGAGGAGGATGCGAGACGGCGCCGCTCCGCCCGCTTGCGCTTCAGTTTCGCAACTGCGCTGTACTTTTAGCGCGGCGGCGGCGGCGTCCCCGCGTTGGTGAACTTGTGGGCGCCGTTGGAGGCCACGGCCCGCTGCATCTCCTCGTCGTCGAAGGAGTTGTCGCCGTCGTGCCCCAATGTGGGCACATGGCCGCCACGCGTGGAGGAGGAGCCCGCGTGCCACATCGTTGTCGGAGGGGACGGGAGTTGCGCGCGATTTCTCGTCGGAGGTGGCTGGATTTGTCGGCGGCGGTGTTTTCGGGATGCGGCTTGGGAATACGACCGCAACGGGTACAAATAACAAATAGTGATATGGAGGGATTCGGGAGCGACCGGAAACACTTTTCAGTATGCGCGTGGTATACGAGTTCTGCTCTGACTAAAAAAGAACTGGCCGTGCCCGTATACCCACCGGAATTTTTCAGTTCCGCCGTTGCTCTAATGGATTTCAGTGGCGGTGTACTGGCACACGGCCAACAGCCGCAAGGAATGAGTTGGGAGATCCACCCAAGGAGAACAGAACCGCACACGGAGCATCACATGCCCTCTCCTCCTTTTCCCCCCTCCAAAAGCAAGGGCTTCGTCCTCCCCGGAGTCCACGGATGGAGGGACACGCACGCGAAGGAGCAACGCCACACACAGAAAGCTAGGGGGCACAGACACACGAGTGGTAGCACAGCTCGCTGCCGCTGCCCGGACCGGATCCATTTCGTTTTCGCGCGGACGGCGGACATTCCCGTGGGACGGGGCGGGTCCACTTGGGGAGTCCCGTTGGTGGCTCACGTCGCACCATGGTGGCCGCGGTATCTCCTCGGCCCTGCCTGGACCTGAGGAATGTTGTGACCATCGAGAAAGAGAGTGGAAAAGAGGCGGTTCTATTCCCCGTCTACGTTTCTTCTTCTCCTCCGTGGAGGAGTAGGAGTCGGCGTCAAGCAGGGAAGAGCTAGCCTAGTGGCTGTTGGTTGCTTGCTTGTGTAACAGGTCGATGGTCTGCTGCATCTGACTCGGCACTTGCAAAAATAGTTATGTCACTCCTGTCACGTCAACCGTCTGTATTATAGCCCCGCACTACTTGCAGCTGGTCCGACGCATTCTTTCTATGGCGGTATGGCACCCAACAGAGACGGGAGCGGGGTTTATGTTGCTACTTTGGTGGTAGTACAACTCATGATTCAGTGCAATTTTGGGTGCAAAAAAAGAAGATAAATAGTCGCGTTGGTGGTTGCTTGCTCCCGATCCGTCGGATCCCGCTTTAATCATCTCCCCGTCACTGTTGCAATACACGCAGTAGGTAGTGGCACTGTGTACTAGCCTAGTAGCGGCTCCCGCCTACGACCCGCAACTTGCACTCGCGTGGGGCTGCAACCGGGCCTCCCCTACGCGCACAAGTGGGCAGGAGCGGAAGGAAGATGCATGCAATCCAACGCAACCAAAGTGGGCGCTCGCTCGCGCGCGGCCCTACGTACGTGGTGCCTTTCTGCTTTTCCTCTCTCCCTGGGAAACTGGCACTGGCAGTGGCCGGCATGCAATACGGGCAAGGACTGCCGGCGAGTGCTAGTGCCGGTGAGTGTGGTCGGCGTTGCCGGGCCGCCATTGGACGTCGGACTCGGAACAGACCGCGTCGACGAGTGGCGCTTTCGCCTTTCGGGGGAGCGACGCATCGTGCGTCGGCGTCCTCGGGCGACTTTGCATTTTGCACGTACTAGTACTGTACCGGTATTCAGATTCTTCGGGCTCTTCAGATTCCGCGTGCACATAATTGAGCCAGAGGGAGGGACGCTGCGCGGAGAGATTCGAGATTCCAGGATTCCACGCCCTCCTTTCCCGCGCCGCGCCGGACCACCACACAGGTTCGCTGCTCCCAACACCGCGAAAGCGAACGCTGCAGTGGTAATCGCACATAAACTGCTATTAAGCCCCCCGTCAGCCTGCACCACCAGTAGCACTAATCAAGCAGCTGCAGGCACTAAGCACCCGTCGATCGGCTCGGACCACTTCCTACCGGGCGGTGTTATCAAATTCGGGCAGCACATGTTTATTCCTAGTTTCGTCATTTCCTTTGCTTAAAGCACTCCACTCCCACCCACAGTCCTTTCCCCCTGCCTAGCTCAGCTCAGCTCAGCTCACGCTCTAGCGTAATACAAAAATGCGTTGCTTTTTTCCAGAATGCAGGGAAAGGCCAAGTATCCATGGTTAGATTCGGTAGAAAGAGCCTAAACACCAGATTAATTAGTAGGTAGAGCTAACCCCGCACTCGGAGCGAGCGAAAGCTCGGGTTTTTGGCGTGATCGACACTTGACATGCCCACCCCCCGGTGCCCGAGCAGTAAACAAATGCGCTCCACAAGCGACCACCGTAGGCTGCAACTAGCCATGGGATGGGATTATTGGTGTAACCGGGCAGGTGTAGTTTCCCGGCAGGGGGCCGGGACTAGTTTAACTCCCACTAACCATCACAAATTCAGAATACTCCCCGCCCCTGTACTCCGGATGGCACCCACCGGGTTCGGGGCCGGGTCGGCACCCCCCATACCCGCCCCATTTAGTTTATCGGGTCTCATTTCTTACCATACCCACGACCCACCCGGGTTCGGGGCCCCAACGGGTACCCATTTAAGGAGCGATACCGACACATGTGGGGGATAAAAAATGGAATATTGGGATGAGGTTGGTAGGAATAGACATGTGTGTACGTGTGTTATCTTCGGGATTCCAGATTCCAACACGTCCATGTGATGTGTGAGGTTTGTGATACATAGCTCGTGGACGTGTGGTTAGACATAGAATTATTAGCGATATGATTAGGACTTAGAGCGGGTATGCGGGTATGCGGGTACGGGTTTGCCACCCCCATACCCGCCCCATTAGACTTGGCGGGTCGAACATTTTACCAAACCCTCCCCATTTAAGGCGGGTACCCGTTCGGGTTTGCGGGTTTCGGGGCCCATTGCCATCCGTACCCTGTACTAGGCACCACCTCGCACCATGAGTCCCTGTCCATCTCCTGCTCCCGCTCGATCACAAGTTGAAAAATCAAAATTTACGAGTAAGTGTGACCAAATATATATAAGATACGTCAACATCCATAATATTGAATACCTTTGCTATAAAAATATATTTCATATTAGAAAAGAAAATCCATATTAGATCTATTGATGTTGATTTAATATTATAATTTTTATTTTTTATCAACTTTTGAGGAAATTTTATACAGCCTGTCTGTTTAGAATGGAGGGAGTAGACAGCAATTGCTAGGTTACTAAAAGCAAATAAAGGTACATTCACCAGGAACATATGCAACGTTGGCAGGAGGTGAAGCATACGTTATAGCACCACCAACCGGTCACCCAAAATCCGTCTCACAAACTGGACGTGTCCCCAGACAACCCCAAATTATAGTCCTCTCCAACAGGATGTCTCAAATTTTTGGACAAAACCATTGCAAATACATGCAACATCGATCAACCGGAGTTTAACAAGAATTGAAATTAAGTCCAATACATAGCCGAATTCAACACAAAAATAAGTTTCAACAAGTTAATATATAAACCGATACAAGAATGACTCTATTTTGGGCAATATCGTGATCGGTGGTCTTCTTCTTCATGTGCTAGCTCCATCTTGCGCTAAGATTATCGAAGAGGCTAGCCTCTTGGAACATGATCCTCGAATCCTCCATAAATCTTGCAAAATTGCCTTTCTTTTATTCAACAATGATTCATGTTCTTCTTCTCCAACTTCAGTTTGATCCAAGCCTCATCCTTCTACAGTGTCAACCTCGTCCTCTCCAGCTTCATCTTCTCTTTCATCCTCTCTCGATCAAACTCCATTCTCCCCCTTTGCAAATATAAGAATGCATTGTACCGCCCCGTCTTCTTCTCCTCTCTTTTGTTCTCCAATTTCTTTAAAGTCTCATCTTTGCTTGAGAAGATATCCGTCCATGTGGCGGACATTTTGCTTTCCGCGCTTCACGAGCCGCCCTATCCTTCTCCCACCTCCACCCCATCATTCTTTTCCTATTCACTTTGCTCCCATTTCCTTTGGACGGCGTCTCTTTGTTATCAAGTCCAATATGTAAGGAAGAGCTCGATCCATCGTTTTTCTTCATCTTCTTCGCCGGATTCTTGTGATCATCATATTCAGAGACCTACTTTGGTTTACCATTCAATTCAATCCAACAACAGGCTGGTAAATGGTTAACCCTCCACTTTATGGTATAAAGTGGCGTCCAATCCACACTAGCAATCAAATGGAAATTATCAATTCAACAAAGTGTATAGAGAAACATGTAAATAGTTGAATTGACGAACACTGAATCAGTACTTACGCAGCTATCAATGAAAACACCAATTTGATTCCAATTGACCACTTGTGCATGAAAATCGCAAAACCATCTATGTTGGAGAGAGGCGACGTTGCAAGTGGTGATTATTGAGTTTGGTTGCATATAATGCTTTTGATTATAATACAGGGTATGGATCTTCTCGCATAACCTTGAGCCCATTTGCTCGGTTCCACATATAGCATCCATACTAGTGGCCAACCAACAGTTGCATATCAATACATCCTCATGAGTGGAATATGAAATCCCTCTATGCTTTGGCAACTTATTCTCCTTATTCTTCTTCTTTGTAGCGTCGGATGAATCTCCAACACTAAAAGAAGGGGTAAGTGTGCACTTCGGAACATCCTGTGGAATATCTTCCCCTTTGAATCGAATCCATGAGGAACTCTTCCAGATCATTGCTACGAATTAAACTATGGTCCTAAATTTGATCTAAACATTGCATTTGGTGAAGAATTGGATACATTACTGTCGACCAGACTATCGTCGAACAGGTGGTGGGCGTGGACACTTTGGGTGATCCCGAGGATTCCCGCGTCCGTTGGAGCGCCCGAAAGTGAGCCACCATTTCTATGTCACGCGTCGGGTCCACCTATGACAGGAAGTCATCCGGAATGTGCCACTACTACGGGTTGTCCTCCGTGTTTGTGGTCAAGGACCTCGACCTTCTTGCCGCGACTATGGGAGCCACGGCCGGCTACCGTCTGGGCGTGGGCGTGGTCGTGCCGCAATGCCACATCTTTGTAGCCGCCTTGCTCACGTCCCCATCCTTCTTTTTTGTGACGCCCCGGGATCGGGCACTATGCAGAATTCAGCATTCCCGCCAAATCCGCATAATAACCGATTCCAGGTTGCCATTTATGATAACATTACAATAGTTCACGAATAATCCACAATTACAACAGAAACAGATAGATACAAGATGACTCAAACGAGCCGGGGTTACAACTGATACATTACAAAGATCCAAATAACAGCGGAAGAAACAAACGTCCGGCTACGGACAAGATACAAACTGGACTAAGAGTCCTGAAGATAACCGAGAGCGTCCAATCCCTGCCCAGGCCAAGCCGGAGGGATTCCCAAGCTAACGTCGTCAGACTTCATACCTGTTGACTGCAAGTTGGAATTTGCAGCCACGAAAGAGATTCGTGGGTCAGTACGGTTAAGTACTGGCAAGGGGGATAAAACCCATACTCACAAAATACCGGCGTAGCCAGTCATCACAAGATACAAATACTTTAGGATCAACGGAAAGGAAGGGGTTATTGCAATAAGCGACAGCAGGCTGCACTATCCAACTACAGAGAGATACTACAACTTCTGACTAACAGAAAGGAGATAAGATCGAGTGTTGTAACCAACTGAAAGTAAACCCAAAACAAACCCATCCTGGATCTCGCCCCTTTATCCAAAGAAGCAATCCGAGGATAACTCACACCGTTGTATTAAAGGTGAATCAAGTTATTGTGTCATCAACCTATTACTAGTCAAGTTATTAATCGTTGGGTGTAACATGTTTGATTATTATGTTTAAGTTGTCCTGAGTACTTGTTAGCCAGTACTTTCACCAAGTAATCCATAACCGCGGAAAACACGGCTTCTCGAGAAGATTTACCCTGCAGGGGTGCACCATAGTAACCGTACACGCATGAATATCCCGCCAGATGGAAATGCACTTCCACCAAGCGGGGCACTCAACACAACCAACCCTTCTTCGCATCAAGCCCAAAGCACCGCGTGCTGTGCGTGCGCGGCTAATCGAGCCCCACGAAGAAAAGGGGACCCTCATAGCACTGGAAGACCACGCCGCCCTAAATGCCGACTACAAAAGTTTCCACCCTGGCCTCGGGTTTGTACCTGCATATGATGCAGCAAATGGAACACCCGAACTAGTACGGCGATTTGGACGAGATGCGAATCGGGTCAGTTGAGGGGGGCGCCCATACTCGCTTCCCACATGCGGGTAGTGCGCTCATCATGGATCAGTAGACAAGACCCTTTTCCTAATTAGGGGGTCGACACTAGCGGGCCTCAAAACCTCAAAGGGCCTCCCGCCGGTGCCTTATCATCAAATTATTATTAACAGCAGCATTAACAGGATTGATTGATTAATATTTCGAGCCCCCGGAACGGTAACAAAACTAATAGTACGATAGTAAAAGAAGTAACCGACAACAGGCTCGAGCAAAAGCAACCCTAAGCATGCTAGATAAGAACAGGCACAAACAAAGGCTGTAGGTATGGAGGTGAGGCAATATCAAGGTTAAGGGATTCATGTGATGGGTTCGTAACAGAAACAACTACCACTAAGGCTAGCAAAAAAGAATCAACGGAAAGAATCGGTAACAAGTGATGAAAGGCAGCCATATGGCAGCAAGTGAGTATACTTGCCTGAGATCCCGCAAGGTAGCAGAACTTGTCGTTGCTCACATCATCTCAACGTCCTATCCGGGAAGAAGCAACGAACTAAAAGAAACACCGGATGCAATAATTACTACTACGGCAAAAGATCCAGCATGATCCTATTTTATATGCATGACATGGCAAGATGCAACAGGGGAAACAACTTAAGCAAATTAATCGGAACCAGAGTCCGGAGAAATAGGAATTGGTTCAAGTTGTTTATCTAACCATCAATATTAAATGTTGATTAACATGTTTAAACAAGGTAGAGGTGATCTATTCAATATTAAATGGAATAGGGCAACAATTGAATTAAATACCCCAACACATTCCATATTTAATTATTAGGTGACATTACTATTATCCGCACCCACAAAATGCAATGCAAACATGATGCGATGACATTTTAAATATAGTTGATATGTTATAGAAACTAGGGCATAGGTATAGGGGTTTTAGGGTTTGGGTTCGCACGTGTGGAGGGGAGATCTTCGGGTTTGACGCCGGAAAGAAGGAGATCTTCGGAACAACGCCGGAGTGTTCGGGACGTGGACGAAGTAGCCGACGTAGAGGAAGTAGGGGAAGTAGATGTTCGTTCTCATGTAGTCGAGGAAGTAGTTGGTAACCACGTAGTGGAAGTAGTCGACGTCGAGGACGTAGTCGTTCCAGGGTCATCGTCATGGAGGTAGTCGTTCACGCCGTAGAGGAAGTAGTCGTTCTCGAATCACGCGGTCATCGTCGTCGGAGTAGTCGTAGTAGTCGTGGGCGAACCGTAACAACACCGTCTTCGGGGTCGGAGGCGAACCTGACGGTCCCGGTCTTCGGGCGCGCACGAAGGCGGCCAATGCAAGGCGGACACGGTCGAGGGTTCGGCGAGGTGGACGTTCACGGCTCGGGGTAGCGGTTCGTGTCGGCGAAGAACTCGTCGACGAGGTACATGTGGGGCGGCGGTAGTCGTTCACGGTGGTTATAGTTGATGCATCGTCGACGAGATTGATGTGCTAACTTCCGAAGATCTTGACGATGTTTTAGCCTTCGTGGTCGAGGTTGTTCTTGTCGATGCAGTTCGTTGAAAAAGAGGATCTTCGCGGAGTGGAGGAAGTAGAGATGAGTGTCGACGCCGGGGTTGTAGTCGTGCACTGCCGTCCCGCCCACGTCGACGAAGTTGCAGCAGCGCCACCACACATCCTCGCCGCGCAACTTTGGATGACCTGATATTCTAGAGCTCAACGCCTATGGTGCTCCAATCGATGACAGGCTATTGAGCTCCTGCGTTGCTTTGGATGGGGTCCAGCTCCCGTATGGCGGCGTCGAGGTGGCTCGGGGACGAGTAGCGCTCCTGCACGACGTGGATGCGCCCAACCCGGCCTCACTTGCTCGAGTCGCCGCTGTCGCATCCGGACGGCAGGCGCCCCATCGCCGGCGAGCACACAGGCGCACCTCCCTCCGTCGACCTAGGGCGCGACGCGGACTGGCGAGCTCGACAGAGCTGTGCACTGCCCAATCGATACAAACGCGCTCCATTGAGCAAGCCAGCCGCACCGCCTCTGTTGTCGGCGAAGGTAGGGCGGGGCCGGTCGATCCGCTGCTCTCCCCTCTGTGGCTGGCCGGCGTACATCAGCTCTGGCGAGCGGTAGAAGGCCTCCATGGCGGGGATGACCAGGAGCGACCTCCATGGCTGGGAAGCGACGGCCCGGACGTCAGGAGGGCCTGGGGAGCGTCGGCACCGGCCGGTGAGGAGCAGAGGGCGGCCGCGGCTTTCTCCTTGGCGGCGGCGCAAGCAGCCAGAGGGAGGGGGCGACGGAGCTCCGGGGAGGGAGAGAGGCGGCGGGGACGGCGAGCTCGGGAGGGCGCCGGCTGCCGGCGGGAGAGGAGGCGAGGGCTTCGGGGCGGAGGGAACCGGGGCGAGGTGGAGGCCATCGAAGGCTGGCTCGGGAGGAAGAAGGGCGAGCGAGGGGGAGGTTGGGGACGAGGGATCGAGCGAGAGGGAGACAGCGAGCGGGGGGGGGGGGGCTTCGATCGATCGCTTCGCTGCTGTCCCGTGCGTGCGGTTCCTGTGTGGTGGGAGGACCTATCTGCTATTAGGAGAAACGGCGGGGGGCAATTTGCGAGGGAAAAGGTTATCTTAGGGTTTGGGGGGAGGGATGGTGCGGTTGGGCCTTGGGCCTCTAGTAGGCTTGGCCGGCTGGACTCTCTCTCTCTCTCTCTTTTTTTTTTCTTTTTTTTTCAGAAACTGGTTAGGCACCAATAAAAATAGAGTTTATACACCAAACGAATTCCAGAATTTTTTTATAAAATTTGACTTGATGTAATTTAATTTGATTGCAAGTTTTAATTCAATAATGATGCATTATGCCATGTTATGCGAAGAAAAGAGAAACAAGCAACCGGTTTTATTAGGGAAAAGAAATCCCCCGGGCGTTACAGACGACACCACTAACAAGGGATTGCGCCCTCGCAATCCACCTGCTAACCCGGGAGGGGAAAGAAGTTCGACTATCGATTCTTCATGCTTCCAGCTGATCTCCTCGACACCACTAACAAGGGCTTCTCGACACCACTAACAAGAGATTCTTGCTCGGAGTGACGACGATGTTCTTCCACCAGGAATCTTCCGATGATCGAACCTATTAGGTTAAAGGTTCAGAAAACGTCCACCCACGTGGGATCCTAACACTTTGAAAGATTGAGTACGAGAGTAGACTCCAAAACAAATAAGATGGGAGGGGAAATAGAATATGGATAAGGAGAAAACAAGAATCCTATTGAGATGTTTTTCCAAAATAGTTTAGCAGAAATAGTTTTTGACACTCTAGAAACAACGACCGTTAGCGAGGTTATCCTACAGGCTTTGCGGACCCGTTGCTTCGATAACCATTCGTATCGAAACAATATCGGGAATCGGAGCCAAGGCTCTGATACCATTTGTGACGCCCCGGGATCGGGCACTATGCAGAATTCAGCATTCCCGCCAAATCCGCATAATAACCGATTCCAGGTTGCCATTTATGATAACATTACAATAGTTCACGAATAATCCACAATTACAACAGAAACAGATAGATACAAGATGACTCAAACGAGCCGGGGTTACAACTGATACATTACAAAGATCCAAATAACAGCGGAAGAAACAAACGTCCGGCTACGGACAACAAACTGGACTAAGAGTCCTGAAGATAACCGAGAGCGTCCAATCCTTGCCCAGGCCAAGCCGGAGGGATTCCCAAGCTAACGTCGTCAGACTTCATACCTGTTGACTGCAAGTTGGAATTTGCAGCCACGAAAGAGATTCGTGGGTCAGTACGGTTAAGTACTGGCAAGGGGGATAAAACCCATACTCACAAAATACCGGCGTAGCCAGTCATCACAAGATACAAATACTTTAGGATCAACGGAAAGGAAGGGGTTATTGCAATAAGCGACAGCAGGCTGCACTATCCAACTACAGAGAGATACTACAACTTCTGACTAACAGAAAGGAGATAAGATCGAGTGTTGTAACCAACTGAAAGTAAACCCAAAACAAACCCATCCTGGATCTCGCCCCTTTATCCAAAGAAGCAATCCGAGGATAACTCACACCGTTGTATTAAAGGTGAATCAAGTTATTGTGTCATCAACCTATTACTAGTCAAGTTATTAATCGTTGGGTGTAACATGTTTGATTATTATGTTTAAGTTGTCCTGAGTACTTGTTAGCCAGTACTTTCACCAAGTAATCCATAACCGCGGAAAACACGGCTTCTCGAGAAGATTTACCCTGCAGGGGTGCACCATAGTAACCGTACACGCATGAATATCCCGCCAGATGGAAATGCACTTCCACCAAGCGGGGCACTCAACACAACCAACCCTTCTTCGCATCAAGCCCAAAGCACCGCGTGCTGTGCGTGCGCGGCTAATCGAGCCCCACGAAGAAAAGGGGACCCTCATAGCACTGGAAGACCACGCCGCCCTAAATGCCGACTACAAAAGTTTCCACCCTGGCCTCGGGTTCGTACCTGCATATGATGCAGCAAATGGAACACCCGAACTAGTACGGCGATTTGGACGAGATGCGAATCGGGTCAGTTGAGGGGGGCGCCCATACTCGCTTCCCACATGCGGGTAGTGCGCTCATCATGGATCAGTAGACAAGACCCTTTTCCTAATTAGGGGGTCGACACTAGCGGGCCTCAAAACCTCAAAGGGCCTCCCGCCGGTGCCTTATCATCAAATTATTATTAACAGCAGCATTAACAAGATTGATTGATTAATATTTCGAGCCCCCGGAACGGTAACAAAACTAATAGTACGATAGTAAAAGAAGTAACCGACAACAGGCTCGAGCAAAAGCAACCCTAAGCATGCTAGATAAGAACAGGCACAAACAAAGGCTGTAGGTATGGAGGTGAGGCAATATCAAGGTTAAGGGATTCATGTGATGGGTTCGTAACAGAAACAACTACCACTAAGGCTAGCAGAAAAGAATCAACGGAAAGAATCGGTAACAAGTGATGAAAGGCAGCCATATGGCAGCAAGTGAGTATACTTGCCTGAGATCCCGCAAGGTAGCAGAACTTGTCGTTGCTCACATCATCTCAACGTCCTATCCGGGAAGAAGCAACGAACTAAAAGAAACACCGGATGCAATAATTACTACTACGGCAAAAGATCCAGCATGATCCTATTTTATATGCATGACATGGCAAGATGCAACAGGGGAAACAACTTAAGCAAATTAATCGGAACCAGAGTCCGGAGAAATAGGAATTGGTTCAAGTTGTTTATCTAACCATCAATATTAAATGTTGATTAACATGTTTAAACAAGGTAGAGGTGATCTATTCAATATTAAATGGAATAGGGCAACAATTGAATTAAATACCCCAACACATTCCATATTTAATTATTAGGTGACATTACTATTACCCGCACCCACAAAATGCAATGCAAACATGATGCGATGACATTTTAAATATAGTTGATATGTTATAGAAACTAGGGCATAGGTATAGGGGTTTTAGGGTTTGGGTTCGCACGTGTGGAGGGGAGATCTTCGGGTTTGACGCCGGAAAGAAGGAGATCTTCGGAACAACGCCGGAGTGTTCGGGACGTGGACGAAGTAGCCGACGTAGAGGAAGTAGGGGAAGTAGATGTTCGTTCTCATGTAGTCGAGGAAGTAGTTGGTAACCACGTAGTGGATGTAGTCGACGTCGAGGACGTAGTCGTTCCAGGGTCATCGTCATGGAGGTAGTCGTTCACGCCGTAGAGGAAGTAGTCGTTCTCGAATCACGCGGTCATCGTCGTCGGAGTAGTCGTGGGCGAACCGTAACAACACCGTCTTCGGGGTCGGAGGCGAACATGACGGTCCCGGTCTTCGGGCGCGCACGAAGGCGGCCAATGCAAGGCGGACACGGTCGAGGGTTCGGCGAGGTGGACGTTCACGGCTCGGGGTAGCGGTTCGTGTCGGCGAAGAACTCGTCGACGAGATACATGTGGGGCGGCGGTAGTCGTTCACGGTGGTTATTGTTGATGCATCGTCGACGAGATTGATGTGCTAACTTCCGAAGATCTTGACGATGTTTTAGCCTTCGTGGTCGAGGTTGTTCTTGTCGATGCAGTTCGTTGAAAAAGAGGATCTTCGCGGAGTGGAGGAAGTAGAGATGAGTGTCGACGCCGGGGTTGTAGTCGTGCACTGCCGTCCCGCCCACGTCGACGAAGTTGCAGCAGCGCCACCACACATCCTCGCCGCGCAACTTTGGATGACCTGATATTCTAGAGCTCAACGCCTATGGTGCTCCAATCGATGACAGGCTATTGAGCTCCTGCGTTGCTTTGGATGGGGTCCAGCTCCCGTATGGCGGCGTCGAGGTGGCTCGGGGACGAGTAGCGCTCCTGCACGACGTGGATGCGCCCAACCCGGCCTCACTTGCTCGAGTCGCCGCTGTCGCATCCGGACGGCAGGCGCCCCATCGCCGGCGAGCACACAGGCGCACCTCCCTCCGTCGACCTAGGGCGCGACGCGGACTGGCGAGCTCGACAGAGCTGTGCACTGCCCAATCGATACAAACGCGCTCCATTGAGCAAGCCAGCCGCACCGCCTCTGTTGTCGGCGAAGGTAGGGCGGGGCCGGTCGATCCGCTGCTCTCCCCTCTGTGGCTGGCCGGCGTACATCAGCTCTGGCGAGCGGTAGAAGGCCTCCATGGCGGGGATGACCAGGAGCGACCTCCATGGCTGGGAAGCGACGGCCCGGACGTCAGGAGGGCCTGGGGAGCGTCGGCACCGGCCGGTGAGGAGCAGAGGGCGGCCGCGGCTTTCTCCTTGGCGGCGGCGCAAGCAGCCAGAGGGAGGGGGCGACGGAGCTCCGGGGAGGGAGAGAGGCGGCGGGGACGGCGAGCTCGGGAGGGCGCCGGCTGCCGGCGGGAGAGGAGGCGAGGGCTTCGGGGCGGAGGGAACCGGGGCGAGGTGGAGGCCATCGAAGGCTGGCTCGGGAGGAAGAAGGGCGAGCGAGGGGGAGGTTGGGGACGAGGGATCGAGCGAGAGGGAGACAGCGAGCGGGGGGGGGGGCTTCGATCGATCGCTTCGCTGCTGTCCCGTGCGTGCGGTTCCTGTGTGGTGGGAGGACCTATCTGCTATTAGGAGAAACGGCGGGGGGCAATTTGCGAGGGAAAAGGTTATCTTAGGGTTTGGGGGGAGGGATGGTGCGGTTGGGCCTTGGGCCTCTAGTAGGCTTGGCCGGCTGGACTCTCTCTCTCTCTTTTTTTTTTTTTTTTTTTTTCAGAAACTGGTTAGGCACCAATAAAAATAGAGTTTATACACCAAACGAATTCCAGAAATTTTTTATAAAATTTGACTTGATGTAATTTAATTTGATTGCAAGTTTTAATTCAATAATGATGCATTATGCCATGTTATGCGAAGAAAAGAGAAACAAGCAACCGGTTTTATTAGGGAAAAGAAATCCCCCGGGCGTTACATTTTTCTTCGCATGCGCCTGCTCGCGGACGCGCTTCTTCTCCTACCTCAACTTCCAGGCAATGTTCTCTGGCTTTACCTCCGACACCGGATGCTTCTTAACCAATTCGGATGAGGCGCCATTCTCAACACACTCCACGCGCACCTCCACTTCCATCCTTTCTTCTCGTGGTGGAGGTGGCGGCGGCTACGGATGGAGGCAAGCACAGGAGATTGAACGAGTGTGTGGCGGGAGAAATGAAACGAAGTCGGGAGGAGCGACGGATCAAGGGGCTATCTGGGTGAAATTGGTCGAGTCTGGCTTGTCAGATCCGACGTGGCGAACAAGTTCGGGCACCACCGGGCAACCCCAAATCCTCCCCACATATGGGTTGGGTTTGAGAATTGCGGGATAAACAAATGGGCCGAGTTTGGAGAAGCAGTTGTGTGCGTGTTTTCTACCCTGGCCTTGTGCGGACTGTTCACCCGGACATACTGGGAAAATTTAGCAACTCTGATTGGAGATGCTCTTATGGCCCAATTAGCGACGTTGTTTCGTTAAGTGTAGGCTGTGAAGACATAAGACTTGTCCAGATCAGTCGCTGATGCTTCACCTCTCATTAGCAGCTCAAAATTAAAATTACGGGAGAACCATCTTTGGTACTTATGGGTCCGTGGTCTGGTATCTTTGTTACTATTCTACGGCTGACTCTAGAAAAGCATAAGATTGTGTCATGTAAGAAGAAAAAGTTTAAAAATCTTGAAGATTTACTTGTTTCTTTTAGACTTTATTTTGTAATAACTGTAATCAACTAATGTATCTCTACCATATATTACCATATATAATTTGCTACTCCCTCCGATCCATATTAATAGGTGCTGAACTGGATGTATCTAGACATGTTTTATTGCTAGATACATCCACTTCAGCACCTATTAATATGGATCGGAGGGAGTACTATAAATATATGATATTTATTATCAAGAAAACCTCTCGTTAGCAGTCGAGTCAGATGGTGGCAACCCGGCAACAACTGAACACGTCACGCGTGAGATGGGGACGAGATGCCCATACGCCGTGTCGTGCAGCAGAGCAGACCAACCAGTCCGGGCATCAAACAAAACCGAGGAGCACCTGCGTTGCTTCTCCGGTACCGCCACTGGATGACTCCGACGCTGCATCAAAGGCCGTTAGAATCAACAGAGTCGTTCAGTTCCAGCTCCAGCTCCAGCTCCAGCTGCAACCATTATCTATTATTACGAGTAGTATTAGTTTCAGTTGAAGCATGAGTATAGCTCGCGTAAAGAAATAAGGCACGCTGCCTGCACACCGCACGACACGGATGCGTCACATGTTCAGATGCAGTACTGACGTTTGTGCAACGGAAAATGTAAAGAGGGACCATCCAATTATTCTACGCGCCGGTTGAAACCAGGGGAGCCGCACATGCATGATGCAAGAGGGGCCAAGAACTCAAGACGGGAGGGGGGATGGCTCAATAATGGGCACATGCAACCAGGCCCAACGGGGAACACGCAGGCTCAGAGATAAGCAACTACCAGTTACAAAGTGACTTTTTCTTGTTTCCAAGACCCTTGACAGTGTTTGCCCTACCAGAGTGGACATGCTCTGCTGCCATCTGAAACCCATCTAGATTACAGATTCTAAATTACGCAGCTCGTAAAAGATGGATACTAGTCGAATAGTTTCTGTACCAAGGCATCGCTGTAATAAAGAAACTAAAGTATGTTTATCTGTGTGGACGAGACAAACTAGCACAGCAAGGTAAGGATATCATTCCGATTTGCATATGTGTGGTGAAGTTAGAAAGTTTGCTCATCATCTGTTGGTTGATGCTGCCATGCTGCTAAATATCTGATGCTGCCTGTCAACTCCAGTGGCCCCTTTAATTGATAGGTATGCCATAGATATCTCATTTCGTGCAAAGATGTCAAGAAAAAATATGAATGGTTCACACATCAGATCATAGTGCGTGCCTCATGTCCCTCGTCTGTGAACTTTCGCTCCAGAATGCAGAAGAAATAATGCTCGTCCTCCTGAGTTTTACCATGTATTTATCGTGCCAAGATCTCAATTTAAGTCATATTTCGCTCTCATCCTGGCCAATCACGCTATCTTTAATCTCTTCATTTTCTTTATGTGGTATCTCTAGCCATGAATTGAAGTTCTAGCAAAGCCTTATGAATTCCAAGCCTCTAAACAGAAACTATTTCCTTCCTATTCTTAGGAGATTGCTTAGAGAAACTGTCCTTGGGAGATATAATTGCAATGCCTCACCAGCAAATCTGATTCAACGGTCAGCTTCGCTGTGCAGTGCTACAGATGTCCCAGGGACCATTTCAACAGTGTTTGGACCACGGCCAACTTGCGTCACTCCCTTCCATAACTCCATCAGTTCTGCTACTAGTGGGACATGTTTCAGCCAAGAAAATCCATCGAGGCCCTACCAGTTACATACAACTGGTATGAAAACTTGAGTGAATTCCACTTTATACCCTGCAGTTCTGTGTTTATGACACTTATTACCCCATTTAGTGGAAACAAAAACTGAAATACACCACATATAAAATTTTGAACATGGTTTTACCCTATTTTGGTATTCCGCATGTTCTCTTAGAATAGACCGGCATCTTATAACTATGTGGTGCGTCAAATATGTAAATATTGCCGCCCCCCGCGGTAAGGTACGAGTTGATACCGAGTCGGAGTTGGATACACAGTTACCGACCTAGTTAGGTCAGGACCGCCTTTATATACCTCTTGTAAGCCGCCGCACGGGATAAGCCACATATTGTAAATCCCGGCGCGATTGTAACCTCACCCCGAAATAGTGAAGTATTGCTGGCTGGCGCCCGTGGTTTTTTCTCTTCCTTGTTGGAAGGGTTTTCCACGTTAAAATCTCGTCTCCCCGTTGGTTTGATCTTGCTTAATTTCATCGTTGTTTTGCTATCGCGTGTAACACAGCCTTCTTTTCACCATATGTTAATTTTTTTCATAGCTGTTCTCGTATTTTTTTAGCTTCAATCATCACCCCACACGTTGTCCAACTGAAATGCATCAGAAAAGGAGGATTCAAAGTTTTTAAAAATGGATAATCTAGACGATTTTTCTCTACATGGGGTAATTAATGTCACAAATATATAACTAGAGAGTAAAAAGTGGATACCCTACGGTCCTCTTTTGTACTGCAATTGATTTATAGCAAGAGCGACGCACAATTGAGTAAACAAGCAGAACTTGTATGTTACAATTCCACAAGTTTTTTAAGATACATACCATATGACTTTGAAAAGGATAGAAGTTGGATGCATTGTACTTCTGAAGTACAGATAAGAAGCTTTATATGGTTCTGGGACACAAATACAGATTATTCAAAGAGAAAAACATGCATTTTTGTTTGTAATATAAACTACTACTACCAGTACTTCTCTTAGATACTTACAACATGCTAATCAACAGCTCAGAATACCAATATGGAGCTAACATACATGTGCATAAATCCCGAATGTGCCAAATAAATCAATTGTATCGAACATCTAATCTGAAACAGGAAGAATTTACCATTAGAATTTCATCAAGAAAGGGATACAGGTATGGATCCCCGCAGATACAGCCTTCAACCAAGCAGTAATCTATTGCCTTCTTTCTAAAGAAAAACAAGCAGAACATTAAAAAAAAGAGTAATTTGATGTCATTACAAGCTATTCAACCATGCTGCAGAGTTACCTGTGAATTCTCTAAGGCCAGGTTGAGCATCACCTCAATTCCTATGTTATCCTAAAAATATATTCAATGTGTAACGAGACAAATCAAATGAGTAGAGTAGTTCTTAATACTAGTAACACCTAATCAACTTAGTGCAGGGAAAGATACCTTTACACAATCTATGACATATTTACAGGAAAAAAGAGTGAATAATGCTTCTCAATAGCAAGCACTCTATGTTCAGTTTCTCCAATTGGCAATACTGTCTTCCCATGCATTTACTTACCTCGAGAGAACTTTGTTCCAAGCCCAGAAGAACCAGTTTGAGCCAGTGATTACCATACTGGGTGGGATACACCTCTTAGCAAGAACAAAAGGTCCAGGAGGGCATCCTGTTTGTAGTCGGCTTGATCTGTATAATTGAGCATACATCTTCTGATTATACTCATCCCTATACCTCAGATTCATACCTGTCGCCTTCTCTCCCACACCATTTTCTGCGCTCTTGCATCTAGAAATCCACTGTACAGATATGTTACCCACTGTTGCATCCTGGAGAACAGCATGCAAATCTGTGAGGACTTGGTAATTGCTAGTATGCCGTCTCCATTATAGCAAGAACCTGGATATTTGAACACATTTCATAAAAGTAGTCTCCACTGAGTTCCAATATGCCTTCCCCATCATAAATAGGTAGTAACTGTCAAAGTCTGGAAGCATCTTATTGTTCTGAACCACTCCTCTCTCTCTGAAGGATAAAAGAAAAGGTGATTCCTAGAAAATGGGTTCAGCTAGGTGCTCAGCCACATTCAGAATTGCAATTATTTTCGATTATTCCATTGACTTCATCAGCAGTCAACTTTTTAAGTTATCACCCTGAACTTCCCAGCGATGATATACTGACCTCGATACATAAAAATAATGAACCAATTCTCCTTTGCTCCTTTGGTAGCTTCCTTCGGTACAAAGTAGCATGAGCTAACCAAAACCGACCAGTCAAGTAAACAGGCTAGCATACCCGCAAAAAAAAAAAGTAAACAGGCTAAATTAAGTATTGTGATTAGGCAATGGAAGGAGTAACTCAAATATAAGAATATAAGAAATCACGGCTTATACACCTTATACCAGAATTTGTAACAAGACATTATTGTTCTTTTACATAACCCAGTTCTGAACGGGTACAACATATGTAAATATACTGTAATGACTCAAATGTATAACTAAACCAATGATGAGGTCATGGCGAACTTTCATCACTTCTGAACATTTTCAACCCATATCCAAAAGGGAACAACGGATCGTATTTAGCATCTCCAATATTCATAGGCAGTTGATCAGAAGACCTAAACCACGTTACGGGCAATGTGCCCACAAAATCGTGATCTCCAAAGAGGCAGTCAGTAATTCCCATGCCTTCACTTCCAGGTAGCCACGCAGCAACTAGAGCATCTATCTTTTCCAGTACTTGTGGCTCAATAACCAAGGGCCTTCCAGATACAACAATCACTAGGGTAGGGACTTTACTAGCAACACGAGTAATCAGTTCCGAACCATTCAAGGGAATACTAAGGTCAGTTCTATCTCCCGTCCATTCAGCATAAGGAACCTCGCCAACAACAACAACTGCATAAGAAAAGCCCCCAGTTTGAATGATAGCTTCTGTTGGGCATTTTTCATGAACAACTTGAGTTTCCACTCCGATGGATTGTTCTATGGCCTCCAATATGCTGGTACCTGTTGGTTTATAACTTTAGATATCGTATATACATATATATATATATATCTGTCTCTTAACATAATATTGTGCAGAGTGCAGATTTTAAACTGCATCTACTTGATGACACTATTTTTTATAAATACAATAAATAAATCTAATTAAAAGTGGTGATGCATGGCTTGGAACGAAAAGGAAAATATGCTTAACTTTCTTTAAGGTAATGCTTAACTTATCCACCGCAACATTTGTTAGGTTAGTAAATATTAGGCCCCGCTTGGCACGTAGGTTTACTATCCGGAGGTGACATATTTACGGGCCTGTTTTGTTGGGCCCAACGTTTCCGCCGGATTTTATACGGAACCTCAAAGGTCCGTGATATTTTACCGACGCACTAGGAAGGAACGGAGCGGTGGGAAAATACGGGACCAGGAAAAATCCAACCAACCAAGCGCTGATCCGGGAAAGTTACGGAGACATATTTTTTCACGGAGGTATTGCCTAAAATACGCTCAACCAAGCAGGACCTTAGTAGTAACTGTTCATGTTAGCTTGCATTGTGGCATCTCTTCAGTGGTTGTTTGGATGTAGACTGGTAAATTACTACCCAGTGTCTCTTGTATTTTATTTTGGATTTCAGTACAAGCCGGGCAACGCCTTCAGTCTAAAAACAGACAACCAAAAAATAATACTTGAACGACCCACAAAAAAAATCTTAAACTTAACTTAGAAGCAACAGTTTCACATCTGTATGCATCATGGCAGATTAAAATAGAGCATACATTATCCGTAACTACTTGGTACCTAGAATTCCTGATGAGCAACAGTTTCTTCAGTACCAAGGCAAATAGGTGGCAAGTGCTCCCTCAAATTTAAAACTAATGCGAAAGAAAAGTCAAGTTTTTTTACCAGGAGTTATCTTTCCACTGTCTCCATGCCAAGCTATTGTCCACCCACCGCACTGATATCCGATATCGTCAGCATGTGTCCCTGCAACGAGTATTCTTTTTGCATTTTTGGCCAATGGAAGGAACGTTTCCTTCTGATTCTTGCCATTTTTCAGAAGTACCAGAGACTTCCGAACGGCCTCACGGGCCAGCAGCCGATGCTCCTGAAAGGTGAACAATTTAGCATATCCTATATGATGACTCATATCAATTTTGAGACAGTTAAGAATAAATATAAATACTATAACCGTTCATGATAACAGCAGAAACATTGATATGCCGAATTGTATGCTACCTTACAACCGACACTATGTAGTAGAGACGGTTCTGAAAATGGATGCTCAAACACTCCAGATATGAACTTAACCCTTAGAATCCGCTCAACAGCATCATCAATCCGTGATATTGGTATCTCCCCTGTCTCCACCAAGAACACAAGATCTTCCAAGAATTTCTCAAATCTGTGAGGTATCATAATCTGTAGATTGATCAGTGAATGCAAAAGAACCGGTCACTGCAGAATATATCTTAAGACTACTTAACAAATAATACCATATCCATTCCAGCATTAACTGATTGTGCAATGCAATAACGATAATCAGACCCACGAGGCTCGCAGAGCCTGTCAATGCCCTCCCAGTCTGACACCACAAAACCCTGAAACAAGGGGTTACACATGTTGTCATGTTCACAGTTCATAGTCGCTGTTCTATTTTTGACAGGTCATAGTCATTATTCACAGCCGAAGTTTGCATGAAGATACCAATCAGACAACACAGGCTGTACTACCTTGAAGCCTAACTTGCCCTTTAAAACATCCGTGAGCAAATAGTGGCTGGCATGCAATTGCTCCCCGTTCCATCGGGAGTAGGATGCCATGACTGTTGCCACCCCTTGAGTTATACAATCAGGGTAAGGTTTCATGTGGATCCTTTCCAGGTCTTCCGGCGAGCATATGGCGTTCCCCTCATTGATCCCCTTGTCAGTGCCACCATCCGCTACGAAATGCTTGGCACAAGCAAGCACATTGCCCCTGAAAATCGCGGAGACCCATTTTAACAAACGGGTTGTGGGCACATACAGAGATCACACTGTAAGTCTGACCACTGGAATACCTAGCCGAGGAGAGGAACGGGTGACCATGAGGGTGTTCTGCTGGTGGCTGGCCCTGCAGGCCGGTGACAATTGTGGTCAAGGAGCGAACGATTTCTGGGTCCTCGCTGTAGCTCTCGTAGCATCTCCCCCACCTCGGATCCCTACAAACCTGTACAACACCGACCAGATCAAACGCACATCAAGGAGATCCCCAACCGGTACAGACACCAGCGGCTAATCCGGAAGGTTTTTGAATTTTACTCACGGCGACGCATGGCGCGAAGGCCCAGTGCATGCCGGTGGCGCGGACCTCGAGCGCCGTCACCTCGCCGATCTTACGCACAAGCTCCGGGTCCCTGGAAGTCAACGGAGTACGGCCCGTAAACTGACGGAACACTCAAGTGTGTCGACTTGGTCAACGGGTGTCATATGGCGTCGGGTGACTGGGGTACCTGGAGGCTCCGAGTCCGACGTTGTGGGGGAAGACGGTGGCGCCGTAGACGTTGTTGTGCCCGTGGACGGCGTCGGTGCCGTAGAGGATGGGGACGGCGAGGCGGGAGGAGAGAGCGAGGCGCTGCATATCGTCGACCATGCGGGCCCAGTCGGCCGGGGAGGCGCGTTCGCGGGGGGCGCTTCCGCCGGCGTTGAGGACGCTGCCGGCGCCGAGCTCCGTCAAGGCGCGAGGCGACACGACGGTGCGCTCGATCTGGGCCATCTGTGCCGCCTTCTCCCGCAGCGTCATGCGCCCCAGCAGGTCACGCACGCGCGCCTCCACCGGCGCCGACGCGTCCTTGTACAGGGGGACGTCCTCGCCTTGCGCCGCTGCCATGGGGGTAAGCAGAAGCGAGCGAGTGAGCGTGGAGAAGATGGGATGGATCGGGGAAAACGAGGCCAACTGTCTGTCTGTCTGTTTGCTCGCGCCACTTGGGGATAACCGTTTCAAATAGAGGCCAGCACACCCCAGCCCGTGGTTCACGTGTGACGGCGTGTATGTGTCAGTGTGTGACTGTGCAGTCTGGGGTAGCTACGGAGTAGATCAGCGAAAAATCACAAAAATAACCTCAGGAAGAAACTTCAGCCAAAAATAAACTCGGCCGAAAACTATTTCTATTTCTAACCCTTTTAGGTAGCGCCCAACACAGTGGCGCGGTGGTTACTAGGTCAATTCCTTCGCACCCAGCGCGGTGGTTGATAGGTCAACTCCTTCGCACCCGGCGCGGTGCTCCTACCACGTAAGCAAGGCAGGGCCCAGGTGCGGTGATGTAGCGCCCCTAAGCTCGGCGCGGTCGTCCTGGATATGTGAAACCGGCCATACCCGACCCCCTCTCCCTCTAAGAGCAGCCGAGAGTTATTTGGATTACCTGGCGATACAAGTACGCAAGAGCAGCCGAACCCCAGCTAAGAGTTTTCACCGATAACGCCTTCAGCCACATCCAGAGAGCGTTCCTACTACCACTGTCAGCAAACAAAGTCCTCGAGATGACATACCACACGTATACGCGTGCATACTGCTCAACGGTCTCGCCTCCGACGGGGCATTTTCCAAAGTTTTGTCGTGATCCAAACAAATGTAGCGCCGACGGAGAGGCTGTCCTTACTTGGGTCTGTCTTCTCTGGTGGAAGCTCCACCACCACCACCATGCCCGGGTTTGTAGCCACCATCGCTCCCAACATCATAGTGAGTCGGTTATATGCTTCCTCCCAATCACCATACAACATCTTAAACGCGGCTTGCTTTGCCTTCCATGCCTTCTCATACTTCACCGTGTAACCGAATAGTGCTTTCACCATATCTATGATAGCCCCTATCGTATAAGACGGGAATGAAGATATTTTGGTGGAAAGTCTATAGTCAATAAAATACGAGGTTAGTTGCCGGTGAGCATTCTTAACTTCAATGTCATCGCTATCCTTGCCACCGCACATGTGAGTTGCCACACAACTTGTTATCTCCCATTGAGGCCCTCCTTTCCATGGTCTTGCATGCACAATCCATGGGCACGCTTTGTGTGCCTCTTCATATTTTACCGTGTAACGCACCTTGCAGTCCGATTGAACCACCTTGAAAGCTCGGTAATACTTAACGGCATACTCCTTGAGCCATGTCTTCAATTCCAACAAACTTTCAAACTTCACCCCCTTACAAATACCATACTTTTGGGGATCCATATCCTTCTTCGAATTTGGCATTGGTCCAAACAATTTACTCGTGCCTCCATCGACCACGGCTTTGTCGGCGATCCTAAGATCATGGAACAATGATATCCGATGATCCCGACCGACTACCTTCTTGAAAACTTTGGCTTCTCTAGCCGCTAACCCATCCTCATTAACATCTTCCTCGGGACCTTCATCATCGGAGTCATCTACATAGCATCGGTTGTAAGGCATTAGAGGATCCATGTCCTCTTGCAAATAATATGGCTCCACATCACCAACTTCATTTGTGTGAAGCTCATCCTCCAACTCATCGTCTTTCGATGATACATCTTGATCATTTTGAGAAGGGTTTGGAGGTCGGTTGATTTCATGTCGAGTCATTGTAGGTTGGCTCATGTCATGTTGGGTCATTGGAGGTGGACTCGATTGAAATCCTAATCCCTAACATTGAAATCATGTGCAAACCACTATATAGTTATCATACACAACCATTGAGCAATTAAACCACAAATTTCCCCTCATATGCAAAAGTTAGGGTTTCCTAGATCTACACAAATGCCACCTCAAATTGCAAACTTATAATTGGACACAAAGATAAAGCATAGGGAGAGTACCTCTTCCTCAAAGAGGGGGCCGAAATCCACCAAGTATGGACTCAAAATGGAGCAATTTGCTTGTGGGGGGGGGGGTGAGAGGGGAAGAGAGAGAAGAGAACCAGCCCGAGTAGAAGATGAAATGGTAGTGGAGAGGGAGAGGGGGTCAGGTGTGGCCGGTTTCACATATCCAGGACGACCGCGCCGAGTTTAGGGGCGCTACCCTATCAACCACCGCGCCCTCTGACCTGACGCTACATCACTGCACCTGGGCCCCGCCTTGCCTACGTGGCAGGAGCACCGCGCCGGGTGCGAAGGAGTTGACCTATCAACCACCGCGCCGGGTGCGAAGGAGTTGACCTATCAACCACCGCGCCGCCGTGTTGGGCGCTACCCAAAAGGGTTAGAAACAGAAATAGTTTTCGGCCGAGTTTATTTTTGGGTGAAGTTTCTTCCCAAGGTTATTTTTGTGATTTTTCACGAGTAGATCATGCCCTATCGATTAGGATGGTGAACAATGACCTTTCGAAATCTTGAAGTAGCTCTCGACAATCTTCTAAGTAGAATTGATGTCACAACTGATGACAAGCCCAAATCTGAATTAACAGATTCAACCACGCTTAAGCAATCTGATTGAACAATAAAAAAGTGGCATGCTAATCTTTTCACAACAATCAAGCAGTTTCTACACAAAAAACATTAGAAAATATTTTGCAATAGGCACCAACTAGATCTTCAAAATAGTCCGTCACAATGAAGCCAACCTTTCCCTTGCTGTGATTTTCTGAGAAAACCGCATGGACATTCAAAATTTGGTATTCTGTAGGTGGCTTACCATTCATTCCGCCTCTGTAGAACCACCCTTATACTAGCATTACGTAGTTCATGGCCAAGGCTTTGGATAGCTAGCGAAGTTTAAGTAGGGTTCTGCACACTCTCATCCTTCAAAATCTGTCATCGTTGCCATCACAACTACCAACAGGAGACAGAAAACGCTTCAACTATTGATATTAGTTCCATATAGTCATGTTTGTAATTATCCTCACATAGGATAAATTTAATCATTGTCGAACCCGAGCGATCAACATGTTTTGCATGATCTGCATGTTCATTCAGCCCCAAGGCCATCCATACTATTGTCGCTTTCTCACATGAAAAAATCATATGCCTGATATCTTCATCTCCTCCTTTACAAATCTCACACTGGCACCTATTCTTCATTTCTTGATTAGCCAGAATACAGTTGTCGGTGTTCCATAACTGGCCGAGTGAATTTTTATGTACGCAAGGGTTTGTGACCACGATCGGATGTGCTAACAACCTCAACCACACAAGAATGTAGACATGTTTAGCTCCCGACGATCCCGATAAAAAACCCAACTCCTGTTACAATCGATATATTTCAGCGTGTGAGGCGCTCAAGATACAAGATGAATCTAGCTGGTGGTTTAGGCGGCTGGGTGGATGGTGGATTCTACCGCGGAAAAGGTGTATGGTGGATGTGTGTTTGTGTGTGTGAATACACCCCCCCCCGAGGGGGAAGCGTGTACCCCTTATATAGGAGTGCTCTGTCGCTTTATATGTATGGCTGAGTAGTGTTACATGGCTGAGTACAAGCTATGATGGATGAAGGCTATGCTAGGTTTCTATAGATGACGCCCGTCCCGTACATGACGTGGCACTCAGAGACACGTAAACAGTCTTGGTGTGGAGCCTTTGTCTTCGGCGCGGTAGGAAAGCTTCGGCCAGTTGGCCTTGGTGATATCCTGGCTAGCAACTCAGCCGCTCACATAGTCTTGCCTTCGGAAGGTGTTTGGTCTCCATAGTTCCGTCAGTAGCCCCCGGCCCTTTGTGTGGCGCGAGCCCCTTTGAACGTTGCTCTTGAGGTTGTGGCGCTCTGGTGTCACGATGTGAAGTGTTTGGCACGTCTTTGCCGGGCAGGGAAGTTGCTGAAGTTTGACACCTTGATAACTGTGCTAGACCCTTGGGAAGGAGTAGCGCTCGGGGGATTGATGATGGTGCGCCCACGACATTGATGATGGCATCCTGGTTACCCACCAAGATGGCGGTGGTAACAGGCGGCTCAAATCAGGTCATTTCAATAACCCCCAATGCATGCAAGTGCACACGTTTGTTGTACCTGTTCTTGAAATAAGAGTATCAAACCATGGGGAGTTCAGAAAATGATCTTTTGTTTCACGTTTGATTATTTACTAAAATATACCTGCAAGTTATCATAATCCAAGCAAGTAAGAACATGTTGAAAGTGTTTTGTTAGTTGGTTGCAAAACAAAATTAAATAACAAAGAATTAAAAGTGAACAAAAAGTAAGAAAGTAAACGGTGAGATGATTGGAAGCTGTAGTAGGGTTAAAACGTTCTCGGGAAGTATGGTTTCACCACTAGCATATTTCTGAATCGATTAGGCGTGTGTTGTTTATCATATGCATGTTTTGAAAGGTAGGGGCTCCAAATATAGGTGGGCCATGAGTTACTCTAGGTAACTCATCCCACACAATCACTACTAACCCAGGTATCTCCCCCGGTCAAAGGCGCTAGTAATTAAGGGGATCGTATTGGATGTGGTTTAGGTTCTTAAATCTCCGCTAATTCCATGTTGATAGTCAACAGAGGAGAGGGGCAACTTTCTGTTACTGCGATGCCCACGAAACATATCCCATATTACACCAACGTTAATAATATTCATGTCCTGTAGAAAAAGTATTGTGAAGTCGACGTTCACATAATACCATGAAGATAATTACTACAACAATAATAAATAGTACATCTTCATCTCAATTCATGGTACTACGAGTGTTTCCCCATCTCCCAATATCGTGTGTAGGCTACCTTTATCTTCTCCCAGTTTACAGCGTGACTTTTGATAGTACCGATGACCCACAAGTGTAACTCAATTTAATGATTCGACACAAGGGGAGCCAAAGAATACCTATGAGGCTTAGCAGCTGAGTTGTCAGTTCAGCCACACCTTAGAAGCACTTAGCAAAATATATTAGTAACAAATGGTGAAATAAAATAGTGGATGAAGTGATGATCTGATGATTTCCTTGCGTCCTCAACACACCTAATACAATGGTGATTGTATAGATGCATTGGTTCGAAGAAGTGGCAATGAAAGTGGTGTAATATGAAGTGAAATGGGTGATATGTGTAATCTGTTATATATGGACCAGCAAGGCAACAAGTAACAAAACTATGTGAAAACAATAGCAATAATAATAAAATATAGACCGAGGTTCATAGTTTCACTAGAGGCAACTCTCCAAACAAAAGAACAAGTGTTGGATAAACAAATTACAACTAGGCAATTGACAAATCATGAGCGCATAACAAGACTGTTATGACGAAAAAAATTCACGGGTTCTAACATGATAGGCATCACGTCAAAATAAATAGAGCACCATCCGACAACATCAATTACTAAAAGTACACCTTGAGACACAAATCCATTAAATCTCGCTGATATTAAGTTGCAGCAACAAAGTGACTGCTTGCATGCAACAAACAAATGCATTAAGAACAATACTTAATGTAAGAAATAGTCCCCGTTCGTAGACAAGAATACTATTTTTTCCCTAATGGCAACAACACATCCTCCACCCGTCACGTTTCTGTCACTCGAGCACAGATATATAGGAGGCATGAACCCACTATCTAGCATATAAACCCCCTCTTGGATATGCATACAATTACGTGATCAAGGTAACCACACACATTGAAGAGTATTGCAAGAACACAATAAAACACTCTAAAGATATAAGTGAATCTTCTCATATAATGACATGAACATAATCATCATAATTCCATGGTTCGTAGGTTCCCAAAAAAAATAGCACATGACATCACATCAGATGGATCTAGATCATGTAAGTCAGCTAATGAGACCGTGGTATTGAACATCAAGGGGGAGAGAGTACCAAGTAGCTACTGCTATGAACCCGTAGTCCATGAGGGAACTACTCACGAAGCATCATGGAGGCAAAACGGTCGATGGATATAGATCCTGGGGCACCTCCCCGTCCCGGTAGAGTGCCATAACAGATACTTTTATCCCCCTAATCGGGGTTTTGGATGGCGGTGGAGCTCGGACGCGTTTCTGGAAAAATCCTCTGGTATGCGGTGTTTTTAGGTCAAGAGTGATTTTATAGGCGAAGAGGCGACGCGAGGCGGTGCCTGAGGCCACGAGGAGCCCACTAGGCGCATGTGGGGGGTAGGACGCGCCTACATTTCACGTGGTGGCCCTAGATCCCATCTCCATGTGCCCTTCTGTCTTCCAGAGTCTTCCGATGAACAAAAATTCCTCAAAAATTTCCAGGTGATTCCGAGAACTTTCGTTTTGGTCTTTTTCTGGAATACACAGATAAAATAAACAGGAACTCGCACTGGGCACTAGGTTAATAGGCTAGTCCTGGAAAACATAGGAAAACAATTAGAAAACATGAAAGAACATATGGAAAACAAGCATAGAGCATCAAAAATTGTAGATACATTTGGGACGTATCAGCATCCCCAAGCTTAACTCCTGCTCATCCTCGAGTAGGTAAGTGATAACAAAGATAATTTTTTAGGTGACACGCAACTTGATCAAATAATAATGTAAAGCATGTAAAGTAGGATCAAATGAATAAGAGTTGAGGTTTCTAGTTGACATCAAATGAGTAATGTATAAACCATTAGGAAAATTAAAATAAAGACTTTTAATGTACCAATGCTAAAATACAATCAACCGTGCAAGGTATATTAAAGATGATTTAAGCATCAAGCACAATAATATAATTATCCAATACATCAAACACTAACAATAATTTTTGTTAGGATGAAATCAACTGATAACATTATGCACATAGAAAATCATATTGTTGTTTGTGCACTAAAACGAGTAAGCATTTAGCATTGGTTCCTGGCACCAGGATGTTATGGCTAAGAGAACATTATGGGGGATTTGGATGGTCAATCGAAGAAATTCTCACACTGCTGAAACAAGAGAAAGTCTTATAATCAAAGTTATGCAAGGAGTAGTGATTTCCACACAACAGATGCACATAAAGCTATAAATATATGAAAGCTCTCTACTCGAACTAGCGGGGGTGCATCCAACTTGATTGCTCACGAAGACCTTGAGCGCTTCTGAGGATGCTCATCATTGGAATATACAAGCCAAGTTCTATAATGTAAGGATCCCCACATAGTTATACAAGTAATAATAAGAAAACTATCTCCAAACTAAAGTATAGGTGCTAAACATAAGCACAAAGTGTGAAATAAAGTATAGTAATGCTGCCCCTCTTTTTTTTACGGTGGCCTTTGTGGCTCTTTTATATTTTTTTTCTCATTTTCCTCTTTGGGATCTTTATTTTGTGCCCTCTTTGGACTCTTTTTTATGGTATCTATGGACTCTTTTAAATCCTTACCGGTAGGGGCAACATTTTATATTACAATGAATCATCACACTTTTAATACTCATAACTCATAATAAAATATCTACGATGTATCAACTGAATGCAATATAACAATGAAGTGAGTCATCAAGTAACACAATCTAGATGGATGTTGTATGGTAATATATCTTAGAACATCTATGGAATTGCCTTGGTAGTTACGTATGGTGGCTATTTTGAGGAAGATATATGGGTTTATGTGTAGGAGAACAAGATGAAGTCCTCCCACGGGGTTTGGATGTACTAGCCAAGTATGCGCCTACTCCCGATGTGAGAAAGGGCAATGCGCATCACCGTAGAGGCCAAATATGGTTAGTGGGAGTGCCATAAAACCGTAACTTAACTTGAATAAAAAATAAGTCACAAGTTTAAAGATTCCAACTAGCAGTATGATTTTGCAAGACATAATGAAAATCAGTCCAAGAGGGTATGTGGCAATGACAAGTCACTGTTGGTTATGCGGTGACCCCGCACACCACTTCATGTGTAGTGCACAAGCCGTTGACATAACACTCACGAAAGGACTTATCCGTAAATATTTCACCCTTAGAGTAGTACAAAGAAACTTAGCGGTCCATATATATTACACACTTATTAAAATTACAAGCCACAAGTGAATAAAGAGTTCAACGTCGTCCTCATCTAAGGGAGGATTTTCGAGTAGTGCGGTGTTGACATGTGTCAACCTAGAGCACAAAGATAAAAGTAAACTTAGAACCATCAGAACTCAGCAACCTAAGTAGTACTATTATAGCATTGCTCGGCTTGGTTCTATATCTAGCTCCATAGGCTATCAGGTAGTAGACTCCTTCGACGGAACCTGACATGTTTGGCTCCTCGTAGTATATGTCATCATCCTGGTAAACTCCTTCGTAATCCTCCGGCAAGTCTTCAAAGTCTAAGCATGGGGTTCAAAAGAGAGAGGTGAGTAACGAGCGTTAGTCAGCAAATTTCCTGTAAGTAACAGTGGTATAGTGTATGATGCTCTAGCTGGTGTAATGCATGTTTTGTAAAACGTCTCTTCAAATGTAAGTTTTACTTCTGAAACCTATGTCCGTCTGTCCCGTCGGGCATCAGAATCTGATGGGTTCCTTTCCGCCCGTGAACATAGCCCGCTCCTGGGATGAGGATGTAGCGGCCATAATTTGTTGTTTTCCCTCTGCAGAGGTGTGCCACTTTACCCAACAACAGTCTCAGCCTTCTTGCTCTCTCCTCACACCATGTGTGCCTTAGCCCGGTTTGAGCCACCATGTCATGCCGAGTACTTCCCCGCTCTCCGCACATCCGTCCAATGTGACGCAGCCGGTACGAAAACTAATAGCACTCCACCACAACTGAACTCCTGACCCCCACCTAACGTCTAGGTGGTAAATTATATGCGCTTACTCGTTGTTGCACGGAACGCGCCGGTCCCAACGAGGTCAGTCTGCCGAGGATATGCGAACGTGGAAAGAACCTCTGACTTGCTCATCCCTAGTAAGTATGTTGGTTGACACTATCTATACGACTCGAAGAACACTGACGACATATGAGAATTAATTCCTAGAGTGATACTTTCCAATTTTCAAAACAATGCTCAAAGATCCAATTTTTATGCTATTATGCATATCATGAAATGCTTTTGGTGTTTTTGGAACACCCTGGTTTAAAGATTTTAGGGTTTAACAATAATTTGGATTTATTTGGGTATTTTTGGAAGTTTTATTCAAAAGTTGACGTAATTTCACATCTTTTCCTTAAGAAAACAATCACCTTGATTTTTGAATTCAAGAAATTTTCCAAATATTTGCCTTTGAGAATATTTTCCAAAGTAATCTTTTAAATTCTACTTTTGAAATTTTGAAAACTCAAATCCTTAAATCTAAAGATTAATTCAATTTGTTTGAAAATTATTATTTCAATTAAGAATTTGGTAATTTCAAATCTTATTTCGAAATAATAATCACTTCAAGTTTTACCATGTGGTAAAACCATTAAAAATTATTTTTGAAAACAAGAAGAAATATAGACATTTAAACTTATTTTTATACGAATTTTAATTTTGTGGAATAGGGTATTGAATTCATTTGGATGTGTTTGCATTTATTAGATTTTATTTGGATTTAATTTCTGGGAGAATACTCAAATTACCAAAATGGCCCCCAGTCGATTCAGACCGGTGGGCCGCCGAACCCAACCCACTCGGGTTCCACTCACACGTGCACTGGTTCGAACCCGTCCCAGTCACTCTCTCTCACTCTTGTGCTCTCTGTCCCCGTGCTCCTCTCCCCTCTCTCAAGACCGCGCTTGGGGATGCTTGGAGATTGTGTTGGTAGAATGTCACCTCAGAAATTATTTTGTTGTTATCGTTTTACCTACTCGATGACAATTAGAACTAAGCTTGGGTATGCTTGATATGTCTCCAACGTATCTATAATTTCTGATGTTCCCTGTTGATATTATGCCAATTTCTACATGTTTTCTATACACTTCATATCATTTTTATGCATTTTTTGGGACTAACCTATTAACAAGATGCCACAGCGCCAGTTCCTGTTTTTTTGTTGTTTTTGTATTTCAGAAAAGTTGTTCTGGAAATATTCTCGAAATTGGACGAAACAAAAGGGATACACTTATGGGAACAAATTAATAAATTGAATAACTGTGCTAAAAACTTGTGCTCTACTTATAATGTTACTTATTGCTTTGATAAATCTTGTTGCTGTAGGAGGTATAAACACCTCCCTTTTCAATATGAGTATAATTATAATGTTACCATATCTTCTTATGTTAAGGGAAATTATGACTTTTATGATGTGAAAAAAATTGAAGTATTTATTGCTTGGAAGGGTGCATTCGAAATTGCTTATTTGCTGTAAAATGTTGATGATGCAACTTATAAATATGATATTTATGATGTATTTGAATTTTGCTTTGATAATTACAGGGAAGAAAATGGCTATATATTTAAATATCTTTATGGATTCTCTCCACCAGTAGTGGTGTCTTGATGACCCACAAGTATAGGTGGTGTATCGTAGTACTTTCGATAAATAAGAGTGTCGAACCCAACGAGGAGCAGAAGGTGTTGACAAGCAGGTTGGATAGAAGATTCAATGTAAACACTAGCAAACAGGTTTTTGGTGGTTTTTGATATAGCGGATAAATAAAGTTCAAGTAAATAAAAGACAGTAAATATAATTGCAGCGAGTGGCCCAATCCTTTTTAGAGCAAAGGACAAGCCGGTTGGTCTACTTATGATTACAAACGTTCTCGAGGACACATGGGAACTTCGTCAAACGCTTTCGTTTCATACAGTTGATTAATATTTATTGTTTTGATAGGTGTTGTGTGGTTGAACCTATGCTAATGCACCGCACAACTCGGACTAATACTACTTGTGATTAAACCCCTTGCAAGCACCCGCAACTAAAATAAAGTAATTAAGATAAATCTAACCACGACCTTAAACTCTGGGATCCTTGATACGTCATAAACGTATCCTTAATTTCTTATGTTCTATGTTGTTTCCATGTTATTTCCTACATGTTTTCTTACACTTGACGTCATTTTTATCGATTTTCCGGACTAACCTATTGACAAGATGCCACAGAGCCAGTTCCCTGTTTTCTGCTGTTTTTAGTTTCAGAAACGTTGTTCTGGAAATATTCTCAAAATTAGAAAATTGAAAGCCCAGAAGTCTTAGAATTCCCGAAGGTTCCACGGAGCCCCGAAGAGGCCTGGAGGGGGGCCACAGAGGGGCCACACCGTAGGGCGGCACGCCCCCTTGGCCGCTCCTGGGGGTGGTGTGGGCCCCTCGGGCGTCCACCGCCATCGCCCTTTCGCCTATTTATTCCCCCCGATACATCAACCCTAAAAAGATACCACTTCGTCCGAAGAAACACCCGAGGCCGCCGTCATCATCATCCCGAGATCGGGAGGGTTCTGGAGCTCTCCCGAGCACCCTGTCGGGAGGGGAATTCATCACCGGAGGGGTCTACACCACCATGCCCTCCTCCGATGTGATGCGTGAGTAGTTCATCCCTGGACTACGGGTCCATAACAGTAGATAGATGGTTTTCTTCTCCACTTTGTACCTCATTTTTAGATCTCGCGTGCTGCCCTACATGACCGAGATCATCTTTATGTAATGCTACATGTTGTGTTTGCTGGGATTCGATGAATGTTGAATGCTATGTCTTCTGATTATCAATCTATCATGTTATCTTCATGAATATGTTATTTATGATCTTGCATGCTCTCTGTTATTAGTAGATGCTCTGGCCAAGTAGATGCTAGTAACTCCAAGAGGGAGTATTTATGCTTGATAGTGGGTTTATGCCTCCTTTGCATCTATGCTCGAGTGACAGAAACGTGACGGATGTAGGATGTGTTGTTGCCATTAGGGAGAAAACAATGATACTTACTTTGATTACATTGTTTACATTACACACTTTGCTTACTGCGATTATCTGTTGCTTGCAACTTAATACCCAACCTTTGTTCGGATGATATTCGAAGGGGGGATTATTAGTCATAGATGCAGTTGGATGACGGTCTATGTATCTTGTTGTAATTCCCACATGAATCACATAGTAATCTTTATGTCTTGCATATGCACTACGGTGCAGCCTTCATTTCTGTCAATTGCCCATCTGTAATTTGTTCACCACACATGTTATTTATCTTCTATGGAGAGACACCACTAGTGAACTGTGGACCCCGGTCCATTTTCTCATACTGATATGACACACACTATTTCCACTGCTTTCACACTATTTCCACTTCTTTCATACTGTTGCTACTGCTTTCATACTGATTTCCACACCATACATTTAACCTCTTTGTGTTCAGCAAATCTGGTGAGATTGACAACCTCACCTTTTCGTTGGGGCAAAGTGATTTGATTGTGTTGTGTAGGTTCCACGTTGATGCTGAACCGGTAGTGCGCCCTGCCATCTCAGTTGCATCAACCTTCTGAAGTTACTCCTTCCTCCTACTGGTCGATTCAACCTTGGTTTCTTTCTGAGGGAAAACTTGTTACGTCAGTCTTCATACCTTCCTCTTGGGGTCTCCCAACGTGCGTGTGTTCACACGAATCAATCCTACACTCCCTTGTGCATCGGTTTCCTAACGAGGGTTTAGGTTTCTGTCACTCTGGCAACCCCACAATTATTAGGCGCAACAGAAGGGAGGATTGGAGGGATCAGGGAAGTGTGACTCCAAGAGAGGGTCAGGAGGAAGGTTTGGAGGCTCCGTTTGACCTGGTTGGTGCGCGTGGATTGAGTCTGCAGGGAGGCGTGGGGACGGACGATGTCGGAGCTCTTGGTTGTCTCCTCCGGCGCCGGTGACCAGGAACCGGCCTACACCGTACATCTCCTCCCATCCGTGACCCCCTGCTCCTCCTCCTCCCACGATGTGGCCGAACCTAGATGTAACATCCCAAGTATGAAACATCCCTTAGAATGTTTTGTTTCTTGCTTTAATTCAAGCAATGCATCATGACATCATCTCATTGCATTTGTTTTATTTTTGGTTGCATTTGTTACTAATTGTTTTGCATCTGTTTTATATTGTTTTCATAATCAAACTCAAACAATTTCAAATGGTTATTTTCATACTTGCTCTGTTACAACATTTGGAATAAAATCACAAATAAAAACCATCTATTTGTTGTCATAATTTTCAATATGGATCAATTAATAAAATGGTGTTATAAATTCCACTAAGTCTTTCCAAATTGGTTTGCAAATTCAAAGCCAAATCTTCATCAACACCTCATTTGGAAATTATCAAATACCAAACCATTCCAATGTTTCTAATCCAACTAATGATAGGGTTCACCCTATTAAGTGGTTGTTTTCTATATTAAATTAACAAAATATTCCAATTTCAAATCAAATTCATTCAAACAGCACCCAAGTTGAGTTATAACAAATTTATAAACATTATCAATTCAATCAACTAATTCTAATCTTTTAATTCATAGGGGCCACCCTGTAAAAAAATGCTTTGTTTCTTAATATTAATCAATATTAAAATTCTTCCAAATTTTGGATTCAAATACAAATACCAATTTAAATCTCAACTTTTTGAAATCCAATCTTGGAACATGGTTTCTAATTACCTAATTAGTCTAACCTAATTTTTTCTGGAATTTTTATTAAACAAAACCTTAACAAATTCTTCCAAAATTTGTTTCAGCAAAAAAAAAAAAGCAGAAAAATAAAAGGAGCAAACCGCAGCGCGCGCGGCAGCTAACAGCTACCCAACCCACCTAACCTACGCGCGCGCGGCCCAGCCCGCCTAAGCCTAAACTTACCGCTTTGAAGATCGTGCGGATCTTCTTTTCCGCGTACGGCAGCCATCCGCGACCTCCACGTCGGAGTACGGCCGCGCCGACGGCCAGGAGAGCGTCGTGGCCTCTATATAGCCCCTCGAGCAGCGCGCGCAGCCCTAGGCTAACCCTAGGACCCTGTCCCATCGCCAGCGCCGCCAATTTCTCCTCCTCGTCGCTCTTCCCCTCTCTGTTTCTCCCCGCCGGCGACAACTCCCTGAACCTCGCCATGGCGCCGCCTCCTCACTGCCCTACCTAGCCTCTGGCCTACTGGAATAGAATCGCCACCCTTCCCTCTTCGTTCTGGACACGGTAGCTCGCTCGGAGGAGCACGGATTCGTCGCCGTCATCGACCACCTCGTCTCCGCCATCTGCAACGCCGTCGTCCACCTCCAGTCGTCGAGCTCCACCGCAGCAACCACACGGTGAGCAAGCTCCCACCTTTCCCCCCTCTCTGTTCTCGCTCTTCTAGCACGAGCACAACCGCACACATCCACCGCAGCGAGCACGCCCACCGTGTTTTCCCCGCCGGCGATCAACTTTCTGTCAGTCGAGCAAGCGTTTGCTCGTCAGTTTCGTCAGATAACACCTGGGTTCTGAAGCTCAACCTAACTGCGTCCCTATATCTGTCAAGCGAGTGCGAGCAGCCGCAGTGGTTCAGCGCGTGTGTGTGCGAGCGCGCGGTCGAGGGATCGAATCCCCGCGGCCGCACAAAACCCCCTTTTTATTTTTCCTTCTCGCTGACAAGCAGGGCCCAGTCGTCAGTCGCTCGTGTGCTGCGCAAGCACAGCGAGCCCACGGGCCCCCCTGGCAGCCTGTGGGTACGTTCCCAGTGGGTGTAAAAACGTTTTTTAAACTTTCTGTTTTCAAACTAGGTCCAAATAATCACAGATAGGCCCCTGGTTTCAAAACCATCATATCTTTTATTTTATAACACTAAAAACTGCAAATAAAATATGCACTCTGATCTAAATTCAATTGTCTATCTTTTGGAAACATTTGTTCCCTGTTTTGAAATTTCAAAATACAATTAAAATTCAAATTTGAATAATTCAAATGTAATTTGCAATAATTCACAAATAATTCATACTAATTCCAAATAAGGCAAATAAAATATGTTTTTCATACCATTTTGAATATCCTATTCAAATACAAATTTTGTTTCCTGGTTTGAATAATTTAAATTGCCTAAATAATATAATACTTGTTTAATTCATTTAAATTTGATAAAAATCATAACTTGCTCAAAATAAAATATTTTTGAACATGCAAAATATGTTTTCAAACCATCAAAGTGTGAACTTTTCCAATGTGAATTTGAATTTATGATTTGAATAAATAAAATTCAAATGAAATTCAAACTTGTTTTAAATTCAATTAAAACTTGTTTAATATTGTTTAATTCATAATAAATTCATCCTAATTCAAATTTCAATATTTGAAACATGTAATCCAACTAAAATTTGATGTTCTTTTCAAATATAAAATTTGTAAATTGTTTTGCACACTTTAACTTGATGAAAACAATAATTGCTTGTGTGACATGTTTAAGTAACCAAATTTTTCCAAACTTAATAAATAATTTCCAAACTTGTTTTATTCCTTTTCCTTTGCATCTATCATTGTTATTTGTTGTTATTTTGCTATTACCATCATGCATGCATCATGCTAACAACTTTCACATAATAATTAATTGTAAATTATTTGTTTCCAATTAATTCAATGGATCTTTTCCATATGCAATCCAATTGCATATGGGTTCATTTAAATTGTGTTATCATGATTAGCTAGCTTATTTTGATGCAACCATTAATTTGTCATGCATCATCTTGATTGTGCACAATGCCCTGAAAATGATTGTTTACATTCCTGTTTTGTTTGTTTGCTTCTTCTCGAATAGACGACGACGTTGAGGCAGACGACCTTTACAGCACCCCTTCTGAGGATCTAGCTCAGTACCCGGCTGTTGAGTTTGCAGGCAAGTTATCACTCACATGAACCATTGTGTTCCTTTCAACCCTGGTTACCGATACTTTCCGTTGTCTATTTTTGCTAGCCTTAGTGGTAGTTGTTTCTGTTACGAACCTATCACATGAATCCTTAACCCTGATATTGCCTCACCCCACTCCTACAACCCCATTGATTGAGCCAGTGTCTTACTAGCATGCTTAGGTTGTTTTGCTCGAGTCTGTTACCCGTTACTTTCAGTTACTATCTTTATTATGTTCTGGGGGCTCGATGTTTAATCCATCAATCAATCATGCTAATGTTATTACTGTTAATAATAATTTGATGATAAGGCACCGACAGGAGGCCCTGTGTGGTTTTGAGGCCTGCTAGTGTCGACCCTAATAGGAAAAGGGTCTTGTCTACTGATCCATGATGAGCGCACTACCCGCATGTGGGAAGCGAGTATGGGCGCCCCCCTCAATTTGATTCGATTCGCATCTCGTCCAAATCATCTCATTTAGTTCGTGCTTTCTATTTGCCGCATGCATGTTTTTGCGAGCCCAGCGCAGGGTGGAACTTTTGTAGTCGGCATATAGGGGGACACGTTCTTAGAGTGCTATGAGGGTCCATTTTCTTCTGGGCTCGATTAGCCGTGCGCCCAAGGTGCTTTGGGCTTGATGCGAAGAAGAGTTGAGTTGTGTTGAGTGCCCCGCTTGGTGGGAGGCATCCCATCTGGCGGGTTATTCATACGTGTACGGCCAAATTGGTGCAACCCTGCAGGGATAATCTTCTCGAGAAGCCGTGTTTTTCGCGGTTATGGTTAACTTGGTGAAAGTACTGGCTAACAAGTACTCAGGACAACTTAAACCTAATGATTCATAATCTCACACCCCATGATTATCAATTTGACTAGTAATAGGATTATTGTCACAATAAATTGTTTCATCTTTAATCCAACTGTGTGAGTTATCCTCGGATTGCTTCTTGGGATAAGGGGCGAGATCCAGGATGGGTTTGCTTGAAGTTATCTTTCAGTTGGTTACAACCCTCGATCTTATCCCCTTTCTGATAGTTGGAAGTGATATAATCTCTGTAGTTGGTTAGTGCAGCCAGTTGCAGCATCTTTTATATACCCTTTTCCCTCCGTTGAACCCAAGTCATCTGTGCTTGTGTTGACGGGCTATACTTTGGTGAACTATGAGTCTTGCTTGCCAGTACATCTATGTACTGACCCCTTTGGGGCTGTGGTTTCCGCAGACTACGATTACGAGGATCCAGGTGACGGCTACTACGTGGAGTTTGACGAGGCTGCTGACGAGTAGTTAGCGGACCCGGGCAGGATCCGAGACATCGTGGATGGGCTCCGTCTTTATTTCAGTTTCCGGCTTCTTAAGCCTATTTGGATTTTGTCTGTACTCAGACCCCTTTGAATGCTTCCGCTGATGTAATGAATGCTATGTTGGGACATGTGTCCTCTGGATGATTGTATTTGCTATTTCTGCCTTAGTGAAGGCCATTTGCTACCTTATTTCAATCTTTTGTGTCGTAGAGGCATGTTGTGTTATCCTTTTGTTCAAAGCCATTGACGTACCATGTGTGTATGGTATGAAGTACGTCAATGGTAGTGTCATGATTTCTACAGGATAGTTTACATCGACGGTGAACAGTAGCGATGGGTTGTCACACATAAGTGTTGGCCTACTCGTAAGAGGACGCGGGTGCCGGAAAGCCCCATAATCCCATCAGAATACTGTTCAGTTCGTACGGTGAGTATCCTCTAGAAGTCCGGGTGCGACAAATGGTATCAGAGCCTGTCTGCCTGTAGGATCCCTTTTTACTGGTCGCAGTTGAGTCTAGAAACTATCTTGTAGCTATATAGGGAAAATGAAACGTGAGAGTAGGAATTCTGCCATTTTTCTTCTTTCCCCACCCACCCACCCTTTTCTGGTAAGGAAGTGCAACGATGTTTTCTGTTCTCACCTAAACTTTCAAGTTAGGATTTCACGTGTTTTGGGTTCTCCGTAGTACCTCAGGAGTTTTTGGGTCAAGAGTTTCCCGATGTTGCTTCAATATCCTGTTCTTTTCAACATCCTTTTCGTCCGTTGAACCTTGTTGTTACTTTCCACATCAGTTCTCTACCGGAGTCTAATCAAAACTTCCCCGATCATCTGCAGATGGATCTCAGGTTCTACCCGCAGGTGGTTCGGATGACTCGCTGTGAGAGCACCGCCGGTTACCCGGAGATGCTGAGGGACATGGTTACCTATCTGGGGTTCCATTGGGCACCAGAGTACCAGGTCTACGAGCAGCAGCGAGAGTTTGACCAGACCTGCTACCGGGCTATCGTCTACATTCTGTCGGATGATGGCAGGAGCGTTGTCCACCGCTACGAGGCAGTAGGTTCCACAATGGATATGGCCGTGCAGCAGGCAGCTTACGTGAGTCTCACCGTCCTCCGTGCTGACTACTGGGGGTTTGATGATTCCATCTATCGTCACATCCCCCGTGGTTACATCACGGCAGCGGGAGTTCACTTCACTCTCCACAGCAACCTGGATACCTACGAGTCTGATAGCTCCAGGCTGCACACCACTGCTCAGTTCGTGAGGCACAGTGACACAGTTGCTTCCGCACTGTCTCAGGAGTTAGCTTCAGTCAGGGAGCAGCTCTATCTGGCGTTGACTCGTCTGGCTACGTACACCACAGACTTTGTTGGAGACGAGCGCTTTGCACGTTTCACTCAGCCAGCTGGGTTTCCACTGCCAGATGCTGGAGGTTACGAGCCGATCAGAGGTCCACTTCTCGACCTTGGTCCGGGCTACACTGGGATTCCCCGCTTTGGAGCACAGGGAGACGACGCTTTCTACTTCACCACACCGAGAGTTGCTCTCAGGGCAGTCCCGATCTACGTGGATCGTCGTCATACCTACTTCCGGGGGATTCCTCCTCACCGTATCTCTCGTCGTACTACTCACCGCCGTCCTGCGTGATGAGCATGGGAGTACCGATGTGTCCGTTCCTAGCTATGTTTAGTTATCCTTTGTCTTTCGAACCATGTATTGGTCTATTGGATATTCTGATGTATTTGAACATGTGATGATGTACCTGTTGGTTATCTATTCATGCGTCGGAATAATCTATCTTTCGGTTACCAAGTCTATCCTTTTTCTGTTGTTGTGCTAAAATGAATGTCTGTTCAGGATGCCGCCAACAAGGAACAACCCACCGGAGCCACCTCCGCTCACGGAGCTGTTGACTCAAATGACTCAGGTCGTGGCTCAGATGGCCCAGATCCAGGCTAACCAGCACACCAACCAGAATGCTCCGCGAGTCAGCATCAAGGAGTTTTTGAGCATGGGACCGAGAGCTTTCGTGGCAACACGTGAGCCTCTGGATGCTGATGACTGGATCAGGGAGATGAACAGGGCTCTGGAGATAGCTCATGTTGCTGAGGAAGATAAGGTCAAGTATGCCACCTACCTACTGAAGGGTCAGGCAGCTACTTGGTGGGAGAACTACCAGACCATGAGAGCTGGCTATCCTATCACCTGGGGATGTTTCAAGGATGCCTTCCTGAAGCACCACATCCCAGATGGTCTCATGGAAAGGATGTGTGAGGAATTCTGCTCTCTCAAACAGGGCAAGCTGGACGTCCTCGGCTACCAGAACGAGTTCAATCGTCTTGCTCGATACGCTGGTGACGAGGTATCCACTGAAGCCAAGAAGATGGCAAGGTTCCGCCGAGGTTTTAACCCGGAACTGAAGTACGCTCTCACCAACATCAAGTGCAAGGACTTCGTGGAGCTCGTGAACACCGCGCTCAATGAGGAGAATGGGCGCAAGGCGTTCGAAGAGTCCCGTAAGCACTCGCGTGAGGGTGGTTCCTCCTCCAACATGACCACCCCTCCGCAGAAGCGCCGCATCTGGGTGCCAAATGGTGCTGTCACTCGGGCTCCAAATGCCCAAGCTTCTCCAGGCTTTGGTCCCCGCCCACCCAACCCATCTCAGATGCAGGGTCAGAGGATTCCAATGGGGCAGCCAAGGCCAGGTCCTCCTCGTGTCGTCACTTGCTACAAGTGCAAGGAGACTGGACACTACGCTGATAAGTGCACTCAGAGGCAGCTACCTCCACCACCTCCTCGCCCCAACAACAACCAGGCAATGGTTCGTGCTCCCCCGGCTAAAGCCTTCAACTCCAACAACAGGCCTGTTGGGAGGACCGCGAGGGTGAACCATATCAAGGCCGACAAAGCTGAGGAATCTGCTAACGTCGTTCTCGGTATATTACCTATAAACTCTATTCCAGCTAAAGTGTTGTTTGATACTGGAGCATCGCATTCTTTTGTGTCAAAGATTTTTGCAAAAGCATACAACCTAGTTCTGGTTCCGCTAAGCAATCAAATGACTGTTCACTCTCCGGGACCGCAAACGTTGACATCCAAGATAAGCATGGACAATGAGATCCTAATTGGAGGTCGCATATTCCTTGCTTCACTCATGTTGCTAGGAAATTCTGACATTGATGTCATTCTGGGTATGGATCGGTTGAAGACCCACAAAGCTAAAATTGACTGTGCTCAAAAGTCAATAACACTCTCTCACACTTCAGGCCAGATAGTCTATTCTCCATATGGATCAAGTTCTGTTCAGCTGTTCAACCTCGATGCCAAACCCCTTCCTGCAATTGAAAATGTTCCGGTGGTTTGTGAATTCCCTGACGTCTTTCCAGAAGAGTTGCCAGGGATGCCTCCGGACAGAGCAGTTGAGTTCGTGATCGAGCTTGAGCCAGGTACTGCTCCAATCTCTAAGCATCCATACAAGATAGCTCCTCCTGAACTGAAATTGTTGAAGGAGCAAATTGATATGTACATGGAGAAAGGTTACATTCAGCCTAGTTCCTCCGCTTGGGGTTGCCCAACTCTGTTTGTTGCCAAGAAGGATCAAACAAAAAGACTCGTGGTTGACTATCATCCTCTCAACGAGAAAACCATCAAGAACAAATATCCAATTCCTCGTATCGATGATCTTTTTGATCAACTTGCTGGAGCCTCAATATTCTCAAAGTTGGACTTGAGGATGGGTTACCATCAGATAAAGATCAGAAAGGAAGATATTCCTAAGACATCTTTCACCACTCGTTACGGTCTATATGAATACACCGTCATGTCCTTTGGTATCACCAATGCACCGGCAACGTTCTCAAGACTCATGAATTCTGTCTTCCATGAATACCTCGACAAGTTCGTTGTGGTATATCTCGATGACATTCTAGTCTACTCAAAATCCGAGGAAGAGCATGGAGAACACCTTCGTCTCACTCTCATGAAACTTCGCGAGCATCGTCTATATGCCAAGTTTTCCAAATGTGAGTTCTGGATTCCAGAAGTTGCATATCTTGGTCATATCATCTCTGCCAAGGGCATAGCCATTGACCCGGAAAAGGTTAAGGCAATTGTTGATTGGAAACCCCCTAAGACGGTGAAGCAAGTCAGAAGTTTTCTTGGCTTGGCTAGCTATTGCCGTCGTTTCGTCCAAAACTTTTCCAAGATTGCCAAACCTCTCACTGATCTCACAAAGAAGGACAAAAAGTTCGTTTGGACTCCACAATGTGATGAGAGTTTCAACCTCCTGAAGACTAAACTCACTTCCACCCCAGTTCTGGTTGGCCCAGATACTACCAAACCTTTCCAGATATTCTGTGATGCATCTCTCCAAGGCCTAGGAGCAGTTCTTATGCAAGAACGTCAAGTTGTGGCTTATGCTTCACGTCAGTTGAACCCACATGAGCAAAACTATCCCACACATGATCTTGAACTTGCAGCAGTTGTGTTTGCCCTCAAGAAATGGAGACAATACTTGTTGGGTAACAAAACTGAAATCTTTTCCGATCATAAGAGTCTGAAATACATCTTCACTCAGCCAGATCTAAACCTCAGGTAAAGGAGATGGATTGAGAAGATTAAAGACTTTGATCTCACCATTTCTTACACTCCAGGCAAGGCTAATGTTATGGCCGATGCTCTCAGTCGCAAATCCTATTGCAATAATCTCATGATCATGGAAAGCCAACCTCCACTTCATGAAGAATTCCAGAAGCTGAACCTTGGTCTTCTCCCTGAAGGATACCTTGCTAGCTTGACAGCCAGTCCAACTCTTGAGGACAAGATTCGTTCTGAACAACTTCGTGATACTGAAATCAAGAAGATTGTAGAGCACATAAAGGAAGGCAATGATAAATTCAAGTCCTTCTCAATTGATGACAAGGGAACTGTGTTCTTCGAAGGACGCATTGCAGTTCCTCAGATTCAAAGTCTCAAGGATATCATTCTCAAGGAGGCTCATGAAACTCCTCTCTCCATCCACCCTGGAAGTACAAAGATGTACCAGGATCTCAAGACTCTGTATTGGTGGCCTGGCATGAAACGTGAAATTGCTCAATACGTTTCTGAATGCGACGTTTGTCAACGTGTTAAAGCAGTCCATCAGAAAACAGCCGGTCTACTCCAACCTCTGAAAATTCCTGAGTGGAAGTGGGACATGATTGAAATGGACTTCGTTACTGGGTTTCCAAAGTCCAAGAAGGGCAACAATGCAATCTTCGTTGTTATTGATCGTCTCACTAAGGTTGCTCACTTCTTTGCTGTCAAGGAGACTATCTCAGCTAGCCAGTTAGCAGAGCTCTACACAGCAAGGATTGTTCCTCTTCATGGTGTTCCATTGGAAATAAGCTCAGACTGTGGAAGTATCTTCACTTCTCATTTCTGGAAAAGCTTTCAAGAAGCATTGGGCACCAAACTTCTTTTCAGCACAGCTTATCACCCTCAGTCTCAGGGGCAAGTCGAAAGAGTCAATCAGATTCTCGAGGATATGCTCAGAGCATGTGGTCTCTCCTTTGGCATGAAATGGGAGGATTGCCTTCCATATGCTGAATTCTCCTACAACAACAGCTACCAGGCAAGCCTAGGCATGGCACCATTTGAGGCACTGTATGGTCGCAGATGCAGGAGTCCAATCAATTGGTCTGGAGCTGGTGAACGTTCACTTTTAGGCCCTGACATTGTTAAGGAAGCCGAGGAGAAAGTTCGTATCATTCGTGACAATCTCAGGATTGCTCAGTCTCGTCAGAAGAGCTATTATGATAGCAAGCACAGGGATATGATCTATGCACCTGGTGATAAGGCATATCTCCGTGTAACTCCCCTCAGAGGCACTCATCGTTTTGGTGTGAAAGGAAAGCTTGCACCAAGATACATTGGTCCTTTCAACATTCTCTCAAGGCGTGCAGAAAATGCTTATCGTCTTGAGCTTCCAGAAAAACTATCCAAGGTGCACGATGTGTTCCACGTGTCCCAGCTCAAGAAGTGTTTCAAAGATCCAGATCGTGCAGTTGATCATGATTCCATTGAACTGCAAGATGATCTATCTTATGAGGAGCACCCTATTCGTATTCTCGATGAGACCGAGCGTAAGACTCGCAACAAGAGCACCAAGTTCTTGAAAGTGCAATGGTCGCATCATTCCGATGAAGAGGCAACGTGGGAGACCGAAGAGGATCTTCGCAAGAAGTATCCGGACCTTTTCACTTCTCAGTAAGGAATCTCGGGGCGCGATTCCTTCAAGGGGGCGCGTTTTGTAACATCCCAAGTATGAAACATCCCTTAGAATGTTTTGTTTCTTGCTTTAATTCAAGCAATGCATCATGACATCATCTCATTGCATTTGTTTTATTTTTGGTTGCATTTGTTACTAATTGTTTTGCATCTGTTTTATATTGTTTTCATAATCAAACTCAAACAATTTCAAATGGTTATTTTCATACTTGCTCTGTTACAACATTTGGAATAAAATCACAAATAAAAACCATCTATTTGTTGTCATAATTTTCAATATGGATCAATTAATAAAATGGTGTTATAAATTCCACTAAGTCTTTCCAAATTGGTTTGCAAATTCAAAGCCAAATCTTCATCAACACCTCATTTGGAAATTATCAAATACCAAACCATTCCAATGTTTCTAATCCAACTAATGATAGGGTTCACCCTATTAAGTGGTTGTTTTCTATATTAAATTAACAAAATATTCCAATTTCAAATCAAATTCATTCAAACGGCACCCAAGTTGAGTTATAACAAATTTATAAACATTATCAATTCAATCAACTAATTCTAATCTTTTAATTCATAGGGGCCACCCTATAAAAAAATGCTTTGTTTCTTAATATTAATCAATATTAAAATTCTTCCAAATTTTGGATTCAAATACAAATACCAATTTAAATCTCAACTTTTTGAAATCCAATCTTGGAATATGGTTTCTAATTACCTAATTAGTCTAACCTAATTTTTTCTGGAATTTTTATTAAACAAAACCTTAACAAATTCTTCCAAAATCTGTTTCAGCAAAAAAAAAAAATAAGCAGAAAAATAAAAGGAGCAAACCGCAGCGCGCGCGGCAGCTAACAGCTACCCAACCCACCTAACCTACGCGCGCGCGGCCCAGCCCGCCTAAGCCTAAACTTACCGCTTTGAAGATCGTGCGGATCTTCTTTTCCGCGTACGGCAGCCATCCGCGGCCTCCACGTCGGAGTACGGCCGCGCCGACGGCCAGGAGAGCGCCGTGGCCTCTATATAGCCCCTCGAGCAGCACGCGCAGCCCTAGGCTAACCCTAGGACCCTGTCCCATCGCCAGCGCCGCCAATATCTCCTCCTCGTCGCTCTTCCCCTCTCTGTTTCTCCCCGCCGGCGACAACTCCCTGAACCTCGCCATGGCGCCGCCTCCTCACTGCCCTACCTAGCCTCTGGCCTACTGGAATAGAATCGCCACCCTTCCCTCTTCGTTCTGGACACGGTAGCTCGCTCGGAGGAGCACGGATTCGTCGCTGTCATCGACCACCTCGTCTCCGCCATCTGCAACGCCGTCGTCCACCTCCAGTCGTCGAGCTCCACCGCAGCAACCACACGGTGAGCAAGCTCCCACCTTTCCCCCCTCTCTGTTCTCGCTCTTCTGGCACGAGCACAACCGCACACATCCACCGCAGCGAGCACGCCCACCGTGTTTTCCCCGCCGGCGATCAACTTTCTGTCAGTCGAGCAAGCGTTTGCTCGTCAGTTTCGTCAGATAACACATGGGTTCTGAAGCTCAACCTAACTGCGTCCCTATATCTGTCAAGCGAGTGCGAGCAGCCGCAGTGGTTCAGCGTGTGTGTGTGCGAGCGCGCGGTCGAGGGATCGAATCCCCGCGGCCGCACAAAACCCCCTTTTTATTTTTCCTTCTCGCTGACAAGCAGGGCCCAGTCGTCAGTCGCTCGTGTGCTGCGCAAGCACAGCGAGCCCACGGGCCCCCCTGGCAGCCTGTCGGTACGTTCCCAGTGGGTGTAAAAACGTTTTTTAAACTTTATGTTTTCAAACTAGGTCCAAATAATCACAGATAGGCCCCCTGGTTTCAAAACCATCATATCTTTTATTTTATAACACTAAAAACTGCAAATAAAATATGCACTCTGATCTAAATTCAATTGTCTATCTTTTGGAAACATTTGTTCCCTGTTTTGAAATTTCAAAATACAATTAAAATTCAAATTTGAATAATTCAAATGTAATTTGCAATAATTCACAAATAATTCATACTAATTCCAAATAAGGCAAATAAAATATGTTTTTCATACCATTTTGAATATCCTATTCAAATACAAATTTTGTTTCCTGGTTTGAATAATTTAAATTGCCTAAATAATATAATACTTGTTTAATTCATTTAAATTTGATAAAAATCATAACTTGCTCAAAATAAAATATTTTTGAACATGCAAAATATGTTTTCAAACCATCAAAGTGTGAACTTTTCCAATGTGAATTTGAATTTATGATTTGAATAAATAAAATTCAAATGAAATTCAAACTTGTTTTAAATTCAATTAAAACTTGTTTAATATTGTTTAATTCATAAAAAATTCATCCTAATTCAAATTTCAATATTTGAAACATGTAATCCAACTAAAATTTGATGTTCTTTTCAAATATAAAATTTGTAAATTGTTTTGCACACTTTAACTTGAAGAAAACAATAATTGCTTGTGTGACATGTTTAAGTAACCAAATTTTTCCAAACTTAATAAATAATTTCCAAACTTGTTTTATTCCTTTTCCTTTGCATCTATCATTGTTATTTGTTGTTATTTTGCTATTGCCATCATGCATGCATCATGCTAACAACTTTCACATAATAATTAATTGTAAATTATTTGTTTCCAATTAATTCAATGGATCTTTTCCATATGCAATCCAATTGCATATGGGTCCATTTAAATTGTGTTATCATGATTAGCTAGCTTATTTTGATGCAACCATTAATTTGTCATGCATCATCTTGATTGTGCACAATGCCCTGAAAATGATTGTTTACATTCCTGTTTTATTTGTTTGCTTCTTCTCGAATAGACGACGACGTTGAGACAGACGACCTTTACAGCACCCCTTCTGAGGATCTAGCTCAGTACCCGGCTGTTGAGTTTGCAGGCAAGTTATCACTCACATGAACCATTGTGTTCCTTTCAACCCTGGTTACCGATACTTTCCGTTGTCTATTTTTGCTAGACTTAGTGGTAGTTGTTTCTGTTACGAACCTATCACATGAATCCTTAACCCTGATATTGCCTCACCCCACTCCTACAACCCCATTGATTGAGCCAGTGTCTTACTAGCATGCTTAGGTTGTTTTGCTCGAGTCTGTTACCCGTTACTTTCAGTTACTATCTTTATTATGTTCTGGGGGCTCGATGTTTAATCCATCAATCAATCATGCTAATGTTATTACTGTTAATAATAATTTGATGATAAGGCACCGGCAGGAGGCCCTGTGTGGTTTTGAGGCCTGCTAGTGTCGACCCTAATAGGAAAAGGGTCTTGTCTACTGATCCATGATGAGCGCACTACCCGCATGTGGGAAGCGAGTATGGGCGCCCCCCTCAATTTGATTCGATTCGCATCTCGTCCAAATCATCTCATTTAGTTCGTGCTTTCTATTTGCCGCATGCATGTTTTTGCGAGCCCAGCGCAGGGTGGAACTTTTGTAGTCGGCATATAGGGGGACACGTTCTTAGAGTGCTATGAGGGTCCATTTTCTTCTGGGCTCGATTAGCCGTGCGCCCAAGGTGCTTTGGGCTTGATGCGAAGAAGAGTTGAGTTGTGTTGAGTGCCCGCTTGGTGGGAGGCATCCCATCTGGCGGGTTATTCATACGTGTACGGCCAAATTGGTGCAACCCTGCAGGGATAATCTTCTCGAGAAGCCGTGTTTTCCGCGGTTATGGTTAACTTGGTGAAAGTACTGGCTAACAAGTACTCAGGACAACTTAAACCTAATGATTCATAATCTCACACCCCATGATTATCAATTTGACTAGTAATAGGATTATTGTCACAATAAATTGTTTCATCTTTAATCCAACTGTGCGAGTTATCCTCGGATTGCTTCTTGGGATAAGGGGCGAGATCCAGGATGGGTTTGTTTGAAGTTATCTTTCAGTTGGTTACAACCCTCGATCTTATCCCCTTTCTGATAGTTGGAAGTGATATAATCTCTGTAGTTGGTTAGTGCAGCCAGTTGCAGCATCTTTTATATACCCTTTTCCCTCCGTTGAACCCAAGTCATCTGTGCTTGTGTTGACGGGCTATACTTTGGTGAACTATGAGTCTTGCTTGCCAGTACGTCTATGTACTGACCCCTTTGGGGCTGTGGTTTCCGCAGACTACGATTACGAGGATCCAGGTGACGGCTACTACGTGGAGTTTGACGAGGCTGCTGACGAGTAGTTAGCGGACCCGGGCAGGATCCGAGACATCGTGGATGGGCTCCGTCTTTATTTCAGTTTCCGGCTTCTTAAGCCTATTTGGATTTTGTCTGTACTCAGACCCCTTTGAATGCTTCCGCTGATGTAATGAATGCTATGTTGGGACATGTGTCCTCTGGATGATTGTATTTGCTATTTCTGCCTTAGTGAAGGCCATTTGCTACCTTATTTCAATCTTTTGTGTCGTAGAGGCATGTTGTGTTATCCTTTTGTTCAAAGCCGTTGACGTACCATGTGTGTATGGTATGAAGTACGTCAATGGTAGTGTCCTGATTTCTACAGGATAGTTTACATCGACGGTGAACAGTAGCGATGGGTTGTCACACATAAGTGTTGGCCTACTCGTAAGAGGACGCGGGTGCCGGAAAGCCCCGTAATCCCATCAGAATACTGTTCAGTTCGTACGGTGAGTATCCTCTAGAAGTCCGGGTGCGACACTAGAGAACGAGCGGTGGGGAGCACTCTGCTTCCATCCCATGATCCACGCTGCTGCTCTTGCTGGTGTTTTTTCCAACCTATAAAAAAAAGTAGATTTCTACTCTCCTTTTCGTACTTTAATGTTTTCCTCCTTTTTTATGGAATGTTAACTAAGAGAAGTTACTTCCCGTAGGAGGTTGAGAGGATCTACATGACATGTGCAATATTAATCGGTGAAATTAAACTCGTTGTTCATGTGATCTGCGGCTTTAAAGGCAATGCATAAGTATGAATAGCTCAAAACTAGCATCATCACTACTTTTGAGACATTGAAAATTTTGTTAGATATTGAGGTACTTTCTCATGCAAGTAAAGGAATCCAATATGAACATATAACCCGTGACATCAGTATAGTCATAATCTGAACTGCTATATTGCTGAGTTGTTGTAATTTCTTAATCTTTTGGTCAGATTATGGGCCCATGAGTATCTATCCTTCATTAGGATCCACAAGTATCGCCCTTGATGGGTCGCCTCTACATATGCCTTTCATTACCCAAGAGACAACTTTATAATCACCGTGTCATGGTGACGTTTGATGCAATTAAAGTGAATTTAGTGACACGATCTCGTTATGATAAACATAATGGGTGATGCATCCCTCTAGGCCCATAAAGGTGAAGTGTCATGTAGACGACGTTCACATGACACCACTAGAAGAATAGAACCACAACTTAAATATCAAACCATTAGATATTACTTCAACATAATTCCACTACTAACATCTTGACTTCTCCCATGTCCTCAAGAACTAAAAGAACTACTCACAAGAAATCATATGGATCATGATCAGAGGTGATATAATGATGAATAACAATCTGGTCATAAAGTGCAAACACCGATAAATCTCGTAAGCATCAACTACTAACAAGTAATCCACACCGGGAGAGAGATCTAGTGGAAAACAACAATATAGAACCCTAATTGTTACAGAGGGACGGAGGTGGATGCTGAGGATGATGGTGCTGGTGGGGAGGACGTTGACGATGATGGTCTTCATGATGCCCAGAGCGATGCCGATGATGATGGCGATGATTTCCCCTCTCCGGGGAGGAATTTCCCAGGCTGATTTCTCCCTGCTGGAGAGCTTTTCTCTCTCTGTTGTTTTTTGCCCCGAGGAGGCGGCGGAGTATTTTCTCAATGGATATCTGAGGCTTAGGGTTCATTGGGGCTCAAGTACGCGAAAGGAGGCCACCATAGGTGGGCCAGGGTGTCCACACCGCCCCCAGGTGCGGCCAAGGGGGGCACCGCCTAGTGGTGTGGGCCTCTGGTGGCCCCTCTCCGGCTCTCCTCGTGGCTAGCTCCTCTTCTAGACTTCTAAGACTCCTCCGATTCCCCTCTTCTTCTTTTTCTGATCTTATGAAATAGGGTATCTTGACGGTGCTTTTTCCATCATATTTCTGGTCCCGGTGATTATTCTCCAATAATTATCAAACATTCGAAAAACGATGAAATAACATAAGTAATGCATCATAACATGAAATATATCAATGAATAATAGAAACTTAAGATATAAAATAGTGATGCAAAATGGACATATCATGTCTCTCCATAAAAGATAGATAACATGCTGGGTAAACAAATTACAATTGGGCAATTGACAGATATAAAGGCTGCACCGTAGTGCATATGCATGACATGATGATTAATATGTGATTCATGCGGGCATTACAACATAATTCATAGACCGTTTTCCAACTACATCTATGACTAATAATCCACCCTCGGAGCGTCATCCAATCAAACCTCGGGTATTAAGTTGCAAGCAACATATTATTGCCTTAAGTAAAGAGTCTAATGTAAACAATGAAAACATTGTTGTTTTCTCCCTAGTGGAAACAGCACATCCCCAATACGTTACGTTTATGTCACTCGAGTGTGAATGAAAGGGAGGCATGAACCCACTATGGAGCATAAATACTCCCTCTTGGAGTTAAAAGTATCGACTTGGCCAGAGCATCTACTAGTAACAAAGAGCATGCAAGATCATAAATATCATAAATATGATAGATTGATAATCACTGGACATAGCATTCAATATTCATCGGATCCCAGCAAATACAACATGTAGCATTACCAACAGATGATCTTGATCATGTTAGGAAGCTCACAAGATCTAAACATGAGGCATAAAGATGAGAAGACAGCCATCTAGCTACTGCTATGGACCCGTAGTCCAAGGATGAACTACTCACGCATCACTCCGGAGGCAGGCATGGTGATGAAGAGCCCTCCAGTAATGATACCCCCTCCCGGCAGAGTGCCGGGGAGAGCTTGACGATGATGGTGGCTACAGAACTTTTCGTGGATGAAGGCTCGGGTCTTTAGGGTGAACCCGAGGAGGAGCTTAAATAGGCGAAAGGGAAACATTGATAGGCAGCCAGGGGGGCCACACCACCTAGTGGCGTAGCCAAGGGGGAGCCACGCCACCCTATTGTGTGGTGGCTCCAGGGCCCCCCTCCAGACCCCTCCGGACTTCATGTAAGTCACAGATTTCTAAGACCCTTAGATTTTGTTTCGTCCAATTCTGAGAAAAATTCTAGACCAACTTTTCTGAAACCAAAAACAACCGAAAACCGGAACTGGCTCTGTGGCATCTTGTTAATAGGTTAGTCCCAGGAAATCCATAAAAATGACATAAAGTGTATAAAAACATGTAGCATATGGCATGAAAACAACATGGAACATCAGAAATTATAGATACGTTTGAGACGTATCAAGCATCCCCAAGCTTAGTTCCTACTCGTCCTCGAGTAGGTAAAACGATAAAAACAAAATCATTTCTGAGGTGACATGCTACCAACATAAACTTGATCATCTAAATTGTAAAAGCAAATGTAAGCTGATATCATAGTACTCCAAACACCAGCATGATAGATATAATTCTAACAATGAAACTTAGCAATCACTTTGCATCATGAAAAGTAACACAAATAAAATATCATGAATAATAATGCACTTGAAATTTATACGTTTGTTTCGAGCATAAAGAAAACATATCAAAGTGATAAATCAGGGGGCAACTATACTTCACAAGAGCGGCTCCCATTGAAGGACGCAACTGGGGTCAGAAGGTGATCCCTCTTCTCTTTTGTTTGCACAATTATGCTTTGACTGATAAATCAAGGGCAAAAACAGTGAAGAGAATTAATAGTAACCAATTTTGGGGCTGGGCACCCTGCTTCTAGCTCTTCTATCAATTTGGATAAGCAGATGTGCCACTAGTCCAGGTGTGTAAAGTCCAATCAACAAGTTAGATATAGATTCTCTATTTACGTCCCCATGAGCTAAAACAGGGAACAAAACAGGTATAATTTGAAGGTTTTAAAGGTAGCACATGAGAAATTTAGTTGGACTGGCGGTTAAATACCACATGTAGGTAGGTATGGTGGACACATTTGGCAAACTTTGGTTTTTGGGAGTTGGATGCACGAGTAGAGCTCATACTCAGTACAAGTGGAGGCTAGCAAAGACTGGGAGCGACAAATTAAGAGAGCAATAATGGCCATAATCATGCATAGCGACAAAACATTATTAATCAAATCATAAATGGTATTACAAGTCAAAAACTAAATGATCATAGAGGCTATAGGTAACTGGTTTGTAGTCATAACATGGTGTAAGCATGCGCCAAGTCAACTAAATAAAGCATTCGAAGGAGAATACCATAATATTATGCTTCAGTGTGATAAAAACAACTCATGATTCTTTAAATGGCACATTAAGCACTCTCAGATATTTGAGACACGTCATGTTACAATAATAACTACTAAGCATAGAATTAAAATAACATCTAACATGACATGATCAAGTCTAGCCACGGTCTAAACAAGCTTCTTTTTGCACCGTTATAAGCATGAAATGTTTTACTGCTTTCCAACACCAATCATTTTATCTAAATAAAAACTCTTCAAAAGATATATCAATGAAATAAGAGAGTACTACTACTCTACTAGAACTAACATCTCTGAATAAGAGATGCATGAAAAACAGGAGTTAAAAAGGATTTGCAACAGTTAGAAGAAAAACTAAGAATACGAGTATGATAGAAAACGAGTATTCATATGAAAAATTGGAGTGTGTCTCTCTCCCAGAAAAGAATGCTGGGTTCCAAATAAGTTTATTGCAGCAAGAAAAAAAAACAGACTCTCCAAGTAAAGTGCATATGATGTGACTGAATAAAAATATAGTTTCACTAGAAGTGACCTGATAAGTTGCTGATGAAGAAGGGGATGCCTTGGGCATCCCAACGCTTAGATGCTTGTGTCTTCTTGGAATTTACTGGGATGAACCACGGGGGCATCCCCAAGCTTAGAATTTTCACTCTTCTTGATCACATTATATCACCCTCTTCTCTTGACCATTGAAAACATTCTTCACACCAAACTCAAAGTAATTCTCATTAGAGGGTTAGTGAACAATCAAAAACTCACATGTTCTCCATGGAAACAAGCATTATTAATACTTTTTAAACATTATCTACAGCCACTGATGTTTTATGGGGCAAAGAAATCCACTCAACATAGTAAAAGTGAGAATGCAAGTAAAAAGGCAAATCTGTCAAAACCAGAATAGTCTGTAAAGACGAATTTCTTTGGGGAACTTACGTTGCTCAAATTGAAAAACTCAGAACTAGAAAAGGTTTCGGAAATAGCTGAGGCTTAAGAAAAAAAATTGCATGTCATTTTGATCCTTTTGTGAATTTATACGAATTTAACAATGGACATCAGAAATCTGTTTCCTGCGTAGAAATCCAAATCTAACTTCAACTTTTCACTAGAGACTTTACTTGGCACAACAAATGCGAGAAAATAAATATAAAAAGGAGTTAATACAGAAGTAAACAACACCTTGACTCAAAGAAAACAGAATAAAACATTGCAAAAAAATAAAAACATGGGTTATCTCCCAAGAAGTGCTTTTCTTTAATGCCTTTTAGCTAGGCCCAGAAAACAAGAATCAAGTATTTTCAAATGAAGAAGCATCCAAATTGAGACTAGAAACCTCCTCAACAATGCATTGTATTTTATCTATAGAAGTTTTAGACGTCCCTTTCACAACACTTTTAGGTTTACTACTTTCATCAAATGGGTTTTCAGGAACAATCCAATCAAAATTCTTTTCTAAAGCTTCATGCATTGCTGCTAGTTTAAAAGGTATTGGTATTTTGATTTCCTCCCCTTTTTTAGGTTCAGTTTTTTCTAGTTTTTCAAGAGCACCAATAACATCTACACATGAGCATCTTAAAACGATCAAAGACTTCCTAGCTTCTATAGCAACATCACCAAATTCTTTAAGTGGAGTTTCCAGAATAAAATCTCTCTTTTCCGTGTACTCAACATCGTTTAGGTTAAGAAACATTTGCTGCATTCTGGGGTTAAGGTTAACAAACCTAGCCTCTAACATGTGAACCAAAGAAGCCGTGTAGTTTTATAATTTGGAGCAAGTTCTACTATGGATCTATCCTCAAAATATTTATTCTTGCTAACATGATTAAAGAATTCTTCAATATTATCTTTTTTAATTATAGAACCACTACCTATTGATAAGTCTTTCAGGGTGAACTTAGGGAGCAACATGATGAAAAAATAAAAACAGGGTAACAAAAATAATAACTAGAATAAGAACTAATTTTGTGTGTGTTTTTGATATAAAGAAGCAAACAAGACAAAATAAAATAAACTAAGCAAAACAAAAATAGAGTAAAGAGATTGGAGGTGAGAGACTCGCCTTGCAGAAATCCTCTTCCTCCCCGGCAACGGCGCCTGAAAACTTGCTTGATGGTGGGTAAACACACGCTCGTTGGGAGACCCCAAGTGTAATGTATGAAGAGTACAACAACAAGTTTTCCCTCAGAAAGAAACCAAGGTTTAATCGACCAGCAGGAGAAAGAAATCACTTATGAAGGTTGATGAAAGCCGAAGTTGGCAGGGTGCACTACCAGGCTCAGCAGCAACGTGGAATATGCACAACACAATCAAAATACTTTGCCCCAACAAAACAGTGAGGTTGTCAATCTCACCAAGGATTAGATGTATAGTGTGGAAAATTGTACTTGTTTGCAGTAAATGAAAAGAGAACAATGATGGCAGTGAATGAGAGGAAAACAATGATTGCAGTAAAGAAAACAGTGTTTGCAGTTGTTGTATTATCAATGTAAAAGAATGGACCGCGGCCCACGGTTCACTAGTGGTGTCTCTCCATAAAAGATAGGTAACATGATGGGTAAACAAATTACAACTGGGCAATTGACAGATATAAAGGTTGCACTGTAGTGCATGTGCGTGACATGATGATTACTATGTGATTCATGCGGGCATTACAACATAATTCATAGACCTTTATCCAACTGGATCTATGACTAATAATCCACCCTTGAAGCGTCATCCAATCAATCCTCAGGTATTAAGTTGCAAGCAATGTAGCGTCCTCACATTTAATAATCTAAGAACTACTCTTTTAAGTGCTAGTCCCTAGATCAATGCTAGCACCACAGAACAAAATGTATAAGTATCATTGCAGAAGTATCAAATCTATTACAAAAGATCCATAATAGCCAAGTGTAGCTTTATTACAAAGTGCATAGTATTGAAAGAATAACAAAACTCGGAGTAAAACACCAGAAATAAAGGTAGCAATGAGCCTCCATCTTCAATCATGCACGACAGGCATTACATGTTGGGTGTAGACTCGAGTCCAAGCACTTGATCAAACTTCATCATCAGAATTTCCTGCACGTTGGAATATGCAGCCCCCGAAGGAGGTCAGTACAATTTATTGTACTGGCAGATGACACTATGGTGGATATAAAATAGCAATTCTAAACTTCATGCATATTTGGCTTGGTGGAGTTTAGGCTATTTGCAAAAAGCAAGTTTTTGCCTAACACTTTTGAAAAAGAGGTTTTCTTTTAAAATATTGGCACCATAGGACAAAGCCCATGTGCACCACAATAATATTTCCTTAGCCAAATTTTAGTTGTTTGAAATGATGTTGAGATTCTTCTGTCCATCCTTGTCCAGCTGCTCGAAGTCATCTATTACCGGGGACACGGCTATGATCATAGTTTCTAACTCTGCAGAGGTTGTGCACTGTCACCCTTTGTCTTCAATTAGCCCAAACATCCTATACACCCGGAGTGCATCATGGAAAGGAGAGAATTGAGACAAGATATTTCAGAAGGAGAGATTCAACCCAGACAGCAAGACCCGTTCCACCAATAATTATACTACATCTGCTTGCCAAGCATGGGTTGGTCTCTCACAACTTAGTTGATTAAGACATAGCCCATATTGTCAAAGGGATGCAGAAGTATCAAATTTATTACAAAAGATCCATAATAACCAAGTATAGCTTTATTACAAAGTGCATAGTCTTGAAAGAATAGCAAAACTCGGAGTAAAACGGCAGAAATAAAGGTAGCAATGAGCCTCCATCTTCAATCATCTGCGACAGACATTACATGTTGGGTGTAGACTCGAGTCCAAGCACTTGATCAAACTTCATCATCAGAATTTCCCGCACATTGGAATATGCAGCCCCCGAAGGAGGTCAGTACAATTTATTGTACTGGAAAATGACACTATGGTGAAATAGCAAGTCTAAACTACATGCATATTTGGCTTGGTGGAGTTTAGGCTATTTGCAAAAAGCAAGTTTTTCCCTAACACTTTTGAAAAAGAGGTTTTATTTTCAAATATTGGCAGCATAGGACAAAGCCCATGTGCACCACAATAATATTTCCTTACCCAAATTTTACTTCTTCAAAATGATGTTGAGATTCTTCTGTCCATCCTTGTACACCTGCTCGAAGTCGTCCATTACTAGGGACACGACTATGATCATAGTTTCTAACTCTGCAGAGATTTTGCACTTTCACCCTTTGTCTTCAATTAGCCCAAACATCCTATACACTCAGAGTGCATCATGGAAAGGAGAGAATTGAGACGAGATCTTTCATAAGGAGAGATTCAACCCAGACAGCAAGACCCGTTCCACCTATAATTAAACTACATCTGCTTGTCAAGCATGGGTTGGTCTCTCACAACTTAGTTGATCAAGACAGAGCCCATATTGTCAAAGGGCTGCACAGAAAACTTCTAAACTTAGAGGACTTGGTAATCTCTTCGTTCCTAGGTGGCCATCCGCAAGTGAACACCCCTCGGGGAGACACTCAACTGTCATCAACCAAACAACCAAATCCACCCAAGTGGTTAATTGAAGTTTATACTTAAATTTTTTCCACAACATTGAGTAAAACAATTTTTTTAGCAAGGCTAAGCATCTACTAAGCACCAAGTCTCCAAAATAGCAATTCTAAATGATGGCTACACACTAATTTGGGTTTTGCATAGCATAATAATAACCTAGTATAAATTCCCTATCATGCATACTACTCAAAACTCTAGTGATGCATAGTAAAATATGGGAGATTTTATGGCGTGTCACTTGCCTTGTCAATAGGAGGAATAATCACAACAAGAATAACAACAACAAGAGTATACTTGCTCCTCTTCACAATCTAATACAAACAAAACAAACCATACATAAACATACAAAACAACATAACATAGAAAACAAAACAAAAAGATGTATGCATGATATGCAATGATCAAATTAATGCACAAAATTTACAACTAGCAATATTAACTAACAAATATGATCTGTGATTTTTAATAACATGGTCATGATGCATGTAAAACAATTTAATCATCAAATTTTATTTATTAACATTACTAGGGTTTTAATATAAGCAAATAACAACATTACTAGGGTTTCTGTTACAAAGTTGCACTAATAAATTTTCCCTTGATTCTACTGGATAGAGGGCATCAAATCAAAACTATAGCAATTTGGATCACCTAAAAAGGATTTCTAGATTAAAAGTTATGCCCAATTTAGTGATTAATATAGATCTACAAATAACATGTGAGTGAATGATACAAAATTGAAATTTGTATAGCCTGGATTATTCTACATGTTGTGCTGATTTCAAAAAGTCCAAGATCATCGAAATCGGAGTTACGAAACAAAAGTTATGGATTTTACAAGTTTTAGCAATTTTCTAGAATTTTAATTCAATATAAAAACGCGCTGATTGGGCTAGCTGACTGTCCGCTAACTGGGCGCTACGTGGCACGCGGTGATTGGTGCAGCTAGTGCTAGCAAGTCATAGGACATGGATAAGTGAAGTCGATCTAGATCGTCAGATCCAGATCTGACAGCGGGGGTGCGTACAGTTCGCTTCTAATCTGAAGCGTTCGCGGGAGATCTGACGGCTCGGGGTCGATGGCGCAGCTCCGGTGGCCGGGAAGTCGCTGACGTTGAGGAGGACGACGGCGCAGCGGCGGGCTTGGACGGCATGGGTGATCCTGGCGGTCTCTGGCGGTGCAGAAGGTGGCGTTGAGCGCATCTCGTCGTGGCGAAGCTCCCCACGTCCTCGGTGTTGTCTTTCGTGGTCCAGAGCGGCATCGACATTGAGTTACCAAGGAGGAGGCGTTAATGGCGCGGTGGTGGTGAGTTGGGTTTTTAGGGTTTCGAGGGTTAGGACATGGACACTGAGGGGGCTCAATATATATGGGGAGGGGAGCCTTGGGGGAGGGGGTGGGGTTCGGGGGAGGCGGTGAAGGCGTCGTGTCCGAGAGGGAGTCCAAGGCGGTGGCAGATCAAGCAGGAGGCGGAGTCTGGCTCCGGGACGTCGGGGATGACAGGTGGGCCAATGGAACCCCACCTGGCAGCGAGAGGGAGAGAGGATAGGACGGTGCGGGGCGGTTTGCTAGCGGGCCGTTCTTGTGCTCTGCGGCCTGCCCTGTGTTGCGCACGTTGTGGGCTCTCTGCGCTACGCATGAGAGAGAGTTGTTGGGCTGGGCCCTAGGGTCTGGGGCAGAGGATAGAGGGAAAATAGAGGGACGGGTCAGGCCAGTTTGTTGTTTTTCTTCATCATTTGATTCAAATAAAATTCGAAAAAATAAATAAAAATATGTTTTGAAAAGCTTAGGGCATAAGGAAAATTTTGGTACTATAAATTTCCCAAAATAAAATACTTACTTTTTGAAAAAGGTTTAATTTGAAAAAGTGGTTCAATAGGTATTAATACCTAAATTTTTGTGTTTAGCAAATTAAAAGCCAATTCTTATTCTATAAAAAATGCAAGTATGCTATGATGCTCATATATGCATGATGGTTTTAAAATTTTCATTTTTTTTCAAAAACCTGGGATGTTACATATAAAGGTTGCACCGTAGTGCATATGCATGACATGATGATTACTATGTGATTCATGCGGGCATTACACCATAATTCAAAGACCGTTATCCAACAACATCTATGACTAATAATCCACCCTCGGAGCGTCATCCAATCAATCCTCAGGTATAAGTTGCAAGAAACAGATTATTGCCTTGGGTGAAGTGTGTAATGTAAACAATGAAAACATTGTTGTTTTCTCCCTAATGGCAACATCACATCTCCCATCCGTTACGTTTCTGTCACTTGAGCGTGAATAAAAGGGAGGCATGAACCCACTATCGAGCATAAATACTCCCTCTTGGAGTTAAAAGCATCAACTTGGCCAGAGCATCTACTAGTAACGGAGAGCATGCAAGATCATAAATAACATAAACATGATAGATTGAAAATCACTGGACATAGCATTTAATATTCATCGGATCCCAGCAAACACAACATGTAGCATTACAATAAGATGATCTTGATCATGTTAGGCAGCTCACAAGATCTAAACATGAGGAATAAAAAGGAGAAGACAACCATCTAGCTACTTCTATGGACCCATAGTCCAAGGATGAACTACTCACACATCACTCCGGAGGCAGGCATGGTGATGAAGAGCCCTCTAGTGATGATAACTCCTCCCGACAGGGTGCCGGGGAGAGCTTCAGAACCCTGCTGAACTAGGGTTGACGATGACGGCGGCTACGAAACTTTTCATGGATGGAGGCTCGGGTCTTTAGGGTTAACCCGAGGGGGATCTTAAATAGGCAAAAATGCAACGTCGGTGGGCAGCCAGGGGGGCCACACAACCTGGTGGCGCGGCGAAGGGGGAGCCGCGCCACCTGTCACACCCCACTTTTTGCAATCTTGCACTGTAGTTCAAGGAGACAAAAATTAGGGCCAACAATTTTTTTTTACAACATGATTGTTTGAACCTACATGTGTTTGTGATCGTAATCATATTTTCAATGCAAGCTTTTTTTCTTTATAAAACCAATATCAACTTGTCCTTAAAACAATTATATTATTGTTCCTGATGTTTTCCCTGATGTTATTTGAGTGATTTTATTCCAAGACTTGGGTCATTCTTGCCTGCATCATTAATTAAAATTTTAGCTTTGTTGGATCCAAGAAAACAAAATTTCAAAATGATTTATGGAAGTTTTGTTTTAAGTTTTCTATAGAAACTATTCCCTGAAAATATAGCCAAGTACCTATTTTCCACCTTTGTTTTCACTGGGCTATAAAATGTTATTTTATGTTTTCTTGACTTTTATTTTTTCCTTGATATATGGACTACAAATCCATAAGCTTGGTTTGATTTTTGGAATGAAAAAAATAATCTTTAACTTGTTGTTTTTATGGAAGAAAAATAAGGCAGAAAGTTGCATTTTTAGAAAACAGAGAAAAATAGAAAGTATACCTTTTTCTACTATGTTTTCATAGCCTTCCACTATTCCAAATTTGTTTCCAAAAGATGTTTCTGAAAGTTTAAAACATGGTTAACAAGTTCCAACTTGGAAAACAAAAATTTCAATCCATTTGGTCTCTGAAAACATTCCAAACTTTTTGCTCATTCTTCTGTTTTCCAACACTTAGAAACCTGTTGGCCTCCATACCTTGACCCTTGTGGTATTGGCTTTGGCTTCCCTAGCTCCCAAAGGGCACATTGGACTTTCCCCTTTGCTTGTCTTGGCCCTTGGCAACATTCCATGCCATTGCTATGTCCATAACACCCCTAGGGCGCCCCCCATGCCGATCTTGGCATCAACCCGAGACCCACCCATGTCATTTCACTCACCCCCGTGGCTATAATCCTCTCCCCTCGAGTCCCTCTCGCCCCTGACCTCTCACACATCCCCACAGCCACCTCGAGCAGAAGCAACCGTGCCCCTAGCCTCTGTGAGCTCGCCCCGAGCTCAAACCCGTCGCCGGCCACCGAGCTCAAGCCCGAGGTGGAGCACCTTGATCTCTCCCTCCCACCTCCCGTGCTCACCTCCGTTAAACTCCCCATGACCCCCTGACTCGCCCTGACCCTCTCCCGTGCCCTCTTGCTCGCAGGTACGCCGTCGTCGTCCGAGTCGCCGTCGCGGCCGCACCACCGTTCCCCGCCGCCTGAGACCGCGCCCGAGCCCGAGTAATGCGCCCCTCGACTCCCTTGCGTCCCTACGACCTCCCCGAGCCCACGCCATCTCTCCCCGATCCTCGACTTTGAGCCACCGCGCGTTTCCCGTCGCCGGCCCGTTTCCGAGAGAGAGAGAGAGAGAGAGAGAGAGAGAGAGAGAGAGAGAGAGAGAGAGAGGCACAGGAAGGAGACGAATGGGAGGCGTTGATATTGCGATCAACAGCCCCCGTTAAACCGGACGTTTCCCGCCCGCGCCTGTGCGCGTGCGTGCCCCGCTGGGCCACTTCGATCGCTTGCTGGGCCGCGCCCGTAGAAAACCAACCCTCCCCTTCTGCTTGTTTCCCTTTTAAATTTCTACAGAATGTTGCTTGCTTACTTTGGCTCTGTGAAAAATAGTTTAAGTGCAAATTAAAATTTACCAAAACTCATAGAAGTGACTATATGTTTTCTTAACCATATCCAATTGTTGGATCTAGGTTTTCACTTTTATTTTTGTAACAATAATTGTTTTTCCACAGAGTATCTGTGAAAATGGTTTTTTGCATAACTTTTTGGATCTGTATCCAAATTGGTCAAACCAAATTGTTTTGAGTATCTAGTGAGTATAGCTATCACTAGAATTTGGCCTCACATCAATGTGAGTTACCAAATGGAAATGCCATCCATTTTGGTAAATGACTAGTAGGCTTTTCTAGGATTTTTAGAAGTAGTTTAAAAATGTTTTTTTTGAGGTGAATCCAATTGTATGAGTTTGTGTGTGACTATATTTATCTAATCCTAGCTTGGCTTAATTTTTAGAGCTCTAGATTATTTTTGGTGAGCCTTTTTATATACAAAAGTTTTTCTGTTTTCTTGTTTAGGTGTGTGTTTGTGTGAATTAAAATGTTTGATTGCTTGAGACTTTGTTCCTAGCATATATAGATGTGTTACCACTTGTTATTAGGTTTTTTTATTGCATTATATCTACCTTAGGAAGTGTGTGCATGTTTGGAAATCTTTTGGTTATAGAAATAGCATTTGTTTGTTTTCTAGTATTTATTTTTGACTAGGTGTGTGAGCCAAACTTTGTGAGTTTGTGCACCTAAGTTTTTTATGTGGTTGAGTTGAGTCCAGTACCATTTTGGTACTTATATTAGTATCGTAGTATCTCTGTTAGCTTTCACTTTATTTTATAGGGATGCACGTGTAGCATTTGTTTGCTTGTTTGCACTTTATTGTTTTCTCTAGTGTATTAGTTGAGTGGTGAATGCTTTGTTAGATTAATTTTGTCATGTGTGACCAGAGGCCTTGTTACATTCCTTGATATTAGTGGGCCATAACCCACTGGTCCCATTGCATTTTGGTTAGGGATGCAAATCCCCTACCATACATTTGTGTGTGAGTAGCATGTATTACTATATGTTTGCTTAGTATTTTCCACCAAGGAAAATGGTTGTTTGTTGTACTTGTTTGATTGAACTGTTTAGTATTTCTTTTTGAATACTAGTATGTTTAGTTTTGGTGCATTTGTTAACATAATGTTCCCTTAGGGGTATCATGTTAAGAAGTGTTTCACTATTGTTTGGTTTAAATTGAATATTGTTTGCAAATAGAATGTTTTCCTTGTGATTGATAAATTATTTGTGGATAGATTTCATTGTGTTTGGATTTTTGAAAGTGTTTATTTGATCTTGTATTGATTGCATAGCTATTGGTTGTATAGCATATACCTTGGTTTCCTGTTGTTTTATTGATAGAAAAGCAGGAGTTATTAGAATTGAGTGATTCTTGCTAGTAGTTGTTTCCATAGGATTATTTTAGTGTTTTTGCTTACTATCATGAGTAAGGTGTTATGTGATGTTATTATGTTGTTACCCTCATACCTTGCTTGTTTAGAGCTATGCATCCATGTAGTGATGTTTGCATCTCTAGTGATGAACTAGTGCCACCACTAGATTTTGTGAGTTGCTCTAGTATTGTTGTCTTTTTATTTTATGAGTGTATGATTATTCTAGAATTTTTAGGATGTTATTACTTCTGTTATCTTGACTTTTGGAGTTGCTTTTTTCTATTAGTTGTAGAATGCAATTACTTCTTATAGCATGTCTGTGTAGAATGTTCATACTAGTATGTTGTTAGTGCACTCCTATCACTATGTTGTTCTCTAGCTTTGTTATCTCTTGTAGTGATTGTGTTTTAGAGTGCATCTCATGACTTTTACCTTTGGTTGAGCTACTGATTTGCTTATTTATTTTCATGATTGATGGATTCCTTAGCTTTTGGAGGTAGACTTAAGCGTAGTATGTAACTAGCTTATTCATCGGTGGTTTGTTGTTTGTTGTTTGAAGATTGTCTGAGTGTTTACCTTAGCATGAGTATTGTACTTAAGTTATTGTTGTGCTAGTTTTGTTGTTGTGCTTAGTAGTATCTTGTTATCTATGCATTATTTTGGTAGTGAACTTGTTTGGTGATGATTGCTTGTGTATTGTTAATACCCACTGCCATGGGTATTGTTTTGATTGACTGTTAGTGTTTTAGTAGTCTCACCTTTTGTGCCCACAAGATATATTTTTAGCTTCTTATATATCTTATTATGAGAGTGGACACCCTCTCCATATATGGTATGTAAGATGTGGGATATGGTTTCTCAACCATATGTTTGTTTGACGATTGTTTTGTACCATGAGAGTTGTGAGATAGTTTTCGCGATAAATTTTGAGTGTTTGTGCTAGTAAAAGTTTGCTTGTTGTATGTGTTGCTTTGTTAGTTGTTTGCCTTCTTTAGTTCTAAGTGTGTGTCTTTTATTCTTTTACGACGTTAGAAAACGAAGGAGAAGAAGAAGCAGTTGTAGAGTTGTGCGTCAAGTTCAAGCTACTTCAAGGCCATGGATACTAAGAGACTTAAGGAAAGCCATCTTTATGCTTGTTGTTATACTACACTTATCATTATCTATCATGCATGTTTTACTTCTGAAAGTTCTACAAAAAACTTTGATTACCAAAAACTATTTTTGAGTGACTACTACTACTATTAATATTATACTATTATTATGCCAGTAGTTGATACTTGGTGTTACCAAGCCCATAGCCACCATATGGTATTTCTTACCACCAAAAGTACAAGTCCCTAAGTGGGTACCCTAAAAATATGTTTTTTGCGAAACAAAGGCTTTATGGAAAACCCGGTGGAAAGGCGAAGCCTTATCTACCGGAGGATTTTTGAAGTGGTCACTTTTGGGGAAAAGGTGTTTTACAAAAATGACACATAACCTAGTCTTCGCCGGACAACCTTTACCATACTGCCACCCTACCTCAACATGGGCACGGGGCTTAACTTGAAGTTTGTTTTTGTTAGTGTGTGTTCCATCTCAATTTGCTATAAGGGGACGGACTCCCTCGAACCGAGTGTCGCCAAGTTATGAAACGTGCGACATATAAAGTGTGGAATTAATTTTTCCTCTGGACCCAGTAGTTGGGTCTCCTGTCATGGCGAGGTGGGACCTGTTGTCGGGGAGATTAAACTCAACTGAAGAGATAGGCATATTCTAGCTTGAACATAGTGGATGGTTAGGATCGGTTATCTGATGTTTACATACTGTTGTTACAGTCTGTGGTTGTTCACGACGGATGTACTGAATCTGGTGGACGTGTACACCTCTGCAGAGTAGAACTATTCGGAATAGACGCGTCCTCGGATATGGACAGTTGAATGGCCATGTAGCTAGCATTGTGTCAAATTTTTCAAAAAGGAGTTTTCAAAACGGAGTTGGACTTAAGATGTAATGAAAGAAGGAACCTTGTACCGTGGAGGTACCGTTGATGAAAAGCTAGAAGTTGTTTTACAAGAAGTTTTGCAAAGAAAAAACTTTCTTTTAACAAAGCTATACAAAACCTCTTGTACATGCGATCTCTACAAGAGAAAGAAAATTATATTATTTTTCTTTTGAAGTATCTTCTTCAACAAAGATACAGAGATTTTCAAAATCAACTATGTTATACCTTTCATATATCATGGATAGTGAACCCTATGTATAGCCTACCTACTACACCATAAGCATACTTGCATTTGGTAAGTTACATGATGGGTGTCTTGCTGAGTACATTCAAATGTACTCATATTGGTTTCGTCCCTAGTATTTACTTGCCAGACTTTGAGAAGGAGCCTCAGAAGGAGATCTACGCGGAGGAGTACTGCGCTGATGGACTTGCGAACTGGGATCGTCTCCCAGTCAGCAGCATGTAGGTTAAGGTGTGACTTGGTCTCTACTACGTATGTGTATTTTATTCTTCCGATGTGTGTGTGTTGTGTGTTTGCCCTGTGTGGAAAATGGTGTTAGACTTGGTCATGTGACCATGTCTCTTTTGTAAGTGTTTTATGTAATCGTGTAATGGATATTGTATATGTGTACCAACTTGATATGTTGTTCACGACTGGTGTGATCTGGGATCGTGAATGTATGCATATCGGAGGTGTCCTTGAACAGTGGTTTTGGGGGACCTTACACCACCCTATGGTGTGGTGGCTCCAGGGCCCCCCTCCGGGTGCCCTCCGGACTCCGTGTACGTGACAGATTTCTAAGACCGTAGGATTTTGTTTCGTCCAATTCCGAGAATATTTCCAGAACAACTTTTCTGAAACCAAAAACAACAGAAAACAGGAACGAGCTCTATGGCATCTTGTTAATAGGTTAGTCCCAGGAAATCCGTAAAAATGACATAAAGTGTATAGAAAACATGTAGCATATGGCATGAAAACAACATGGAACAACAGAAATTATAGATATGTTTGAGACGTATCATTTCCCTCCATGCTTACCAAAAGAGGATAAGTGTTATATAGATAATTGTGATAATACTATTGATTCTTTTGAAATATCCCCTTTTGATGAAATTGATACTTTTTATACTTGTGATCTTGATACTACTATGAATGAAACTTGTGAGAATGATATTGCTACTGTTATTTATGATAATCCATGCTACTTTGATAAACCCTATGATAATCCTCTATTTATTCCAACTATTGATATGCATGATAATGAGGAAGTTTGTTTAGAAAATTTATATAATAATGCTCTAGATGATGGTCATATGTTACTTGATGTTATAAATTATAATGCTACTGAAAATAGGATTGCTATAATGTGTCCCATACCTTTTAAGAGTGACCAATCATCTTGTTTTGCTATTGCTGAAAGTGAGAAAGAAGTGGTCTTTATTTTTAATTTTGATGCCACTATTTTTGAGCTTGATATGAATTGTGTGCTTTTAGACCATGACAAACATGATTTATGTGATAATTATGTTGTTTAGTTTGTTCATGATGATCCTAAAATTATTGTGAGAGAGAAATATGGTTGTAGGAATTTTCATGTTACTAAAACACCTCTCTTTTTGTTGAAAGTTTTAAAATTGCTCTTGTTCTACCTTCGCATGATTTCTAGTTTGAGCTTCTTTAATTTATTTCTTTACAAGATTCACATGCATAGCAAGTGGGTTAGACGTATTTTTTATACTTGCTTCTTGATGCTCTCTTTTGCTTAATTCATATTTCTTATGTGAGCATCTTCTTGCTTTCTGTGCCTAGCTGAAAGGCGTTAAAGAAAAGCACTCTTGGGAGATAACCCATGTTTTATTTATGCAATTTTTTTATTTTGTTTTCTTTGAGTCAAGGTGTTGTTTACTTCTCTAACAACTCCTTTGTATCTTTAATTTTTCGAATTGTTGTGCCAAGTAAAGTCTCCAGTGGAAAGTTGATGCTAGATTTGGATTTCTGCGCAGGAACATATTTTTTTTCACTGTTTAATTTGTCGTAAATTCCAGAAAAGTCGAAACATCTTGAAAAAAAAATTGTACGTGATCCCTAGATATGTAAGCAACTTTTCTTAGTTCTGAGTATTCTGATCTGAACAACATAAGTGCCTCGAAAAAATTCGTCTTTACAGACTATTCTAGTTTTGACAGATTCTGCCTTTTATTTTGCATTCTCTCTTTTACTATGTTGAGTGGATTTCTTTGCTCCACAAAACATCATTTTCTGTAGCTAATCTTTAGAAAGTATTGGTAATGCTTGTGTCCATGTAGAACATGTGAGTTTTTGATTACGCACTAACCCTCTAATGAGAATTACTTCGAGTTTGGTGTGAAGGAAGTTTTCAAGGGTCAAAAGAAGAGGATGATATAATGTGATCAAGAAGAGTGAAAATCCTAAGCTTGGGGTTACCCCCATGGATCATCCCAGAAAATTTCAAGAAGACTCAAGCGTCTAATCTTGGGGATTCCCAAGGCATCCCCTTCTTCATCAACAACTTATTATGTGATTTCTAGTGAAACTATATTTTTATTCGTTCACATCTTATGTACTTTACTTGGAGCGTCTAATTGTTTTTATTTTATTTTATTTTCTGTAATAAACTTAGTTGTATCTTAGCATTCTTGTGTGGGAGAGAGACACGCTCCGTTTTTTCATATGAATACTCATATTCTTCATTTATTGTCTAGCTGCTGCAATTCTTTTAGCTCCTGCTTTTCATGCATCTCTTATTCAAAGTTGTTAGTTCTTGTAGAGTAGTAGTCTATTGTTTCATTGATAATTTATTTGGATAGTTTGTGCTGAAATAAATTGATTGGCGTTGGAGAAGAATAAAATATTTCATGCTTATAATGGTGCAATTGGAAGCTTGTTTAGACTGTGGCTTAGACTTTAACATGTCATGTTAGATATTATATTAATTCTATGCTTAGTAGTTATTGATGTAGCATGACTTCTCTCAAATATCTGAGAGTGCTTAATGTGCCATTGAAATAAATTATTTGTTGTATTTACCATAACGAAGCATAATATTGTGGTATTCTCCTTTGAATCCTTTACTTGAGTTGACTTGGCGCATGCTCACACCATGTTATGACTACAAACCAGTCACCTCTAGCCTCTATGACCATTTAGTTATTGACTTGTAATATCATTTATTCTTTGATTGATAATGTTTTGTCGCTGTGCACGATTATGGCCGTTATTGCTCTCTTAGTTGGTCGCTCCCAGTCTCTTGCTAGCCTTCACTTGTACTGAGTATGAGCTCTAGTCGTGCATCCAACTCCCAAAAACCCAAAGTTTACCAAATGTGTCCACCATACGTACCTATTTGTGGTATTTAACCGCCACTCCAGATAAATCTCTCGTGTGCTACCTTTAAACCTTCAAAATTAAAACATGTTTTGTTCTTGTTTTATCTCATGAGGAAGTAGTTTAAAGTTTATTGTGTCTTATGTCAAGCAGAGTTGTTCTCCCTCTTTCACCCAATGAGTATGGAATTTGTGCTCATTTAAATTTGTAGAGAGTTGGTGCCAAATAATAAGCAAAAAGGTATTTCCCCATGGTTTGATGAAAGCTGGTGAGTACCCGTGAACACGACTAGCCCTGGTTTGTGAAAGAAAGGTGGGGGGAAGTGCCAAACTAATAAACAAAGGAAACCGCTCTCAAAAGTCTAAACACTTTGCTTGACATGAGTTATGACAAGTTTTTCATTACCATTCGTTGACATAGACATACACCTCTCTCAAAATTGTTTTCAATATCTCTATTTTATCGAATAAAAAGCTCTAGCACATGAGTAATCCATGCTTCCCACTATGAAGGGACTTTCTTTTACTTTTATGTTGAGTCTTCATCTTATATCTTTATGCACCAATTAAGAGAGCATAGTTGTCATTCTGATTATAATGTGACTAGTCCCAAAATTTATTATTGATTTATTCATGATTATGCTATTGCTTGTTCTCAAATTATTTTGTATCTAGTCACCATTTAAACTTTGAAGGTGTCCTGTGATTTATGTTTTACTAATCCACGAAGGACAAGCTGAATACCACTTTGCTATGTTTTCTCTATGCTCGAAACAAAAGTATAACTTTCAGTGCATTATTATTCATGATCTTTTGTTTTTGTTACTTTTCATGTTGCAACATAGTTGGTAAGTTACATTGCTGGACTGATATCTATCATGCCAATGTTTAGAGTACTTTGATCTCAGCTTGCAATGCTTTTACAATAATGTTGATCAAGATTGTGTTGGTAGAATGTCACCTCAGAAATTATTTTGTGTTATCGTTTTACCTACTCGAGGACAATTAGAACTAACCTTGGGGATGCTTGATATGTCTCCAACGTATCTATAATTTCTGATGTTCCATGTTGATATTATGCCAATTTCTACATGCTTTCTATACACTTCATAGAAATTTTATGTATTTTTTGGGACTAACCTATTAACAAGATGCCACAGCGCCAGTTCCCGTTTTTTGTTGTTTTTGTATTTCAAAAAAGTTGTTCTCGAAATATTCCCGGAATTGTACGAAACAAAAGACGAAGTCCCTATTTTTTTTGTCAAGTACACGGAGTCCGGAGGGGACTCGAAGGGGTCTAGGGAGGTGGCCACACCATATGGCGGCGCGCCCCTTGGCCGCGCCACCACGTGGTGTGGGCCCCCTGGGCGCCCACCGACATCGCCCTTCCGCCTATATATTGATTTCCTCGGGAAAACCCTAAATACCCAAGCCTCCATCCACGAAAAGTTTCATAGCCGCCGTCATCGTCGACCCTAGTTCGGGAGGGTTCGGAAGCTCTTCCCGGCACCCTGCCGGAGAGGGGAATCATCACTGGAGGGCTCTTCATCACCATGCCTGCCTCCGGAGTGATGTGTGAGTAGTTCATTCTTGTACTACGGGTCCATAGCAGTAGCTAGATGGTTGTCTTCTCCTACTTTGTGCCATCATGTTTAGATCTTGTGGGCTTCGTAACATGATCCAGATCATATTATCGTAATGCTACATGTTGTGTTTGCTGGGATCCGATGAATATTGAATACTATGTCAAGTTGATTATAGATCTATCATATATTTTATTTGTGATCTTGCATGCTCTCAATTGCTAGTAGATGCTCTTGCCAAGTTGATGTGTGTAACTCCAAGAGGGAGTATTTATGCTAGATAGTGGGTTCATGCCTCCAGTTATCTGGGAGAGTGACAATAACTTCCAAGATTATGGATGTGATGTTGCCACTAGGGATAAAATAGCAATGATTTGTCTAAGGATAATTGTGTTGTTTACATTACGCACTTTACTTAATGCAATAATCTGTTGCTTGCAAATTAATACCAAAAGTTTGCTCGGATGACGTCTTGAGGATGGATTATTAGTCATTGATGCAGTTGGATAACGATCTATGTATCATGTTGTAATGCCCAAATGAATCTCATAGTAGTCATCATGTCATGTATATTCATTACGGTGCATTCTTTATTTGTCAATTGTCCAGCTGTAATTTGTTCACCCAACATGTTACTTATATGTTATGGAGATACACCACTAGTGAACTGTGGACCCCGGTCCATTTTTACACCGATAATACAACCTACTGCAAACACTGTTCTTTTTTACTACAAACATTGTTGTCATTTCATTCACCACAAACAAGCATCATTTTCCATGCTATACGTCAAATGGTTTGTTTTCAGCAAGACCGGTGAGATTGACAACCTCACTGTTACATTCGGGCAAAGTATCTTGGTTGTGTTGTGTGCATATTCCACGTTGCTGCTGAGCCTGGTAGTGCGCCTGCCAACATCAGCTCTCAACAACCTTCAGAAGTGATTTTTTTTCTCCTACTGGTTCGATTAAATCTTGGTTTCTTTCTGAGGGAAAATCTTGCGGTTGTACTCATCATACCTTTCACTTGGGGTCTCCCAATGAACGTGTGTTCACATGCCATCAACATACTGTGAAATAAAATTCACTTGTGCATTAGGTGGTGGATTTGAAACACTGTGGTGCCTCTATGAGTCTGTACAGTGATGCCAAACCATTGATTAATGCTTTCTTGTGCTTCTCCCTTGATGTGAAGTTGTATCTTTGCAGGTTTAATGTCTCTAATGATATTTATCACGTGTGTGTGATTTACTGTATAAGAACAGATACATACGCACATCCCATGCTCCCCCCAATGCTCTGTGATGTGGCACAAATCATGGATAGATGGTAAAGTACAGTTAGCAGTGTCTAGATCTTCGTGATGTGTTGTGATCTCTCTCTCACAAGATAATAGTAACCTGTTGTAGGTGTAGTGCTGCTCTAGCTTCAAGAGGATGAATAACCTTCTTCGTGTGGTTTCGCAATCCTAGTGTGTATATTTCTAACTGCAGATGTACTTGTGGCCTTGTGAGTTGTTTTTTGTGAATAACAATGTGTGTGCTTGCTGATGCGTCTAGCTGGTAAATTTATACTGCTTTGGGCCTGTTTGAGGTATTGACACCTCAAGACATGCAATTGGTGATTGTGCTCCTTGCAAGTGGAGTCTAGGGTTCAATTTTCAACCCTATGCGGATGTGCTTGTGAAATATCAGCTGTTGTGAGATATTTAGGTTACTTTGTGTGGAAGTAACTCGGTTGGGCTTGAGATTACTCCCCTGGTCCAAGTATGCATAGGGTAGATGGTAGCATCAGTACAATACTTCTTGGACTGCTTGTTGCTTCTGGTCTGTGCTTCTCTTGGCCTTATTTGATGCCTTGATCATGGTATATTCCTATAATTCTAAAATTTCCTTAGGATTATTAGTCCTACTGGTTCCTCATATGAGTAGAGACTTCTATTAGCTTCCTTTTTCTTATATATGGGTGCAATGCAGTGTAGAGGTCTAACTGTCTTGTTATCTGTTGGTTTTACTTGTGAATTATGCTCATAAATCAGATGGTGGTATCAGTTGAGCTTGCGGGGGGACTGTTCCTGTGGGTTTTGTGTGCTGGAACTATGCACTGGTGCTTGTTGGCTTCTTGTCCCTAGTTGATATTCTCCTGGTCAATTAAGTTGAGCTTGCTGGAATGTTTCACTTGGGCCATTAGAGCACCCATAATGTGTAGCCAAACGTGGTTCCAAATTCATTTTTTCCCTTTTGGAACTAGTTCCCTACATTGTGCAGGTGGTTCCAAAACCACAAAATCTGGGAACCGGAGCAACTACATGCTCTGATGCTAAGTTCTTTCTTCCAATAAAATACTAGTAGATTAGCAAATATGTGCTCTCTTCATGGGCTGAACATGCACTAGAAGACAAGTTTTTGGGACCCACACTACAGGTATTTGGTTATGGACAAGTTTTGGAACTAGTTCCCTACATTGTGGAGGCATTTCCATATATTACTTTGATGCTAAATTGAGTTTCTTGTCAGATTTGGCAGTCGCAACGCTGTGGATGCCCTTATATAGTGGATTCTATGGTGGAATGAACCTACGAGGGGAAGAGTGTCCCCATTATATAGTGGCGCACTACTGCCATATAGGTATGGATGAGTAGTATTACAGACCCACGTACAAGTTATGATGGGATGGAGGCTACGCTAGGTTATTGTAACTGGCGCCCAGATGACTGATCCGCACCTGAAGTGGCATCGATCCACTATCTTTGCTGTCATTGGCGACTTTGGGGTACACAGATGTTTTTCCATCATGATTACTAGGGATGGGACCGCTCTTGTGGGATTCCCTCTTGGTACATTGTGTCATCAAAGACACGACAATGTTCTTGACGTGGATCCTTTGTCTTTGGTACGGTAGGTAGGCTTCTGCATGTCGGCAGACTTTGAAGAGAGTGGCCGGGAGGACCGGCAACCCATGCCATGGTAATATACGGCTGGCACCATAGCCTCTCGCGTACTTTTTCCTTTGAAAGACGCTTGGTATGCATGGCTTCGTAAATATTCACAAATGATCAAACCATTCATGCAACGCCACATAAATATTACCTTTGCAGGAACTCTCAAATATCAAAAAAAAAATCCAAACTGGTTCAGACAGGATGAGCCTTGGCCATTTGCGTGTTTCAACTTTTCTCCATATTGACAATCCCATTCAACGTGGTATGGTGACTTGACCGAGAATATACCATTTTTATTAAAATTCCATGCTACAAAATCTTTAGTATCATGGACCGGTAATGGTTCTTGTATAATTTTTTGGACGACAATAGTCCAAAAACTGTCACGTAGAAGCTCCTCGTCCCAAGATTTGGAGACCAGATCAATTAGCTCATCAACCTTCGTCAACAGAGAATTTCTTCATGGAGTAATGATTTTTTCGTCTTGGACTACTCGGAATCCAGCTGTCGTCCCATATATAAATATCCACACCAGCACCCACACGTCAAACACATCTTTTTTAAAACATTTTCGCACCTACCCATCTGCTTTGCCAAACATAGGTGTGTGGTAAACCGGGTACCGATGAGTCTGAACCGACTAATCCAAGTTTTGGGCTATGTTTTGCAACATGTTTTTTTACCCACAATGGACTTGCTGCATTAGAGTATAAAGCGACCCCAAGTGTTCACCTCCATTTCGTTGTTTCAGCTTGTCTGTGCAAATGCTGGAAATTTTTTTATGTATAATGCCCATGATATGGTAAATTTTCAGATGAGGTAACGTTACCTATAACTTGACCAAGAAGGTCAACACAGATAGCACATCAGAAAAAAAAACCTAGTGGCAAAATCTAAACAACATAAACTACGTTAGTGTTGCATCACAAGTTCTAAAAAACTGCCTCTAATGCACCACAAGTTCATCACCTGAGGTGTTTAGTATATACCATGTCGCAAAATATACAGACAAGTTACTAGTTTTCATCAAGTCCTATTAGCTAACTTAGGCGATATAGATCAAGAACTTACATCACCATCATCGGTTCCTCATGTGTAGTGATTGTGCATGAAGGACCTTGATACCTTGCACTTTGTTCTCCACGAGGTGGCTGAGAGTGAGGTACACTTCATTAGCTCCAATTGCAGGGTTGGGATAATGACTACCAAAGATGATATTCGTATTATCATAGTTCGTAATTGGCTTCATGATGAACTCAACGGCTTGGGTAATCCTAAAGTGGCAATAAAAAATGTTAGGTGTGGGACATAGGAATAAGTGAATCCAATAAAAATTAACTATAATCGAATTGCGATGTGGAGGGTACATGCATGGAATTTAGCTAATCAATCAATAACAGATCCATAAGTTGAGCCATGAATCAAATTGCTAGAATTCAGAAGAAAAATACTTGTGTTCAGTCGAGTAAGAAACCCCAACCATACCAACACGTCTGAATCTACAATGTAATATCCCAATTATGAAAAACAACCTTTAGAATGTTTGATTCATGTTAATTTATGTTTTGCATCATGGAATCTTAATCATTGCATTTGTTTTGCATTTGTTTTCATTTGATTTCATTTGTTTTCCTTTTGTTTTCCCTTGTTTTTCTATTTGAATTTCAAACTAAATTTCAAATTTTGTTTCATACTTGTTCTGTTACAAATTTTCAAATGAAAATTTCAAACCCAAACATCATTTTGTTTCCATTAAAGTTGGAAGATCAAACCATTAACTTGCTTAAGTTAAATAATCTAATTAATTCAAATTTCATTCAAAATTCAATTAATTTTCCAAACAGCAACCATTTTGAAATTTATGAAAATTACAAAACACTCCAATCATTTGTTTCAAATTAACTTGAAATTAAAAACTTTAAATTGCTTAAGTTCAATAATTGAAATAATCTCAAATTCATTCAAATTCAAATAAAATACAAACAGCAACTAATTTTCAAATTTTGAAAAAACAATAGTTTGCAAATTGGTGCCTTTGTAAATGACAACTTATAAAAAATAAGCACAAAAATTTAAACCCCTAAAATCTCCCTTTTTCTCTCCTTTTCTTACTTTTTCTTTTCAGCAAAAAAAAGACAGAACAGAAAAGCAAAAAGGAAAAAAAAAACGCAGAGAGGGGAGATGCAGGCTAGTGGGCTGAGCCCAGCCCACCAGCACGGTCTGGTACCCCCCTCATCTCTTTCCAAGTTACGGCACCCCATCGGGGGTGTCCACGTCGAGCTTCAGAGGGGAGGAACAGACAGCAGCGCTCCTCCTCCCCTTTATAGCCATGCCCTAGGCCTCCACCCTCTGCCCTAGCTCCTCCACCTCTCTCTCCCTCGCCGCCGCCACCTTTTCTTCTCCTCCCTCTCCCTCGCTGCTCTGATTTCTCTCTGTATCTCTGAACCCGCCACCGCACCACCACCGTCTGAATCTCCGGTGATCGCCGCCGTTACGATGCGCCTCCTCGCTGGCTAGCCACGGGAACGAAATCCCCGTAGCTCCCTCGTCCTCCTCGACACCTCCTCGGTGGCTGAGAGCCACCGGAACGCCGCCGCCGTCCACCCCACCGTCGCCGCCGCCCACTGTCCTCCACCCCGAGACTCTGCTTCATCGTCCACGGTGGTGAGCACCACGCCCTCCACCCTCCTCTCTATCTCTGTACGTGCACCCACCGCACCCTAGCACACCCATCCACGGCGAGCAGCAGCAGCAACTCGCCGCCGGCGAGCACCGTTCTGTCGCGGTTCAGTTAACTGAATCTGAATTTTATTCAGTTAACTGACGCGAACTGAACCTTATCCTCCCCGAGCCCCCTATACTGACAAGAACGATTCAGTAGCGCAGTGGCAGTGCACTGCGCACGCGCGCCCGATGCCAGGGTTCGATCCCTGCCTCCGCGGGATTAATTCCCAACCTTTTGCGCCGCGCGCTGACAGGTGGGGCCTCCCTGTCAGCGACGCGTGCTGCCACGCGGGCGCCACTGCGAGGTGAAATGCGTCCGGGCCCTTTTCCTTTTAATTTTAAGTCCCTGTTAATTGCAGAATAGTCCCTGTTTTCAAATTACAAATATCTTTTGAATTTCAACTTCAAATAAAATAAATAAAATATGTATCATGAACCAAATTCAATTCTCTACATGTTTAAATCATTTGTTTTATGTTTTGAACATTTCAAATGTTTTCAAAATTCAAATTCAAACAACTCATTTCAAATTTGGTTAATTTCATAACTAATTCAAACTTAATTCAAATGGCACATATAAAATATGTTTTCCATGCCAAATTGAACCACATTTCCAAATATAAACTTTGTTTCATGTTTTGAATAATTAAAATGGGTTAAATAATTTAAACCTTGTTTAATCCATTTAAAATTGCTAAATTCATAACTTGGTCAAATTAATTTCTCTTTGAACATATAAAATATGTTTTCAAACCAGAAAAGTATAAACTTTCCAAATATGAATCTTATTTAATATTTTGAACAAATAAAAATTCAAATAATTTCATACTTGAATTAAATTCATTAAAATCTTGTCCAAACTTGTTTAATTCATAATTAATTCATTTTAATTCCTTTTTCAACAAGTGAGACATGTATTCCACCTAAAATTTTGTGTTCTTTTCAAATATGAATTTTGTTATCTATTTTGAATAATTAAAATTGGTGAAAACAACAAATGCTTGTGTAACTCCTTTATGAAGCAACTTTTCATAACTTAATAAACAAAATTCCAAACTTGGTAAACTTCATTTCAAATTGAAGCTATTGTTGTTTTCTTTCTGTTTTCCTCATCCATGCATCATGCTAATCCACTTACACATGATGATTAGTTGTAACTCATTTAATCCCACCTAAATTCATGGGCTTTCCATATGCAATCCAAATTGCCTATGGTCCCATTTAATTATGTTACCATGTCAGCTATCTTATCTTTGATGCATCAATTAAATTGTCATGCATCATCCCCTGATTGTGCATTATGCCATGTTATTGATTGTTTGTCTCTCTGCGTTGTTTGTTTGCTTCTTCTCGAATATACGACGACGCTGAGACAGACGAGGTTTACGACACTACTTCTGAGGAGTTAGCTGAGTACCAGGCTGCTGAGTTTGCAGGCAAGTATTCACTCACATGAACCATTGTGTCCTTTCCACACTGGATATCGATACTTTCCGTTGTCTATTCTGCTAGCCTTAAGATTCGTTGCTTGTGTTCCGATCCCATCACATGTTATCCTGTAACCCTGATATAGCCTCACCTCCACACCTATAACCCCGTTGCTTGTTGCCCGTGTCTTACTAGCATGCTTAGGGTTGTTTATGCTCGAGTCTGCTGTCCGTTATTTCTGTTACCATATTTATTATGTTCTGGGGCTCGATGTTAAACAACAACCTGTTAATGTTGGAGGTAATGCTAATTTGATGATAAGGCACCGGCAGGAGGCCCGACGTGGTTTTGAGGCCTTCTAGTGTCGACCCTAATTAGGAAAAGGGTCTTGTCTACTGATCCATGATGAGCGCACTATCCGCATGTGGGAGGCGTGTATGGGCGCCCCCCTCAATTTGATTCGATTCGCATCTCGTCCAAATCGCCTCATTTAGTTCGGGTTTTCCATTTGCCGCACGCATATGCAGGTACGAACCCGAGGCCAGGGTGGAAACTTTTGTAGTCGGCATTTAGGGAGACACGTTCTTAGAGTGCTATGAGGGTCCCCTTTTCTTCGTGGGGCTTGATTAGCCGTGCGCTCAATTGCACGGGGTTCTTTGGGCTTGATGCAAAGAAGAGTTGAGTTGTGTTGAGTGCCCCGCTTGGTGGAAGGGCCATTCCATCTGGCGGGTTATTCTTACGTGTATGGCCAAATTGGTGCATCCCTGCAGAGTTAAATCTTCTCGAGAAGCCGTGTTGTCCGCGGTTATGGATGACTTGGTGAAAGTACTGGCTAACAAGTACTCAGAACAACTTACACCTAACTAATGATAACTTGACTAGTAATAGACCTTATTGACACAATAACTTGACCCATCATTAATCCAACTGTGTGATTATCCTCGGATTGCTTCTTTGGATAAGGGGCGAGATCTAGGATGGGTTTGTTTGAGGATAGTAGTAGTTGGTTACGATACGCTATCTTATCCCCTTCTTTTAGCCGGAAGTTGTAGCGTGTTTCTGTAGTTGTTTAGAGCAGCCTGCTGCCGCACTTTTGTATCACCTATTCTTCCGTTGAACCCAAAGCATCTGTACTTTGTGTTGCCGGGTACAATATGGTATCTTGTGAGTCTTGCTTGCCAGTACTTGTCTGTACTGACCCCTTTGGGGCTGTGGTTTCCACAGACTACGTTTCCGAGGATCCCCATGGTGGCTACTACGTGGAGTATGACGAGGCTGCTGACGAGTAGATAGCGGACCCGGGCAGGATCCGAGACATCGTGGATGGGCTCCGTCTTTTCGTTTCCGGCCTCTTAGGCCTATTTGGATCTTGTCTGTACCCAGACATTTTGGATACTTCCGCTGTGATGTAATGATGGATTGTTGGGACATGTGTCCTCTGGATGATTGTATTTGCTATCTCTGCTCTAGTGAGAGCTATTTGCAACTTATTTCAATCTTTTGTGTCTTACAGATATGTTGTGATATCACTTGTTCAAATGCCGTTGACGTACCATGTGTGTATGTTATGAAGTACGTCAACGGAAGTAGTCGGATTTCTATGGGATGGTTTACGCAGACGATGGATAGTAGAAAATGGTTGTCACACGTTTACGTGTTGGCCTGCTCATATTGAGATGCGGGTGCCGGTATGCCCCGTAAGCCATTTTTCTACTGTTTAGCGGGCTGTGAGTATCCGCTAGAAGTCCGGGTGCGACAAATGGTATCAGAGCCTGTCTGCCTGTAGGATCCCTTTTACTGGTCGCAGTTGAGTCTAGAAACTATTTTGTAGCTATATAGGAAAAATGAAACGTGAGAGTAGGAATTCTGTTCTTTTATTTCTTTCCCCACCCACCCTCCCTTTTTCTGGTAAGGAAGTGCAACGTTGTTTTCTCTTCTCACCTAAACTTTCAAGTTAGGATTTCACGTATCCTGGTTTCTCTAGGATAGTTATATCTACTAGACCATAGGAATGGAGGTGGTTGTGACATGATTTATCATGTTGCCTACTCATGATTGAGAACGGAGGCGTGTAAGCCCCGGAAGCAGATCCTCTATTCCTTAAGCAATAGATATTGATCCTTTAGAAGCCCGGATGGGTTTTCCGTAGTACCTCAGGAGTGTTTCGTCTCGTGTTTCCCCAATGTTGCTTCGATATCCTGTTCTTCTCAACATCCTTTTCGTCCGTTGAAACCTTGTTGTTGCTTGCCACTTCAGTTCTTCTACCGGCGTCTAATCAAAACTTCCCCGATCATCTGCAGATGGATCTCAGGTTCTACCCGCAGGTGGTTCGTATGACTCATTGCGAGAGCACTGCCGGTTATCCGGAGATGCTGAGAGACATGGTCACTTTTCTGGGGTTCCGTTGGGCACCAGAGTACTAGGTCTACGAGCAGCAGCGAGAGTTTGACCATACCTACTACCAGGCTATCGTCTACATTATGTCAGATGATGGCATGAGCGTAGTCCACCGCTACGAGGCAGGAGGTTCCACAGTGGATATGGCTGTGCAGCAGGCAGCTTATGTGAGTCTCACCGTCCTTCGTGCTGACTACTGGGGATTTGACGATTCTATCTATCGCCACATCCCCCGTGGTTACATCACTTCGGAGGGAGCTCACTTCACTCTCTACGACAACTTGGATGTCTACGAGCATGATAACTCCAGGCTGCACACCACCGCTCAGTTTGTGAGGCACAGTGACGCAGTTGCCAGCACACTATCTCAGGAGTTGGCTTCAGTCAGAGAGCAGCTCTACCTTGCTTTGACTCGTCTGGCGACTTACACCACAGACTTTGTTGGAGACGAGCGCTTTGCACGTTTCGATCAGCCAGTTGGTCGTCATCTGCCAGATGCTGGAGGTTACGAGCCGATCAGAGGTCCACTCCTCAACCTTGGTGCTGGTTACACTGGGATTCCACGGTTTGGAGCACAGGGAGTCGACGCTATGTACTTCACCACACCTAGAGTCGCTCTCAGACCACGTCAGATCTATGTGGATCGTCGTTCTACCTACTTTCATGGGCGTGCTCCTCACCGTACCTCTCGACGTACTCCTAGCCGCCGTCCTGCGTGATGAGCATGGGAGTACCGATGTATCCATTCTTAGCTATGTTTAGTTATCCTTTGGCATTCGAACCATTTGTGGTGTGTTGGATATTCTGATGTATTTGAACATGTGATGATGTACCTGTTGGTTATCTATTCATGCGTCGGAATAATCTCTCTTTCGGTTTCCAAGTCTATCCTTTTCTATTGTTGTGCTAAAATGCATTTCCATTCAGGATGCCGCCAACAAGGAACAACCCGCCTGAGCCACCGCCAATCACGGAGCTGTTGACTCAGATGACCCAAGTCATGGCACAGATGGCCCAGTTTCAGACTAATCAGCACAACAACCAGACGGCTCCACGAGTCAGCATCAAGGAGTTCCTCAGTCTGGGTCCGAGAGCTTTCGTGGCCACACGCGAGCCTCTGGACGCTGATGACTGGATCCGTGAGATAGCTAAGGCTCTGGAGATTGCTCACGTTGCTGAGGAAGACAAGGTCAAGTATGCCTCCTATCTGCTGAAGGGTCAGGCAACTACTTGGTGGGAAAACTACCAGGCCATGAGAGCCGGCTTTCCAATCACGTGGGGTTGTTTCAAGGAAGCTTTCCTGAAGCACCACATTCCATATGGTCTCATGGAAAGGATGCGTGAAGAGTTTTGCTCACTCAAGCAGGGCAAGTTGGACGTCATCGGCTATCAGAGTGAGTTCAATCGCCTCGCTCGTTACGCTGGTGATGAGGTGTCCACTGAGGCTAAGAAGATGGCAAGGTTCCGCAGAGGTTTTAACCCGGAACTCAAGTATGCACTCACCAACGTCAATGCCAACAGCTTCGAGGATCTCGTTAACACCGCGCTCAATGAAGAAAATGGGCGCAAGGCGTTCGAGGAGTCTCGCAAGCACTCGCGTGAGGGTGGTTCCTCCTCCAACATGACCACCCCTCCGCAGAAGCGCCGCATCTGGGTGCCAAATGGTGCTGTCACTCGGGCTCCATACGCCCAAGCTTCTCCAGGCTTCGCGCCCCGCCCACCCAACCCTGCTCAGATGCATGATCATAGGGCTTCGATGGGGCAGCCAAGGCTAGGGCCTCCTCGTGTCGTCACTTGCTACAAGTGCAAGCAGACGGGACACTACGCTAACAAGTGCGCACAGAGGCAGCTACCTCCACCACCACCTCGTCCCAACACAAACCAGGCAATGGTGCGCGCTCCCCCGCCTAAAGCCTTCAACTCCAACAACAGGCCTGTCGGGAGGACCGCAAGGGTGAATCATGTCAAGATCGACAAAGCTGAGGAAGCTCCTGACGTCATTCTCGGTATATTACCCGTAAACTATTTTCCAGCTAAAGTGTTGTTTGATACCGGAGCATCGCATTCTTTTGTGTCAAAGATTTTTGCCACAACAAACAACCTAATGGTGGTTCCACTAAGCAATCAAATCACTGTTCACTCACCGGGATCTCAAATGTTGACTTCCAAGATAAGTAAGGACAACCAAATCCTAATTGGAGGCCACATATTCCTTGCTTCACTCATGTTGCTGGGAAGTTCTGACATTGATGTCATTCTTGGTATGGATTGGCTGAAAGCTAATAAAGCAAGGATTGACTGTGCTCAAAAGTCAATAACTCTGTTCCACCCTTCTGGCCAGATAGTCTATTCTCCAAATGAATCAAGTTCCTTTCAGCTGTGCAACCTCGATGCAAAACCTCTACCTTCACTTGAAAATGTTCCGGTGGTTTGCGAATTCCCTGACGTCTTTCCAGAAGAGTTGCCAGGGATGCCTCCGGACAGAGCTGTTGAGTTCGTGATCGAGCTTGAGCCAGGTACTGCTCCAATCTCTAAGCATCCCTACAAGATAGGAACTCCCGAGCTGAAGTTGTTAAAGAAACAGATTGATATGTATATGGAAAAAGGTTACATTCAACCTAGTTCCTCGGCTTGGGTTTGCCCAACTCTGTTCGTTGCGAAGAAGGATCACACAAAGAGACTCGTTGTTGACTATCGTCCTCTTAACGAGAAAACCATCAAAAACAAGTATCCAATTCCTCGTATCGATGATCTTTTTGATCAACTTGCTGGAGCCTCAATATTCTCAAAGTTGTACTTGAGAATGGGTTACCATCAAATAAAGATTAGAAAAGAGGATATTCCAAAGACAGCCTTCACTACTCGCTACGGTCTATATGAATTCACCGTAATGTACTTTGGTCTCACCAATGCACCGGCGACATTCTCTCGACTCATGAATTCTGTCTTCCATGAATACCTCGACAAGTTCGTTGTGGTATATCTTGATGACATCCTTGTCTACTCCAAATCTGAGGAAGAGCATGAAGAACATCTTCGTCTCACTCTCATGAAGTTTCGCGAGCATCGTCTTTATGCCAAGTTCTCCAAATGTGAGTTCTGGATTTCAGAAGTTGCTTACCTTGGTCATGTCATCTCTGCCAAGGGCATAGCCATTGATCCAGAAAAGGTTAAAGCAATTGTTGATTGTAAACCTCCAAAGACGGTGAAGCAAGTAAGAAGTTTTCTTGGCTTGGCTAGCTATTGCCGCCGTTTCGTCCAAAACTTCTCCAAGATTGCCAAACCTCTCACTGACCTCACAAAGAAGGACAAGAAGTTCGTTTGGTCTCCACAATGTGATGAAAGTTTCAATCTCTTGAAGACTAAACTCACTTCTACACTAGTTCTGGTTGGCCCAGATCCTACCAAACCTTTCCAGATATTCTGTGATGCTTCTCTCCAAGGTCTAGGTGCAGTTCTTATGCAAGAACGTCAAGTTGTGGCTTATGCTTCACGTCAGTTGAACGCACATGAGCTCAATTATACCACTCATGACCTTGAACTTGCAGCAGTTGTGTTTGCCCTCAAGAAATGGAGACAATACTTGTTGGGTAATCGCACTGAAATCTTTTCCGATCATAAGAGTCTGAAATACATCTTCACTCAACCAGATCTAAACCTCAGGCAAAGGAGATGGATTGAAAAGATTAAAGACTTTGATCTTACCATTTCTTACACTCCAGGCCAGGCTAATGTTATGGCCGATGCTCTCAGTCGCAAGTCGTATTGCAATAATCTCATGATCATGGAAAGCCAACCTCCTCTTCATGAAGAATTCCAGAAGCTGAACCTTGGTCTTGTTCCTCAAGGCTATCTTGCAAACTTGACAGCCAGTCCAACTCTCGAGGACAAGATTCATTCTGAACAACTTCGTGGTGATGAAATCAAGAAGATGGTAGAACACATCAAAGAAGGCAAGGAGAAATTTAAGTCCTTCTCAATTGATGACAAGGGAACTGTGTTCTTCGAAGGACGCATTGCAGTTCCTCAAGTTCAAAGTCTCAAAGATGTCATTCTCAAGGAGGCTCATGAAACTCCTCTCTCCATACACCCTGGAAGTACAAAGATGTACCAGGATCTCAAGACACTGTATTGGTGGCCTGGCATGAAACGTGAAATTGCAAAATACGTTTCTGAATGCGACGTTTGTCAACGTGTTAAGGCAGTTCATCAGAAAATAGCCGGTCTTCTCCAACCTCTGAAAATCCCTGAGTGGAAGTGGGACATGATTGAAATGGACTTCGTCACGGGTTTCCCAAAGTCCAAGAACGGCAATGATGCAATCTTCATTGTCATTGATCGTCTCACTAAAGTAGCTCACTTCTTTGCTGTCAAAGAAACAATCTCAGCTAGCCAGTTAGCAGAGCTCTACACAACAAAGATTGTCCCTCTTCATGGTGTTCCATTGGAAATAAGCTCAGACCGTGGAAGCATTTTCACTTCTCATTTCTGGAAAAGCTTTCAGGAAGCATTGGGCACCAAACTTCTGTTCAGCACAACCTACCAGCCTCAGTCTCAAGGGCAAGTCGAAAGAGTCAATCAGATTCTCGAGGATATGCTCAGAGCATGCGGTCTCTCTTTTGGCATGAAATGGGAGGAATGTCTTCCATATGCTGAATTCTCCTACAACAACAGCTTCCAGGCAAGCCTAGGCATGGCACCATTTGAGGCTCTCTATGGCCGCAGATGCAGGAGTCCAATCAATTGGTCTGGAGCTGGCGAACGTTCACTCTTAGGCCCTGACATTGTTAAGGAAGCCAAAGAGAAAGTTCGCATCATTCGTGACAATCTGAGGATTGCTCAGTCTCGTCAGAAAAGCTATTATGACAGCAAACACAGGGACATGATCTATGCACCTGGTGACAAAGCATATCTCCGTGTAACTCCCCTCAGAGGTACTCATCGTTTTGGTGTAAAAGGAAAGCTTGCACCAAGATACATTGGTCCTTTCAACATTCTCTCAAGGCGTGCAGAAAATGCCTATCGTCTTGAACTTCCAGAAAAGCTATCCAAGGTGCACGATGTGTTTCACGTGTCGCAGCTCAAGAGGTGCTTCAAAGACCCAGATTGTGCAGTTGATCATGATTCCATTGAACTGCAAGAAGATCTCTCTTATGAGGAGCACCCTATTCAAATCCTCGATGAGACCGAGCGCAAAACTCGCAACAAGAGCACAAAGTTCTTGAAGGTGGAGTGGTCTCATCATTCCGATAAAGAGGCAACGTGGGAGACCGAAGAGGATCTTCGCAAGAAGTATCCGGACCTTTTCTCTTCTCAGTAGGAATCTCGGGGCGCGATTCCTTCAAGGGGGGGGCGTTTTGTAACATCCCAAGTATGAAAAACAACCTTTAGAATGTTTGATTCATGTTAATTTATTTTTTGCATCATGGCATCTTAATCATTGCATTTGTTTTGCATTTGTTTTCATTTGATTTCATTTGTTTTCCTTTTGTTTTCCCTTGTTTTTCTATTTGAATTTCAAACTAAATTTCAAATTTTGTTTCATACTTGTTCTGTTACAAGTTTTCAAATGAAAATTTCAAACCTAAACATCATTTTGTTTCCATTAAAGTTGGAAGATCAAACCATTAACTTGCTTAAGTTAAATAATCTAATTAATTCAAATTTCATTCAAAATTCAATTAATTTTCCAAACAGCAACCATTTTGAAATTTATGAAAATTACAAAACACTCCAATCATTTGTTTCAAATTAACTTGAAATTAAAAACTTTAAATTGATTAAGTTCAATAATTGAAATAATCTCAAATTCATTCAAATTCAAATAAAATACAAACAACAAATATTTTTCAAATTTTGAAAAAACAATAGTTTGCAAATTGGTGCCTTTGTAAATGACAACTTGTAAAAAATTAGCACAAAAATTTAAACCCCTAAAATCTCCCTTTTTCTCTCCTTTTCTTCCTTTTTCTTTTCAGCAAAAAAAAGACAGAACAGAAAAACAAAAAGGAAAAAAAACGCAGAGAGGGGAGAGACAGGCTAGTGGGCTGAGCCCAGCCCACCAGCACGGCCTGGTACCCCCCCCCTCATCTCTTTCCTCGGTACGGCACCCCATCGGGGGTGTCCACGTCGAGCTTCAGAGGGGAGGAATGGACAGCAGCGCTCCTCCTCCCCTTTATAGCCATGCCCTAGGCCTCCACCCTCTGTCCTAGCTCCTCCACCTCTCTCTCCCTCGCCGCCGCCACCTTTTCTTCTCCTCCCTCTCCCTCGCTGCTCTGATTTCTCTCTCTATCTCTGAACCCGCCACCGCACCACCACCGTCTGAATCTCCGGTGATCGCCGCTGTTACGATGCGCCTCCTCGCTGGCTAGCCACGGGAACGAAATCCCCGTAGATCCCTCGTCCTCCTCGACACCTCCTTGGTGGCTGAGAGCCACCGGAACGCCGCCGCCGTCCACCCCACCGTCGCTGCCGCCCACTGTCCTCCACCCCGAGCCTCTGCTTCATCGTCCACGGTGGTGAGCACCACGCCCTCCACCCTCCTATCTCTCTCTGCACGCGCACCCACCGCACCCTAGCACACCCATCCACGGCGAGCAGCAACGAGCAGCAGCAGCAACTCGCCGCCGGCGAGCACCGTTCTGTCGCGGTTCAGTTAACTGAATCTGAATTTTATTCAGTTAACTGACGCGAACTGAACCTTATCCTCCCCGAGCCCCCTATACTGACAAGAACGATTCAGTAGCGCAGTGGCAGTGCACTGCGCACGCGCGCCCGAGGCCAGGGTTCGATCCCTGCCTCCGCGGGATTAATTCCCAACCTTTTGCGCCGCGCGCTGACAGGTGGGGCCTCCCTGTCAGCGACGCGTGCTACCACGCGGGCGCCACCGTGGCCCAGGGCCCTCTGTCAGTGGCCTAGGCTAGGCCACTGCGAGGTGAAATGCGTCCTGGCCCTTTTCCTTTTAATTTTAAGTCCCTGTTAATTGCAGAATAGTCCCTGTTTCCAAATTACAAATATCTTTTGAATTTCAACTTCAAATAAAATAAATAAAATATGTATCCTGAACCAAATTCAATTCTCTACATGTTTAAATCATTTGTCTTCTGTTTTGAACATTTCAAATGTTTTCAAAATTCAAATTCAAACAACTCATTTCAAATTTGGTTAATTTCATAACTAATTCAAACTTAATTCAAATGGCACATATAAAATATGTTTTCCATGCCAAATTGAACCACCTTTCCAAATATAAACTTTGTTTCATGTTTTGAAAAATTAAAATGGGTTAAATAATTTAAACCTTGTTTAATTCATTTAAAATTGCTAAATTCATAACTTGGTCAAATTAATTTCTCTTTGAACATATAAAATATGTTTTCAAACCAGAAAAGTATAAACTTTCCAAATATTAATCTTATTTAATGTTGTGAACAAATAAAAATTCAAATAATTTCATACTTGAATTAAATTCATTAAAATCTTGTCCAAACTTGTTTAATTCATAATTAATTCATTTTAATTCCTTTTTCAACAAGTGAGACATGTATTCCACCTAAAATTTTGTGTTCTTTCCAAATATGAATTTTGTTATCTATTTTGAACAATTAAAATTGGTGAAAACAACAAATGCTTGTGTAACTCCTTTAAGAAGCAACTTTTCATAACTTAATAATCAAAATTCCAAACTTGGTAAACTTCATTTCAAATTGAAGCTATTGTTGTTTTCTTTCTGTTTTCCTCATCCATGCATCATGCTAATCCACTTACACATGATGATTAGTTGTAACTCATTTAATCCCACCTAAATTCATGGGCTTTCCATATGCAATCCAAATTGCATATGGTCCCATTTAATTATGTTACCATGTCAGCTATCTTATCTTTGATGCATGAATTAAATTTTCATGCATCATCCCCTAATTGTGCATTATGCCATGTTATTGATTGTTTGTCTCTCTGCGTTGTTTGTTTGCTTCTTCTCGAATAGACGACGACGCTGAGACAGACGAGGTTTACGACACTACTTCTGAGGAGTTAGCTCAGTACCAGGCTGCTGAGTTTGCAGGCAAGTATTCACTCACATGAACCATTGTGTCCTTTCCACACTGGATATTGATACTTTCCGTTGTCTATTCTGCTAGCCTTAAGATTCGTTGCTTGTGTTCCGATCCCATCACATGTTATCTTGTAACCCTGATATAGCCTCACCTCCACACCTATAACCCCGTTGCTTGTTGCCCGTGTCTTACTAGCATGCTTAGGGTTGTTTATGCTCGAGTCTGTTGTCCGTTATTTCTGTTACCATATTTATTATGTTCTGGGGCTCGATGTTAAACAACAACCTGTTAATGTTTGAGCTAATGCTAATTTGATGATAAGGCACCGGCAGGAGGCCCGACGTGGTTTTGAGGCCTGCTAGTGTCGACCCTAATTAGGAAAAGGGTCTTGTCTACTGATCCATGATGAGCGCACTAACCGCATGTGGGAGGCGTGTATGGGCGCCCCCCTCAATTTGATTCGATTCGCATCTCGTCCAAATCGCCTCATTTAGTTCGGGTTTTCCATTTGCCGCACGCATATGCAGGTACGAACCCGAGGCCAGGGTGGAAACTTTTGTAGTCGGCATTTAGGGAGACACGTTCTTAGAGTGCTATGAGGGTCCCCTTTTCTTCGTGGGGCTTGATTAGCCGTGCGCTCAATTGCACGGGGTTCTTTGGGCTTGATGCGAAGAAGAGTTGAGTTGTGTTGAGTGCCCCGCTTGGTGGAAGGGCCATTCCATCTGGCGGGTTATTCTTACGTGTACGGCCAAATTGGTGCATCCCTGCAGGGTTAAATCTTCTCGAGAAGCCGTGTTGTCCGCGGTTATGGATGACTTGGTGAAAGTACTGGCTAACAAGTACACAGAACAACTTACACCTAACTAATGATAACTTGACTAGTAATAGACCTTATTGACACAATAACTTGACCCATCATTAATCCAACTGTGTGAGTTATCCTCGGATTGCTTCTTTGGATAAGGGGCGAGATCCAGGATGGGTTTGTTTGAGGATAGTAGTAGTTGGTTACGATACGCTATCTTATCCCCTTCTTTTAGCCGGAAGTTGTAGCGTGTTTCTGTAGTTGTTTAGAGCAGCCTGCTGCCGCACTTTTGTATCACCTATTCTTCCGTTGAACCCAAAGCATCTGTACTTAGTGTTGTCGGGTACACTATGGTATCTTGTGAGTCTTGCTTGCCAGTACTTGTCTGTACTGACCCCTTTGGGGCTGTGGTTTCCGCAGACTACGTTTCCGAGGATCCCCATGGTGGCTACTACGTGGAGTATGACGAGGCTGCTGACGAGTAGATAGCGGACCCGGGCAGGATCCGAGACATCGTGGATGGGCTCCGTCTTTTCGTTTCCGGCCTCTTAGGCCTATTTGGATCTTGTCTGTACCCAGACATTTTGGATACTTCCGCTGTGATGTAATGATGGATTGTTGGGACATGTGTCCTCTGGATGATTGTATTTGCTATCTCTGCTCTAGTGAGAGCTATTTGCAACTTATTTCAATCTTTTGTGTCTTAGAGATATGTTGTGATATCACTTGTTCAAATGCCGTTGACGTACCATGTGTGTATGTTATGAAGTACGTCAACGGAAGTAGTCGGATTTCTATGGGATGGTTTACGCAGACGATGGATAGTAGAAAATGGTTGTCACACGTTTACGTGTTGGCCTGCTCATATTGAGATGCGGGTGCCGGTATGCCCCGTAAGCCATTTTTCTACTGTTTAGCGGACTGTGAGTATCCGCTAGAAGTCCGGGTGCGACATACAACCACCTCGATCTAAAACCCTGGACTCACCTTTTTGGACACAAACTTGATCGACAGCAATACGGTGTGTCTGCTTCATAGAATCTGCCACGTCTACAGCAGTAGCAAAACTTCCATGTATGTAGTCACTACCGTTTGCTGATGTCATATCCAACCAATGCCATTCACTCTTGTCTCACATGCCCAACAAATACATGGTGGGGACAGCAAATCAGCCGCGGGGAAGGAGGCGTCCAAGCCATGTGGGGATTAAGCAGAGGAAGGAGTCGTATGATGGATATGTGCACTAGAGCTGCTCCGCGGAATGGAATCCGGCGGCACCTTTAGCGAGGGGTAAATGGTGGGGTGGTGAGCCGTGGTTCGAGGTGAAGCGCACACGATCGTTCGAGGACACACGTGGTGTATGTGAGGATCGTGGGGTCGCGATCCTGGATTAGTGGGAGGTGAAGCACTTCATGAGGGGGGAGGAGGGAGGGAGGACCGTGCATCATTGATACTTGTAAGGAAGGGCAATGTCAGTGGAGCAACATTGTCCGTCGGATCTGAGAACATGGATGGGTAGGATGGAACGTTGATGGGGTGCGTAGTTGCACTCATTGGTAAACCCCAAGACAAAGGTTGTGAAGAGTGCAGCGGAAAGTTTTCCCTCAGAAAAAAACCAAGGTTGAATCAACCAGTAGAAGGACAAGCAACTTCTGAAGGTTGATGCAGTTGATGTGGTAGGGCACACTACCGGTTCAGCACCAACGTGGAAACTACACAACACAATCAATTCACTTTGCCCCAACGAAGCAGTGAGGTTGTCAATCTTACCGGTTTTGCTGGTAACAAAGAGGTTAAATGTATGGTGTGGAAAATAGTAGGAGAACAATATGATAACAGTAGTAGCAGTGTGAAAGCAGTGGAAGCAGTGTGAAAACAGTAATTGCAGTGGTTGTATTATCAGTCTGAAAAAATGGACCGGGGTCCACAGTTCACTAGAGGTGTCTCTCCATAGAAGATAAGTAACATGTGTGGTGAACAAATTATAGCTGGGCAATTGATATATATTCAAACATGCATGACATCATGATTACTATGTGATTCATGCGGGCATTACAACAAGACTCATAGACCGTTATCCAACTGCATCTATGACTAATAATCCATCCTCAGAATATCATCCGAACAATCTTTGGGTATTAAGTTGCTAGCAACAGATAATCACATTAAGCAAAGTATGTAATGTAAACAATGTAAACATCGGTGTTTTCTCCCTAATGGAAACAACACATCCTCCATTCGTCACATTTCTGTCACTCGAGCACAAATACAAAGGAGGCATGAATCCACTATCGAGCATAATATTCCCTTTTGGAGTCACTAGCATCTACTTGGCCAAAGAATCTACTAATAACGGGGAGCATGCAAAATCATAAATAGCATGCACATGAAGATAACATGATGGATTGATAATCAAGAGACATAGCATTCAATATTCGATGATGTAGGGCAGCTCACGAGATCTAAACATGAGGCATAAAGAGGAGAGAACAACCATCTAGCTACTTCTATGAACCCGTAGTCCAAAGATGAACTACTCACGCATCACTCCGGAGGTGGGCATGGTGCTGTAGAGCCCTCCGGTGATGATTTCCCCTCCCGGCACGGTGCCGGGGAGAACTCCAGAACCCTCCCGAACTCGGGTTGACGATGACGGCGGCCTCGGGTGTTTTTCGTGGAAAAGTGGGATCTTTTTAGGATTTACGCCTCGGGGGGAGGGGATAAATAGGCGAAAGGGCAACGTCGGTGGGCGGCCAGGGGGCACGCCGCCCTATGGTGTGGGGGCCCCTGTGGACCCCCTCCGTGTCTCTTCGGGACTCCGTGGATCCTCCGGGAATTCTAAGACTTCTGGGCTTCAAATTTTCCAGTTTCGAAAATATTTCCAAACAACTTTTCTGAAATTAAAAACAACAGAAAACAGGAACTGGCTCTGTGGTATCTTCTCAATAGTTTAGTTCCAGAAAATCGATAAAAATGACGTAAAGTGTAAAGGAAACATGTAGCATATGGAATGAAAACAACACGGAACAACAGAAATTAAGGATATGTTTATGACGTATCAAACGTGTCGGCCAAGTTTGTGCCTTTATGAACATAAGTTTTAGAAGAACATGGATGATTAGGATCGAACGTTTTTGCCAAGTTTGTGCATTCATAATTAGTTTTAGATGAAAGGCACGTTCTTGCTTTCCGCCGTTAGTAACATGGCCCAGCTGGCAGCTGGTAGTACCTAGAATCCTTGTATAAAGAGTATTACAGAGTAGTATTTTTTTCCTCGTCCTTCTTATCCGGACATATATTCTTGTGTACCGTAGAGTACACAAAGACGACAATCGTATCTGTATGGTGCGTGCGTTACATGGATACGTTGCGAGTTTTTGGCAAGGCGGACACGGGCATCCTCGTCACCGTCACGTACAGCCTGCCAAACCAGCTGGATTGTATGTGATTTGTCAGGAAGCGATACCTTGGCCTCGGTATGCCTGCGTGTTGATATAGGCCACAATGGCAAGTTTGTTACAAAGGAGAGATTACAGGAGGAACTTGGAAAAGATAACAACGCTAGACCGATATGCCTTATGTCTTGACATTCGGTTTACAGATAATATCTAACACCCTCCCTTAATCAAAACTTGTACAAGTTTAGATCATGCTTGAAGATCTCTAGTTCTCGTGTTGGTAAAGGCTTCGTGAAACCATCTGCAACTTGAATCTTGGATGAAATAAAACGAATGTCCAACAACTTCTGAGCTACCCATTCTCTTACAAAATGAAAGTCAATTTCTATATGATTTGTTCGTGCATGAAAGACTGGGTTAGCAAAAAGATAAGTAGCCCCCATGTTATCACACCATAAACAAGGAGTTTCCTTGAGCTTAATTCCCAATTCTTTGAGAATAGTTTCAATCCATATTACCACTGTTGTAGCATTTGCCAGGGATTTAAATTCTTCTTCTGTACTGGACCTAGAAATTGTGGCTTGTTTTCTGGCACTCCAAGAAATAAGATTTGGTCCGAAAAATACAGAACCCTCCAGTAGATCTCATGTCATCTATGCAACCTTCTCAATCTGCATCAGAGAAGGAACTAACCAAAGTAGACATGGATTGTCTGAAAGTAATGCCAGTGGTGATTGTATCCTTAATATAACGAAGAATTCTTTTAACTGTTGTCCAATGTACTGTAGTGGGTGCATGTAAAAAACTGACAGACTTTATTAACTGAGAAGGAAATATCAGGTCTTGTCAGTGTCAAGTATTGCAAGCCACCTACAATGTGTATTGTCTTTGGATCCCAAAGGATCTCCCTTATGAAGAGACAAGGTTTTTGTAGCAGATAATGGTGTTGGAAAAGCCTTACATTGGTTCATCCCCACCTTGGCAAGCAACTCGGATGCATACTTCTCTTGAGTAAGAACAAGTCCATTCTGAATTTTCCTGACTTCAATACCCAAGAAAAAAATGCAAGTCACCTAGATCTTTGATAGCAAAGTTCTTATTTAGATCATGAACTAAAGTTGAAACAGCTTGAGAGGATGAGCCCGTAACTATAATGTCATCCACGCAGATTAGGACATAAATGCTGATATTTGACTGATTTTAGATGAATAAAGATGTGTCCCCTCGAGATGGAAGAAAACCCAACTCTTGGAGCTTAGTACTTAGCCTGGAATACCATGCTCTTGGTGCTTGCTTGAGTCCATACAAAGCTTTATCAAGTTTGCACACATGATGGGGAATGTGCACATCTTCATACCCAGGAGGTTGTTTCATGTATACGTACTCTTCCAGAACACCATGAAGAAACGCGTTCTTGACATCGAGTTGACGTAGGCCCCAACATTGAGACACGGAAACAGACAAAACAAGACGTATAGTAGCAATTTTAACAACTGGACTAAAATTGTCTTCATAGTCTATCCTAAATCTTAGTTTGAAACCTTTTGCTACAAGACGAACTTTGTATCTTTCAATAGAACCATCTGGATTTTTCTTAATATGATAGACCCATTTGCAGTCAATTAAATTTTTGTTACCGAGATGAGGAGGCACTAGGTGCCAAGTTTTATTTTTCACCAATGCATCATATTCATCATCCATTGCTTGGCGCCAATTGGGATCATCCAAGGCAGCCTTGAGACCTGCTGGTTCTCCTGCAGAACACACAGAAAAATTATATCGAATGGTGCCATATGTCCAAATTCTAGGTTGTTGGATACCCTTTTGTAGACCGGTGCGAGCCACGGGAGCTACAACAGTATGAGGAGCCGTAGAAGATCCTGATTGCTGCTGCAGATCGATCCGCACAGATGATCCGTGTTGCCTGTGCTGTTGCACGGGACTGCTCGCAGAAGATCCTGCGCTGGCGGAGCTGGCAGGACCGGGCGAGGAGACATGCGTCCGCGTGTCGTCCTCGGAGTCGGCAGCGCGGGACCGTGGAGCCGAGGCGGTCGATGATTGGCGTGGAGGCAATCTGCGCGGGACTACGCGCTATCAACCGCCCCGGGATCGCTGTTGTCGGACGGATCTACATCGGATCCGCTGTCAACGCGCCCAGATGATCATCCTCGGAATTGCTGGCTGTCGGCGCGTTGTTTTGTGGCATGAAATCAGAGGTTGTTTCAGCTCCGTTTGAGCTCGTTTCATGATAATTTTCACCCAAATTTTCCACAGCAGCCTGCACATCACTAGGGGTATGCATAGGGGTTATATTGTTAGTCATATGATCATCAATATTTGTACCCTCGTGATAGGAAGTAAGATGGATTGGAAGGAGAAGAGTTTCTTGACGTAGGAGTGCGTCGGCATTAGGATGGAGAGAGGCAAACGGAAAGACACTCTCGTCAAAGACAACATCTCGTGACACATAAACACGTCCGGTAGAGATATCTGGGCATTTTACTCTCTTGTGACGTGAACTATACCCAATGGACACACTGCTTAGAACAAAAAGAGAGTTTGTGGGAATTATATGGACATAAATTTGGCCAACAAGCACAGCCAAAAACACGAAGATGTGTGTACTCAGGTGGGACTCCTAGGAGGCGTTCAGCAGGTGTGGCATTGTTGATAACTTTGCTAGGCATGCGATTTATTAAATATGTGGCAGTGAGAAAAGCTTCATCCCAAAATTTTAGAGGCATGAGCTAGTAAGGAGAGACCAACTTCAACTATGTGACGGTGTTTACGTTCAGCTGATCCATTTTGTTGTTGCGCATGAGGACATGAGACATGGTGTGTGATGCCTAGAGATTGAAAGAATGGATGGAGTTTCTCATATTCACCCCCCCCCCAATCCGTTTGAATAGTAATAATTTTCCTATCAATTTTTTTTTCAACAAGATGCATGAAATTGCAAAAAACTTCAAACACATCTGATTTATTTTTTATTAAATAGATCCATGTAAACTTGCTGAAATCATCTATGAAGGTTACATAATATTTATGACGTCCTACAAAAGTTGAGGCCGGACCCCAAACATCATAGAAAATTTGTTGCAATGGTAAAGTAGACACAATTGTAGAAATAGGATATGGAAGTTGATGGCTCTTGGCCCTTTGAGATGAATCACTAATAGTTTCTAAACTAGTGTTTTTCTAAAAGGGAAGACAAAATTTATTAAGAATATGATGGGCAAATAAATTGGATGGATGACCTAATCGATGATGCCACCTTTCCGCAAAGGGCTTGGTGGCGACACAAACTTTCTTGGAGGTAGAGGATGATGGCATGATGGGATAAAGGCCTCCTTCACATTTCCCTTTAAGAAGAATGCTCCCGGTTGTGCGGTTCTTTATCAAAAAATGCCACGGGTGAAATTCAAGAAATGCATCATTGTCAAGACTCAAGAGCAAGTTTATGAAAAGAAAGAAGGTTCTTTGTTGAGTGAGGTACATGAAGGATATTATCTAGATGGAGATCGTGGTTTGGAATTTTAACACATGAATGACCAACATTTGCCGTGTGTTGTCGTTGCCCGGATATTTGTTGTGAACCATCAGATTTGCAGGTTGCCGGTGATGTGGTCGGTTGCACCTATGTTAGGGTACCAATTGGTGTCGATGCCATAGGCATGAGCAGCCACATTGGCACACTTTTCAGGTTGTGTCCGCTCACGCTCGCGCTTGCTGTTGTTGTCCTCGGCGTACCTCCACCAGCACTCACTAGCCGGATGGCCATGCTTCTTGCAAATTTGGCGGTCGACGTCGGTGTATTTGGATGGCATGCGGTCACCGCGATCACCATCGCGATCTTGACGCCAGTTGCCTCCCTGAGGTGGGCGAGCGCCACCTCCTCCTTGTCCTTGCCAGCCCGTGGGCGGACCACGGTGACCATGGTCACCGCCACCATGTCTAGGCCAGCCGCCGGGTCCTGACCAGCCGTCGCTCCAGCCACCATGTCCAGGCCACCCGCGGTGCGGGCCAACCGTCAAGTCCACTGCCACCGGGCGCAGGCCAGCTACCGCCGCCGTGGCCACCAGATCCATTAGCGCCTGATCCAGGCCAGCCGCCGGGCGCGGGCCAGCCATTGCCAGATCTGGCAGGTACGGGCCAGCAACCAGATCCGTTTCCAGGCCAGCCGCCGCGGTTACCGCCGCAATCTTCATGATTTTTCTTCTTCTTCTGATCACCACCGCGATTCGCGATGTTTGCCGACGACTCGAAGCCCTTCTGGCCACATCCAGTCAGCATCTCCTGCCGCGCGTCATGCGTGGCTAGCAGGCCGTGCAGATCGCTCACGGAGCAAGAGTCCATGGCGTTCACGGCGGAGACCAGGCCGTTGTACTCTTCATCAAGCCCATTGAGGATGAACTCAACGAGATCCTCATCTTCAACGTCGCGGTCGGCTGCGATGAGCTCGATAGCGAACCCCCGCATCTTGGAGATGTATTGATCTGCTGTCATGTTTGCCTTCTTGGTGTTCGAGAGTCCACCTCGAAGACTGGTTCTGTTCGCCTTGGACTTGGATGCAAACATCGCATTGATGAGTGCCCAAACCTCTGCGGCATGTTCTAGTCCGACGGTCCGTGCCAGGATGTCCGTGGACAGAGAGCCGAGCAGATAGCCCAGGACGTGTTGATCCCGGTCGATCCAATTTTCATAGGCGGGGTTGTCTGTCTTGACCTGCTTGCCCTCCTTCTCCACCACCAGGAATTCCGGCGGCGCGGCCTCCTTGCAAGTCAGCAGACCGAGCATCCGTGCGCCTCGCAGCGCCGGCATGATCCGGGTCTTCCACAGCAGGTGATTCGCCCTTGTCAACTTCTCCGATGTAGGCTAGCCGAGGCCCTACGGTGCCGATGCAGATGCGGCCATGGTAGGGATTCGAGATCGGTTGTTTGGGTGTTTGGTTTTTTTTTCGGTAGTTATTGTCGATGTCACGGAAGAGACCGCTCTGATACCATGTGATTTGTCAGGAAGCGATACCTTGCCTCGGTATGCCTGCGTGTTGATATAGGCCACAATGGCAAGTTTGTTACGGAGAAGAGATTACAGGAGGAGGTTGGAAAAGATAACATTCGGTTTACAGATAATATCTAACATTGTAGTCGTAGACACCATACCGTGGCTTATTTGTTTGCTACTCTAAACTCTAAACTACTCTGAGCAATCGCCAAACTTGGCCTCGTGTCATTGTATAGTTCGTCCACCGGTCATGAAATCGCTGTCGTGTTTTTGCCCTTTTCCGCCTGGTGACGCCAAATCCAGGGCAGCTATAGTATGCTTGACGATACTGAAGCGCCATCAGCGATGAAGCCAAACATGGCTGCGTCAGCTGTTGTTCTTGGTTTCCACAACAAATATTCGTCTTGCACCTGCCATTTGTGGCATGGCCTCCCTTTTCCAGAAGTCTCGTATTGCCATATTGGCCTGTTCCCGAAAGTTTCACCAGGTAAACGGCTAGCACATCTACACACAACAGAGAAAAACTTAGCAGGGTGCGAAAACCAGGCATGCTTATACTTTTAATGTTACAAATATGGGGTAGTTCCACAGTTACACCTGCACAATGTTACTTAGTATACATCTTCCTAGGCAAAAAACAGCATGCGCTTACACTTATTCCGGTACATAGCAGCTAGCTACTCCCTCCGTCCACTTTTATAAGGCTCACTTCTTAGTATTGAAATGCTAAGAAGTGGGCCTTATAAAAGTGGACGGAGGGAGTATCTAAGATCCATACAACAACCACTTACAAACATCCTTATTGCCCGAGAAGGGTAGGCTAGAACATAGCAGGAAGACACCCGCTTAGGCCATGTTCGGCTTACACCCGAGTTGGGAGCGGTTACATGGAATGGCAGGAGAATACAGTTGAATTCCCTGTCAATACCTCCCGATCCATGTTAATCCCACTCAATCCGAACAGGCTCTTAGTGTATTTACAGTTCACGCAGGATACAAAGGGACAACAGATTGCGGGCAGTCCAACCTCCTTCCAGTAAGTGAGCAATATGCAAGTACCTGGGCATGCCTATCTACACAAGGCTCCCCATCTTCCATCAGCCGACCCGCGTTCTCGCTGCTCGGAGGCGTAAACTCTATGTTCCAGAAGGGCCTTGCCATGAGCATGAGGTCGCGGCCAGTTTGAGAAGCCCTGTAGCCCTGCACCCATACATACCTCAGAGAAGGCATTTGCAGTACAGCGAGGGCCAAAGCCCGCTCACTGAAGCAACAGCTCCTTAACTCAAGCTTCAGCAGGTTCCGGCACCCCGCTGCGAAACGGATCAATCCACCGTCTGTTTCCCCAACGTTGCCCAGGAGCATGTACTGGATGGTTCCACTGTGCTGCCCTATATAGCTAAGGCCTACATCTGAAAGGCCCCCTGGTCTCAAGTACAGAGCAAACCTCCGAAGCTTAGTGCAGCCCCTCAGCAGAGCACGGACACCATTGTCTAGTGGCAAGTCTGTTATCCTCTCTTGTTTATCAAGTAGGACAAGGCGAAAGTCATAAAGATTGTTGCAGAAGGTTCCAATAGATTCCAGGGCCCCATTTGTGATATCGGACACGTAGGCAGCTATGTATTCCAGTCCACGGCAACCTACGGCTACAGCTGTTAGGCCAACTTGAGAAACTCCTCCTTCCTCTTCTTGCATACCAGGTTCATCGTCCCCTCGCTCAATTCTGAGCCTTTGTAGCTTCTTGCACGTCTCTGCAACAATCCCTAATCCTCTATCTCCAATCACATTCCTCACCTGTAAAGCACATTCAGGTTATTAGTTACAACGAAAAGGATGACTAATTGAATGTCTTCAAAATGTACATGCGCCACCCATTACCGCGAGAACTAATAAGTTGGGACATTTCGCAATGAGGTGGCAGTGATCTTCAGTTGTGAGGAAAGTGTACTGTAAATCCAGCTTCTTGAGTACACCAGAAAAAGGAAAGAGTATGTGCATCTCGTTCGTCCCCATGAAAGTAAGTCCAAAGGAGCAGAGCTTTGAAGGAAGCTTAACATTTGCATACTTTGTGAGCTCCCCTTGGTCACTGATTTCTGCTCCAGCAAATTCTTGCAACGATGTTGCTATTTGGAAAAACCCAATTAAATCTGAAAGGTCGCAGTCGCTAATCTTCAATGAAATCAGCGACTTGCAATTCCTAGCGAGAAGCTCGAGATCACTTGGCACCACGCTGAGGTAAGTCAAGTAGAAGTTCAAGGTCACCAGAACAGAATTGTTGGCAGCAAGATCATGGAGCCATTCAGTGCTGTTATCAGTAATTGAACATTCTTCCAGGAACAAAGTTCTCAGTGATCTGCTGAATTTTATGCAACATGTTAGTGCAGTGATATTATATTGATACTAATGATGCACCAAAACATAGTACAAAACAGTGTGGTCACGGAATAAAAGAGTGCACTGAAGAAAAACAAATGCAGCTTCCGGCAGCATAAATTCTCCCAATTGTGGTGAGTGATAACCAACATGGAAAAAAAATGTAAGCCAATTAAGTAAACAAAATGTATGACTTGCTTAGATAAATACAAAAGTAAATGAACATATTCTAGTGCCCAAGGTGTTTTTGAGCTTTTGTTGGGCAGCTGGGTAGTCCTCAAAATGAAGTCAATATAACCTGATCTTTGCAATTTATTAAGTGTCATTTATGAAATATTCAAAGCATTTATAGCTTACTGAGTTTGGGGTTCTTTTGGAGAACTTTTGTATCACTGAATACATCAAATTGGATCAAAATGGTGGCACAATCTTAAATAGCACTTTTGTTCGATTTTCTTACTTCCATTGTTCATTCAGAATACACTCAATAATGAAGAAAACTAGATTTATTTTTCATTTTGCATTTTAGTAACCCTATTTCTTTTATAGAACGTACCCAATGCTACCCCGCCAGGATGACCAAATTAGAACTAATTTAAAAGGGGAAACTCATGTAAATTGATCAACTGACACTAAGTAGCACTGTCCATTTCTAGAATTTAGCTGATAACAGAAACAGCAAATAACTGACTATCAATTATGTACAACAGTACGATTCGGGTAAAAGACGAGCTAGCTTTGGTCAAGTCAATCACTATTGCTCTGTTCCTTACACTTTGTCCCTGCCAGATTTGGTGACCTCTTCCAAATTGCTCAGGAAAATAAATGCTGTGAAATGGACTCTTATGCATCATCATCAGCAAGCCGAATGCAAAACGATTAAATGATCAATTATGAAGGAAACAAAAGGCACAAGTTACTAAGGTAGATACACTACACCTAAAAGGCAACAAACCCTAACCGCAGATACAGCTGCAAGGCAATGAATTCTGGTATGCTATGGTTGTACCACCATTTACCATCATGTCTCGTCATGCGAGGAGAGTACAGAGAGTATGCCCTACAATAGGCGTCCAGATCTCGAACTACTTTGGGCAAACATCGCCCCGTCGTAGAACAAAGTTTCTACTTACAGAAACCGGTTATCAGCTCGGTGCTCTATCATTGCCCCTACTACTTCGGGAAATCGACGAAAACAGCAGCTCAATTCTCCATACAGTCACTATATCCGTGACCCCGAAACCCCAATTCGGGCTTACTTGTGCCACTCTCGGATCAGAGCCCTATAGGAGTTAGCAAAGTGTACCTGCAGGAGCGGGCGACGAGGCGGAGGGCGTCGGTGGAGAAGCCAGAGCACTTGTCGAGCTTGAGCTCCTGCAGCATGTGGCCGCGGGCGCGGACAAGGGCCTCGAGGTCGTCGTCCGTGACGACCATGCGCCGCAGGTGGAGCGCCTTGAGGCACTCGAGCGGGGCGGCGAGCTCGTTTACCCAGGGCCGGGCGTACGCGCCCCAGTCGTCGGGGATGAGGCCGTACATGGCGGCGCGAGGCTTCCCCTTGACCGCGAGCGACTCGAGGCTCGGGAACCGCGCGAGCAGGCGCGCCGGGGACACCGCGTAGCAGAAGGGCACGGTGACGTGCTTCCGCGTGAGCGCGTCGATGTGGTGCCACCGGCGGCACGCCAGCGACGCGGCTTCCCGGTCGCGTGGGTGGTCGATGTACCCCAGCACCAGGTGCAGCGCCTCCTCCGGGACGCCGCTGCCATCCAGGCTAAGCGCGCGGCTCAGCCGCCGCGGCTCCGGGGCCTCCCCGCCCATCGGTCAGAGACAGCTCGCTCTAAGGCTCCGCGCCGGCTCGCCGGGGATCTGGTCCGGCGAGGGATGGAGACATGGGGGTTTGCCCCCACTTGCCGTTTCTGATGGTGGTGCTGGGTGGTGGTGCAGAGGGGAAGGAGAGAATTATTGGAGGAAGAAGTGTGGAGAGGACTTGGGAGATGTGGATTGGGGGGAAAGGGCGCTTACTTCTGCGCGATCCAGCTGTGGATGCTGCGCCACGTCGGCTCGGGGGCCAGGTGGGGAATTGCTTGGGGTACCGCGACACCGGCACACCGCAGGGTGGGACGCCCTGTCGCCGGCCGGGCTCCGCTACCAGAGCTGTACCACGTGAGGCGCTCGTTGATGCCGATCATTGTCGTCACCTTTTCAGTGTGGAGCTCACTCACATTATCTTGATCTTAATTTTTCTTGGAAAAGACGTTGTAGCGTTGGTTGATTGTATATATCCTTGTAACCACGACCATGGCCAATGATTATCATCTACATCGAAAGAGTGATCGCATCGCCTAACCACACGAACGAACATGAAAATCGACCGGGGTACAAAATATCCGCCGTGACACACATCCACGGGCCCTCCGCGCATGCGCGAGGATAGAATTAAAATTTATGAAAATATAATCACAAGGAACAAATAACGAAGTGTCACCATTTTGTTTCGCTCCTACTTTATGCTTCAAATGCGCGACAGTTGTAACTTCACGGCAAAATACGTTATGCTAAGTATCAATGTAGTATCATCTTATCTAAACCTTTTCGTGAAGTGTTAAGCAATGTCGTAACTTCTAGCCATGGACATTCATTGGAAATTCTAACACGCCATGATGTCATACTAAAATTGAGTTCAGTCTCTCTAGAGACATTTTTTTGTTTTCACAATTTAAATACAAAGTTTCCATGTGTCATACTACCTTGGTTTTACTTCGAAGTTGTAACTGCATGTAGCATTGTTTTAATTAAAACAACATTATTTTGAAGAGAACTGGGTACATATATGAGCACATTGATATAGTTAAATTATACTATTTCGACAATGTAACGTCGCCGGAGGCAAATGGGGGAACGGAATACCCATATCGTATTTTGATATGTTACATAACTCGATGTTTTTGAAATATATTTTGGCTTTATCATGGTAGTGTAGTAGAATTAAAATTTGTGAAAATATAATCACAGAGAACAAATAACAAAGTGTCACCATTTTGATCTACTTGAGAGTTATGGGTATGGAGCTTTGTTAACTTGTAGCATGCAGTTGCCGATGGGCGTGAATAGGATCACATGAGGCATGGCGCGAGGCTTTACAACTAGATTTTTTTGTTTTACTCCTACTTTTATGGCGTCGATATGCTTGAAATGCACGCCAGTCGTAACTTCACGGCACGGCAAAATACGTGTTATGCTAAGTATTGATGTCGTGTCATCTCATCTAACCTTTTCGTGAAGTGTTAAGCAATGTCGTAACTTCTAGCCATGGGAAGTCGTTGGAAATTCTAACACGCCATGATGTCATACTAAAATTTAGTTCAATCTCTGAAGAGCCCTTTTTTTTGTTTTCACAATTTGAATACAAAGTGCCACCGTGTCATACTAACTTGGTTTTACTTCGAAGTTGTAATTGCATGGTAGCATTGTTTTAATTAAAACAAGATTATTTTGAAGAGAATTGGGTACATTTATGAGCATGTTGATATAAATAAATTATACTATTTCGACAATGTCACATAATTTTTTACTTTATCATCTAAAGTAAATGTAATACATGTTGTATTCATTAATTAGGGAGGTAAAGGTTATGTTATGTTACTAGTATGTGAAAACTCTAAGGCGGAATGGTGTTATTCTGTGGGACAAGAATACCATGTACATCACCACTGAAGAAATGAATTTTCATGTATTCCGAAGATGGTTGGCAACTTATTAGACATATGGTTCAGTTTACATAGGTTAACTATGCTGATTCACATTATGTAAACTATGGAGTCTATGAAAAATTTAAGAGGATATATTTTATACACCAAACTTAAATGTGGGATTTTATTACTCCATACAGTAAAAACTATTGGAGAAAACTTCATTTTTTATTTATTTTCGGGTACTTCCATGTCCTTTATTAATTAAACTTCATTAACCGTGCATAAGTAATAAGTTTAGTATTAATATGTGAAGTGGTAACAATTTTATTGTCATGTCTATAATATTATCTACTCCCTCTGTCTCAAAATAAGTGTCATTATGATGGACGTATCTAGATGTATTTAACTACTAGATACATCCATTTCCACTCATTTCAATGACACTTATTTTGAGACAGAGGGAGTATGTTCCTTTAAAAAAAATATTACTATCTATGTTTCTAAAAGTAAGGCACATAAGTTTTTAGAAAAAATTACGCCTCGGTTTTAAAAAGGAGGGGGTATAAAATATTGTTACCCGCAAAAGATGTATAAATATTACGTGTATTTATTTCAAAAACAAATATTACGTGAAACTAAAAAAAGTTCCGTCGCTTATGCATGGATGGCACCATTACCATGTCGTGTGAGACGTCGTGTCTCAACTACTGTTGCTTTGTACTCCTATTTATGAAGTAGTTAGTTAGTTAGTCAGTCAATCAATTATTTGCGTTTACTTCCGACCCATTTTTTCTGTGACAATAATAGTGACCCTTTTACGGCAACCAAGGGGTGCATGTAGCAAAATGCACCGTGGTATTTCTGAGTTTTTTCTGGCGGCCAAGAAAACAAGATTAATTTGGTAGCGGTAGAGCTGCAAAGTGCAAAACAGGGGCGGCCAGAGGGATTGCATCTAATCTAGGCTTTGATAGTGGGCATCTGGACCTATCGTACGTGTCATCGGAGCATATAAAAATGCTTTTGGCTCTCCGGTAATACATCCCTTTCTCATTCTCACCATGACGCGCGCACTGATCTCTTCCCTCCCATGCTGCTGCCTCGTCGTTGCTGTGGTCACACGCTGCGAAATTCACAAGGAGTCACAACACAAATGTCTTCTTTATCACCTTGGCAAGATTATCTTATCTACGTGGTGATGCCTCGTTGCCTGACACACTGTACCGTGGTAATGGCGTTGATGGTGTCCTTCCTTTTGAGCAAATAAGGGTAACTTTTTCTTTTCAGCAAAATTAAGGGTTTCCTTTGACCAATAAAAGAATGTAGCTAAGAGTGACTGCGCACAGCAACAAGAAGATGATAAGTCCATTTTTCTTTTCTTTTTTTCTTACAAAAACCATTTTCTATTTCAAGCACCTACAACTGACATAAAGGTGTATCGTGTGCCTAGCACCAAAAGTTGCAGAGGAAAATGGAGAAAAGCGAAACATGTACTGATGGAGATAGGGACACACCTGGTTCTCTGCCAACCTATAGGTTTTTTCGCGTTAATATCGGCAAGAGTAAAGACATGTAAATTGTCGTAAAAGGACATTGCAGAGGTGTTTACGCGATATTACATGTTATATATACCATGATGAACAGGGGCGGATCTACCACCCCTCCGGCCCAGGCAGCCGCCTAGGCTTGACGGCAGACAATAGTTTGCATTATATTAATTTATACATTATTTTTCTCTGGAAAAACAGCGTGTTAAGCTGTTTGCCCAGGCTTCCAGATGTTCCTGGGACCTCATGGAGTCGGGACTAATAGCTCGGAACTCCCTTCCAAAGGTCTCCGTTATTCTCGTTCGCTGGAAAATTTGAAAAGAGAGAAATGTCAGAGTCTTCGACAACAAATCTTCAATACTTAGGGAGGTTGTCGCGAGAATTAAAGAGGATCGGAAGGCGTTGTTTGAATCATTGCTGTTGGTGATAAGAATTTTGCTCAGTTGCTGCCTTAGACTCTCGAGATGGCTGGCGTGCTTGTCGGCCTTTCCTCCTGTTTGTTTTGTTCGGAAAAAAAATCCTATACGACCATGTCTTGTATGACCGATGCCGTGGACCACCTCTAGCATCATACACGTGGCAAAAACGTTTCCCTGGTTATTCACAATCCTGCTGCCAAACGTGCTCCTTTCCCCTTAATCAAATCCTACGGTGCTAAATTGGATCCACGGCCAGGTCGTCCCGGCATGGTCATTTAGGATTTTTACCGTTTTGTTCGGTGTTGTGGGTTTTCCCCTGTTTTTTTCTCTCTTTTTTTATTGGCTTAGGTCTTTTTTTGCTCCTTCTTAGTCAATGAGGCAGAGCTCCCGGCGTGCTTAAAAAAAATTATCTGTTGCCGGATGGAAATAAAATTTGGTGCGATCTAGTAGTACTTTGGATATATACCTGGATACTGGTGCAGTGTGTGCGGTGTGCCGGAGCCGGATCTCGAGAGAATCTAATCCAAGCCCGATATGTACTAAATCTAGGTGCACCTGGACAACAAACATATGGTGGTCCACGCCCTTATGTTACTCTCAGCTACGCACCACCGTGTTTTTTCGCCTCTACCACCGGTCGAAGGGTCAGAGATTGATACCGAACTGGCAAAAATAAAATCATCAACAAAGGTTACGTCTACGAGTTAAATATAACCTGTACGTTGCTGGTTACAGAACTAATTAATCTGTGGAAGTAAAGCGAACGCAGCGCGTCACACTTTCGTGCTGCGTAGAAGAACGCGTTTAAATGTACTTCACGAGCATTGATATTTCGTAAGCAAATCGTTCGTCGCAAGAAAGGTGTGTCGCCAAGCAGAGAGCGACGCTAGGTGCCGGAATTTGTAGCTTCAGTTCTAGACTTTCTTAGGAGTAGCATGATTGTACTAGCCTATCCCATAGCTTTAGTTTTGGTCTTAATTTCCTACTAACACCGCTAATTGCTTCGTTGAAAGTGTCCTTCGCTCTTTCTCATGCTAACTTTTATTTCTATTTTTCTCTCATGGTCCTGGGACCCCCGAGTCCCCATCATATCCGTAGTTCATTTGTCTCTTTCATCAGAGCTTCCAAATTTTGCATGGCCGGACGGTCGGTCTATTGGTTTGATTGAATCTCGAAGCAAGTCAAGGAACGGAACCATTTCTTCTCATGTGGCATACATATAGTATATCCATTTTTACTCATTGTGTGGCTCGGAAAATTTTCAATTTGGAATTTTGTGCTGCTTTTTTCTTGTAATCAAAAGACATGTTTTGACCACAGCTTTTCTTATAAGTTATAAGACATGTTTTGACCACAGCTTTTCTTAAACATTCCCGCCCATGCAATCACTGGATAAGATGCAAGGCAGCTGTACCAGAACATACAAACAGCTTACATGAACTGGCGAAAAAAAAAACTAGACCATTGTAGGATGTGCCAAATATAAACGTAGGTCCAAGTCTAAAGTTTCTCGCAGCAAATGACCTAGAAAGGTAGTACCCACTTAAGCCTACTTGGTCGTATCCATCCTAAAATCGGAGCTTCATATCATGCCTTCGTTTGAGCGGCGTACGATGACATGTAGGGGCTAGTCAGGTGAAGATCTTCTTCGGCGCAGGTCTTGCATACCTCCTCTTCGGATCTCGTTAGCAAAATCGGGGTTGTGTGGCCCTGCGCGAAGAGTCATCTGTTTGGCATAGGCCGGCGCGGGCTTCGCCAGGCCGCTACAGCGAGACTTTTCTTAGGTGGTCGATCTTCGGTGAAGTCGGAGTCGCTTGCTCGAGGAGGAGCGATGACGATGCCACATGTGGACAACCACGACTACGATCCTTGTTTTAGTTCTAGGTGTGCGAATTTTGTGATGGTAGCCGGGTGGCTTGTGTGTCCTCGAAGTGGTCTGTTCTATAACGGCTTGTGAGGGTGTTTGTATCGGTTTTAGGCCGCTTTTTCGCTAATTAACTGGTCAACTCTCGGCTTCTTTCTTAAATAAAATGAGGCATTGTTGCCCATTTTATTAAAAAAAGACATCCATCCTGAAATCATGCCAAAAGATTTTAATCTTGATATTAGATCCAACCAATACTAGTGAGCAAGCACATTAGCATAAAGACAATTCCTTTCGTGGTGCGTTGTGGCACGCGAGCAAATCTATGATCTATCGAGCGCATGGCCATAGTGCCCCGCTGCCTCTGCGTAGACTGTTGTTGCCCTAGATCAAATTTGACAACCAGACACCGCGGCTCACTGTATGGTTTCTAGAAAAAGAAGTTTCAGGTTTGACGTGGCCTGGTTTAACAATGTTGAGTTCCTTGGAGCTGTGGAGAAGGTGTGGGAGAAATATGTGTACAGTCACAATCCGGTGGATAATTTAAATATTAAGCTCAAACGTTTTAAAAAATATTTCAAGGGTTGGGGGCTCACAAGTTTTGTATGAATAAAAAAAGAAAAAATGAAATGCAAGAGGAGTTGGGTATCCTTGAAGATTTGGAGGAACAACAGGAATTGACTCCTTCTCAGTTAGCTAGAAAGTGTGATATTCAAGCTAGTCTTTTGGGTATGTATGATGAAGAGGAACTCTATTGGCATCAAAGATCAAATGAACAGTGGATTTTAAAAGCGGATAATAACACGACCTTTTTCATAAAGTGGCAAACGGTAGAAGGAGGAAACATGTTATGCATCAGTTGGAGAATGGAGGGGTGTTGATTGAAGGGACAACCAATCTACTCTCTCGTGCTACCGAGTATTGTAAAGAACATTTTTGGCCTGCTCCTGGGAATATGTTTTTAATTTCGGATGATCTATGGGGAACTCATAAGAAACTTAATGGCTTGGATAATGATAACCCGACGAGACCCTTTTCTGTCATAGAAGTGAAAAATGCCTTATTTTCTATGAAAGGTAACAAAGCCTCCGGACCTAACAATATGCCCATTGAATTTTTTCAACATTGTCGGGATATTGTGATGCCTGATGTTATGTTCATGTTTGATTGTTTCCATGCTGGTAGACTTGATGTGAGTAGATTGAATTATGGAATTATAACTCTTTTGCCAAAATTGAGTGAGGCTTCTAAAATGCAAAATTTCAAACCTATCTGTCTTTTAAGATGTGTGTACAAGTTGATTACAAAAACCTTATGTGTAAGGCTGGAACCCTATAGCCACAAGCTTTTCAGTGTGCAACAAAATGCTTTTATTAAAATCGAAATATTATGGATCGAATTATGTCTCTACATGAATTGATGCACCATACTCATGTGAAGAAACATATTGGCATTGTATTGAAGTTAGATTTTGAAAAAGCGTATGATAAGATCAACTGGGACTTTTTATTGGAATGTCACAAGAAAATAAGGATTCAGTGATCCCTGGTGTGCTTGGATTAGAAAAATCCTTTATGATGGTTCTGTGGCTGTTAAGATCAATGAATAAATGGGGGCTTAGTTTAAAAGTGCTAAAGGGGTCAGGCCGGGGGATCCCCTGTCCCTTACTTTGTTTAATTTGGTGAGTGAGTGTTGTCGAATATACATCTCAACAAGTCCCTCGGGTGAACCGATAGGGTTTCGAGTATGAGAACGAGTAGGCGCTGGCGACAATTGTCGGCTAACAGGGGGGCACGATTTACCCAGGTTCGGGGCCCTCGTAGAGGTAAAACCCTTACTCCTGCTTCTGTCGATCTGTATTAGCACGGTAGATCGGTTACAGTGGGGGTGCTCAAGTCGAGAGTAGATCTCAATCTCAAGGCTTAGGTGGTGCGGTATTGCTTGGTCCCCCTCCCGGTGGTTCTCCTGGCCTTATATAGGCGGCCAGGTCTCAAACCGTCCCCGGGGGGGTTACAAACCCTAACCTAAAGTCGGTTACAAGTTTCCTTGCTTAGCCCGCAAGGCTTTGCGTGTGGGCCTTCTAGAACTGTCCACGGTATCTCCCTTGGAGCTTGGGTCTTGGGCCTATCCCCGGGTAGGCTCACCCGATAGGTCCAGGATCCATCCCTTAGTCAGTGCCCCCGAGCGTTCACTCGGCCGAGAATCCGTCGGGTAGACGCTCAAAGTTCGTCTTGATTTCTTTTCGATTGATGGCTCCGACCGCTTGAAGAGGGCGTGTAACCTGTGATGCGTTTCCTGTACACGAGTATCGAGAAATAAAGGTGCATGTGTGTTGGTTGTTTTCGCAGAAGGGTGTAGCTCAGTTGCTTGGCTCTCCGAAAGCTCAGGGTCAATTAATTGCATCTAGGGCAAAAACGCCAGACTCGAGACCTCCGACTCGAATCCGGCGAGCTGATCATTGCGACTGGGCCGTGGAGGTCTTACCGAGTCGAATTTAACCTATAGGGGTAGCCGGCGCGTCCGCTATGATTTTTCTTCGTGTTGTTGACACGGAAATTTACCGGAGGACGCAGCTTGAGTGCGATTCCATGCCCTCAAGAGAGATCTTTTGGGTCTTACCTTCGTATCCAGGAAAATACGGCATCCGGATGTGTCTAGTCGGCTGAACGATCCAGGGTAAAGATGTGTATACATCGTGTGTTAGAGTGGCAGGGACAGCTCACTCGCGAATACTGTCTCGAAATTTTTCGAGTAAAGAATTTTTCCTTGTTGTTTTTACAAATAAGGATTTTTGCATTTGTGTTTTCCTGTCCATACGAGAAAATCATCGTGTCCGGAAGGCTTGTTGTGCCTATACGAAAGAAATTTCGTGTCAAAGGCTTTTATGCGAAAGAGTTTTCACGTCTTCATATGTCCATACGAAAGAAATTTCGTGCTATGGAGTTTATGCGAAATAGTTTTCGCGTCTTGATATGTCCATACGAAAGAAATTTCGTGTTTTGGAGTTTATGCGAAAGAGTTTTCGCGTCTTGATATGTCCACACGAAAGAAATTTCGTGCCAGGGATCCTACCCGAAGGGATTTTCGAATTTGATGAGGTATACAATGATGTCATTGCGCACTTGTTTGTTCTGGATCCTCCCGATGGAACGTGACAGAGCGGAGCAGAGCGTGGTGGCCCACCATGTCAGCCTTTGACCGGAAACGAGAGGTCTTTTTCGGTTTTCCCACGAGCCACGCGCCGTAAATGCGCACGATCTGCTGTAAAGATCGTGGCAGCGGTAACTGTGTGGCGCCGCCTCCTTTCCTCTCCACGCGTGGCAGCCGCGATGGGTGTCACGTCACGAGATCTACGACTGAGATCGATTTGACTCGCATATAAGTAATTGCCCTTTGGTGGAAAGTAAATCTTCCTGGCCATTTGCTCTCCTTCTTCCACCTCGCGCACTCTTCATTTCTCTGCAAGAACCCACGAGCTCCCATGGCTGGAGGGAAGAAACGCGGTGCTACTGCGTCGTCCTCGAAAGCTGCTGAAGATGTCCCCGCGCCACCCTCGTGAGGACGGGCGACTGGCGCTCTGCCAGCACCACCAACAAAAGCATCAAGGAGATGCAGAGGGAGGGGTTGCTGCCCCCCGAAGACGACAAGCGCGTTCGCCTGAGCAAGAAAGAGGAGGTACCAAATCCCCGCGCGAACAAGCGCGTGATCTTCGCGGATCACGTCTCGCGCGTCCTCTCTCTCCCTCTCCATCCTTTCCTCCTTGGACTGTTGTATGTCTATGGCATACAGCTTCATGATCTTCCTCCAAATGCGATTCAGCACATCTCGTGCTTTATCGTACTTTGCGAGTGCTTCTTAGGCATTCGCCCGCACTGGGGCCTCTGGAAGGCCCTGTTCAAAGTGCGGGTCTTCCATGAAAAGTCGCGGCTAGGCGACCAGCTGGGAGAGCCACTCCGCACTGGCGGCTTCGGAATCCAAGCAAAGACGGACAACTCCTATCTGGAGATGCACTTCGTCGACTCGCTCAAGGATGGCGGAGGAAGTGGTTCTACGTCGCCGACAATAGAGCGGGTGGAGCTCACGAATTCCACCCGTTCGCTGTTTTGAAGCGAAGGAAGTCCTGGGTGCACAGGCTCACTGTCGAGGAGAGCCGGATCGTCTCTCCGCTACTCACGAAAGTGGCGAACCTTCGCGATCAGACGATGGGAGTCGCGTTGAACGGCCTACACCTAGCGAGCGTCTTTCTTCGGCGTACGATTCAGCCTCTGCAAGAGAGGCCGTGGACTATGTGGGAGAACCAGGGCGTTGAAGACCCTAGCCGCGCCTGCCAAGATATTCTCTCGAATGCCGAATTCGAGAAGGAAATTGCGGCTATCACCAAGCTGAAGGTGGGCGAACCTTTCGCCACCTGTTCTCTTGAGCCATTCCAGGCTTCGAAGCCCCTTCCATCCGAGGTAAGTTTTCTTCTTGTTTCTTCTTTATTCCTTTAGTCACTCGAGAATCTGTCGATTGAGTTTGCTCTTCTTTTCTTCTTCGTCTTTTGTAGAGTTTTAAAATAGCAACGTGCTACCCGCCAGTCTCGGCTGAGGGTGCCTCGGACCTCCTAGCAAGCAATGTTGAGGCTGCTCTCGACACCAGTGTTGCTGAGGACGACTCGAGCTTCGAGCACGACTCTTCAGACGACGTGGAAGAGTCGGGTAGCGATCTCCATCACCGCAAGAAGGGGCACGACGAAGCTACTTCCAAAGACAGTTCTTTGGGTGGCGGATTTGGCAAGGCGACAGAGCCTCTCCTGGTGACGCCTCTGAATGTGCTTCCTGCTCCAGCCCCAAACCGAAAGTCACTACCGCCTGGAATGTGGATATCCTGGATGACGACAACGAGGACGAGTAAGTTTGTTGTTCTTTAGTCGAGAATCTTTCCCCTTTTGTTTGTATCTTTGTTTGATAATTCCAATTCTTCCGTAACAGCCTCCAAGCCATCAGCCCTGGCCAATACGCTCTTCCGTTCCCTCTGTGAAGAGGAAAAAGGTAGTCGCGAGCGAAACTCCAGCTGCGGAGGCTATCCAAAAGTCCCCAAGTCCCGCACAAGTAGCCGCAGCTCCAGATTACGGGTTGCCTGGCTTCGCAGGTGGATCCTCGGCGAGCAAAGAGATTTCGGGTAGCTCGGCGGATCCTCTGTCCATCGCCCAAGGCCAGGTAATTTTCTTGGCGTTCTCCATATTTTCTGCTTTGCTTGATTATGATTTTTATCGAGTGCACGTCAGTGCTCCCGATGGAAGTAGCCCCCGAGGTCGTGGGTAATCACTTGTGGTTGGCCACGGACTCAAGTCTAGGTTTTTTCCTTTCTTGCTTTTCTTGATTTTATCGGGTGCACGGCAGTGCTCCCGATGGGAGTAGCCCCCGAGGCTATACTCGACTATGTACAGTCGTGAATAGGCTCAAGAGATTTTCCCCCCTAACTCGAACTTTGTCTTGTGCTTTTGCAGTCTCTTCTCGACTCCCTTGCTGCCATTGGTCGTCGAGTGCTCTCAGCTGAGGCGGATTGCGCTTCCCTTCGGGGGGATCGTGATCGACTCGTCCAGGATGGCCAATCTCTTCAAGGTAGGTTAACCCACTCCTTTTGTTCTTTCTGTTGATCGCGAAGATTTCTTATGCTGTATCTGTTGCTTTGTAGCCCAAGTTACCCGCTTGAAGACCGAGAAAGCTGAAGCTGTCGCTCGGGTGAAAGCCCTTGAGGCTGAGTTGGAGTCCTCCCGAAAGGAGCTGGTTTCCACTCGCAAGTATTCAGCCGACTCCGAGGGTAAGCTTGCCGAGGCTCAAGAGGCGCTGAAATAGCTGGAGGAGGTAGGTTCCAAACACGACACTGATCTTGTTGGCATCATCCTCCCCTTGGCGCAGAAGTTGGCGGGTAAGTCATTTTTTGACTATCTCTTTGCCGCAATGTACTTTAATTTGATCTTTCGGGAACTGATGATATCCCCCTCTTTTTGTAGATGTTCTTGGGGTTGCATTGGAGCTGCCCGGGAGCCAGCGAGTAGATGCTGTGACGGATTCCTGCGACCAGCTCCAGGAGCATGCGAGTGGGATCTGCTCCCTCGTTGGCGAAGCCACCCGAGTGTTGACGCAGTTCCACGAGCGTCTTCTGGTGAATGTTGTGGTTCCGCCTACGCTGGGCGGCCTTCTGAAAGTTTTCCTGGAGGATGAAAATCTCCTAGGGTTTGAATGCGGGGCTAGGACTGCCATCCAGTTTGCGTTGGCGCACGGAGTCGAGGACCTGGAGAAGGCGTACTCGAGTCTCCCCTACGACGCCGTCACGGGCAGAAAGGTAGCGCTCCGTCCTTTTGGCGCTCAGGCTGAAGCCCTTGCCAAGAAGCTTCCTAAGGTGCTCGCTCGCGCTGGTCGCAAGGGGCAGCCTGCTGCGAGTGGCAGTACTTCTGCGGCTCCATAGGATAGTTTCTTTTTACTTTGTCCGTCGATGTAATGAACCTTGGGATGTATTCCCGTATTTTTCTTTAATCGAAGTGTTCCTTGATATCTTGAATGCCTGATTGTTGCGATTAATTGTTACGAGCTCCCGATGGGAGTAGCCCCCGAGCACCTGTTAAATAGGTGGTGTATTTCTCGTGTGGGGTCTTGTGTTGTTTCCGAACTTGCTCCATTTCTTTCCAGGTAATGGGTTCTAGCGCAGAGTCTTTGAGTGGATCTGCTGCGTGAGTGGATCCCCTTATTGCTGCTGCTAGTACCTTTGCCTCGCTCCGCGGTCGTGTTGCGGATGGCGAGTGCAAGCTGAAAGCGCTGCGGGGCGTGGCCGATGTCGCCAAGTCAAAGGAGAGACTTGCGGCTGAGCGTGAAAAGTTTGTGATGGAGGAGCTAGTGGCCGTTGCGAAGGATATGCTGTGTAAGCCCGCAAGCCCCCGAGTGTTTGACTACTTACTTTCTTCTTTTGTTTTGACGTGTTTTCTAAATTTTGCAGTTGTTGAACCTGACGGTCCTTCCGAGACTCACTGGGTGGATAACCACATATCTTATGAGGCGGGTAGCCCCAAGCCACATGCAGCCAATTTTTGTTCAGACCCCAGTCGAGGATTTGTCTTGGCCACATTGAAGTATCGAGCAAGCCAGGCGAAGATTGTTCTGGAGTCATGTCGCGAAGCACTTTCTTCTATGCATCGGACGTTTTATCCATTGGGTACCGTTCCAGAAGGATGGAGCGGTTTGAATAGGGTCTTTAGTCGAGTAGGAGAGGTTCGGGAGTGCGTTCCCCAACAGCTTTTCTATGGAGCGCAGGTAGCACTCGCCTTTGTTCGGGTGTGGCATCCTCAGATCAACTTTAACTTGGTGGCACGGCTTCCCGATTCTCTGATTGACTTTTCTCCTCACTATGCGATCGTCCCGCCCGCAATGGAGCGGATTATTCGATTGACTTCGGAGGAGATAGACCAAGTGCTGGCGGAGAGGACTGCTCACCGTCAGGTGTAATCGTAGGATGTAGAGATCCTGTATTTTTGTATAGCTCACTCGAGGTTTTGTAAAGTGTTTTATAAGGTGTGAACCTTGTTGTACCTTGTGTTTGAAAATAGTTAGGCGTAGCCCCCGTGCGTTTGGGGTGTATGCCTGTTGTTTTAGCATGTAAAATGAAAGACTTGAATAGCTATGGTTGAAGAACCATGTGTTTTTATTGATATGGCTGAGAAGCCATGTATTTCCACGAGCTACAGGATGGCTAGTATAGCCTTATTGTTTGTTAATAGAATAATCCTAAGGATAGAACTTGCAGAGATGCGCAACGTTCCATGGATTGGAGTAAATGCCACCGGTCTCTGGGTTCTTCAGTCGATATGCGTCGCCTGGGATAACTTCGTGTATTATGAAGGGTCCTTCCCATGGTGGCTCGAGCTTGTGTCCTTCCTTTTGCTTGAGCCGCAGCACCAAGTCTTCTACCACGGAAGATCTGTGGCGTATACGACGACTGTGGTAATTGCGCGGTGATTGTTGGTATACCGCCGATCTTGCGAGCGCGATGTCGCGGATTTCATCGAGTGCGTCCACGTCTTCTGCGAGCGCCATGTTCGAGGTTTCTTCGCTGTACGCAACGACTCGGGGAGCGCTGAATTTGACGTCTTCGGTTAAGACGGCCTCGGCTACTTAGACCATGAAGAATGGCGTATAGTTTCTTGACCGATTTGGCGGTGTGCGAAGGCTCCACAGTCTGATGGTAGCTCCTCGGCCCAGTGCCCTGCTGCTGGGTTCAGGCGATCGAGTAGCCGCTTTGTTAGGCCAGCTGAGCTTAATCCGTTCGATCGCTCGACTTGACCGTTAGTTTGCGGGTGAGCCACCGAGGCGAAGCTGAGGGTGATTCCCTTTTTCTCGCAGAATTCCTGTGTTTCCTTTGCTGTGAAGTTGCTGCCATTGTCGGTGATGATATTGTGTGGTATGCCAAATCGGCACACAATAGAGTCGAGGAATTTCACGGCACACTGGGCGCTGGCGGAGGTGACTGGCATGGCCTCGATCCACTTCGTGAATTTGTCAACTGCTACGAGCAGGTGCGTATATCCTCCGGGTGTCGACTTGCGGAGCGGCCCTACCATGTCTAGCCCCCATTGTGCAAAGGGCCAGGCGATTGGGATCATGTGTAGTTCTGTGGCAGGGGCGTGTGGCTTGGGCGCGAATCTTTGGCAAGCATTGCATTTGTCGACTAGGTCTTTCGCATCTCTGGCCACCGTGAGCCAGTAGAATTCTGCCCGAAAAGCTTTGCCCACGATTGCCTTCCAGCTGGCGTGGTGTCCGCAATCTCCTTGGTGTATGTCCCGCAGCAGCTCCTTGCCATCCTCGGGTGCTATGCATCTCTGCAATATTCCTGATATACTCTGTTTATATAACTCTCCGTTGAGGACCCGAAAGGTTTTGATGCGTCATACTGTTTTTCGGGCCTTGCAAACGTCTGCTGGGAGCTGTTTGTTGGACAAGTAGTCGAGGTATTTCTGCGTCCAGACTGGCTCGACCAGAAAAACTTGTCTTGAAATGTTGTGGCTGAGCTCGATAACAACAGTTTGCGGGCTGACGTCCGTATCCAATGCTGCGGGTGCTCCCGCTGGCTTTTTGACCTTGACTGAACGCTTGATCATCCGCTCGAAGTATATTCCAGGTGGTATGGGCGTGTTGGTAGACCCCATGTTTGCCAGTTTATCTGCTTCCTCGTTGCTGGGTCGTGCAATGTGGTTTAGTTCGCACCCTTTGAAACTTCCTTCGAGCAGATTATACATATTTCGATAGGCGACCATGTTATCTGCAATAGCGTCGCACTCTTTCATCGTCTGCTGTATGATGAGGTTTGAATCTCCATAGATCATCAGTCGGGTGGCTCCACAGGCGATCGCCATTTTCATGTCGTGAAGGAGGGACTCGTATTCTGCGTCGTTGTTGGATGCCGGGTCGTCGGGTGGGAAATCCAATCGCAGGACGTATTGCAGTTTGTCTCCTGTGGAGATATCAGGACAACCCCGACTCCAGCTCCTTCGTTTCTCTTCGACTCATCGAAGTACATTATCCAGTTGCTCGTGTATTCTGGTGGTCCTGGTGTTTGCAGTTCTGTCCACTCGCTCAGGAATTCCACGAGTACTTGTGATTTCACCGATTTGCGCCCTGCATATATGATGTCCCAGGCGCCGAGCTCGATACTCCACTTTGCAATTCTTCCGGATGCCATGGGATTGTTCATGATAGTACCGAGTGATGCATCGTTTAGCACCGTGACGGTATGTTCTTGGAAGTAGTGCTTGAGTTTTCGAGTGGTGAGTACCACGCCATACGCGAGTTTCTGGTAATGAGGGTATCGATGTTTGCATGGTGAAAGCACCTCGCTGATGTAATATATTGCTCTTTGGACGCCATACGCCTTGCAATCCTCTGGCCACTCGACCACGATCGATGTGCTGATGACTTGATTTGTTGCGGCTAGGTATAAGTACAGTGGCTCCCGTTTTTGTGGCGTTGCCAGAATATGCCTACTCTGCAGTGCTCGTTTGAGGTCTGCGAATGTTTTTTGTGCTTCGGGTGTCCACTCGAAATTATCCGTTTTCTTGAGTATCTTGTAGAAAGGCAGTGCTTGCTCGCCCACCCTCGCAATGAATCTGCTCAGGGCGGCTAGTCGTCCGGCGAGCTGCTGCACACCGCGGAGATTGGTTGGCTCCTTCATTGTCAGGATCGCTTGAATTTTCTCTGGGTTGGCTTCGATCCCTCGAGCAGACACCAGATACCCGAGAAGTTGTCCTGCAGGGACGCCAAAGACGCACTTGGTCGGGTTGAGCTTGATCATGTATGCGTTCAGAGCGTCGAATATTTCTCTGATGTCGTCGAGGAGCGTGTCCTCCACCCGAGTCTTGATGACAATATCATCAACGTACACTTGTACATTTTTGCCAATGAGCCTGGCGAGGCATTTTTGCATGCAGCGCTGATATGTTGCGCCTGCGTTCTTTAGCCCGAAGGGCATTGTCGTGTAGCAGTAGACACCGTGAGGTGTGATAAACACCGTCTTCTCCTCGTCCTCATTTTTCATCCTGATCTGATTATAGCCCGAGTAGGCGTCTAAGAAGGAGAGGCACTGGTAACCTGCTGTGGAGTCCACAATCTGGATGATTCGTGGTAAGGGGAAGTTATCCTTGGGGCAGTGCTTGTTCAACGACGTGTAGTCGATAAACACGCGAAGGATGTCAGTATTTTTCTTCGGGACCAGCACCAGATTTGCTAGCCAGGTGGATATTTTTATCTGGCGGATGAACTTCGCAGCGAGTAATCTGTTCACTTCTTCTCCAAATGCGTTTTGCTTTGGCTCTGAAAACCGGCGGGTTGTCTGCTTGATAGGATTGGCGTCTTTGTAAAATTTGAGTGAGTGCTCGGCGAACTCCCTAGGTATCCCTGGCATATTTGAGGGCTGCCAGGCGAAAATTTCCCAGTACTCACAGAGGAGTTTGACGAGCGCGCCTTCCTAAGCTGGCGAGAGGGTGGTGGACACCATCGCCGTCTTCGTAGGCTCCGTTGGGTGCACTTGATGTTTTCGGGTGTCGTTGTTCGCGCTGAACTCGAGCTCTGGGGCGTTCTTTTTGGTGAGAGGCATCACGGAGTGATCCATGGTTTTTGCTATCTCTTCCAGCTCCTCCTGCATTCCGAAGGATTTGGCAATCTCGTTGAACTCGATGTCGCACTTATTGGATTTTTGGAAATCGCCGTCGATGGTGATGGTGCCATGTTCCCCAGGTAGCTTGAGCTTCAGGTAGGCGTAGTGTGGTGCTGCCATGAATCTGGCGAACGATGTTCGACCAAGAATAGTGTGGTACTGTGAGGGCCAGTCGACTACTTCAAAGTCAAGGAATTCTCGTCTATAATTGCTGCGGTTGCCGACCACCACCTCCAAGTTGATTGTTCCGAGTGGGCGGACTGCCTTCCCTGGTACTATCCCGTGAGAAGATGTTTCTGATTCCGCGAGTCCGTCCATGAACACTCGGGCAAGTTCGTAGTTGCCTATCTGCGCCTGGATGACGAGCGCGGCGTGTCCTGGTCGATAGACTCGGGGGGGGGATGGTCCTCCTTGGAGAAAGCCATCGGCTGATCGGCCATCTTCAGATACTCGGGTTTGGATGGTGGGGCTTGGACACCTCCTTGGTTTGCGGCGGGCGCCACTGGTAGTGCGGCTAACACCGTGTTTTGGTTTCCTGGTGGAGGTAGGGCTTGCGGCGGGTGGAATCCTTGGGTTCCTCCTCCCGGGAGCTGCGGGTAGCCCTGATTGACTGCCGCTCTGTTTTTCTTCGAGAAGGCCTCGTGCATGTCGAGGAACTTGCGGCAATCCTTGAGAAGGTGTGTTTCCTTGGTTTTGCCAGTGCGCTTATCTGTAAATAGATGTAGCATGCAGTAACCATCGAGGTCCTCCTCGGGGGTTTTATCCTCTAGCTTCGGCTTCCATTCGCGATTTCCGCGATGTCCGTTGTCGCAGTTTCTTGTGAATTCTGCTGCCACCAGTTCCTCCCGATCGTCGTGATCATAATACTTTCTCCCCTTCTTTCGACCATGGCGGTTGTCTTCAGGTGCTGGTGAAGATGCTTTCTCATTGCGCGTCGAGTCTTCTCCGTTGGCTCATCTGTCGGCTATAGCCATCAGTTCTCCAATGGTTTTGGGTGCGGCCCGTCCCAGTTCTTCTCTGAAGGCGGTTCGCCGAGCTCCTTTGGCAAAAGTTTCGACTGCAACTTCTTCCGATATATTTCCCGCCATATTCCTTAGTGTGGTCCATCGCTCGATGTATTCGCGAGTAGACTCGCCACTTTTGTGCTTGCAGGCTCGCAACTCCTCGATGGTCGCAGGCCTCTTGTATGTCGCCTGGAAGTTCTTGCGGAAATCGAAGGTTAGATCGTCCCATGATCCGTAGCACGCCTTTAGTCTTCCTTCGAGCCAGCTGCGCACAGCGCCTACAAGATGCAGGTTGAGGTACTGCATAGCTGTAGTTTTGTTCCTACGTTGGCATTTTACTGCCGTGAGGTAATCCGACAGCCAGGACTTGGGCTCCAGCGAACCGTCGTATTTTGGCACTTCCTTGGTAAGTTTAAACCTTTTGGGCATTGGCGCCTCGCGGATGTCGCGAATGAAGCATAGTGCACCGCAGGCCTCTTCGTCAGAGGAGGTTGATGGGGAGCGTGCGCGGTTTCTGGCTGCTCGGGCCATGTCGACTTTGTTTTGTGCGATGTGTGATCGTGCGTTGTATCCAGGTTGGTCGCGATCGACCTCCTTCCGCGGCTCCCTGCTGCGATGTCACGAGCGGCTACTGTGGTGCCGCGGGCTGCAATCTCGATCCCTCGGGCTGCCATCGCTGCTACTCGGGCTGTCGCCACGTCGTCGAGCTTCTTTTCCTCGAGCGCGCCGAGGTGACTTCTCTCTTCTAGGCGATGTACTCCCGCGTCCGTGGTGCGTTCCTCTATCTTTCCGAGGGGTTTTCTCGGCTTCCTTCTGAGTCGCGTTCCTGTGGTTTTGAGCTACGAGCCTTGCGGCTGCCATGCCCAACCCCTTCTGGACTTGCCTGTATTGCTCCGCGCGAGGGTCGTTCTCCCCTGGTTGGTTTGCATGCAGGTAAGTGGTTGCGGCTAGAACCGCGGCGGCGGGAGTTGTCGGGTGCACGTTGCCGTCATCGTCGACGCGCATGAGGGAGGTTTCAAGTGTCTTGCTGATCCCGCTCAGAGATTCGCCATCCATTGCTGCGGTCTTTGAGACGTGTCTTTTCCTTCGGGATGGTTCCCTACAGAATAGGTCTTGGAGAGTGTCGCACGACGCTGACTTGATTCATCTGCTAGTTTTTTGCGCTCGGCCAGATCCTTGTGAGCTTCTTTGATCAATGTTGTCGCTTTCACTAGATGGTAGTGGTATGCGATTAGATCCTCCTGAGGGGATCCTTCTTCAATCGGTTTGGCTGAGTGTACGGCCGCTTTCGCCTTGAGCCAGGCTGCTCGTGATACTTCGATGTGCTCGCGTTCCTTCACGCTTTCTTCCATCTCTTCAGGTGGGTCAGTTGATCCTGGCATGCAGACCTGAGCCAGATATGGCCCGTGAGTCCTAGGCGTAGATTGGAGAGCTTTCTCAACCCGAGAGGGTTCTTCTGCAGATATGGTGTGGAAGTTGCGAGTGTTGAGGCGGATGGATTCGCCGCTTTTTGCTAGGTCGTGACTCGCGTAGTTGGGTAGCGAGTCGACAGCTTCAGGCTTCGAGACCGACTCGGAGTCTGATCCTTCGAGATCGGTTTTCTCGGGGAAGTGCATGATCCCCGCTTTGTTGGCGTAGAATTGGAAGCTCCCGAACGTCAGGGTTACGCTTTTCTCCAGATCGCTGAACGCCGGGCGCGATTCCGGCAAGTAGGGCGCGACGATGACCGACCCGATTCGGATCAGATCGGTTGGAGTTGAAGTTCTGGGGCTCCAGCTGAATTTTGGCGATGATGAGGCCGAAGATGCCGTAGATCCAGCGCCCGCCGTTTCCACAGACGGCGCCAATTGTCGAATATGCATCTCAACAAGTCCCTCGGGTGAACCGATAGGGTTTTGAGTAGGAGAACGAGTCGGCGTTGGTGACAATCGTCGGCTAACAGGGGCACGATTTACCCAGGTCCGGGGCCCTTGTAGAGGTAAAACCCTTACTCCTGCTTCTGTCGATCTGTATTAGCACGGTAGATCGGTTACAGTGGGGGTGCTCAAGTCGAGAGTAAATCTCAATCTCAAGGCTTAGGTGGTGCGGTATTGCTTGGTCCCCCTCCCGGTGGTTCTCCTGGCCTTATATAGGCGTCCAGGTCTCAAACCGTCCCCGGGGGGTTTACAAACCCTAACCTAAAGTCAGTTACAAGTTTCCTTTCTTAGCCTGCACGACTTTGTGTGTGGGCCTTCTAGAACTTTCCACGGTATCTCCCTTGGAGCTTGGGTCTTGGGCCTCGGACCGTGTAGGCTCACCCGATAGGTCCAGGATCCATCCCTTCGTCAAGTGTCTCACCAAAATGGTGCTACAGGCACATGAAAATGGACTTTTTATTGGTCTTGCACAAGATTTGATTGACAAAGGGGCAACTGTTTTATAATATGCTGACGATACCATCAATTTCTTGTCTCGTGATCCTGAGAAAGTTGTGAAGATGAAGTTACTTCTCTACCTTTTTAAGGTTATGTCGGGTTTAAAGATTAATTTCCTTAAAAGTGAGGTGCTTATGGTAGGAGGTGACAATGAAATTTCTAGTTATTATGCTGAGATGTTTAATTGCCAAGTGGGGGGTTGCCTATGAAATATATAGGTATGTCGGTAACCTTTGCTAACTTGAAAATTTTGGATTGGGATTTCCTAGATAAGCAATTTATCAAAAAGCTGGATGCTTGGATTTGTGGCTCTATCTCCTCGGGACCAAGATTAACTCTCCGAAAAGCTTATCTTTATGGATTACCCTCTTATTACATGTCTATGTTTCTTTTGAGCAATACTATGATTGAAAAACTAGACAAGCATATGAGAAAAAAAATTGGCAAGACATCCACAAGAAGAAGAAATACTATATGGTGAAATAGAGAAGGATTTGTAGGTCTGTTTCCAAAGGTGGTATGGGAGTTAAAGATTTGAGAAAACAAAACATTATTCTCCTAACTAAATGGTGGTGGAAATTAGAAACTAAAGAGGATTTATGGCAGAAAATAGTAAGAGCAAATTATTTGAGAAATCAGACTGTGGTTTCAGTCAATGCGAGGTTTTATGACTCGCCAGCTTGGAAAAACATGTTGAAATTGAAAGATGTTTATATGGATGGGAGAAAAGTGGTGTTGCAAAAAGGGGACATTTTGAGATTTTGGCATGATCCCTAGTTGGATGATAAATCTCTTAAGATATGTACTCCTATGTTGTTTGAAATCTACCAATAAAAAGATATTTCTTTTGAAACATGTGTGAATAATTTTTTTGAATTAACCTTTTGAAGGAGACTGCTTCGTGACATTAAGGATCGATGGGAGAAAATTTAGGAAAAGGCTAGGGGGGTTGTTTTGTCTGACAAAAATGATCGAGTGTTGTGGAGGCACAATAAGAATTCTAAATTCTCGACTAAATCTGTCTACAGATTCCTGGAGATAACTGTGGCTGGCCTAACTATAAATGGTTATGGAAGACCAAAATGCCCCTAAAAATAAAAATAAAAGTTATGTGGCAGCTCCTGCAAGATGTTGTCCTAACCCGTGAAAATATGAGGAAAAAGGAAGTGGCCGAGAAATCCTGTGTGTTCTTTTTGTGGAAACATCAAAACTTGGAATCACTTGTTCTTCTCTTGTGTGACAACAAAGTGTGTGTGGGGAGCTGTGGGGGTTGTGCTACAGACTCAAACATGTCCCAATTCCTTTTGGCAGTGCCTGGTTTGGATGTATTCCTTTTGGCCAGGGGGAGAAGTTCTATGTTCTGGTTATTGCAGCTGTGTGTTGGGCCTTATGGACTACGAGAAACAAAGTTACTTTCGACAAATATGTGTTGCGGTCTCGTGTTACTATTATCTTCACAGCGTGCTCTTTCTTAACTTATTGGGCAGGGTCGTACTCGGAGGACGACAAGGAGGCGATTACTGAAGGGGCGTTTGATACGTCTCCAACGTAACTATAATTTCTGATGCTCCATGATGATATTCTGCCAATTGCTACATGTTTCTCCCTTCTTTATGCCATTTTTATCGATTTTCCGGACTAACCTATTGACAAGATGCCACAGAGCCAGTTCCCTGTTTTCTGCTGTTTTTAGTTTCAGAAAAGTTGTTTTGTAAATATTCTCGGAATTGGAAAATTCGAAGCCCGGAAGTCCTATTTCCCCCGGAAGCATTTAGAAGACCAAAGAGGAGTCGAAGAGGGGCACCAGGGGGCCCACACCATGGGGTGGCTCGCCCCTTGGCTGCGCCAGGGGGTGCTATGGGGCCCCCAGGGCTCCACCGCCTCTGCCCTTTCGCCTATTTATTCCCCCCGGATGGAAAACCCTAGATACTTGATCAAATATCCCCGAAAAGTTCCACAGCCGCCGTCGTCGTCAACCCTAGATCAGGGGGGTTATGAAGCTATGTCTCGGCACCCTGCCGGAGAAGAGATCATCACCGGAGGCCTCTTCATCACCATGGCTGCCTCCGGAGTGATGCGTGAGTAGTTCATCCTTGGAGTACGGGTCCATAGCAGTAGCCAGATGGTTGTCTTCTCCTCTTATGCCTCAATGTTTAGATATCGTGAGCTGCCTAACATGATCGAGATTGTTCTTATGTAACTCTATGTGCTGTGTTTGCTGGGATCCGATGAATATTGAACTTATGCCAAGTTGATTATAGTTTTTTATTGCATATGTTATTTGTGATCTTTCAGGCTTTCCGTTGCTAGTGGTGCTCTGGCCAAGTAGTTGCTAGTGACTCCAAGAGAGAGTATTTATGCTTGATAGTGGTGCTCAACCTAAGAAAGTAACTGATGCCTTGCAGGAACCTATGGAAGAAGAAACTACTGAATCTGGAAGCTCATTGGATGAAAAAGAGGAGGAGAGTGATGATCAAGAGGAGGAAGAATAGGGCTACCCATGTCTACCTCCCAATCATAGTAACTCTTTAACTCATACATTATTTGATGAAACTGATACTTTCTATACTTGTGACCTTGATACTACTATGAATGAAACTTGTGATAATGATATTGCTACAGTTATTTATGATAATAAATGCTACTTGGATAAATCTTGTGATAATGCTCTTGATGATGGTCTTATGTTACTTGATGTTATAAATTATAATGCTACTGAAAATAGGATTGCTATAATGTGTCCTATACCTTTTAAGAGTGACCAATCATTTTGTTTTGCTATAGCTAAAAGTGGGAAAGAAGAGGTCTTTACTTTTAATTTTGATCCCACTGTTTTTGAGCTTGATATGAATTGTGTGATTTTAGACCATGACAAACATGCTTTATGTGATAATTATGTTGTTGAGTTCGTTCATGATACTACTGAAAATTATTATGAGAGAGGAAAATATGGTTGTAGGAATTTTCATGTTACTAAAATACCTCTCTTTTTGTTGAAAGTTTTGAAGTTGCTGTTGTTCTACCTTTCCATGGTCTCTAGTTTGAGCTTCTTTGATTTATTTATTTATAAGATTCCTATGCATGGGAAGTGGGTTAGAATTAAATTTGTTTTATACTTGCTTCTTGATGTTCTCTTTTACTTAATTCATATTTTTTTATGTCAGCATCTTCTTCACTCGAAAATACTTGAGTTGCTTTCTATGCCTAGCTGAAAGGCGTCAAAGAAAAGCGCTACTGGGAGACAACCCGTTTTATTTCTCTGTTTCAACCTGTTTTCCTTTGTTTTATTTTGTTTCCTTTGCACCTGGGTGTTTTCTATCTCCTTAAAAACCCCGCTGTATCTTTTCTTTTGTGTTTTTATTGAGCCAAGTAAAGCCTCTAGTGGAAAGTTGAGGCCATATTTTGGGATCTCTGCGCAGGAAACAGATTTCTGCTGTCAACTATTTATTCCATATAAAATCATAGAAAATTCAAAATGACCTGAGTTTTTTTGTGTGTAATCCTGGGCTATATGCGAACTTTTCTTAGATGACCACGTTTTGATTTGAGCAACAGAAAAAATTCGAAAAAAATCATCTTTACCTGCTATCCTGTTTTGACAGATTTCTGCCAATAATTGCATTTGCATCTTAATCTCTTTCTTTTGGTGTTCTTTTGAGAAAAAGAGTTTTAAAAGAAGTTGTGACAGTATCTAATGTCTTTTTGAGTGTTAGTCTTATGTTGAAACTGAACCATGTGAATTTATCATTTCGATTGCACTAACGTTGCTAATGAAGATTGTGAGAAGTTTGGCGTGAAGGAAGTTTTCAAGGGTCGAGAGAAGAGGATGATATGATGTGATCAAGAAGAGTGAAAGCCTAAGCTTGGGGATGCCCCGGTGGTACATCCCAGAAAATTCCAAGAAGACTCAAGCTTCTAAGATTGGGGATGCCCAAGGCATCCCTGTCTTCATCAACAAATTATCACGTCACTTCTAGTGAAACTATATTTTTATTCGGTCACATCTTATGTGCTTTACTTGGAGCGTCTTTTGTTTTTTATTTAAGTTTATTTTTTATTTTTGAAATAAGCTTGGTTGGACCCCAGCATTCTTTTATTGGATAGTGACACACTCCGCTTTTTCATGGGAAATACTTTGTATTCTTAATCTTTGTCTGGCTGCTGCATTTATTTAGCTCATGTTTTGCATGCATCTCTTGTCAGAGCTGTTAGTTTTAGTAGTGTTATATGAGTACTCTCATTTTTTCTTGTTGTATCATGAATAGTATTTTTGTTAAAACATATCTTGTATGGTGCTTGTTGGGAGAAGAAACTGTTGTTTAAAGTAGAATTTTTAATGGTGCAAGTAGAAGCTTGTATAGACTGTGGCTAGAACTTTTTCGTATCATGCTAGATGTTATTTTAGTTTTAAAGCCTTGTGGTTGTTGAGTATCATGATTAGCCTCGAATATCTTAGAGTGTTTAAGGTGCCATTGAAAGATTCATGAGTTGTTCTTGTCATGTTGAAGCATAAATTTATGGTATTCTCCTTTGAATGTTTTATTTCGTTAACTTGGCGCATGCTCACACCATATTTATGACTATGAACCAGTCACTAATAGCCTCTATGATCATTTAGTTTTTGAACTTGTGATACCCCTTATGCCTTAATTAATGATGTTTATGTCGTTATGCATGATTATGGCTCTTATTCTCTCTTGATTTGTCGCTCCCAGTCTTTTGCTAGCCTCCACCTGTACTGAGTATGAGCTCTACTCGTGCACCCAACTCCCTAAAACCAAGTTTTCCCATTGTGTCCACCATACCTACCTACATGTGGTATTTAACTGCCACTCCAAGTAAATTGCTCGTGTGTTACCTTTAAAACTTTCAAAATTACTCCTGCTTTATGTTCCTTATTATGCTCATGAAGACGTAAATAGAGAATCTTTATCTCACTTGTTGATTGGATTTCACACCCTGGACTAGTGGCTTCATCCGCTTATCCAAATGATAGAAGAGCTGGCAGCGGGGTGCCTAGACCCAAATTAATACACACAAAATATCTTCACTATTTTTTCCCCTGATTTATCAGTCAAAGCATAATTGTGTAAACCAAAGAGAACAAGGGATGACCTTCTACCCAGATGCGTCCTTCATATGGGAGCCGCTCTTGTGAATCCAGTTGGCTTGTGACGTACTATATTTTCTTTTTACCATTCGTTGACATTAGCATACATCTCCCAAAATATAGACACTCCTCCATGGTATGTGATTGTTGGTAGGCACACGAGGATTCGGTTAGCCATGGTTTGTGAAAGATGGATGTGGGGAGTGTCAAACTTTTAATACCTCTGTTTAATAAAATAAAAATCTCTAGCACATGAGTGATCCCTGCTTCCCTCTTTGAAGGGCCTTTGTTTTACTTTTATGTTGAGTCTCCATCTTCTAACTTTATGCACAGTTGAGAGAGCATTTTTGCCATTCCGAGTTTTATGTGCATTTTTCGCAGAAACATTATTAATTGATTCATGATGTGTTATTGCTTGTTCTTAAATTATTTGCTCTAGTCTTCCTCATGAACTTTGAAGGCGTCCTGGCATTTATGTTTTGCCCCACTCTTAAGGACTAGCGAAATATCACTTTGCCATGATTTCTCTATTCCTAAAACAAACATATATCTTTCTTTGCATGTTTATTCATGAACTTATATTTGAAATACTTTGCTATGCTTTATTATTAAAGTTATATTTATCATGTTTGTGTTAAAAGTTCTATGATCCCAGCTTACATATGATTTTACATTTTTATGATCAAGTTTATGATAGTAGCATGACACCTCAGAAATTATTGTTTTATCGTTTATCTACTCGAGGACGAGTAGGAACTAAGCTTGGCGATGCTTGATACGTCTCCAACGTATCTATAATTTCTGACGCTCCATGATGATATTATCCCAATTGCTACATGTTTTCTCCCTTCTTTATGTCATTTTTATCGATTTTCTGGACTAACCTATTGACAAGATGCCACAGAGCCAGTTCCCTGTTTTCTGCTGTTTTTAGTTTCAGAAAAGTTGTTCCAGAAATATTCTCGGAATTGGAAAATTCAAAGCCCATAAGTCCTATTTTCCCCGGAATCATCCAGAAGACCTAAGAGGAGTCGAAGAGGGGCACCAGGGGGGCACACCATGGGGTGGCGCCCCCCTTGGCCGCGCCAGGGGGTGGTGTGATGCCCCCAGGGCTCCACCGGCTCTGCCCTTTCGCCTATTTATTCCCCCCCGGATGCAGAACCCTAGATACCTAATCAAATATCCCCGAAAATTTCAAAAGCCGCCGTCATCATCAACCCTAGATCAGGGAGGTTCTGAAGGTGTCTCCCGGCACCCTGCCGGAGAGGAGATCATCACCGGAGGCCTCTTGATCACCATGCCTGCCTCCAGAGTGATGCGTGAGTAGTTCGTCTTTGGACTACGGGTCCATAGCAGTAGCTAGATTTTTTTTGATAAAGGGCTTTTATTACTTAAAAGATTTAAGCATTACACCCGGCCTCTGCATCGTAAAATGCACACAGCCGAAATCCAAATAACTGAAAAGGGAAAAAAAAGACAAGTCTAAACAAATCCTATAGACGTAAGAACTAGCTAGATGGTTGTCTTCTCCTCATATGCCTCAATGTTTAGATCTCGTGAGCTGCCAAACATGATTGAGATTGTTCTTATGTAACTCTATGTGTTTTGTTTGCTGGGATCCAATGGATATTGAACTTATGCCCAGTTGACTATAGTCTTTTATTGCATATGTTATTTGTGATCTTGCATGCTTTCCGTTTCTAGTGGTGCTCTGTCCAAGTAGTTGCTAGTGACTCCAAGAGGGAGTATTTATGATTGATAGTGGGTTCATGCCTCCTTTTCTCCTATGCTCGAGTGACAGAAACGTGACGGGGGAGGATGTGTTGTTGCCACTAGGGAGAAAACAGCGGTGTGAGTGCCCGCGTGTACAATCATTGCTTACATTACACACATTGCTTAATGCGATTATTTTTTGCTTGCAACTTAATACCAAAGGGGGTTCGGATGATAACATAAGGGTGGATTATTAGTCATAGATGCAATTGGATTACGGTCTATGTATATTGTTGTAATGCCCGCACTAAATATCATAGTAGTCTTCATGTCATGAATGTGCACTACGGTGCAACCTCTATTTGTCAATTTCCTAGCTGTAATTTGTTCACCTAGCATGCTATCTTTTATGGAGAGACACCACTAGTGAACCTATGAACCCCGGTCCATTTTCCTACACTATTAAACAAACCTGTATGATTTCCTGCTTTTCTTTACTTACTGCAAGCATACATTATTTTCCACACTATACGTCTAATCTTTGTTTTCAGCAACACCGGTAAGATTGACAACCTCACTGTACCGTTGGGACAAAGTATTTTGGTTGTGTTGTGTGCAGGTTCCACGTTGTTGCTGACACCGGTGAGGCGCCATCGCCACAGTCAATGGCATCAACCTTCCGAAGATCCTCTTTCTCCTGCTGGATTGATAACCTTGGTTCTTAACTAAGGGGAAATTCCTACCGCTGTGCTCATCACACCCTCCTCTTGGGGTTCCCAACACGCTTTGCTAGCATCATCGTTGCAGCTCAAGAAGATGGCTATTGCTACTTATTATGGCAACCGTTGGAAAGCCCAAAAGGAGGGTGTTATGAGCAAGTGGCAAGAAATTTCCCTTAGTTAATAACCAAGGTTATCAATCCAGTAGGAGGAAGAGGATCTCAGGAAGGTTGATGCCACTGACGGTGGTGCTGGTGCTTCATCGGTGTCAGCAACAACGTGGAACCTGCACACAACACAACCAAAATACTTTGTCCCAACGGTACAATGAGGTTGTCAATCTCACCATTCTTGCTGAAAACAAAGATTAGACGTAGAGTGTGGAAAATGATGTATGCTTGCAGTAAGTAAAGAAAGCAGGAAATAGTTGTGGTTTGTTTAACAGTGTGGAAAAATGGACCGGGGTTCATAGGTTCACTAGTGGTGTCTCTCCATAAAAGATAGCATGCTGGGTGAACAAATTACAGCTGGGCAATTGACAAATGGACATTGCACCGTAGTGCACAATATAACATGAAGATTACTATGATATTTAGTGCGGGCATTACAACAATATACATAGACCGACATCCATCTGCATCTATGAATCCACCCTCAGGTTATCATACGAACCCCCTTAGGTATTAAATTGCAAGCAACAAATAACTGCATTAAACAAAGTGTGTAATGTAAGCAATGATTGTAACATCCCTGATTTTTGGAAAGTGCAAAAATCACAAAAATTTAAAACGTTTTGTTTTCATGTTATGAAGCCACCCAAAAACCAAATGATATGCAAGAAACAAAACAAAACAATACATGTTTCCAATGTATGTGGAAATGAAAGTCCAATATGTCTCTATTCCATAAACCCTAAAACCCTCTCAAAATGAATTTTCATTAGATAAAGAAACCCATTTTACCTTTAGCAAACTTTATTACATAAAATATTTTCAATTCAAATGTTAATTTTAAAATAGTTTATGGCAACAACAATCAAAGATTTATAACCCTTAATAAAGTTCTAAGCCTCAAATTTTTTTGATGAGAATAAAATATTTTAATAATAACTTTTAATTGTTATTCCAAGTTATAAACATAAAGGAGTAAATATAAAATGCTTTAGTTTGTAAATAACATAAAATAAATCTTAGAAAACAACATTATGACTTGTGGTATTTTTCCAAATTTTATTAAGGCACTTTTGTATTTATTTAATTTTCTATTTAGAAAAATGGCATTAAGTTACTATTAGTAAATTACTGAAATGTTGAATTTATAAAATATGAAAGTGAGGTAAAATGACTTTCAAAAATAGTATTTGACAAGTTTATTGTCTCTGAAATTTTATTTAATCAAAACCTCATTTTTTTAATATACATTAAGTACTATTAGTAATTAATTATATTTTCAAAAATATAAAAAATGAAATGTGTACAAATGTTTATAACAATGTTCTAAACAGAAAGATATTATTTTTTACAAATTTATAAAATTTTATTTGAGGTCAATTGGATTATTAAAATTAAAGATATTAAAAACATGAAAAAAAAAGGTGATGACGTCATCGTCATCAAGATCCTGCCATTTCTCTGCCTGGCCGAAACGGAAGAAATAAATTTGATTGATGTTGTGTGTTTCTTTGCCCCGTTAATCACCCTGATTCCATGCCCTTAAAGCCCAGCTCCCCCTCCCTCGTGCCCCTCTCTTTCCCTTTCCGTTTGCCCCTGAGGACGGCCACAATCGCTCATCGCAGCTCAACGAATCCGCCACCGTCGATCCTCGATTCCGGGAACAGAAGAACAAGGCGCCGCCCCTTTCTGATCTCCTTTCTCCGCCTCCACCGTGCGCACCTCCTCATCGCTTTGGTCATTTGTTTGCGCAGAGAATTGAGCACGCCATCCATCCCGAGGCGCACCGGCGTCGACGCCGCCTCCGTTCGCACGGCGCCACCTCACCGGGAAGCTCGCGTCGTTGATGTCTCCACCATTTGCATCGCCGCCTCGCTCTGCTCCTCGTCGTGCATTTCCCCATGTCAGAGGACCACCGGAGCCCGTCGTCGTCAAGTCCGGCGGCGCCGGCCCCTCCATTTCCGGCGACCTAACCTCCACGGTAAGCCCCTCTTTTTTTTGTTTCTTAGATCGTGATCCTACGGCCACGATTAGTTAACCAAAAAGGTATCGGCCAATAGGGAAGCGCCAACTCAGCACACGCGTTAAGTAAACAATTTGTCGCTCGGTGCAGCGTGAAACCAACCTAGGCCCAGTCCCTGTCCGTCGCCCTGCGCGGCAAATAGTAGATATGAACCAAGCCCACCTCTGGATTTTATTCTGGAATAAAATTTAAATGGAAATTTTGCAGTTTAGTCCTTGCAACTTGCAATCATCATATCTTTTTAACCACTTAGCCAAATTTAGCAAACTTGGAATTTTTGAAATCCCCAGAATGTGTAGAATCTTTTAGCACTATTCAAATTCAAATTTGACAAACTTAAATTGGTTCAAACTTAAATATGCGTGTTTGATGAAATTTTGCATAATTCAAATTCTACAAATCCAAAAAAATGCAAATAAAATATATTTGGAAACCTTAGGATGTGTAGTTTCATATACTCTCTTCAAAAATAATTTTTGAACAAGTTAAAATGGAATTTAGAATTAAGTGGTATAATTGAGTATTTTTTGACATAGATTTAATTCTATAAATTTTTCCAATATATTTCTTTTTGCAATATTGTTCCAATTGGTAACCTTGAACCAGAAAAAACCTTGCCTAACCATTTTGGACACCCTTGGACCATGACCATGTGTTTTGACCAAAAATCCATCATAGTGAACCGCTAGTTGATCATGCTTAGATTTTGCTTCTATTCTTTCTACCATTGTTTGGTGTGGCCATTTTGAATCCAAGACCAAGTCCCTAGTATGTAAACCATATAAGAGACCAAGTAGTGAACCTCAATCACTAGTACCGTAGTTTTCTATCTACTTCTCCACTCCCCTATTCTTGCTTCAAGAATTCATCAAGTTAGCAAGTGGAAAACAAGACTCAAGCAATAGAAGGCACTTCATTTTCAACTTGGTGGCAAAATGAAGAGCTACAAAGAAGATCATTGAATAATTTGAAGTAAGGGAATTGGACTTCACAACAACTAGAAGCAATTCAAAGAAGTGCAAGTGTGAAGAAATTCAGAAGAAAACAGCTCCCTCTCTCTTTCTATCTTTCTTCCTATTTTCTTTCTTCTTCTATTTGACTTAGTGGTTTTGTGCCCATCCCATATCTAAACAAATTAGTGAAGTGAAAGACATGAAGAATCTATCAAGACCAAGAGAAGAATCCATCCAAGGAACAAGACTACAATAGAAGCATGAAGATGATCTTCAAGAATACAACCATGTGAAGACTTGGAGCAATCCACACAGTTGAAGAATAACAAGTTGTTTTCTTCCAACCATTGACCCAAATGGAAAATCCCAAAGACTTTAACTGGTTATCTCCATTGTTATGGTTAGTTGAACCTAGACCTACCCTAAACCAAAATGGAAGCACTAACTTAGATCACTCAAATGTTTTGATGAAAACAACTAAGTGTTACACTTTGTTATGTGTTACTTTAGTTGAAATAGTGAGATCACCTTGGTGAACTCTGGGAACTTCCTCGACAAGTATGATTATAATAAAGTTTGATCACTAGAAACTCAACCTAGTCCATCCCAAGTAAAACCTTTGAAATCCCTTAACAACGTATTGAACCATTAGAGAATGAATCTTTTCAAAATAAAACCTTGACCTTGTCCTAGCCAACTTGGTTAAACCCCTTTTGATATGCTAGTTGCTTTGTATGTTTTCTTCAGTTATGTGTTTGATTACTAGAATGCTTGTTTGTTTTCTTATTCTGTTTCAATGTATATATTATACGGAGAGCAATGATCCTTTGTGAAGAGAGTGTGATTTCTTCACCAACTTCAACAAGGCAAGTAACACACCATCAACTACCCATTATTTTCTATATGAATTAGTTGATTTTTGAGTAGTATGCATGATAGGAAATTTTACTAAGTTATGTTATGTTATGCTATTATCATAGTAGTGTGTATCCATCTATTTTACCCTTGTTATTTTGATAGCCTTGGAACTTAGTAGATGCTATGCAATGTTACAAATTGTTTTACTAGAGGTTGAGGAAAAATTATAAGTATAACTAATAAATAAACCACCTGGGTGGAAGTGGTAAGACTGGTTTATGTTGAGTGTTTCCCCAGGGCCCTTGTCTAAGGGTTATTCCACTTGAGGTTGTCACTTGAGGATGGCCACCCAGGAACAAAGAGATTACTATGTCCTTCTAAGTTTAGTAGCTTCCCGTGCAGCCTTTAGTCGTATGGGATTTGTCTTGATCAACTAATTTGAATGAACTCACTAGGCTTACAAGCAGATGTAGCATAATTATAGGTGGAACGGGTAAGCCAAACGATGGTGTAATTTCTTATGAAAGATCTCGTCTCAATCTTCTCCTTTCCTTAATACACTCACGGTGTATACGATGTTTGGGCTGATTTGAGTCTGAAGGTGAAAGTGCACAAACTCTGCAGAGTCAACAAACTAAGATCTTAGCCGTGTCCCCGGTTATGGACAACTATGAGCAGCTGGACAAGGATTGACAGAAGAATCTCATCACCAATTTCAATAAGTAAAATTTTGACCAAGTGAACAGTATTGTGGTGCTTGGATCTTAATACAATGTTGCCACCCTTTGAAAAGAAAGAGTTGTTTTACAAGAGATAGGACAAAACTGGCTTTATGCAAACTTAGCCAAAACTCCACTCACACAAATAAGCAGGTAGTATTGGTCTTGCCATTTATGTCCACCATAGTGTTACTTGCCAATACATTAAATTGTATTGACTCCCTTGTGGCTGCATATTCCATCCTGCAGATATTTTTGAAGACGAGTGAGGATTTCGTTTTAGGATCTCGAGACTATCCCCAACATGTTTTGCATGTGGCACATGAAGAAGATGGGCTCAATGTTGTACTATGTTTTCCGATGTATTTGTTTGTTTTCTGCTAGTCTTCTAAGACTATGCAAGCTGTAATCCTATTTTGTAAAGACTAGATCATGCGGTGTAATAAAATTTGATGCATTTGCATGATATTTCATTTTGTAATGTTGGTGCTAGCAATTGATCTAGGGACTAGCACAGTAACACAGGTATTCCATCTTTATTAAAAGTTGGGATGCTACAAAATGGTATCAGAGCATTGTGTTGCCTATAGAATTTGAGACCCTAAGTTTGGAAAAGACCCTATGATTGAAATTTTTCTATGTTCAAACTTTTAGAGACAAAACAATCATCTTAATCTTTCTCATATCATCTGATCTATTATTCACCTTCAAAATCTTCTAATAGATGAACTACCCCTTGTTTTCCATCAAGACATGTTTGTTGATGACCATACCATGAAGTGAAAGAAGTATTTTCACCACATGAAGACCTACACTCAAGACAATTGAAGAAAAACATAGACTTCACAACATTCAAGAACACCTCAAGGCATTGAGACAAGAATCTGAAGAGAACTCAAGAAGATATAGATAAGACCACCAATATAGTTACTTTGTTAGAACAACGTTAACACGATTAGTGTATTGATCATACTTTCGAGTGTGGTATGACAATACTAGTTGTTTTCTAAAACCTTGTTGTTTGGTGTGATGAATGTGTTGCTATATGTTTGTTAGATGTTTGTAAGATGAGTTTTCTTGATCTACTGTGTTGGGGAGGATTTTTCCTTAGCTACCTTTCTAATCTATACTCATACATTCTAAGCCAAACAAAATCCCATACCTAGTTACCATCCATAGAGAGCTAGCATATGAAGTGCAACAACAAACCTTTCACCCAAGAATGTCATGACTAGTTCTCTATAGAGGCACAAGCCATACAATTGAGGAATGTCACTGATCTCAAGATCCTTTTGTGTGAAGGAACCATCACATCCATGATCAATGCCAACTACATCATAAGGAGCATCAAGCCAATCAACAAGTGAAGAAAGACAAGTGAACCCCAAGTTGCATGAGATATGAAGATTTAAGAGCCAACTACACCAAGAGAAGAAATAACAAAGAAACACAACTACCCAGTTTGTGTTACATAAGAGTTTTACGCAACCCACTAGTTGAGAAATGATAGTTAGCTCAAGTTTGTCTTACAGATTGCAAACTTTATGTTAGACACGTGAGGTGACCTAGTGTTATTAAACAAGATTTATTAATCCAAGTACAAGGTAATGATTGAGTGCAACATGGATTGGCCCCCATGGTGACTACTCACATTATTTACTTTTGCTACGAGGAATGTTAAATCTGAGTGACATACCTATTAGAGAGACGACGATGTTAAACCTGAACCATAGAATGGTAGAATACAATAATGACCCTATGTTAGTGTTACTGAAAACGTACTATTTTTGGTGAGGATCAAGCCAACCTTTGAGCTATCAAGCAATGGAAGATTTTGCCTACCATGAGAATTTCTTTAGAAATAGCATGGTGTTTACCTTCAAGGATAACAACAACAAGATGGAAGATCGCCAAGGATATCAAAAGACCAAGTTGAGAGTGACCCAAGGACTTTTGATTGACCCAAAGAGTGACCCCTCAGTGTCAAAGGTAGTTCAACAGAATTCTGTTGGTTTGTAACTCTACCATGAGGGAAAATTCTACTCAAACCATCTTAAGTAAAACCACACTCCAAGCCATGAGAATGGACACATCCAATTGGAAGGGAATCTTAACCCATGGAATCCTAAAGGTTGTATACTTGGATTCAATACCCTAATACCAACAAGGAGTTGATATTTTCCATACAAGAATATTATGGACGATGAAGTATGATTCCAGCTGAAGATATAGTCAAAACCAGCATCCAATTAGACAAGAGTTTAGACTACCCACAAAAGTTTCTTTTAAGGGTGGTAGCCCACCCAGTTGTCCTGGAACCCAGTTACCCAAACCTAATCTTTATTTCTAACCTTTCCAAATCTCGGGACAAGATTTCTTTTAAGGGTGGTAGTGTGTAACATCCCTAATTTTTGGAAAGTGCAAAAATCACAAAAATTTAAAAAAAATTGTTTTCATGTTATGAAGTCACCCAAAAACCAAATGATATCAATACATGTTTCCAATGTATGTGGAAATCAAAGTCCAATATGTCTCTATTCCATAAACCCTAAAATTCTCTCAAAATGAATTTTCATTAGATAAAGAAAACCATTTTATCTTTAGCAAACTTTATTACATAAAATGTTTTCAATTCAAATATTAATTTTAAAGTAGTTTTTGGCAACAACAATCAAAGATTTATAACCCTTAATAAAGTTCTAAGCCTCAAAAATATTTGATGAGAATAAAATATTTTAATAATAACTTTTAATTGTTATTCCAAGTAATAAACATAAAGAAGTAAATATAAAATGCTTTACTTTGTAAATAACATAAAATAAGACTTAGAAAACAATATTATGACCTGTGGTATTTTTCCAAATTTTATTAAGCCACTTTTGTATTTATTTAATTTTCTATTTAAAAAAATGGCATTAAGTTACTATTAGTAAATCACTGAAATGTTAAATTTAAAGAATATGAAAGTGAGGTAAAATGACTTTCAAAAATACTATTTGACATGTTTATTGTCTCTGAAATTTTATTTAATCAAAACCTCATTTTTTTAATCTACATTAAGTACTATTAGTAATTAATTATATTTTCAAAAATATAAAAAATGAAATGTGTTCAAATGTTTATAACAATGTTCTAAACAGAAAGATATTATTTTTTACAAATTTTTAGAAATTTATTTGAGGTTAATTGGATTATTAAAACTAATGATATTAAAAACAGGGAAAAGAAGAAAAAGAAAAAGGGTGAAGACGTCATCGTCATCAAGCTCCTGCCGTTTCTCTTCCTGGCCGAAACAGAAGAAATCAATTCGATTGATTTCGTGTGTTTCTTTGCCCCGTTAATCACCCCGAGTCCATGCCCTTAAAGCCCAGCTCCCCCTCCCTCGTTCCCCATCTCTTTCCCTTTCCGTTTGCCCCCGAGGATGGCCACAATTGCTCATCGGAGCTCAATGAATCCGCCACTGTCGATCCTTGATTCCGGGAACAGAAGAACTCAGTGCTGCCCCTTTTTGCTCTCCTTTCTTCGCCTCCGCCGTGCGCACCTCCTCATGGCTTTGGTCATTTTTTTTTGCGCAGAGAATTGAGCACGCCATCCATCCCGAGGCACACCAGCGTCGACGTCGCCTCCGTTCGCACCACGCCACCTCTCCGGGAAGCTCGCGTCATTGTCGTCTCCACCATCTGAATCGCCGCCTCTCTCCGCTCCTCGTTGTGCATTTCCCCATGTCAAAGGACCACCGGAGCCCGTCATCGTCAAGTCCGGCGTCGCAGCACCGCCGGTCCCTCCATTTCCGGCGACCTAACCCCACGGTAAGCCCCTCTTTTTTTTGTTCGTTAGATCGTGATCCTACGACCACGATTAGAACCTTTAACCGAAAAGGTATCGTCCAATAGGGAAGCGCCAACTCAGCACGCGCGTTAAGTAAACAATTTGTCGCTCGGTGCAGCGTGAAACCAGCCTAGGCACAGTCCCTGTACGTCGCCCTGCGCGGAAAATAGCAGATCTGAACCCAGCCGACCTCTGGATTTTACTCCGGAATAAACTTTAAATGGCAATTTTGCAGTTTAGTCCCTGCAACTTGCAATCATCATATCTTTTTAACCACTTAGCCAAATTTAGCAAACTTGGACTTTTTGAAATCCCCAGAACGTTTAGAATATTTTAGCACTATTCAAATTCAATTTTGAAAAACTTAAATTGGTTCAAATTTAAATATGCTTGTTTGATGAATTTTGGCATAATTCAAATTCTACAAATCCAAAAATTGCAAATAAAATATATTTCGAAACCTTAGGATGTGTACTTTCATATAATATGTTTCAAAATATTTTTTGAACAATTAAAATGGAATTTCGAATTAATTGGTATAATTGAGTATTTTTGACATAGATTTAATTCTATAAATTTTTCCAATATAGTTCCTTTTGCAATATTGTTCCAAATGGTAACCTTGAACCAGAAACAACCTTGCCTAACCATTTTGGACAACCTTGGACCATTACCATGTGTTTTGATCAAAAATCCATCATAGTGAACCACTAGTTGATCATGCTTAGATTTTGCTTCTATTTTTTTGACACCATTACTGTGGGAGAATCCCCCATAGCCCCCCCATTTATTAATAAAATAAAAGGTTATTTACAAAGAATACACTATATACAAAGGGATTAGGGGAGTGAATTAATCCATGATGTCAAAAAAACAGAGTTTTCACTCTTCACCCTGTACTTAAGCAGAGTGATTTCCTGTATAAACAAGGCCTTCCATCCTCTAAAAGTTGGCTTGATGTTCTTGAAAATCCATCCATTTCTTTGCTTCCAGATGCACCAGCAGGCCAGGATCACAATCTCCACAAAACAGGGACCAGCAAAATGTTTCCTGGCAGACATGATAGTATATGAGGAGGAGCCAGGGTACCAAGGGATTTGTAGATAGTTCCAAATCCTTGTACTGAATGTACAATTGAAGAATAAATGCCTCCAGTCTTCATAAACATGGCCAGGACATAGGATGCAATCATAAGAATCATTAATGATCCAGTGTCTTCTAAGCAACATATCTTTTGTGTTAATTATATCATGCAACAATAGCCAAGCAAAGAATCTGTGCTTAGATTGGCACTTGCTCTTCCATAATCCATAAGAAAGTGAATCATCAGGGACTCCATTAAACTGGTTTTTATAAAAAGAGCTAGGATGTAATCTGCCAGTTGAGTGTGGACTCTTCCATTGGTCTTTAATATTGAGTTGTAATATAAAATTACCAATCATGCCTTTCAACAACCTTAGTTCTTCATTTGCTTGGATTGACAAAGGCAGAGCAAAATTCTGAATGCAATCTGTAGAAAGCAAGAAATCATTAACTGACTGAAGCTTATCTTTGGCAAACGAGTAAAGCCTTGGAAAGGTTATCTTAAGTAGCTGTGGCTGCCAATTGTCCTCCCAAAACAATGCAGTGAAACCATTTCCTACACAGCAGGTAGTGTAATTTCTGAAATCCTCAGATAATGCCAGGATATTTCTCCACCAAAAAGAACCAGAATCTACCACAGCATGGGGAACAACCTTATGATAGTAAGCATCAGTAATAAGCTGCACCCAAGGCAAGTCCTCCTGATTATAGAATTTGTCCAGATGTTTAAGAAGAAGAGCAGAGTTTTGTATTTTCAAGTTTATAATCCCCAATCCTCCCTTCTTTTTGGGTTTACACACCATATGCCAAGCTGCAAGGGAATTAGCTTTTTATTTTCCTCTCTTACTCCACAAGCAGTGCCTTCTTGCTCTGTCAATTACTTCAATAACACCAGCAGGAATAACTAAAGAGAGCATATAGTAAGTTGGCAATGAAGATAGAACAGAATTCACCAACACCAGCCTATCACCATAGGACAGAAAAGAGGAAGTGGCAGAAAGCCTCCTTTCAACTCTATCAATTAGAGGAGTGAAATCCTTTATAGTGGGTCTAGTTGTACCCATAGGCAATCCAAGATAGGTGAAAGGCATAGACCCAATTTTACACTGAAAGAAATCAGCCAGAGCACTAGCTTCATCAGAATCTAAATTGATAGGAATCATAGATGATTTGTGAAAGTTGATTTTCAATCCTGTAAATGCAGCATATGTATTTAGTATGTCCTTGAAGAACTCCAAGTCTTTTTTACAGGCTGGAAGCACCACTATTGTATCATCAGCATACTGGATTATAGGGAATTCTTTTCTGACTGGGATAGGAGAGGAAAGCAAACCATCAGAGTATGCCTTATTGACTAAGCTTTGCAATAAATCTGCTCCTTCAACAAATAAAAGTGGAGACAAAGGATCTCCCTGCCTAACTCCTCTTTTGCAGTGGATTTTTTTCCCAGGTATCCCATTAAGGAGAACAAAAGAGAATCCAGAAGCTAAGATTTCTCTGACCCAATTGATAAACAATTATGGAAAACCTTTAAATCTCAAGACTTGTATAATGGCTTCATGATCCAGAGTATCAAAGGCTTTTTCAAAATCTATCTTAAGAACCACTATTTTCTTTTTTGACTGCTGGCATTGGAACATAAACTCAAAAGACCAAGCAAGGCAGTCTTGGATTGTTCTACCCTTGATAAAACCATATTGGTTATCATGAATTGTATCACATATAACATTTTGCAGCCTATTAGCAATAAGCTTGGTGACAAATTTTAGACAGGTATTAGTCAAAGAAATTGGTCTGAAATCATTGACAGTTTCAGGGGAGTTGGATTTTGGGATGAGAGTGATATAGGAATCATTTATACTCTGTAATGATAAATTTCCTGAATGAAAGTCATGGCATAGCTGAGTGAAGTCATCTTTTATCACCTCCCAACATTTCTTCACAAAAAGCCCATTGAAACCATCAGGTCCAGGGGCTCTATCAGTCTTAAGAGATTTCATTACTGATGTAATCTCCTCTGTTGTGAAGGGCTCAACCAGACATTGCAAATTAGCAGTTGATTGAAGAACAGTGGATAGATCTAATAGCTGGGAAGTGACAGAGGAAACCCCCATTCTATTTTTGAAACAATTCCAAAAAGCAGCTGCCTTGTGATGATGGTCTATCAAAGAGACCCCTTCCTCATTTTTAATTTCAGCAATAGTATTAAATCTATACCTTTCAGTAGCTTTAGCATGGAAAAATTTAGTATTTTCACCACCAAGCTGTACCCATATGATAGTGCATCTATTCTTCCAATAGGCAGACTGAGAGACTAGCAACTTATGCAAATGAGTTTTAACAATATTCCTGAAATTAAATTCAGGTCTACTCAGGTTCCTTTCCTCCTCCAGGGTATCCAAGATTAAAATAATCTGATTGCATTTGGCAATTAAAATCTTCAGATTGGAAAGGGTTCTACCCCACCTCTTGAGCTCATGTCTGATGTTTTTAAGTTTAGCAGTAATAGTGGCAGCCATGTTATTCTTCCTAACATGCCATTTCCAAACTCTATCAATAAGGTCCATAAATCCAGGCTGATGGATCCAATGATTTTCAAATCTGAAGATCTGTGCTTTAGGAATGTTTGTGGAGATTGAGATGACACATGGAACATGGTCAGAGGTTGACTTAGCAAGAGGTCTTACCAAAGTGTTTGGATAATTCAAAGTCCACCAAGTGCTAGTAAAAAACCAATCAAGTTGCTCAAGCAGAGGTTGATCTTGCATATTAGACCAAGTAAAGGATCTACCTTTTAAAGGTAATTCAATTAGCCCAAGATGACTAATGATTTCATTAAATATGAAAATATCATTCATATCTGCTCCAGGTTTATTCCTGTTGTCCACTGATCTGATAAAATTGAAATCACCCACAAGTAACCAATTTTCATATGTAGGAATTATTAGATCAAAAAGCCATTGAACAAAATTGTCTCTGTCTAGTCCACTGCAGGGACCATAGACAGTAACCAGGGTCCAAGAAGAGAGATTGTGCTTTGATGTAAAGTTAATTTTAATGGCAGACTTGAAACAATCAATCAATTCTCCATCAAAAATAGCACTATTCCATAAAACAATAATACCTCCAGAAGCTCCCACAGAAGGAGAGAAAACAAATTTATCAAATCTCTTTGGACAAAAAGATCTAATGAAACTGTGATCAAAACTTTCACATTTTGTTTCTTGCAGACAGATAATGGCACATTGGCTCTCCTCGATTTTGTTATAAACCAGAATTCTTTTATTTTTATCATTTAGTCCCCTGACATTCCAATCCAGCACTCTCCAGTCCAAAAATAAGTGTGGTGGATTATCCATTGAGAAGAATGAAAGAGAGAGCAAAATAGCTAGACCAGCCAGCTACCATAGGGACACCAGGCACCATTGACAAAACATAATAATAGATAACTGCTAAATCCACAGAGAAGCACATAGGAATTATATCCATTACATAATAAAGGGCCCATGAGATAACCAGTGAGTACATAACAAACCAAGAACAAAAGACATTACAGAAAAGTCTTTCTAACATTTTTTACTTTTCCTTGTCTTTTGGAGAATCAGGGACAGCATCAAGCTTGCCCTCAGTGAGATCTTCCTCTGCAATCTCAAGAGCTCTCCCCACCTGCTGGAGGATCACAATTGGTGTGTGTGGAGTGACAGAGGCATTGTCATCTGCAGGTCTAGTAGACCTTGGCTTTTTCCTAGGCTGTGGGTTATCCTGCATGGCCACCAGTTTGAACCCATTATTCAAAGCAGCCAGTCTGGTACTTCTCCTGACTGAAGATTCCACAGAAGGTGTACCCATTTTGCACTTCCTTCTTTTCCTTGTGAGGATATTAGAGGCAGGTGAAGGGAAGGAGTCAATTTCCTCAATAGTAGCAGTGGGCAAAGTGCCAGAGGAACTAGTGGGGCCCTCAAAGCACAGACTTCTAGCTGCTCTCTGTGCCTTAAAAAAATCTTCTCTTGGCAGTAAACTGAAAAGTGGTTCCTTTAAAAGGAACTGAAGCAGCTGAAATCATAGAGAATGGGCTTGGAGAAAGTCCACTAGGCCTTGCAGAAGACAGGCATAAAAAAGGTACCAATTTGGTTAACAGTTTATCCCACTGCATGGAAGGGGGCAGGACAGGACCATACATGTGGGCATTTGTCTGAACCCAGGGCCAAGCAAAGAGACCAGGGGCAGGTGGTGCAGCATTGACATTGTGAACCTGCAGCATATTAACCATCAACACATTCTGGTTAACTGAGTTGTCAGAATCAGAGCTGACTGTTCAGTTGGATTCATGCTGAGGGAGGTGGTGGTCCCACCCCCCAACTTGTCCAGCAGTAGGATCTTGCTCCTCCATTACATCATCTTGTGGTTGCTGAATGGGAAAATCTGCAGCAGGTGGTGGCAAATTCCACCCAAGTTCAGGGTATTGAGGCAGCACGAAATTACCAAGATCTTGTTGCAGGTGCCCAGGCAGAGGGTGGGGATTCCCATCCAATGGCATCTGATCTTCATCAGGCGGCATCACTTCATCAAATTCTGCAGATAACAAATAGCAAGGAGCAGTCCATGACTCCCTGACTGCACCCAGGGAACTGAAATTCCCAAAGACTATGTCTCTTGGAACAAGCTGGGGAGAGATGAAGGTAACATAGACCAGAGTTCTGTCTAGGATCCCATCGAGATGATGCCAATGATGAAATCTCCCAAAGGGGGCTACTGCATTTGCTAAATCCCTCTCATTACGGAAGTCATATGGGACTCCCAACAGCATTATCCATCCAGTTCGAGAGCCAAAAGCTGATTTGTGCAATTGGGTACGATTATCATGGTTAACAAACCGCACAAAGATGTTCTCCTGCAGCTCATAAGGCCCATTCTGAACCAAAGCAGTACGCGCAGCAGAGCTATGCATTTTGAATAAACCAGTACCAAAAAGACATGGCTGCGCATCCTCAACAACTCGCTGGAGAGTTTGCTCAATGTAATCACGAACCTGTAGCCGCCAGAACTGTTCCTCCTCAGGTAACTGCTCTGGTTCCACAATAGCGATGCAGAAGGCTTCGTGATCTCTTGACGGGGGAGCAGTGGGTGTGTAGAAGGAGCGGGGAAGCCGTGAAGGTCCGCCATCAACGATCTGGAAGCCCTGCGGTACCCACCTCGCCGGATTGAGCTCGAAGGTTGCCATTGGGGTCGGGGAGTGTTCGTCGAGAACAGAGGCAGGGGCTAACCGACAGGTGGTGGTGGCTATGTCAGGGAGAGGTGGGGTGGAATACGTAACGGCCTCGGCTGACGCTTGGGGACTCTCAGAAGGACACGGAGATTTTTTTAATTTTTGGAACCCAAACAGAAGAGGTCCGTTTACTATAACAGTTCTTCTCAACGTGCCCATAGAAGAAACATTTACGACATCGGATATCATTATTACAGCTATTCTTATCGTGCTGCATAGATAAACATCTAGCACATTTCCAGAACCTAAAAGCAATGTCATCAATGACAGAAACCAGCCCAAGCAGTCCCGTGTCCTCAGCAGAAGCCAAAGATTCTTCTAAGAGATGTGAAAGAACCAAAAGTGATACCCAAAGAGTTTGATGATAAATCAGAATATCCCTTGCAAGCATCATAACTAAGAGTTTCTGAGAAAACCAACTTTTTACTAGCTGAACTTTTGGATTTGATTATTGATCGAGGAGTTGGTAACTTCAGAGCATCCAAACCAAGTTGAATCTTCTTTTTGGTTGGACTAACCAGAGTCCATTCTTTATTACATTCCTCTTGCCAATATTTGAATTCACTTAACCAATGAGGTCCCCCTCTGCCCCAAAGATTAAAGACACACTTGAATTTATCGCAAGAGAAAGACTTGAGCTTATAAATATGAAATCCGACCAATTTATTGGAGACATTGAAAGAATAAGTTCTATCATTAAGATGAGAAACTTTTAGGCTGCCACAAAAACCCCCAATAACCGCCTCTAGAGCAATAGCAACAGAATCCTCATTAAGGCGGAAGCAAGATCGTGCAAAAGAAACCACCATAATAAAGTGTCCAGAATAATAAGTTGGATGAACTGTTGAAGAGAAGAGACGATCAATCTCTTTAGCAAATTTATACCCGTGGGAAAAATCCAGTCCCATTGAAATAGAATCAAAAACAGCCGAAGCACAATTCTCCATGGTGGACGTGTCGGAGCAATCATCAGCAGAAGAATTAATGTCTTGAGAAACCGAACCCTCCTCAGGTGTGGTTGACTCATTGACTAGATCCATGGTAGTAGGGGCCTCGACAGGTACCTGAGCAATAGGAGAAACCATGCATATGCCTACTAGGGCACAGTGAGCTGGAAATCGTACCTTAAACCCTAGATCAATTTTTTCATCAAGATGCACGTGTCTCCCAACCAAAGATTTGCCCTTTGCATCTTTGCGGCAGATCCAATCACGGTAGGGTTCCTTGATCCAAAGGTGAAGTGATCCATCATAGGACTTGACACGTCCCCGATCTAGATCTTTGGAGGTAGAATAGGTTACCTTCCATATCCATGCAGGGGGTCGTGGGGGAGCCATACGACGTGGTGACGGAGTGGAAACAATGTATCCGGCTAGAGAAGAGAGGTGGACGCCGGAGATGGGAGATCACCGGCGGCTAGGTCAAGGAGAGAGAGCCGCCGCCATCCTCTTCGCTCGGCTGTTGCCTCTTTCAGATTTTGCTTCTATTATTTCTACCATTGTTTGTTGTGGACATTTTTGAATCCAAGATCAAGTCCCTAGTATGTAAACCATATAAGAGACCAAGTAGTGAACCTAAAACACTAGTACCATAGTTTTCTATCTACTTCTCCACTCCCCTATTCTTGCTTCAAGAATTCATCAAGTTAGCAAGTGGAAAACAAGACTCAAGCAATACAAGGCACTTCATTTTCAACTTGGTGGCAACATGAAGAGCTACAAAGAAGATCATTGAAGAATTTGAAGTAAGGGAATTGGAATTCACAACAACTAGAAGCAACTCAAAGAAGTACAAGTGTGAAGAAATTCAGAAGAAAACATCTCCCTCTCTCTTTCTATCTTTCTTCCTATTTTCTTTCTTTTTCTATTTGACTTAGTGGTTTTGTGCCCATCCCATATCCAAACAAATTAGTGAAGTGAAAGCCATGGAGAATATATCAAGACCAAGAGAAGAATCCATCCAAAGAACAAGACTACAATAGAAGCATGAAGATGATCTTCAAGAAGACAACCATGTGAAGACTTGAAGCAATCCACACAGTTGAAGAATAACAAGCTGTTTTTGTCCAACCATTGAACCAAATGGAAAAAAATCCCAAAGACTTTAACTGGTTATCTCCATTGTTATGAAGTTAGTTGAACCTAGACCTACCCTAAACCAAAATCGAAGGACTAACTTAGATCACTCAAATGTTTTTATGAAAACAACTAAGTGTTACACTTTGTTATGTGTTACTTTAGTTGAAATAGTGAGATCACCTTGGTGAACTCTTGGAACTTCCTCGACAAGTATGGTTATAATAAAGTTTGATCACTAAAAACTCAACCTAGTCCATCCCAAGTAAACCCTTGAAGACCCCTTAACAATGTATTGAACCATTAGATAATGAATCTTTTCAAAATAAAACCTTGACCTTGTCCTAGCCAACTTGGTTAAAACCCTTTTGATTTGTTAGCTGATTTGTATGTTTTCTTCAATTTTGCGTTTGCTTACTAGAATGCTTGTTTATTTTATTATTGTGTTTCAATGTATAGATTATTTGGAGAGCAATGATCCTTTGTGAAGAGAGTGTGATTTGTTCAACAACTTCAACAAGGCAAGTAACACACCATCAACTACCCATTATTTTCTATATGCATTAGTTGATTTTTGAGTAGTATGCATGATAGGAAATTTTACTAAGTTATGTTATGCTATGCTATTCTCCTAGTAGTGTGTAGCCATCTATTTTACCCTTGTTATTTTGATAGCCTTAGAACTTAGTAGATGCTATGCACTGTTACAAATTGTTTTAATAGATGTTGAGGAAAAATTCTAAGTATAACTAATAAATAAACCACCTGGGTGGAAGCGGTAAGACTGGTTTATGTTGAGTGTTGCCTCACGGCCCTTGTCTAAGGGTTATTCCACTTGAGTTTGTCACTTGCGAATGGCCACCCAGGAACAAAGAGATTACTATGTCCTTCTAAGTTTAGTAGCTTCCCGTGCAACCTTTAGTCATATGGGCTCTGTCTTGATCAACTAAGTTGAATGAACTCACTAGGCTTACAAGCAGATGTAGCATAATTATAGGTGGAACGGGTAAGCCAAACTGTGGTGGAATTTCTTCTGAAAGATATCGTCTCAATCTTCTCCTTTCCTTAATGCACTCAAGGTGTATAGGATGTTTGGGCTGATTTGAGTTTGAAGGTGAAAGTGCACAAACTCTGCAGAGTCAACAAACTAAGATCTTAGCCGTGTCCCTGGTTATGGACAACTATGAGCAGCTGGACAAGGATTGACGGAAGAATCTCATCACCAATTTCAATAAGTAAAATTTTGACCAAGTGAATAGTATTGTGGTGCTTGGATCTTAATCCAATGTTGCCACCCTTTGAAAATAAAAGTTTGATTTACAAGAGATAGGACAAAACTGGCTTTATGCAAACTTAGACAAAACTCCACTCAGCCAAATAAGCATGTAGTATTAGTATTGCCATTTATATCCAACATAGTGTTACTTGCCAATACATTAAATTGTATTGACTCCCTTGTGGCTGCATATTCCATCCTGCAGATATTTTTGAAGACGAGTGAGGATTTCGTTTTAGGATCTCGAGACTATCGCCAACATGATTTTCTTGTGGCACATGAAGAAGATGGGATCAATTTTGTACTATGTTTTCCGTTGTATTTCTTTGTTTTATGCTAGTCTTCTAAGACTATGCAAGCTGTAATCCTATTTTGTAAAGACTGGATCATGCGGTGTAATAGAATTTGATGCATTTGCATGATATTTCATTTTGTATTTTTGGTGCTAGCAATTGATCCAGGGACTAGCATAGTAACACAGGTATTCCGTCTTTATTAAAAGTTGGGATGCTACAATGATTATGCACGCGGGCACTCTCACCGCTGTTTTCTCCCTAATGGCAACAACACATCCCCCCTTCACGTTTCTATCACTCGAGCAAGGTGGTAAGGAGGCATGAACCCACTATCGAGCATAAATACTCCCTCTTGGAGTCACTAGCAACTACTTGGCCAGAGCAACCACTAGCAACGGAAAGCATGCAAGATCACAAATAGAATATTCAAATAAAGACTATAATCAACTTGGCATAGGGTCAATATTCATCGGATCCCAGCAAACACAACATATAGAATTACATCAGATCAATCTCGATCATGATAGGCAGCTCACGAGATCTAAACATGGAGGCATATGAGGAGAAGACAACCATCTAGCTACAGCTACGAACCTGTAGTCCAAGGATGAATTACTCACTCATCACTCCGGAGGCATGCATGGTGATGTAGAAGCCTTCGGTGATGATCTCCTCTCTGACAGGGTGCCAGAAACAGCTTCAGAACCCCCCTGATCTAGTGTTGACGGTGACGGTGGCTGCGGAACTTTTCGGAGATTTTTGATCAGGTGTTTAGGGTTTTCCATCCGGGTGGATTAAATAGGCCAAAGGAAAAAGGAGGTGGAGCTCCAGGGGCCCCACACCCATAGGTGGCGCGACCAGGGGGACCCTCGCCACCCTATGGTGTGCCCCCCTGGTGCCCGTCTTCGACTCCTTTTCGGTGTTCTGGATGCTTCCAGGGAAAATAGTAAATTCAGGCTTTGTGGGGTCCAATTCCAAGAATCTTTCGAGAAAAACTTTTCTGAAACCAAAAATATCAGAAAACAGGGAACTGGAACTTGGCATCTTGTTAATAGGTTAGTCCGGTAAAACGTATAAACATGTTATAAATAAGGGAGAAAACAAGTAGCAATTGACATAATATGATCATGGAGCATCAGAAATTATAGATACGTTGGAGACTTATCAAGCATCCCCAAGCTTAGTTCCTACTCGTCCCCGAGTAGGTAAACGATAAAACAATAATTTCTGAGGTGACATGCTACTAAGATAAACTTGATCAATCTAATGTAAAAGCATATGCACGCTGAGATCATAAAACTTTAAACACAGACATGATAAATAAAACTTTAATAATAAAGCATAGCAATTACTTTGCATCACGAAGAGTAACTCAAATAAATGATCATGAATAATAATGCAAAGAAAGGTAGACATTTGTTTCAGGTATAGAGAAAGCATGACAAAGTGATATTTCGCTAGTCCTTAAGAGTGGGGCAAAACATAAATGCCAGGACACCTTCAAAGTTCATAAGGAAGACTAGAACAAATAATTTAAGAACAAATAATATCACATCATGAAGTAATTATTGATGCTTATGTGACAAATGCACATAGAACTCAGAATGGCAAAAATGCTCTCTCAGCTGTGCATAAAGTTAGAAGATGGAGACTCAACATAAAAGTAAAAGAAAGGCGCTTCGCAGAGGGAATCAGGATCACTCATGTGCTAGAAGTTTTATTTTATTAAACAGAGGTATTAAACATAGTGAAGAGAATTTGTTTGCATTAATTTGGGGCTAGGCACCCCACTGTCAGCTCTTCTATCATTTGGATAAGCGTATGAAGCCACTAGTCCATGGTGTGAAATCCAATCAACAAGTGAGATAAAGATTCTCTATTTACGCCCTCATGAGCAAAAACAGGAACATAAATCAGGAGTATTTTGAAGGTTTTAAAGGTAACACATGAGCAATTTACTTTGGAATGGCAGTTAAGTACGACCTGTAGGTAGGTATGATCTACACAATGGGAAAAACTTTGGTTTAAGGGAGTTTGGATGCACGAGTAGATCTCATACTCAGTACAGGTGGAGGCTAGCAAAAGACTGGGAGCGACAAATCAAGAGAGCATAAGATCCATAATCATGCATAGCGACATAAGCATCATTAATTAAAACATAAGAAGTATCACAAGTTCAAAAACTAAGTGGTCATGGAGGATATCCGTGACTGGTTTGTAGTCATAAACATGGTGTGAGCATGCGCCAAGTCAACCAAATAAAACATTCGAGGAGAATACCATATATTGATGCTTTACTATGACAAGAACAACTCATGAATCTTTCAATACATATTAAACACTCTCATCTATTTTAGGCTAATCATGCTACTCAATAACCAGAAGGCTTTAAAACTAAAAGAACATTTAGCATGGCATGAAAAAGTTCTAGCCACAGTCTATACAAGCTTCTACTAGTACTGTTATAAATTGTACTTCAAGCAACAATTTTCTTTCTCCCAACAAGCACCATACAAAACATGCTTTAACAAAAATAATCTTTATGATACAGAAAGAAAACATGAGAGTACTCACATAACACTACTAAAAATAACAACTCTAATAAGAGATGCATGCAAAACATGAGCTAAATAAATGCAGCAGCTAGATAGAGATTAAGAATACAACGCATTCTCATGAAAAAAGCGGAGCGTGTCACTCTCCAATAAAAGAATGCGTGGGTCCAACCAAGCTTATTGAAAAATTAAAAACAAACTTAAAGCTAAAACAAAAACAAACTGAAAACAAAAATAAAAGACGCTCCAAGTAAAGCACATAAGATGCGACCGAATAAAAATATAGTTTCACTAGAAGTGACCTAATAATTTGTTGATGAAGAAGGGGATGCCTTAGGCATCCCCAATCTTAGACGCTTGAGTCTTCTTGGAATTTGCCGGGATGTACCACCGGGGCATCCCCAAGATTAGGAAGTTCTCACTCTTCTTGGTCACATCATATCATCCTCTTCTCTTGAACCTTGAAAACTTCCTTCACACCAAAATTCTCATAATCTTCATTAGCAACGTTAGTGCAATTGAAATAATAAATTCACATGGTTCAGTTTAAACACAAGTCTAACACTCAAAAACACATTAGCTATTGTCACAACTTCTTTCAAAACTCTTTTTCTGAATAGAACACCAAAAGAAAGAGATTAAGATGCAAATCGATAAATGGCAGAAATCTGTCAAAACAGAACAGCGGGTAAAGATCGATTTTTTCAAAAATCTTCTGTTGCTCAAATCAAAAAGTGGTAAACTAATAAAAGTTGCGTATATACCTCAGGATTAAGCACGAAAAAACTAGGCCGTTTTGAAATTTCTGTGATTTTTAACGGAATTAACAGTGGACAATAGAAATTTGTTTCCTGCGTAGAAATCCAAAATATAGCCTCAACTTTCCACTAGAGGCTTTACTTGGCTCAACAAAAACACAAAATAAAAGATATAGAGGGGTTTCTAAGTAAATATACAACACCTAGGAGCAAAGCACACCAAAGAAAACGACAGAAAACGGGTTGAAAACAGCGAAATAAAACGGGTTGTCTCCCGGTAGCGCTTTTCTTTAATGCCTTCAGCTAGGCATAAAAGGGCAACTCAAGTATTTTCAAGTGAAGAAGCATCAACATAATATCTTTATATAATAATAGAGTCAAAAGGTAGCTTCATCTTCTTTCTAGGAAAGTGTTCCAAACCTTTCTTGAGGAGGAATTGATATTTAATACTCCCCTCTTTCATATCAATAATAGCACCAACAGTTCTAAGAAAAGGTCTTCCCAGAACAATAGGACAAAAAACATTGCATTCAATGTTCATAACAACAAAATCAACAGGGTAAAGGTTATTATTAACCATAATAAGAACATCATCAATTTTACCAAGAGTTTTCTTCTTAGCATTATCAGCAAGATGAACATCCAAATAACAGTGTTCCAACGGTGGTAAATCAAGCATATTTATAAAGCTTTTGAGGCATAACAGAGATACTAGCACCAAGATCACATAAAGCATTGCAATCAAAATCATTTACTTTTATCTTAAGGATAGTCTCCCAACCATCATCTAATTTCCTAGGGATAGATGTCTCAAGTTTCAACTTTTCCTCCCTAACTTTCATGAGAGCATTGGTAATATGTTTAGTAAAGGCCATATTCATGGCACTAGCATTGGGACTTCTAGCAAGATTTTGTAGAAACATAATAACTTCAGAGATATTGCAATCATCAAAATCAATATTATTATCATCAAAAGTAATGGGACCATTATCTCCCACATCTCTAAAAAAATTCAGCACTTTTATCAGGAGCAATATCAGCAGTTTGAGACAATTTAGCACGTTTCACAAAAGGAGTAGGGACTTTATTAACACCAATTACTTTATCATTAATAGTAGGAGGTTTACTAGCACTTGGAGCTTCAGTTTTACTAGTGGTTGTGATAGTGCAAACTCTAGCCATATTATTCCTTTTAGCCAATTCATCTTCTCTTTCCCACCTAGCACGTAATTCAGCCATCAACCTAACATTGTCATCAATTCGAACTTGGATGGCATTCAAAGTTTTACTTTGTTTAACATATTGTGGCAAAACCTTTAGTTTTAGAAAATCAACATCAATAGCAAGGCTATCTACTTTAGAGGCAAGAACATCTATTTTACCAAGCTTTTCCTCAATAGATTTATTAAAAGCAGTTTGTGTGCTAATAAATTCTCTAAGCATGTTTTCAAGATCAGAGGTAGAGCTTTTATTTTTATTGTAGGAATTGCCATTAGAATTACCATAACCATTATTAGGAGGATAAGTCTTATAATTTTTTCCACAAAAATTATTTCTATAAGCATTATTGTTAAAATTATTGTGTCTAATAAAGTTTACATCAACATGCTCTTCTTGAGCAACCAAAGAGGCTAAAGGAACATTATTAGGATCAACTTGAGCTTTACCATTAACAAGCATAGACATAATAACATCAAGACTTTCACTTAAAGAGGAGGTTTCTTCAACAGAATTCACCTTCTTACCTTGTGGAGCTCTCTCGGTGTGCCACTGTGAATAATTTATCATCATATCATCAAGAAGCTTTGTTGCATTGCCCAAAGTGATGGACATAAATGTACCTCCAGCAGCTGAATCCAATAGGTTCCTTGAGGAGAAATTCAGTCCTGCATAAAAGGTTTGTATAATCATCCAAGTAGTCAGTCCATGAGTGGGACAATTCTTCACCATAGTTTTCATTCTTTACCATGCTTTAGCAACATGTTCATTATCAAATTGTTTAAAATTCATTATGTCACTTCTCAGGGATATAATCTTAGCAGGAGGATAATATTTTCCAATGAAAGCATCTTTACATTTAGTCCATGAATCAATAATATTTCTAGGCAAAGATAGCAAGCATTCTTTAGCTCTTCCTCTCAAAGAGAAAGGAAAGAATTTCAGTTTAATAATATATCCATCCACATCTTTATATTTTTGCATCTCACATAGTTCAACAAAATTATTAAGGTGGGCAGCAGCAGCATCAGTACTAATACCAGAAAATTGTTCTTTCATAACAAGATTTAATAAAGCAGGTTTAATCTCATAGAAAGCAGCAGTAGGAGCATGTGGAGAAATAGGTGTACAAATAAAATCATTGTTGTTTGTGATAGTAATGTCACACAACTTAGTATTCTCATAGGAACTCATTTTAGCAGAATAAAAGCAAGCAAATAAATAACATCTATGAAGTAAACTATTTTTTTTGTGTTTTCAATATAGAGAAGAAAAACAAGACAATAAGCAAAATAAAGAGGTTGAGAGTGAGAGACTCCCCTTGCCAGAAGACTTCTTCCTCCCCGGCAACGGCGCCAGAAACTCCTTGCTACTTATTATGGAAAATGTTGGAAACCCCAAGAGGAGGGTGTGATGAGCAAGTGGCAAGAAATTTCCCTCAGTTAAGAACCAAGGTTATCAATCCAGTAGGAGGAAGAGGATCTCAGGAAGGTTGATGCCACTGACGGTGGTGCTGGTGCTTCACCGGTGTCAGCAACAGCGTGGAACCTGCACACAACACAACCAAAATACTTTGTCCCAACGGTACAGTGATGTTGTCAATCTCATCAGTCTTGTTGAAAACAAAGATTATACGTAGAGTGTGGTAAATGATGTATGCTTGCAGTAAGTAAAGAAAGCAGGAAATAGTTGTGGTTTGTTTAACAGTGTGGAAAAATGGACCGGGGTTCATAGGTTCACTAGTTGTGTCTCTCCACAAAACACAGCATGCTGGGTGAACAAATTACAGCTGGGCAATTGACAAATAGAGGTTGCACCGTAGTGCACAATATAACATGAAGATTACTATGATATTTAGTGCGGGCATTACAACAATATACATAGACCGACATCCATCTGCATCTATGACTAATAATCCACCCTCAGGTTATCATCCGAACCCCCTTAGGTAATAAGTTGCAAGCAAGAGATAACTGCATTAAACAAAGTGTGTAATGTAAGCAATGATTATGCACGCGGGAACTCTCACCGTTGTTTTCTCCCTAATGGCAACAACACATCCCCCTTCACGTTTCCGTCACTCAAGCAAGGTGGTGAGGAGGCATGAACTCACTATCGAGCATAAATACTCCCTCTTGGAGTCACTAGCAATTACTTGGCCAGAGCAACCACTAGCAACAGAAAGCATGCAAGATCACAAATAGCATATGCAAATAAAAACTATAATCAACTTGGCATAAGGTCAATATTCATCGGATCCCAGCAAACACAACATATAGAATTACATAAGATCAATCTCGATCATGATAGGCAGCTCACGAGATCTAAACATGGAGGCATATGAGGAGAAGACAACCATCTAGCTACAGCTATGAACCCGTAGTCCAAGGATGAACTACTCACGCATCACTCCGGAGGTAGGCATGGTGATGTAGAAACCTCCGGTGATGATCTCCTCTCCGGCAGGGTGCCGAAACAGCTTCAGACCCCCCTGATCTAGGGTTGACAGTGATGTCGGGTGCGGAACTTTTTGGGGATTTTTTATCAGGTGTTTAGGGTTTTCCATCCGGGGGGATTAAATAGGCGAAAGAGCAAAGGCGGTGGAGCTCCAGGGGCCCCACACCCATAGGTGGCGCAGCCAGGGGGACCCACGCTACCCTATGGTGTGGCCCCCCTGTTGCCCGTCTTCGACTCCTCTTCGGTGTTCTGGATGCTTCCGGGGAAAATAGGAACTTTGGGCTTTGTGGGGTCCAATTCCGAGAATGTTTCGAGAACAACTTTTTTGAAACCAAAAACAGCAGAAAACAGGGAACTGGCACTTGGCATCTTGTTAATAGGTTAGTCCCGGAAAACATATAAAAATGCTATAAATAAGGGAGAAACAAGTAGAAATTGACATAATATGATCATGGAGCATCAGAAATTATAGATACGTTGGAGACGTATCAACTATGACTTTGGCTGAAGGTGGCTTAATAAGGGTACCAATGACGGGGACAGAGACTGCTGGTGGTCTGCTGTTACTGGAAGGATGGTTGCCTTTTAATCTCTTCGTGGTAGAGCTCGTTTGTGCTTTTGTAGCCTCTTGTGTTGAACTTCTATGTGTGGTTTGTGTTTGTAACATGTGTATTTTGTTTAGGTTAGTTGGGGGAGTGTTACCCGATAGGTTTTTGCCTCGTAGAGATGTTCGAGATCGAACATCACAGCGGATTTCCTGTACCGGTACCCCTGTTTCTAGCTGGACCTGTTTTTTCCGTCACTTTCTATCCCTATTATGTTATGTTGGTGAAAGAACTTGGTATTTCTATTATGATGAGTTATAGAAAGGGGCTAGCCCAGTTGAAAAAAAAGACACCGGGGCTCACCAGCCCTCGCACCCTATGGGTGTGAGGCCCCTTTCCACCTAGAAGAATTTTTCGAGGAAGTAACGGCGTGGTATATTGAGTCACTGCCACACATCAAATAAGGTGGCGCCCCTGACACTGTTGCCTTGGGGACGGGAAGGGGGGTTGCCGGTGGAGTAGGAGTGATGGATGTGGATCGGAGCGGTGGCTTGGTTAGGTCATGTCTTAGGTCACGACTCTGGGTTATACACAGGTTAAAGCCACCGGCGTTGGAGTAAAATAGATGCATGGTAGCAAAATGATATGGCCGCATGGATAGGTTGTCGGGTCACCGATTTATGTCAACATATTTATATGAACCAACAATATTACAAATATCGTGAAAAATAGTTTCCGAGACAAATTTACAAATACAATCATTAAATAGCTAACTAAGCTTCCAAACATATTCCCAGTAGCACTTAAAGTTCAAAGTATGATTTAGGGTTATACCGAAGGGAAAAAGAAGTCGTAGTAAATAATTGCTCCTTTGTTCCCACTGTGTGTTGAGCATCTGAATGTTGATGTTGTTGTAATATAAATTGTGATAATGGACATTAGGCCATGGCATATGAATCGATGACGAGGGAGAAGGAAGATGACTGAACCCGCAACCTTCTATTGATCAATCGTATCAGTACATATACAGAGAGAGGGCCTCGTGAGGCATGCACGATGGGTGCCGATCCTATTAATATGGTGCATGAACGAGACCTATGCTAGACGGTTAGGGTAGCCAGCTAAACATGGTACGGTACACAATATGTTACAGGAGTTGTCACGTCTTCCAACAGCCCCCCGCAGTCGGAACGGTGCCAGCGACAACGTTCAAACTGGACCGAAAGTCCTCAAAAACTCCTGTAGGAAGCCCCTTTGTGAAGATGTCGGCGTACTGGGAGCTGGTCGGGACGTGGAGGACACGAGCCTCACCGAGAGCGACACGATCCCGAACGAAGTGTAGATCAATCTCCACATGTTTTGTCCGCTGGTGTTGGACAGGGTTAGTGGAGAGATACATAGCCGAGACATTATCACAATATACAAAGTGGCTCGCGACGCAGGGTGATGGAGCTCTCCAAGAAGCTGTCGTAGCCAACACGACTCAGCGATGCAGTTGGCAACGGCACGGTACTCGGCCTCGGCACTGGAGCGGGACACCGTGTGCTGGCGTTTAGAGGACCAGGACACAAGATTGTTGCCAAGGAACACGCAAAACCCGGAAGTGGATTTGCGTGTGTCTGGACAACCAACCCAATCGGCATCGGAATAGGCGACGATGTCACGAGTGGAATCAGTATAGAGCTGCATGCAATAGTGAGATGTGCCCTGGACGTACCGAAGAATGCGCTTGATGAGCGCGAAATGGGGCTCACGAGGGTCATGCATAAAGAGGCAGACCTGCTGGACGACATAGGATACGTCGGGGCGAGTGAGACTGAGGTACTGGAGTGCACCGGCGAGGCTGCGATAGAGAGTGGGGTCAGAGAAGGGTCGGCCAGCACTGCCAGATAGTTTGGATTTGGTGTCACTGCAGTTGAGCATATGGGCACGGTCGAGGATCTCTAAGGCATACTGCTGCTGCGAAAGGAAGATGCCGGTGGGGTTTCTGTGGACGTTAACTCCGAGAAAATGGTGAACCTCACCAAGATCAGTCATGTGGAACTCACCGTTGAGTGAAGTAATAATCTGGCGAAGAAGAGCGGTGGTGCTGGCTGTGAGCAGTATATCATCAACGTAGAGAAGGAGATAAGCGGTGGTGGAGCCTCGGTGGAGAATGAACGCGAGGAGTCGCAGGGAGAGGCATGGAACCCGAGTGTCTTAAGGAATGTGGTGAAGCGAGCGAACCAAGTGCGAGGGGATTTTTTGAGACCGTAGAGGGATTTGCGGAGGCGACATACATGGTGTGGAAAGGTGGATTTAACAAAACCAGAGGGTTGTTGACAATAAACAGTCTCCTCGAGATCACCCTGCAAGAAGGCGTTCTTGACGTCCATCTGATGGATGGGCCAAGACTGGGACGTGGCGATGCTGAGGACGACACGAATAGTAGAGGGCTTCACCACGGGGCTGAAGGTCTCGTCGTAGTCAACACCGGCCTGCTGAGTGAAACCACGGACCACCCACCGAGCTTTGTACCACGCCAGGGAGCCATCAGGATGCAGCTTGTGGCGAAAGATCCATTTGCCTGTCACAACGTTAACACCTGCAGGACGGGGCACTAAAGACCAAGTGTCATTCCGAATTAGAGCATTAAATTCATCGAGCCTAGCATCGTGCCAGTGGGGGTCTTTGAGAGCAACACGGTAAGAGGATGGAATGGGAGAGGCAGTAGTGGAAACGTGGAGGTCAAAATTGCGTTTAGGCATAGAGAAGCCATGTTTGCTCCTAGTGAGCATGCGGTGTGCATTTGGGGGGGGGGGGGTGTTCTACCGGAATGGAGTGGGCACGCTTGGTCTGGTGAGGTTGCGGCGAGGGGTTGGCTGGTGGGTGTGCCGGATGCATGGAAGAATCCATGGGAGTGCGTGCAGGTGGACACATGTGGTCGGGTGCGGGTGGTGAAGCTGAGGCGGAGGCAGGCGGCGTGGGTGCGTGCGCAGAAACGGTCGGACGCGGGTGGGCTGCATGCGTGGGTGGACAGAGGAGAGGTGGCGCACCGGGATTGGTAGTAGGTGGGGTTGGGCGCTCGATCCGGGACGGATCCGGTGCGCGATCCGGGGCGGATCGGGGGCGTGATCCGAGGCGGATGGCGGGTGCAGGCGAGGGATCGGGGGTGGCTGGGGTCGTTGTGGCCGGTTCCGTGGCCTGCGTGGTGGCTGGTTCATATGGAAAGGAATTTTCATTGAAAACGACATGGCGTGAGACAATGATTTTGTGTGTGGATAAATCAAGGCAGCGGTAGCCTTTGTGCTCGCGGGGGTACCCAATGAAAATGCACCGAGTGGAACGCGGAGAGAGCTTGTGTTCGGTGGTGGCGTAGGCGTTGGGGAAGCAAAGGCAACCGAAGGTCCGTAAGTGGCCGTAGGTGGGGTGCTGTCCGTGGAGAAGATAGTGGGGTGTGAGGTTGTTGATGGCGCGTGAGGGGCGTAAATTGAGAAGGTGAGTGGCTGTATGGAGGGCCTCGACCCAAAAGGGTGGTGTGAGTGATGCTTGGAAGAGGAGAGTGCGGATGATGTTGTTTGTGGTGCGGATAAGACGTTCGGCACGACCATTTTGGGGGGACGTGTAAGGGCAGGAGAGGCGCAAAGTGATGCCATGGCTAGTGAGGTGAGAGCGGAGGCGATTTGTGAGAAACTCACCACCATTGTCACATTGTAGGCATCGGAGTGTTTTGTGGAATTGCGTGGATATAAATGCAAAGAAACTAAGGAGAGTATCACATGTATCTGATTTTTGGCGTAAGGGAAAGGACCACGAGAAATGGGAATAATCATCGAGAATGACTAGATAATATTTGAAACCTGAGAAGCTTACAACGGGAGAGGTCCACAAATCACAATGAATTAAATCAAATGGGGCAAGTGCGCGGGAATGAGAGATGGAAAAAGGGAACCGGGCTTGTTTGCCAAGCTGACATGCATCGCAAAAGGAAGTACCGGTAGGTGCTTTATTACATGAAGAGAGAAATTGTAAAGGTAAATGAGCGAGTGCATTGGAGCTGGGATGGCCAAGACGGCGATGCCAAAGGTCGCCAACAACGGAGAGGGCCGACGTGGAGGAGTTGTGGTTGTCACCGAAGAACGGATATAACTCCCCGGAGCTATTGGATCTCATGATGGTGGTCCTGGTGGCGAGGTCCTTCACAGAAAAGCCAAAAGGATCAAACTCAACGGAACAAGAATTATCTCGAGTAAATTGGTGAGTGCTAATGAGGTTAGTGACTAAGTTTGGGGAAACTAGAACATTATGTAGGTGGAAGGGTCTAGATGTGAGTTGTGTGGAACTGGTTGCTATGACAGGGAGACGAGAACCATTACCCACGATAATATGTCGTGAACCATGCTCTAAAGAGGAGTGAGGCGTGGTCAATATACCTTGGTCCCCGGTGACGTGCGAGGAGGCGCCGGAGTCCATCAACCACTCGCCGTTGGGTGGCAGGGCAGAGCCGTAGCTGGGGACTTGATGCGCCATCGCGTGACTGTCCCAATGTGGCGCCTGGTACAGTGGAGGTGGCGCCTGGTACGCATAGGGTGGAGGTGGCGCCTGGTGCGCCGGTTGGCCAGGTGCTGCGCCGAGGATACTGAGAGCAGGGGCGGGTGGCGCGGCGTGCCACGGTGGCCGGGAAGGGAACGGGGCGCCCGTGGGCGCAAAATAGCCCATCCACGGCTGTTGCTGGGCGCCGCCGCGCGCGCCGTGATCGGCGCCAGGGTGGTCACCGCGCCCCCGGCCGCGTCCGCGGCCACGGCCTCCGCCGCGCCCGCCTTGGTTCCCGTAGCCATACTGGCCGCCGGTGTAGCCACCGTGAGGTCCCCCGTAGTTGTCGCGCCCTCCGGCCTGGTAGCCACCGCCGCCGTGCGGGTAGGTGGCGCCGCGCCCGGCGCCGTGGGCGCCTTGCGCCTGTCCGGGAGGTGCGCGATCACCACGCCCGTGGGCGCGATCCGAGTTGTCGCCGCGCCCGCCGCCGCGGTCACCGTGGTGGACGGCCAGAGCTTGGACGCCGGCGGCGTCCTCCTTGGCTTGGGCGTCCATCTTCATCTCCGCAAGGCGGAGCCGGGAGTGCGCGGCGCTGAAGGAGGGGAAGGGCCGGGTGCCTTCGATGAACTCGGCCTGGATCGCAAACTTCTTCCCGAGCCCATCCACCATCTGCATGGTGAGATCCCGGTCGGAGACGGGCGCGCCGACATCGGCAAGCGCGTCGGCGATCTGCCGGAGGCGACGGCATTACTCGTCGATTGACCGGTCGTTGCGCCTGAGCTGCCGGAACTCGCGGGAGAGCATCATGGCGCGAGCTTCCTGGTTGTCGAAGAAGAAAGTGTGCAGCGCCGTCCATGCGGAGAAGGCCGTCATGTTATCGGACATAACCACCTCTTGAAGGGGACCGGAGACGGTGGTGAGAATCCAGAGCACGATGTCGGCGTCCGCTTGACGCCATTCCTCGTCGGCGAGGCGATGAGTGTTGCCGGGCTCGATGTGATCGCGGGCGTGATGGCGATCGAGGAGAAAAAGAATGAAGTTGCGCCAGCGGGTGAGGTTGGTGGCAGATGCATCCAAGGTGAACTTGATGTAGTTGTGAATCTTGTCGTCGTGAATGGAGGGGACGAGGTGAGAGCCGCCCGAGGCGGTGGTGATCACAGCAGAAGAGGGCGCCGCCGTTTGGAGGGCCGTGGTCGTGGTTGAGATTGGATCGGTGCCGGGGATGAGAGGGCTGCACGGGGCATGGCAGGGAAACGAGAGTGGGTGGAGATGGGGGTGCGCGGGTCGGTGTCGAGAGGACTAGGAGAGGTTTGGCCGTCGTCGGCCATGAGAGGGAGAGGGTGGAGCTTTCTGCTCTGATACCAAGAAGGAAGATGACTGAACCCGCAACCTTCTATTGATCAATCGTATCAGTACATATACAGAGAGAGGGCCTCGTGAGGCATGCACGATGGGTGCCGATCCTACTAATATGGTGCATGCACGAGACCTATGCTAGACGGTTAGGGTAGTCAGCTATACATGGTACGGTACACAATATGTTACAGCAGTTGTCACGTCTTCAACAGAGGGATCCGCGGAGCATGTGTTCATCTGACCAGCCATGCATGGTAGGACAATACCAGAGAGAGAATCCCATTCTCTTAAACTAAAAATAATGTTCAGAGGGCTGCTATGGCGCCGCAGGCATGGTACAGTACCTGACAGAGTAATTAACGTTTCCCAACTAATTAACACAATTTTCATCGTGGCAACCGAGAACCAGGAAACCAGCATTTTTCGTGGGTACTGTACCTGATACTCTGTTATTGCGGGAGAAGAGCACAAGGAAGCAACCTGCACACTTGGCCACTTGGCTTGTCCTGTTGACGTACGTTCGCGTCGACATCAACCGGTGAGTGAGTTGACGGTTCGATCAGCAAGTGGAAGGGAGACGAGGAATTCGAGGCCATGGTTGTACGAACCTGCTGCAAGGTGGAGCACTCGATCCGTTCCTCCAGCCGCCAGGTTCTCAACGTCTGCATCTGCATGGAGTGGCGTTATGTTCACCGGCCGATCCTTTGCTCCGGCCCGGCCGTGACGGGGACGGGACGGGTCGGATAAGACCGACCGACCGACCGACGTCGCTCGGTGATTTTTTTTTTTTTTTTTTTGAAAACTCGTCGCTCGGTGCATTGTCCGACTGCATAGAGTTGCTGGCTAATTTTGCAATTTAGGTGCAATTTAGGGCAGTTTTAAAGAGCAAACACCACCTACCGCTCAGCCCGATTGTGTTCCCATTTTCACTGGTATTTCTAATGGGCCTTTTAGGTAGATGGCCTTGGTGAAGACACGAGGTACAGCAGGCCGAGGCAAAGCCCACCCCTGGGGCGTTGCCGCCGCGGCCATCTCGATCTCCGCCCTGTAAACATTTTAGTGCAAAATTTAGCTTCCGCTGTTCGACTCACGTTATCACAAGAATAATGGCGATCATCTAAAAAAAAGAGAATGATGGCGACTTTTGCTGACAGTATCAGCTATGCTCCAGAGCGCGAGGACGAACAGGGCACACCAGTGAGCAGTTATTTGGCTGACGATCATCTGTCGTCAGTCTGACATTCACGCTGCATCCGCGCCTTGTTTCTTCTTGCGTGCTGAGAGGACCCACATTGGGCATTGGATCTAGATAGAGAGGATCTCCAATGAACTCCATGTGACCATTGGCTCGTTGGGTTTTATTCCTTTCTCGCAGCTGCAGGAAAGGGCGCAATACACCGATACAATTAAGGGTGCGCTTTGCGGAATGGCGAATTCTCTCTGCTGTTTTCCTGTCAAGGCAGCCAATCAGTTTGAAGACGATCGACCTGTATCACCCAAGTTAGTAGAGCGCATTTGCTGGGACTTGAAGAGGAACAACCACCGTAGAAGAAAACTTTGATAATTTTTCTAGTCTTTCGCTAGAACTTAGAAACGAATTGTGTCCTTGCTGCACACTCTTTGTTTGCCTGGCAACGTGTTCGAGTGCAGAAGAGCATCCTTTATTCCTCTGGCTGGCATGGTAGCTTCAAAAGGAAACGCAAAATCATTCTTGGACAGGCTCCACTTCCACTGAAAATGTTCAGAATGCTCTCGATGGTGCACTCTGCTCTGCATGCCTCACCCCGCGAGATCAGGCATCCAATGCAGAGTTATGATTTCCTACGGGTCTGAAGTTCATACAGGCAGAGACCATCCATACGTGACATGTGCTATACGTATTCCTCAACCTGAGGCGGTCCGTATCCCCGAAATCCAAGCGGGCGGCAATGATCGGGCAAAGGAAATTCAGGAAAGTTTCTTGCTCGTGCATGAGCATGATTCGGTGCGCAAAAAGCGATCTTTGGTCGTGATAGCCTGATAGACCATCATCATGAGAGATTAGGTGCATCGGGGCGCGAGCCGGAGATGCCCTCTCCATGACCATGATGCTGCCGCCGGCGATGGCCGCGCGAGCGCGGAGGGGAGCGAGGTAAAGGTGAGTCGATCTGGATGTTCTTCCCTCGTTAATTACCCTTCTCCTTTGCATGATAGCCTACTCTACTCCAGCCTGCTCCCCACATGACCACATGATCACAGTGGTGTTGCTACTACACTCTACTCTACACCGGCCAATACTTTGTACCGTCTACGACTACATGCTATAGTATACGCACGAATGGGCTCGTGCCATGGCTGCAAAAGGGCGGTGATTAAAGAGGGTGCACTCCTCTTTGCCTTTTACCCACTTTGGCTGGCCGCCTTTGAGCCCAGCGGCATGCAGCAGCGGTTGATGATTTCCATGTAAATAGTACAAATCTCTCTTCCTGACAATGGAGATGGCTTTCTTTCCCTCTCGCTGGGCCTCCCTAGTTTGTGGCTCCTAAGCCAAAATTTTCAGCCCCAGCAGGCTGCATGCCATCGGCTACCCGCTGATGTTCCATAATTAGCCATATGGCATGTTTGTTATGTTAAAAAAGATTCTTTGATTCTCACACAGTCAAGTCCTACTCCACAATCCAAAGTTACTCTACTGAGCCTAACATATTGATATGGAAAAAATCGAAAACAGATCTTGAATGCGAAAGATGAGTCGGACCTTGAACTCCTAATCCTGAAAGTTGGCAATCTAAACCTGTCAATCCAGATCCATTCCACACCGTGTACCTATTTTTAGTGGCGGAGCTTGGTAGAGATTGCACGTGGGCGAAAAGAAAAATAGCAATGTTTGGGGGAGGGGGGTAGAGATTGCGCGTGGATTAAACGGGAATCCAACAACAATGTCAACTATGAGGTAATAGTTTTTCTTTTTGCTTTGCAGGAAGCCAACAACAATGGAAAGAAACAAATCCCATTAAAAAGGGAAGTCACAACTGCATCTATCTCTCTCTCTCAATAAAAAAGACAACTACATTCACCGCTACTTCGTAGTTGCTTCAGGAAGCAGTGTTAATCTAGACTGGAGATAATGGCTTCTCGGAAAAATCAGAACTAATTAATAAACGGATTATGATACCGTTGTTTGAAAAGAATGGCCAAACCTAGCCTAGTTCTATGGCGGCCGTGCGCCATGAATTCCGTTGTGTTAGTCATGCCGTTATTTTTGAATGGTTCGTTACATAGAAAACAAAAAAAATCCTACGCGAGAGACACCCGAAGGGCGAAGATCTAATCTAGGAGATGTAAGGAACGTACATAGAGAGTTTTAAGGAGAACATACATTCGAAGACTCAAAGCGTTACGAGATCGAATCTCGTTGGTGATGTACTAAAACTCACATCGATCTCAAGATCGCGAAGAAGAGTGCTGCAATCCGGGAGCGCTTCCGCACTCGGTCACACGTACAACTTGATGATGACCTCCGTTCCCTCGATCCAGCGGGGCAGCGGAAGTAGAGGATCCACCGGAAACTCCAACAACATGACGGCGTGGTGTGGTGGAGAAATTAGACGGTCATGGCTTCGCCAAGCGGATGAACAAGAGGTGGAGCAGCGGGAGGAGGGAGAGAGATATGACACAAAGTTGTGTGGGGAGAGAGAGGTCCAACCCCTCTCATGGTCTAAGGATTAGAATTACTTCGTATGTGTGATATAACAGTGTAAATTAACGACTTGATCACATTGCTATATTCACTTTGGGTCAGTGTTCATCACATCATTCTACCAATGACATGACCTCGTTATTAACAACATCCAATGTTAATGATCACGAAACCTTGATCATCAGTTAATCAACAAGCTAGTTAAACGAGAGGCGTTACTAGGAACTCTTGTTTGTTTATTAGACACACATGTATCAATGTTTCCGGTTAATACAATTCTAGCATGAGAAATAAACATTTATCATAAACAAGGAATAAGATAATAACCACTTTATTATTTCCTCTTGGACATATTCCTTTCAGTCTCCCACTTGCACTAGAGTCAATAATCTATTATGTAAGAACTTAACACATATGGTGTTCCAGTGCTATTACTATGCTTCGCATGTGGTTATCTTCATCAAAAGATCTGACATGTTCAAGTCCTATTGTATTTGCATGTCTTTGGGTCTACACGCATCACTCATTCTCTAATGAGATGGCTTTGTATATATTTGGTCAACCTGATACCTTAATTCCTCAGCTTAAACTAATGTTACTAACATTAAGAAAATGTACCTTCATAGTGTCAGCATGGAAATTCACCAAGTTAAAGAACTCTTTGACACAAAATATTCCTATTATTTGTTGTCAACACAACGATATACTTAGCCTTTGTTGTAGTATCCGTCAGAATACTTTAATTTTGAAACTCATTCAAATCCAACTTAGAACTTTCTTCCAGCCTATTGTGCCATCCTTCATCACATATTTTAATTGAGATAGAATTATTTGAATAGATGACAAAACTATTAGTGTAACATATTACAACAAGTAATTTGGCATTACAACATAGGAAAACATATCCTTAGCATTTCTAAAAATTGCATAAGGATCTCTCCCACTGTTGTCTAATCATCATATGAATTATCCCGCTATAACATTCTATAGCATAAACTCATCTGGTTGTGTACACAACATTGAAAACATGAATTAGAAATCTCAATTTCAATTTTTCTCATCATGTGTCAAAACACTTGAATATTGCTCAATTATTTTCCATGTAGCAAGAAGTCCTTCTTGCCATTTTGATATTGACTTATTTCAATACTTTATCTATGTAAGTTGGCTCAACCATATTAGGTGCATCAATCAATATCTTATAGATATCGATGGCCAATATCTCCTAAGTCTTTCATCAATATAAAAATCTTAAATGTGTTAATTTAAAAAACATATTTTCCAATCAACCATATGTCATCTACATAGCATTAGAAATATGTGTTAGTGCTTCCACTTAATTTTTCGTAATTTTACAAGCATCTTTACCATTCATAATGGAATCAAACTCTTTTGATAACTCCATTAAATTAAAGATTCCAACTTCGTTATGCTCACTTCAACCATTGAAGCTTGCATACCTTTCCGACAACCTTTTGAATTTTACATAACTGTCAGACTGTGTCAAGTACACATCCTCGATCAAACTTCCTAAAGAGGAGAGTTAGTTTTGTTATTCAACTATCATATCATAATATGTAACTTTTGCTAGAACTATCAGCAAAGACTAAAACATCGCTACGGAAGATCAAAATCTTATAATAGTCAACTCTTTGAATTTCGTCGAAAACATCTTTTAGACAAGCACAACTTTCAAAGGATATAAATATCCATGTCTTTGTTTCTATATAGACCCGTTTACTACCGTTTGGCATCATTCCCTATCGAAAGGACTACCAAGTCACATACTTGATATTCATACAGGGATACTATCGCGGATATAATGACTCATAGCCAATTTTACGAAGTCAGGCCCATCATTTGCTTTCTTTATATGTTCCGGGTCCTTTGTTGTCAAAAAAACACTTCACTCTCAAACCACAAGTTGGTCTAAGTACAAGGTTTTAGGACTTTTGTGGTTCAGTTCGGAAACTCATTCGAAGTATCTATAACATATGTAGTGTCTTCTACTTAGTAAAAATAGGAAACTCCGGAACAACTTCCACTGCTCCGCTCTCTTGACATGATAACGAAGATTCTCTAATCTCGCCGAGTTTGTACTGTCCTTCCACTCACTTGTTTCGCAAGAATTAATTTCTCTAAAAATCAACCTTTTCTGATAAACAACATTTTGTCTTTGGTTCGGTGATAGGAGAAATACCCAATGGATTCTTTGGGATAACCTTATAAACATATATTTATCCCATTTTGGTTGTAAACCTTTTACACATGCTATACATACCAAAATTTAAGAAAAAGACAATTCGGGTCACTACCCAATCTAGAACTTGGTGTCAATTTCAACGGATCATGATGGCGTTTTTTTCAGTGTAAAAGCGGTTGTCTCTAATGTATAAACTATAAAATTGTAATGGCATTTTTATTTATCTTACCATGTCCAACAAGGTTTGATTTTTGTCTCTCAAACACTCCATACTTATGTGGGTTATTCGAGAAGGATAAATTGTAGAAGAATTCTGCAACACCTCGGATGTTTCATAAACTTGTAACTCAAAATTTATCCTTTATGATCCAATAATAAATACTTGATTATCTTGTTACCATAATTTTACTTCATACTAACAATACTTTGAACCAATTCAAAAATGTCAAACTCCGTTATCTTTAAATAGATATACTCATATATATACTCAAATCATCGACGAAATTTTATGAAGGAAAATTAATCCACCACATACGACTACACATAATGGACTATATACATCAATATGTATAATCTCCAATAAATTAGTCGCCCATTCTACTTTGGCCTATAAACGGAATTTTAGTCATATTTTGGAAGAGGTCCCACAAGCGTCAGTTTATTGAAAACAAAATGACTTCAGAAGTCCATTAACATAGAGTTCCTTCATGCTTTCCTTTCCGATATGAACTAAAATGGTGGTGTCATAATTTAAGTGAAATTCTTTTACGTCTTGTAACATTTAGCATTTAGTCTTATAGATGTTTACTTTACCAACACGATTTAAATTAACTCATCCATCAATTATGGAATATGGTCATAGTTTGAACAATCTTATTTGTTCTCACACAAGACCAGAACAAAATAACAACTTATAAAATTCTTAAAATAAATCCTGAATGTTTGGTTCGATACGAAAATGAACACAATAACACTTTATTTATGTTCTTGTCATGATCGATCTCACATCTACTACTAGTTCCTTTTAGTCCCTTGTATTTCTTGCATTGCGTTGCTTTCTATGACAACTCATACCAACCAATCTGGTTTCAAAATACCTAAAAATACTTTGTGAACTAGTAATACATCTATAACTTGTATATCAAGCATATACTCCCAAGCTGGACTTTTCCACTTATCTTGTTTCTGCCATATACCTTTTGTGATTCTATTTTTAATATTCCCTTTTCTTTACAGAAGAAGCATTTAACATCAAACAATGAAACAATGCTAGTCGTACTAGCACATTTTCCTTGGATTGTTAGTCATATACTATCACCCATTGAGTCATACTTTGAGTTTGATTGTTGTACTAATATCCCCATATTAATAGAATTCTTCCGGATTCCACTCTTAGCAATCCTCAAGCATGGTAAAAAAATTAACCATACTTTTAATCTATCCCATCATAACAATTTTGTGATTAAGCTAATATAGCTCGGAGGAAGGAATTTAGAGGATAATTTTTACTGCCCAACTTCTTGGAAAATTCAAACGCCTAGCGTCTTCAATCATTACATATATTCAAATAATATAAGCACACATTGTCACGCTAAATTATACTCAGTCATGTTGCCACGAATAAGTTTCTAGATATCAATATATCTTCCACTTGATTGTTTCTAAAAACAATTCTTTTCGGTTCCTAAATCACCTTGATAAAAAAATCTTTTGAAGATAAAGTATTATGGAAGCAATCATGACACTGGATTCTAAGTAGGAATAATTTAGTCTCTAGATCAATCAATCATTAATCATATGGAGTTAGGTAGGTTATACCGAAAATCTATAATAGGACTCAATTTTAAATTTCACTAGTACGATACTCTTCCAAAATGGTTTTACTTATCTCAATTAACAATCTAAGTGTAAGGTAGTTTGTGCATGCCAATGAATACACAATTTATGCAAATTCACTTTGATTGGTTGTTCATGATAAAATAAGTTCAACTTAATTCAAAATTACGACGCGAACTCCCACTCAAAAACAACATCGCTCTAGTCGCTTTAATGATTACACAAACCAATTTCACTACACCAAACCGATCATCACGTGAGATGATGTAGTTGCAAAGGCTAACATCGACATGTTCATCATATCATCCATATGACTCATGCTTTACCTTTCGGTTACGTGTTCCGAGGCCATGTCTATACATGCTAGGCTCGCCAAGTAGAACGGTAGTGTTGCGTGTGTTCCGAGGCTATGTCTGTACATGCTAGACTCGTCAGCACCCGTTGTATGCAAACGTTGAGTCTGTCACACCCGATCATCACGTGGTGTCTCGAAACGACGAACTTTATTAACGGTGGATACTAAGTAAGAAAACATTACTATCTTGATATTAAGTGAGAGGGGTCATCTTATAATGCTACCGTCGTGATCTAAGCAAAATAAGATGCATAAAAAGGATTAACATCACATGCATGGATAATGTGATATGATATGGTCCTTCTTGCACTTGATCTCCATCTTGTGCATCATGGTATGATCTCTATCATTCCACCGGCATGGAACCAAGGTCCATGGCACCTCCATCTTGATTGTCCATCAAAATAACAACATATCACATGGATATGATATACCACACGCATGCCACAAATAATAAGTCAACCATATGGCTCCTGCCGGTATGTCAATAATTTACAAAAGAGATCATCTCATACATCAAATTTGTAACATTGACCATATCACATCACATGCCCTGCAAAAACAAGTTACACGTCTCTAATTTATTTTTGCATATTTTACGTGGCTTGGGCTTTCAAAGATAGAACTGTTCATACCTACGAACATGAACCACAACGTTGATAACATATTTTTAACAACCTTTCGTAGATTAGATCTTAACTATTGTAGGAGAAACGAACACCCCTCAGCCACAAGTGAGACAGGTCTCGCGTACAAAATACATGTAAAGTTTGTCTAGGTCAGCTTCATCCTACTATGCCACTAAGATCATAAAATACTCAAGGAGGCAATAACATGATCATCAACGCCCACATAGACCTATGTGTTCTACCCGTACAAATCATATACGCATAGATCCGGCTCTGATACCACGGAAGGGTTCGTTGCATAGAGAAAAAAATTCCTACGCGACAGACACCTGAAGCGCCAAGATCTAATCTAGGAGATGTAAGCAACGGACATAGAGAGTCTTAAGGAAAACATAACCTCGAATACTCAAAGCGTTACGAGATCGAATCTCGTTGGTGATGTAGTCGAACTCACACAGTCTCAAGATCGCGAAGAAGAGTGTTGCATTACGGCAAGACTTCCGCACTCGGTCACATATACAGCTTGAGGACGACCTTCGTTCCCTCGATCCAGCGGGGCAGCGCAAGTCGAGGATCCACCGGAAGCTCCAACAATACGACGGCGTGGTGTGGTGAAGAAATTATACGGTCATGGCTGCAGGGTTCGTTGCATAGAAAACAAAAAATTTCATACGCAAGAGACACCCGAAAGGCCAAGATCTAATCTAGGAGACGAAGTGCAACGGGCAACGAGAAGGTTAAGGAGAACACATACCCTCGAAGACTCAAAGTGGTACGAGATCAAATCTCGTTGTTGGCGTAGTCGTACTCACACCGATCCCGATAGCGAGAAGATGGGCACCGCAATCTGGCGGTGCATCCGTGATCGGTCACACGTACGGTTGATGACGACCTCCGTTCCCTCGATCCAGTGGGGCGCGGAAGTAGAGGATCCCTCGGAACTCCAGCAGCACGACGGCGTGGTGGTGAAGAAGAATCCCACGGTCAGGGCTTCGCTAAGCCGGAGACCATGAAATGGAGCAGCGGGTGGAGGGAAAGGGAAGAGGCCAAGTGTGTGGAGGAGGGAGATATCCCACCCTCCTTTTATAGGAGGGGGAGGCAGCCCAAGGGGGATGCGGCCAGCCCCATGGTGTGCCCCCACCTCTTCCCTCATGATGTGAGTGGACACTCCACTCACACCCACTCATTTTCCTTTAAACCCCACTTAGAAAATCCAAGAGGTTTTCTTTAATAAATAAATAAAACATTTTTATTTCTTTATTTCAGCATTTGTTAATTCTATTAACAAACATTTGCATAAAGCACCTCGAATCATTTGTTAATTCTATTAACAACCATTCGACGAAAAACCCCTTGAACTATTTCAATTTTCCCCGAAACAATTTCGGTGCTGCCCAAAATATTCTTCGATATTCCGTATCCTCTCAAACGCGTCATCGAACCTTAAGTGTGTCACCCTACGGTTCGCGAATAAGATAGACATGATCGAGACTCCTCTCCAATCAATAATCAACAGCGGGATCTGGAGATCCGTGATGACTCCTATATATTCAACGATGACTCTCGTGATCGTGTGAACCAACAACGTCGTGAACTATTCCCTTTTGTCTCACGATATTTTACTTGTCCGAGATTCGATCATTGGTATCAACCATACCTTGTTCAATCTTGTTACCTACAATTACTCTTTTCTCGTTCCCGTGATATAACATCCTTGTGATCATATTACGTGCTTGCAAGCGGTTTCGATGTGATATCACCGAGAGGGCCCAGAGTATATCTCTCCGTCATTTGGATGGACAAATCCCACTCTTGATCCATGATCCTCAACTAATACTTTCCGAATACTTAACGACACCTTTATAGTCACCCTGTTACGGTGTGACGTTTGATGCCATCAAAGCACTCTTCCGGTATCAGCGATTGACATGATCTCATGGTCTAAGGAATAAGTTACTTCGTATGTTTCATATAACAATGTAAACTAAATGACTTGATCGCATTGCTATATTCTCTATGGGTATATGTTCATCACATCATTCTTCTAATGACATGACCCCATTATTAATAACATCCAATGTTCATGATCAGGAAACCTTGATCATCTATTAATCAACGAGCTAGTTAAAATAGAGGCTTTACTAGGAACCATTGTTTGTTTATTAAGCACACATGTATCAACGTTTCCGGTTAATACAATTCTAGCATGAGAAATAAACATTCATCATAAACAAGGAATAAGATAATAATCATTTTATTATTGCCTCTCGGGCATATTCCCTTCAGTCTCCCACTTACACTAGGGTCAATAATCTAGTCCATAAGCACTTTAACACATATGGCGTACCAGTGCTATTACCATGCTTCGCATGCGGTAAACATCATAAAAAAGATCTGAACTGTTCAGGTCCTATTGTATTTGCATGTTCTTTGCGTCTACACACATCACTCATTCTCTAATGAGATGGTTTTGTATATATATGGTCAATCGGTGAAAACTTAATTCCTCAGCTTAAACTGATGTCACTAATATTGTGAAAATGTAGCTTCATAGTGTTAGCATTCTTGGAAATTCACCAAGTTCCGGTGATACCTTAATTCCTCAGCTTAAACTGATGTTACTAACATTGTGAAAATGTAGCTTCATAATTTCAGCATTCTTGGAAATTCACCAAGTTCAATAAAGAACTCCTTGACACAAAATACGCTTATAATCAGTTGTCAACACAACGATATACTTTAGCCTTTGTTGTAGTATCTGTCACAATATTTTAATTTTGAAACTCTTTGAAATCCAGCATGGAACTTTCTTCCATCCTATTGTGCTACCCTTCATCACATATTTTAATTGAGATAAAATTACTTGAATAAATGACAAGACTATTAGTGTAACATATTACAACTAATATTTTGTCATTATTATATAGGAAAATATATCCTTAGCATTTCTAAAATGACACAAGAATCTCTCCCACTGTTGTCTAATCATCATATGAATTATCCTGCTATAATATTTTATAGCATAAGACTCATCTGGTTTTGTACATAGCATGGAAACATGACTTAGAAATCTCAATTTCAATGATGCTCATCATGTGTCAAAACACATGAATCTTGCTCAATTATTTTCCATGTGACAAGAACTCCTTCTTGTCATTTTGATATTGACTTACTTCAATATTTCATCTATGTAATTTGGCTTCAATCATATCAGGTGCGTCAATCCATCTTTTATAGATATCGATGCCCAATATCTTCTAAGCCTTTCATCAATATGAAATCGAAAATCTTAACCGTGTTAATTTAAAATACATATTTTCCAATCAACCATATGTCATCTACATAAAGTATTGGAAATATGTCATAGCGCTCCCACTTAATTTCTTGTAACTCTACAAGCATCTTTATCATTCATGATGGAATCAAACTCTTTTGATAACTTCATTAAGCTAAAGATTTCAACTTCGCTATGCTCACTTCAACCATTGAAGTGTGCATACCTTTCTAGCAACCTTTTGAATTTTACAAAACTTTCAGACTGTGTCAAGTACACATCCTTGATCAAACTTCCTCGAGAGAAGAGTTGGTTTTGTTATTCAACTTCCATATCATAATATGTAACTTTTTGCTAGAACTATTCGCAAAGACAAAAGCATCACTACGGAAGATCAAAATCTTGTAGTAGTCAACTCTATGAACTTCGTCGAAAACAACTTTTCGATAAGTACAACTTTCAAAAGATGTAAAATCCATGTCTTTGTCGCTATATAGACCCTTTTGCTATCGTTAGGCATCATGCCTATCGAAAGGACTACCAAGTCACATACTTGATATTCACACAAGGATACTACGGCGGATATAATGACTCATAGTCAATTTTACGAAGTCAGGGCCCATCATTTGCTTCCTTTATAAGGTCCAGGTCCTTTTGTTGTCAAAATAACACTTTACACTTAAACCACAAGTTGTTCTAAGTACAAAGTTTTTGGACTTTTCTGGTACAGTTCGTAAACTCATTTGAAGTATCTACAACATTTGTAGTGTCTTCTACTTAGTCAAAATAGTAAACCCCGGAACAACTTCCAGTGCTGCGCTACTCTTGACATGATAACGAAGATTCTCTAATATCGTTGAGTTTGTACTGTGCTCCCACTCACTTGTTTCGCAAGAACTACTTTCTCGAGAAATCAACCCTTTCTGACAAACAACATTTGTCGTTCGGTTCGGTGATAGGAGAAATACCCAATGTTTTATTTGGGATAACCTTATAAACATATATTTATCCTATTTTGGTTGTAAACATTTTACACATGCTATGCATACCAAAACTTAAGAAAAATGATAATTCGGGTCACTACCCAAACCATATCTTATATGTTGTCAATTTCAACGGATCATGATGGTGCTCTTTTCAATGTAAAAGCGGTTGCCCTTAATGTATAAACTACAAAATTATAATGGCAATTTTATTAATCTTACCATGTCAAACAAGGTTTGATTTTGTCTTTTGAATACTCCAATCTAATGTGGGGTATTCGAGAAGTATAAGCTGTAGAACAATTCTGCAACTTCTCAGATGTTTTGCTAAACTTGTAACTCAAACTTTATCATTTATGATCCAATCATAAATACTTGATTATCTTGTTACATTGATTTTAACTTCATATTAACAACCTTTTGAACCAATTCAAAATGTCAAACTCCGTTCCCTTTAAATAGATATACTCACATATCTACTCATGTCATCGACAGAATTTTATGAAGAAAAATTAATCCACCATGCATGACTACACATAATGGACTATATACATCAATATGTATAATCTCCACTAATGTCCATTCTACTTTGGCCTAAGAACGGAATTCTAGTCATCTTTTGGAAGAGGTCTCACAAGCGTCAATTTATTCAAAATAAAATGACTCAGGAAGTCCATCAATATGGAGTTACTTCATGTTTTCCTTTCCGATATGAACTAAAATGGTGGTGTCACAATTTAAGTGAAACTCTTCTACGTCTTGCAACGTTTAGCATTTAGTCTTATAGATGTTTACTTTACCAACATGATTTATACTAACATATTCATCAATTATGGAATATGGTCATAGTTTGAACAATCTCATTTGTTCTCACAAAAGACTAGAACAAAATAACAACTTATTAAGTTCTTCAAATAAATCTTGACTGTTTGGTTCGATACGACAATGAACACAATAACACTTTATTTATGTTCTTGTCATAATCGATTCCACATCTATTACTAGTTCATTTTAGACCCTTGTATTTCTTGCATTGCGTTGCTTTGTATGACAACTCATACCAACCAACGTGGTACCAAAATACCAAAAAATACTTTGTTAACTAGTAATAAATCTATAACTTGTATATCAAGCATATACTCCTGAGCTGGACTTTTCCAGTTATCTTCTTTTTCTTCCATATATATTTTTGTAATTCTATTTTCAATATTCCCTTTTGTTTACATAAGAATCATTCAACATCAAACAATGCTAGCCGTACTATCTCATTTTCTTTGGCGTGTTAGTCATATACTATCACCCATTGAGTCATACTTTGAGTTTGATTGTTCTACTAATATCACCATATTAAAAGCATTCTTCTAGATTCCACTCTTAGCAATTTCCAAGTAAGGTAAACTACTTTACCCATACTTCTAATCCATCCCATCATAACAATTTTATGATTACTATAGCTCGAAGGAAGGGATTTAGAGGATAATTTTTGGCGCCCAACTTCTTGGAATAATCAAACGCCTAGCGTCTTCAATCATTGCATATATTCAGATAATATAAGCAAACATTTTCACGCTAAATTTGCATATATTCAGATAATATAAACAAACATTGTCACGCTAAATTATACTCAGTCATGTTGCCACAAATAAGTTTCTAGATATCACTATATCTTTCACTTGATTGTTTCTGAAAACAACTCTTTTCAGTTTCTAAATCAGCTTGATCAACAAATCATTCTTTTGAAGATAAAGTAATAAGGAAGCAACCATGACTATGGATTCTAAGTAGGAATTGGTTGCTCTCTAGATCAATCAATCATTAGTCACATGGAGCTAGGTAGGAAATACCGAAAATCTACAATAGGATTCAATTTTAAATTTCACTAATACGGTACCAATCTTAAATGGTATTTACCAGATCATAATAGTTATATCTCAATTAACAATCTAAGTGTAAGGTAGTTATGTGGATGCCAATGAATACTACAATTTGTGCAAATTCACTTTGATTTGTTGTTCGTGATAAATAGGTTCAAGTTAATTCAAAAATTAAACCATGAACTCCCACTCAAAAACAACATCCCTCTTAGTCGTTTTTAGTGATTACACGAACCAAATTCACTACACCAAAACCGATCATCACGTGAGATGATGTAGTTTCAAAGGCAAACATCGACATGTTCATCATATCATCCATATGACTCATGCTTTACCTTTCGGTTACGTGTTCCGAGGCCATGTCTGTACATGCTAGGCTCGCCAAGTAGAACCGTAGTATTGCGTGTGTTTCAAGGCCATGTCTGTACATGCTAGGCTTGAAAACACCCGTTCTATGCGAACGTTGAGTCTATCACACCCGATCATCACGTGGTGTCTCGAAACGACGAACTTTCTTAACGGTGCATACTTAAGGAAGAAGACATTATTATCTTGATATTAAGTGAGAGGGATCATCTTATAATGCTACCGTCGCTATCTAAGCAAAACAAGATGCATAAAAGGATTAACATCACAAACATCACATGTAAGGATAACGTGATATGATATGGTCCTCCTTGCACTTGATCTCCATCATGTGCATCATGGTATGATCTCCATCATTCCACCGGCGTGGTACCAAGTACCATGGCACCCCAATCTTGATTGTCCATCAATAAGAAGACAATCATATGGATACCTTCCGGTATATCAATAATTTACAAAATAGATCATCTCATAATCAAATTTGTAATATTGACCATATCATATCACATGCCCAACAAAAACTAGTTAGACGCCTCTAATTTATTTTTGCATATTTTACGTGGCTTAGGGCTTTCGATGATAGAACCGTTCATACCTACGAACATCAACCACAACGTTGATAAACACATTTTTAACAACCCTTCGTAGATTAGATCTTAACTATAGTAAGAGAAACGGACACCCCCTTAGCCACAAGTGAGACAACTCTCGCGTACATAGTACACGTAAACTTAGTCTAGGGCAGCTTCATCCTACTATACCACTAAGATCATAAAATACTCAAGGAGGCAATAACATGATCATCAACGCCCACATATTCATATGTGTTCTACCCGTACAAAACATCTACGCATAGATCCGGCTCTGATACCACTAAAGGGTTCGTTGCATAGAAAACAAAAAATTTCCTACGCGAGAGACAAACGAAAGGCCAAGATCTAATCTAGGAGACGAAGTGCAAAGGGCAACGAGAGCGTTAAGGAGAACACATACCCTCGAAGACTCAAAGTGGTACGAGATCAAATCTCGTTGTTGGCGTAGTCGTACTCACACCGACCCCGATAGCGAGAAGATGGGCACCGCAATCCGGCGGTGCATCCGTGATCGGTCACACGTACGGTTGATGACGACCTCCGTTCCCTCGATCCAGTGGGGCGCGGAAGTAGAGGATCCCTCGGAACTCCAGCAGCACGACGGCGTGGTGGTGAAGAAGAATCCCACGGTTAGGGCTTCGCCAAGCCGGAGACCATGAAATGGAGCAGCGGGTGGAGGGAAAGGGAAGTGGCCAAGTGTGTGGAGGAGGGAGAGCTCTCACCCTCCTTTTATAGGAGGGGGGAGGCAGCCCAAGGGGGGTGCGGCCAGCCCCATGGTGTGCCCCCACCTCTTCCCTCATGATGTGAGTGGACACTCCACTCACACCCACTCATTTTCCTTTAAACCCCACTTAGAAAATCCAAGAGTTTTTCTTTAATAAATAAATAAAACATTTTTATTTCTTTATTTCAGCATTTGTTAATTCTATTAAAAAACATTTGCATAAAGCACCTCGAATCATTTGTTAATTCTATTAACAACCATTCAACGAAAAAACCCTTGAACTATTTCAATTTTCCCCGAAACAATTTCGGTGGTGCCCAAAATATTCTTCGATATTCCGTATCCTCTCAAACGCGTCATCGAACCTTAAGTGTGTCACCCTACGGTTCGCGAATAAGATAGACATGATCGAGACTCCTCTCCGATCAATAATCAACAGCGGGATCTGGAGATCCGTGATGACTCCTATATATTCAACGATGACTCTCGTGATCATGTGAACCAACAACGTCGTGAACTATTCCCTTTGTCTCACGATATTTTACTTGTCCGAGATTCGATCATTGGTATCAACCATACCTTGTTCAATCTCGTTACCGACAATTACTCTTTTCTCGTTCCCGTGATATAACATCCTTGTGATCATATCGCGTGCTTGCAAGCGATTTTGATGTGATATCACCGAGAGGGCCCAGAGTATATCTCTCCGTCATTTGGATGGACAAATCCCACTCTTGATCCATGATCCTCAACTAATACTTTCCGAATACTTAACGACACCTTTATAGTCACCCTGTTACGGTGTGATGTTTGATGCCATCAAAGCACTCTTCCGGTATCAGCGATTGACATGATCTCATGGTCTAAGGAATAAGTTACTTCGTATGTTTGATATAACAATGTAAACTAAATGACTTGATCGCATTGCTATATTCTGTTTGGGTATATGTTCATCACATCATTCTTCTAATGACATGACCCCGTTATTAATAACATCCAATGTTCATGATCAGGAAACCTTGATCATCTATTAATCAACGAGCTAGTTAAAAGAGAGGCTTTACTAGGAACCATTGTTTGTTTATTAAGCACACATGTATCAACGTTTCCGGTTAATAGAATTCTAGCATGAGAAATAAACATTCATCATAAACAAGGAATAGGATAATATCCATTTTATTATTGCCTCTCGGGCATATTCCCTTCAATGGCTTCGCCAAGTGGATGACCAAGAGGTGGACCAACGGGAGGAGGGAGAGAGATATGACACCAAGTTGTGTGGGGAGAGAGAGGTCCAACCCCTCGTTATATAGGAGGGGGAGGCAGCCACGAAATTTTGGTGCCTCCACCTCTCCCCTCATCATGTGGGTGGAGTCTCTACTCAACCCACTCATTCTCTCATCAATTCGCACTCAAAATTCCAAGGGTTTTCTTTAATAAATAAATAAATACAATTATTTCTTTATTTTAATATTTGTTAATCTTATTAACAAAAATAACACTTACCCCCTTGAAGTATTTGTTAATCAAAGATTAATATATACCACCTTGAACTATTTCAATATTCGCCGAAACAATTCCGATGACTATTTCAATATTCCCCTAAAAAATTTCGATTTTGTCCAAACTTTTCTCCGATATTTCGTATCCACTCAATCGCGTCATCAAACCTTAAGTGTGCCACCCTACGGTTCGTGAATAATGTAGACATGATCGAGACACCTCTCCGGTCAATAGTCAACAGCAGGACCTGGAGATCCGTAACGACTCCTACACATTCAACGATGAATCTAGTGATCGTGTGAACCATAAACGTCGTAACCAATTTCCTTTGTCTCGCGATATTTTGCTTGTCCGAGATCCGATTATTGGTATCAACCATACCTAGTTCAATCTTGTTACCGACAAGTACTCTTTTAGTCATTCTGTGATATGACATCCTTGTGACCTAGTCACATGCTTGCAAACGATGTAGATGTGATATCACTGAGAGGGCCCAGGTATATCTCTCCGTCATTTGGATGGATAAATCCAACTCTTGATCCATGAGATTCAAGTAATACTTTTCGAATACCCAACAACACCTTTATAGTCACCCTGTTACGCTGTTACGTTTGATGCCATCAGCGCGCTCTTTCGGTGTTAGTGATTGACATGATATCATAGTCTAAGGATTAGAGTTACTTCGTATGTGTGATATAAAAATGTAACTTAATGACTTGATCACATTGCTATATTCACTTTGGGTCTATGTTCATCACATCATTCTACCAATGACATATCACATCATTCTACCAATGACATGACACCGTTATTAGAAACATCCAATGTTCATGATCAGGAAACTTTGATCATCAGTTAATCAACAAGCTAATTAAACGAGAGGCATTACTATGAACTCTTGTTTGTTTATTAGACACACATGTATCAACGTTTCCGGTTAATACAATTCTATCCTGAGAAATAAAAATTTATCGTAAACAATGAATAAGATAATAGCCACTTTATTATTGACTCTTGGGCATATTCCTTTCAATTTTAACTAGTACAAGTGCACGTGCAATGCACGTATTTTCCAATATATTGTGATTCATACTTCCTGTTATGCAAGTCTCTTTTCCTTTGTTTTTTTCCTTTTATTTTCTTCTGTAACAAGGATTCTATGGTTGATACAAAAAATCTTCCAATTGATTTCAATTTCATCTTGGGTAGATTTACAAAAATGAAAAATCAGAACCCATATATGATGGTCCAAATCAATATAGAGCTACGGACAAACTAATTATCCATCATGCTGCTGCAACATCTATAAAAGCACATGTATTCGCAAGAAGATGAGACAAGATCCATACTTCTATTCAGTGCATGGAAGCTTCCTTTAAAGCAAAAAAGAAAAACTTTACCTCATAGTTGACATGTTGATCGGGCCACTGTGAAACATCAGATAATAATTAAACCAACCATATAGAATTTCCCAATACTGTTCTACATAATGTAGCAAATTGTACATAAAAAGGAAATGTGAACATGATTTTCTAGCATTTATATTTCTTTTATCTTATCGATACATGTTTTTACCATGCCGCGGTACACTACTGCTGTAACGCTACTGATAAGACAATAGACATATTCTGTTATAAAACAATCTTTATCATTTGCTCCAAAACCGGGGGGCGCGGGGGGGGGGGGGGGGGGGCAGTGGCCCCGTAAGCTCGTCATATATTTCACCTTCCATAATCGCTCTCTTTTACTCCATTAGGACTTATACGGTACCCCCAACTTAATATAGGCCGTATATTTATGTGGATCTAATGGTTTGTATCAATCCATACTAGTCCCAAAATCTAAGTAGTACAAATAATGGCAGTGGCTTAAACCCGAGTAGTAGTTATGCATGGAGGGTCAAAATCGGAAGCCAACAGCAATCGCAAGAAACAAATCCCGTTAAAAAGGGAAGTCGTGCCTGGAACAACTAGCGTGGCCCCGTAAACTCGTCATATATTTCACCTTCCATAATATCTCTCCTTTATTCCACGAGGACTTCTACGGTACCCCCAACTTAATATAGGCCGTATATTTTTGTGGATCTAACGGTTTGTATCAATTCATACTAGTCCCTAAAATCTAAGAAGTACAAATCATGCTAGTGCCTTAAACCGGAGTAGTAGTTATGCATGGAGGGTCAAAATCGGAAGCCAACAACAATGGCAAGAAACAAATCCCGTTAAAAAGGAAAGTCATGCCTGCAACAACTGCATGTATCTCTCTCCAAAATAAAAGACAACTACATTAACCGCTAGTTCGTAGTTGCTTCGGGAAACAGTGGTGGTCTAGACTAGAGATAATGGCTTCCCGGAAAATTTAGAACTAATTAATAAACATAATATGTTACCGTTGTTTGAGAAGAATGGCCAAACGCAGCCTAGTTCTGTGGCGGCCGTGCGACACGAATTCCATTGTGTTAGTTCTGCCGTTATTTTAACTAGTATAAGTGCACGTGCAATCCACGTATTTTCCAATATATTGTGATTCATACTTCCTATTATGCAAGTCTCTTTTACTTTGTTTTTTTTTCTTTTTTATTTTGTTCTGTAACAAGGATTCTATGGTTGATACAAAAAATCTTCCAATTGATTTAAATTTCATCTTGGGTAGATTTACAAAAAGAAAAAAAATCATCAGAACCCATCTATGATGGTCCAAACCAATATAGAGCTACGGACAAACTAATTATCAATCATGTTGTTGCAACATCTATAAAAGCACATGTATTCTATAATACGCATGCAAGAAGATGAGACAAGATCCAAATTTCTATTCGGTGCATGGAAGCTTCCTGCAAATCAAAAAGAAAAACTATTACCTCATAGTTGACATGTTGACCGGGCCACTGTGAAACATCAGATAATAATTAATCCAATCATATAGAATTTCCCAATTCTGTTCTGCAGAATGAAGCAAACTGTATATAAAAAGGAAATGTGAAGGTGATTTTGTAGCATTTATATTTCTTTTATCTTATCGATACATGTTTTTACCATGCTGTGGTACACTAGTGTTGTAACGCTACTGATAAGACAATACATATATTCTTGTTCTTTAGCATTTGCTCCAAAACCGGGGGGGGGGGGGGGGGGGGGGGGGGGGGGGAGGGGGGAGGGGGCAGTGGCCCCGTAAGCTCGTCATATATTTCACCTTCCATAATTTCTCTCCTTTACTCCACGAGGACTTCTACGGTACCCCCAACTTAATATAGGCCGTATATTTTTGTGGATCTAACGTCTTTATCAATCCATACTAGTCCCTAAAATCTAAGTAGTACAAATCATGCTACTGTCTTAAACCGGAGTAGTAGTTATGCATGGAGGGTCAAAATCGGAAGCCAACAACAATGGCAAGAAACAAACCCGGTTAAAAAGGGAAGTCATGCCTGCAACAGCTGCATGTATCTCTCTAAAAAAAGACAACTACATTCACCGCTAGTTCGTAGTTTCTTCAGGAAACAGTGGTGGTCTAGACTGGAGATAATGGCTTCCCAAAAAAATTAGAACTAATTAATAAACGAAATATGTTACCGTTGTTTGAGAAGAATGGCCAAACCCAGCCTAGTTCTGTGGCCATGCGCTTTGTAATCGTGCTACGCAGCCGTGCGCCATGAATTTTGTTGTGTTAGTTCTGTCGTTAGTTTAACTATTATAAGTGCACGTGCAATGCACGTATTTTCCAATATATTGTGATTCATACTTCTTGTTATGCAAGTCTCGTTTACTTTGTTTTTTTTGTTTTTATTTTGTTCTGTAACAAGGATTCTATGGTTGATACAAAAAATCTTCCAATTGATTAAAATTTCATCTTGGGTAGATTTACAAAAAGGAAAAAAAATCATCAGAACCCATATATGATGGTCCAAACCAATATAGAGGTATAGACAAAATAATTATCAATCATGCTGCTGCAACATCTATAAAACATGCAAGAAGGTGAGACAAGATCCATACTTCTATTCGGTGCACGGATTCCTGTAAAGAAAAAAAGAAAAACTATTACCTCATAGTTGACATGTTGATCGGGCCATTGTGAAACATCAGATGGTAATTAAATCAACCGTTTAAAATTTTCCAATTCTGTTCTGCAGAATGAATCGAATTGTATATAAAAAGGAAATGTGAAGTTGATTTTTTAGGAATTTATATTTCTTTTATCTTATCGATACATGTTTTTATCATGTCGTGGTACACTACTGTTGTAACGCTACCGATAAGACAATACACATATTCTTGTTATAAAAGAAATGTATTCTTGGTATCAAATAAGTATCTTATGTCGACAGTATGTACATGAAACAGTATGTATGCATTTCTTCCTATGGATAATTAAAGGGACACACAAAATGACGGGATCTGGTTTACATTGTTTTAGGCTGAATTAAAGGGGATTCGTGTTTTAATAAATGATTTTTCTGCTTAAAAGTCCTTATTACCCCGTCTAAATCAATGGCTAGATATGAATTCATACTACTCACCTATGTTGGGCAGTAAAAGGTACCTCAAAACCTCCCTTACTCCACCGACAGCAGTGGAGCTTTCAGCGCCGCTACCTCTCACCATTCGTCAGTGAGCTATCCAGACTGTGATTGTAATATTTCCCGTGCGCCAAACAGGTAGAAGGTCCAAAATAGATCGGGATTGATAAGCTCGGAGTGCCATTTTTGAGATTCAAAGTTCAGTGTTTGATTTATCTCATGGTTTACTTTAGAATTTTCCTATTAATATAGATACACTCCTAACTGTACCACTCATTCTCTCGATGCTTTGATTTGAAAAATCACGGTCTTCACTATTCAGAACTCAGAAGAGTGTACTTTATGCGGTATCTCCTGTTATGTGGCTCATCATTGTAGTTCTGAATCCTTCACCAAGCTTTCTAAAAAAAAATACACTTGTGTGTCAGTCATCTGCTGCAACTTCCTACACACAGTGACGTTGCTAAAGCATATGGAACCAGGGGTCATATAAGGTTTCACAGCACAAAAAACCAATTTTTGGGGTGTATACATGGTAAAAAATGATTTTTGCAAAGAGTTGATTCTACCAGGTGTCCCGTGCACGGCAAGCATGTCTTGGCCCACACATATGACTACTCCTTTCGGTGAAAAATAAGTGACATTGAGATGGATGCATCTAGTAATTAAAAAAATTTAGATAAGAGGCTTTTATTAATTAAAATTTTAAGCATTACATCCGGCCTCTGCAGAATCTATTACTTAATACGTCTATTCCAACCCATTCAACAACCTTTATTTTAAGAGGGATGGAGCATATGAAATGCCCAGAAAATAGTAGACGAGAGGATGAGTATAGACCGCTGGACTTGAAGTTTCAAAATCTGAAAGACAAAGGGTTGTCAGAAAAGAAGAAACGTGTCAATGAGACGTCTCTCTCCCTCCATGCAAGCAGACACACCGGAAGTAAAGCTTGCAGCACAACATTCTGTCATCGGGATCCGCGTCGGCATAGAAACACGAGATAAAGAGCAGAGATCGTGCAATCGTATCACCGCCCAGCCGATGGGGCTCCAGTTCAGTCTGAAGTCTGAACAAGGACGAAGAGAGAACGGGGCGAAGATTTCACCCCGCTTTTGCCGCGGCAAAATTCACAGCGGGTCGGGAGCGAGGGGAATATCGAAGCAGAATCCGTCCACATGCTGAGGCAATCATCGCGAGGCATGCTAACCACATGCCCTCTTCCCCCCGTCTCTTCTTTTCTGCGTGCATGCACATGCACGCAGACGCTGGGTGTGCGTCCTTTGAGACGCGGAGCTCGGCCCTTTGAAGGAAAAATGGCGAGGTGAAAAGGTTGCTGGCGTCCAAATTTCTTTGCTGCTTGTGCGTGATGTGATCGATCCCGATGCGCTGCCCGATCAGAGGCGGCGCACTGTTCACGATCGGTGCTCCTTTGGCTTTGGTGTCTGGCTCAGAAGAGGGTGGCTACCCTAGTTTTCGTAGAGATTTCAGTGGCTACGCTCTTAACCGGCCAGTCCCAGCCCAGGCCAGCCAGTGTTCCTGCCATCGCTGTTTGCTGCTGCTCCTGAACCGAACTGAGATCAAACATGCTAGTACGAAGAAGCAGATTTCTTGGGGAAAAATCTTTTTAGGATTATCCATCTCTGAACCGTGTTAACATGTTTTCCTGTGTCACGTACGTTCAGTAAAAAAAAAAAAAAAAGGTTCTGTTCTCAGATCTCACGGGTACCCAGGCTCAATTCACTGGTAGAAAATAGGCCTTCGGTACGCCCCCATTAGTCCCCAAAATAATGGACCCGCGACCATAGGGGTCTTTAGTCACGGTTCGGGACGAGACCCGCGACCAATAGTCTGGACCCAGCGCGCTCGGCCCACAGCTGGCGGAGGGGAGGGGCTTTAGTCCCGGTTGGCCAGACCAACGGGGACTAATAGGTCCTCGGGCCGGCCCCACGGCCTTTAGCCGCGGTTGTCCAGGTGAACCGGGACTAAAGGCCCATCCCTATATATAGGACTCACCTCGCTGCACTTGGCCACATTTGCTCACAATATTCACAAGGGGGTGGTGGGTATGCTTTTGGTTCCTACTATGCACACAAGGTGTTCGATGAAATGCCCCATAGCATGAAACACGCTTGAGCGTTTTCATTTATTTTACCTCCGTGATCGCGGTTAGCAACTTGAACCTTTCATGATTTGTATTATTTCCAGCTAGCTAGTTAGTTTAACAGATGCATGATGGTTAATTATATACTTTATATAATAATAATGCAGATGAATCGGCAATGGATGTACGGTAACCGACTCTCCGGTGAGTTCACTACGGGTTTGAAAGATTTCCTCGTAGTGGCAAATGCGAACAAACATCGAGGTTTTATTATGTGTCCATGTGCTGAATGTAAGAATGAGAAGGGTCACTCCTCCTCAAGAGTCGTTCACATGCACCTGCTTCGGCACGGTTTCATGCCAAGCTATAATTGTTGGACCAAGCATGGAGAAAGAGGGGTTAGAATGGAAGAAGATGAAGAAGAGGATGATATCGATTTCAACTATCATGACCTTTTCGGTGATACTTTCATGGAGGATGATGCTGAAGGTGGGGAAGGGTTTGGTGAAGGTGAAGAAGAGGCACATGATGAGCCCGCTGATGATCTTGGTCGGACCATTGCTGATGCACGGAGACGCTGCGAAACTGACAAGGAGAGGGAGAATTTGGATCGCATGTTAGAGGATCACACGAAGTCACTGTACCCAGGATGCGACAATAGTCTGAAAAAGCTGGGCTGCACACTGGATTTGCTGAAATGGAAGGCACGGGAAGGTGTAGCTGACTCATCATTTGAAAATTTACTGAAAATGTTGAAGAATATGTTTCCGAAGAATAACGAGTTGCCCACCAGTACGTACGAAGCAAAGAAGGTTGTGTGCCCTCTAGGTTTAGAGATTCTGAAGATACATGCATGCATTAACGACTGCGTCCTCTACCGCGGTGCATACGAGGATTTGAATGAATGCCCTGTATGCACTGCATTGCGTTATAAGATCAGAGGCGATGACCCTGGTGACGATGTTGAGGGCGAGAAACCCAGGAAGAGGGTTCCCGCCAAGGTGATGTGGTATGCTCCTATAATACCTCGGTTGAAACGCCTGTTCAGGAACAAAGATCATGCCAAGTTGTTGCGATGGCACAAAGAGGACCGTAAGTCCGACGGGGAGTTGAGACACCCCGCTGATGGAACGCAATGGAGAAAGATCGACAGAGAGTTCAAAGATTTTGCAGCTGACGCAAGGAACATAAGATTTGGTCTAAGTACTGATGGCATGAATCCTTTTGGCGAGCAGAGCTCCAGCCATAGCACCTGGCCCGTGACTCTATGCATCTACAACCTTCCTCCTTGGTTGTGCATGAAGCGGAAGTTCATTATGATGCCAGTGCTCATCCAAGGTCCGAAGCAACCCGGCAACGACATCGATGTGTACCTAAGGCCATTAGTTGATGAACTTTTACAATTGTGGGGCAAACCTGGTGTACCTGTGTGGGATGAGCACAAAGAAGAGGAATTTAACCTACGAGCGTTGCTTTTTGTAACCATCAACGATTGGCCTGCTCTCAGTAACCTTTCTGGACAGTCAAATAAGGGATACAAAGCATGCACGCACTGCTTACATGAGACTGAAAGTGTATTTTTGGATAACTGTAGGAAGAACGTGTACCTGGGTCATCGTCGATTTCTTCCCCGAAATCATAACGTAAGAAAGAAAGACAAGCATTTCAACGGCAAGGCAGATCACCGGCCGAAGCCTGCGGAACGTACTGGAGCTGAGATATTTGATATGGTCAAGGATTTGAATGTCATCTTTGGAAAGGGTCCTGGCGGACAATCAGTTCCGCAGGGAGTTGACGGACACGTACCCATGTGGAAAAAGAAATCGATATTTTGGGAGCTACAGTATTGGAAAGTCCTAGATGTCCGCTCTGCAATCGACGTGATGCATGTTACGAAGAATGTTTGCGTGAACCTGCTAAGCTTCTTGGGAGTGTATGGGAAGACAAAGGATACAAAGGAAGCACGGCGGGATCAACAACTTTTGAAAGACCCAGATGACCGGCATCCGGAATGGTTTCAAGGTCGTGCCAGCTACGCTCTTACGAAAGAAGAGAAGGTCATTTTTTTTGAATGCCTGAGCAGTATGAAGGTCCCGTCTGGCTTCTCGTCGAATATAAAGGGAATAATAAACATGGCGGACAAAAAGTTCCAAAACCTGAAGTCTCACGACTGCCACGTGATTATGACGCAATTGCTTCCGATTGCTTTGAGGGGCCTCCTACAGGAAAATGTTCGAGTAGCCATTGTGAAGCTGTGTGCATTCCTCAATGCAATCTCTTAGAAGGTAATCAGTCCAGAAGATCTACCACGGTTACAGAACGATGTGGTCCAATGATTTGTCAGTTTTGAGTTGCTGTTTCCACCATCCTTCTTCGATATTATGACGCACCTCCTGGTCCACCTAGTCGAAGAGATTTCCATTCTCGGTCCTGTATTTCTACACAATATGTTCCCCTTCGAGAGGTTTATGGGAGTATTAAAGAAATATGTTCGTAATCGTGCTAGGCCAGAAGGAAGCATCGTAAAGGGCTATGGAAATGAGGAGGTAATTGAGTTCTGTATTGACTATGTTCCTGACCTTAAGCCGATTGGTATTCCTCAATCGCGGCACGAGGGGAGACTAAGTGGAAGAGGCACGATCGGAAGGAAATCAACGATATGTATGGACGGTCATTCTATGACTGAAGCACACTACACAGTTCTGCAAAATTCGAGCTTGGTGGCTCCGTACTTCGAGCAACACAAGAATATTTTACGCTCGAACAACCCGGGGAAGCCTGAATCATGGATTAGAAAGGCCCACATGGAGACTTTCGGCAGTTGGTTGCGAAAACATTTAATGAATGACAATGATGTTGAAGATCAGCTGTACATGTTGGCCAAGACACCATCTTCGACTATCACGACTTTCCAAGGGTACGAGATTAATGGGAATACATTTTACACGATCTCCCAAGATAAAAAGAGCACCAACCAAAACAGTGGTGTCCGCTTTGATGCAGCAACCGAGATTGGGCAAAAGGTCACGTATTATGGTTACATAGAGGAGATATGGGAACTTGACTACGGACCCTATTTTAAGGTCCCTTTGTTCCGGTGCAAATGGTTCAAGCTAACAGGAGGTGGGGTAAAGGTGGACGAGCAATACGGAATGACAATGGTGGATTTCGACAATCTTGGTTACCTTGACGAACCATTCGTCCTAGCCAAAGATGTCGCTCAGGTTTTCTATTTGAAGGACATGAGTAGCAAACCGAGGAAACGGAAAGATAAGAAAACGATCAGTGCATCATGCGATGATCCAAAGCGTCACATTGTTCTTTCAGGGAAAAGAAACATCGTGGGAGTGGAGGACAAGACAGACATGTCAGAAGATTATAATATGTTTGGTGAAATTCCGCCCTTCAAAGTGAACTCTGACCCAAGCATTAAGTTAAATGATGAGGATGCTCCATGGATACGTCCAAATCGTAAGAAAGCGGGGACACAAGGGAAGAATTGATGTGTAATAATTTATTGTACCAAACTTTGTTGAATGGATCATGTTTAATGGATCATTTTGAATTATATTATCTCTAATTAATTTATTGTACCAAACTTTTACTAAAAACAGAAAACAGACGCGCTAGCGCGCCGCAGTGTCGCCGGAATGCAAATTCTTTTATTAAAAAGAGAAAACAGACGAACACTAGCTACTCCTCGCCGTCGTCGTCGGGGAACTCGTCGGTGACCTCCTCCGGGTCATCATCGTCGCCGAACTCGTCCGTGACCTCCTCGTCGTCGTCGGAGGTGCATGATGGTATGTCTGAGATAGGCCCCCACCTCGGATCGTCGGAGGCCCAGACTTCGCCGGCGCGGTCGGCCCGACGAAGCTCCTGCAGCGCCCTCGTCCTCGCCTCCCGAGCGGCATCTAACGCGAGGTGGCGTTCGAGGCGGCGCTCCGCCCGCTGACCCGCGCGGGTCTGCCAGAGCTCCTCGTCGGCGCTCTCCTCCCCCGGGTTGTTCCGGTAATACTCGCGGATGACGCGGTCTTCCCTGGCGTCGACTAGGCCCTGAAACGCGCGGTGGCGGAGGTGGAGGTGGTCGGCGGCAGTGATGATCTGCGGCTTCGGCGCCCTGGCCTCCGCTTCCCAGACGGTGTGGCAGTCGTTGAAGTTCATCAGCGACCGCGGGCGGTTGAGGCGCCAGGCCGCCGCGTCCCAGGCGCGGGCTGCCTCCGCCGCCGTCGCAAAGGTGCCGAGGGGGATGCGGTCGTCCCCCCAGCGGATATCTGCGCTGAACATTCCGTTCTGCCGTGCTCGGACGCCGCGGAAGCCGGTGGTGCTGTTCCTCCTCGGAGGCATGGTGGAAGCGCGACGGTGCGTGGAGAGGAGAAGACGCGCACGAGGCGCGACAGTTTATACCGCGCCCTCCTGGCCACGCGTCACAAACTACCGCGCCACGCGTCGCAACTCCCGCGCCACGCGTCACAATTCCCGCGCCACGCGCCACCCTAACACAACCAAGCAAATAGTTGCACATTACTACCCGAGCTCAAAGTGAACACTGACCCAAGCATGGATGGATGTGTTAAAGGGGGGGTGTAGAACAAAACAATCGGTATCACCATCATACAGCCCTACCGTGGCTACTCAGTGCAATATGCATACCAAATGCACGGTAGGACGTATGATGGCGAATCCGGATGTTTTGTATTTGCTCGATGAACTGACCGGTGTATGAAGGTGGGCTATATATAGGGTCCTCTGGCTCACAAAGTGTTGTGCTAGGGTTTTGATCCAACGGTTAAGAAACCACCTCATCCACGGCTCACAACAACTCGAAAGAAACACACCGTAGCCCTGATCGAACGGCTCACAACAGCTCAAAAGAAACACACCCCGGATCCAACGACTCACAAGCGCTTTAAAGAAACACACGATCCGTGTGATTCTATCTGATTGGTCCAAACGAAACCCTAACCCATTTAGTCCCGGTTGGTGTCCCCAACCGGGACTAAAGGGATGTTTTCTTCTCGCTATATATATGTGCATTGCCACACCATTGGCATAAACACATACAAACTCACCACTCTCTCATGGCTTCTACCGTACCCACTCTAACATTCAACCAGGCCGAGGCACTTTCCGCCTCGAACTACCCCTGCCCGCCCGGCTACAGTGTTCCCGCCGGTTGGATGCTGAGCGCCGGAGGAGTGCCGGTCCCTCCTCCTCCTCAAGGTGTGGCACGTCGGGCGGCCATCACGAACCATTACTACCACGAGCTCACGCCGGAGCAGCGGAGAGATCCCAGCTGGCATCCCGATAACAAACATACTTGGGATGCCTTCTTCATCAATCGGCGTGAGAGGGCGCTCGCCAGGTATGAGGAGGACGGCCTGCCTCCTGGGAACTTTCACGAGGCCGGTCGTCGGCTATGGTGGTCCGGCCGGACTCTACAGAGCGTCATGGACTACATCAGGGCCGGCGATAACCCCCGCCTGCGCTACCCTCAGGCCCAGTCCTGGGCTCTGAATTTTCTCATGTCGTAGGCCTAGGCAGGAGTATGACTAGCAGCAGATATCAGATCATGCATGCATCTATGCTCTCCGTTTAGGTTTAGATCCACTCTTGCCATTATGTACTGCCTTTTTTATCTATGGGAATTTTTAAGATTGGAAAAAGAATTAGTTCTATTTTTCTGAATTTTCTGATATATTATTTGTATTTTTAAGATTGGAAAAAGAATTAGTTTTATTTTTCTGAATTTTCTGATATATTATTTGTATTTTTAAGGTTGCACGCATCTATTATTTCTATTCGAATAACCACCTTTAGTCGCGGTTCGTGTCACGAACCGGGACTAAAGGCTCGTTCTGCGCGGGAACGAGAAAGCCGCGAAAATTTTCACCATTAGTCCCGGTTCGTGACACCAACCGGGACTAAAGGCCCGCGGAGGGTACCCCAGGGGACCTTTAGTCCCGGTTCGTGACACCACCCGGGACTAAAGGCTGGAACTATATATGTGCGATGCCTTCCTGCCCCAAAATTTTCTAAGTCACAAACCCTCTTCTTCCCTCGCGCCGGCGCCTGCTCGTCTTTCTGCCCCGTCGCCGTCGCCCGCGCAGAGGACCGCGCCGTCTCCATCGCCGTCGCCGTCGCCGTCGTCGAGCCCTTCTCTCCACCGCCTCCACCCTGCTCCGCCCCCGTCCCGTCGCCGTCTCTCCGGTAGGTTCCCCGCGGGCCATCGCCGTCGCCCTAGATCCAACGCGCGAACGCCATCGAACGGAGACCACGAATCACGCGCGAACGCGCCGCCCTCGAACGGCGACCACGAACTGAGAACGCGCCGCCCTCGCGCTCGCTACCGCGGCCAGATTCGCCGCCGGCGAGACAACAGTGGCCGTGGCCTCGTCCCCATCTCCGTCCCCTCCCCCGTGGCGAGCACCACAGTGGCCTCCTCCCCATCTCCGTTCCCTCCCCCGTGGCCGGAATCGTCGGAATCGCCGGAGACCCGAGAGCCTGAACTGCCACCGCCGGCCACCGTGTGACGCCAGGGGTGACGTCATCATGACGTCACCTGGCCACGTGTTGACGAGTTTTTTTTAATGACGTCATCATGACACGTGGGGCCCACTGTATATGGAATTACAGAACATAATTAAATCTTCTAAATTAAATAACTTTTAATTTATAATTCCAAAAATTATGAAAAAATATGCAAAATGTTCACAAAAATGTAAGCTATCTGTTTATATCATTATCATTCATGTTTGACAAAGTTTAAAATGAGACCATATTTGAATTTGAGTTAAATTCATTAAAATAATGAAAGTAAGTTTTAATTCAATAAATTCAGAATATTAAGTATAATATACCAAAATGACCAGAAAAGCAAATGCAACCTAGCTATGGGGTTCTCCAAGTCATTTGAGCGACCCTACCAATCTGTTTTCCCTCTTTCTACGACAATATTTGCTAAGTCTCCTATATACTTAATTAATTTTTACTACATGCATGTCTGCAGGAGTGACATATGGCAGACAATAGAGACCTGACGGCGGAACAGGTGGCTGAAGGTTATATATTAGATATCATAGCCGGAGGAGGAACAGACATTGACGATGATGTAATCTCTTCTTATCTGAACCTTGAGGATCAAGAAGGTGAAGGAGGAACAGACATTGTCGATGATCAAGGAGGTGAAGAAGGAACAGACATTGTCGATGATCAAGGAGGTGAAGGAATGGACATTGATGACGGAGGTCAACCGTCGACAAACGACGATCTCCAATTGCAAAGAACAACCACCTCCGGCGAGGTATATATTTTAGCCCTCGGTCTTATTTTAGCCCTCGGTCCAATTGCAAAGACTAACGCGCGCGACTCTCTTTCTTATTTTAGCCCTCGGTCGGATCTAGTATGACAAAGCGTGGCAAATCCAAGGCGATGAAAGATTCCGAAATATATACCATCGAATCAGTCAGTGAAATCGGCAAGCCCCTACAGCACACCACAAAGTTTATCAACCAATGCGGAGTCATTGTTAGAGACATCGTCCCGATCACCGTCCAGGAATGGAAGGAGCCAAAGAAAGCACGTATTGGTTTCAGTTATGTCGACAAGAGAACGAAAAAGATTATGTTTAGAAAGCTTATTGCACATTTCATTCTACCTCCGGAATACAACAAAAAAGATGAATTCGGTCAGGACGTTCCGGGTGGACGTGAGAGGAGGAGGATAGTCAAAGAGTTCGCTCTTCAGAAGATGGCCGAAGCATTCCGGAACTTCAAGAAAAAAATGTTCCGTGAATATGTCAGCCAGGGCAAGACTCCGATTTTCACTGGACAATATGAGAAACTGAGAGATGATTGGACAGAATTTGTGACGCAACATAAATCGGAGCATTTCAAGGAAATGTCGGCAAAAAATAAGGCTAATGCGAAAAAGAAACAGTACCATCATGTTATGGGGCCAGGAGGATACCGCGTTTCGGCGCCTAAGTGGCAGGCAATGGAGGACGGCCTAAGGGCAAGAGGAATCCGTCTAGGTACAGAGGGATGGGACGAAAGAGCCAAAATGTGGTGGTACGGGCATGGGGGATCGCTAGACCCGGAGACAGGGGAGTGTGTTCACCGGCAGAAAAAGTTTGCTCCCACAAAAGAACTTGTTGACGCAATGACCAAAGCTCAACAGGGCAAGATCACGTTCAACAGAGAGAGAGACCAACTGACAGTTGCCCTCGGAAATCCTGAACACGGAGGACATATACGAGGCAAAGGCAGAATGCCGTGGAAAGTAGGGTTTTCCCAGGAGGGTGACCCGTACTGTTACAGAAGCCGTAGGAGAGGTACGGACCGGGCTGCAGATGAACTGGCGAATCTTGCAATGGAAGTTTCTGACCTGAAGAAGGTCGTGGCGGGAATACTTGAGAAAGAAAAAGCGTCGGCTGCAGGGCCGCATCAAGAACATGCAACGGATCTCGGAAGCCAGCAGCGGAGAAGCAGCGTGGCTTCCACGGAGGCCCCGACTGCAGGTGCTAATGCACCGATGATCGAGAGTCGTGCACCGGAGCCTCACTACCCCGTGGATGACGTAAAGGAGATGAAAGAATGTGATCTGCATTATCCCGTGGGGAACATTTCCATGAAGGTGGCTACCGGCAGTGCTTTACCCTATACACCTGGAGCACTCCATCACAACAACCCCATTCCATATGGCTATGCTCGTGTCACGGTGGAAGACATAGTCCAAGCGTTTGAGGACCTGGAGATTGACATAGCTACACCCGAAGGGGAGAGAAGACTTGGAGATGTCAAGCGCCAGTTCATTCTATGGAAAAAGAAGTACATAGTGTTTCCAGGCGAGACGCCAAGGCTAACAAGTCCACCCCCCTACGATGGTGCAGGTGCTGGTGGTGGTGGTGGTGCTAGTGCTGGTTCACCTACGCCTCCTTCACGCCATTCGACGCCGTCCCCCGATCTTCCTCCTCCGGCGGTTAAGCAGCCGTCGCCCACGATTCCTCCTCCGGAGGAAAAGCAGACGTCTCCCACTATTCCTCCTCCGGAGGAAAAGCAGACGTCGTCGCCCCCCATTCCTCCTCCGGAGGATAAGCGGACGTCGCCCCCCATTCCTCCTCCGGAGGATAAGCAGACGTCGCCCCCCATTCCTCCTCCAGCGAAGAAACGGAAGCAGGCGGCCAGCAAGGGAACCCGCTCTTGGTCTATTAACCCGGACCCTTATGTACCTAAGACCACACGGGTACCGGAGCCATCACTGAAGCCTCTCACCCCAAGGCCTTGGGAACTTAGTGATGCTGAAACCAAATTGGTCGTGAAGGCTGACGTTGAGAAATGGAAGGGCAAACTGAAGGCGCTAAAGGAGCCTGAGCCCAAGGAAGTATTCCCTCCAATTGTAGACTATTGGGCTACGGATTTTTTATCGACAGTGTCCCAATCCGTGAAGAATTTGCCTAAAGACTATGATATTGAACTTCGTAAGCAAGCAGGAATATTGGAGGAGGAGAAAAAAAGAAGCAAAAATGATACAAAGCGGGAAACAAGTTGCCCAGCTCGGGATGCAGAGTAAACAATCGATATCCCCCCTCATAGTGAAAGCCGCTCCGGAACAGGACCCCGAGATCATAAATGCTGTGACAGCAATGGGATTGACTGTAGCTACTGCCATGCAAAATGCGTCCGAGGCCGGTATGTCTCTTCGTGCCTTTTTAGACATGGACGATATGCCAGTGGCTGATGTAGCATTAAAATATGTGAAGAAAGGGCCTCTCGTCGAGCCTGCGAAGGAAAAGGATCTACCACCACTAATGCAAAGTCTGCTACGTTGGTACAAAGATTTCATAACATTTACCGACAAAGAATATGTGTATGTGGATTATACAGAGGAGCATCACACCAAAAATTACTCTGTAACAGTTGAGTTGAGTGAATTGTTCGAGCTGTTCAATATGCGTGAGCTCGACAAATCTATCCTGAGTTGCTACGTTCTGTAAGTGATTTATTTCTACCTCATCTCGTTCTTCATTGCCTACACTATATATATATATATATTGTCCTAACTATATTGTTCCGTACGCTATTATGCAGATTGAAGATTTGGGAATGCAAAGTAAGACTCATCCATGATGTTGGGTTCATTGACCCACAAATCATTAATGGAACTATGTTAGAACGTCACTAGGGCTGGAATTAAAACTCGGAACTCGCGAGTTAAACGAGTAACTCGCAACTCGACTCGGCTCGGCTCGAACTCGTTGTCCAATGAGCCGAGTCGAGTTTTCGTTTTCGACGGTAAACGAGTTCAAGCTAAACGAGCCGAGTTTACCAAGTACTCGTTTAGCTCGTTTAACTCGGTCAAAATAAATTTTAATGATATTCTTGGTTATTTGAATATTTTTTTACTGATTATTGTACTTTTTTTACTACAAATTGTTTGATGGTGACATATTTTCACTGATTATTGTGATGATTTTATTATACATGACCCAAATAATCAAAAAAAATTATATATACATTATATAATATTGACTTTTTATAGTTTTATAAAATTATATAAGTTAAACAAGTAGCTCGCGAGCTACTCGCGAGTTCACCGAGCCGAGCCGAGTTTTGATTTTGAACTCGTTTGTTGAACGAGTCGAGCCGAGGTCGACTCGTCAGTTGACTGAGCTTAAGCGAGTCGAGCCGAGTCGACTCGGCTCGGCTCGAATTCCAGCCCTAAACGTCACCCCATAGACGTGGAGAAAGACTTGTACAATTTTTTTAAAAAGCATGAATCCAAAAGATATATTCTATTTCCTTACCATTTTGGGTGAGTGTTTCTCTCATGTTCCCATTCTCTTTTGTTTACTCCATGCATGGTATGTCCAATCGATAAATTATGCATGACTCTGCATCTAATGTGTCCGCAGGTACCACTGGATTCTGCTAAAAATTGATCTTCACAAGTCCATAGTTTTCATCATTGACTCTATGAATTCAAATACAGATCTTTGGGTCGACATGAGAAAAATGATGCAAAAGTAATTATTTTTCAATCATTTGCGCTCTATATCGATCGGTCTCTTTTGTTCATTTTCTAAGCTAATAAATCCCTTGTTCATTTAATTTTATTTGCATTGTAGAGTTTGGAGACGGCTCTCACTTCAACATGTCGGTGAATTCAAAGATGCGCTAAAATTTAAAAATGTGGTCAAAGGTGTGGATAAGCAGCCACCGGGGACCGGTCTATGTGGATACTATGTCTGTGAGAACATACGGAAAGAAATATCTGAGAGGAAGAAGGACGAGGAAACGCGGAAGGGTCTCAATAACTTGCGGAGGGCGCTTACTCCAGAAGCTCGCTTCCGACCAATTCAAGAGGAAATAGCAGGATTTTTCCTTAGGCATGTCATCCAGAAGAAAGGAGAGTTCCATGCGTCCACCGACGATGACTTTTATACGCATGTATAAGCCCTAAGTACTTTGAAACTTGTGCGAATTTGTGTATACTCGTCCATCTTAATTGTGTAATATGAAAACTTGTTCGAGGTTGTATATATGGTCACCCGATATTGAATATATATTATATATTCCTATTGAATTCTCCTTGTTTGATATTTCATATATATATATATATGCATGAATATGTGTACTGAAATTAAAACAAAACAAATTAAAAAGGAAACAGGTTTAGGGGGCCTAAAACCCTAAACCTGCGCAGGTTTTCAGTCCCGGTTAACCACAAGAACCGGGACTAAAAGTCCTCCGCCGCAACGGACCCCTAGCGCCCACGTGGACGGGCTTTTAGTCCCGGTCCGTAAGTGGCGGGACTATAGGGGGGGCATTTAGTCGCGCATAGCTAGTCCCGGTTGCCCGGACGGGATTAATAGCCCTGGCGAACCGAGACTGTAGGCCTATTTTCTACCAGTGATTTGATTCCGGGTTCGTATCTGCATTGTGTGAGCAAAGATCCAAGACGGCGATTAAATATGTCACCGCATGTGAATCGATCTACCGAATCAGTTTGTGAAGTGTCCATCCATCCAACCCTTTCCTAGAAGCTTGCACGTAACATGGCCGCGGCCGTTTCATAGTAGGAGTACTTTTTTTTCCTCTCACTTATTACCGAGCCCTTAAAGTCCGGCTAAACAAAACAAACTAGTATTACTAGATAGTACGGCTGGGTGCATTCAGATTTCAGGTACATCACGCATGTGAAGCACCGAGTCACCGTTCCAGAACAGAAGGAATCAAAGGTGAGAACGAGAGGAAGTACCATGATTAATTTTATTCCTAAGCTCGAGAAGGGACAACTTCGGCCTCCCATCATGTGCCTAGAGAGTAGAGACAGTTATTTATCAGTATGCTAATCTCATAGGGGTGTCCTTTGATCAGATGTCGCCTTTTGTCTTAAGCCGGCATTGCTTAAGTAGGACAAATTTTAAGCGGGGAGAGAAGGACGGTGCCCACCCGAGTGCCCTTTTGATCTCTTGCTGTTGCAGCTGCTAGGCTTTGAGGAAGTGACCGAACTAGCTAGGCTTGCGCTTTGGGAGCAAGTGGGGAAATGGGAATGGCAAAGCTGCTCGAGGAACAAAAAGGGAAAGCGGGAAAGGGAAAGTTCACATCTGTTGGCAAGAAAAAGCTTCAGAGCCAAGGTGACGCTTTCAGACTTCATTGGATATAGGTCCGTGTAGATCCCTTGGAGGCGGTTAAAATACATCGTAAATTTGCTATCATGCTCATCTAATATCTTCGGGGATTACATTATGTTCCACTAAAGATAGCATCAGCCATGATTCTCTGCAGCTGCAAGGTTGTCTGAATCTCAGAACAGTTCTTTTGATAAAAACCCACATATTCCAGAAGAGCTGCTGATTGGGTGATCACTCACCCGAATTCTGATGAAATGAATGTGCTGAAAACCTAAAACAACGGTTACTATCCTACTCGCACAAGTAACACGTGACAGTTTGCATCAGTGAAACTTTCACTGTGAAAGGGTAAGTAGCTTCAGATATTTCACCTGGTTCAGAACTTCAGGGCGGGCAGGCCACATCGACGCGGCGCCGGTGATCGGAGCCAGAGCATCAGCCATCATAATCAATGCACACTTGATACTGCAAAGTCAAGGCATTTTTGGGGGTTTTTTAGGCATTTCTGCGTTGATCCAGTGGTTTTGTTCTCAACGGGCAAATGAGAATGGGTCCAGGCACGACCCAATCATCTTTTTCTGAACTCGGAACAGAAGAGACACTTGCGCTCCACGACCACAAGGACTTTGGCATGGTGAAGATTTTTAAAAAGTTTCCGAGTTGCTAGCTACCAGCCTACCAAGCGTGCAAACGTCGTCATTATGCTTGCCTTCAAGATTTCGTAGCCCATAGCAGATGGCAGTAGTATACAACAGCAACTAGCGCATGTTCGCGGGCATATGTTAATTACAGACAAGCCAAGTTTTGCCTGCCACGGACTAAGAGCATCCACCGCCCCCATCAAATATATGTCCCACACCCCCCAATTAAACTCACTTCTAGGCCTGTCGACCGGTGTCCGTGATCTTGATGGACGTGCTCCGCAGCGGTGTCCTCCAATCGGCCACCTTCAATTGGACCCCGATCAAATAGTTGGCGAATTCATTTTTACCCAAAATAACGGCGATCGGCCAACGCAAGTCCGGCGATCGAACGATAGTCTCGACCAACACACGACCGTTCAAAAGGGCACCACTCCCGGTGCATAGGAGTTCATTCTTCTTGGGTCTCGGCATCCGCTATAGCTGCCGCCTCGGCGGCATCAGCGTCTGCAGGTGCTGCAGCCACCGCATCGGCCTAGGCAGCTAAAGCCTCCGCCTCGGCCACTGCCCTCGCCGCTCTTGCAGCAGTGATGCGTCGCCTTTCCTCCCTGAAGTAGGCCATTTAATCAGGGCTCATGTCAGTTGTGTTGGATGCCATGATCGAACGCTCTTCCGCTGGCAATTGCGCTTTGGCTTTCGCCTCGGCCATGACAATAAAGGTATTCCACCTCTCTTTGATATCGTCGTGCTTTTTCAGTTTCTTCACCGCCGACGCGGCCACCTCTTGCACGTACATGACCATGGCCTCTTGCATGCCGCTCGCCGACGCCGCATGCTTCGCAGACTTCGTCTTCTTGTTTCCAATCGGCCGTTCGGCACTCCTGCCCGGCACCTTGGTTTCATTTTACATCGGTGTCGCCCTCCCCTTTTCCGGCCGCCGTGAGACGCCAACTCTTCCACTTTGGGGATTCGTTGATCTTGCCACAAACATTCATGAACTTGAACGGCTTCTTGTTGTCCATGTTGAGCGCTACGTACATCTTTTGGACGTCCTTAATCTACAGAAAAGACTGTGTCACAATATGCAAAACAAATGTATATAAAGGAGCTCGGCAACAATTTGAAAGGATTTTACTTTGAGGTCGTCGGTCTTGCCACTCTTGTTCCTCATCCATACTTGATCACGGAAGCCATAAAACTTGTTGCACAACCCTTGAAGAATTGCCCACCGGTTCTTACATCCTTTGGCATTGCGATCGGGGAGGTAGTCACGCTGATGGTATGTCTTCATTTCGTTGAAGTAGGTTGATGGCCCACAACTATATGGGGTGTATCGTAATACTTTCGATAAATAAGAGTGTCGAACCCGACAAGGAGAAAAAGATGTTGACAAGCAGGTTGGATAGAGCCTTCATTGTAAAGAGGTTTTTAGTGATTTTGATATAAGAGATAAATAAAATGCGAGTAAATAAAATACAGTAAATGTAATTGCAGCGAGTGGCCCAATCTTTTTGATAGCAAAGGACAACCCGGTTGTTATACTTATGATTACCAAACGTTGTCGAGGACACATGAGATTTTGTCAAGCGCTTTCGTTTCATACAGTTGATTAATATTTATTGTTTTGATAGGTGTTGTGTGTGTGAACCTATGTTCATGCACCGCCCAACTAGGACTAATACATACTTGTGATTAAACCCCTTGCAAACATCGCATATACAAGAAAGTAATTAAGATAAATCTAACCACATACTTAAACTCTCGGATCCTACACTCCCTCGTGCATCGGTTTCCTAACGGGGGTTTAGGTTTCTGTCACTCCGACAACCCCACAATTAGTAGCCAAATACAAAATGCATGCTCCTAGGCCCATAAAGGTGAAGTATCATGTAGTCGACGTTTGTCGTGGGATAATCACGGCAGACGTTACCGGGGGTAACTGATCTTGGGGCAAGACGACACAGGCGTTTGGGAGAGGGTTTAGCTCAGAGGAAAACATGGTGCAACTCGATCTGGTAGCCGGCAATCGAAGTCGCCGAGTATCCGATCTTGATATAATAACTCAACTCTGGGATTACACTAGATGCTCGATACCAAGCAATATTGCTATGGTTCTTAGATCTCTGTCTAAACTAGACCTGGGGGTCGGTTTATAAAGCACCCGCACCCCCTGGCTTACCCTCCAAGGCGCATCCTGGATCCTACCCGGACACGGCGCACAAACCCTAACTTTCCTTTACCATGACCCATAATCCGGGTTACTGGGCCTACAAGCTTGGGCCTTCCACAAGTTCCCTTATCCTTAGCCGGATCCTGCGCAGCGTCCTTTGGGCCGGGTTACTCCTTGGAGTTTGGCCTACCGGGTTATCATCCCCCCCCATCAGTAGTCCCCAGAATAGCCTGGGCTTCACGGATCCTTCCTTGAAGCGCTCGCTATTCCCTGCAAGGATATCAAACACATGAATATGTGGAGGCCGGGTTAAGGTGCCTCAATAGATGGCTAGGCCTTACTCCATGGTGGCCATATAGTAACCCGGCTCTTCCCCAATCACCTAACTTACTTTCCCAGGTAAAACCCCAAAATGTCAAGATTCTATACTTGATAATTGACCTGATATCACGGGATGGATCTCTTTCTCCTTTTCGCTCAGATCCCCTGCTCAACATTTAAAGCACATCTCGCCAAAACTCAAATAAATAGTCGTTTACTTCCGCAACTCCCGGCTCCCGCTCGCTGAACCGGGCTTATCCACTCGCGCTATAAATAGGCTCCTTGGGGGTGACCCGAACCCTAACGGCTCATTTCCCCCCACTCTGCTCCCTTTCTTCCTCCACGCTCATCCTCACTGAGCGCCACCACGGAAATCCCGCGCGCATCACCGGAGCCCATTGGCCGGAGGCTGCGCTCCGCCACAACTCGCCCCGCGCCGCCACCAAGATCCACCGGCAAATCTCCATCCGGCCCGTCAGGAACCGCGAAAGGACACCAGGCTTGCGCCATCTGCCTCCGCAAGGCTTCACTCATATCTCCTCCGGTAAGCCTCTTTCACCCATCAATTTGCCTTTGCAATTTTTGATTTCACCTTAGATTAGATCCAAATGGATCCGCCAATGATTTCTCGGCCATGCCGAATTAGGTTGCTAGTATTCTTTCTAGCTCGCCCAATAGATAAGTTATGGATTCCAATCCACTCTCCTACTACCTGCAATTATTCATTTCGCCACAAATCTGAAGATAGAATTCCTAATCTGGGCCCGAACCACTCAAAATTTCCGCCTTGGCCTCAATCACCCGGCTAGTCTTCCCCTTTCCAATTCCTTTTATTCGCGCTAAGTACCCGTGCAACCATCCATCGTCCTCAAAAGTTCCTTCAACGCTTAGACCCCCATAATTTTCGCTATAATACTTGATACCCGGACAGTTCGAACTCCACTCTGCACACTGACACCCGGATAATATCCAATTTTCATGCCCCAATATTACTTGCCGATACTTGGCCGGCTCACAGCTTCCGTGTCGTAGTCCTCTTATCCTTTTACCTTGTACTTTGCAGGTCAACCACATGGCTCCCAAAAAGCAGGGGAAAACTCCAACCAAAGCTAAAGCCACCAACTCCATATCCGCCAACTGGGCGCGGTCTACGGTCACCAAGGCCAAGTTGGAGGAGCTGGTGGAGCTGGGAGTTCTTCCTCCTCAAGAGGATATCCTGTGGAGGATGCCGGGCAAGGAGACCCGGCCCACCCCGACAAAAGGCGAGGTAATTTGCTTCGTGGAACATGTGACCCGGGGCTTCCGCCCACCGGGTCACCCTTTTTTCCGTGATGTTCTAAGCCATTACGGCCTTCGCGTTTTTGACATCGGGCCTAATTCTGTATTAAACATCTCCCACTTCATCGTCCTTTCCGAGTCATACTTGTGCACTTCGCCAAGTCTAGCTCTTTTCATTGAGCTTTTTCAGTGCAAACCGTGCCGCGAGAGCGGTGACGGGGCGCTTCTCGCTTGCGGCGGGGTTTCCATCCAGCGCCGCAAGAATTCTTTGATGCCACCCCTCACCCTTAACTCCCATGTCAAGCACTGGCAGTTCTCATACTTTTACTGCCAAGACACCTCCCCACCCGGCCAAAAGAAGCTGCCGGGTTACTCAGAGGGTCTTCTTGACATCTCCGATAAATTTAGTGCCTTCGCCCCTGACTCGGACAGGGAGGCAATTCAACCTCTACTAGCCAAAATCACCACTCTCACGGCCCAAGGCCTCATCGGGCTCAACCTGGTGAAGACTTGGGTCGACTTCCGGATTCAACCCAATTCCATCCGCACAAAGTTGATGTGCGAGTATTCGGGGCACTCTACAGACCCGCTCCGGTACTCTGACAACATCTTCGCGGCTGGCGACACTCACAAAACCATCAAGGGTTTTCTGACAGAAAAGCTTGAGGTAATCCGGAACATATCCGGATTGGAGCCCTTCACACTCGAGAACCCAGCCCCCAAGGTAAAAACCCGATTTTGATGCCTTTACCTTTGCTCTTTCCACTCGATACAGTTGATAATCCTTGTGCTGACACTTTTCAGGCTGATGATGATTTTTGGAAAATCAACACCTCTCCTAGCTCCGAAAGTCCAGAGGAGCAAGAAGAAGCCGTTAACTCGGACGAAGGTACTCTCCAGATTTTATTTGGTTCCTTTAAGCTCACCATAACCCCTTCATTTCCAACTATAACTTTGATGATATCCAGAAGGAGAAGATGACGAGGAAGAAAACTCCGACGGCAAAGTAGAATCCGCCAGCGACGAGGAGGAACTGGAACCGACAATCAAAGTCGGATCAAAAAGAAAAACTCAAGAAGCCACCTCCAAGGTTTCATATCTCCTCCTCGCATTCAATTCGTATTCCTTTAATGATATACATGAGCTACCTTGACGTTGTTCCACTGGCCATGCTTGAAGGAGTCGCCCGTGACCAAGCGCATGTCAACTCGAAATCACCCGGGTGATGATGCCCTTAACCCGGGTATTTCATCGACTCCGACTCGGCGGGCTGGTACTTACCCTATCTTTTCTCGGTCGAAACACTCTCCTTGAACCATTCCCACATGACATCTGGCTTGATAATTTCCAGCCTCTCCCGAGTCCAGCGACGGATTTCCTTTGGACTTTGCGGTGAACACCGGGTAAAATCCCCTTCCTGATGCTCCACCACTTTTCATCACCCTTTCCTGACTGTGTATTTAGCTGCTCACTGACAACATCTATAGGGCCACGGTCGTTATAAGCGACCAAGAGGATATGGAGACCGAGGGCCCGGGTAAGGGGAGCCCGGCTGATAAGACTACAGCCGCGTCTAGCGGCGAAAAACAAGCGTCGCCGACAAACCCGGACACCCAAGAAGCCGAGTATCCGATTGCTTCCCATGCAAGCAAGAGGAACAGAGCCACAACCTTGGGTGCAGAAGAAGGAGCATCGGATTCCGACATACAAATGACCCGGGTGCCGCCTCCCACTAAGAAGAAAGCTCCTTCTCGGAATTTCCAAGGCCCCGGGTCCTCTGATACGGGTAAAGACACTTTTGATCAATTGATGAACACTCTCCTCACTATGAAGACTTCGGAGAGCAAGATCTTGGAGCGCATGGCTGCAGAGCACCAGGTAATGACACTTGGTATCTCATATTGCGTACCTAGTCCCCAAGTTCCGAGTATGACTTGCGAAAGTTATGCTTGGTACTTTACGCAATATTCAGCTTACCATAATATCCAACTGATACTTGCGTTCCTTGCTACTTACAGGCGCAGATAACCCGGTCTGATGAAACTTTACTTAAGACCGAACAACTTCTTCTTGCCGAGGTAAAACGAAGGGAAACCCTTGAGGATGACATGAAAACTTTGAAGAAGGATGTTTCCAAATACAAGAAGAAGTGCAATGCCGCTCAGACCGCACTGAAGAAACTATCGGACCAAGTCGCCGATACTTATCAGATCTTGCTTAGTAAGTTTTTGCCGCCGATTGGCTTCATGTCTTTGCTTTATTATATGATAATCGGGATTACTGATACGTTCTTTCTTTTGTTACAACTGTAGGTGCCAACCTTGCGGCCCCAGAGGAGGATGCCATTGTCAAGGCTAGAACCCTAAAGACCGTACTCCGGACTTTCTTTGCCGGCACAAAATTTATACTGGATGCCGTGAAGTGGCCTACGGAAGTATATCCGGGCGAAGAGAATCTCATTCAAGCCTGCTCCACTGTGCCTGGCTGGATTGAAATCTGGAAACGCTCGTCATGCCGGATTGGTATGACCCGGGCTTTTACCCTGGCCAAGGCTTTCTTTCCGAAGCTTGACCCGGCAAAGGTAATATCCGGGTTTCCCGAATTCAAGGCGGACGGTTCCAAATTTACACCCAAGGATTTCAAGGCCATACAAGCCGCAGTGCGCCCCTCGACTACCACTTTGGCCGATAGTTTGGATCTAAACACGATTATGAGTGCATACGACGCTGATGGCAAAGTTGTTACGGAGGAAGCACCCCCGCCCTTTGATATCTTGGAGAAGTGGGTTTCTAACTCGGCCAGGAAGAGGGAGGCAACTGCGAAGAGAGAGGCCGAGTTAGGATCAGGGTCGTGTGCCTCTACACCAGCCGTCCCTCCACCTGTCCGCCCTGGTGCGGTGAGTCCGGGTAATGCCGCCGGGAAAGCTAAGCAGCAAGCCCAGGATCAAGACCCGGAATACCGTACCCAGGAGGCCGAATAGGGCAGTACCATCATAACACCTTGGTTACGCGATGCTTTGTTTTCAAACTATTATGCTTTTGACGGTGCGCCTGTGCACCCCTGATACTGATGTCGTAACTTGTAGCATACTTTTAGTCCGTGGCATACTTTGCGGCTTTCCTGGCCTTTTGATAATCGTGCTACTTGTCCATTTTTTGAACTTGTTCTCGATATCCGATTCTCTTTTTGGCTCCCTTCGTAAGACTCGGTTTTCCGAGTGCCAGGGGCTTTGATAAGTGGACCTTTCTTTAAGTCCCCAAGACTCGGATGGTAGGGTCTTTCGAACTTCGATAGCCAAGTAGTTTGTTTCTGTTTCGAAGTCCCCAGTCCCCATGACCCAAAGTCCGAGTCATGGGGGTGTGGCCTTTCTCAGAGAACAAATTGTTTTTTACCGAGTCGAAAACCTAAAGCCATTCCGTGTAGATACTGAAGTTATGCTTGATAGTCGTTGAGTTTCCGGCTATTAGCCTTGTACTCTGCATAAACTTGTGGTTTAGATGACCCTTTTGACTATCTTGTACTGTAAGCCGGCTTTCGCGTGGATACCATGTTGTTACATCTATACGAAAACAGGGTCAGGCAAGTCCCATTGGGCTTCATGGCTGATTGTAATCGTAAGCGAACAAATCATGCCACTTTAGTGCGAGTCACATCGAGCTTAAGTAAGAAAAGTCAAGAAAATTTGGCTCCTTTGTCCAGTTATAAGATTGCAGCCGTACTCGTTTGCGAATAATCGGCCCTTATAACTTATAGGCATCAAGGCCAGGTCTTTTGGGTTTGTGGCTGGGCTACTTGAGCAACCCGCCCCCGAGACCTATATATACTCAACGTTCTTAATGATACTGAAATATTGATGTCACATGGATACTACTTACTTGTAATCAGGCTGTAACGAAATAAGATTTGATAATCATCTCTTTATTGATGCGATAAAGTTTGGATCAACAGGCGCCTCATTAAAAACCTTCCAGTCCCCTTAGGTACCCTGGATAGGAAAAGAGCGCGTCTGAAACCTGCTGCCCGTTACATTGTTTAGTTCTTCATGGGGACCGGTCCCGGACTGGCGTGACCGACGCACATTCTCCATATGTTGGACTTTTTCATGATGAGTACCGGGTTTACTAGCCGACCCGGGTGAGGTGTTTCCATGACGCGGCTGGTTGTGAGCGGCCGTGCAGTTTCTTCCTTTATAGCGGATTGCTTGGAGGAGTCATCCTCGATAAAAGCCACCATTTTGGCATCTTGTGCTACTTTGGATTTTGCTTTTTCGCCTTCAGTACTCGGCCTTTTTGATGTGGTTCTATCCTCCGGGTCTGCTTGAGACCGGTAATGCTTGAGTTCTTCTTTTCTACAGGCCTGCTCGGCCATTGTTGCGTCTCCTTCGTCGCATTCAGCTGCTATGTCTCGATTTCCATGTACGGTAATGGTCTTCTTGGGACCCGGGATTTTTAGCTGTAGATACACGTAACACGGCCTAGCCATGAATTTGGCGTAAGCCGGCCTTCCAAATAACGCGTGATAAGGGCTGCGCAATTTGACTACCTCAAAGGTAAGCCACTCAACTCGATAGTTATCCTTTGACTCCCCAAAACCTCCAATGCGATTTTTCCCTCGGGGCACGCTGAATGACCCGGCACTATCCCATGAAAAACTGTTGAGCTTTTTTGTAGCTGAGACTCCTTGAGGCCCATGCGTAGGAAGGTTTCCCAATACGGTATATTGATGCTGCTTCCACCATCCATCAAAACCTTTTTCAGCTCATACCCATTGACCTGTGGTGCGACTACTAATGCCAGGACTCCCGGGTGTTCCACTCTTTCTGGGTGATCCCTTCTGCTCCATGTTACCTCCTGTTCTGACCATCTTAAGTATCTCGGGACAGCTGACGAAACTGAGTTGACCGCTTGCTTCAGCATCTTTTTGTCCTTGCTAGAGCCTCCTGTGGTATGCACATGATATTGACCCAATTGTTTGGGGTTAGCCTGGAAACCTCCTGCCCCCCCTTGGTTATTACCTTGATTTCGAGCCGCCGGGTTACCAGCTGGGGGTGGGCCGTTGCCCGGGTTTCCCCCTGGACCCGGTCCTCCTCCCCGTCCTGCACTTCGCATAGCTCTGTTTACTTCCTCATTTTTCCATCTTTGTAAGTCGGCGCACTGCTCCAGAGAGTGGTTAGCTGGCCTGCCGTTCCTGCTGTGCTTCGGGCATGCCATCCTGAATATGTCCCAATTGTTACCCGTCCTTGGCGGTCCTTGATAGTTTCCTCCATTGTGATTACCTCCGTTAAAATTTCCTTCTGCTCTGGGCCTCGAAGACCCGGCTTCTGTGTTGGCGACAAACTCGGAGCCTCCTTCAAACGGGCGCTTGTTCTGGCTATTTCCGTTATTACCCGGTGCCGATCTATTGCCGGTTCTTCCGTTATTACTTGTGTTTGCTTTTACCTTCTTGTCATCAGCTTCCTCTTTTGTAGTATCTGTCGCAGCGTGTTTGTTGCACGCATCCATCAATTCTTCCATTGTACTTCCGACGCATTTCGACTAGACTTCATGCGAGTTAACTTTTGCACTAAAGGTATATACTTGCATGTTTTTGCCATGGCCTGTAGTGCATCCTTGGGCTGAATATCCGTGGACGAGTGAAGTATCTCCATAACCCGGCGCACCCAACTGCGCGCCGATTCTCCCTTCTTCTGGACGCATCGCTCTAGATCATCAATAGTGAACAATTTCCTGCACGTCCCATGAAAGTGCTTGACAAACGCGGTCTTCAATTCCTCCCAGGACTTGATCGATCCTTCCGGCAAATTGGTGAACCACAACTTTGCTGCTCCTTCTGACATCATCAAGTACATGAACTTGGCTTGGAGGTTCTCGGATGCGTTGCGAATCGACATTGCCATCTCATAACTACTTAGCCATGTTTCTGGATCCATAGTTGGCTCATAATTCACTACTTTCCCTGGCTCTTTGAATTTTTCCGGGTAAGGTTCAGCTCTGATATTGTCCGAGAGACACTTGGGTCCCGCAAGAACGGTTGAGGCCGGCCTTGCTCTAGAAACGTGTGATACCGCGGGGGGCGCGGCTGGGCGCGATGCTGCGGGAAGTCCATGCGCTGCAGACCCGGCCGCGGCCCTCCGGGCTCTGGAACTGTCCACGACAGCCTGTGCTGCTGATGCTGCCTGAACGCGGGGAGGAGGCGGCATTTGCTGCTGCTCTTCCCTCCGCCGTGCTGAACTTGTTTGGATATTTCCTTGCTGTTGACTGACGTATGGCGTCCCGTGCATACCGCTTCTATGATCCGGATAATTGGCTTGCTGTGCCACCGCAGTGTGCAACAGATCGATGGCTTGCCGAGTCTTCTCTGCATGGGGCGACTCTCCCACAGGGATTTGATTTAACGCGAGTGTCGCCGCATACACATTGTCCATGGGGTTATTGTAGTGACCGGCTGGTGTGCGGAATCGTGATGGTGGCGGTGGTGGTAGATCGTTGCCGGTTGTGACTCTAGTCTGTGGTGGGGGTAACCCGGCTCGTTCATTTGCCGGATGTGTCCCTGCTGTCGCTGGTTGGGGTGCGGTTCCCTGGTTCACCACTGGTATCGGCTGATCCTGAGGTGTGACAAATAAATTAGCCGGATTAATAACCCCGCCCATTGCTGGTAACCTGGTTTGATGCCTTTGATGTACTCTAGATGTTTCCTCTCGGAGCCGAGTTTCCAGCGCATCCAGCTCACGCTGCCGCGTGGCCATCCCTTGCCTTTCTGCCTCTACCTGCCTCCTTTGCTGTTCCAGCGCACGACGAGCCACATCTAGATCCCTGACACGTTCCGCTGCGTTTTCCGGAGTGATAACTGTTGCAAGAACCGTGGGGTCTAGAATCTGATTATTATCGAATAAGGCCGGGTGGCGCGGGTTCGAAGGACCCGCCCCTGGTGTCCGGTTCCCTAGGAATCCGAACGTATTTGCATGCAACTCCTCATCTGCTGCGCGGCTGGTTACTGATGCCGACTCTCCATCAACCCGGGCCAAAACCGGGTCTCCGTTAGCCGCGCCCTGCTGCTGGGCCAATGCCTGAGCCGCTCCGACTGATGCCGCGGTTGCGTTCCCTTGGTTGAGATTGGCCGCGGGAGCCGCATAGACTGCAACTCGGCGTACGATACCCGGTGTAAATTCATGTTGTTCTTCCTCGCCGTTCTCCTCCTCATACCGGTTTTCCAGCAGATCCAGGATAGACCCGGTATCATCTTCTCTTTCGACCCGGTCGCGCGGGGTCCATGCCGGCTCCTCCGGCTGTTCCCACTCCGCGATGGGTTCTTCTGCCGGATGTGTCATTCCAATCGATTCTTCATCATCTGATCGGATAGTAGTGGCTTCTCCTGGCACAGAATCAGATCCAATATTATCAGGGATCGAACTGGAAGTACATACCATACCAATGAAGACGCTGATCCGGCCGATTGTCACGACGGATCCGGATTCGAGGTGATCCGACTCTGGCCCCCAGCCGGAATCGTCCACCATCTTTTCTCCTTTGTGGTCGATGTAGATTTCGCCGACGACAAGATTATCCATGCTCTTCCGAGCTTCTCCCGTGATGTAAACACCTTTGGACGCAGACCCCACGGTGGGCGCCAACTGTCGTGGGATAATCACGGCAGACGTTACCGGGGGTAACTGATCTTGGGGCAAGACGACACAGGAGTTTGGGAGAGGGTTTAGCTCAGAGGAAAACATGGTGCAACTCGATCTGGTAGCCGGCAATCGAAGTCGCCGAGTCTCCGATCTTGATATAATAACTCAACTCTGGGATTACACTAGATGCTCGATACCAAGCAATATTGCTAGGGTTCTTAGATCTCTGTCTAAACTAGACCTGGGGGTCGGTTTATAAAGCACCCGCACCCCCTGGCTTACCCTACAAGGCGCATCCTGGATCCTACCCGGACACGGCGCACAAACCCTAACTTTCCTTTACCATGACCCACAATCCGGGTTACTGGGCCTACAAGCTTGGGCCTTCCACAAGTTCCCTTATCCTTAGCCGGATCCTGCGCAGCGTCCTTTGGGCCGGGTTACTCCTTGGAGTTTGGCCTACCGGGTTATCATCCCCCCATCAACGTTCACATGACACCACTAGAAGAATAACACCACAACTTATCAAGATTATGCAAGTAGTTATCAATAGAAGTTCCATAGACGGAGAAATTGTCCATAAATACTTTCACAATTTCTTCACAAAAATCATGAAAAATAGCAGACATGCATCTTTGAAACGTAGCAAGAGTATTGCATAGACCAAAAGGCATGCGTCTATAATCATAAGTACCATAAGAACAAGTAAATGTTGATTTCTTTTGATCAGTTGCCCTAACAACAATTTGAGAAAATCCAGAATAACCATCAAGAAAGCAAAAACTAAGTTTTCTTAGACAACCTCTCTAGCATTTGATCAATAAAAGGCAAATGATAACGATCTTTCTTAGTAACCTTGTTAACTTTCCTAAAATCAATGCACATTCAATAACCAACTACTATTCTTTGAGGAATAAGCTCATTATTTTCATTAGGCACAACAGTCTTTCCTACCTTGTTAGGGACACAATGCACATGGCTTACCCATCTAATATCAGTAATAGGAAAAATAATACCAGCATCAAGGAGTTTTAATATCTCATTTCTTACCACTTCCTTCGTCTTAGGAACTAAACGGTGTTGATGTTCAACAACTGACTTTGCATTAGGTTCAATATTAATAACATGCTGACATATAGAGGGAGAAATCTTTTTCAAATCATCAAGAGTATATCCAATAGCTCCACGGTGTTTCTTCAATATTCTCAATAATCTTTCCTCTTCTTCACCCGAAAGTTTAGAACTAATAATAACAGGTTATATTTTGTTCTCATCATATAAGCATATTTAAGATCATTAGGTAAAGGTTTTAAATCAAAAACAATATCCTTCTTGGGTGGTAATGTGATACCCAAGTACTCGACCGATAAATTATGTTTCACTATCACCGGTTGACGAAGAAGAATATCGTCAATCTTATTTCTCTCTTCCATAAAGACCTCACTTTCATGGTCCTCCATATATTGTTGCAAAGCATTGTTAGGAGTAAAAGCAACAGAGCCAAGCTGTTCAACTCTAAAATTTTCATTAGGCAATTCAGATTCATAAGGAGCTCTAACAAATTTGGAAAAATTAAAGTCATAAGATTTTCCATCAAATTTAGTCAATATTTTCTCCTTCTTACAATCTATAATAGCACCACAAGTGTTCAAGAATGGTCTACCAAAAATAATAGGAAAAGTTTTATTAGCAGCTTTACCACGCACTAGAAAATCAATAGAAAATCATTAGGATATTTAGTTTTACCACATAAAACTTCCACATCTCTAACAATACCAATCGGAAAGATAGTTTCTCTATTAGCAAGCTAAATAACCACATCGATATCCTTAAGCTCACAAGAACCAATTTCATGCATAATTTTTTTATAAATCTAATAAGGAATAGCACTAGAACTTGCACCAATATCACACAAACCATAATAGCAATGATCACCAATCTTAAAAGAAAGCACATGAACCCTAGTTTTTTTTAGGTCTATTTGGATGAATATTAGAATCATCCTCACAGAAGACAATATGTTCATCCTCTACATTTCCATAAACAAGGTCTTTCACTATTGCTACTGCAGGTTCAACAGTTATTTGTTCATCGGGTTCAATAGATTTCTTTATACTCTTGTTAACCACACTAGCTATAATAGAGTGTTCTTTCACCTTAGCAGGGAAAGTTATTTTCTCAATATAAGGCTCAGGCACAGCAGGATTAACAACGTGGACTTCTATATTTCTACCAGGAACAATATCTTTATAAGGTGCATGATACTTGCTCAACTCATTTTTAGGAATATCAAGATAGGAGGCAAAGACTTTAAGACAATTTGCAAAGATTTGAGAATCAAGACCACAAACAACACTAACAATATAGAAATCGTTAGTTCCCATAAAATCTTTAATGCATTCGTAATCATAATTTATACTCGACTTTCTACCTTTGTCATTCTCCCATCCTTTAGTGTTTTCTTGAATACGGTCAAGAAGATCTCATTTAGCTTCTTCCTTCATACGTGTGAATGATCCAGAACAAAAAGTATCAAATAAATCCTTATCATGAAGAGAAAACCTTGCATACAAATTATTGATAACAATATTACTCGGGAGCTCATGAACGGGACATTTAAGCATTAATTACTTCATTCTCCCCCAAGATTGGTCAATACTCTCTCTCCATCATGAGCCTAGAAATTATATATTTGATTACGGTCTTTATGGATCCCACTGGGAGGATATAATTTAGAATAAATGAGAGGTACAATTTTCTCCCATCCAATAGATTCACCATTCTTCAATAATTTAAACCATTCAACAGCTCAACCTTTCAGCGATAAAGAGAATAATTTCCTTTTAACTTGATCCATTGTAATACCTGCATACCTGAATAACTCGCATAATTCATGTATAAAGAGCAAATGATCGCCGGGATGGATAGTTCTATCTCCATAATAGGAGTTATCCATAACACGTCCAACAATTTTCATAGGTATTTTATAAGCATCCAATTCAGCAGATAATGGGTCACCTACTACCCTAGAAGTAAAAGTAGTAGTACCCCTAAATAAAGAACCATATGGACTATCCATATTGAAATAAAATAGGAGACAGAAATAAAACAACACTCACAGTAAAAGTTTTCCCTACTAAATCCACTTACCAATAGCGCTTCACTCCCCGGCAACGGCGCCAGAAATAAGTCTTGATGACCCACAAGTATAGGGGGTGTATCATAGTAATTTCGATAAATAAGAGCGCCAGAAATAAGTCTTGATGACCCACAAGCAGATTGGATGGAAGATTCACTGTAAATACTATCAAACAAGTTTTTGGTGGTTTTTGATATAGCAGATAAATAAAGTGCGAGTAAATAAAATACAGTAAATATAATTGCAGCGAGTGGCCCAATCCTTTTAAGAGCAAAAGACACGCCGGTTGTTCTACTTATGATTAGCAAACGTTCTCGAGGACACATGCGGATTTCGTCAAGCGCTTTCGTTTCATACAATTGATTAATATTTATTTTTTGATAGGTGTTGTGTGGGTGAACCTATGCCAATGCACCGTCCAACTAGTACTAATACATACATGTGATTAAACCCCTTGCAAGTATCCGCAAATACAAGAAAGTAATTAAGATAAATCTAACCACATCCTTAAACTTTGGGATCCTACACCCCCTCTTGCATCAGTTTCCTAACGGGGTTTTAGATTTCTGTCACTCCGGCAACCCCACAGTTAGTAGCTAAATACGCAATACATCCTCCTAGACCCATAAGGGTGAAGTATCATGTAGTCGACGTTCACATGACACCACTAGAAGAATAACACCACAACTTAAATATCAGACCACTACATATTACTTCAACATAATTCTACTACTAACATCTTGACTTCTCCCATGTCCTCAAGTACTAAACGAACTACTCACAAGACATCATATGGATCATAATCAGAGGTGATATAATGATGAATACCAATCTGGTCATAAAGTGTAAACACCGATAAATCTCACAAGCATCAACTACTAACGAGTAATCTACACCGAGAGAGATCTAGTGAAGAACAACGATATATAACCCTTATCGTTATAGTGGGATGGAGATGGATGGTGAGGGTGATGGTGCTGGTGATGATGATGACGACGATGACGATCTTGATAATGCCCGGAGCGATGACGGTGACGATGGCGATGATTTCCCCTCTCCGGGGAGGAATTTCCCCGGCAGATTTCTCCCTGCCAGAGAGTTTTTCTCTCTCTGTTGTTTTTCATCCCGAGGCGGCAGCGGAATATTTTTTTTGATGATGTTCTGAGGTTTAGTGTTCCCTGGGGGTCAAGTACGCGAAATGGGGCGACCAGAGGTGGGCCAGGGTGGCCACACCACCTGGCGGCGCGGCCGGGGGGACGGCGCGACACCCCATGGTGTGGGCCCCTGTGGCCCCCCTCCGGGTCTCCTGGTGGCTGGCTCCCTCTTCTGAACTTCTAAGACATCCACGATGCCCCTCTTTCTTCTTTTGATCTTCTGAAATAGGGTATCCTGACGGTGCCTTTTCCATCAGATTTCTGGTCCCGTGTTTATTCTCCAAAAATTATGAAACATGCAAAATAAGATGAAATAGTATAAGCAATGCATCATAACATGAAATATATCGATGAATAACAGAAAATATATAACTATATAAAATAGCGATGCAAAATGAGCGTATCATCGGCTTTGATGCGCTTCCAATACACATCACAGGTTTGTTGTGCGCCTTTGCCGGCGTCCAACGCCACGAACATCCATGACTCGGCCAACATCAGGTCCTCCTTGTCGGACCATGTCTTGCCTCGGGTACCCGGCTTCTTGACGATCTCGTCGGCGTCCACATCATGCACGTCTACTTCGTCACCCTAAGCGTCGGCGTCGGCGTGCCCAAAGTTGGTGGAGACGCGGATAAGTTCGTGCATGGACCCTTACATCGGCATATCGGCGGTCTACACACAATTCACCTGGGCAACTGGAAGCAATGAATGCACGGACGCAATTAATGCACGCCAGCAATGAATGCACGACATCGATCAAATACCTCCGCCGTTTGGTTCATCATGTTGGCGCCTTCTTCGCCGAATAGGTCGACCCGGGATGCCGTCTGCTCGCCGCTTGTGAACCCTGTCCGACGCAGCGCCGGCGAGGACTCGAAGAGCGTCTCCTTGTTCAGATCGATGCTGGTGCACTGCGCCGGGTCGTCTTGCGAGATGGAGAAGCGGGATTGCTGTGAGGCCTGTACTTGGCTAGGCTTGGCGTAGTAGCGGCGGGAAGACGGCGACGCCCTAGACTGGTGGGTGGCAGACGTGGCAGTTTGGCTCAACGCCACCAGCACGTCGGCGGTCTGGGTCGTCTCTAACAGCGACTGCTCTCTCGCCCGTACGTGGCGCTGTTGACGGAGGGTAGATGTGACGCCCCGAGATCGGGCACTATGCAGATTTCAGCATTCCCGCCAAATCCGCATAATAACCGATTCCAGGTTGCCATTTATGATAACATTACAATAGTTCACGAATAATCCACAATTACAACAGAAACAGACAGATACAAGATGACTCAAACGAGCCGAGGTTACAACTGATACAATACAAAAGATCCAAATAACAGCGGAAGAAACAAACGTCCGTCTACGGAAAAGATCCAAATTGGACTAAGAGTCCTGAAGATAACCGAAGGCGTCCAATCCCTGCCCAGGCCAAGCCGGAGGGATTCCCAAGCTAACGTCGTCAGACTTCAAACCTGTTGACTGCAATTTGGAATTTGCAGCCACGAAAGAGATTCGTGGGTCAGTACGGTTAAGTACTGGCAAGGGGGATAAAACCCATACTCACAAGTTACCGGCGTAGCCAGTCATCACAAGATACAAATACTTTAGGATCAACGGAAAGGAAGGGGTTATTGCAAATAAGTGACAGCAGGCTGCACTAACCAACTACAGAGAGAAATACTACCACTTCCAACTATCAGAAAGGGGATAAGATCGAGGATTGTAACCAACTGAAAGTAAATCCAAACAAACCCATCCTGGACCTCGCCCCTTATCCGAAGAAGCAATCCGAGGATAACTCACACGGTTGTAATAGTGATGATTCAAATTATTGTGTCGATAAGCCTATTACTAGTCAAATTATTAATCATGGGGTGTAACATGTTTGATCATTATGTTTAAGTTGTCCTGAGTACTTGTTAGCCAGTACTTTCACCAAGTAATCCATAACCGCGGAAAACACGGCTTCTCGAGAAGATTATCCCTGCAGGGTTGCACCAATTTAGCCGTACACTCATGAATATCCCGCCAGATGGAGCGGCCACTCCACCAAGCGGGGCACTCAACACAATCCAACCCTTCTTCGCATCAAGCCCAAAGCACCTTGGGCGCACGGCTAATCGAGCCCAGAAGAAAATGGACCCTCATAGCACTCTAAGAACGTGTCCCCCTATATGCCGACTACGAAAGTTCCACCCGGGTACCAAGGGCTCGCAAGATCATGCATGCAGCAAATGGAAAACCCGAACTAAATGAGGCGATTTGGACGAGATGCGAATCGGGTCAAACTGAGGGGGAGCCCATACTCCCCAAATGCGGGTAGTGCGCTCATCATGGATCAGTAGACAAGACTCTTTTCCTATTAGGGTCGACACTAGCAGGCCTCAAAACCACAAAGGGCCTCCTGCCGGTGCCTTAACATCAAATTTATTATTAATAGTAACATTAGCATGATTAATTGATTGATTAAACATCGAGCCCCCAGAACATACTAGAGTAATAACAGAAAGTAACGGGTAACAGACTCGAGCAAAACAACCCTAAGCAAGATAGTAAGACACAGGCTCAAGCAAAGGTTATAGGTATGGAAGTGAGGCAATATCAAGGTTAAGGGATTCATGTGATGGGTTCGTAACAGAAACAACTACTACTCAGGCTAGCAGAAAAGAACAACGGAAAGAATCGGTAACAAGTGATGAAAGGCAGCCATATGGCAGCAAGTGAGTATACTTGCCTGAGATCCCGCAAGGTAGCAGAACTTGTCGTTGCTCACATCATCTCAACGTCCTATCCGGGAAGAAGCAATGAACCTCGAACAAACACCGGATGCAACAATTACTACTACGGCAAAAGATCCAGCATGATCAAGATATGGATGCATGACAATTTAATTGATGCATAGAAATAAACTAGTTGACAAGTTAAACAAATTTAAATGGACCCATATGCAATTTGAGTTGCATAGGAAAAGCCCATGATTTATGGTTAAATTATTTGTTTTCCAACTAATCAACAGGTGCTAGTGGTTTAGTATGATGCATGCAAAAGGGAAGCAGCAAAATAACAACATTAGAATCAATTTAAGATAGGGTGTAGCAATTTAGAATTTTATTATTGAGTTAGGGAATTTTTGGGCGCCTTAAGGGAACACACAAGTATTTGTTGTTTTCAACCATTTAAAATGTTCAAAACAAATAACAAAGTTGATATTTGAAAAGGTTACCAAATTTTAGTTGGATTACATGTTTCACATTTTGAAATTGGAATTAGGATAATTTAATTATGAATTAAACAATATTAAACAAGTTTTTAATTGAATTAAACAAGAATTAAAATGTTTAGGCAATTTAAATTGTTCAAACCAGGAAACAAATTTTATATTTGAATAGGATATTCAAAATGGTATGGAAAACATATTTTATTTGAATTATTTGAAAACAGTATGAAATAGTTATGAATTATTACAAATGGCATTTGAATTATTTGGATTTGAATTTAAATTGCATTTTGAAAATTCAAAACAGAACACAAATAAGTTATTTGGAAAGTTTGTTAAATTTTGAGCAGAAAACATGTACAAGTTTTATTTATTAGACTTATGGTTTAAAAGATATTGAATTTTGAAGTTTTTGTTCTATTCTGCCAATTAGAAAACAAAACAGAAATGTTGTTATTCTTTTGGCACATCCACGGGGTCTAACCACAGCCACTTCCCCGTGGGACCGTGGCCAACGTGGCGAAGACGCACACGCGTGGCTGCCACAGTGGCTGACGGGTGGCCCCTTCACCCTGCGCTGAAAGCAAAAAGTTGGGTTTTTTCCCCGGTGCGGAGCCAGGGCTCGAACCTGGGATCTCCCTTTGCGCGCACCACGGCTGTACCAGCTGAGCTGCACTGCGTTGCTTGACAGTAAGGGTGTTGGCGACAGGTTAAGGCGTGACAAGGTTAACTGAATGTTCTGAAGATCAAAACCTTCCTCGACTGGCTGAAGATGAACGACGACGATGATCACAGTGGCGTTGCGACGCCGTGGAAGCGAGTGGATCTGTTGTGCTGGACGCGAGCGCAACATGCAGATGCAGCAGAGGAAAGGAGGAGGAGGAGCTGGCTCACCACGGCTGTCGTCGATGCAGAGGGTCGTGGAAGCGCGGCGGCCGGCGACGTGGAGGACCGCGGCGCGGCTACGGTGCTCCACCGAGGAGGCGCCGGTGTCCAACAGGTTGCGGGAGGCGTGGCGAGTTGATCCCCGTGGTCAGAGAGCCACGAGGGGCACGACAGCGTCGGGGAGCAACGAAGGTTCAGAGTGGCTCGGTGTTTCTCCGGTGAGGTATTTGCCGCGGACAGAGATGTGGTCGGCGGCGGTGATCCCCGAAGCGCAAGGGCTCGCTTCGGGGTTTAACAGAGAGAGGGTGACGAGGTGGGCTAGTTCCCGAGGTCGATTAGGAGGGTGGAGTTCGGTAGCGGCGGCGCTCGCCGGAATTCAGAGAAGAGCCCGGACGAGCGGCGTGGTTGGGACAGACAGGCAACAGAGGAGGTGAGGGAGAAGGAACGGCGCGATGAGGGAGGAGAGAGGTGCTTAGGGCAACGGGGAAGGTTTTAAGGGGGGTTGAGCGCGGTACGGCGAGCATCTGGAGGGGGATGGGGTGATCGGATGGTTCCGGGGAACGACAGCGACAGCTCCCGCGTCCGTACGTAGACGAAGACCACAGTGGGCTGGGGTAAGGCTGAGAGGGAAAAGGGCTGCTCCCTCTCTCCTTGCTATTTTTTTTTTCTTTTGATTTTTTTTTTCTTGCAAAGGAAATGAAAGGGAGAGATAGAAAAGGATTTGGGGATTTTGGGGTGGTTTATGTTAGGCAATATTCTTATTAATTTTCAAAGCAGGAAAATAAAAGCAATGCTAACATAGATTCCAAATTCTTTTGAACCATTAGTTTGATTTTCAAAATTGGATTTATTAGTTTGAATTTAAAGGGTTAGTTGGATTTCAACTATGGTTTGGGGTTGTAAACTTTATAAACAAATTTTATTAATTTGCAAAATAATGAGTAAAAGCAATTGTGCACATTAATTCCAAAATTGAATTATTACTTGGAGTTTTAAGTTGGTATTTGAAATTCCATTAATAATCATAAGGAGTTGGTTTTCAATCAATTTTTATCCCATGAACTCAACACTTATTAAAACAATTATGGAATTTTAATTGTTTGCAAAATTTTAGTGGTTTGAACCATAATTGGATCATGCCCATTATGATTGAAAATGATTTGAAATGTAATTTGCCATTAGGGTTTTGATAACAGGGAAAATTTCATTAACAAGCAATTGGATTAAAACAATTTTCAAACTATTGAAGAACAAATAAGGGGTGTAGTTTGCAAGTTGAAATTGGAAATTTTGGGCAAGGGTGAAAGTTTAAATTGCTTTGAAATTTCCAGTTGTGATGCAAACATGGTGCAATGCAATGTGATGCAGATGATGCAAGCAAAACAAACAGGTAACACCCCAGGTGTTACAGACGACACCACTAACAAGGGATTGCGCCCTCGCAATCCACCTGCTAACCCGGGAGGGGAAAGAAGTTCAACTATCGATTCTTCATGCTTCCAGCTGATCTCCTCGACACCACTAACAAGGGATTCTTGCTCGGAGTGACGACGATGTTCTTCCACCAGGAATCTTCCGATGATCGAACCTATTAGGTTAAAGGCTCAGAAAACGTCCACCTACGTGGGATCCTAACACTTTGAAAGATAGACAAGGGGAAGACTCCAAAACAAATAAGATTGGGAGGGGAAATAGAATAGGGATAAGGAGAAAAACAAGAATCCTATTGAGAGGTTTTCCAAAATAGTTTAGCAGAAATAGTTTTCGACACTCTAGAAACAACGACCGTTAGCGAGGTTAACCTACAGGCTTTGCGGACCCGTTGCTTCGATAACCATTCGTATCGAAACAATATCGGGAATCGGAACCAAGGCTCTGATACCATTTGTGACGCCCCGAGATCGGGCACTATGCAGATTTCAGCATTCCCGCCAAATCCGCATAATAACCGATTCCAGGTTGCCATTTATGATAACATTACAATAGTTCACGAATAATCCACAATTACAACAGAAACAGACAGATACAAGATGACTCAAACGAGCCGGGGTTACAACTGATACAATACAAAAGATCCAAATAACAGCGGAAGAAACAAACGTCCGTCTACGGACAAGATCCAAATTGGACTAAGAGTCCTGAAGATAACCGAAGGCGTCCAATCCCTGCCCAGGCCAAGCCGGAGGGATTCCCAAGCTAACGTCGTCAGACTTCAAACCTGTTGACTGCAATTTGGAATTTGCAGCCACGAAAGAGATTCGTGGGTCAGTACGGTTAAGTACTGGCAAGGGGGATAAAACCCATACTCACAAGTTACCGGCGTAGCCAGTCATCACAAGATACAAATACTTTAGGATCAACGGAAAGGAAGGGGTTATTGCAAATAAGTGACAGCAGGCTGCACTAACCAACTACAGAGAGAAATACTACCACTTCCAACTATCAGAAAGGGGATAAGATCGAGGATTGTAACCAACTGAAAGTAAATCCAAACAAACCCATCCTGGACCTCGCCCCTTATCCGAAGAAGCAATCCGAGGATAACTCACACGGTTGTAATAGTGATGATTCAAATTATTGTGTCGATAAGCCTATTACTAGTCAAATTATTAATCATGGGGTGTAACATGTTTGATCATTATGTTTAAGTTGTCCTGAGTACTTGTTAGCCAGTACTTTCACCAAGTAATCCATAACCGCGGAAAACACGGCTTCTCGAGAAGATTATCCCTGCAGGGTTGCACCAATTTAGCCGTACACTCATGAATATCCCGCCAGATGGAGCGGCCACTCCACCAAGCGGGGCACTCAACACAATCCAACCCTTCTTCGCATCAAGCCCAAAGCACCTTGGGCGCACGGCTAATCGAGCCCAGAAGAAAATGGACCCTCATAGCACTCTAAGAACGTGTCCCCCTATATGCCGACTACGAAAGTTCCACCCGGGTACCAAGGGCTCGCAAGATCATGCATGCAGCAAATGGAAAACCCGAACTAAATGAGGCGATTTGGACGAGATGCGAATCGGGTCAAACTGAGGGGGAGCCCATACTCCCCAAATGCGGGTAGTGCGCTCATCATGGATCAGTAGACAAGACTCTTTTCCTATTAGGGTCGACACTAGCAGGCCTCAAAACCACAAAGGGCCTCCTGCCGGTGCCTTAACATCAAATTTATTATTAATAGTAACATTAGCATGATTAATTGATTGATTAAACATCGAGCCCCCAGAACATACTAGAGTAATAACATAAAGTAACGGGTAACAGACTCGAGCAAAACAACCCTAAGCAAGATAGTAAGACACAGGCTCAAGCAAAGGTTATAGGTATGGAAGTGAGGCAATATCAAGGTTAAGGGATTCATGTGATGGGTTCGTAACAGAAACAACTACTACTCAGGCTAGCAGAAAAGAACAACGGAAAGAATCGGTAACAAGTGATGAAAGGCAGCCATATGGCAGCAAGTGAGTATACTTGCCTGAGATCCCGCAAGGTAGCAGAACTTGTCGTTGCTCACATCATCTCAACGTCCTATCCGGGAAGAAGCAATGAACCTCGAACAAACACCGGATGCAACAATTACTACTACGGCAAAAGATCCAGCATGATCAAGATATGGATGCATGACAATTTAATTGATGCATAGAAATAAACTAGTTGACAAGTTAAACAAATTTAAATGGACCCATATGCAATTTGAGTTGCATAGGAAAAGCCCATGATTTATGGTTAAATTATTTGTTTTCCAACTAATCAACAGGTGCTAGTGGTTTAGTATGATGCATGCAAAAGGGAAGCAGCAAAATAACAACATTAGAATCAATTTAAGATAGGGTGTAGCAATTTAGAATTTTATTATTGAGTTAGGGAATTTTTGGGTGCCTTAAGGGAACACACAAGTATTTGTTGTTTTCAACCATTTAAAATGTTCAAAACAAATAACAAAGTTGATATTTGAAAAGGTTACCAAATTTTAGTTGGATTACATGTTTCACATTTTGAAATTGGAATTAGGATAATTTAATTATGAATTAAACAATATTAAACAAGTTTTTAATTGAATTAAACAAGAATTAAAATGTTTAGGCAATTTAAATTTTTCAAACCAGGAAACAAATTTTATATTTGAATAGGATATTCAAAATGGTATGGAAAACATATTTTATTTGAATTATTTGAAAACAGTATGAAATAGTTATGAATTATTACAAATGGCATTTGAATTATTTGGATTTGAATTTAAATTGCATTTTGAAAATTCAAAACAGAACACAAATAAGTTATTTGGAAAGTTTGTTAAATTTTGAGCAGAAAACATGTACAAGTTTTATTTATTAGACTTATGGTTTAAAAGATATTGAATTTTGAAGTTTTTGTTCTATTCTGCCAATTAGAAAACAAAACAGAAATGTTGTTATTCTTTTGGCACATCCACGGGGTCTAACCACAGCCACTGCCCCGTGGGACCGTGGCCAACGTGGCGAAGACGCACACGCGTGGCTGCCACAGTGGCTGACGGGTGGCCCCTTCACCCTGCGCTGAAAGCAAAAAGTTGGATTTTTTCCCCGGTGCGGAGCCAGGGCTCGAACCTGGGATCTCCCTTTGCGCGCACCACGGCTGTACCAGCTGAGCTGCACTGCGTTGCTTGACAGTAAGGGTGTTGGCGACAGGTTAAGGCGTGACAAGGTTAACTGAATGTTCTGAAGATCAAAACCTTCCTCGACTGGCTGAAGATGAACGACGACGATGATCACAGTGGCGTTGCGACGCCGTGGAAGCGAGTGGATCTGTTGTGCTGGACGCGAGCGCAACATGCAGATGCAGCAGAGGAAAGGAGGAGGAGGAGCTGGCTCACCACGGCTGTCGTCGATGCAGAGGGTCGTGGAAGCGCGGCGGCCGGCGACGTGGAGGACCGCGGCGCGGCTACGGTGCTCCACCGAGGAGGCGCCGGTGTCCAACAGGTTGCGGGAGGCGTGGCGAGTTGATCCCCGTGGTCAGAGAGCCACGAGGGGCACGACAGCGTCGGGGAGCAACGAAGGTTCAGAGTGGCTCGGTGTTTCTCCGGTGAGGTCTTTGCCGCGGACAGAGATGTGGTCGGCGGCGGTGATCCCCGAAGCGCAAGGGCTCGCTTCGGTGTTTAACAGAGAGAGGGTGACGAGGTGGGCTAGTTCCCGAGGTCGATTAGGAGGGTGGAGTTCGGTAGCGGCGGCGCTCGCCGGAATTCAGAGAAGAGCCCGGACGAGCGGCGTGGTTGGGACAGACAGGCAACAGAGGAGGTGAGGGAGAAGGAGCGGCGCGATGAGGGAGGAGAGAGGTGCTTAGGGCAACGGGGAAGGTTTTAAGGGGGGTTGAGCGCGGTACGGCGAGCATCTGGAGGGGGATGGGGTGATCGGATGGTTCCGGGGAACGACAGCGACAGCTCCCGCGTCCGTACGTAGACGAAGACCACAGTGGGCTGGGGTAAGGCTGAGAGGGAAAAGGGCTGCTCCCTCTCTCCTTGCTATTTTTTTTTTCTTTTGATTTTTTTTTTCTTGCAAAGGAAATGAAAGGGAGAGATAGAAAAGGATTTGGGGATTTTGGGGTGGTTTATGTTAGGCAATATTCTTATTAATTTTCAAAGCAGGAAAATAAAAGCAATGCTAACATAGATTCCAAATTCTTTTGAACCATTAGTTTGATTTTCAAAATTGGATTTATTAGTTTGAATTTAAAGGGTTAGTTGGATTTCAACTATGGTTTGGGGTTGTAAACTTTATAAACAAATTTTATTAATTTGCAAAATAATGAGTAAAAGCAATTGTGCACATTAATTCCAAAATTGAATTATTACTTGGAGTTTTAAGTTGGTATTTGAAATTCCATTAATAATCATAAGGAGTTGGTTTTCAATCAATTTTTATCCCATGAACTCAACACTTATTAAAACAATTATGGAATTTTAATTGTTTGCAAAATTTTAGTGGTTTGAACCATAATTGGATCATGCCCATTATGATTGAAAATGATTTGAAATGTAATTTGCCATTAGGGTTTTGATAACAGGGAAAATTTCATTAACAAGCAATTGGATTAAAACAATTTTCAAACTATTGAAGAACAAATGAGGGGTGTAGTTTGCAAGTTGAAATTGGAAATTTTGGGCAAGGGTGAAAGTTTAAATTGCTTTGAAATTTCCAGTTGTGATGCAAACATGGTGCAATGCAATGTGATGCAGATGATGCAAGCAAAACAAACAGGTAACACCCCAGGTGTTACAGTAGAGGCGACGGTACGCTGCTGCTGCGCCGACAGCTCCGCCACCGCATTTGTAAGCTCCGGCTACATCGGCAACATCTTCGACGCCAAAATCGACGTCGCCGCACGCCGGAGGCCGAGGTTCTTTGGACCTTTTGGCGCCATAGTGCGGGAATGCGAGGAGGCGGCGGCTACGACGGTGGGAAAGGGGGGGGGGAATGGAGGGAACAGTCACCGTTTCGGCGTGCCAAAATGGTGCCTTGGGGGTGGTCTATGTCACTGACGAGCGGGGGCCGCCTGTCGGGTGGGGTGACCGGACAATTTCCGGCGCCCTAGGAAGGCCCCCAAGTTTGGCGGGTGGGCTGGGACCCAGACACAAAAATGACGGGTGGACACCATAGGGAGTGCTGCTGCGGTGTTTTTTTTTAGTTTGGACCTCCATTAGGCCTTTGGGTGGCCGTTTAGGGGTGCCGGTGGAGATGCTCTAATCAAATCAAATGTCAGCTGCAGTGGTGTGTAAACATTGTCGAGAAGAACGGATATGATTGCCAAGATCGTTGGGCCGAGAGGTTTATCTGTAGACATCGACATAAATGGCGGAACCAACTTTTTTTTTCCTCTCTCGGACACACATACATGACCGAATCATGTTCGTGGTGATTGAAATTTTGCATGATTAAGTACGCTGCACTTGAGGCCAGCAATCAAACACGATCTTAAGTTCAGAACCAGAGCAAACTCAGGGCCTCTTTGGATTGCAGGATTTTAAAAACGTAGGAATAGGAAAAACATAGGATTGAGATGTCATGCATTTCAATTCCCATAGGATTTCAAAACATAGGAATTTTCTAAACGATGCCTTTGGATGATGCACAGGAAGCAAACACAGGAATTTTGCAGGAATAAGGAGAGAGAATAGAGAGAGATAGAGTATGAGTGCATTGGACTTCGTGAAAAAAGAGGTTTGAGCTCATGTGGAGATTCCTATGGAATAGAGGGTATAGGCTTTGATTCCTTAGGAATTTGGTGTACTCAATCCTATAATCCAAAGGCATTCCATAGGAATTTTTCCTATGGATTGGAATCCTCCAAAATTCCTATGGAATTCCTTCAATCCAAAGAGGCCCTCATACTGTGAAAGAGGAGCATATGCACAGTTTTCGAAAAAACATACTCCGTCCGTTTAGAACTACTCCCCGATCAAAAAGTAAGTGCCATATAAATGGATCAAAATAGATCATCTAGCACATAAATCCATTTCAATGACGGTTATTTTTAGACAGAGGAAGCATATGACTTGCGTTTGTATAAATTTGGATGTATCTAGACATCTTTAGCATATAGATACATGTGATTTAGATAAATATATGTCATCTAATTCCAAATGGAGGGAGTAGAAGAGAACAAACACATGGAAAATGCCAGTGGCTCCCGAAGGACCCGAACTCAACGACACGAGATTTTGAAAATTGCGAGGACCATATTTCTAGGTCTAAGACAAACTAAAGCTTGGTATACAAATATAATACTCCCTCCGTACGGAATTAAATGTCACAAAATTTGACAAAAGTGGACATATCTAGACATAATTTAATGTTAGATACATCCACTTTTGTCAAATTTTATGACATTTAATTCCAGACGGAGGGAGTAATACACATTATGTACATACACCGTCAAAAAGCTTTTTTTTTTCACCAGAGAACCAAAATTGTGTGTACGTGGTTGGGTGGGTGGGGGGGGGGGGCTGCCATTTTCCCTATTTTATGTCCACTATTCTGTTATTTCTCTAAGAAATTTACAACAAAAATTGGCATATACATGCGTATGTATCCTTGGAAGTTGGAAGGCACATTCCGTTCCTAGGTTGATAGTGTACCACATGAAAATCAAGAGGGACGAGATCAAAGTGGACTTACATCTATTCCATCCTGCAGCTCATACTAGTCATAGTAGGGAGTAATTTAGATTAGTGTAATGGAGATGATGTCTATTTAACTACTTTCATAGTGCAAAGTATCATCTACGTAGTATTATAAATGGCTACATGAAAGTGTTTTATGCTCCTATGCACAAGTGTTCCTGCCGTTTGAAAACTTTTTTAAAAAATATTTAAAAGTGTTAATTTTTTTGAAATTAAATCTGGATGTTGCCAATGGTGTATCACATAAACGTGTAACTTTTTAATTTTAAATAAAAATTATTATGGGACACACTAAAAACATTTTTTTTGATAAAATTTAGAGATTTGAAATAATCATATTCAGATCCATACTTTTATCATTTTTGTATAGTTTAGAATACAAAATATTTGGAATTAAAAATTTGTACGTTTATAGGATACACCTTTGACTACACCCGACAAAATATATTTTTTAGAACTCATGAATATATTTTTATCTTATTTAAGCCGGCATGAGCACCGTTGTTCGGGAGCACCAAATCTCCACTCGCCATAGGACCTATTTTTCTCTTGAAAACCGCTATGTTATGGTACCACCGTCATCTCTTTTCTTATTTAAAACTACTATGTCACGTCACAAATATGTTTAGTATTTTTTTGAAAGACCCTCCGACTACGAGTAAGTGTATGTTTTGTTTTTGTGTCTATCAAATTTATTGAACTTTGACTAACTTTATTAAAAATAGTATTAGCATTTGTGACACCAAATTCGTATCAGTAGATTTGTCTCGACGTGATGTTTCAAAATATATCATTTTAATGATATATATATGTGGCTATAATTTTCTATAAATTTGGTTAAATTTTATAAAAATTAAGTAAGTGTAAAAGTAGATGTATATTTATTCGTGGAGGGAGTATATATGTTTAGTTGACACCCCATGATGCATGTCCCAGTGTAGCCAGTCTCAACGGATAGACGTGCACAACAGCTTGCATGAAGCATATCCATGCTTACGGCCGCTGCTCGGTTCAGATTGACCTTTTTTTTTTTGAACTGCAGATTGACGTTAATGGTTCAGATTGACCTCTTTTTTTGAACTGCAGATTGACGTTAATGCTAGCACACATGCAAGTTTTACGGTGATACAATCATCTTTGGATCATGCACGTCCTAAAAGAACAATCTTGTCCAAATCACAAAGCGGTAAATAGACAGAACATAGAGATCGGACAGCTACAGAACGCGTGTTTCGCTTGATCCCCTCGCCTGCCTGGGAAAACGGGGAAAAGCAACGCCACCTCCAAACCCAAGAAGCCGAGACGGAGAAAGCAAACGCACAGGCAGGAGACGAGAGAGAGAGACGACGGGCCCCGTGATCCCCTTCATCTCTCTCCCTGTGGTATTTTTTCACCATTTTATCTCAAGCTACATTCTAAAAACCAGCTCTCCACTCCGTCCAACTCACGCGCCGCTCACTTACTACTCGTACGGCGTGACGCCAGAGCAGAGCAGAGCAGTGTACCACCGTGCCCAAGAAGCGTGATGGCGCGCAGGCGCTGCGACGACGAGTGAAGCGACGCTGCCGCGTGCTGCGCTACTACTACCGAGGCAATGACGTCGCTGCAGATGGAGCCGCCGGCGCCGCCGCCCAGGCGGTCCGTGTCGACGAGCTGCGACCTGCACCCGGAGGAGACCTTCACCGGCTTCTGCACCGCCTGCCTCCGCGAGCGCCTCGCCGGCCTCGAGGACACCTCCTCCGCCGCCGCGGTCGCCGCGCCGGGCCGCAGGTCCACCTCCGCCATCCGCTCCCTCTTCTCCAGGCCCTTCGCCGCCGGCGCGGCCCCGTCGGCCTCCAGCGCCGCCGCCGCGCCAGACCTCCGCCGCTCCAAGTCATTCTCGTGCGGGCGCGGGGGCGACGCGCTCGCCGCCGACGAGCCGCAGCGGTGGTCGTGCGACGTGCGCGGCCGGAGCACGCTCTGGGCGCTGTTCCACCAGGACGACCGCGAGCGCGTCCGCGACGGCACGGCGTTCGGCGCGTTCCCGGCCTCGTCCTCTGCGGCGGCCGCGGCGCTCCCCTTCGAAGTCCAGCAGCATCCACCCGAGGTGTTCTTGGAGGAGGAGATCGTGATGGCCGAGAGCTGCGACGAGATCACCCCGGTGGTGGAGCCAATCACGGTGGCGGACACCTCGGGGGAGATGGAAACCGAAGCATATGCGACGGGGGAGGTCAAGCCCATGAAAGATCACATAGATCTCGAGACCTCGCAGTCGCAGCCCAAGAAGCCGCCGCCCATGGACCTGAAGGAAATCGCCGGCAGCTTCTGGGTCGCTGCCTCGGTCTTCAGCAAGAAGTGGCAGAAGTGGAGGCGCAAGCAGAAGCTCAAGAAGGAGGAGGCGGATGGCAGCAAGGCCGCGGCCGCGGCAATGCCGCCGCCGGCGAAGCCCTCGTTCCTTCGACGGAGCTGCCTTCGCGGCGAGGCCGGCTCGGAGTTCGCCGGAGGCCGTCGTTCATGCGACACCGACCCAAGGTTCTCTCTTGATGCTGCCCGCATGTCCGTCGACGATGCAGGCTTATCTTGGGACGGGCCTCGCGCGTCCTGGGACGGTTACCTCTTCGGCGCTGGCGCCGGCATTGGTCTCGGCCGCGCGCCTATGGCGCTGTCCCGGCTCCCGCCCATCCTGTCCGCGCTCGAGGACTCGCCTGCAGGCGTCGTGGAACGCTCCGATGGCCAAATCCCCGTGGAGGACGATTCGCAGCCCGAGCCCGACGGCGACGTCAACACCCCCGGCGGCACGGCACAGACGCGAGACTACTACATGGACACGTCGAGCCGGAGGCGCCGGAGCCTGGACCGGTCTTCCAACAGCTCTGCACGGAGAAGGTCGTTCGAAGTACCGGAACCAAAGCCAGCGCCTGCAGCAGCGACCGTCATCGCCAACGCCCGGGAATCGCCCCTGGTCGGCAGCTCAGAGTTCCACCACTTCCACCACGCCGAGGACCTGCTCGACCACCGGTTCAGCTGCAGCTCCCTCATCGACGACTTCCCCGCCGCGAGCCTGGACACCGCGTTCCCGGGTGAAGACCGCGCCAAGAAACCGCGGGGCCTGCGCAGGGCGTGGAGCCTGTGGGGCTTCATCCACCGCAGGGCCACGGGCCGGCGGAGCGGCGCGTCCGACGCCGCGGACCGGGCGTTCTCTGAGCCCTGGCCGGAGCTGCGCGCCCGCGGGTGCAATGCCGCGGCCGCCAGGACGATGCAGCGGTGCAGCAGCAACGCCAGCGCGCGCAGCTCGTTCAGCAGCAACAGCGGGGGCGGCATGGGCAGCTCGCGGCGCTGCTTCGTCGTCGGCGCCGTGAAGCGGCGGCAGGAAGAGCAGTGCGTGCTGGAGCGGAACCGGAGCGCGCGGTACTCGCCGGCGCACCACGCGGACAACGGCTTGCTGCGGTTCTACCTCACTCCGCTGCGGAGCGCCAGCGCGCGGCGCGCCCCTGGGATACCGGCCGGCGGCGGCGGCCAGCATCTGAGGTCCCAGTCGTTCGCCCGGAGCATGCTCCGGCTGTACTGATGAGGCCCGGGAGCCGGCACATTCCTTGGTTCTTTGCAGCAAGTAGTTAAGGTTTATTAAGGGCAATGGTATAGTCATAATCCGTTTATCACATCCTTGTGTAGCGCAGTTTGTTCATTTGGGGGTTGGATGGAACGAGGTTTATCTCACTTGTGTGTCTCCGTGCTGTTCTACTTTGTCTCTCTTCCTTGCCGTCGGTAGCTGTTCAGTGCTGGGTTCGGAAGATTGATGTTGGAAGCAATCTTGCAGCTTCTGATGATCCCGATGTCTAGCGTAGTATGTTGTCACTTCCGTGTCAAACTCCGGCGACGGGGTCCTAGTGCTGGTGTAGAGCCATGTGGAATTAAGCCAGGCACGTCGTGGTGCCGTAGCCCGCACCTGAGGGATCGCTTTCAGGCACAGTGGCGGCGGCCGCCGCCTCGTAGACCGTTAAAGCAAACCACCGATGTGCCGCTGGTCCCTAGGCGCGCTGCGGCTCGCCGGGCCACCCGCCGTCCGCTCGGACGTTTCCATCCTCTGCTCCCGTATCGTCGGGCCAGGTCCATGCACCCACCCCGTCGCCGTCGCGCCCACACCCACGAGCCGTGCCGCTCGCTCGCCGGCACTCCGTGTTGTATGGGCAGTCCGAGTCGGGACACGGCACCGTGGCGGTGCTGCTGCTTCGTCGTGCCGCGCGCCATGCTGGCCCCGGCCTGTTCCGGTTCTGGTCGGTTGGTCCGGATGCCGCGCGCCGCGCGCACGCACGCACGGGGTTGTTGGGATTCCGATCGGGAGCAGCGGGATCTGAGGCGGATTCTGATCTGATCAGGGGAGGACGCGGCCATGATCTGAGACGGCGGGTTTTTCAGTATAGTACTGTAGTAATCGGCCCGGGTGGCGGATCTGGAATTGTGGATCGTCGTGGGATTGTCTTGTATCGATGCATGATCACCGGACATGTGCACGAGACGAGGAACCACCAGGGGGCGTGTACTTCAATGAATATCGCTCGCGGCGCAACCGCCTAGTTCATTGCTGCTTTGCGACAAGCTCATGTTAGGGATTGATTGATTGTGTTACTAGAAACGAACTCCGGCTAGATATGTTGGCAAATCGCCTCTAGAATGGTGATCCGTGGCGTGCACCGTGACAGTTGATCTCTCACGGCGGATTGAATACGACGAGAGTGCCTGAACTGGCGAAGCAGCTGGCCGGTCCTACACACACACACATCGCTTCTGATCGCGCAGTTAAAGTGGCGCATTCATGGCTCTGGCTGGCTGCCGCAGTGAAGGCGAACACGCGAAGCGAGTATGTATGTTACTCCATGACCGGTGACGCAAGCCTCCCTCTGCTGCTGCTCAGCCATGCTGCCTCGCTTCTCTTCTTTTGCTTGCGAGACAGACGCCAGGTGTCTGATCCTGAACCATGTCACCTCGTTTCGTATCGCTGCAGCCTGCAGCCTGCAGCCAGACAGTGTGTCTGATGTCAGCCAGGTCAGCTCGTACCACTGCTTCCTGGAACCATCCATACTTTTTTTAAAAAAAGGCACACTTTATTGCCCTGCTTTAGGAAAGCAGCCACCCACACACCAAACACAGCCAAGTTTTTGCCGAGATTCAACGAAATTCAGAGTACAGGCCAAAAGGCCAAAAACCACCCACGCAGGGGTGCTAGAAACGAAATAAAAACGGAACGAAAAGGCACAAAAGCTAGCCAATTCCCCGGCGATGACGAACCACCAGCTTCATCTCCAGGGCTTTCGCCTTCAGCCTCTCTAAGGTAAGATCCAAGCGCTCCTTATGCTTTGCCGGCAAGAGAATCCTCCACTGGTTCAGAAATGAGGTAACAGCAAAAAGGTTATTCAATGGCGATGACGGAATCTTGTTATTAAAGACATAATCGTTTCGCGATAGCCAAACCACCCAAAATGTTGCTCCGCAAACTGCCCACAACGTCAGAAGCGTTTCTCGATTACTAGAGATTCTAAACATCAGCTCACAGTCCTCCCTGGAAAACGGAACTTTGTTCCAACCGAGGGCCTCTTTGATGCACCACCAAAGAAAGTGTGACGTTGGGCACTGGAAAAGAAGGTGATCCACCGATTCCTCCTCCCCGCAGAGCCCACATCCACTAGAACCCGGCCACCCTTTAGAGATCAAGTGTTTAGTAACTTGGATCCTCCCTCTAAAACTCATCCACGCAAAGATCTTGATTTTTAGCGGAATATTGGTCTTCCAGAGCCCCCTAAGGTCCCCTGCTAACATTCCTGTATGTAGCAGTTCCTTATAGAGGGATCTAGCCGTAAACTTCTCACCCCCCAGTGTCCACCTGCCAACATCACTCCTGTCGCACAGCTCAACATTCTCCAAAAGAGCTCCAAGCTCACCCCACTCCGTCAACTCTCTCTGACCGAAGGATCTTCGAAAAGAGAGATCCAACTGCGAGCCCATCACCTCGGCCACCGAGGCGGATTGCTGATTACAAATCGAAAAAATGTGTGGGAAAGCAATGTAAAGCGGGACTGCACCTAACCAGAGATCAAACCAGAACCTGGTCTTAGTACCACTCCCCACCTCAAACCTAAGCCCTCTCTGAACCCACTTCTTGATCGCATGCAGCCCCTTCCAGAATTGGGAGCCCCCTGCAGCACTAGATTGAAAAAACCCTCCCTCGCCCAAGTATTTTCTCCGAAGGATTTGACAGCTCAAATCCTGGTCCCCTCTTTCCAGCTTTATAATCCACTTGGCCAGCAAAGCAATATTCTTGGTTCTAGTCTCAACAAACCCCAGCCCCCCAAATTCTGTTGGCCTAGCCATGTCAAGCCATCTGACCATATGATACCTTCCATTCTCTTTCGAACCTTCCCAAAAGAAACGAGCGCGATGCATATCCATCTTATAATGAACCCCCTCCGGGATTAGGTAAAAACCCATCATATACGTCGGAACGTTACTAAGACAGGAATCAATCATATATCCATGTCACCTAGTTTTCTTGTCCTCGGGCGACGGCTTCCGCCGCCACGAGTTTTTGTTCGTTTTTCCTGACGATCACGCAGGTGATCGCTCGCGTGTGTTGATGGCGGAACCATCTGCCAATGGATCTCGCCGGAAGGATCAATTTGACCCGTCTCAATTGCTGGAGCGCCTCCATCTGGAAGAGGATGAACTAGACAATTTGGTCTGGGAAGAAGAGGTTGATGATCCGGGAGAGAAGACGAAGTGGCTCGCTCTTGCGAGAGTCTTGACGAGTAAATCTTTCAGCCAAGGTGCATTAATAGGCGACATGAGGAGTGCCTGGAATCCGGCACAGGAGGTGGTCTGGAGAAGGATAAACACGAATCTGTTCTCGATCCAATTTAACTGTCTCGCGGATTGGAACAAAGCACTACATCAAGGACCTTGGGATTTTCGTGGATCGGCACTGATCATACAGGAATATGATGGCTTCTCGAACCCTGAATCCATTAAATTGGACAAGATTGAGACGTGGAGTCAGATTCATAAACTCCCGGATGGCGTTTTGAAAAAACCGGATTTTGTCAAGAATATGGCCAGGAGGATTGGAGAAGTACAGGAGGTCCAAATTGCCTTGCCCAATGGCTTTGTTGGACAATTTATCAGGGTTCGTGTCAAGCTTGATGTGAATAAGAAACTCACACGGTTTGTCAGTTTCACAAAGAGCGGACAGACGGATTTCTTCCAGGTTAAATATGAGAAGCTACCAACCTTTTGTAATTCTTGTGGCATGATGGGTCATTGGCACGAAGAGTGCGGTACTGGCGAACATGATACCTCCAAATTTGAGTGGGGACCTTTCATCCTCTCACCACGAAGAGGCAGAGGAATTGGTCGCAGTTCTGGTACTGGGCGCGGTGATATGGGTACAGATGATAACGCAAGCCGGCCAAGAGGACGGGGTCGTGATAACTCTCACAGAGGACGTGGTTTTGCTGGAAGGAGCCACTGGACCACGGCGTATAACAACCCTGGGTTTGATCCTAGCAGTGACAACGACGATTTGAGTGACCTAGATGCGGCTGAGCGTAACCTGGCAATGGTGGACATGAATCTAACCCAACCAAGATCCCTTCCCTGCAAAAGACTAGCGTTTGATGGAGCTAGTACAGAACTTGGGGTTATTTCAGAGTCTCAGTTGGAAAATGAAGATAAATTGGACGAGGGTTGCGAGGATGAAGAACCACTGGTGGTGGCATCAGGAGCTGTATGCACACCCCAGAAATCGAAAAATAAAAAGAAGTCTAAGCTCTTCGATGGAAGCGCGCAAGACAACAGCACCAAACAGATATCGGCGGCCTCGGATGAGGCTGACCGGATGCAATGAGGATCCTGGCGTGGAATTGTCGCGGTATGGCCAGTACCGCGGCCTGGAACGCCTTAATGGAGCTCCAGGTTAAGTTTAGGCCAGAGGTGATTTTCTTGTCCGAATCACACCTGAACAAAGCAAGGGCAAATAAGTTGAGAAGAAAGCTAGGTATGGATCAGATGGCTGTTTTTGAAAGTGATGGGGCGAGTGGAGGCCTTGTGTTATTTTGGCAAGCTTCGGTTGATATCCAACCAATGGAAATCATGTCAAATTATATTGATGTGGCTGTTTGTAATACACATAGCAGTCCTTGGAGATTTACAGGCTTTTATGGTGAGCCTAAATGGGAAGATAAGCACTTATCTTGGGATTATCTTCGGAAGTTGCGTTCAAATGCTGATATGCCGTGGTTAATTATGGGTGACTTCAACGAAATCTTGTACTCACATGAGAAGGAGGGAGGAGCTGCGAGACCTCTTCGTTTCATGCAAGGTTTTCGGGAGGGCTTGACTGATTGTGGGCTCGATGACATGGGGTATGAAGGGGATCTGTTTACTTGGCGTAGGAAGAGGATCCGAGAAAGGCTGGATAGAGGGGTCTGTAATGCTGGTTTCCATGACTACTTCCCGGGTGCCAAAATTATTAATGCTACCCACCACAAATCAGACCACAGACCCATTCTTCTGGACACTGATGGAGGGGAGCAGGCTGTTTTTCGAAGAGCAGGTGCTGTTAAACCTTTCGAAGCTAAATGGCTTCAAGAGAAGGACGTCCACGACATTGTGCGTCAGGCTTGGGATAGAACCCTGCTTGATCCGATTTTCACAAACCGAACTGCGGCTATACAGGAGGAGTTACACCTTTGGGATAGGACTGTTTTAAGAGAGTCTCGTAATAACCTGAAGGATCTTAATGAAAAGTTGGAGGCTTTGAAAACCAGTGAGTTGACGGATGAAAATTTTGAGTGCCAAAGGGAAATCCAAGTTCGTATCGAAGACTTGCTTGAGAAGGAAGAGATTTACTGGGTACAGCGTAGTAGAGCGAATTGGCTCAAACATGGTGACCGTAACACGGGTTTTTTTCATAATTTTGCTTCTGCTCGGAAGAAACGCAATGCAATAAAGAAATTAAAAAATTCGGATGGTACTTGGGTTGAAGGTGACCAGCTAACATCTCTGGCTATTGATTATTTCAGGAACTTATTTACTTCTGAGGTCCAGGTGCCAAACATTGAAGTTTTGGATAAAGTTAAACCCATTGTCACAGGGTATATGAATGATTCTTTACTTGCACCATATACAGAGGAGGAAGTGAAGAAGGCCCTATTTAATATAGGGGATTTAAAGGCTCCAGGACCTGATGGTTTACATGCTATTTTTTATAAGAGATTTTGGGACCTTCTGGGGGCTGAATTAACTAAAACTGTTTTGCTAGCAGTTAACAGTGGATCATTACCTGAGGGATGGAATCAGACCACTATCATTCTTATTCCTAAGGTGGATAACCCAGAGAGTATTACTCAATTTCGTCCTATCAGTCTCTGTAATGTTATCTACAAGGTTATTTCAAAAATGCTGGCTGCAAGACTCAAGGTATTATTGCCTGACATTATTAGTGAGAATCAGAGTGCCTTTGTTCCAGGAAGAATCATCACAGATAATGTGGTTGTTGCTTATGAGTGCCTTCACACTATGAAAAAAAGGAAAGTGGGAAAGAAAGGAGTGTGTGCAATCAAGTTGGATATGCACAAGGCATATGATCGAGTGGAGTGGGTCTTTCTGAGAAGCATTTTAATTCGCCTTGGTTTTGATATCCGGTGGGTCGAATTAGTTATGGCCTGTGTGTGTTCTGTTGAATATAAGGTGAGGATTAATTCTCAGGATTCGGAGACTTTCTCACCAACAAGGGGACTAAGGCAAGGTGATCCATTATCACCTTACCTTTTTATTCTTTGCACTGAGGGTTTTTCGGCTCTGTTAAAACATGAGGAAGATCAAGGTACTTTAAAGGGCTTACAAGTTTGTCGTAATGGCCCTTCTGTTTCAAATCTCCTTTTCGCTGACGACTCCCTCATGCTAATTCAAGCGGATGCGGCTAATGCAAATTCTTTAAAAGGGGTATTGGATTCCTACTGCTTGGCATCGGGGCAAATGGTTAGTGTTGCTAAATCATCAATTTTTTTCAGCCCCAATACAAAAGTGGATGACAAAGTTGAGGTGTGTCAAATTTTAGACATCATGACTGAGTCACTATCAGATAAATATCTCGGTTTGCCCTCTATGATTGGTATGGACAGATCTGATTGTTTTAGTCATATTATTGATCGAATTGCTAAATTGGTGAATGGCTGGAAGGAAAGATTACTAAGTCTGGGTGGCAAGGAAGCTCTTCTCAAAGCTGTTGCGCAAAGCATCCCAACTTATGCGATGAGTGTGTTTAAATTCTCGAAAAAAATCTGCAAGGGAATCACTGACGCAATGTCGCACTATTGGTGGGGTGATGATGATAATCAGAGAAGAATGCACTGGTTTGCGTGGTGGAAAATGTGTATACCAAAAGGAAAAGGTGGTATGGGCTTCAGGGATGTCCATTGTTTTAATCTAGCTCTCCTCGCGAAACAATGTTGGAGGCTAATTGAAGATAGTGATTCATTGTGTGCTCGGGTCCTCAGGGCAAAGTACTATCCAAATATGGACATTCTCAAGGTCAATTTAAAGAAAGGTTCTTCTTATGTGTGGCAGAGCATTTGGGCAGGAGTGCAGACTTTCAAAAAAGGTAGTATCTGGAGAGTTGGTAATGGTAGAAATATAAACATTTGGGAGGACTGCTGGATCCCTTCCAGCCCTGACCGAAAAGTTCTTACCAGACAGCAGCAGTCTATTCTATCAAGAGTGGACGAACTAATTGATCCTATTACGGGACAGTGGGATGAGGAGCTAATTAGAGATAATTTTTGGCCCATTGATGCACATAGAATACTACAGATTCCTCTACCAAGACATGATACTGATGATTTTGTGGCTTGGCATTTTAATAAAAGCGGGAGGTTTACAGTCAAATCCGCTTATCATGTTGAGTGGGAGGCGCAATATGGCGACCGAATCAACAACGAAAATGGACAGGGTACTTCTTACTGTAATTCGGTCTGGAAGGGTCTATGGGGGTTGCGTGTACCAGCTAAAGTGAAAATTTTCATGTGGAGGTGTATGAATGGATCGATCCCTTGCTTCTGTACTTTGGCTAATCGCCACATGAAGGTTAGTGCTCAATGTACAATATGCAATATGGGGGCGGAAGATATCAGACATCTCCTATTTGATTGTAAACGTGTGAAACGGATTTGGAAATCGCTGGGGTTACATGAAATCATAGATCAAGTGTCAATTGTGGATAGGCTTGGCCCGGCTACGATTGAGACAATTCTGTGCAATGATCAGTACCTTAAGGTGTACTTGGATCCACTCACAATTAGGGAGATCTTCGCAGTCACTTGTTGGTACTTATGGTGGCAACGTAGACAATTTGTGAGAGGTGAGTCTATCCAAGATGAGAGTAGATCAGCCATCGCTATACAAGCTTTGTCGGTGAATTTTGTACGAGCTTACAAGAAAGGAGCTATCATATCAAAAAAAGGTACGTGGACTAAACCACCGATTGGTACTCAGTTACTGAATGTGGATGCTTCTTTTTCGGACTGCTACCGTTCAGGTGCTGTGGGGGCAGTAGTTCGTGATGATGCAGGATGCTTTGTGGGGGCTTTGTGCAAGAAAATTTCCCATGTTATCAATGCAGAAGTGGCTGAGGCTATAGCCTTGTTGGAGGGTTTGAAAATGGCAAAACAATTGGCCTGCCACAACCTCATTGTGCAATCGGACTGCGAAGCTGTGGTGGAGTCTCTAAATTCTGGCTATTTTATGTCCACGGTTTATAGCCATATCCTTGATGAGTGTCTTGATCTCATGCAAGGTTTTGGGAAAATAGAGATCCAACATTGTAATAGGGAAACAAACCATTCGGCTCATGAGCTTGCTAGACACGGGAAGGACAATCCACCATCTCTGTGGTGCGATGTTCCACCGGATTTTCTCCTGCCTTCCCTGATTAACGATGTAACCTTGTAACTGTGGTGTGGCGGCAAGTTCTCAGACGCACTCTTTCCCTAACCAGGGTACCAAGTGGAACTGGCAGGGTTTTAATGAGGCGGGCTTGCCGTCCTTTTTATATTGAGTTTGTTATATTTCAAAAAAAAAAAGACAGGAATCAATCAGAATTTTTCGACCCCCCGACGAAACCGGGAACCATCCATACTCATACTGTAGATCAGATCAGAGGCACGTTCTCACGGGGCATTGCGCTCCCGAAACACGAATAAATGTACGACGTATATAGGTCTCGAGGCTCTACAAGCTTGTAGAAACCTCGATCGTCGTACAGCTCCTCCCACTGTATATAAGGCTGTACGATCATACTCTCGATCGGCCATGGCCGTGGTCAGCGGGTCAGTGGTCACTGAAGCAGAAACCCATCATTACCCTCTGCCCGGACCGTCGTCGCACGGAAGGGAAGATCGCCGTTTTTTCTTTCCCATTTTGCGACCTATATTACCCTGCTCTGTTTCAGTGCAAATCACGTGGGATTGAACCGATATGCGGCCACGTACCACCAAGGTAGAATGATAATAGCCAGATGCTAGTACCGCCTCCACGCCGGGGGACAGCGTACGTGGTCTTCTGAAACCTTGGTGCCTCAAGTTTTCATGCCCCATTAGAGCATCCGCAATAGGTTGTATGATACACCGTATGATAGACTAGCCAACTCATCAACCAACAATGTATTATACAACTATTACAATGGTTTGTTGGAAGAGTTGTTGGTAAAGTAGTACATTCTAGCCAATCATATAGTTATTTTAGTGGGACCAAAGGAGAAAAGTATCTTGGCATGCGTGCTAGCTTGTTGGTTGCATGTCATACAACCTATCTTCTCTCACCTCATTATTACTTGCCATGTAGGCATTTTTCTGAGTTGTCATTGCTATCTTACGATGACATGGACACTATTGGAGATGCCCTTACTGCGTTGCGTGCCCAGAAATTACTTTGCCGTGACGTACCGCCAAGCTCGATCGTCAGTCCCATCTTTGTCCATGATGGAGTCGCATGTAAACAGCAGCTTCCTCTGTTTGTACTCGAGTTCATTCGTCGTTGCCGTTGATGACCTTGTCGAGCGCCAGTTGCAGGCCGGCCGTGCAGTCGCTTCGATCTGTACCCAAAGTTCACCATCAAGAAATCCATTGTACTGTTTAAATTTTGTACGCCAGAACGGAAGGAAAGAAAAACCCGACGCGGAGCTGAAAAACTGTTTGAATTTGCCTACCTTTGCCCTGGTTGAAGTTGACCGTGGTGCCGTGCCATCCGAGGGGAGCACCGAAGCTGCTCACACAAACGTTTTCTTGCCTTGTCTGAAAATGTGTACCTTCCGTGCCAAGATGCACATATACATGTTGTTGTACAACTGACATGACGGACATTGATCATAGCTCAGTCGAGTCCTGGAAACCATTGTTCACGTTATGGTGCCACAACTACGAGGAATTCCTTTGAAGCCACGCGCCTAGGCGAAAAGGTGTATGTATGAACGGCAGAACGGGGCGACACAGCCACCCATCGGTTCCAAAATTATTTCGGACTTCAAACATGCCCTCAATTTCGTCTAGCATACACGGTTTGCTCGCGATTTGTTGACGTCAAAATTGTGTAGTCCCGCTGCTTACTTGAGATAGTAAGTTGACCTTGAGAAGTTTATGCCTATTTTACTCCTTGAGGCAGTTCGGACCCCCCCCCCTCTCGTAGCGGATAAGGAGGCGACTAGAAGAGTCCAGTCCTCGGGCCCGGCCCGATCCCGGATCTCCGCCGCCGGCGTCGCCGGAGGAGGATGAGAAGGGTGAGGTGCTCGGTGCGCCGGTGTATATAGTAGCCTTAGCTAGTAGTTTTGAGGTTAGGTTTCCTAGTTCTTCCTATGTGGTGTTGGGCGTGATGCCGCGGGGAAGGCCATCGCCGGAGCTTACGGGCGCTCGCCGGTGTTGGATGGAAGCTGTTCTGCCGCTGCTCAAGCTCCCAAGGAGGGAGATGTCAGCTGCTGCGGCTCCCGCTTCCCCTCCCCCTTCTAAATAAACCTGTTTTTTCTTCGATCCAACGCGGCGGCCACCATCTTGCTCTGCCTCCTCTATGCCGTGGCAGGTCTCGCAGTTTCGACGGCGGCCTGGTTTTCATGGAGTCGCGGTGGTGCATCTTGTCTGTTTTGCTTCCGGGCTTTGTTTGGTGCTACGATCTGTTAGCTGCTGTGGTTGTAGTGTCAGATCGTGGTGGTACGGCGGAGCTTGGGACAGAGCAGGCGTGGAGAATGGAAGCTTCATCTCAATCGAGTTCGTCCATGGTCTTCGTTGACCAGGATCTGCTGGTTCGATCCAGCGCTAAATCAACCTCTGTGAGGCCCCTACAGTGGTCAGCTGTTGCTGCGGTGCAAGCCGGCGTCGATGCAAGTGGCGTAGTCCCCGCGGAGGCGACGTGCGACGGCAAGCTCGACTGCTTCTTGCTCGACAGTGGGGAAGGGGAAGGACCATGTTGTAATTCAAATTCTTCTAGTAGGGTCTTCTCTGCAATTTCTGGGGGCCTATGTGTTATTTTAGATGTTCTGAGGTCCCTTGTATACTTCTTTGTACACCCACTGCTGGTTAATTTGAGAAGCTTCTAGCCCTTTCGGGGGCGCTCCTTGTTCAAAAAAAAAAAACTCCTTAAGGTTTTTGTTTCCTATTCTGACCATCCATTTTTTAATGGGCTGTGCAAAAAAAAGCAGTGCCCAAAATAGTTTTAAAAAAAAAAAAATTGGAGCACTGATTTTGTGTTTTTTAGATAAAACACCACACATGTAATTTCAGCATGAAATTTGGCACGTATGTACAACATTTGTATTGCTCGTTACCCAAAAAAAAAACAGAATTGCAAACCAACCCGTGGTTAGTTGGTTAGGAGAGTGGTTGTATCCCGAGCCCACCAGAGCTTAAATCCTATGTTTGACACATGTCTGTTGCATTTAGGCGGAATATTTTTTCTGTGGGAGGCGACGTTCCCGTCGACAGCGAGACGCGTGTGGTGACTTTGTCAATCTCAAGAACCGTTAGCTCTGTCTCTAGAAGGTGCTCGTAAGGGTAGGGTGTGCGTGTGTGCATTCATAGGGGTGAGTGTTTCCGCGTGTACATAAGCGCTTGTGTTTGTACTGTGTTTCCAAAAAAAATCAGAATTTTTTGAAATATTTTACCTTTTTTGGATTTTATTAATCTAAAAGAAGCATATGAGCTCCGGAATATTTATAACTATATAGCGAAATAAATTAAGACATTATAAATATGCGATGGTAGGTAAGTATGCTGCATACATAAATAGCTTAGAAATATGTGACACGGTGAGATGACTTAGCGCACGGTGCATCTAAATCAATTGTTTGGTCTTCGTTCAAGGTTCAATTTTGGGTTTCTAAATTTTTCGAAGAGGTAAACATCTTGGACCAACCGGCTAGGTCATACAACCCGTCTGCAACTTTAAGGTCAAAATAACGGACAACCGAAAGAAAATAAACATTAGCACGAACCATGAGCATTAAAAAAAAAATGAAAAATAGCACATGTCTGATGTACAGAGACACTGACATCATGGACCTATTACTTTCAAAAGACTAAAGGGTGTCAATCAGAGTCAAATTCGCACGTGCAATTGAAAACACTAACGAACAATTTCCATTCTACCACGAATAACTTTAAGTTGAATGTGCAAAAACCGTCATAGGTGTGCCTTCTCACAAAAGTGCATTTTCTACATTATAATGAGAATTATTTAAAATTTTCCACGTAGCAAGACGCATCATATTGAGATTTGGATATTTTCTGAGTTGTTTATTCTTTTGTGTCGTGTATTTTCTATCGTTTTCCTTTTTTTTTTGCAGATGCATTTTCTCTTGTTTTCGTGGCGCATGAGAAAAATGCATGTACCGTAGTTTTTTTTTCATGTCGGATCAAACATAATTTTTTGACCGTGTTTTGGTAAAATAAATACAAACTCGAATGTTTACCCGAATAACTGAACCCTAGCTAACTTTCACACTTCCTAAAAAAAACTAACTCTCACACAAACACCAACGAGCAGCCTCTGGGGAGAAGCGACGCCTGCGCCATCCCGAGCATCTCCTCCTGCCTGATTCCGAGCGCCCTATCCGGCGGGCCAGCCAGGAGATTCACCGAGCTCGCTGCTCTCCCCCGGTGAGTTCGCGGATCTTCTGGGTAGAAGTGACGCTGGCGCGTCTTTGTGCAGCTCGCCTCCAGCCCGAGAACCTCCTCCTGTCCTGCCAAATTCAGACCGTCCCTCCAGCCAGAAGCTTCACATTTGTGCTTGTATAAACAGATTCGGTACCAGTTTTACTTACAGACATTTGCTATTCTCCTGATTTAATATATTTTTAGAACTTTTTCGGTTACAGACAAAGATTAACTTCGATTCTTAGAGCATCTCTAACAGCAGACCAGGGAAGAGATGTATAAAACCTGTCATATAGAGCAGAAAACGGCTAAAATCGGTCTCTAACGGCTGCCCTAAATAGGTCAATGGCCAAAAAATAATTATGGTAGTGACATAAAATGTAGCAAACTGATATATATTTGGGGCAACGAAGGGGCTACCCCAAATTCCCAATCGACGCCCGCATGCAGCCAACTGCCACTCTAAAACTTCCCCGCGCTCACACCGCCGCCGTTTCCCCGCATTCCGCCCCGCCGCCGACCACCATCCCGCCATGGACGGCAACATCACAACCTCCCCCCCCCCGCGACGCTCGCTGCCCTTACGACGACAGAACATCGATGGCTGCAGCCCAGGTAGCCGCCACCGCCGCGAACCCTATGTCGCCACCGCCCCGGCCAGGATTCATGCCGCCTAGTAAGGTGGGCGCCACGGATCCTAGCCAGATCCTCGCATCGAAGACGCCGACAGCATTAAAGAGGAAGGTGGCCGCTCCGAAGACGACGAAGAGGAAGGCTGCAGCCGCGGCCCCGGCTGCGAAATCGAAAAGGATGAAGGTCACAGCCGGTCTGGTCGACGAGCAGCCACCGCCTCCCTGCGCTGCCTCTGCCTCGGCCGTGGTCGACGAGCAGACACCCCCGCCCGAACGGCAGACCGAGCCCAACGCGTTTGACGAAATGTCCCAAAGGTGGGGGAAAAAATCCCTAATCTAATTTTGTGTCATTTATGCATTCATTTGTTTCTAATTTGTAGTTTGCATACTCTACGTAGTTTGGACGATGAATGATTCTTCGAAACCATGAACTTTGGTTCTATGGAGTTTATGGGATCGACCGACATACCCACCGAAGAAGCCGGGGATGAACTTGACGGTGAGGAAGTGGGTTTTGTCGGGGCGACGCCAAGGGGAAGATCAGAGAACTTTATCAATCAATAAGACCTTATTCTAATTGCCGGATGGAAGAGGATCGACCGTGATCCGGCCATGGGCACGGAGCAACACTGCAACGCATATTGGGCAAGGTTGAAGGATCTCTTCGATGCTCGCAACCCACATGGGAATGAAAGAACCGCCATTTCTTTTCACCATCGTTGGTCCACAATTCAAACCGATTGCTAAAAGTGGTCGGGGTGTTTGGGAAATGTGGAAATGATGAATCCTAGTGGCACAAATATGACAGATAGCGTCAACTCATGTTCATGGACACAAGCAGAATGTATGAGAAACAAAAGGCATATTTGAAGATGTGCCGTGATGAAGTGTTGAGGAAGAGGCAAATGATGGACGACTATATGGGTGCCATGGGAGGTTGAATGGGAGTTGGTGGAATGGGGAGCTTTTGAGGTAGCTTTGGAGGTGGATTTTGAGGTGACTATGGAGGTGCGAACTTTGGAGCTGGCACGAGTGGCACTACGGTAGTAAGCAACAACACTAACAATGCCTACACCACCAACATCAACAAGCCCAATGACACCGTGGAGGAAGAAAAGGAAGCAATCGATGACAAGTGTGAAAACCCGGATTTTTGGTGTTATTAATTAATTGAGTTGGTAACAAAAATTAGCTGAGTTAAGAAAGGGAAAGGTAATCTGACCCGTTTTGTGTACCAACTAGTTGTGTTTTTGCATCCATCGATTGGAGTTAATTAGAGCAAGTTAGCTAGCTGAAGCTGAAGTAGTACTAGGGATTCCCTAGAAGACAAATTGAATGCAAACTTAACCAGGAAGGAATGGGCTAGGGTGCAAGTTCTTCATGTGAGACTAGTCACGATGGGGAGTATCATACACTAGTATCATGCACATGATACTAGTCTATGTTACTACTCTCACAATGGGTAGTAACATGTTTGTGGTATCATATAGTGTTGCATTTATTATGATATAGACTCATATTGTCTCGTAATACGTTATGTTACGGTATGTATCTATGATACCACCATCATCTCTCTCTTCATTAATTGCACCGCCACGTCAGATTTTTGCCAACATGGCATGCATGATACTACCTATGATATCCCCATTGTGGCTAGTCTAAGTGCATGTGCATTTTAATCGTAAGTGCGTGCATAGCAATGACGAGGATGCAACGTGCCTTGATAGTAGAGGTGATAGCACTGAAAGTGGTGGCTTAGTCAGCACTTTTGGCTACGTTGTTTCTCTGCATGAAGGCCACGTAGCTTCCTGGAACGGTTTGATCACGTCCCAGAAGTCGGCCAACGAATCCTTAGCAGCGTCGACGAGTTAAGCGGCAAGATATTTCAGTTTGCGCCGCTGGCCAGCCCTATAAATAGGCCTTGCTGCTGCGGCTCTAGCTCCACACTTGACAAGTTGAGAGCGGAGAGAAATACTCCTAGTAAGCTATCCAGGAAGATAATTAGACAGGTTGCGAGCATAGGTAAATATTTTGGAGGAGCTTGGAATACACATAAGAAGCCAGGACACGCCGGCGACCATTGAAGAGGGCCACGGTGGTAGAGTTCGCTGGCATGAGGCTGGCGAGTGGAGGATCTGATCGTGGTGTTCTTTGGCGACTATGAGCTCGTATGAGTATACTGTTTCGATGAGCTCGTATGCATATACTGTTCGTAGCCAGAGTGCTCAAGCGGGAATATTATTTTGACAGATGATTGTTTAATACAGGCAACCTTTTCTTACACCTCTCGTGTATTTTGTAGAGTATGCTTTGATGTTAAATTGCATGATACCGTACTGGTACGAGAGATGTGTGGATATGTCGGGGCTATTGCGCTGGTGTCGGTATGCGGTGATGGATCCGTCGGAGCCACCGATACGAACTGGACTTAGCACGTGTATTCGTCACAGTTCAGGTATGGGACTGACTGAATTCTCCGTGAGGGGCGGCCCTTGTTTGGGAAAGTGTCGGTGATGGATCCGTAGGAGCGACCGACATGAGTAGGTCAAGGTGTCCGGTGTCTGAGCGGGTCAAAGAGCTCTACTCTTTTAGAGCCTTTATGGTTCTAGTCGAGACTGTTGATGTCGGAGTACCCCTCTTAAGAGTGTAAAAGTGTGGACTTTCACCCCTGTGAGTATCGGGGTAGGGAACCTTGCCTTCATGTGTGGCACCATGAGTTTTAACCTGCTTAACAACTTAACCACAATATTGTAAAAGTATTTTCAAAATCTAGTGTATTTTACAACGTATATGAAAGTGTATGAGTAGTTTGCTGAGTATGATTTATCGTACTCACCCTTGCACCCATTGTTTTTGCCAGAGTTTGCAGCGGAGGACGTTGTTGTTCGAAGAGTAGGTTGTTGTTCGAGGAGTAGGCTGGACCGGTTGGGTGGGAACGACTAGAGAATTATTTATAGAAATCTTTGTAAATGTAATCAATATTGTAATTTGAGTAATTGAGCTTTTGAGATCCACTGTGCCGATTTTTTTCTACTTTTCCACGCCTTGCGCGTGTATAGGCTTTTGGTCTATAGGCGTGCGGCGGCTGTCATACTCCTAGGCCCGGTCTTGGGGCGTGACAACAAGACCAGAGCGGAATAGTGGTTATGTTTGTTGTTCGTGTTCTCGTTGTTATGAACCATGAGACATTTGTATTGAGCTAACGTATGTTTGAACTATGTTATGATTATGTGAAATTGTGTTCGCGTTGATTCAATCTTTTTTCCCGAATTGTTTTCTCTATGGTGATGTTGTTTCATGCAAAAAATGCATAATTAGAGCATAGTTTGGCCGGCAGCCGTTTTGCATCTGTGCCCTATATAGGGCAGCTGTTGGAGTACTGCAGTGCCCTATCTTGGAGGGGTGTGAGTTTCACCATGAAGGCCTACTCAACGCCACAAAGGCCTTACCCTATTCTCTGATGAACCTCACCATAACGGTCTAGTTCACCTTCCACTATTGATTCCCATTGAGGTGGAAATCGAGTCCTTTACAATGATATTGAGGCATACATCCACCACCAAATTTGGGGCTCCCAAGAATCACCAACAATCACCAAGAGAGTAGCAGTGGAGTCTAGGTTTTCCATAAGAAACCCTAGACTCGAATCCCTTAAGCAAATGAGGGGGGAATGGAAAACCGGTTGGTGAAGATATAGCTTGGGGGCTTCTCCTACATTCCTCCGAAGATCAACAAGTTTGGATGGAGGGATTGAGAGATCTAGCGAGGTGGGTGAGCTCAATTAATAGACCATTCAATTCTGGACGAGCTAACCGAAGGAAGAAGAAGAGGAGGGGGTATTTATACTCCAACCCCAAAACCTGGCCGTTTGGTGTCTTTCTGCGAAAGTCACAACGGAGACTCCGGTGCAAAGGCCGGAGACTCTAGCCTGCCAAACACTCCGGACACTTTCCGGTGGGCCGGAGACTTTGATCAGCATCGGAGACTCCGGACAGCCTTTGGACCCTATCCGGTGGGTAATACCACTTGAACTTGGCACTGGGGAACTTGAAAGGCGGAGACTCCGAACTGTAGGGCCGGAGACTCCGGCCTGGACTTCACCACTTTTCTCTCCAGACCCTAGAGCATGTCTGTGGTGCTTCGAGCGCTAAGGAGAAACTGGGAGTCCGGAGACTCCGGCCTGGACCGGATACTCCGGTAGGTCTCTGCACACAATCCGGTGTGTATGCAGTGGGTGACGCCACTCGCACACTCTTCTTCGCTGGAAAATCCTGACCCTGGAGACTCCGGCCTCGAAAATAATTACAGCACCTCCAGCATATGTATTTCTCTACGACACCACCATTAATAAAATTATCAATTGACCCTAAACATCAACACACGTTAATCATAATACTAGTGTTGTTAAAAAAACACACAAAACAAGATGTAGGCGGATTTGCGCTTTCAATCATGCACGACGGCACCATTACGTTAGCAATGTAGTTTACTAAGGGGACACATGATGCAAGCGTCTATGCTCGCGCGGGATTTGGCAACAAGCGTGAAGGAGACACGATGTACCCAGGTTCGGGACCTCAGCCGTGTGAGGTCCTTACTCCCGCAAGGATGAACTATCTGGTGTTGTATACGGTGTTACAGAATGCTCCAGGAGCTGTATCTAGCAAGTGAATTTGCGCCTTTTAAGTGAGGCCCGAACTGTCTTATATAGAGTTCGACAGTCCGGCTGGCAGGTGGGGCCGGCTGTAATGACAACTAGTTAGGCACCACCCAATGGTCATCTATAGGATATTTCCTTCTAAACACGTCAGCGCCCGTACATGATGTGATAAGGTGGTCCGCCATATTTCATGATGTAGGCAGCCAAAATTTGCGCGTACAACCACATACTCCTTCTGATAAAGTATAGTTGACATCGGACATGAGGTCTTGTCGTCCTTAGCCCATACTTTCCTTTTGTCCACACCGTCCTTGTGTTGGTAGGGCTAAACAGCTGAAGGATGCAGCCGACAATGTTTCAACCGGCCCCGCTTGGGAGTTCGGAGATGAGCCGGCTAACCTTGCTCTCCTCCTTAGTATGTTGATCTTCCGTGGTAATCAATTTATCCAGGGCTAATCCCCCCGACAGCAGGCTTATGAAAATTTATAGCTTTCTTTACTTTTTATGTAAAACTATTCTTAATTAATGATGTGATAAAAGTTTTGCCCCTATTATTTTCTAAGGACTTAATAGGCAATTCGAGTAACCGAAAATACAAAGTCACTGCCGATGGACCGAATTCATTTTCCAAACTGAACTAGCTACTATTCATAGCGAGATTTATAATTCTATTTCTAGAGTTGCGTTCTATAACATGCATGATTAATTAATATAACCTGTTGTCAACACATGATTAATATATCCTGTATTCCTGTGTCAACGTCGTAACTTTTTTTGATATTTCTTTTTTTACATTTACAGGAAGATTCTCGAATGGAATTTGATACTAGAGTGCTCCCAAGTTGAAAGTAGAGGATACGCTCTCGGGAGAGGTGTTTTGGCTCCCGAGCTAACATGCTCTGGTTAATTTAAAATTTTGAAAAAATAGTAAAGATTTTTAAAAATTCTGAAAAAAATCCCAAGCAACATATACAAGTTTACTAAAAGCACGCAATTATTTGTAATGAAATTATATTTTAGGTGCCCTGTACAAAAAAAGAAAAAAATCACTGTTTTGAAAACTATATTTTAGATCTCATTGTTGTCAGTGATTTATCTTTTTTGCACAGGGCACCAAAAATGTAATTTGACCATGAAATTTGCACGTACTAGTAGTAAACCTGTTTGTTTCTGTTGGAATTTTTTCAGAAATTTTTAAATGTTATACTATTTTTCAAAAAAAAAGCCAACTTGAATTTCTGATACGCTCTCATGGTAATCTAAAAGTGTCCTTTCTCTGTTCCTTTGTATTCTTAGAGGCCCAATCACATCTGCTAGTGATGTGCTTTAATCACGTAGTCCCAGAACCACTCAAGACCATCAGCACGCTCCTGGATATTGGAGTGCCAAGTAAGTTCGACATTAGCAACCATCAGATAGGTTGATCGCGTACGTGGTACTCCGGCCTCCGCATCTTGCAACTCATCATGCAAAAGTGAGGAGCATCGACGGAAACGCGGGTAAAGTAATATGATCCATTAATTGTCCGTCCGCATCAAACATAAGGGGCGCGTTTGGTAGTTTGCATGCCTTTTAGGGCTGCAGGGGTGGACATAGTGTGGCCACGCTCAGATGATACGCGTTCCTGTTGTGTGAATTGTTTGGTAGCCTGCATCAGAGAACATGGTCGAAAGTGACAGTGCGTTTGGTAGGCTGCAGTCTCCCTTTCTCGACGCGTAGCAACGAGTGCACGGTGTTTGATAGCGTTCTCTGGTGCACTAACAACAAATCCACTCACCACTTCCAAATTGGACAAGATTACCATCACACAGGCAAAGAACAAGAACAAACATAGAAGCAAAAGTAACAGCAACAACAAACACACAGTCAGAGCAGAACTAATAGCATACTAGGTAATTAACAGATGGTAGAAAGTTACTTACGCCAGGGGTACGCACCCCTAGCACAAAAGAACAGGTAGCATTAAGGAGTTCATTAGGTGCAATCCCTGCACCTGGTTAGTAGTTAAGCCAGGGGTATACACCCATGGCACCGAAAGCAGTAGGAGCATCCAATATACTGCCCCTACAACCATACGTCAAGTTCATCAGGTCATCATCATCAGTAGAGCTGGTGGACTTCGTAAAAGAAAACATGTTGGGTGGAGTTCGCCTTCTTGCAGAGCAAGACCTTAGCCCTCAGCATCGAACTCCAGGAAGATAAGATCGCCCTTCGCAAGATTGATACTCCGAGCGAACTCCTCCCAGCCATGGAAGATGATGAGATGCCCATCGAACCACCGTTCTTGCACGTAGTTTGGGCTCGCTCTCACCCTTCTTCTGGCGCGTGTTCTTATGCTTCTTGAGCTTGAACTTCTCGACGAGGAGGGGGATGACCACCTTCGGGGTGATCAAGGCCTTGAACTCCAACTCGGTGACCTCCACGCTGAAGCGCTTCGGCACCGGCTCATATTCCTCCTTTCCAAGTCGTGGTTTACGCCCTAATGGAGCTTGCATCTTGGCCTTCTTCATCTCCTTGTCCTTCATCGGTATGGCCAACTTCGGGAGAAGAGGCTTGGTGTGCTTGTAGAATTCGTTGTGCCACACGTGGTCTTCCATCCCATCTCCCTGGAGCCTGCAGAGCTCCCCCCAGGTATGCGAAAATTGAAACTGTCAAGTTGATGATGCAAAACAGAACAAGCAGTAATATGATAAAAATAAACACAAGCACATCAATGATTGAAAACAACACACCCATTATGATCATGCAACAAAATAGAAGCACTATGATCGTTGAAAACAACACAAACACATCAATCATGGCACAACAGAAGCAATATGATGATCCAATACAACACTATGATCAGTACCATGATGAATTGATGATGCAAAACAACACATTGACATAAACGTTTCAACAACACAATCATGTCGATGATGGAATTGGGGAATCAACATTTCAGCATGCCTCCAATTCAGCATTTCCTAATTGGGGACGTCAAGCATTTGAGCAATGCTGAATTGAAGGAATATCGTATTCTGCGACGACGCCCGTGGTCGCCGTCGAGGCCCGGTGGTCGTAGTTCTTGAAGCTCGGACTGTGGCCCGGCGGTTGTGGAGAAGGAGGAGCAGTGGCGGACATGGCGGAGGGTTTTCTCCCGGGGACGGTGAGAATGAAGCGTCGATGGGACGTGAGAGTGGAGTATGCGGCGACAACAATGGAGAGAGAGAGCGGGAGTTATTCGCGTCTCCCGCGCTTCTCCACGCATGCAACCGCTCGGAAGAAAACGGCATGCTGCGCTCGCCCCGGCCTGACTCCACGGAAACAGCCAAATCGGCCGTTCCTAGCGGGCCTGGCCCGGAAGTGCTTTGAGGTTCGTGCGGGCCATATTTTTGCCCACACAGAACCAAACGGGCGGCCGGCCTCGCACCGCCAGGGCCTGGACTAGCGGGCTGCAGGCTACCAAACATGCCCAAGATCTTCGCAATGATCACGGGCTATGGCTCTCGTTTGGTTGCATGCAGCCCATTTTTGTGCCCGCACAAAATTTAAAACAGCCTCGGGTCAGCCCCGCTGGGAACAGCCGAATCGGCCGTTTCTCTGGAGCTAGCCTCGTTCGAACCTCCGGATGCAAATTTCCCATTTCTTCGCACTGAGCTCATACGAGCATGGAGATGGCAGGAGCTCCCGCGGATGCCATAAGCCTGCTGACATAATCGTGGGTGGAAACGTGGGAGAGTGGAAACGACCACATGGATTTACCCAGGTTAGGTACGTCGCAACTATGGCGGCGTTCCTACTCCTGCAATCTCACTAAATCAGGACTGAAGCCTGAAGTATACAAAGTACAATGTGAGTATGGTTTCGCTAACTCGGCGAGAATAACTTCCCGGTGAATTGGCTTCTAGCTATTCGAACTCTTTTTTTTTCTTCGACTACTACCGTCCGGTTTTATATAGAGAGCCGGACTAGGGCTTACAGGAAGGAAACCTAGAATACTATGGAAAGTAATCCTATTCTTGAAAAGTAAGACACTTGACTTCTTCTCCAAGCCGGACCACGTATTGGGTCGTGATCCGGGTTCTTCTAGAATCCGGCTTCGTGTGCATCAGCTTACTTGGTCTCCCAATGAATCTTACTCCATTGCCTGCGGGCCACCCTAGTATTCTGGCCTTTGGCCTATGCCGGATGTACCCCTAATTGGCATATATCCATCAATAGCCCCAAAGGATAATTAAGACTTCACCTTTGCCGTTCATCAAATTGCATGCTTTCTAGATAAATCAGCACTTTAGTCTTGATTCTTCTTCTTGAAACTTTTATGCCGAACTCTGTTTTTTGAAATCCGGCATTTCCTCAACAAGCCTTCGCTGAGAAGGAACTTGTGACGTAAGCGATAAAATCATGCCTACGTCACGACCGCTTATCTTCAATAAAGACTGAAAACGAATCCCTGCCAGATTTGGCGCGAGAAACGAGGATATAGTCATTATCACCATGTCCCTTCGTATCCTGTTTTTAGTGCGTGACACGCGTCGGGCATCCAACGGCTAAAATAGCCGTTGGAACGAATCTTGGAGAAACGGCTATAAATACTGCCTCGACCCCTCTGTTCCATTTCTTCCCCATTAATGCGACTCGCCCAGGAAAAGCCCCAGAGCTCTTGCGCACTCGCACTTCTGAGAGAGAGAGAGAGAAACGCAAAAAAACCTCGCCGAAGACCTCACCATCGGCGGCCTTAGCTCGAACTTGCGGCCACGCCACCAGCAAATGGCCACCGGAAGCCCTTCTCGCACGCCCGGGGCCACCGTCGACCCCGTGCCTAAGGATTCCACTATGAACCCTACGGCTCCTCTCGCACACGCCTCCTCCACTATGTCGACGGCGGAGGTGCCATCTTCCTTTTCCCCGACGGTTGCCCCGAGCATCTCTGCGACAAAATCGGAGGTCCCCGCGAGCGCATCGGTGGTCGGATATCATAACTCCGCCACCGAAGTTACGGCACCTCCATCTACTGCTTCTCCACCTCCTTTTGTCCCCAAATCGGGAGACGGAGAAGCTTCGGCTCGCGCCGGAGAAGATATGGAGGGCGACGCTGCCGCCGGAGGCGAAGAAGACGAAGGAGGGGATGCAGGCAACTAGAGTCAGTGCGGTGTTGCACTGACCCTACTAAAAATCTTGGAAAAAGAAGGCTTTGTCGTCAGAGACAAATGGCGGCTGGATAATGAAGACACCGAGCCAACGCCAAAAGATGGGGGAAAGGTTCATTCTCGCTTCCCATGTTCTGAGAGGTATGGGATTTCCGTCGTCCGTTTTTTTCCTCCAGGTCCTTCAGCACTATGGGGTTCAACCCCATAACCTTCCTCCTAATTCTATTTTTTATATTCCCGACTTCCAGGCTTTATTTGAAAGATACCTAGGAATAGAACCTAGGTTATATTTCTTTCAATACTGCTTCAATGTGAAGCGAAACACCTTTGACGGTGTTCTTCTGGTCCGTGGGACCATATCCTTCAATCTGCGCAGAGGCAGGGAGGTATGGTTCCCAAAAATTAAAACCTCGGAATCTGTCAAGTTTTGGACGGGTTTCTTTTTTCTATCATCCGGGTGTCCCGTATCCTGGCAAAGATACGGGTATTCCTCCTTTTGACAATTCCTCCACCACTCCTAGAGACAACTGGGCTCTCGACGCGTCCCAGGTTCTTCCACCGGATCTCTTGCAGATCAAAAGGAGGATAGTCAAGTTGGTCGTCTCCTCTCCGCTACTCACCAGCATGGACACTGTCTTTTGCTGGATTGGAAGGAGGATTCAACCTCTCTCCTTCCGCGGCGGCCGCCTTCTCAACGAGTATACAGGTCCAGATAATGCCATGCGGGTGACTAAGTCAGCCATGTCCAAGAAAGTCTTCTGGAAACACATCATCCATTTGGTGGCTACTCGTGATCAATATGAGGAAAGCCTCCAAATGTTTCACTCGGAGAACCCTCCTCCCAAGGTATGCATTCTTTTTCTGCCTTTTGGAAGTTTTTATACTATTGCTTGTCACGAATGTATACTAACAACTAATCTGTGTTTTGACAGCTTGAGACTTACAGAGGATCGACTTGTTTCCGCGGAGGAGGAGGCAGAGCTGAAAGCCCACTTTGCAGTGGCCGGTGGACGAAAACGCAAGAAGATTCCTGCGTCCATCGAAGTTATCGATCTTGACGGAGTTGCCGTCGCCACTTCCAGGTAAGCTAATATTATTGCATAATCTCCTCTTTCCTTGCGCGAGTTTTTTCTCTCTGATTTTTGTTCTCAACTTTTCTTCCTTTGCATTCTTTCTCCCACCCCATTGAAGGGAAAATGCCGGAACAAGCAAAAGGTTACCACTCGCAGGGCGGCAAAGCCTTCCCCTGCCACTGCCCCGGATACACCGATGGCGGGTGGAGCAGGGGACTATTCTGCTCCCTTCGAATAATTCAACTTCCCCCCAAGCTAGTCCAGCCAGCTCGATTCATCCGTTCCGGATGCGTGGGGAAAGGCGGCACAATTTGAGGAAGGAGGCCCTTCTCTCGTCAGAATTGACAAGGATATTCCGTCCTTTGACCAGAAATTTTAGGTAAAGCAATAAGCGTGCTTCGATGAGAGTGTCTTTATGCATACATGGGCAAAAAACCAGCTTGTCCGATCCCCCTTGATTCGTCCTTGGCCAAAAGGCGGCTTAATTGTCCAGATCTCCTTCTCGGAGTATTCCAAGGAATTCTTCGAGATGCTTTCCGGGATGCAAAAGATGAACCAGGTATAACTCCAGCCCCCAAGTATTGAGGTGAAAGTGTTCTTTTTTGTTTTAATAGGATTTCATGCTTATCTTTTTGTTAACCAAGCTTTCCTTTGTATGCATTCAGCAAACTGACGAGAGCATCAATATCGAGATTTTTGACAAACTCACGATGAAAAATAAGGAGGTGAAGGCCCTCCTTGCTATCACCAACGAGAAAGATTCAGAAATTGTCGAGGTTCAAAACCAGTTCAAGGAGAATGCTTGTAAGTATGCTTATACATTCTTTATGTTTGATTTTGATCTTGCAAGCTTTTTTCTCTAAGTACTTTTGCGTTAAAACTGTTGCTTTCTCTCTATTTCAGCCATACTAGCTGAAGCTAGCCAGGCAGCTGCGGATGCTTGAAACGCTCATCAGCTCCGCTCCGAGAACTTGGAGCTTGATAAAATTAATATAAAGCTACAGAAGGACTTGGACGAAATCCAGATGGCACTGGCTTTAGCCAAATTGCGCCTTACGGCCCAGGCCGAGAAAGACAGGACAACCATCCAGGACTGGAGGCTGCTCTCCATCTCCGGCTTGAGGAGGTTGCCGAGATGGATAAAATCCTTGGTAACTTTTACCAGTTTTATCATACCTTTGTTGAAACGCATACTTTTCATATGAATGCTAGCTTATATCTGCTTTTCTGTTTTTTGCAGCTGAAGGTGGTCCTTCTTCTTCCCGGATCGACCGCATCCGAGACTTCGGTGCCTTCATCGATGAAATGAAGAAAGCCGGAAGGAAACTTATTAATAAGTGCCTTCTGGATAAGAATGAAGAATACTCGGACATAGGACAGCTGCCACAGGCCTTCGTGGAGGTTATCGACCAACGCGAAAGCTGGATGAAATCTGCTGCCCGTGGTGGAGTGCGTATGGCCTTAGGGCTCATGAAGATGCACTACCCCACCGCCAAGTCCTGGCGCATCTCTACTGGCATTCCTCAAGGATACTCTGAGGTGCAAAGGGCGGAGATATTTGACTCCATTAATGGGAATTCTTCCAAGATTGCTCGGATGGTTTCTACCGTCACATTCTACCCAGAGAAGGTGGTCCCTTCAACTCCGGAGAATCTGAGCGATAGCGACGAGCATGACGATGAAGACTTTGTTGATGTCATCTAAGTCCATGTCCTGCATGAGCTGAAAGTCGGAAGAATGCATTATTTTCTTTCGTTATGTAATACTCATATGTAATGCATTCCATACTTTGTATGAACAAATTATGCTTTTGCAGGTTTAATTATCTTTGCAAGTTTAAATTTGTCTCAAATTCTCTGATTTCTATGCTTTAACTTTTCTTAGTGTTTGAGTGATTCTGAAAGCATGAAATCTTCATGCCAAGCAACCAGGTTAAGTAACCAATCAGTCTGAACTCGGAATCATGAGCCATACTTTGGTACTGTAACTTACTAATCCAGTGACTCAACAACAAACAATCAGATAATACTTAAGAAAACAAGGAGCTAAAAGTGCGAACTCCAGGCACGCAGGCACAATCTGGTGTTCGGTAGCCTTTTTATGCTAAAAAGTGTTCATGTGTTTAACTCCGAGCACACAGGAAAAATTCGGGTTAACACTGAAGTAGAATGAAAGATCATTGGGAAATAGAAAAGAAGGAATATGCTTTGATAATAAAGACAGAAAAAATAATTTACATATTTTCCGATAACTTTATTTCATGATCTCAATAATGTTTACATAGAATTGGACTACGTATAGAAAGGACGTAACTGCTGGATGCTCCAGGGCCTGTTTGTCTCTCCTAGCTCTACATCTATACTTCTTTTCCTCTTGTGATTAGACTTTTTTGGGCCATCTTAAGTATCCAGAATATCTACAAGGTAGTATGACCCATTTTTCATAGCTTTACTGATGACAAACGGTCCCTCCCAGATTGGGGCTAACTTTTGTTTCTTTTCTTGCACCAACCTCAGCACTAAGTCGCCTTACTTAAAAAAGCGATGTTCGATTTTCTGGCTGTGATACCGCCGTAAACCCTGCTGGTAAATGGTGGATCTCTGCAACACAAGTTCTTGTTCTTCTTCTAAAAGATCTATGGCATCCTATCGTGTGTTTTTGGCATCTGTCTCGTCGTATGCCTGCACTCTAGGGCTACCATGGATCATGCCCACTGGAAGCATAGCCTATGTGCCATAAACAAGGAAAAAAGGTGTATGTCCCGTTGATCTATTCAGCGTTCTCCGTATGCTCCAAAGCACTGACGACTGATACGTCTCAAACGTATCTATAATTTCTGACGTTCCATGTTGTTTTCATGCCATATGATACATGTTTCCTATACACTTGTAACATCCCAGTGTTTGGGAGGTTATAAGGATCTAAATTTAATATGTGCATTTGCAAAGCATGCATCTAAAAGTACGGGAAATTTTGGCGCGAAAGTTTAAACGAATCAAAGTGACCAAAGTTTCACTTGACATGATGAACGAGGTCTAGTCCATCTAGTCAGGAGTACATTTGGAGTGATCTTTATAACAAGTATCTTAATAACCAGATCATCTGGTTACACAAACCATAATTGGTTGTGACCAACACAAACTCATAACAACCTTAACCACAAGTCTTAAAGTGACTTGGGATAATTCACTAGGTATCTAGAACTCAAAGAGGGGTGAGTATCCAAATCACATATCAGATGATCATATTTCCACCAATGAGTAATACATCATTGAACCATCTCATCAACAGAGATGTGATCTTCTATAAAACAACAACTCTCTAAGTCATCAATTAATTTCCACAAGTTAGAAGTGCTTGATGGAATAATCTCATCAACAAATATTCTAGGTTCTGTAAATCAATAACTCTTTAAGTGATCAACCATTCACATCATATCTTTCCAAACTATTTAGTAACTACTAAGTTAACCTTCACAAGTAGATAACAAAGTTTCAATAGAACACAAGTGATACAAACAAGTGTTAACTCAAAACCCACAAGTGGGAAATGACATAATAATTTTATTAACATATTTATCGAATATGTACATATCTCCTCAACCATAAAATAAGTATCTAAAAGAAGAAATTAATCTTCTTAAACTACTTCTAAACCTAGATCATCACATATGATCTTTCCAAACCTCTATATCTGCATTATGAATGCCAAAGTTAATAAAGAGAAGGATATAAAGTAACAACATGACACCTAAGAAAAACAACTAACAACTTTGACATAAATCAGTAAACCCCAATCATCTTCTCATGATCATTGTTTCAATCATCTTATACAAGTGAGAATATGAAATCTCAACACATCATTAAACCATTTGATCAATTTACTGTTAAGTCATCATTCCACCAACATTCCACATTTCTATCCAACTCATCATTCAACAAATAAAGTATCTCTAGATACAAGTAATGAATAACAACAAGATATAAGCTCTAGTAGAGGAATTGGATTGAAAGCTAAATAAAATCAATTATGTATGAATAAAAACATATCTTATGGGAAATAAATAAGAAGTTTATGGAAGGATAATAAAAGCATTAAGTAACCCTTAACCTAGATCTTGTTATGATGTCTGGACCATTCTATCTTGTTCCCAATCTTCTCTAAATCATTCTGAAAGAGAAGCAACTCACAAGAAAGGAGGAACTATCACATGAAGATCTTCAAGAAGATTATTTAGAGTGTTCTAGGAGTGCAATTCTAATCTTCTATAAGAGTATTTGGAAACTCTTATATATTGATCTGATCTTAATAACTCTCTTGAAAGAGTGTGATACTCCAATGTTAGTGTTATATAGAAGTAGTTTGATAACAAGACTAGCTACCTTGTTAACAGATCACTTTTGTATACTCAAACACTTGAGTGTTATCCACAAATAAACAGAAGGTTGAATAACCTAGTACATCTCAGTCTCTTGGATATAAAAAGTAATTTGGGGACAAGCCTTGCAAACTTGTCAACAGATTCTTCTTATATGCTTAAGGCTAACTGATGTAATAAACTACACCTACATTCCTTTTATCAGTAACCAATAGAAAGAATAACACTAAGGACAAGAAGAAACCACAATATAATCATCTAAGTAAAATCTTTGCTTGGAATAACTGTTTGCTCTCACCACAAGGGTGAGATAGTTGAAGATTGAATCCAAGAGATGATATTGCTTGCCATTGATACAAGGTGAAAACAGAAGACTAGTGGCAACTAGAGAGAAGAACATCAAGCAACAGAAGAGCACAGGAATCAACACTGCCTCAGTAAGGGAGCATAAGTATTTATCCAGTAAATCATTAGAACATAATAGAGAATCAATAACCTCTGTCAAGATCATCAGAGATGAGGAACTAATAATAATATCTTTAATGGAAACAAATATTAAGTATGGGATAATAATAAGCCATTATATCCACATGTCTTGATATGTGGAGGTAGATGAAAACAAGCTTAAAACCTTGTTTTCCAAATCCTTTTCATATGTAAGACTAACAGATGATAACAAAAATCCATCTACTTATAACCATATAAATTATGACATGATTTATAACAACATGAGATAACATCCATATTTGGAACCTATGTGGAAAACCAGTAAATAAGATTTCAAAGCCACACATGTTTTCCAATTGATCATGTCCCTAAAATAACAAATCTGATTGATACACACTCAAGTAAAATGTCAACAAAAATTGCTAAAGAGCTTTAGATATAAAAATAACATAGTATTATAAAAGGAAAACAAGTTCCTTTACCCCTTTAAAATCATTTGGTGTGACATGGAATGAAATTCCATATTAAATAATTTTTATAACAGTGCATAGAACCAGTACCAAGTAATTCTACCAAACTATTTTCTATAAGGGAATATACTTAAAATTGTCCAATTATGATACACCACCTTGGTATCCACAAGATGGGAGTGTGTACTTTCATTAAATATGCTTTGGCATAATTTTAGGTCCATTAAATAAATTAAAAGAAGAGAAAACCACAAAACCACTTAATCTAGCAACCTAAGTATAAAATTTAAATATTGTTCAAAATTGAAGAAGGACAACATGGTGAGATTGTAAATTTGATAAAGTTTCCAAATATGATTTTTATTAATTTTTATGTTTGCAAATAGGCCCTGAAAACAGGGGTTTCTTCTCAGTTTTCATTGACAGAAGGACCTGTTTGTAAATTCCAGAATTGGTAGGGGGTTATCGAAATGTGGATTTCTTTTTCTTTCTTCAACCTCTGGCCAGAAGGCCAGAGGCGTGCCGCCGCCGTCGACTCGGCCAAGCCACGTCCTGCTTGCCGCTTCGCAAGGGGATAAGACCCCAGGCCGAGAGGCCGTGCCTCACTTCCTCTCTCCCTCGCCTGCTCTCTCTTCCTCACTGTACCGAGCCGAACAGGAAACCCTAACCCTAACCCACGGCCGCCGCCCATCGTCGTCAACTCCGGCCACGCCGGAAGGAACCGAGGCCACCAATGGATGCGCCTGGACTTCCTCTACGTCGCCACCAACTCTCGTTTGCAGGGAAGCTAGGAATCGGACGAATCGGGTTGTCTTCCCCAAGTCCGGCCACCACGGTGAAGACCTCGCCGCCGGCGATTTCGTCTCCTCCTTGCCTCACCGGCCATACCTACGTGCTCCAGGTGAGCGTGTGCATCTCAGGGTGCCTCCAATTTGCTTTATCGTCACCGATTGCATCATGGTCGACGATCACCGTGCGCCACCGCCGCGCCCATGGTCGCCGGCACTACTCCGGTGACCATATGGTCCAATAGCCGCTACCCCTAGGTTCCTTGGGCCCCTCTCCATCTCCTGGTAGTCTTCAATCGAATCAATTCGTAGCAAATCCGTCGATTGAGGATCATCCGAGATGGATTGCTCTGTGATGACGCAACCATGACATCATCATGATGTCATAAGCCGGTTTCTATTCTTTTTTGAAATAAAACCGAATATGACAGGTAGGACCCACCTGTCAATTCAAATAATAGCAGATTATAATTAAAATTTAATAAATCAATAACTTTAATTTCATAAACCTGAAAATTATAAAAAAATATATCATATTAATCAGAAAAATAAAATCTATTTGATTATGACATTTTCAAATGAATTTGATAAAGTTTAAAATTAAATATTTTCTTTAATTAATTAAATCATTTAAAATAAAGAAAAATAATAAATAATTCATAAAATTAGAAAATTACAAGTTATATACCAAAATGCTCCAAATTACATATACAACTCATCTATGATGTTTATAAAGTCATTTTACCAAGTTCTAATGTGTGCAATGTTTTGCCTAGTCATTTAATTCATTTAAAATCAATAAATTAATAATTTATTCAAATATTTTCAGAAAGCATTGAATGATATACCAAATTAAAGAGAAAAACATTTCCAATTCAAATATGTCAAACCTAAAACATTTTGTTGAACTTATAAACTTGTTATTCAAGGTATAATGGAATTTGATAATCGTCTACTATAACCATAAACAACTAAACAAGCATTATTTTATTTATTAATAAGACTCATGTTTTCACACCTAATAAAACCTATCATCACTAGTTATTAAGCAAAGTATTATGATGAGAGGGTTAGCTATGCTAGTTCATCATTTTCAACTAAACTCATTGTCATCAGTTCTACACTTTTGGAAAATAAAACTACACATGTTTGTTACCTTTTCAATAATTGTTTTCCATGTGTTATGGTCTCGTTACCTCACCAAGTAATAAACACTTATAATTAAACATGATAACAAGTGTTTGTTCAATAAAAGTGAAACACACTTAAGCCTAAAAGAAATAACAACATCACCACAAGTAATGAAACAACTCTAAGTCACCTAACAATTGTGTGAATACATTATCGTTTCAAACGTGGCTTACACTTGTAAGCTGGGGTGTTTTCCAGGGTAATTCGCGATGCATCTCATTACTATGCATGTATCATCTTGCCAGTGTTTTCTGTAGTCCTTACCGGGGCTACTTTGCTATCTTTCAGATGTTTGGATTTCTCTACGCGACCCTCGAACCCTGAAGACCTGGATTATTATTATGGTTATTTCAATCTCAGGCAAGTTCATCACTTGTTCATATCCTTTGCAGTACTTCATAACAAACTAATTGCAAAAACCCTATCGTCTTATCACCTACTCTCAAAAGAATGCATGATCCTATTTTTATAATAATATGACTAATTGAATGACTACCCGAGTGGTAGTGTTCTGTTTGGTGGGCGGATGGAACCATGGTAAGATGAATAGGTCAAAGGAAGGTTCCATCTGCACGGGAACGTATTACCTAGGAATTAACAACAACTGCCGTCAGGGTTCTTGCGCCGTAAATTCGCGTTGACCATGGATCTTTTGTGGGGGGAGTAAGTCAGCCGTGATACTTTTCTCGTTCGCATGTCAACGGACGCGCCAGAGACGTACGCTGTAGGTCTTGCGGAACTACATGCACATGGGTGGGAGCCCTTACGTCCCACGGACTCTGGGGTCTATGAGTGTCTGCCAGGGGCGCGTAGATCTCCATCGTGAGGGGTGGAATCAGGCGTTCAACCTACTGGCAGAGATGGGTGGGCATGCGTTGTGCGGAGAAGCACGGTTTGGCTTGGACCAACTACCGGGCCCCACACCTGAGTGGGAGTGGACAGGATCTCGAGCCTGGTTGTGCAACATGGTCTTGGTCGTCCATGGGTAAAGTAACGCACCTCTGCAGAGTGTAAAAGGATGTGACATGTTACCCCTTGTTCCGGGAAGGAGCTGCGAACGCCGCAGGAAAGGCAACTCCATGAAAGTTCTAATCCTGTGAAGATCTGGCGGGCATAGTTTTCAGAATTAAAAGCAACCTCTTGAAGAAAGTTTTACAAAACCTTGCATTAGCTTATGACTCTTTCAGGTCTAAAGCTGTAGTTAGTGCATCAACCACCCACTATATATCATGAACTTGCTGAGTAACGCTCGTTACTCATTCTATCCCGTTTGACCCCTTGCTTAGAGTTGAAGCCTATGGAAGTCGTCATCGTGAAGCCATCTTTACCTTATGAAGCCAGGTGGAGTCTTATACTACTTAGCCAGTAAAGCATCATCACCAACAACGCTGATGGAGGAGAAGCTATCAAGGTGTAGGTAGAGTCCATTCTTGGACTTAACATTTACTAGCCATAGATTAGGGCTGATATCAGCCGTGGTGGCTTATGTTCTGAGCTAGAGTTCTTCTCCGGCTTGGAGCTTCGAATTGCTTCTTCTGATGTTTCTTTTGCAGGAGATCTTCTTGATTCATTAAGGAGATTCTCAAGATTTTGTATTGAGGTTTGTATCCTATAGTTTTGCCTGGACCCGCTGTGTTTCTGTTGTACCACTCTGAGAGATGTAATATTCACGGATAAGTCCTTCTGTGAGTATTACGTCACCGACTTGCGCACTACACATGCAGTGGTGTGTTGGGTCACCACAGGTGGTATCAGAGCGAAGCGACCTTAGGTTTAAAACCTTTTAGGAGATCTGTAGGTTGGTAAAGACTATAGGAAGCCATCTTACCTAAACCATATTTCCTACAACTATGATGATCATTCACTTGAGAATGATATGATCATACTTGTATAGAATGTTCTTACTCAACTTGAGTAAATATACTTATCTATTATCTTTATACCTAGGTATGAATAGTTAGAAGTCTAGCATGTATTAGTGCTATTGTGAAAAGGAGAGTTCTGACATGGGCAGAGATGATTAAGTCACAGCTATGATTACCCCATTCTATGAATGTATAGGATGGAGTAGAACATGATATTGAGTTAGTATAGGAGTCATCAAGAATGGATGTTGAGAATCCTTAATAGATATTAGACCATGGTAACTACGGGGTATATACCATATCCTTAGTTATTAAGTCCAGAGGTGCATCGCTATAGTTTAGTACATAGTTAGGAGAAGGTAGAAGAATTAATGGAAGCTACATTACTACTCCTACGATGTGATCAACACCATGAAGGATCAACAGATACCATCAGCAGCTGATCATAATCAAGATGAAGTACTTCAATTGACATGGTACTTAGTCCTATATGGAACCAAGTTAGACAACAACTACTATAGGATCATTTTGTCGTGGTTTATTCCATTGCAGTAAGGCATGCAATTGGAGTAATTACCAAGTCAAAGAGTGGTTGTGTAGAATAAGATAACAAGGTAATATATGCCTAATTGTAGTGTACAGCATTTAAGAGCCTTGGTACTTGAGATGTTTTACTCTAAGTACTGTTATTTCACGGGCTTTTGATGCATGAGTGATAAATGCATTTGGGATTTATTGGATCTTATTTGGATCTTTGATTGACTAGATCTATACATGAAGATTGAACTTGATGTGCATATGCATGTGCAACAACACTGAGTTCTTTCTTGATGTTGCTGATCTAGAGGGTATAGGATTAGTTTGAGAGCGGTCTGAAATCTCAACTGATTGAAGCAACTATCAAAGCTTTGGAAGTCCTTGAAGTCAAGAAGGCAGAAATCAATAAAGCACTGATGGAAATGGACTACATTCACATCTTGCTTGGATTTGGTGAGCTACTACATCAACACATGGTGAGCTACCACAAATCATGCCAGGAAAAACACATGAGTAGTTATATCTTAGAAGGAAACATGTAGAAGTTTGATAAATAAACTTATAGAATTGTCCATAGAAGTTGAAAACCAATGATATAGAAGAACCATAGGTAGTAACCAATGGAATAGGTTATAGTCACCTATAGGAAAGAAGTTAAAACTCGAGGAAACTCGAAGATAAATTTGCTAATTAGAAGAGTGTAAGTAAGTGTACACTACTTTGTACAAGTTTCTTTGAAAAATCTTTATCTTGAGACCATTAGACTGAACCAAATGGAGTCCAAACCATAGACAATATCCAGTGTATCGGAAGAATCTTATTGGTTATTCATCACCTGGTGGATGTACCAATTGTTCTTTAGAAAGTTGTGAGAGTTAGGAAACCATACCTATTCATCGGAGAATGAAACCTCGTATCCACTATATGGTGGAAATACCACGTGTTCTTCGTGAGACTATTAGGAAGGCCTAGTAACAAGACAAAGTTGTCCGAACAACTGGCATACTATTAGATCATAGTGCAAGATAGTGGAAGGTGAATAATAAAGACAAGGGGATACACATGACAAGGTCAACACAAGAAACAGATGTGAAGATTCAACAGTCTACAGAAGATCTCTCTACTTATCTTTACGTGAGAGAGGTTGAACTTCGGGACGAAGTTCTTGTTAAGGGGGAGATACTGTAACATCCCAGTGTTTGGGAGGTTCTAAGGATCGAAATTTAATATGTGCATTTGCAAAGCATGCATGTAAAAGTACGGGAAATTTTGGCGCGAAAGTTTAAACGAATCAAAGTGACCAAAGTTTCACTTGAGTTGATGAAATAGGTCTAGTTCATCTAGTCAGGAGTACATTTGGAGTGATCTTTATAACAAGTATCTTAATAACCAGATCATCTGGTTACACAAACCATAATTGGTTGTGACCAACACAAACTCATAACAACCTTAACCACAAGTCTTAAAGTGACTTGGGATAATTCACTAGGTATCTAGAACTCAAAGAGGGGTGAGTATCCAAATCACATATCAGATGATCATATTTCCACCAATGAGTAATACATAATTGAACCATCTCATCAACAGAGATGTGATCTTCTATAAAACAACAACTCTCTAAGTCATCAATTAATTTCCACAAGTTATAAGTGCTTGATGGAATAATCTCATCAACAAATATTCTAGGTTCTGTAAATCAATAACTCTTTAAGTGATCAACCATTCACATCATATCTTTCCAAACTATTTAGTAACTACTAAGTTAACCTTCACAAGTAGATAACAAAGTTTCAATAGAACACAAGTGATACAAACAAGTGTTAACTCAAAACCCACAAGTGGGAAATGACATAATAATTTTATTAACATATTTATCGAATATGTACATATCTCCTCAACCATAAAATAAGTATCTAAAAGAAGAAATTAATCTTCTTAAACTACTTCTAAACCTAGATCATCACATATGATCTTTCCAAACCTCTATATCTACATTATGAATGCCAAAGTTAATAAAGAGAAGGATATAAAGTAACAACATGACACCTAAGAAAAACAACTAACAACTTTGACATAAATCAGTAAACCCCAATCATCTTCTCATGATCATTGTTTCAATCATCTTATACAAGTGAGAATATGAAATCTCAACACATCATTAAACCATTTGATCAATTTACTGTTAAGTCATCATTCCACCAACATTCCACATTTCTATCCAACTCATCATTCAACAAATAAAGTATCTCTAGATACAAGTAATGAATAACAACAAGATATAAGCTCTAGTAGAGGAATTGGATTGAAAGCTAAATAAAATCAATTATGTATGAATAAAAACATATCTTATGGGAAATAAATAAGAAGTTTATGGAAGGATAATAAAAGCATTAAGTAACCCTTAACCTAGATCTTGTTATGATGTCTGGACCATTCTATCTTGTTCCCAATCTTCTCTAAATCATTCTGAAAGAGAAGCAACTCACAAGAAAGGAGGAACTATCACATGAAGATCTTCAAGAAGATTATTTAGAGTGTTCTAGGAGTGCAATTCTAATCTTCTATAAGAGTATTTGGAAACTCTTATATATTGATCTGATCTTAATAACTCTCTTGAAAGAGTGTGATACTCCAATGTTAGTGTTATATAGAAGTAGTTTGATAACAAGACTAGCTACCTTGTTAACAGATCACTTTTGTATACTCAAACACTTGAGTGTTATCCACAAATAAACAGAAGGTTGAATAACCTAGTACATCTCAGTCTCTTGGATATAAAAAGTAATTTGGGGACAAGCCTTGCAAACTTGTCAACAGATTCTTCTTATATGCTTAAGGCTAACTGATGTAATAAACTACACCTACATTCCTTTTATCAGTAACCAATAGAAAGAATAACACTAAGGACAAGAAGAAACCACAATATAATCATCTAAGTAAAATCTTTGCTTGGAATAACTGTTTGCTCTCACCACAAGGGTGAGATAGTTGAAGATTGAATCCAAGAGATGATATTGCTTGCCATTGATACAAGGTGAAAACAGAAGACTAGTGGCAACTAGAGAGAAGAACATCAAGCAACAGAAGAGCACAGGAATCAACACTGCCTCAGTAAGGGAGCATAAGTATTTATCCAGTAAATCATTAGAACATAATAGAGAATCAATAACCTCTGTCAAGATCATCAGAGATGAGGAACTAATAATAATATCTTTAATGGAAACAAATATTAAGTATGGGATAATAATAAGCCATTATATCCACATGTCTTGATATGTGGAGGTAGATGAAAACAAGCTTAAAACCTTGTTTTCCAAATCCTTTTCATATGTAAGACTAACAGATGATAACAAAAATCCATCTACTTATAACCATATAAATTATGACATGATTTATAACAACATGAGATAACATCCATATTTGGAACCTATGTGGAAAACCAGTAAATAAGATTTCAAAGCCACACATGTTTTCCAATTGATCATGTCCCTAAAATAACAAATCTGATTGATACACACTCAAGTAAAATGTCAACAAAAATTGCTAAAGAGCTTTAGCTATAAAAATAACATAGTATTATAAAAGGAAAACAAGTTCCTTTACCCCTTTAAAATCATTTGGTGTGACATGGAATGAAATTCCATATTAAATAATTTTTATAACAGTGCATAGAACCAGTACCAAGTAATTCTACCAAACTATTTTCTATAAGGGAATATACTTAAAATTGTCCAATTATGATACACCACCTTGGTATCCACAAGATGGGAGTGTGTACTTTCATTAAATATGCTTTGGCATAATTTTAGGTCCATTAAATAAATTAAAAGAAGAGAAAACCACAAAACCACTTAATCTAGCAATCTAAGTATAAAATTTAAATATTGTTCAAAATTGAAGAAGGACAACATGGTGAGATTGTAAATTTGATAAAGTTTCCAAATATGATTTTTATTAATTTTTATGTTTGCAAATAGGCCCTGAAAACAGGGGTTTCTTCTCAGTTTTCATTGACAGAAGGACCTGTTTGTAAATTCCAGAATTGGTAGGGGGTTATCGAAATGTGGATTTCTTTTTCTTTCTTCAACCTCTGGCCAGAAGGCCAGAGGCGTGCCGCCGCCGTCGACTCGGCCAAGCCACGTCCTGCTTGCCGCTTCGCAAGGGGATAAGACCCCAGGCCGAGAGGCCGTGCCTCACTTCCTCTCTCCCTCGCCTGCTCTCTCTTCCTCACTGTACCGAGCCGAACAGGAAACCCTAACCCTAACCCACAGCCGCCGCCCATCGTCGTCAACTCCGGCCACGCCGGAAGGAACCGAGGCCACCAATGGATGCGCCTGGACTTCCTCTACGTCGCCACCAACTCTCGTTTGCAGGGAAGCTAGGAATCGGACGAATCGGGTTGTCTTCCCCAAGTCCGGCCACCACGGTGAAGACCTCGCCGCCGGCGATTTCGTCTCCTCCTTGCCTCACCGGCCATACCTACGTGCTCCAGGTGAGCGTGTGCATCTCAGGGTGCCTCCAATTTGCTTTATCGTCACCGATTGCATCATGGTCGACGATCACCGTGCGCCACCGCCGCGCCCATGGTCGCCGGCACTACTCCGTGACCATATGGTCCAATAGCCGCTACCCCTAGGTTCCTTGGGCCCCTCTCCATCTCCTGGTAGTCTTCAATCGAATCAATTCGTAGCAAATCCGTCGATTGAGGATCATCCGAGATGGATTGCTCTGTGATGACGCAACCATGACATCATCATGATGTCATAAGCCGGTTTCTATTCTTTTTTGAAATAAAACCGAATATGACAGGTAGGACCCACCTGTCAATTCAAATAATAGCACATTATAATTAAAATTTAATAAATCAATAACTTTAATTTCATAAACCTGAAAATTATAAAAAAATATATCATATTAATCAGAAAAATAAAATCTATTTGATTATGACATTTTCAAATGAATTTGATAAAGTTTAAAATTAAATATTTTCTTTAATTAATTAAATCATTTAAAATAAAGAAAAATAATAAATAATTCATAAAATTAGAAAATTACAAGTTATATACCAAAATGCTCCAAATTACATATACAACTCATCTATGATGTTTATAAAGTCATTTTACCAAGTTCTAATGTGTGCAATGTTTTGCCTAGTCATTTAATTCATTTAAAATCAATAAATTAATAATTTATTCAAATATTTTCAGAAAGCATTGAATGATATACCAAATTAAAGAGAAAAACATTTCCAATTCAAATATGTCAAACCTAAAACATTTTGTTGAACTTATAAACTTGTTATTCAAGGTATAATGGAATTTGATAATCGTCTACTATAACCATAAACAACTAAACAAGCATTATTTTATTTATTAATAAGACTCATGTTTTCACACCTAATAAAACCTATCATCACTAGTTATTAAGCAAAGTATTATGATGAGAGGGTTAGCTATGCTAGTTCATCATTTTCAACTAAACTCATTGTCATCAGTTCTACACTTTTGGAAAATAAAACTACACATGTTTGTTACCTTTTCAATAATTGTTTTCCATGTGTTATGGTCTCGTTACCTCACCAAGTAATAAACACTTATAATTAAACATGATAACAAGTGTTTGTTCAATAAAAGTGAAACACACTTAAGCCTAAAAGAAATAACAACATCACCACAAGTAATGAAACAACTCTAAGTCACCTAACAATTGTGTGAATACATTATCGTTTCAAACGTGGCTTACACTTGTAAGCTGGGGTGTTTTCCAGGGTAATTCGCGATGCATCTCATTACTATGCATGTATCATCTTGCCAGTGTTTTCTGTAGTCCTTACCGGGGCTACTTTGCTATCTTTCAGATGTTTGGATTTCTCTACGCGACCCTCGAACCCTGAAGACCTGGATTATTATTATGGTTATTTCAATCTCAGGCAAGTTCATCACTTGTTCGTATCCTTTGCAGTACTTCATAACAAACTAATTGCAAAAACCCTATCGTCTTATCACCTACTCTCAAAAGAATGCATGATCCTATTTTTATAATAATATGACTAATTGAATGACTACCCGAGTGGTAGTGTTCTGTTTGGTGGGCGGATGGAACCATGGTAAGATGAATAGGTCAAAGGAAGGTTCCATCTGCACGGGAACGTATTACCTAGGAATTAACAACAACTGCCGTCAGGGTCTTGCGCCGTAAATTCGCGTTGACCATGGATCTTTTGTGGGGGGAGTAAGTCAGCCGTGATACTTTTCTCGTTCGCATGTCAACGGACGCGCCAGAGACGTACGCTGTAGGTCTTGCGGGACTACATGCACATGGGTGGGAGCCCTTACGTCCCACGGACTCTGGGGTCTATGAGTGTCTGCCAGGGGCGCGTAGATCTCCATCGTGAGGGGTGGAATCAGGCGTTCAACCTACTGGCAGAGATGGGTGGGCATGCGTTGTGCGGAGAAGCACGGTTTGGCTTGGACCAACTACCGGGCCCCACACCTGAGTGGGAGTGGACAGGATCTCGAGCCTGGTTGTGCAACATGGTCTTGGTCGTCCATGGGTAAAGTAACGCACCTCTGCAGAGTGTAAAAGGATGTGACATGTTACCCCTTGTTCCGGGAAGGAGCTGCGAACGCCGCAGGAAAGGCAACTCCATGAAAGTTCTAATCCTGTGAAGATCTGGCGGGCATAGTTTTCAGAATTAAAAGCAACCTCTTGAAGAAAGTTTTACAAAACCTTGCATTAGCTTATGACTCTTTCAGGTCTAAAGCTGTAGTTAGTGCATCAACCACCCACTATATATCATGAACTTGCTGAGTAACGCTCGTTACTCATTCTATCCCGTTTGACCCCTTGCTTAGAGTTGAAGCCTATGGAAGTCGTCATCGTGAAGCCATCTTTACCTTATGAAGCCAGGTGGAGTCTTATACTACTTAGCCAGTAAAGCATCATCACCAACAACGCTGATGGAGGAGAAGCTATCAAGGTGTAGGTAGAGTCCATTCTTGGACTTAACATTTACTAGCCATAGATTAGGGCTGATATCAGCCGTGGTGGCTTATGTTCTGAGCTAGAGTTCTTCTCCGGCTTGGAGCTTCGAATTGCTTCTTCTGATGTTTCTTTTGCAGGAGATCTTCTTGATTCATTAAGGAGATTCTCAAGATTTTGTATTGAGGTTTGTATCCTATAGTTTTGCCTGGACCCGCTGTGTTTCTGTTGTACCACTCTGAGAGATGTAATATTCACGGATAAGTCCTTCTGTGAGTATTACGTCACCGACTTGCGCACTACACATGCAGTGGTGTGTTGGGTCACCACACTTAGCCACTTAGAAACATTCATAGTAACACTACTCATCACCTAGCCGAAAAAAGTTAACAAAAAACAGTAGTAAAGGACGCTCTACTCGGTTCCTGCACTCCTCTTTTCCTTAGCCATTTTTCTTGTGCTCATTGACCTCTAGCTTGTTCTCTTGCTTGCCATGAAGCCGGGTTTCGGACAGCAGCAGAGTCGAAGAGTTGGCTTTTAGGTTTAAACATAGTACTAAATGTACTTCTGAAATTCTAAGCAGAGCAACCGAGTAGACCAAAGTAAAACAGAATAGAAATGACACAGAGCAAGTTTGGACGAGGGCAGTCCCCGAGTTCAATTTCAGATTGCAGAGTAGGAGTTTAACTCGGATAAGAGAGTACATACACATTTTTGCTCATGAATGAAAGCGACGGAGTAGAGCTACATTCCAGGGGCGCTTAGATTCCTCCCCAGCTTTATCCGGTCTGTTCTTCTGCAATGGTTGGGCATCTACAAGGTAGTACGCATCATTGTGTAGAGCCTTGCTCACAATGAAAGGCCCTTCCCACAGAGGGGATAGCTTGTGCATCCCGGCTGTGCGCTGCACGAGCCTAAGGACCATGTCTCCTTCTCGGAAAACCCTTGGGTTCACTTTCCGGCTATGATAACGCCTCAAATTTTGCTGGTAAACAGCTGAACGTGACAGAGTAATCTCTCTTGCTTCTTCTAGGAGGTCAACGTCATATTATCGAGCTTCTCTCGCCTCCGCCTCCGTGTAGAGGGTTACTCGAGGGGAGTCATGCTCTAGGTCTATTGGCAACACGGCCTCAGCCCCGTAAACCAAGAAGAATGGTGTGTAGCCGGTTGACCGGTTAGGGGTAGTCCTTAGACTCCACAACACCGCTGGCAACTCGTCTAACCAACACCCAGGTGTTTTCAGCAGCGGCTCAATCAGCCTTGGCTTTATGCCTGCCAGTACCATGCCATTTGCTCTTTCAACTTGCCCATTGGAGGCGGGATGCGCGACAGACGCGACATCCAGCCGGATGTGCTTATCTCTGCAGAACCTCACCATTGCTCCCTCAGCAAAATTCGTGCCGTTATCCGTGATGATGCTATGCGGGTAGCCGTATCTCAGGATCACATCCTTCAGGAAACTCACAGCTGTGGCTCCATCACACTTCCGAATAGGCTTCACTTCGATCCACTTGGTGAACTTATCAACCATGACCAAGATGTGAGTCATGTTGCCTCTAGCCGGCTTGAAGGGACCCACCATATCTAAACACCAAATAGCAAATGGCCAAGTAATGGGAATGGTTTTCAGCTCGGAAGCAGGCAAGTGGATCTTACTTGCGAATCTCTGACAGCCGTTGCACTTTCTCACAATGTCTTCAGCTTGCTTCAAAGCAGTGATCCAAAAGAAACCATGCCAAAAAGCTTTCTTGACCAACGCCCGAGAAGAGGCGTGATGTCCGCATTCTCCTTGATGTATTTCCACCAGAATTTCTTCTCCTTCTTCTGGTTCCACACAGCGTTGCAGCACTCCAGTGGGACCTCTCTTATGCAGCACTTCTCTGAATATGGTGTAGCCCTTGGATCTTCTCTGAATTTGCCTTGCGGTAACGTCATCTTCTGGCAGGGTGCCGTCCTTTAGAAAGGATAATATGGGCATAGCCCAACTCGGTGTCTCCCGTGTGGGAAACACTGGTTCGTCCAGTTCCACCGGAACGGCCACCACTGCATCTTTTTCTGAGTTGAGGTTGACTCTCTACAGCCCCGAACGGTTTGCAAGGACTTCTTCAATGAATGCGACAGTCTCCGAGTTGAGAGGGGCAGTCCCCGAGTAAGGAGGGGCAGTCCCCGGGTTGCAGGCGCCAGTCCCCGGGATGGAGACTGCAGTCCCCGGGTTCTCTGTTGCATTCTCCCAGCCAATTTCCATTGGAACTGCTTCCTCACTAGGCAGAGATGGAACGAAAATGGACTCCGGGTTGGGGGATGGCTTGATGGATGGCTTTCTCAAATGCTCCAAGGCAATCCCAGCCGAGATGTACTGCCGAGAAGACCCCAACTTGGACAACTCATCAGCTGCTTCATTCTCTGCTCGGTGGATGTGTTGGAACTCGCAGCCTTCAAAGAATCCCGTCATGGTTTGGACCAGGAAGCGGTATGACGCCATGTTGGCATCCAGAGCATCCCAATACCAGAAACTTGCTACACAACCAGATCCGAGTCGCCATAGCATATAATGCGCTGCACACCAACTTCCTTGGCTACCTTCAAGCCATGCACCACGGCCTCGTACTCTGCTACGTTGTTGGATGCCTTCAAGTGGATCTGCAGCACGTACTTGAGTTGATCTCGCTTGGGTGACCTGAGCACTGCGCCAGCCCCAAGGCCTTCCTTCACTTTGGAGCCATCAAAGTGCATCTTCCAGTAATTGGTTGCGGGAGAAGGAGGCTCGTACTGCACCTCAGCCCAGTCCACTAGAAATTCCGCCAGAATTTGTGACTTGATGGCTTCTCTTCTCGCATACGCGGGAGCGTACGCGGCCAGCTCGATTGCCCATTTGGCTACTCTGCCACTTGCTTCCTTGTTTCCCATGATATCCGAGATGGGAGCAGAGCTCACCACGGTGATAGGATGCTCCTGGAAATAGTGCTTCAGCTTCTTGGCGCCTAGGTACACGCCGTAAGTCATCTTCTGGTAGTGCGGGTTGTTTTGCTTGGAGCTGGACAACACCTCACTGAGATAATACACTGGCCGCTGCACACTCTTGCCTTCCTCTTCTCGCTCCATCACAATCACTACGCTGACTACCCGGTTGGTAGCAGCAATATATAGCAGCATTGGCTCTTTGGGTAGCGGACTAGCCAAGATGGGAGCGCTACCCAGCATCGCCTTCAGCTCATTGAATGCCACATCAGCTTGCGGTGTCCAGACGAACTTGTCGCTTTTCTTCATCAACTGATACAGAGGCAGGGCCTTCTCGCCCATTCTGCCCAGGAAACGACTCAGAGATGCCAAGCAACCAGTGAATTTTTGCACATCCTTCAGGGATCTCGGCAAAGACATGCTCTCAATAGCTTTTATCTTTGAAGGATTGGCCTCAATGCCCCGACTGGATACCAAGAAGCCGAGTAGCTTGCCAGCCGGGACGCCAAAGGTGCATTTACTCGGGTTCAGCTTCATCTTATACTTGCGCAAATTAGCAAAAGTTTCCTCAAGGTCACTAAGCAGAGTATGTGTTTTATTCGTTTTGATGACAATGTCATCTACGTACACCTGCACATTTTTGCCGAGTTGATCATGCAAGCATTTCTGCATGCATCTCTGATAAGTAGCACCCGCATTCCACAACCCAAAGCACATGACACGATAGCAATAAGCCCCGTACGGGGTAATGAAAGCAGTCTTTATTTGATCAGCAGGGTTGAGAGCTATCTGATGAAAACCAGAGTAGGCATCTATGAAAGACAAAAGCTCACAACCAGCAGTGGAATCGATCACCTGATCGATGCGGGGTAGCGGAAAGGGATCCTTGGGGCAGGCCTTGTTTAAGTCGGTGTAGTCGACGCACATGCGCCATGCGGTAGCGGCCTTGGGGTCCTCCTTCTTCTTCTCAACCATGACCGGGTTGGCTAGCCAATCCGGATGCAGCACCTCCATGATGAAATTGCTTATCAGCAGCTTGGTGATCTGATCACCAATGGCCTTCCTTCTCTCGTCTCCGAAGCGGCACATAGCCTGCTTCACTGGTTTGGCGTCAGGACGCACATGTAGCGAGTGCTCAACCAACTCCCTCGGGACACCTGGCAGATCCTCATTGGACCAGGCGAACACGTCCCGATTCTCAGGGAGGAAGTGGATGAGCTCGCTTTCCTATTTCTACCCCAACCCTGAGCCAATGATGGCAACGCGGTCGGGGAACTCAGGGTCAACCTGGATCTTCTTGGTCTCTTGGGATGCCTGGAATGCCGTCCCGTACTGGGAACCCGGCATGCCTGGCGCACCACCTTGCGCTGCTTGCGCCATAGCCACCACCTCATGTATCTTCTTCTTCTCGGCAGCAATCACCATAGACTCCGCCAACTGAGAACCAGCAGAGGCACATTCCATAGACTTCTTGTAATCACCAGAGATAGTGATCACGCCATTGGGACCAGGGATTTTCATCTTCAGGTAGGCAGCATGAGTAGAGGCCATGAACTTTCTCAGAGCAGGCCTGCCGAGTAGGGCGTGATAGGGGCTCTGGTGATCAACTACCTCGAACTGCAGGCTCTCTGTGCGGCAGTTCTCCCTGGTGCCGAATAGAACGTCTATCCACACTCGGCCCATTGGAGAACAAGAAACTCTTGGCACAATGCCGTGAAAAGTGGTCTTGCTGGGTAGCAGCATGTTCTCGTCCATACTGAGTTTCGCAAGCGTGTCTCTGTACACAATGTTGATGCTGCTGTCGTTGTCAATCAGTACCTTGCTAAACCTGACGTTCTTCTGAGGACCCAAGAAGGTGGGATCCAGCACCAAGGCATAGCTACCCGGGTTGGGCATCACCTTAGGATGATCCGCTCTGGACCACGTGATCTCTTGGTTGCACCAGTGCAGGTAGTGAGGAACATCAGGGATCACGGCATTGACCTCCATGGCACGCCTGTGCTGAGACCGCTTGTCGACGGGCTCAGAGGTGAAGATCATATAGCTCTCGTGATGCTCCTGTACTGATTGCGGCCTCCATCGCCATTGTCGCCATTGTTGTTGCCCTGGTTGCTGTTGTTGCCCCTGTTGTTGTTGCGGGTGTAGAAGTTGCGGTTGCGGTCGTCGTTGTTGTTGTTGTTGTTGTTGTTGTTGCGGTAGCCCTCGTTGTTGAAGTAGCGGTTGGCTCCTAAAGCCACCTGGTTCACATTTTCTCTTCTCGGGAAAGCTGGAGGCCGGGCAGCAGGTGCGCGAGCAGGCTGTACGTTGGCATTCGCAGCTGGCAGAGGAGGAGGAGGAGGCAGGCCCTCATTCTTGATTTCTTCCCACCAACTGCACTGCCGAGTAGTGTGGTTGGCAGGTCTAGCGGGATGCCGAGTATGGAAGCTGCACGGGCCATCCTTCATGTCCTTGAAGACAAAGTTCTGAACAGGACCCGAGTTGCCGCTACCCTGCTGGGGAGCATTGTATGGCTTCTTGATGCCTTGACCCTGATTCTGGTTCTGCCCGTACTGGGCTCCAGCAGTTTTTGGCCTCTGGCTACTCCCAGCTCCGGTAGCCACAGCATTCACCTCATCAGGGTCGTACCGAGTATCAATCCGGTCACCTCTGCGCTTGTTGCGGAACTCATTGCGCTTGTTGTTGTTGTAGCTCCTTCTCGGCTCAGCAGCATCAAGAAGAGGCTGAGTTGGGTCGCCGAGTGCGTACTGATCCGCAATCCGGATGGTCTCAGCGAGTGTATTCGGCATCTCTCTCTGAAGCCTTTGCCACAACATGCTGCCATGCCTGCAGCCCTGCGCGAACCAAGTGATGGCCTGGGCCTCATTCACACCTTCACAGGTGTTCCTCAGAGTACTCCACCGAGTAAGATACTCTCGGTCCGTCTCCTCTTCCCGCTGCCTGCAAGCGGATAGCTGTTGCGGCCTATTCGGCCTCTGGTAGGTGCTGGTGAAGTTGCTGATGAAAGCCTCCGAGAAGTCCAGCCAGCCTCCCAAGTCCGAGATGGGCCTTCAAGCATTTGCGGAACATACCGCACAGCCCATATCCGGTTGCCGTTCGCAATATGCACGGCTGTGACATAGTCATTGAGCCAATCTTCCGGCTTGGTGCTGCCGTTGTAGCACTTGGTACCTCTGGCGAGCTGGAATTGCTTCACGGATGGCTCATTCATGATGCGGGGGCCAAAGCATTCTGGGCCAGGCGGCCCCGTGTTCTCGAGTCTTGCGGACAGATTAATCCTGTCCAGCTTGTACCTGGCATCCGTGGGTTCCAGCACACGCTCACCCACGCGATCCGTGATATCATAGCCAGCCAACCCCATAGCCGAATAGCCATCATCATATCTGTCCACCTGCACGATTGCAGGTTGCTCCACCGGGTTGGCGGCTGGCGCGATCGCACGCGGCTGCGGTCTCTGCCGAGTAGGCTGAGCAACCTGATGCCGAGAAGGGCCTGGGCCTTCTCCATCTCGCATCTGGCTCTGAGCTTTATGGGCTTGATAGCCTGCTCCTGCAGTGTTGTGTTTTTGACCGGACTGTCGCGGCACAACGTGCTGTTTTGCGGCGACAGCCGGGTCGTAGACCTGCATCTGCCTGTCTCTGCCAGAGTACCCACTCCGGCCCTTCTCACGGCTGGGATGCGGTGATGAGGCCTGATCGTTAGATCTGGCCGCATGCGAATGCACCACCTGAGAAGCTCCAGCACCCGGATTGGCTTTCCGGAACTCCTCATTCTGCCTAGCAGCCTCTAGCACTAGCTCATTGAGCCTGTCCTGCTGCCTAACGCGCGCGTCGCCAGCGAGATGCGGCAACTCAGCAGCTACAGCCTCAGCAGCTCTAAGGGTTTTGGCGGGGGTGCTGTATTTGGGTCTGGTGGTGGCGGTGTTTTGGCTATCAGCTGGGCCAGCAGTTTCACCAACTGCCGCCATCTCGGTGCCTAGGTTGCGGTGCGTGGTACCTACCTTGGCAGGCCTCCTAACCACAGGCGTAAAGCCGTGAGCCCGGTTGTACTCGTATTAGTCCAGGTTAAGCTCAAGCCTAACCTTTTCCAACTCCATCTGCTCGGCGAGCAGCGCCTGGCGCTGCTGGTCGAGCTGCGCCCTCATGGTCATGAGCTCGAGCTCGGTGGGAGGCGGCATGCCTACTCGTACCACGGATGCCGGTATCGTCGATGTCGTGGAAGGAGGGATGTAGCCCGGGAGGTTCAGGGGCATCTCGTAGGGCTTGTGCGTCCTTGTAGGCTCGCTTGGGCCAGCAACCTCCTCGACGACTGCCGCGGATGCAGCCGCGCCTTTCCCAGCAGCGATAGCCGGGGTGGTCATCATCACTTCCGCGCTGTCCGCAAAACAGCCAGTTGGCTTTCCGCGGGCAGCGATGACAGCAGGAGGATCTTCCGCGACGAGCACCTGCTCGGGGTACTCGCGGACGATGGTGGTGGCGATGTAGACGAGGTGCGAGCCGAAGGAGAGCACCGTGCCGCCCTCTGGCATGGCCCTGCCGCCGAAATCGTCGGCGTTGTCGATGACGAAGTCGAAGGAGCCGAATCTGTGGACAAGGCCACAGACCACGCGCTCCCCAGTAGCAGAAATGGATCCCGTCCGAACATGAACTCCAGCCAGCGCCACTGGTTGCCCCACGGTGGGCGCCAACTGTCTGGTGGTGTCACGGCAGATGCCATAGGATGGCTAAAGATATGGGGTCGATGGACGCTGGAGGTGCTCGGGGAGGGATCACGCAGCGAGTAGCCGCGTGTGGGATGAATCTAGCACTCCAAACAACAAGATCTACCCAGGTTCAGGGCCCTCGTGTGGAGGTAAAACCCCTACTCCTGCCTCTCTCTCTTTATATTTGTGTGTCACCGAGTAGCCACAGTACAAGTTTGGCCTACAGCCGAGTAGCCACTCTTCTCTCTAGGTGAAGATCTAGGGTTTCCTAACGTGTCTCCAACCTCTCTCGCGCAGGAGGGGGCAGGTCACCTTATATACTGGTGCCCAGCCGGATACAGCCAACAGGGAAAAGTACAAACAGATGTCGACATAGTGTGCACACTGCACACTTCCAGTTACCCGCTGATAGCTTGGGCTTCCTAATTTGTCTTGTGTGAAAAGTAGTTGTGCAAAACCAAGATGACGTTCTGTTATCACTGCCATGACCATAGGGTAGGCCCCCTAACCTGCGCCGCCCTGCTGACACCCTGACACGGATAAGCACACGCTCTGCAAATGAACAGTGCACCAGTACGGACCCAGGATACGCGGGATCCTGTGTCAGAACGGCTCCTTTGACTTTTGGCGCGAGTAGGAACTCACACCCTCTACTCGGACCACTTCCTCTACCCGGAGGAAAATAACTTCCTTGATTCTTTCTCCTGGCCATCAGCGCGTACGGCCGAATAGCAGTCAACCGGGTAGCGAGTACCGGGTAGCCAGCTACTCTGCCAAACGTCTCCTCTGATCTTGCCCTTAGCACTTGCCTTTACCCTACTCGGGGGTAACCCCCCAACAACACGATTAATCTTTTGTGAGAAGCCTTTTTCATGAAATTGTCTTGACACCGAGTTTATATTTTTTTTCTCATAACCATGTCACATATGACAGCTATGTGAGCTTGTCGTGCATTTTTTTTTTGATTTTTTTGAATTAGTTATGGTCATTTGAACCTGATTTTGATAGCTCGCTTGTGGAAATGATTTTTCTTGAAAATGTTTCTATAGCATGTTTATATTTTTTCTAGTAACTATATCTTATAAGCTGACAAACTATGCTTCGTTTCCATTTTTTTTGAATTAGATATGGTCATTTGAAGTTCTGTTATACCCTAATAACCCCAAAACCCCAAAACTCCGATAACCTCATAATCAAAAAACCCTAGCTCCAAACGTCAGCCATCTGATCATACCCTACCGCAAATGTGAGTCGTAAGATCTGACCTTCTAGAAGGAATTCTAGGGACAGGTCCGCGCGCCGTCTCCGTGCCGTTGGATGGCGTCGACGGTTGAGATCAGAGTTCATTCTTTTAGAAGGTAGGGCGATCCGCAGGAGGATGGTTCTAAATCCCGACTGGACGTGCCGCTGTATTCCACTAACACATCAACACAGTCACACAGCAGCCCGTGCCCGCCTCCACCCATCGACACAGTCACACAACAGCCCGTTCTTGCCTCCCCTCTGGATCTCGGCGACAGAGCAGTTCTTCTTCCTCTCCGGTGAAATGTCGACCTCCACTTCATCCTCCCGCCACTCTTTGTCTACATATGGTTTAGTGCTGATGCATCAGTGTTCGGTCTGCCCACGCACCGCGCCACTGAAGCGATGGACTTCGAATGAAGAGAAAAACGGGAACTTTGGGCGCGAGTTCTTCAGATGCGAGAGCAGGATGGAGGGGCAGGAAGATCTTGGTTCCTCTCGCATCCTTTAGCTCTGAATTTTTCGTTTCCAGATCTGGATTCTCTTCTTGCATCCATGGAGTTGGGATTTATGCTTCATTTTTTTCAGATCATGAAAAAATGCAATCATTTCGAGTGGATGGATGAGTATGTGGGGAGCCTTCAAAGGGAGGGCTTGATTATTTAAAGGGGTCCCCAACCCTCGAGCTTAATATGTCTCCATCCATGAAGAACAAAGGGGAATGCAGAGTTGAAAGGTGCTCCAATAGTGGGGGATGCAAATCTTAAGGGTGAATTGGAGAAGATGAACAAGAA